>JASWHV010000001.1:40394278-42794278 GCA_030760725.1 Neostapfia colusana | reverse complement strand
TTCCTTCCTCCATTTCTATGGTTCTTTCTCCATTTCTATGGTTTTTTCCATTTCTATCGTTCTTTTCTCCATTTCTATGGTTCTTTCTCCATTTCTATGGTTCTTTTTCCATTTCTATAGTTCTTTCTTCATTTCTACTTCTTTTATAATGTTTCTCTACATGAAGAATGTATGCAATGCATGGAAATGAATTTGAGGGTGTTACAAGAGTACCGGAAGAACAAGTAACGATGGATGAGCTCGAGCTTCAAGAGGATCTGACTTATGCGGAGCACCCCATTAAAATTTTGAACGTGAAGGAAAGGGTCACGAGGAACAAACTGATCCGTTGGTGCAAGGTACAGTGGAGCCATCACACGGAAGCCGAAACTACATGGGAGCGTGAGGAAGACCTCAAGGCAGAATTCCCTCATCTATTGTCTACTCTATCGAATCTCGAGGGCGAGATTCAGTTTAAGGGGGGTCGATTTGTAACACCCTCAAATTCATTTCCATGCATTGCATACATTTTCATGTAGATAAACATTATAAAAGAAGTAGAAATGGAGAAAGAAGTATAGAAATGGAAAAAGAACCATACAAATGGACAAAGAACCATAGAAATGAAGAAAGGACCATAGAAATGGAGGAAGGAACCATAGAAATGGAGAAGGGCATATAGAAATGGAGAAATGGGACATAGAAATGGAGAGGGGAATGTAGAAATGGAGAGTGAGACATAGAAATGGAGAGGGGAATATAGAAATGGAGTAAGTGACATAGAAATGGTTAGGAATGGGGAAAAGATAGCTGAAATGAGCTATTTTCAATTTCCCAAATTTTCCCCAAATCCTCCAAATTCCCCAAAAAAGGGGAATTTTCCCCACATTTGGGGAATTTCCCCCACATTGCTGCCGCACCAAATTAATTGGGGAAAGTTTGTTAGGATTTTGCTCCAATTTGATTAGGATTCTCCCCCTCCCCCCTTATAAATAGAACCCAAATCCCCCCTGGCCGCAGCCCCCCCCCTCCTCCCCCTTTCCCCGCCCCCAAGTCGGCGACTTGGAGGCCCTAGCCTCCAACTCGCCGAGTAGGACCCCCATCGCCGGAGTTCAGTCTCCGGTGAGCCCCGCCGGTGAGCCCCACCGCCGAGCCCCGCCAGCGAGCCACGCCGTCGAGGCCCGTCGTCGAGCCCCGCCGATGAGCTCCGTCACGCCTCGCCGTCGCCGTAAAAGAGACGACGATCTGTCCTGCCTTAATCATCAATAGAAAAAACTTTCCGCTGCAGCCATTGCTAGGAGGAAGGCCCTGCCACAAAAAGGAAGTGAGGTAGGTCTTCATTACCCATCTTATGACATCGCCGCTGTTTCTACGCATCCGTTTTCTTTGCCCCCTTCGAACAGAAACTTTTACATGTGGACAAATCATGTTTTGATCGATTTTTGACGGTGGAACTGATCTATATCTTGAGTCAAAATCATCACCACGTCCACACTTCATCCCAGCACCCTTGTTCATCATAAAACCCCATGAAAGCCCGTTAAAACATGCAAGAACACGTACAAATTGGTTTAATAAAACAGCACCATAGGATTTGCATTCATCTACCCCATTGCATCTTGAGTAAAGTTTGTGCATGATATTTGATTGCTGTAAATTTTGTATGTGCGTGATCGTGAGTAGAAGAACAAGCTCAAGAGACCATCTATGAGGAACTACAGCACCAAGACTTCGAGACACTCGAACAACAAGAACCACGGGAGCAAGGCAAGTGCCCCTTGACCATATTGATCCCATGTTTTGAAACTTTTTTGTTTGCGAAAATGTGTATGCTTGAGTCAACTTGATGGGAGACCCTTTTATAGAGGTTTACTAGTTTTGTTAACCATCCTTGTCGCCGGGAAAGTTGATGAGTCGGGTATGGTCGTTTTTCCTTTTTGCTTCGCTTAATCTACGGGATACGGGAAGCTGACTTAAAAACATGTCTAGCTACTGCACTCATATGAATAATGATGATGAGAACTTGATGATGATAATGAGCATGGAATCAGGGGAGATCTAGGCAAGCTTGGTTCATGAATGTTGCTGGATGAGATGGTGGAACTTGCCGTAGATCTAAGGACCGGTTCATGCGAGAATATGCCAGGAAAACAGTGCCACCACAAGTCTAAGTATGGGTGCGTCTTAGCTGATTAATTAGGTGTGTTTCTAGCTTGTTATGGACCGTGGATGGTGCAGGGAATGGGAGTCGAGGAGGACTGCCCTGGGAACTGCATGGCACAAGAGAGGGCACGTGGGTGGGGAATGGTGATTCGAGCTTGCCGGTGAAACCTCAGTGAGTCCATACATCTAGTAGCCCCTTTGTAAAGGCTATTTTGTGATCTTTTGGCGATACACCGACGGTTGTGTATTGGTATAATGGAGGTTCTGCAGTCGCCGATGGGTGATGAAATCACGAACTTGTGGATAAAGTGGTGCCACCTCTGCAGAGTGTAAAACTATCATGATAGCCGTGCTTCCGGTCACAAGCACCTGGCCAAATTCCATGATTAGAGGTAAAACTTGGGATGGTTATTCGGTATGGTTATGGTATGGTCATTGGGATTGGATTTGGGACTGTTTTGAGTCATGAAAATGAGTTTGGTTTCTGTTATATGAATATGAGATGGATATGAATATTTATCAGTATGAGAAAGATTATTGGCTGGTTGAGACATGATAAATGGTGAATTATGATGAAGGAAAGTTGCTGATATAACATGGTTATGATGGGATTAAACTCACATAGAAATAGTTGCTGTTTTTATCATGTTTGTGAAATAAAATTTGCTTGCTACAATGAGCCTTTTTATTCCCTACCTTGTTGTAAGCTTCATGTCATAATTTTCCCGCACTTGCTGAGTACGACATGTACTCACCCTTGCATTTTCACATAAACATCAGCAACAGGAGAAGAGTACTTCGAGGACCATGTGGAGTACTAGGCGTGCGAACTACCGTCAACATGCCTGTGGAGTTGAAGATGGAGCCTGCTGCTATTTAGTTATTTCCGCTGTCGTTTAGAGTCTTCCGCTGCAAGAATAAGATAGACATTCATGAGTGAGATGTTGAGTCATTGTAATAAAGTACTTAAACCCTATTTATTCGTGGTTATATTCTGAATTCAGTTTGTGGATTACATGTGTATGTTTGATGAACATCCCGGGCACATATATGCATTAACTTGGTTCTGTTTTTGGAACCAGGTGTCACAAGAGATGTGTGGTTTTACCTTCTACCGAGCCTCGCTTCAAACTATGACGGTGTTCCTTCTTGGTGCGGCCGCCGACCGCCAAGTCCTTGATCCCGATGGGTGGCGCCTCCTTCATCCTGCCACTGCTGAAGTCTGTCGGGAACTAGCGTCAAGACTGGCTTCACCTCCACCATGAAGATCCGGTGCTTCCGTTCCTCGCGGACTGGCCATCTGTCTTTCAGGGCTAGTGGCATTGGGACGTCATGGAGGCGTACCAGCAGTGAGTCGTTGTGGTCCAGATGAGAGTCGAAGCGTTACAAGCGAAGGAGATGACAGAAGGCAAGTGAGCTTGCAAGAACGCTACCCGAGGGTAAGTGAGCTTGCAAGAATGTTGAATTGAGGATGTTGCCTGTAATAATTAATTTTCTTATTGACATTCACCATCCTCCTATAAGCCTTTGTTCGGTTGCCTGCGCTCTTCCCTTGTATTGTGAATGTACTGGCCCTTCATGGCTCCTCTAATGAAGAAAAGTCGGATACTTCCTTGTAATGCAAATTTATTGGCCCTTAATGGCTCTTCTAATGAAGAAAAGCAGAACAAATTTCTATGCGCGTGAGATTTTTCCTTTGCGTTGTATTTTTGGTTCGTAGTTTTGAGAACTTTCTCAGTTCTCGCCGCGAATGCTAGGTCGGAAAAAACAGCTCATTGCTTTCATTCCTGCACTTTGCTCTATCCGTAGCTCCGAGAACTTTCGCAGTTCTTGCCGCAGGTTGCGAAATGCGAAGGAAGTACTTAAAAATATTTTGTAAGTATCTTGAGGGTAGTAGCCCCTAAGTGGCATGTGGTGACCGAGCTTGTCGGTGCACCTCGTGGCAATTGTGCCGCACGGATCCACTCGGGCTCTGATTGTTCGATATTGGGGGCATCACCCTTTTTGACAAGATGATGCGCCTGGGCTTGGGCCCGGGTGGCAGAGCCTACTTTGCGTGGAAGTAGAAATCCAAAAAGAGAACGAGGGTACTTATCTTCTGGCTTCCCACTCACTTCCTTTGGATCAGAGGTCGGGGTTGCTACGGGTAAAACCGCCTAAGGTGTTCGATGTTCAAGGCTGTAAGGGCCTAAGTTTTTGGCACATACTCAAAGTGTTCATCACACCCCACACACACACACTTCCTTTTAAGAAAGTTGATGAACACATTTGAAGAGCAAGTAACCACCATCAACATGATCATTAGAGAATAAACTCACACAATGCAAAAGTGGCATCTCCCACATGCATCATCTAGGGGCTGGACATATGAAAAACTCCTACACCTTGATAGGAATGTCCATGCCAAGTTTCACCCAAATTCAAAACTTTTTTGAAGTCCTTTTGGGTATAGCTAGAAAGAGGGTGGTTTGAACTCAAATTCAAATTCAAACTGTTTTCATCCCATGAATTCAAAAGTGGGAGGCATATTCTTACTCAGTACATTTTTGTGAGCTCACACACCAATTTTCACTCCATTTGGAGTTGATCTTGACATGAGCTAAGTTTAGCAAATTCAAACCTTATTTGAATTTCAAACTGCTTATGTGCTGAAATTTAGTCAAACACAAACCAATTTAAATTCTATCCCATTCAAATGGCTCAGGAATAGATAATTCAAATCACCATGGGTATAAGGGGATTACTGTTTATAACAGTGAGAGGGAGTTAATTTCAGAGGTTAAAAAGGAGGTGGGACCCACATGTCAGCCACTGAAACAAATTCAACCGACTGAAACTTCAGCACTCGGGTTACCGGGCTTCCTCCGAGGGTGCCACCGAGGGAAGCCGCGCGCCACCAGCTGCTTGCCCATGCGCGAGCGCCGGGGTCAGTTCTGATCCCCTTCTTAAGCTGCTCCACGCCCTCTGCCGAAGAAAACGTCGGTTGCTTTCTTCTCCTCGTGTGCCGAAGCTCTCTTCCCTCTGCTACCTAGGCTCGATCGGGAATCCGGCCGAATCGACCGCGCCATCCCTCCCCAAGCTGCTAAACCGCACCCTGAGCTCCACACACACCTCCCCGACTCGGAAACAAGCGAGTTCCGGCCTTCCTTGCCCGAGAACGACCGCCACAGCGGCGACCAAGCTTAAGCCAACGGTCGGGTGATCATGGACAGCCCTCCACAGGGGTTCTCATGGTCAAGCGATCCAGGCCACGGGAGCACGCTGTGTTGGTGCTTTTCTCCACCATGTCTCAAGCCACGCCGTGAAGCATCAGCGGTGAATTTCAAGTCTTTCACTCCGGTGAGTTCTACCGAGCGGCCGGTACGGTTTCTTCAAATTCTTCCTCTCTGATCCTCCATAGGTCGTCAAACTCTGCACATAGGCGCTGGACTAGCTGGCGATCATCTTTGCTTTAGGATCCGTCGCATGAAAACACCTCGGAGCAACGTATTCCGAGCTCTACCGAGCGTGTTCTTCGCGGAACCAATCAGGCGCACAATGCCGAGCTAGTTGCCGTAGTTTCCGAGCTGATCCATGGCCTTGACGAGCTCCGCGATCACCGACTGGTGCTGTAGAGCTAGTCGGTCAAGGTTTTGGCGGGCTAGGGACCCCGGCCGACGCTGCCGATCTTCAACCGAGGCCGCCACACGTCACCGGCCGTCTTCCGATCATCGGCAGCCCCAGAACACCTCACCATCGTGTTCCTCGGTGTCGCATACGCCCTGGCGGCGAGTTCTAGCCCGTTTGGTGGCCGGGACCGGCGAGCAGCAGATCACTCCGGCGAGCTGAGCGCGTGGGCGCGCGAAAATCAGCCGGAGGAAGAAGAAGCCGGTGGGTCCCGGCTGTCAGTGACAGATATTTTAAAACTGGGATCTGCTGTGGCCCGGATTGGGTGTGGCTGCGTGCAAAGGACTCAGTAGCCGCGTGTGTCAACCGATGAGGAGCTGACACATAGTCCCGGGTTCCACGTGCAGTGATTTGAACTTTTCCCGATTTTCAGATTTAGTTCAAACTTCATATCCCCATAACTTTGGCTAGGAAACTCCAAATCAAGTGAACCAAATTTCGTTGGATCAGCCCTCTGAGTACTTTCCAGAAAATCAAGTTCCACTTCATGAAAATCCGTATATGTCCATAATTAATGCTTCAAAATTTAAACTGTTTAGAATTTTAACTGTAGAATCCTTTGGAGGAAAATTCTGACATTTTGCTGGGCTGTTCACAATAATATCTCTGAGCTACCATAAAAATTTCATATCCATTTGAGCTCATTTGATCCACCTAATGGGGTTATTAATGAAACTGTTCCAGAGAAAATGGAAAATATTCAGAAACATTTTCAAAATTCTCTGAAATTGTTTAGCTCATATCTTTAGCTAGGAACCTTCAAATTAAGTTAGACCAACTCCAGTAGAACACTCTGAAAATCTAGTTTTCAGAAAGTCATGGCTTGCTCCATGAAAGTTCCTAGAACACCCTAAAAGCTCCAATTAAGGTCAAGTACATAATTATTTGTGGAGAGCTCAAATGAGCTTTGCTGCAACTAAAACTTGGCCAAGTCTCTGTTTAGGTTGTAACCAAACCACAGTAAAGATTTAAGAGTTATTGGGTCTGTCTAGTGAAAATAATAATCTTCACAAGTTTAAATTCAATTCAAATGCATATAAATTGACACATATTTATATTTCTCATATGTAGTCGCTAAGGTTGAGGAGGAACCCGAAGTCTTAGACTTCGTTACTCCGGAAGAGCAGCTATCCTACGACCAAGAGCAGCAAGGCAAGTTCTGGTTTGCATTAACCTTGTTATAAATTTTTATTGTTTTGAGAACTTACTTTGAGTACCATTTCTTCAGGCATTCGAGTCTTGTTTGAAAACCCAAATGCATAGCCAAGAAAACCATGGGTTGGGATTAGGATTGAAACCCCGTTTACCTACTGCAATGCTAAGATAG
This sequence comes from Neostapfia colusana, assembly GCA_030760725.1. Classification (NCBI taxonomy): domain Eukaryota; kingdom Viridiplantae; phylum Streptophyta; class Magnoliopsida; order Poales; family Poaceae; genus Neostapfia; species Neostapfia colusana. The sequence goes on along the minus strand of JASWHV010000001.1, from coordinate 42,787,143 downwards.
TGTAGGATTCGATACAAGTCGAGTAGATGGAACTACTCGCGAGGATAGGCTAGGAGCACTCGACTCGGGTAGAGATAGCAAATGAAACACATGGCAAGAAAATGAGACCTAGCGGAGAGTAAGGGCAGCAGGACTTTGGGGCCTGGGTGCTATAGCTCCGCTTGTGTCGATTGAGGACCGAGCCGTGTGCGGGCCTGTTGAACAAGATAGAATAGTACCAAATACCTACCAGCTATATGGGAAACGGAAAACCAATGTAACTCGGGTAGCTGGATGTTGAGGCATATCTGGTCGTTCAGAGGGTAGGTTGAGAGCTCGAGGTGTAAATCGGCTGGCGGCACTGTGATGCTCGTGCAGAGACCTCTTGCTCGGGACGATTGGACCGGTTCAACATTTGGCTAACGGGTGAAAGGTGATTGCGTACGGTGTCCGTGATGGTTGCTGTAGGCAACATCGAGTACGGGCGTACGTGACGGGTTATTCGGGTAACCCTGCAGGTGTAAATCGATTATAATCGCCGTCCCTCACAGTCAGTGAGTACCACTTGTTCACTGTACCGTGACGTAGAAAGAACAGGCTTGTTACATGTTAAAATGTTGCTGATTGAAAGACGGACTTTGATTGTTAATGATTGTTGTAGTTTAGAGCTAACTAAAGTTCTTTTCAACTTTGGGCAAAGTACATGAGAGAAATGCGTTTCTTGTTTGATTGCGGCTCTCTCATGTGCCTTAGCGTATGGTTCTCCACAACCTGCTGCTAAAAACTCAAAAGTAAGGTTCCACTAATTAGGTGAGTCCTTTGCAACTTATTTTACCTCATGTGACCTATCGACCATCATGTAGAAGTTCCATTTATAGGAGAGACGGGTCAGTCTTGCTGAGCCTTCGTGCTCACTGCTTGTGTTTGAAGCTTTTGCAGGATTCTATGAGGAAGGGACTCCCGAGAAGGAGACGGAACCCCAGGAGGGAAACCCCGTCGAGTGGGAGTCGTGCACGCCGCCGTGTTAGTGTGCGTGCGTGCTAGCGGGGACACGTTCACGTGCTGAACGTGAACTCGATGCGTAGTCTACGCCCGTGAGTGTAGACTGAACATATTTTGTTGTACAAATGTTCATAAACCTTTTGATGTAATAAAACTTTGCTTCCGCTTGTACCTTTGATGTGTGTTATCCGGTGCTGTGCAACACAGCACCCCTCAGCATGATCCTGGCTCGACAAGACCGTGGGGTCGTGTCAGCGTTGGTATCAGAGCTCGCTTGAGGTTTAACGCACTACAAAGGTCATCTTTTTCAAAAATTCGGTGAGGAACGAGTTAGTCGCCCATATAAGGATGTTATTAGTGTATAGAAAGTGGCATACTAACCTATTTGATTATGTCGGAAAACCGTGCATCTCGGGACGCTTTATGTCTTGGGGGTGCACTTAAGCGCTGTCCACCAGTGCGCACAAGCTGAAGGGTGGAGCCCCACAGGTGGCAGGTAACCCGACCCTCTTTAATATCCTCTACGACTCTTCATGTCGTTTGGGGTAGTCGAGCAACGTCTGTCCCTGGCGTGCTTCGGGAAATTTGGGAGACCCCGTCACGTGGTCAATAACGTGAACACGTATCTCAAGGCGTGTTTGGCTTGAGAACATCCGGGTGAGTGATGACGGCCGGGTGTACGAACTGTATGGATACCGGGCTCGGTGTGCAGTCGAGTCTGACAATTGTGTGAGTTATCTGCAGGTAGTTTAACCACGAAACGGTAGACATGTAGCATCCGTGTGCGAGTGACACTTAGTGCCACTAAGTTAACGAAGTCGGCTAAGTCCGGTATAGGTTTTTCTTTGTGAGGACGTAGCACCGACATGATCTGGTGACGCATCGACGTCACGCCCCACAAAAGGAACAACTTCATTGTAAAATTTAAAAGTTTAATCCAGAGCACTAAAACTTGATGTAACTCCTTCCCTTAAACAGGATATTAAAAGTTTACAAGTTTTCAACTTATAGGATACTAAGGACAGAGTTCCCTGTTTTCAGCTGAAATAAGGCTGAAGTTAATCAGAGGTTAGAGATTGAGTCCTTTCGAGATTGGGGTCATATCATAAATTTATGGAAATCCTTGGAAGAGATTTACAACTTTTCTGTTAAGGTCCAGAGGTGCTTCATCTTCTAACCAATCGAAAAATGCAGTAGAGTTGAAACTGTCCAGAAAACAGGGCAGAGCAAACACTCTCTGTAACTCTGTAAATTGAGCATAACTTCCTGCATAAAAATCCAGAAATAGAAAATGAGATAGTTCTGGAAATCTTATGAGATGGGTTACAACTTTGTAACAGAAAGTTTTGTCAGATGGGAAGTATAATTAACTGGAATTCTTGGATCAAATCACTACCTCAAGCAGGGAGGTGCTGTCCAATTTTCTCCAGAAATTCTGTTAACTTTGACATCTCATAACTTTCGAACCAGGACAGATCTTAGGCCAAGCAAATACTTTCTGGAAAGCTGTTGAAGTTATCTTTAACTTTGATGTTGAGCTCCAGAATTGGTTCTGCTTTAGAATGGTCTAAATCAGGTTGAAATGGAAACTGATCAGGGCTGTCATATTGGACAGCAGATCAACCGTCAAATTTCCTTGAGTTTGAACTACGTTTCCAAGTTTTATGGGTTCAATGACATGTTTTATGTTATAACTCAATGGGTTACTGTTCAAATAAATATTTTACATTTCTCAAATATGTTTCTACAGATGGCAGCGGATAGACAGTTGGAGAACGGGTGGGTGGTGTCCCACTGTTCTCACTGCAGCGGCTATCCGGAAGCATTGAGGCAAATGCTTCAATATTTCGGGTACAGCAAGATGCCACAGTACTTCACCAAAGAAGAAGGCGAGAAGGGGAACAAGGCGTGGACGATCCATGTCGAAGTTCCTGCAGGACCTACCCCACCCGGTTGGGCGCCGTTCACCGTCACGGTGAGAGGTAGACAACCGGAGGGAATGTGGCAAGTGGCAGCCCGCGACACCATGTCGCGTTTCTGCCAACTACACGTGAGAGCTATGGAGGGCACTCCATACGCGCTCGTTCCGGTGGAGGGACGGGCTAATCACGTGTGGGAAGGGAGGTATATGGAGGCAACCGATCCGGGTTGCCCAAGGTACAACCCCGCGGAGGCGAGCCTCAGCCTCCAATTGAAAGCAGGAAAGGCCGTGATGGACAACCAAGATGTCCATACGGAGGGTCTTGCTGCAAGACATAAAGAAAGCACCAGCTGTGGAGACCACTTCGAGAGTGCTCACGGCGCACTCCGCAATGTGCTCCTTCCAACGATTAAGCGACTGAACGAACAGCATAATCAGTTGCATCGTCTGAAGAAGGCGAAGACGAAAGGCCGTGTAGACATCGTGGCTTTGCAACAGCAGGTGCAGACTCTGACCCAGCAGAACGAGGTCCTTACTCAAGAGCGGGATGACGCTATTGAGGAGGGGCAAGACTGGGAAGAAGACTACAACCAAGCCATGGACGAGGTGCACGCGTTGCAGGACCTCGTACCTCCGGTAATAGGCATACCGGTGGCAGGTGTCGTACCCGTGGTATTGGGTCTTCCGGCAATAGGAGAACCCGAGATGGGAGAGGAGGTTGTAGACCCAGAGCCACCAGCAGAGTTACCGGAGGAGGACGACCGGCAGGAGGTCGAGTTCTACTCCGAGTAGGGGGTTACCATTGCCAAGTAGGGCAGCTAGAGTGATGTGACCCAAACTTTTGTAATTAGTGACATGTCGGGTAGACAGTAGCATATGTATAGATAGTGACGACATGAGCATGACTTCTTGGAGACCCAAGACTAATGTATCTTGTATAAAGTTTATGCTTTATCAATATATGTGAATATTGTGCAAATTATTCATGCGTCACTTTAATACCTACTGTTTCATAAGGAAGTTTAAGTATGACATGTGCTGATCGCTGCTGTTTTGAATTTCAGAATGACTCGTACTCGTGCCAACCCGGACATTGGGGGTTCTAGTCAAGGGGGAGAAACCACCCAACAGCCTCCCGAGGACTCCTCGGGACAGCAACAGCAACAACAAACACCGCCACCGCCAACGGTTACATTGGCCGACATCGTTGCGGCAATGGCGGGTTCTCATCAGCAGCACACGGCGTTGCTGCAAACTCTCATTGCAAATACGTCTCGACCAGAAGGAGTCAAGATCGTGGGGAGCGCCAACAGAGCTCATACTCTGACTTTCTAGCGACTCATCCCCGGTATTCTCAAGGGCGGATGAACCCCTCGATGCGGACAACTAGCTCCGCACGATGGAGATTAAGTTCGGGCTGCTTCAAGTGAGTGAGCAGCGCAAGACTCATTTTGCGGTCCAACAGCTCCAGGGATCCGCAAGCGCGTGGTGGGCGAACTACTGTGCTTCGCAGCCCACCGACCGAGTTATGACCTGGGCGGAGTTCCGGACGGCCTTCAGGACCTATCACATACCGCCGGGTCTCATGAAGAGGAAGACGCAGGAGTTCTTACGCCTGCAGCAAGGGAGCCGGAACGCCCTGGAATACTCCAGGGCGTTCAATGATCTTGCGCTCTACGTGTCGTATCACGCAGCAGATGTCGAATATAAATAAGTCTTACATAGCAAATGTCTCGATGGACAATAATAAGTTCATCACAAGTAAATAAACTAGCAGCGGAATATTATTCTTGAGGGCTCCGTCACAGGCGTTGCCCGGGGGTCTCCATGAACCTAGAAACCTTCTTCGGGTCCAAAGTCTTGGTCATTATACACCACCTCATTATCTTGACCTGAGCAGCAATATAAACCAACAAATATGCAAGGCTGAGTACCAATGGTACTCAGCAAGTGTGGGAAAATTATATCATGCATGGCTAGAACAAGTGGAGGTTGAACTCATGGTTAAAGCACTACGCAATTAATACCTACCACCTTAGCTTATTAAGCACCTACATTACTACACAGGTGAAATGGTCCCAAACTCCCATCCCATCATCATAATCCAATAACCATAACATCATTTCCAATGTTAAGCTCCCCGCTTAACATCCTTAACTTCCAAAACCATCAATCCTCTAATCATGAATAAGTCCAAGCCGCTCTTAACCGTGAGCACGGCTGTCATGACAGTTTTGACTCTGCAGAGTTTGTACCACTGTACCCACATGTAGTGATTTCATCCCCCGTTGCCGGGTGGACTAAAAGAACCTCCATTATGCCAGTGGCTACGAACCACATTCACACTTCCCAGGTGTGTAGCCAGGAGATCACTACGAAGCCTTTACAAAGGGATTCCCGACGAGCGTGGGCCCACTGAGGTTTCACCCCTAACAGCATACAAGAGGCTCCAACCCCGCTGCAGTGGCCCCCTCTTGAGCCTTGCGGTTCATATGGTAGTCCAGCTGACACCTATTCCCCGCACCATCCAACACACCCATACTACGCCGGGGATACACCTAATTAATTGGCCAAGCTGCCCCATCTCAGCATGTGGTTGGCACTGTAAAGCCAGGTTACATGCTCCATGAACCGGTCCTTAGGATCCAGGCAAGTACTAAACACAAACCCGAGTCTCGTGCACCCAGCACACAACCAAAACATCCAATCTTGCCTTGATCCCTACCTCTACATAACTCACAATATCTCATTCAAGAGTATGGTAAAATAAACTGATGATCTCATATCCCAAATATCCCATTCTAAGCATGGCTAAGCATATGCATAATAATGAATAACATGATAAAATAAATCCCAACCCAAGCTACAAGGAAACAAGGTAATGCAATTCTAGGGAAACTTCCTATCATGGGTTTCATATTTCAATTGACAATGCAAATAATTCTAGCTACACATCCTAGCATAGGATCAAAGTGGTCAAGGACACTTGCCTCCTTCTTGCTGCTCTTGAAATGGGTAGTCCTGGTCTTGGAAAGGAATAACTTGCTCTTGAGCAGGTTCTACATCATACCATCACGCATAGCAAAAGAAAAACAACAATCCATAAGACATAGTTCACACTTCCACTTCATACAAACCACACATTCATATTTATGAAAGTCATTCACCATTATATGTGTTGTGGTTACTCTATGTGTGTTGATTTGTGGCTTGCATGCACTATTAATCATATGTATATGATTCTTACTTTTGTGTTCATATTTATACTTACATACTATATATATGAGTTTCCAATTTAAATAAATTCCTTATATTTAATTACTACACCTTTTAGCTACCAAGTGTGCATGGAAGGTATTTTCCTACCCCATATGTGTCTTCAGACCTTCTACCAACCCTAAACTGAATTCTTTGGATTTTAGAAACTCCATTTATCATTTACTAGTTGCTATATTTTCAGATTTATTTTTCCTATGCATAAATGTGTACTTTATTATGAAAATAGTAATACACATCATCTAAACAGAATAGGTTCTGATCTAAAATAATTAATAATATATTTTTGACCTTTTCCTCTGATGTAAACTATTTTACATTTATTTTCCCTATGTTCAGAGCTATTCTTTACTTAAAAATGTGTCCCTATAACTAATAAATGTGAATAATAAATTAAACAGATTCATTTCAGCCCAAAATCTATTTTTATCTCACTCCAAAGTTTTCTAAGTACTGAGAAAGTTTTTAATTTAATTTTGACAATATGTTTGTCCCACTTTTTAAATTTTAAATACTAGCCACATATTCAATTTCCTAGATTAAATATCAAACAGGGTTAAAAAGGTAAACCCACCCCATTACAGGGTCCATAATATTATTTTCAGAATTTCCAGGGGTCTAGCTACACTTATCAGAGGTGTTTTTCCTAATTTTTATTAAGTCCAGGGGCTAAAACTGATTTTTAAATGAATTTACATGATTTTCTGGAGTTCCAGGGGCTAGATCAGAAGTTTCCGGGGCTAGCTCTTATTTCCCGAGAACCCCAGGGGGTAGCACGTAAGATTTCCAGTCTTTATAACGCGGGGCTGACGTGGACCGTCCTATTTTAAACCGACGGCCGAGATTATAACATCGAACCGGTACGCGGGGGTTTAAACCCTACCGTGCGATTTAAAATAAACGGCGCACAAGCGGCCACGTCGCTCTGATCGAGCGCGGGCGGCGCTGCCGGCGGCGCACGGCGGCGGGAAGCGGCGATCTCGCCGGAAACTTTCGGATCTTCGGAAATTCTTCCTAGAACTGTGAATTTATGGCATAGATCGGTAGAGGGGAGGTCGGGGATCTCACCTCGGGGGTTTTCTTGAGCTCGGAGGTCCTGGAAGGTGATCGGCGGCGAGGTCTGAGGCAAAACCACTGCGAAGCTCGTCGGCGCTGTGTTTACACCGCAAGTCACCGAGTTTTCTGCACCTGCAAGGTTCCCCGGAGGCGGTGGATCAAGACCAGCGAGTTAGATCGGAGTTTCCGAGCTTAGATCGGCCTGCCAGGATTCACCGGAGAAGTCTCGGTCTCACAGGAGTAAAAATCGGCGATCGCGTGGGAAAAACAGAACGAGGCCGGGGTTTTTATAGACGGGGGAGGGCGGCGGGGTGGTTTAGATCATGTCCGCGTCGGCTACGAACAGAACTCAGCGGGGTTTACGTCGAAATCCCGATCGGTTTTGATTCGGGCGCGGGGGAGTTCGGCGCGGTGCGAGGTAGACGAAGATCGGTGGGTACCGCCTGTCAGTATGAGAGAGCACGGGCGCGCGGCTGCGGGCTGGCGCGGGGTAAGTTGGGCCGGCTGGTGGGTTTCGGCCCACTGGCCGGTTTTTTTCTGTTTTCTCTTTTTCTTTTTCCATTTCTTTTCTGATTTGAGTTTAATTTGAATTCCAGTTTGAATTTGAATTTTTGCAAAACATGCAACACGTCCAAAAATTTTTAAATTCCCCTCTTAACATGATTTAAGGTTTTGAATCAAAATTTTTGGGGTGTTACATCGGATCGGATGTGGCTGCGCACAAAGGACTCAGTAGCCGCGTGTGTCAACCGATGAGCTGACACGTATCCACGGGTCCCACGCGCAGTGATTTAAACTTTTCCCGATTTTCAGATTTAGTTCAAACTTCAAATCCTCATAACTTTGGCTAGGAAACTCCAAATCAAGTGAACCAAATTTTGTTGGATTCAGCTCTCTGAGTGATTTCCAGCAAATCAAGTTTCACTTCATGAAAATCCCTATTTCTCCAGAATTAATTCTTCAAAATTTAAAGTGTTTAGAATTTTAACTGGAGAACCCTTTGGTGGAAAATTCTGAAATTTTGCTGGGATGTTTACCAAAATATCCCTGAGCTGCCATAAAAATTGCAGATCCATTTGAGCTCATTTGATCCACCTAATGGGGTGATTAATGAAACTGTTCCAGAGAAAATGGAAACTGTTCAAAAACATTTCAGAATTTCTCTTAAATTGTTTAGCTCATATCTTTAGCTCAGAACCTTCAAATTAAGTGAGACCAACTCCAGTAGAACACTCTGAAAATCTAGTTTTCAGAAAGTCATGGCTTGCTCCATGAAAGTTCCTAGAACACCCTAAAAGCTCCAATTAAGGTCAAGTACATAATTATTTGTGGAGAGCTCAAATGAGCTTTGCTGCAACTAAAACTTGGCCAAGTCTCTGTTTAGGTTGTAACCAAACCACAGTAAAGATTTCAGAGTCATTGGGTCTGTCTAGTGAAACTTATAATCTTCACAATTTTAAATTCAATTCAAAGGCATATAAATTGACACATATTTATATTTCTCATATGTAGTCGCTAAGGTCGAGGAGGAACCCGAAGTCTTAGACTTCGTTACTCCGGAAGAGCAGCTAGCCTACGACCAAGAGCAGCAATGCAAGCTCCGGTTTGCATTAACCTTTTTATAAATTTCTATTGTTTTGAGAACTTACTTTGAGTACCATTTCTTCATGCATTCGAGTCTTGTTTGAAAACCCAAATGCATAGCCAAGAAAACCATGGGTTGGGATTAGGATTGAAACCCCGTTTAGCTACTGCAATGCTAAGATAGTATAGGATTCGGTACAAGTCGAGTAGTTGGAACTACAAGTGAGGATTGGCTACGAGCACTCGACTCGGGTAGAGATAGAAAATGAAACACATGGCAAGAATATGAGACCGAGCGGAGAGTAAGGGCAGCAGGACTTTGGGGCCTGGGTGCTATAGCTCCGCTTGTGTTGATTGAGGACAGAGCCGTGTGCAGGCCTGTTGAACAAGCTAGAACAGTACCAAAGACCTACCGGCTATATGGGAACCGGGAAACCGATGTAACTCGGGTAGCTGGATGTGGAGGCATAGCTGGTCGTTCAGAGGGTAGGTTGAGAGCTCGAGGTGTAAATCAGCTGGTGGCACTGAGATGCGCGTGCAGAGACCTCTTGCTCGGGACGATTGGACCAATTCAACATTTGGCTAACGGGTGAAAGGTGGTTGCGTATGGCGTCTGTGATGGTTTCTGTAGGCAACATCGAGTACGGGCGTACGTGACGGGTTATTCGGGTAACCCTGCAGGTGTAAATCGATTATAGTCGCCGTCCCTCGCGGTCAGTGAGTACCACTTGTTCACTGTACCGTAACATAGAAAGAACATGCTAGTTACATGTTAAAATGTTGCTGATTGAAAGACGGACTTTGATTATTAATTATTGTTGTAGTTTAGAGCTAACTAAAGTTCTTTTCAACTTTGGGCAAAGTACATAAGAGAAATGCGTTTCTTGTTTGATTGCGGCTCTCTCATGTGCCTTAGCGTAAGGTTCTCCACAACCTGCTGCTAAAAACTTGAAAGTAAGGTTCCACTAATTAGGCGAGTCGTTTGCAACTTATTTTACCTCATGTGACCTATCAACCATCATGTAGAAGTTCCATGTATAGGAGAGACGGGTCAGTCTTGCTGAGTCTTCGTGCTCACTGCTTGTGTTTGAAGCTTTTGCAGGGTTCTATGAGGAAGGGACTCCCGAGGAGGAGACGACATCAGATTGCAACAGTGAACCACACGGAAGCGGTTAAGATAGAGGATATTCCGGTGGTACGTGAGTATCCGGATGTGTTCCATGATGATTTACCGGGCATGCCGCCCGAGCGAGACGTTGAGTTCAAGATTGAACTCATACCAGGAATAGCACCGATATCACGGAGGCCGTACAAGATGGCACCCAATGAACTGGCAGAATTGAAGACACAGCTGAATGACCTAATGAGCAAGGGCTTTATACGACCGAGTTCGTCACCTTGGGGTTGTTCAGCATTATTTGTCAAGAAGAAGGACGAAACACTATGGCTTTGTGTTGATTATCGTTTTTTGAACGCCATTACCATCAAGAACAAGTATCCACTACCTCGCATTGATATGCTCTTCGACCAATTATTGGGTGCGAAGGTATTTTCGAAGATGGATCTTCGGTCCGGATATCATCAGATTAAAATCCGGGCAGAAGATATTCCGAAGATGGCATTCTCAACGAGATACGGGCTGTATGAGTATCTCGTTATGTCTTTTGGTTTGACCTACGCCCCGGCACACTGTAAGGGACTCAGTTTTTGACACCTAGTTGAAGTGTTCATCACCCCACACACACACATCTCATTTGAGGAAAGATGATGAACACAAATGAAGAGCAAGTAACCACCATCAACATACTCATTAGAGAACAAACTCACACATTGCAAAAGTGGTATTTCCCACATGTGATATAGGTGGGCTGGACATATGAAAACTCCTACACATTGCTAAGGATGTCCATGCCAAGTTTCACCCAAATTCCAATCCTTTTTGAGGTCATTTTGGGTATAGCAAGAAAGAGGGCAGTTTGAAACAATATTCAAATTCAAACTGTTTTTATCCCATGAATTTAAAAGTGGGAGGCATATTCTTACTCAGCACATTTTTGTGAGCCCACACACCAATTTTCACTCCATTTGGAGTTGATCTTGACATGAGCTAAGTGGGACAAATTCAAACTTTATTTGAATTCAAAACTGCACTTGTGCTGAAATTCACTCAAACCAAACCCAATTTGAACTTTGATCAATTCAAATGGCTCATAGGTGAATAATTTGAATTACCAGGGGTACTATGGGGCTCACTGTTTACAACAGTGATTAGGAGTAAATTTCAGAGGTTAAAACTAGAAGTGGGACCCACATGTCAGCCACCACTTCAACTCAAACCGACTGAAATTTTCTCACTCGGTTAACCGAGCCGCCGCTGCGATCGCCACCGAGGGGAGCCGCCGCGCCAGCAGCTGCTTGCCCACGCGCGGACGTGAGGCGGTGCAGAGCCTTCTTAAGGCGCCTTCCCCCTCCTCGGCCGAAGCCTCACCCGTTTCTTCCCCCGCAAGAACTCAGCACCGGCCGAAATTTTCCGCAGCTCGGAATTGATCGGAGAGCGCTGATTACAGCTTCCTCCGTCCCCTCCAGAGCCACGGCAAGGTACTAGAGACCTTCCTCCATCTTCCCCGCTGCTAGAATTCAGCTGAAACTGATTGATATCGGCTGTGCCGAAAGATCAATTCAGTGACTTAGAACCGCCGCACCTCGGGCTGCCGTGGACAGCCCAACCACGGCGTTGTCACGCCTGAGCCAAGGCACCCTTGGACGCGCTGGTGACCGGTGCTGCTCACCCCCGAGCCACAGCTCGAGTGGTTGCTCACCGGCGGCGAATTTCCAGTTTTCCCCTTTCTGTGTGCAGAACGACCTTCGGCTGCGATTCCGTTGAATTCATGCTCTAGAAAGGATTAGAGGGCCTCAATTCGCTCTCACACAAACTAGACACGGTAACGCACAAGTTGCCTTCACAACCCTTGGCCGGAGAACCTCTGTACCCGGCATATTTCGAGGTTTACCAATGGCGGAATAAACGGGAGGCATTGGGCGCACGGTGAGGACCTACTTCGGGCCTTCCCCGAGCTGCCTCAAGCTCATGTCGACCTTCCCTGAGGTCCACTGATGCTTCCCGACCGGTTCCTCGAGTAGTTGAGGTGCTAGGGAAGTCAGCCGACATGGCCGAAGTCTTTCCGAGGTGGCGGCTCGTCGCCGACCATGCACCGGCCATTGTCATGAGTAGCTGACCCCAGAATCCTGTTCCCCGAGTGAAAATAGGCAGGGGCGGCCAAAATCGTGAAGTTTGGAGGTGTACAGAAGCCGGCGGCGAGCTCTCCGGTGAGGTCCCTCGGCGGCAGAGCGCGGGCGTCGCGAGGTTGAAGAAGGGGGTGGACCCCAGCTGTCAGCCACAGATATTTTAAATCAGGATCAGAGTGTGGCCGGGATCGGGTGTGCAGGCGCGCAAGGACCCTGTGGGCCGCAGTGTGCGGTCGCCTCGGCGTGCGACGCGTGTCCCCGGGGCCCACTCGCGAGTTTAAACTTTTCCCCGATTTTCAGATTTCCTTCAAACTTCAAATCCTCATAACTTTGGCTAGAAATCTCCAAATTGAGTGAACCAAATTTTGCTGGATTCAGCTCTCTGAGTACTTTCCAGAAAATCAAGTTTCACTTCATGAAATTCCTTATTTCTCCAGAATTAATTCCTCAAAGTTTAAACTGTTTGGAATTTTAACTGGAGAATCCTTTGGAGGAAAATTCTGAAATTTTGCTGGGATGTTCACCAAAATATCCCTGAACTACCATACAAATTTCAGACCCATTAGAGCTCACTTAATCCACCTAATGGTGTGATTAGTGAAACTGTTCCAGAGAAAATAGAAAATGTTCAGAAACATTTTCAGAATTTTCTCTGAAATTGTTTAGCTCATATATTTAGTTAGGAACTTCCAAATTAAGTGATACCAAATCAATTAGAACCCTCTGAAAATCTAGTTTTCAGAAAGTCATAGTTTGTTTCATGAAAATCCCTAGAACACCCTAAGAGTTCCAATTAAGGTCAAGGACATAATTAATTGTGGAGGGCTCAAATGAGCTTTGCTGCAACTACAACCTGACCAAGTCTCTATTTAGATTGTAACCAAGCCACAGTAAAAGTTTCACAGTCATTGAGTCTGTCTAGTGGGACTTATAAGCTTCACAAATTCAAACTTAATACAAATGCATTCAAATTAATACATGTACCTCTTATATCATGTAGTCGCTAAGGTCGAGGAGGAACCCGAAGTCCTAGACTTCATAACTCCAGAGGAGCAGCTAGCCTACGATCAAGAGCAGCAAGGCAAGCTCCGGTTTGCATTAACCTTTTTACAAATTTTTATTGTTTGGAGCACATACTTGTTTACTTTATTCTTTGCATTAGAGTCTTGTTTGGAAGCCCCACTGCATAGCCAAGAGAACCATGGGTTGGGTTTAGGATTGCAAACCCCGTTAGCTACTGCATTGCTATGATAGAGTAGGATTCGGTACAAGTCGAGTAGTTGGAACTACTCGCGAGCATAGGCTAGAGGCACTCGACTCGGGTAGTGATAGCACATGAAACACATGGCAAGAAAATGAGACCGAGCGGAGGGTAAGGGCAGCAGGACTTTGGGGCCTGTGTGCTGTAGCTCCGCTTGTGTCGATTGAGGACCGAGCCGTGTGCGGGCCTGTTGAACAAGCTAGAACAGTACCGAAGACTTACCGGCTATATGGGAACCGGGAAACTGATGTAACTCGGGTAGCTGGGTATTGAGGCATTTCCCGTCGTTCAGAGGGTAGGTTGAGAGCTTGAGGTGTAAATCGGCTGGCGGCACTGAGATGCGCATGCAGAGACCTCTTGCTCGGAACGATGGGACCGGTTCAATATTTGGCTGACGGGTGAAAGGTAGTTGCGTACGGCGTCTGTGATGGTTGTTGTAGGCAACATCGAGTACGGGCGTACGTGACGGGTTGTTCGGGTAACCCTGCAGGTGTAAATCGATTATAATCGCCGTCCCTCGCGGTCAGTGAGTACCACTTGTTCAGTGTACCGTGACGTAGAAAGAACAGGCTAGTTGCATGTTAAACTGTTGCTGATTGAAAGATGGACTTGATTGCTAATGATTTGCTGTAGTCTAGAGCTAACTAAAGTTCTTTTCAACTTTGGGCAAAGTACATGAGAGAAATGTGTTTCTTGTTTGACTGCGGCTCTCTCATGTGCCTTAGCGTAAGGTTCTCCACAACCTGCTGCTAAAACTTGAAAGTAAGGTTCTACTAATTAGGCGAGTCCTTTGCAAATGATTTTACCTCATGTACCCATCACCCCTCAGGTAGAAGTTCCATGTTTAGGTGAGACGGGTCAGACTTGCTGAGCCTTCGTGCTCACCGCTTGTGTTTGAATCTTTTGCAGGGTTCTATGAGGAAGGGGCTCCCGAGGAAGAGACGGAACCCCAGGAGGGGAACCCCGTCGAGTGGGAGTCGTGCACGCCACAGAGTTAGTGTGCGTGTGTGCTAGCAAGGACACGTTCAAGGGCTGAATGTGAACTTGATGCATAGTCTACGCCCGTGAGTGTAGACTGAACTTATTTTGATGTAAACATGTTCATAAACCTGTTTATGTAATAAAATTTCGCTTCCGCTTTGTGCCTTTGACGTGTGTTATCCGGTGCTGTGCAACGCAGCACCCCTCAGCGTGATCCTGGCTCGACAAGACCGTGGGGTCGTGTCAGCGTTGGTATCAGAGCCCGCTTGAGGTTTAACACACTACAAAGGTCATCTTTTTTAAAAATCCAGTGAGGAACGAGTTAGTAGCCCGTATAAGGATGTTATTAGCATATTGAAAGTGGCATAGTAACCTATTTGTTATGTCGGAAAATCGTGTATCTCGGGACGTTTATGTCTTGTTGGGTACACGTAAGCGCTGTCCACCAGTGCGCACAAGCTGAAGGGTGGAGCCCCACGGGTGGCAGGTAACCCGACCCGCTTTGATATCCTCTACGACTCTTCATGTCGTTTGGGGTATTCGAGCAACGTCTGTCCCTGGCGTGCGTGGTGCAACTTGGGAGATCCCGTCATGTGGTCTGAAACGTGAACACGTAACTCAAGGCGTGTTTGGCTTGAGAACATCCGGGCGAGTGATGACGGCCGGGTGTACGAACTGTATGGATCCCGGGCTCGGTGTACAGCCGAGTCTGACGATTGCTTGAGTTTCTGCAGGTAGCCTGACCACGAAACAGTAGACGTGTAGCATCCGTGTGCGAGTGACGTTTAGTGCCACTGAATTAACGAAGCCGGCTAAGTCCGGTATAGGTATTTATTTGTGAGGACGTAGTACCGACATAATCTAGTGACGCATCGACGTCACACCCCATTAAATGAACAACTTCATTTAAAACGTGAAGATTTTGATCTAAAGTAGTAAAACTTGATGTAACTCCTTCCCTTGAACAGGATATTCAAAGTTAACAAATTTTCAACTTATAGGTTCTTAAGGACGGAGCACTCTGTTTTCAGCTGAATCAAGGCTGAAGTTAATCAGAGGTTAGAGGTTGAGTTATTTCGAGGTTGGGGTCATATGATCCATTTCTGGAAAGCTTTGGAAGAGTTTTACAACTTTTCTGTTGAGGTCCAGAGGTGTTTCATCCCTTAACCAATCGAAAAATGCAGTTGAGTTGAAACTGTCCAGAAAACAGGACAGAGTAAAGACTCTATGTAAACTCTCTGTAAATTAAGCATAACTTCTTGCTTAAAAATCCAAAAATAGAAAATGAGGTAGTTATGGAAATCTTATGAGATGGGTTACAACTTTGTAACAGAAAGTTTTGTGAGATTTAGAACAGAATTAACTGGAATTCTTGGATTTAATCAGTACCTAAAGCAGGGAGGTGCTGTCCAATTTTCTCCAGAATTTCTGTTAACTTTGAAATCTCATAACTTTGGAACCAGGACAGATCTTAGGCCAAGCAAAGTCTTTCTGGAAAGCTATTGAAGTTATATTTAACTTTAATGTTGAGCTCCAGAACTGGTTTTGCCTTTAACATGGCCTAAATCAGGTTGAAATGGAAACTGGTCAGGGCTGTCATGGGAACAGCAGATCAGCAGTCAAATTTGTTTAAAATTTGAACTATGTTTCCATGTTTTATGGGTTCAATGACATGTTTTATGTTATAACTCAGAGGTTTGCTGTTTAAATAAATATTTGACATTCCTCAAATATATTTTTACAGATGACAGCAGATAAGCAATTGGAGAACGGGTGGGTGATGTCCCACTGTTCTCACCGTAGCGGCTACCCGGAAGCATTGTGGCAAATGCTCCAATATTTTGGGTACAACCAGATGCCGCAATACTTCGCCAAGGAAGAAGGCGAAGAGGGGAACAAGACGTGGACAATCCACGTCGAGGTCCCTGCAGTACCTATGCCACCCGGTTGGGTGCCATTCACCGTCACGGTGAGAGGAAGACAACCGGAAGGGATATGGCAAGTGGCAGCCCGTGACACTATGTCACGTTTCTGCCAACTACACATGCAGGCTATGGAGGGTACTCCATACGCGCTCGTTCCGGTGGAGGGACGGGCTCAGCATGTGTGGGAAGAGAGGTACCTGGGGGCAACGGACCCGAGTTGCCCAAGGTACAACCCCACAGAGGCAAATCTCAGCCTCCAGATGAGGGCGGGAAACGCCGTATGGACAGCCAAGCTGTTCATACGGAGCATCTCGCCACAAAGCTCAAGGAGAGCACAAGCCGTGGAGATCATTTCGAGAGTGCTCAAAGCGCACTCCGCAATGTGCTCCTTCCGACGATCAAGCGACTGAATGAACAACACAATCAGTTGCATCGTCTGAAGAAGGCGAAGAGGAAAAGCCGTGTCGACATCGCGGCATTGCAAGAACTGGTACAAAATCTGACCCAGCAGAACGAGGCACTTACTCAAGAGCGGGACGACGCTATTGAGGAAGGGCAAGGCTGGGAAGAAGATTATAACCAAGCCATGGACGAGGTGCATGCACTGCAGGACCTCGTACCTCCGGTGTTAGGCGTACCGGTGGTCTTGGGCCTTCCAGCAATGGGAGAACCCGGGATGGGAGAAGAGGTGATAGATCCAGAGCCACCAGCAGAGGTACCGGAGGAGGACGACCCACAGGAGGTCGAGTTCTACTCTGAGTAGGGGGTTACGGTTGCCAAGTAGGGCAGCTAGGGTAGCGTAACCCAACTTTTGTAATCGGTGACATGTCGTGTAGACAGTAGCGTATGTATAGGTAGTGACGACATGAGCACGACTTCTCGGAGACCCAAGAATAATATATCTTGTATAAAGTTTATGCTTTATCAATATATGTGAATGTTGTGCAAATTAATCATGTGTCACTTCAATACCTACTGTTGCTTATGGAATTTTAAGTAAGACATGTGCTAATCGCTGCTGTTTTAAATTTCAGAATGACGCGTACTCGTGCCAACCCTGACGTTGGGGGTACCAGTCAAGGGGGAGAGACCTCCCAACCACCTCCCGAGGACTCCTCAGGACAGCAGCAGCAACAGCAACAGCAAACACTGCCACCGCCACTGCAAACGGTTACATTGGCCGACATCGTCGCGGCAATGGCGGGCTCGCATCAGCAGCACACAGAGTTGCTGCAGACTCTCATCGCCAATACGTCTCACCCAGAGAGATGTCAAGGCCGGGAGGAGCGTCAACAGAGCTCCTACTCCGACTTCCTGGTGACTCATCCCCCTGTATTCTCAAGGGCGGATGAACCACTTGACGTGGACAACTGGCTCCGCGCCATAGAGATGAAGTTCGGGCTGCTCCAGATAAGCGAGCAGCGCAAGACTCAGTTCGCGGTCCATCAGCTCCAAGGATCCACGAGCGCATGGTGGGCCAACTTCTGTGCTTCACAGCCCACCGACCGAGTGATGACCTGGACGGAGTTTCGGACGGCCTTCAGGGCCTATCATATACCGCCAGGTTTAATGAAGAGGAAGACGCAGGAGTTCCTGCACCTGCAGCAAGGGAGCCGGAACGCGCTGGAATACTCCAGGGCGTTCAACGATCTCGCGCTTTACGCGTCATATCACGCACATACTGACGAGAAGCAGCGGGACCACTTTTACCAGGGGCTTAACCCGCTCCTGAAGGACAAGTTGGCGATGTTCAATCGCGGCAGCCTCAACGACATCATTGATGCTGCGATTGTTCAGGAGGACTCCGGCAAGGAGTTAGCAGCGGCGGAGCGAAAGCGAAGCGCGCCGCAAAGCAGCGGAGAAGGAGGCGGTCCTTCTCAGAAGTTTCGGATGGTGAATCGCCCACCATCAGGTCCACGCTGGCAACCACCACAGCGGTCGATGCCGTTCCACAGTCGGCCGTACTCTTCACCGGCATTCCGGCCGGCACTGCCAGTACCACCGCAACAACAACAGCAGCAGTGGGCGATGCCGCGTGCGTTTGCACCTCAGCAACGCATGCCGGGCTTTCGTCCCCCGAGCACTACACCAGCAGCGGCCACATGTTACAAGTGTGGTCTTCCAGGACACTTCGCGAGCAGTTGCCCGGAGAGGCAAGGCGGCGGAGTGGCAACGCAGTTTCCGTGGAGGAATCAACCCCGGAACCCTACTAATGCGCGGCGGGCAAACCCTAGGCCCGGCACCGTCCACCAGCTTGCCATTGAGGACGTGCCAGAGGGCGAGCCAATCCTTACGGGTATGTTCCAACTCCACCAGCATCCCGCTATAGTACTGTTTGATTCAGGCGCCACGCATAATTTTATTAGCCAAGCTTTCATTGCTAAACACAGCTTGCCAATACTACCCACCGATAGTCCATATTTAATTTGTTCACCGGGTGGGAAGATTTCAGCAAGCGTAATGGTTTCCAAGGCGCCATTATGCTTAGCGGGTAGAGTGTACCCCACGTCTCTCATTATCTTAGAGGGACAGAAGGTCGATGTCATCCTAGGGATGTCGTGGTTAACCCGCCACGGCGCTGTTTTAGATACCGTCCTTCGAGTCGTGCACTTAAACTCAGAAGTGCACGGGTCTCACTCTTTATTTCTGGACAGTCCAGAAATAAAACTTCCAAGTGTCTATCAGTCCACAACTATCAGATTGGAAGATATTCCAGTGGTCCGAGAGTTCCCTGACGTATTCCCGGATGATTTACCGGGAATGCCGCCCGATAGAGAGGTGGAGTTCAAGATTGAACTTGCACCGGGAACCATGCCGATATCCCAAAGGCCGTACAAGATGGCGCCCAAGGAGTTGGCTGAACTGAAGACTCAGCTCACGGACCTTCTGGAGAAGGGTTTTATTAGGCCGAGCTCCTCGCCATGGGGCTGTTCGGTATTATTTGTCAAGAAGAAGGATGAGACGTTACGGCTTTGCGTGGACTATCGTCCATTAAATGCCGTAACCATCAAGAATAAGTACCCGTTGCCACGGATCAACATGTTGTTTGATCAGTTGGTCGAAGCAAAGATATTCTCCAAGATGGATTTAAGATCCGGGTACCATCAGATTAAGATAAGGGCTGAGGACATTCCGAAGACGGCTTTCTCGACGAGGTACGGGCTCTATGAGTACCTGGTCATGTCCTTCGGCCTCACCAATGCTCCAGCTCACTTCATGTACTTGATGAACTCGGTATTCATGCCGGAGCTGGATAAGTTTGTCGTGGTCTTCATCGACGACATCCTGGTATATTCCAAGTCGGAAGAAGATCACAAGAAACATCTGCGTATAGTCTTGCAACGGCTGCGGGATCACAAGTTATACGCAAAATTCAGCAAATGCGAGTTTTGGATATCGCAAGTGCCTTTCCTCGGGCATATCATCTCAGCGGAGGGTATCGCTGTGGACCCGAGCAAGATCACTCAAGTGCTGAATTGGAAATCTGCGAGAACTGTTCACGAGGTACGGAGTTTCCTCGGGCTCGCGGGATATTATTGGAGGTTCATTCCGAACTTCTCGAAGATTGCCAAGCCTATGACAGAGCTGCTGAAGAAGGCTACCAAATATGTTTGGAGTCCAGCATGTGAAGCAGCGTTCAAGGCTTTAGTCAAGCACATGACATCAGCACCGGTTTTGGTGCAGCCAGACACAACAAAACCGTTCGGTGTGTACTGCGATGCATCCGGCATTGGGCTCGGATGTGTGCTGATGCAAGACCGAAGAGTGGTCGCATATGGATCATGGCAGCTTAGAAACCATGAGAAAAATTATCCAACTCACGACTTGGAGCTCGCTGCCGTGGTACTCACACTGAAAATGTGGAGGCACTACCTACTCGGTAACCTCGTACATTTATATACCGACCACAAAAGCCTCAAGTACATATTCACTCAGAAGGAGCTGAACATGAGGCAACGAAGATGGTTAGAACTGATAAAGGATTACGAAATAGAGATCCATTATCATCCGGGCAAGGCAAACGTAGTGGCAGATGCGCTGAGCCGCAAGTCACACGTCAACAATCTGACCATCACACCGTTGGAAGAGAGCGAACCACTACTACCTGTGATTCCACACGGAGCTCTCTACAACCTAGCTTTGATCCCCACCATCCGTGAAGAGATAGCGGCAGCCCAGAAGAATGACAAGGGCATGTCACATTTGCGGAGACGTGTAGATAGTGGGGAGCTGAAATGTTTCCGGAAGGACGGAGACGGCGTCCCATGGTTCAAGGACCGGATCGTCGTACCCCGTAACCCGGAGTTACGGAAGAATATCATTGATGAGGCTCACTTGTCAAAGTTTTCTATTCACCCCGGCAGCAACAAGATGTATCAAGAACTCAGAAGCAAGTTTTGGTGGACACAGATGAAGCGTGAGACTGCAAAATACGTGTCCGAGTGCGATACATGTCGAAGGGTGAAGGCAGACCATATGCGGAAACCGGGACTGCTACAGCCACTGGGCATTCCTGCCTGGAAGTGGGAGGACGTGAGCATGGACTTCGTCGTCGGTTTACCCACCACCTTGCAGAAACATGATTCTGTGTGGGTGATCGTCGATCGGCTCACCAAAGTTGCCCATTTCATCCCGGTCAACACCAACTACAACGCCAAGAAGTACGCTGAACTGTACATCTCACGGATCCTATGCTTGTACGGCGTACCCCGTACTATCATATCGGATCGGGGCACTTTATTTGTGTCCCGTTTTTGGGAGCAGCTGCACGCTGCCTTGGGGACGAAATTGATCCGTAGTTCAGCATACCACCCGCAGACGGATGGACAAACCGAGCGGGTAAATCAGATTTTAGAAGACATGCTACGAGCTTGCGCTATCAACCACGGCAAGAATTGGGATGATCACTTGCCGTTAGTCGAGTTCTCGTACAACAATGGGTACCAAGCCAGTATAAAGATGGCGCCCTACGAGGCGCTATACGATAGGAAATGCCGCACACCATTGAATTGGTGTGAGTCTGGCGAAAGGGTTACCTTCGGGATTGACCTTGTCAACAACGCGGAAGAAAAGGTTCAACTGATTCAAGCGAACCTAAAAGCCGCTCAATCCCATCAGAAATAGTACGCGGACCGGAGAAGGCGCCCATTACAATTCGAAGTTGGAGATCACGTATAACTACGGGTGTCTCCAATGAAGGGAGTAAACAGATTTGGGGTGAGAGGAAAGTTGGCACCCCGATTCATCGGTCCATTCCAGATTACCGAAAGATGTGGATCAGTGGCATACCAGCTGAAATTACCAGGAGCAATTTCCGGTGTGCACGACGTCTTTCACATTTCCCAGCTGAGGAAGTGTCTCAAGCTATCAACTACCGTTCAGCTGGAAGACATTGAAGAACTGCAACCGGATCTCACCTATCGAGAGGAACCGGTGCAGATTATTGATGAAAAGGTCCGAACCACACGCAACCGTACGTTGTGGTTCTACAAGATTCTATGGAGTAATCACTCCATGGATGAAGCGACATGGGAAAGCTAAGAATTTCTTCACGCTAACTACCCCGAATTTTTCACGTCGCATATCCGGTAATTTTCCACCGTCCTCTCTCTCATTTTCACCTTATAATCTCGGGACGAGATTCTTTTAAGGGGGGAGAAATGTAAGGGCCTCAGTTTTTGACACCTAGTTGAAGTGTTCATCACCCCACACACACACACCTCATTTGAGGAAAGATGATGAACACAAATGAAGAGCAAGTAACCACCATCAACATACTCATTAGAGAACAAACTCACACATTGCGAAAGTGGTATTTCCCACATGTGATATAGGTGGGCTGGACATATGAAAACTCCTACACATTGCTAGGGATGTCCATGCCAAGTTTCACCCAAATTCCAAACCTTTTTGAGGTCATTTTGGGTATAGCTAGAAAGAGGGCAGTTTGAAACCATATTCAAATTCAAACTGTTTTTATCCCATGAATTTAAAAGTGGGAGGCATATTCTTCCTCAGCACATTTTTGTGAGCCCACACACCAATTTTCACTCCATTTGGAGTTGATCTTGACATGAGCTAAGTGGGACAAATTCAAACTTTATTTGAATTCAAAACTGCACTTGTGCTGAAATTCACTCAAACCAAACCCAATTTGAACTTTGATCAATTCAAATGGCTCATGGGTGAATCATTTGAATTACCAGGGGTACTATGGGGATCACTGTTTACAACAGTGATTAGGAGCAAATTTCAGAGGTTAAAACTGGAAGTGGGACCCACATGTCAGCCACCACTTCAACTCAAACCGACTGAAATTTTCTCACTCGGTTAACCGAGCCGCCGCTGCGATCGCCACCGAGGGGAGCCGCCGCGCCAGCAGCTGCTTGCCCACGCGCGGACGTGAGGCGGTGCAGAGCCTTCTTAAGGCGCCTTTCCCCCTCCTCGGCCGAAGCCTCACCCGTTTCTTCCCCCGCAAGAACTCAGCGCCGGCCGAAATTTTCCGCAGCTCGGAATCGATCGGAGAGCGCCGATCACAGCTTCCTCCGTCCCCTCCAGAGCCACGGCAAGGTACTAGAGACCTTCCTCCGTCTTCCCCGCTGCTAGAATTCAGCTGAAACCGATTGATATCAGCTGTGCCGAAAGATCAATTCGGTGACTTAGAACCGCCACATCTCGGGCTCCCGTGGACAGCCCAACCAGGGCGTTGTCACGCCTGAGCCAAGGCACCCTTGGACGCGCTGGTGACCGGTGCTGCTCACCTCCGAGCCACAGCTCGAGTGGTTGCTCACCGGCGGCAAATTTCCAGTTTTCCCCTTTCTGTGTGCAGAACGACCTTCCGGTGCGATTGCCTTCACAACCCTTGGCCGGAGAACCTATGTACCTGGCATATTTCGAGGTTTACCAATGGCGGAATAAACGGGAGGCATTGGGCGCACGGTGAGGACCTACTTCGGGCCTTCCCCGAGCTGCCTCAAGCTCATGTCGACCTTCCCTGAGGTCCACTGATGCTTCCCGACCGGTTCCTCGAGTAGTTGAGGTGCTAGGGAAGTCAGCCGACATGGCCGAAGTCTTTCCGAGGTGGCGGCTCGTCGCCGACCATGCACCGGCCATTTTCATTAGTAGCTGACCCCAGAATCCTGTTCCCCGAGTGAAAATAGGCAGGGGCGGCCAAAATCGTGAAGTTTGGAGCTGTACAGAAGCCGGTGGCGAGCTCTCCGGCGAGGTCCCTCGGTGGCAGAGCGCGGGCATCGCAAGGTTGAAGAAGGGGGTGGACCCCAGCTGTCAGCCACAGATATTTTAAATCGGGATCGGAGTGTGGCCGGTATTGGGTGTACTGGCGCACAAGGACCCTGTGGGCCGCAGTGTGTGGTCGCCTCGGCGTGCGACGCGTGTCCCCGGGGCCCACTCGCGAGTTTAAACTTTTCCCCGATTTTCAGATTTCCTTCAAACATCAAATCCTCATAACTTTGGCTAGAAAGCTCGAAATTGAGTGAACCAGATTTTGCTGCATTCAGCTCTCTGAGTACTTTCCAGCAAATCAAGTTTCACTTCATGAAATTCCTTATTTATCCAGAATTAATTCCTCAAAGTTTAAACTGTTTGGAATTTTAACTGGAGAATCCTTTGGAGGAAAATCCTGAAATTTTGCTGGGATGTTCACCAAAATATCCCTGAACTACCATAAAAGTTTCAGACCCATTAGAGCTCATTTAATCCACCTAATGGTGTGATTAGTGAAATTGTTCCAGAGAAAATAGAAAATGTTCAGAAACATTTTCAGAATTTTCTCTGAAATTGTTTAGCTCATAACTTTAGTTAGGAACTTCCAAATTAAGTGAGACCAAATCCATTAGAACCCTCTGAAAATCTAGTTTTCAGAAAGTCATAGTTTGTTTCATGAAAATCCCTAGAACACCCTAAGAGTTCCAATTAAGGTCAAGGACATAATTAATTGTGGAGGGCTCAAATGAGCTTTGCTGCAACTACAACCTGACCAAGTCTCTATTTAGGTTGTAACCAAGCCACAGTAAAAGTTTCACAGTCATTGAGTCTTTCTAGTGGGACTTATAAGCTTCACAAATTAAAACTTAATACAAATGCATTCAAATTAATACATGTACCTCTTATATCATGTAGTCGCTAAGGTCGAGGAGGAACCCGAAGTCCTAGACTTCGTAACTCCGGAGGAGCAGCTAGCCTACGACCAAGAGCAGCAAGGCAAGCTCCGGTTTGCATTAACCTTTTTACAAATTTTTATTGTTTTGAGCACATACTTGTTTACTTTATTCTTTGCATTAGAGTCTTGTTTGGAAGCCCCACTGCATAGCCAAGAGAACCATGGGTTGGGTTTAGGATTGCAAACCCCGTTAGCTACTGCATTGCTATGATAGAGTAGGATTCGGTACAAGTCGAGTAGTTGGAACTACTCGCGAGCATAGGCTAGAGGCACTCGACTCGGGTAGTGATAGCACATGAAACACATGGCAAGAAAATGAGACCGAGCGGAGGGTAAGGGCAGCAGGACTTTGGGGCCCGTGTGCTGTAGCTCCGCTTGTGTCGATTGAGGACCGAGCCGTGTGCGGGCCTGTTGAACAAGCTAGAACAGTACCGAAGACCTACCGGCTATATGGGAACCGGGAAACTGATGTAACTCGGGTTGCTGGGTATTGAGGCATTGCCCGTCGTTCAGAGGGTAGGTTGAGAGCTTAAGGTGTAAATCGGCTGGCGGCACTGAGATGTGCGTGCTGAGACCTCTTGCTCGGGACGATGGGACCGGTTCAATATTTGGCTGACGGGTGAAAGGTAGTTGTGTACGGTGTCCGTGATGGTTGTTGTAGGCAACATCGAGTACGTGCGTACGTGACGGGTTGTTCGGGTAACCCTGCAGGTGTAAATCGATTATAATCGCCGTCCCTCGCGGTCAGTGAGTACCACTTGTTCACTGTACCGTGACGTAGAAAGAACAGGCTAGTTGCATGTTAAAATGTTGCTGATTGAAAGATGGACTTGATTGCTAATGATTTGCTGTAGTCTAGAGCTAACTAAAGTTCTTTTTAACTTTGGGCAAAGTACATGAGAGAAATGTGTTTCTTGTTTGATTGCGGCTCTCTCATGTGCCTTAGCGTAATGTTCTCCACAACCTGCTGCTAAAACTTGAAAGTAAGGTTCTACTAATTAGGCGAGTCCTTTGCAAATGATTTTACCTCATGTACCCATCACCCCTCATGTAGAAGTTCCATGTTTAGGTGAGACGGGTCAGACTTGCTGAGCCTTCGTGCTCACTGCTTGTGTTTGAAGCTTTTGCAGGGTTCTATGAGGAAGGGACTCCCGAGGAAGAGACGGAACCCCAGGAGGGGAACCCCGTCGAGTGGGAGTCGTGCACGCCGCAGAGTTAGTGTGCGTGTGTGCTAGCAAGGACACGTTCAAGGGCTGAACGTGAACTTGATGCATAGTCTACACCCGTGAGTGTAGACTGAACTTATTTTGATGTAAACATTTTCATAAACCTGTTTATGTAATAAAATTTCGCTTCCGCTTTGTGCCTTTGTCGTGTGTTATCCGGTGCTGTGCAACGCAGCACCCCTCAGCGTGATCCTGGCTTGACAAGACCGTGGGGTCGTGTCACACACTTTATGTACCTGAGGAATTCAGTGTTCATGCCAGAGTTGGAGAAATTCGTCATTGTCTTCATCGATGATATCTTGGTGTACTCCAAGTCAGAGGAAGAACATGCTGAACATCTGCATATTGTGCTACAAAGATTGCGAGATCATCAGCTCTATGAAAAATTCAGCAAGCGTGAATTCTGGATTAATCAAGTACCTTTTCTCGGACACATCATTTCAGTGGAGGGCATCGCTGTAGATCCGAGTAAGATTATCCAAGTGCAGAAATGGGAGTCACCAAAGTCTGTGCATGAAATCCGAAGCTTCCTCGATTTAGCGGGTTATTACCGGAGGTTCATTCCGTGTTTCTCCAGGATCGCTAAACCGATGACGGAATTATTAAAGAAGAATACCAGATTTATGTGGAGTGCTGCGTGTAAACAAACTTTCAAGACTTTACTGAAGCATCTCACAACAGCTCCAGTTCTTGCTCAGCCAGATACGACGAAGCCATTCGACGTTTATTTTGATGCATCTGGCATTGGTCTTGGCTGCGTGCTGATGCAAGAAAGACAAGTGGTTGCTTATGGATCTAGTCAACTCAGGAATCACGAGCAGCATTATCCAACTCATGACCTTGAGTTAGCTGCCGTGGTCCTTGCTTTGAAGATGTGGAGGCATTACTAGCTCGGAAATCTTGTACACCTCTACACTGACCCCAAGAGCTTGAAGTACATCTTCACTCAGAAAGAATTGAACATGAGGCAACGAAGATGGCTAGAGCTCATTAAAGACTATGAACTTGAGATTCATTATCATCCAGGAAAGGCGAATGTGGTCGCTGATGCGCTCAGTCGTAAGGCGCATATCCATCACATGAGTATTGCTGAGATGGATGATAAAGAACCAAGCCTTCGTGTCATCCCGTATGGAGCTCTCTATAATCTCGCTCTCATTCCTACCATCCGAGAGGAGATCATTGAAGCGCAACAAAAAGACAAGGGTATGTCTCACATACGGCGAAGGATAGACAATGGAGAGACGAAATGCTTCCGGAAGGACGAGGATGGTACTTTGTGGTTCAACGACCGGATTGTAGTACCCCGGGATATGGGACTACGGAAGAAAATTTTGGATGAAGCTCATTTGTCCAAATTTTCCATTCATCGGGGCAGCAATAAAATGTACCAAGATCTCCGGAAGAAGTTTTGGTGGACACGTATGAAACTGAAGTCGCAAAGTACGTTTCAGAATGCGATACGTGCCGAAGAGTTAAGGCCGACCATGTGAAGAAGTCAGGCCTGTTGCAGCCATTGCA
Organism: Neostapfia colusana; assembly: GCA_030760725.1. Taxonomy (NCBI): domain Eukaryota; kingdom Viridiplantae; phylum Streptophyta; class Magnoliopsida; order Poales; family Poaceae; genus Neostapfia; species Neostapfia colusana. The sequence goes on along the minus strand of JASWHV010000001.1, from coordinate 42,759,986 downwards.
AGTACCGACATGGAAGTGGGAAGACCTAAGTATGGACTTCATCGTCGGGTTGCCAATGACCTCCCACAACCATGATTCGATTTGGGTAATCGTTGATCGGTTAACCAAATCAGCACATTTCATCTCTGTGCATACAAGATATAACGCAAAACAGTATGCGGAGCTGTACATAGCACGGATCTTGTGCTTACATGGAGTTCCCCGTACCATTGTGTCAGATAGAGGGTCGCTGTTTGTAGCCCATTTCTGGGAGCAGCTACACGCATCCTTGGGGACAAAGTTGATTAGAAGCTCTGCGTATCACCCTCAAACCGATGGGCAAACTGAGAGGGTGAATCAAATACTGGAAGATATGCTGAGAGCATGTGCCATCCACCACGGTAAGAGCTGGGATGATCACTTATCGCTGGCAGAGTTCTTGTACAACAACGAATATCAGACGAGCCTCAAAATGGCACCATATGAAGCTCTATACGGCCGGAAGTGTCGTACACCATTGAATTGGTGTGAATCTGGTGAACGAGTAACATTCGGGGTTGATCTTATCAATGAAGCCGAAGAAAGAGTTCGGATAATACAAGAGAAACTCAAAGCTGCCCAATCTCGTCAGAAAAGATATGCGGATCAGAGGCGTCGACCGCTGCATTTAGAAGTCGGAGAGCACGTGTATCTTCGTGTGTCTCCAATGAAAGGGATTCATCGGTTCGGTGTCAAGGGGAAACTTGCTCCCCGATTCATCGGTCCGTTCACCATAACGGAGAAGTGCGGAACTGTAGCCTACCGGCTGGAACTACCGGCAAGCCTTGCCGGTATTCACGACATATTTCACGTGTCCCAGCTGTAGAAATGTCTCAAATTTACCGCTGCCATCCGCACCGAAGACATCGACGAGTTGAAGCCGGATCTCACTGAGACGGCCCCACAGGACCTCGTCGGGTGGTGCCGTGTTATGCGGCACCCAACAGCACACGGTCGATGAACACACATCATGTTACATAAAGAGTTTGCGGAAACGTACAAGATTGTTGTACAAATAAGTATATCAGAGTAAACTACAGCGGAAGACTATCACTCTCACGACACATATCTAAACTAGCAACAAAGAAACGGTCCAGCCCGCGGACGTTTCTTACTAGCAACACGAAGACAATCTGCAGCCGCGAGGATGCTCTTTGAGTAAGCACTCGGAGGTTCCCGAGTCTCATCGGCATCCCTTCTCATAAGCATCGAGTCAATTACCTGCAAAACAACTCGGATAGCATCCGTGAGCATAACGCTCAGCAAGACTTAACCGTCACCCTAAACATGAAACTCTAAGTGAGGTTATGAACCTAACATAGGATGGCATAAGCATAATTAAACTCGCCTAAAAGTGAATCCTTACTTTCAGGTATTAATTGCAGCATTTTAAGTAATCCCTGGGCACGCTACATCGGGAGTCCACAATCAAACAAGAAATGCTTTCCCCCGATGTAAATTTCTCATGGCATAAAAGAATCGAGTTTGCACTAGCCTATTCATCAAGATCCCATACAAAGGTAGGATAATACTTCACATCAAAATGATTAGTTCCTTTCTCATGCAAGTTCTTACTACATCACGACTGTGAGAACAAGTATGCTCGGTCCATTCCGCGAGTGACGGTGATTCGAATCAATAACACCCGGACTACACGACACGTACGCCCGTACTCGACGTTGCCTACAACAACCATCACTGACGTCATACGTGGCAGCCTTTCCCTCGTTTCACCCCTGCTGAATCGATCAAGTCGCCCCGTACAGTAGCTACTCTCATGGTGCATCTTCCGACGTGAGATGTCATGAGAATATTCCCCACATACTGCACACCGGCCGTCCGCCTGAGGCGACCCGAAAAGTCCCAACGACAGCTTCCCGAGGTACATCGGTTTACTGGGTCCCATATAGCCAGCATGAGTCCAGTACACAACTCAAACTTGTTCAACAGGGCCGCATACGGATCGGTCCTTGACCGACACGGACAGGTCTACAGCACCCAGGCCCCTATGTCCTGCTGCCCCTACTACCTTCCGGTCTCAACTTTAACTTGCTAATTCAATTATGAACCAATCCCGTATGCCCTTGTTGTTCCTGAAACTGCAAGTAGCATCTCACCACTCGACTTCTACCGAACCGTACTTAAGCATGGAAGTTCTACACGGTGATAGACACCTACCCAATACTCCATGGGTCATTTGGCTATGCAAGTGGAGTATCAAACACTAGACCTAATGCATAATTTATATCCTGACCGAAAGTGAATACAAAACAAAAAGTTAACAGCTGTTAAATGCAAACCGGAGCTTGCCTGTTTTGCAGGGTAGTCGTATATAACCAGTTAGTGTCCTTGCAGATCCACCCTTGACTCTCAGGAGCTTGATCCACTACGATGAATCACTCCTTTGAGTCCCCTTCGTTGTGGTTCCTATTGAAATGCATATGCATATGTTTTATAGAATGTAATGGAAAGAAGTTATAGAATTAAGTTCTTAGGAACAGAGGTTGTGTGGAAAAGCTAAGAATGGCTTGGTTGCCTCTGTTGTGTAAAGAAACAGAAATAAACTAAATTGACCTTAAGGCCTTATCTATACACTAATCATTTTCCCGAATGATCATAATAGACAAGCTGAAAAGATTTGAGTGCAACTGAAGAACAAGAACTCCAACGGCCTCAAAGCTTTTACAGCAGGTTCTATACTACCTAAGGATTTAGCTTGCCAAATTGCAGCTAATGTGGAGTCATATTGTGTCCACCATAATTCTCACAATATCTCTTATGTATTTTTCCCTTATACATAAGTATGGAGAATAAGAACAGGGAGTTCAAGGACTCATCTTGGGCTGGTCATTTACATGTGAGTTCTTGATAACATGAGAGTAATCTGGTCCAAAATTTAGCCCTTTTACTTGAGTAGTTCTCCCAGAACAATTCTTTAAGCATTACTACTCAAAAGAATTACTTCTGAGGTAATGTGCATTTTCATGCTCAATTAAGTGAACTACAATTTCAAGTATGTCCCAGAGAGCTTGCCTAAATTTTCCTATGCTTTTTGGAGCTATGGATTGCTCAGAATAGATTTTTGAGGTGAGAAACATTTTCTGAAAATGTTTCTGGACTCCTTTGAGCACAGTAGATTTCATTTAGCAAATTCCTCCTGAAATGATCTCCAAATGAGCTGCAAATTTGCTAGAAGGTCAACAATATGCTAAAGAATATTCTGGCAAAATGTGGGTATTTTTGGATAACCCAAACTTCCTCAATAATTCTTTTTCAGAAAATGTTCCAAGAATTTTCCAGACTTAAATAATGCGTTTCGTACAAATTGGGTTGTAGATTTGGACAGAGCTATTCAATATGAATCCAACCCAATTTGAATCACTAAATTTGGGGATTCCTAGCAAGAGTTATGAGGTTCTAAAGTTTGGGGAAAAATTCTGAAATTGACCTCTGTTTATTTTCCCATTTTCAGAGACATAAGTAATTAACACCACATTTGGCCAAGCAAATGAGGTCCAATGCTTCTGAAAATTTTACTGGAGTTAAAGTATTTTTGGAAGACTCTCCTGCATAAATTTGGGGATTTTCCAATACATAGAACTCCTGGAAATATTCCCACAAGCTTTTCCTTCTATGAATTAATGAGCCAAAACCAGGGGCTTTCATAATTATTGGGTTGTACCTCTGGATAGTACTCTGTTAGTGGAGTCCAACAAAATTTATGTCACTATTTTTGGAGCTTCCTACACCAAGTTATGCATTTTACAAGTTTGAACAGCTCTCTGCTTGATTTTAAACAGAACAGTCGCACGTGGGGCCCACGGGTCAGGTGCTTCTTCAACCTCCCGCCAGAGACCGCGGGTGCACACCGGCAGAAGACTTGGCATGGCTCGTTCTCTCTCATTTGTCCACAAAATGAGCTCCGGTTTCGCCCTATATGCTCCTGGGAACGTGGCGCAGCTGCCGGGCAAGGTTTCCCCGCGTGAAAACGGCTGTAGGTGGGTCGGCACCGGCGGGGCGGCTCGGGAGCTCGACATGGACGCGTTCCAGCGTGTCCAAGGCATCTCCCAGCGAGCTACGATATCCTACAGCATCCCTATGGTTCTAGGAACATGGAACAGAGATCAAATCGTGCAGAAAGTGGCTGCAACCTAGTCGTCACCGTGAACCGTAGCAGTTTTGGCCGCCGGCGACGATTTCTCGTCGCCCGGGGCATAGGAGGGTCGGTTTTCTTTGGTTTTTGGCGTGGGAGGGTGCTAGGGCATCTATTTGCTGTGTTTTGAATTGTAGGAGGTATGATCAATCGGTTTGGTAGAATTTCGTGAATTAAACACGGTCTGTTCTATACGTGCGCCGGTGCCAAAAATCGAATTCCGGCGAGCCGGCGTCGGGGGAGAGCAGGAGGACGACGGGATGAGGATCAGTACCTCCTGGCGCACCTCTGTGGCCTCTTGAGCCTGCCGGAGAGGTGCTGGGCTGGCCGGGAGACAGGGAGCAGTGGAGCAGCGCCGGTGAAGGAAAAACAGCGCACGGGGTGGCTGCTGATCGTGAGGAGGAGAAGATGGATAGCCCTTGTTTCGTCCAGGGGGAGGGGGGTAATCAGGCCGCGAACCGCCTATGAGCGCCGTGCGTGGGGAAAGGCAGCAGCTGGTGGCGCTGCCGAGCGTTCCCGTGGCTCCACGGTGGGAGCTGCTCGTGGCCCACGTGCTGCTCGACGAATTTCCTCACTGGGGCTGAGACTTAAGGTGCAAGGCTCCTCGTTTAGCTCTATGAAATGTGGGTCCCACTCCACATTTCCTCCCCAAATATATTCTCAAGCTGATCCTCTTAATTCCCACAATTCTGAGTTTTAAAAATGTGGGTTAGAATTTGAATCCTTCCACTTCAGTTTGAATTTGCTTGCCAAATTTGAATTTGGTTGAAGTTTGCAAATTCTCCTCTTTAACTCCTTTTTGAGCCCACCCTACAATTGAAAAGTTTGTGAGTAAACTTTTCCCTATAATCACAACTATAGGGCTGCATGTTTATTCAAAGTTTTTGGCCACCCTATGTGTGAACTTTGAATTTCAAATCTGAATTTTAAACTTTCATGCAAAGAGGTATTTAACTCCTTATTGGTCCAACACTTTTAAATAAAAAGGTGAACCTCATGTTGGATGTTCATCCATGTATTACCTTGCATGAAGAAAAGCTTTAGCAAGTCCCATTTTTTTGTCTTTGCCACACATATGAACTCAAACTTTAGTTTTCATTCATACACATTTTTGGGACTTTTACATTCCTCCCCCCTTAAAAGAATCTCGTCCCGAGATTACAAAAGAGGAACAAGACGGGAGAGGTAATTACAAACTGTACAAAGATAAAAGTTCCGGGTAGTTGGTGCGGAGATAATCTTCACTTTCCCACGTCGCCTCTTCCACGGTGTGATTACTCCACAGCACCTTGTAAAATTTGATCGTCCAGTTCCGGGTTACCCGGGCCTTTTCATCCATAATCTGAACCGGTCGCTCGGTGTAGGTCAGGTCCGGTTTCAATTCGTCGATGTCCTCAGTGCGAACAGCAGCGGTGAATTTGAGGCACTTCCTCAGCTGTGATACATGAAATACATCATCAACACCCGCTAAACTTGCCGGTAAATCCAGCCGGTACGCTACGGGTCCGCACTTCTCCGTGATAGCGAAAGGACCAATAAAACGGGGAGCGAGTTTCCCCTTTACACCGAACCGGTGAATTCCCTTCATCGGAGATACACGAAGATATATGTGCTCTCCGACGTCAAAATGATACGGCCGACGCCTTTGATCGGCGTAGCTCTTCTGTCGGGATTGGGCAGCCTTTAAGTTCTATTGTATCAACCGAACTCGGTCTTTGGCTTCGTTGACAAGATCAATCAGAAACAGAACTCTTTCGCCGGACTCACACCAATTCAGTGGTGTGCGACACTTCCGGCCATAGAGAGCTTCATATGGTGCCATTTTAATACTCGCTTGATAATCGTTGTTGTATGAAAACTCCGCCAGCGGTAGGTGATCGTCCCAATTCCTACCGTGGTGGATGGCACACGCTCTCAACATATCCTCAAGTACTTGATTCACCCTCTCAGTTTGTCCATCGGTTTGAGGGTGATATGCGGAGCTCCTAATCAGCTTGGTGCCCAACGAGGCGTGCAGCTGCTCCCAAAAACGAGCAACAAACAGCGCACCTCGATCTGAAATGATGGTCTTCGGGACACCATGTGAGCATATAATTCTGGAGATGAATAACTCCGCATATTGCCTTTCTCGATAATGAGTGTTCACCGGTATGAAATGAGCCGACTTTGTCAACCGGTCGATGATCACCCATATCGAGTCATGCTTCCTGGATGTGAGCGGTAATCCGACGATGAAGTCCATACTCACATCCTCCCATTTCCATGCCGGTATCTTCAACGTTTGTAGAGGTCCGGCTTTCTGCATATGATCAGCCTTGACCCGTCTACACGTATCGCATTCGGATAAGTATTTAGCGATTTCCCTCTTCATCCTCGTCCACCAAAATTTCTGTTTCAAATCTTGGTACATCTTGTTACTTCCGGGATGAATGGAAAACTTAGACAGGTGGGCTTCATCCAAGATCTTCTTCCGGAGTTTCATATTGCACGGTACCACTATACGGTTGTTAAACCATATTGTACCGTTCTCATCCTTCCGGAAGCATTTCACCTCTCCGTTGTCCAGTCTTCTCCGTATGTGAGACATACCTCTGTTTCTCCATTGAGCCTCAACAATCTCTTCATGGATTGTTGGAGTGAGCACGAGATTATAAAGCGCCCCATACGAAATGACACGGAGCCTTGGTTCTTCTTCTTCCAACTCAACAGCCGGCCAAGTTGTGAATGTGGGCTTTCCGACTAAGCGCGTCGGCAACCACGTTTTCTTTTCCTAGATGATAGTGGATCTCAATTTCATAATCTTTTATGAGCTCCAACCATCTCGGTTGTCTCATATTCAGCTCCTTCTGCGTGAAGATATACTTCAGGCTTTTATGGTCGGTGTATAGGTGAACAAGATTACCCAGTAGGTAATGCCTCCACATTTTTAACGCCAACACCACAGCAGCAAGCTCGAGATCGTGAGTTGGATAATGCTGCTCGTGGTTTCGCAGTTGACGAGACCCATAGGCGACTACACGCCCTTCTTGCATCAGAACACAGCCGAGACCGATGCCGGATGCATCACAGTATACATAAAATGGCTTCGTCGTGTCTGGCTGAGCAAGAACTGGAGCTGTTGTGAGATGTTTCACCAACGTTTTGAATGCGGCTTCACATGCTGCATTCCACATGTATTTAGTGCCCTTCTTCAGCAGCTCCGTCATAGGTTTAGCAATCTTTGAGAAGCTCGGAATAAACCTCCGATAATACCCCGCTAAACCTATGAAACTTCGGACCTCCTGGACTGATTTGGGAGATTCCCACTTCAGCACTTGTTCAATCTTGCTGGGGTCCACGGCGATACCTTCTTCTGAAATAATATGGCCTAGGAAAGGCACTTGATCAATCCAAAATTCGCACTTGCTGAACTTGGCATATAATTGGTGCTCCCGCAACCGTTGTAGCACGATACGCAGATGTTCAGCGTGCTCTTCTTCAGATTTGGAGTAAACCAATATGTCGTCGATGAATACCACGACGAACTTGTCTAACTCAGGCATGAATACTGAATTCATCAAGTACATGAAGTGTGTCGGAGCGTTGGTTAATCCAAATGACATGATGAGGTACTCGTAGAGTCCGTATCTCGTCGAGAAAGCTGTCTTCGGTATGTCCTCCAGTCGGATCTTGATTTGATGATAGCCCGACCGAAGATCCATCTTCGAAAATACCTTTGCACCCACAAGTTGATCGAACAGGATGTCGATGCGAGGCAAAGGATACTTGTTCTTGATCGTGACAGCATTTAGAGGACGGTAATCAACACATAGCCGTAGTGTTTCGTCCTTCTTCTTAACGAACAGCGCTGAGCAACCCCAAGGTGAAGAACTTGGCCGTATGAAACCCTTTCTCATGAGTTCATTCAGTTGCTCTTTCAACTCCGCTAGCTCGTTAGGTGCCATCTTGTAAGGCCTTCGTGAGGTAGGCGTCGTTCCCGGCGCCAGTTCAATCTTAAACTCGACGTCTCGTTCGGGCGGCATGCCTGGTAAGTCATCGGGAAATACGTCGGGATAATCTCGTACCACCGGAATATCTTCAAGCTTCAGCGCTTCCGTGTGGTAGGCCTCTACCATGTCTGGATCTTTGCTGTCTAAAAACAGCGTGTGCTGTCCGTGAATCGGCGAGTCAATCTGGACAGTCCGGTTACCGATATTGAGAACGGCACCATGATGATTTAACCAAGACATCCCCAATATAATGTCTATCTTCTGCCTATCCAACATAATCAGCGATGTTGGGTATATTTTCTGCCAAAACACAAAGCTGCTCGGGACACAATCTGATTGGCAGAGATATTTCCTCCCTGTGAACGTATAAGATAACTCGTTGTGGGAGTATTGGTGGATGATTGGTGCTGATCCATGCATGATTTGCTGATGAAATTGTGGGTTGCACCGGATTCAAAAAGTACCAGCACGGGCATGTTTTTGAGAGCAAACACGCCTGCTAACACCGGTGCTCCCTACGGGACATCCTCAATAGCAAGATGTTGCACACTCCCGGATTGCAATGCTGTTATATTGACTTCAGCAGGTGGCGGCATACCACCTGATGATGAAGGCTGTCTGGTGTTCAACAACTTCTCCCGGCATTCTTGCCTAAAATGCCCAGAACGGTGGCAATAAGAACATGGGGGTTTCCCGGGTTCTTCGTTAACTTGTGGTTGAGAAGTCGATGTACCGGGCTGCAGCAATGATGTAACAGGGGTCATTCGTTGCTGTGGCAATGGTGTTGCTTCAAGACATGATTCTTGAGCAGGAAATCTGTACGGAGTTGATCTCACTGGTGATTGCCATCTTTCATCGGATGGTGTGTGATACACCACGCGGTATTTGCGAGGAACAACTGGTGTGTCTTCTTGCACACCCTCCCGGTCCCTCTTCTCTGCTTGACACTCAAGGGTCGCTTGTTCTTGCAGCAGAGCAGCACTGAGCAGCTCGGTGTAACTACCTTGATTGAACAAAGCTAACTTCTCTTTTAGTATGGCACTCAAGCCATAGAAAAAGTAGTCACACATTGCAGCTTCGCTCGTCGCATAAGCCGGAGCATATTGTGCCAGAAGGTTGAATCGTCTGACATAATCGAGGACACTCATGTCCCCCTGCTTCAAGTTCCTGAATTCCTGCTGCTGGGCCTTGATAAAACCCATAGGAATGTGACGAGCCCGGAATGCTTCACGAAATTCCGTCCACTCCACTTGATGGCCTTCTGGAACGGTGGCGAGATAAGCAAACCACCAATTTCCGGCGGCTCCATGGAGCTGTTGAGCTGCAAACGATGTCTTCTGATATTCGTTGCACTCAAACACTCCAAACTTGGACTCCATAACTCGAAGCCACTGATAAGCTTCCACTGGTTCATTGGCTTCCGTGAAAATTGGCGGTTGTGTCGCCAAGAAGTCCAAATAGGCGTTCCGAGGTGGAACGTTCTGTTGTGCACGTTGGAGTAAACCTTGTTGTACCAAGCCTTGGAGTAGTCTGGTGTTCTCTTGACTTGACTCGACCATCTGAGCCATGACATCCGCCCATACCGTTGATGGCGGTGCCCGTGGTGGAGTCGAGTCATCACCGTCTCGATGAGAACCTTCAGTCCTACTCGGAGAATGAGTACGCACCATACTGCAAAATAATCATTTTTGAAGGGAGTCAACCTTGATCTCAGCAATATGTGAAAGTATGTAAAACATGAACATGCTAAAACTTTATGAAAGCATAACAAAATTTCATGTTTACACATCTTTCTAAAGCCAACATATTCAGTCCCACATTCTGTACAGAACAGACCCTTCTGTACCTAACCCAGAATTTGATCCAGTTACTAGCATTTTCATAACTAAAGTTGAATACCAAAGTTAAAGTTAACTTCAGTATCTTTCCATCGAGTACCCACATGCCTCTGGATCATCTCTGGAACAAAAGTTAGGATTGTTCAAAGTTGACAGAATTTTCTGGCTAAATTTTGCCAGCACCTCCTTTGTATGTGGCTGTTTTCATCACAGTTTTACATACAAATGAAATACAATTCTGAACACACTATGAACTACAAAATTGTTGCAAATTTCCTAACCTTTCCAACGGTGTATCATATGACCCTTACAAAATTTTTTTTCAGATTGTTATGACCACTTTACAGAAACATCCAGAGAAGGTTGTAGCTGTTCTGTTTTCTGAACAGTTTGCATTCATCTGGACGTTCATCCAAGTTGGTATCGGATTTGGCTCTGGAGTTCTACACAAAAGTTGTAGAGCACTTAATAACCTTTCCAGAACTGTATCAAACACCTCCATTGGGTCAAGCTAATCAGAGTTACGCTCTGTTAAAGTTCGGCAAAACTTCTGCCAGAACAGAGCACTCTGTTTTTGAGATCAAAAGAAGCCTAGTAATTCTCTTCTTTGAAACTTAGTTCAAATGAAGAGTTCAGTAACTAATATGTGCTTTATCACATCCATTTTTAGTTTGGAAGTTAGTCATGAATGATTTCTTCATAGGTAAGAATACTATCCCGTGTAGTACGGTGGCGATGCACCGTAAGACATATGCCGGTACTACGTGGCCTCACCAAAGAAAAACCTAACCGGATTACTCCGGCATACACGTATCCTTAGGTGGCACTAAAACGGTCACTCGCAAACGTGTTCTACACGCACTAAGGTTTTCGTGGTTAGTACCTACATAAGCCACACTCAATCATCAGGTTCGGCTGCACAACGAACCCGGTATCCATAACAGTTTGTACACCCGGCCTTCATCACTCGCCAAGGTGTTCTCAAGCCAAACACGCCTTGAGCTACATGTTCACGTTACTGACCACGTGACGGGGTCTCCCAATTTGCACCACGCACGCCTGGGACAGACGCTGCTTAAATACCCCAAACGACATGAAGAGTCGTAGAGGATACTAAAGCGAGTCGGGTTACCTGCCACCCGTGAGGCAACACCCTTCAGCTTGTGCGCACTGGTGGACAGCGCATACGTGCACCCCCCAAGACATAGACATCCCGAGATGCACGATTTTCCGACATAACAAATAGGTGAGCTTGCCGCCTTCATATTATGCTAATAGTAGTCCTTATGTGGGCCTAGTACCGTTATCTCACCGTACCCTAAGTTTTTGACATAATATGATGCTCAATCCGTGCTTTGTTCCCAACGCAGCTCTGATACCACGCTGAGACGGCCCCACAGGACCTCGTCGGGTGGTGCCGTGTTATGCGGCACCCAACAGCACACGGTCGATGAACACACATCATGTTACATAAAGAGATTGCGGAAGCGTACAAGATTGTTTTACAAATAAGTATATCAGAGTAAACTACAGCGGAAGACTATCACTCTCACGACTCATATCTAAACTAGCAACAAAGAAACGGTCCAGCCCGCGGACGTTTCTTACTAGCAACACGAAGACAATCTGCAGCGGCGAGGATGCTCTTTGAGTAAGCACTCGGAGGTTCCCGAGTCTCATCGGCATCCCTTCTCATAAGCATCGAGTCAATTACCTGCAAACAACTCGGATAGCATCCGTGAGCATAACGCTTAGCAAGACTTAACCGTCACCCTAAACATGAAACTCTAAGTGAGGTTATGAACCTAACATAGGATGGCATAAGCATAATTAAACTCGCCTAAAAGTGAATCCTTACTTTCAGGTATTAATTGCAGAATTTTAAGTAATCCCTGGGCACGCTACATCGAGAGTCCACAATCAAACAAGAAACGCTTTCCCCCAATGTAAATTGCTCATGGCATAAAAGAATTGAGTTTGCACTAGCCTATTCATCAAGATCCCATACAAAGGTGGGATAATACTTCACATCAAAATGATTAGTTCCTTTCTCATGCAAGTTCTTACTATGTCACGACTGTGAGAACAAGTATGCTCGGTCCATTCCGCGAGCGACGGTGATTTGAATCAATAACACCCGGACTACACGACACATACGCCCGTACTCGACGTTGCCTACAACAACCATCACTGACGTCGTACGTGGCAGCCTTTCCCCCGTTTCACCCCCGATGAATCGATCAAGTCGCCCCGTACAGTAGCTACTCTCATGGTGCACCTTCCGACGTGAGATGTCATGAGAATATTCCCCACATACTGCACACCGGCCGTCCGCCTGAGGCGACCCGAAAAGTCCCAACGACAGCTTCCCGAGGTACATCAGTTTACTGGGTACCATAGAGCCAGCATGAGTCCGGTACACAACTCAAACTTGTTCAACAGGGCCGCATACGGATCGGTCCTTGACCGACACGGACAGGTCTACAGCACCCAGGCCCCTATGTCCTGCTGCCCCTACAACCTTCCGGTCTCAACTTTAACTTGCTAATTGAATTATGAACCAATCCCGTATGCCCCTGTTGTTCCTGAAACTGCGAGTAGCATCTCACCACTCGACTTCTACCGAACCGTACTTAAGCATGGCAGTTCTACACGGTGATAGACACCTACCCAATACTCCATGGGTCATTTGGCTATGCAAGTGGAGTATCAAACACTAGACCTAATGCATAATTTATATCCTGACCGAAAGTGAATACAAAACAAAAACTTAACAGCTGTTAAATGCAAACCGGAGCTTGCCTGTTTTGCAGGGTAGTCGTATATAACCAGTTAGTGTCCTTGCAGATCCACCCATGACTCTCCGGAGCTTAATCCACTTCGATGAATCACTCCTTTGAGTCCCCTTCGTTGTGGTTCCTATTGAAATGCATATGCATATGTTTTATAGAATGTAATGGAAAGAAGTTATAGAATTAAGTTCTTAGGAACAGAGGTTGTGTGGAAAAGCTAAGAATGGCTTGGTTGCCTCTGTTGTGTAAAGAAACAGAAATAAACTAAATTGACCTTAAGGCCTTAGCTATACACTAATCATTTTCCCGAATGCTCATAATAGACAAGGTGAAAAGATTTGAGTGCAACTGAAGAACAAGAACTCCAACGGCCTCAAAACTTTTACAGCAGGTTCTATACTACCTAAGGATTTAGCTTGCCAAATTGCAGCTAATGTGGAGTCATATTGTGTCCTCCATAATTCTCACAATATCTCTTATGTATTTTTCCCTTATACATAAGTATGGAGAATAAGAACAGGGAGTTCAAGGACTCATCTTGGGCTGGTCATTTACATGTGAGTTCTTGATCACATGAGAGTAATCTGGTCCAAAATTTAGCCCTTTTACTTGAGTAGTTCTCCCAGAACAATTCTTTAAGCATTACTACTCAAAAGAATTACTTCTGAGGTAATGTGCATTTTCATGCTCAATTAAGTGAATTACAATTTTAAGTATGTCCCAGAGAGCTTTCCTAAATTTTCCTATGATTTTTGGAGCTATGGATTGCTCATAATAGATTTTTGAGGTGAGAAATATTTTTTGAAAATGTTTCTGGACTCCTTTGAGCACAGTAGTTTTCATTTAGCAAATTCCTCCTCAAATGATCTCCAAATGAGCTGAAAATTTTCTAGAAGGTCAAAAATATGCTAAAGAATACTCTGGAAAAATTTGGGTATTTTTGGATAACCCAAACTCCCTCAATAATTCTTTTTCAGAAAACGTTCCAAGAATTTTCCAGAATTAAATAGTGCGTTTCATACAAATTGGGTTGTAGATTTGGATATAGCTATTCAATATAAATCCAACCCAATTTGAATCACTAAATTTGGGGACTCCTAGCAAGAGTTATGAGGTTCTAAAGTTTGGGGAAAAATTCTGAAATTGACCTCTGTTTATTTTCCCATTTTCAGAGACATAAGGAATTAACACCACATTTGGCCAAGCAAATGAGGTCCAATGCTTCTGAAAATTTTACTGGAGTTCAACTAATTTTGGAAGACTCTCCTGCCCAAATTTGGGGATTTTCCAATAAATAGAACTCCTGGAAAAATTCCCACAAGCTTTTCTTTCTATGAATTAATGAGCCAAAACCAGGGGTTTTCATAATTATTGGGTTGTACCTCTGGATAGTACTCTCTTAGAGGAGTCCAACAAAATTTATCTCACTATTTTTGTAGCTTCCTACACCAAGTTGTGCATTTTACAAGTTTGAACAACTCTCTGTTTGATTTTAAACAGAACAGTCGCACGTGGGGCCCACGGGTCAGGTGCTTCTTCAACCTCCCGCCAGAGCCCGCGGGTGCACACCGGCAGAAAACTTGGAATGGCTCGTTGTCTCTCATTTCTCCAACAAATAAGCTCCGGTTTCGCCCTACATGCTCCTGGGAACGTGGCGCAGCTGCCGGGCAAGGTTTCCCCGCGTGAAAACGGCTGTAGGTGGGTCGGCACCGGCGGGGCGGCTCGGGAGCTCGACATGGACGCGTTCCAGCGTGTCCAAGGCATCTCCCGGCGAGCTACGATGTCCTACAGCATCCCTATGGTTCTAGGAACTTGGAACAGAGATCAAATCGTGCAGAAAGTGGCTGCAACCTAGTCGTCACCGTGGACCGTGGCAGTTTTGGCCGCCGGTGACGATTTCTCGTCGCCCGGGGCATAGGAGGGTCGGCTTTCTTTGGTTTTCGGCGTGGGAGGCGCTAGGGAATCTAGTTGCTGTGGTTTGAATTGTAGGAGGTATGATCAATCGGTTTGGGAGAATTTCATGAATTAAACACGGTCTGTTCTATACGTGCGCCGGTGCCAAAAATCGAATTCCGGCGAGCCGGCATCGGGGGAGAGCAGGAGGACGACGGGATGAGGATCAGTACCTCCTGGCGCACCTCTGTGGCCTCTTGAGCCTGCCGGAAAGGCGCTGACTGGCCGGGAGACAGGGAGCAGTGGAGCAGCGCCGGTGAAGGAAAAACAGCGCACGGGGTGGCTGCTGATCATGAGGAGGAGAAGATGGATAGCCCTTGCTTCGTCCAGGGGGGGGGTAATCAGGCCGCGAACCACCTCTGGGCACCGTGCGTGGGGAAAGGCAGCAGCTGGTGGCGCTGCCGAGCGTTCCCGTGGCTCCACGGTGGGAGCTGCTCGTGGCCCACGTGCTGCTCGACGAATTTCCTCACTGGGGCTGAGACTTAAGGTGCAAGGCTCCTCTTTTAGCTCTATGACATGTGGGTCCCACTCCACATTTCCTCCCCAAATATCTTCTCAAGCTGATCCTCTTAATTCCCAGAATTCTGAGTTTTAAAAATGTGGGTTAGAATTTGAATCCTTCCACTTCAGTTTGAATTTCCTTGCCAAATTTGAATTTGGTTGAAGGTTGCAAATTCTCCTCTTTAACTCCTTTTTGAGCCCACCCTAAAATTGAAAAGTTTGTGAGCAAACTTTTCCCTATAATCCCAACTATGGGGCTGCATGTTTATTCAAAGTTTTTGGTCACCCTATGTGTGAACTTTGAATTTCAAATCTGAATTTTAAACTTTCATGCAAAGAGGTATTTAACTCCTTATTGGTCCAACACTTTTAAATAAAAATGTGAACTTCATGTTGGATGTTCATCCATGTATTACCTTGCATGAAGAAAAGCTTTAGCAAGTCCCATTTTTTTTGTCTTTGCCACACATATGAAATCAAACTTTAGTTTTTATTCATACACATTTTTGGGACTTTTACACTCACCTATGTCGAGGAACCTATACAGATTATCGACGAAAGGACCCGGATCACCCGAAACCGGACTTTGAGATTTTACAAAGTCCTGTGGAGTAATCATACCCCGGAATTTCCGACGGCGGTTTTAGTGGGACACGTCGGGCACACGATGAACCCTAGTTTAGAGCCGTTCTCGAGCCCATGTGCGGCCATGCCGAGCTTCTCCAACCTTCACTGGTGCTGTAGGGCCTTTCCAGGGAGCTGTTGGCGGGCTAGCTCACCGGAGCGACGTCGCCGGACTCCCTCCGAGCCGCTGCACCGGTGCGTGATAGTTTAGGGACTTCACCGGTCCGGGGAAATCACACCAGCATGTTCCTCGCACAAAATTAGGGCTTAGCAGCGAGTTTAAGCACTCGAGGTGGCTGGACGACCGAGTTTGGGATTTGCTCCGGCGAGCCCCGGCGGCGCGGGCGCGCGGGCGGCTGGAGGTTGAAGACGATCACCGGCCCCGCGTGTCAGTGACGAGTGAGAGGGGGGCTGGATACTCTGTGGCACCAGATCAACTGTGACAGCACGGGAAACATTCCTGTGTCGCTCTCCCGACACCCGACACGTGTGCCCCGGACCCACAGTCAGATTTTAAACTTTTCCCGGATTTATTCAAATCCCAAATTTTCCCAAACTTTAGAAGGGCATAACTGTTGCTAGGAACCTCCAAATTTAGTGATTCAAATTGGGTTAGATTCCGATTGACAAACTCTATCCAAATATGCAACCCAATTTGTATGAAAGTCTTTATTTAATTCTGGAAAATTCTTTAAAGCTTTTTAGCAAAAGAATTTTTGAGGGAGTTTGGTTTATCCAAAAATCCTCAAATTTTACCAGAATATTCTTTAAGGTGTTACTAGGCCCCTGTAAAAGTTTCAGCTCATTTGGAGTTGAATTGTTCAGGAAAATTTAGATTTTAATTTGCTGTATACAAATGAATACAGAAACATTTTCAGAGAATTTCCAAAACTTGGAGATTCAGTTCTGGAAAATTCTTGGCTCCAGAAATCCTAGGAAAATTCATGTAGGCTCTATGAAATATAATTGAAATTGTGGTTCACTGAGTTTGACATGAACATGGGTGTTACCTCAGGATTAATTCTTCTTTGCTTAATTGCTTAGAAAATTTTTCTGAATAAACCACTGAATGAAAAGTGCTAACTTTTGGTCCAGATAACTTTCTTGTGACCAGGAACTCACATGAAAATTATCAGACCCATTGGGGCTCTGGATCCGCACTGTCATGTGTAACCTCTTAAGGTGATCAACACTTAAGTGGGGGAAAGCACTCAACATTTGATCATAGTGTTTAAACCCAATCCAAACCACTAGAACCAGTGTCATTTTAAATTCTTAAACAGAGTTCCAGTTTTTAAACTGTCATTAGATCTTATTAGCAAAAGCTTTTCAATTAAATACATATGCATGATCATATCGTGTAGCATATACGTTAAGAACGTGAGAAAGACTTGAAGTGGAGATCAAGGAGGGAGGAAAGCAAGTGATCAAGCTCCAAGTGATCGTCACTAACTGATTGTATTCTTAGTCACCTGCAAAACAGGCAAGCCCCGGTTTGCATTTGAACAGTTTTATAAAGCATTTTCATTTTTAGAGATCATAGCTTTGCATCGTAGATTGCATTAGGTCTAGTTGATATTAAAAACCCCACTTGCATGACCAGAAATACCTAAGAGAGAAAGGGTAGAATAGCACCTCCACGAGTGGATTTGGCTACGCTAAATGTTAGTAGGCAAGGTTCGGTAGAAGTCGAGTAGTTGGAAGCTACTAGCGAGTTTAGGGCTGGTTTACTCGAAACGGATCCAAAATAGAAAAGATGAGGAAAGTTCACACATAAGAAATGGAGACCGGGCAGGGAGGTTTAGATGCAGCAGGTTGCGGACCGTGCGTGCATAGCCCTGCCTGTGTCGGTTAAGACACGTCCGTGCTTGGCCCTGTTGGACAAGTTTGAGTTGTGTATCGGGCACATACTGGCTATATGGGACCCAGAAAACCGATGTACCTTGGGAGATTAATAGTGGAACTTTTCCAACTGCCTTAGGCTTTCGGCGTCAGGGTAGCAGGAGGTTCAAAGGTACAAGTGGAAGCAAAGTTTTATTACATCAAAAGGTTTATGAACATTTGTACAACAAAATATGTTCAGTCTACACTCATGGACGTAGACTACGCATCGAGTTCACGTTCAGCCCGTGAACGTGTCCCCGCTAGCACGCACGCACACTAACACGGCAGCGTGCATGACTCCCACTCGACGGGGTTCCCCTCCTGGGGTTCCGTCTCCTCCTCGGGAGTCCCTTCCTCATAGAACCCTGCAAAAGCTTCAAACACAAGCAGTGAGCACGAAGGCTCAGCAAGACTGACCCGTCTCTCCTATAAATGGAACTTCTACATGATGGTTGATCGGTCACATGAGGTAAAATAAGTTGCAAAGGACTCGCCTAATTAGTGGAACCTTACTTTTGAGTTTTTAGCAGCAGGTTGTGGAGAACCTTACGCTAAGGCACATGAGAGAGCCGCAATCAAACAAGAAACACATTTCTCTCATGTACTTTGCCCAAAGTTGAAAAGAACTTTAGTTAGCTCTAAACTACAACAATAATTAACAATCAAAGTCCGTCTTTCAATCAGCAACATTTTAACATGTAACTAGCCTGTTCTTTCTACGTCACGGTACAGTGAACAAGTGGTACTCACTGACCGTGAGGGACGGCGATTATAATCGATTTACACCTGCAGGGTTAACCGAATAACCCGTCACGTACGCCCGTACTCGATGTTGCCTACAGAAACCATCACGGACGCCGTATGCAACCACCTTTCACCCGTTAGCCAAATGTTGAACCGGTCCAATCGTCCCGAGCAAGAGGTCTCTGCACGCGCATCTCAGTGCCGCCAGCCGATTTACACCTCGAGCTCTCAACCTACCCTCTGAACGACCAGCTATGCCTCAACATCTAGCTACCCGAGTTACATCTGTTTCCCGGTTCCCATATAGCCGGTAGGTCTTCGGTACTGTTCTAACTTGTTCAACAGGCCCGCACACAGCTCGGTCCTCAATCGACACAAGCGGAGCTATAGCACCCAGGCCCCAAAGTCCTTCTGCCCTTACTCTCGGCTCGGTCTCATTTTCTTGCCATGTGTTTCATTTGCTATCTCTACCCGAGTCAAGTGCTCCTAGCCTATCCTCGCGAGTAGTTCCAACTACTCGACTTGTACCGAATCCTACACTATCTTAGCATTGCAGTAGCTAAACGGGGTTTCAATCCTAATCACAACCCATGGTTTCCTTGGCTATGCATTTGGGTTTTCAAACAAGACTCGAATGCATGAAGAAATGGTACTCAAAGTAAGTTCTCAAAACAATAAAAATTTATAAAAAGGTTAATGCAAACCGGAGCTTGCCTTGGTGCTCTTGGTCGTCGGCTAGCTGCTCTTCCGGAGTAATGAAGTCTAAGACTTTGGGTTCCTCCTCAACCTTAGTGACTACATATGAGAAATATAAATATGTGTCAATTTATATGCATTTGAATTGAATTTAAACTTGTGAAGATTATAAGTTTCACTAGACAGACCCAATGACTCTGAAATCTTTACTGTGGTTTGGTTACAACCTAAACAGAGACTTGCTCAAGTTTTAGTTGCAGCAAAGCTCATTTGAGCTCTCCACAAATAATTATGTACTTGACCTTAATTGGAGCTTTTAGGGTGTTCTAGGAACTTTCATGGAGCAAGCCATGACTTTCTGAAAACTAGATTTTCAGAGTGTTCTACTGGAGTTGGTCTCACTTAATTTGAAGGTTCCTAGCTAAAGATATGAGCTAAACAATTTCAGAGAAATTCTGAAAATGTTTCTGACCATTTTCTATTTTCTCTGGAACAGTTTCATTAATCACCCCATTAGATGGATCAAATGAGCTCAAATGGATCTAAAATTTTTATGGTAGCTCAGGGATATTTTGGTGAACGTCCCAGCAAAATTTCAGAATTTTTCTCCAAATGGTTCTCCAGTTAAAATTCTAAACAGTGTAAATATTGAAGAATTAATTCTGGAGAAATAGTGATTTTCATGAAGTGAAACTTTATTTGCTGGAAAGTACTCAGAGAGATGAATCCAGTAAAATTTGGTTCACTTGATTTGATGTTTCCTAGCCAAAGTTATGAGGATTTGAAGTTTGAACTAAATCTGAAAATGGGAAATGTTCAAATCACTGCACGTGGGACCTGGGGCTACGTGTCAGCTCCTCATCGGTTGACACACGCAGCTACTGAGTCCTTTGTGCGCAGCCACACCCGATCCAGGCCACAGCAGATCGCAGTTTTAAAATATCTGCCGCTGACAGCCGGTACCCACCGGCTTCTTCTTCCTCCGGCTGATTTTCACGCGCCCGCGCGCTCAGCTCGCCGGAGCAATGTGCTGCTCTCCGGTTCACCGGTCCTGGCCACCATACGGGCTAGAACTCGCCGCCAGGGCATATGCGACACCGAGGAACACGATGGTGAGGGGCTGCCGATGATCGGAAGACGGCCGGCAACGTGTGGCGGCCTCGGTTGAAGTTCGGCAGCGTCGGCCGGGGTCCCTAGCCCGCCAAAACCTTGACCGACTAGCTCTACAGCACCAGTTGGTGATCGCGGAGCTCGGCAAGTCCATGGATCAGCTCGGAAACTACGTCAACTAGCTCGGCATCGTGCGCCCGATTGGTTCCGCGAAGAACACGCTCGGTAGAGCTCGGAATACGTTGCTCCGAGGTGTTTTCATGCGACGGATCCTAAAGCAAAGATGATCGCTGGCTAGTCCAGCGCCTATGTGCAGAGTTTGACAACCTACGGAGGATCAGGGAGGAAGAATTTGAAGAAACCGTACCGGCCGCTCGGTAGAACTCGCCGGAGTGAAAGACTTGAAATTCACCGCTGATGCTTCACAGCGTGGCTTGAGACTTTGTGGAGATAAGCACCAACACAACGCGCTCCTGTGGCCTGGATCGCTTGACCATGAGAACCCCTGTGGAGGGCTGTCCACGATCACCCGATCATTGGCTGAAGCTTGGTTGCCCCTGTGGCGGTCGTTCTAGGGCAAGGAAGGCCGAAACTCGCCTGTTTCCTGGTCGGGGAGGTGTGTGCGGAGCTCAGGGTGTGGGTTGGCAGCTTGGGGAGGGATGGTGCGGTCGATTCGGCCAGATTCCCGATCGAGCCGAGATAGCGGAGGGAAGAGAGCTTCGGCACGCGAGGAGAAGAAAGGAACTGACGTTTTCTTCGGCAGAGGGCATGGAGCAGCTTAAGAAGGGGATCAGAACCGACCCCGGCGCTCGCGCGTGGGCAAGCAGTTGGAGGTGCGCGGCTTCCCTCGGTGGCGCCCTCAGAGGAAGCCCGGTAACCCGAGTGCTGAAGTTTCAGTCGGTTGAATTTGTTTCTGTGGCTGACATGTGGGTCCCACCTCCTTTTTAACCTCTGAAATTAACTCCCTCTCACTGTTATAATCAGTAATCCCCCGTATACCCATGTTGATTTGAATTATATACCCCTGAGCCATTTGAATGGGATAGAATTCAAATTGGTTTGTGTTTGACTAAATTTCAGCACATAAGCAGTTTGATATTCAAATAAGGTTTGAATTTGCTAAACTTAGCTCATGTCAAGATCAACTCCAAATGGAGTGAAAATTAGTGTGTGAGCTCACAAAAATGTACTGAGTAAGAATATGGCTCCCACTTTTGAATTCATGGGATGAAAATAGTTTGAATTTGAATTTGAGTTCAAACCACCCTCTTTCTAGCTATACCCAAAAGGACTTCAAAAAGATTTTGAATTTGGGTGAAACTTGGCATGGACATTCCTAGCAAGGTGTAGGAGTTTTTCATATGTCCACCCCCTAGATGATGCATGTGGGAGATGCCACTTTTGCATTGTGTGAGTTTGTTCTCTAATGATCATGTTGATGGTGGTTACTTGCTCTTCAAATGTGTTCATCAACTTTCTTCAAAGGAAGTGTGTGTGTGGGGTGTGATGAACACTTTGAGTATGTGCCAAAAACTTAGGCCCTTACATTCCTCCCCCCTTAAAAGAATCTCGTCCTGAGATTATAAGGTGAAAATGAGAGAGAGGATGGTGGAAAATTACCGGACATGCGACGTGAAAAAGTCGGGGTAGTTAGCGCGAAGAAATCCTTCGCTCTCCCATGTCGCTTCGTCCACAGTGTGATTACTCCACAGAACTTTGTAGAACCACAACGTACGGCTGCGTGTGGTTCGGGCCTTTTCATCAATAACCTGAACCGGTTCCTCCCGATACGAGAGATCCGGTTTCAGTTCTTCAATATCCTCCAGCTGAACAGTAGTTGATAGCTTGAGACACTTCCTCAGCTGGGAGATATGAAAGACGTCGTGCACACTGGAAAGTGATTATGGTAATTTCAGCCGGTATGCTACCGATCCACATCTTTCTGTAATCTGAAATGGACCGATGAATCGGGGTGCCAATTTTCCACTCACCCCGAATCTGTTGACGCCCTTCATTGGAGACACACGTAGGTATACGTCATCCCCGACTTTGAAATGTAATGGACGTCTTCTCCGGTCCGCATATTGTTTCTGTCGGGATTGGGCGGCTTTTAGGTTCGCTTGAATCAGTCGAACCTTTTCTTCCGCGTTGTTGACAAGATCAATCCCGAAGGTAACCCTTTCGCCAGACTCACACCAATTCAGTGGTGTGCGGCATTTTATCCCGTATAGCGCCTCATAAGGTGCCATCTTGATGCTGGCTTTGTACCCATTGTTGTACGAGAACTCAGCCAACGGCAAGTGATCATCCCAATTCTTGCCGTGGTTGATAGCGCAAGCTCGTAGCATATCTTCCAAAATTTGATTTACCCGCTCGGTTTGCCCACCGTCTGCGGGTGGTATGCTGAACTACGGATCAGCTTCGTCCCCAACGCAGCATTTGGCTGCTCCCAAAAATGGGGCACAAATAAAGTGCCCCGATCCGATATGATGGTACGGGGTACGCCATACAAGCATAGGATCTGTGAGATGTACAGTTCAGCATAATTCTTGGCGTTGTAGTTGGTGTTGACCGGGATGAAATGGGCAACTTTGGTGAGCCGGTCGACAATCACTCACACAGAATCATGTTTCTGAAAGGTGGTGGGTAAACCGACGATGAAGTCCATGCTCACATCTTCCCACTTCCAGGCAGGAACGTCCAGTGGTTGTAGCAGTCCCAATTTCCGCATATGATCTGCCTTGACCCTTCGACATGTATCACACTCGTACACGTACTTTGTGATCTCCCGCTTCATCCGTGTCCACCAAAACGTGCTTCGGAGTTCTTGATACATTTTGTTGCTGTCGGGGTGAATAGAAAACTTTGACAAGTGAGCCTCATCAAAGATTTTCTTCCGTAACTCCGGGTTATTGGGTACGACGATCCGGTCCTTGAACCATAGGATGCCGTCTCCGTCTTTCTGGAAACAATTCAGTTCCCCACTGTCTATACGTCTCCGCAAATGCGACATGCCCTTGTCATGTTTCTGAGCCGCCTCTATCTCTTCACGGATGGTGGGGATCAAACCTAAGTTGTAGAGAGCGCCATGTGGAATCACATGCAGTGGTGGTTCGCTCTCTTCCAACGGTGTGATGGTCAGGTTGTTGACGTGTGACTTGCAGCTCAGCGCATCCGCCACTATGTTTGCCTTGCCGGGGTGATAATGAATCTCTATTTCATAATCCTTTATCAACTCTAACCATCTTCGCTGCCTCATGTTCAGCTCCTTCTGAGTGAATATGTACTTGAGGCTTTTGTGGTCGGTATATAAATGTACGAGGTTACCGAGTAGGTAGTGCCTCCACATTTTAAGTGCGAGTACCACGGCAGCGAGCTCCAAGTCGTGAGTTGGATAATTTTGCTCATGGTTTCTGAGCTGTCGTGGATCATACGCGACCACTCTTCGGTCTTGCATCATCACACATCCGAGCCCAATGCCGGATGCATCGCAGTACACATCGAACGGTTTTGTGGTGTCTGGCTGTGCCAAAACCGGTGCTGATGTTAGGTGCTTGACTAAAGCCTTGAATGCTGCTTCACATGCTGGACTCCCAACATATTTGGTAGCCTTCTTCAGCAGCTCCGTCATAGGCTTGGCAATCTTCGAGAAGTTCGGAATGAACCTCCGATAATATCCTGCGAGCCCGAGGAAACTCCGTACCTTGTGAACAGTTCTCGGAGATTTCCAATTCAGCACTTGTGTGATTTTACTCGGGTCTACAGCGATGCCCTCCACTGAGATGATATGCCCGAGAAAAGGCACTTGCGATATCCAGAATTCGCACTTGCTGAATTTTGCATATAGCTTGTCATCCCGCAGCCGTTGCATGACTATAAGAAGATGCTTCTTGTGCTCTTCCGCCGACTTGGAATATACCAATATGTCGTCGATGAAGACCACGACAAACTTATCCAGCTCCGGCATGAATACCGAGTTCATCAAATACATGAAGTGAGCTGGAGCGTTGGTGAGGCCGAAGGACATGACCAGGTACTCATAGAGTCCGTACCTCGTCGAGAAAGCCGTCTTTGGAATATCCTCAGCACGTATCTTAATCTGATGGTACCCGGATCTTAAATCCATCTTGAAAAAGATCTTTGCTTCGACCAACTGATCAAACAACATGTCGATCCGTGGCAACGGGTACTTGTTCTTGATGGTTACGGCGTTTAATGGACGATAGTCCATGTAAAGCCGCAACGTCTCCTCTTACTTCTTCACGAATAAGGCCGAACAGCCCCATGGCGAGGAGCTCGGCCTAATGAAACCCTTCTCCAGCAGGTCCGTTAGCTGAGTCTTCAGTTCCTCCAATTTCTTGGGCGCCATCTTGTACGGCCTTCGGGATATTGGCTTGGTTCCCGGTGCAAGTTCAATCTTGAACTCCACCTCTCTGTCAGGCGGCATCCCCGGTAAATCATCCGGAAACACGTCAGGGAACTCTCAGACTACTGGAATGTCTTCCAATCTGATGATTGTGGATTGATAGATACTTGGAAGTTTTATTTCTGGACTGTCCAGAAATAAGGAATGAGATTCGTGCACTTTTGAGTTCAAGTGCACAATTCGGAGGACGGTGTCTAAAACAGCGCCGTGGCAGGTTAACCACGACATCCCTAAGATGACATCGACCTTCTGTCCCTCTAAAATTATGAGATACGTAGGGTATACTATACCCTCTAAGCATAATGGCGCTTTTGGAACCATCATGCTTGCTGAAATTTTCCCACCCGGTGAACAAATCAAATATGGACTATCGGTGGTTAGTATTGGCAAGCTGTATTTAGCAATGAAAGCTTGGCTAATAAAGCTATGCATGGCGTCTGAATCAAATAATACTATGGCGGGATGCTGGTGGAGTTGGAACATACCCGCAAGGATCGGCTCTCCCTCCGGCACGTCCTCTATGGCAAGTTGGTGGACTGTGCCGGGCCTAGGGTTTGCCCGCCGCGCATTATTGGTGTTCCGGGGTTGATTCCTCCCCGGAAGTTATGGTTCAACTCCGCTGCCTTGCCTCTCCGTACAACTGCTGGCGAAGTGTCCTGGCCGACCACATTTGTAGCATGTGGCCGCTGCTTGTCCGGTGCATGGAGGATGAAAGCCCGGCATGTGCTGCTGAGGTGTATATGCACGTGGCATCGCCCGCTGCTGCTGTTGTTGTTGCGGAAGTGGTGCTGGCAGTGCCGGCCTGAATGCGGTGAAGAATATGGCCGACTGCGGAACGGCATCAGCCTCTGTGGTGGCTGCCAGCGTGGACCTGATGGTGGGTGATTTACTATTCGATATTTCTGATAAGGACCACCTCCTTCTCCGCTGCTTTGCGGCGCGCTCCGCTTCCTTTCCGCCACCCCTAACTCCTTGCCGGAGTCCTCCTGGACAATTGCAGCATCAATTATGTCGTTGAGGCTGCCGCGATTGAACATCGCCAGTTTGTCCTTCAGGAGCGGATTAAGCCCCTGGTAGAAGTGATCCCGCCGCTTCTCGTCGGCTTTGACCATCTCACGCGTGTTAGTGCTCTTGATCGCATACGTGGGCTGCCTAAGCTTAAAGGGGACAAAGAAATTGCGTGCTCTTCTTGTAGACATGCTTAGATGGTTGCAGGTTCACATGCTCCTCTGACAATGACCATGACAACTGAACCGGGTCAACTTTTACACCTTGACACCATAGGACCTTCACGTGTTCAATCCTTCGGAAGTAAATGGTATGTTCTTGTGATTGTTGATGACTATTCTATATACTCTTGAGTCTACTTTATGGCATCTAAGAATGAAGCTTTTAGTCACTTTAGAACTTTATTTCTTAGATTATCAATTGATCACCTAGGATCTTTAAGAGCAATTAGAAGTGATAATGGAACCAAATTTAAAATCAATCGTTTGATCACTTTTGTGCTGAAAATGCAATAGATCATCAATTTTCTTCACCATATGGACCTCAACAAAACGGTGTTGTAGAGAGAAAGAACATAACCTTGGTTGAGATGGCTAGGACTATGCTTGATGAATATCAAACTCCTAGGAAATTTTGGGCTGATGCAATTGCAACCGCTTATTATGTCTCAAATCGTGTTTTCTTGCGTGCTAAGCTAGTTAAAACACCATATGAGCTCATGTTTGGACATAGGCCTAGTGTCGCACACTTTAGGGTCTTTGGTTGCAAATGCTTTGTTAAGAAACATGGTAATCTTGATAAATTTGAAGCTGGATCTGTTGATGGCATGTTTCTTGGTTATCCATGTCATACTAGAGGCTACCGTGTGCTTTTACTTGATACTAACAAAATTGTGGAGACTTGTGAGGTTTCTTTTGATGAAGCTAGCCCAGGTACTAGTTCAAATATTGCAGGTCCAGATCCATATCCACGGGGGAGAGTATTTTCGTTAAAGAAGATGAAGAAGTGGTGTTGCTGCCCAAAAATTCAGCAGCTAATGACATTGTTCCAGCTCCTGATCTTGATTCACAGCCAGCAACGACGACCACCATTGCTGGTCCGGATCCTCCTCACGTCACAAGCTCATCTATTTGTGATGAACATGAAGAAGAAGAAGCTTGTGAAGTGTCCACTCCCCTCCGGATTCTCAAAAGTCATCCTCCACAACAAATTATTGGAAGCTTGCATGAACGAGTTACAAGATCCAGGTTTTTTGACCCCAATTCTCATGCTCATTCTGCTTTTGTTGCTTCTTTTGAACCCAAAGATATATCACACGCACTAACTAATGAATCTTGGATTATTGCCATGCAAGAAGAGTTAGAAAATTTTGAAAGAAATAATGTTTGGCAACTTGCACCTCCACCTCAAGGTCACACTTTAATTGGAACTAAATGGGTGTTTAAAAATAAACAAAGTGAGGATGGGGTTGTGGTTAGGAATAAGGCTAGGCTGGTTGCTCAAGGTTTCACACAAGTTTAAGGTCTAGATTTTGATGAAACTTTTGCTCCTGTTGCTAGATTAGAAGCCATAAGAATTTTGTTAGCTTTTGCTGCATCTAAAGGTTTTAAGCTATATCAAATGGATGTTAAAAGTGCTTTTCTTAATGGCTACATAGATGAGGAGGTTTATGTCAAACAACCACCTGGTTTTGAAAATCCAAATTTTCCTAATCATGTTTACAAACTGTCCAAAGCCTTGTACGGTCTCAAACAAGCCCCTAGATCATGGTATGATAGGTTAAAAACATTCTTACTTGAAAAGGGGTTTACCATGAGAAAGGTTGATCAAACTCTTTTTGTGCTTAAGCATGGCCATGACTCATTATTCGTTCAAGTGTATGTGGATGATATTATCTTTGGTTGTGCTTCTCATGATCTTGTGTCCAAGTTTTCAGCTATGATGAGTTCAGAATTTGAGATGAGTATGATGGGAGAACTCACGTACTTTTTGGGGCTGCAAATCAAGCAAACCAAGGAGGGTACCTTTGTGCATCAAACAAAGTATACAAAAGATCTCCTAAGGCGCTTCAACATGGACAAAAGCAAGCCTCTGCGGACACCAATGGGAACAGCAACGACACTTGAACTTGATGAAGATTGTAATCCCGTTGATCAAAAAGAATGTAGAAGCATGATCGGATCACTTTTGTATCTCACGGCATCAAGACCGGACATATAATTCAGCGTATGTCTTTGTGCACGGTTTCAAGCCTCCCCACGTGCTTCACATCGTCAAGCCGTCAAAAGGATTCTCAGGTACTTACATGGAACTCAAGCATTTGGCATTTTTCTTCCTTCTTCCTCAACCGTTACTTTGAAAGCTTTTTCCGATGCTGATTTTGGGGGTTGTGGGATTGATAGGAAAAGTACTTCTGGTGCTTGTCATTTTCTTGGTAATTCACTTGTTGCCTGGTCCTCTAGAAAACAAAGTTCAGTTGCACAATCCACAGCCGAATCTGAATATGTAGCTGCTGCTAGTGCTTGCTCACAAATTCTTTGGGTTGTTCAAACACTTAAGGACTATGGGGTTGATCTAGATAGTGTTCCACTGTTTTGTGATAACACTAGTGCCATTTGCATTGCTAAAAACCCCGTGCAACATTCGAGAACTAAGCACATTGATATTAGGTATCACTTTCTCCATGATAATGTCGAAAAAGGGAACATTGTGCTTCAACATGTAGTACCGAACAACATTTGGCTGACATTTTTACAAAACCTTTGGATTTCACTTGTTTTTGTTACATTCGTAGTGAAATAGGGGTTATGCATCCTCATGGCTTAAATTGAGGGAGAATTTTGAAACTTGGGAAGTTTATGTGTGAATCTGAAATTAAAATAATATGAGCATAGTATTTCATTCATATATGACTTTGTGATTCCTTTCTCATGCTGAAAGTTCTTACTACATTACTCGTGTTATACATTTTGTAGTTTTTACCATGTCTAGTAATTGGAATAATTACTTACACTAAATCTGGTCACGGTTGAACTTTCTTGCTGTTTTGAACTTGTTGCATGCTCACAAGTGCTTTTAATCATAAAGAAATAATCAAGTAATCAACTCACATGTTGAGTTTTTATGTTCAAATAAAAAATGAGAAAAGATCAAGAGAATATGCATGCATCACACTTCTTCTTTTGAGATGGCTTATCATTGCACTTAGATATGAACTTGAAAGGAGTTGTGTATGACTAAAACCATGTCCTTAAGCTTCTGACTGTCAAATGACATAGGCTTGGCTTGGTTGGTTAGAATAAGGCTGATGCTGCATATAATCTCTTGCAAATGTCATAAGATCAAAATTTGTGCTTTAAATGTTAAATAAAATGCATCAATAAGTGTCATGCTTTCAGGTCTTGAAATAGTTAAGTTTGTGAGATCATGACTTGCTTAAATTGAAAATTACACTTGATCTCTAGCATGGCTTACACTACTTTATGTATCTCATTGATGTGTTAGCGTAAGTTACTTTATAGTATGATTTGGATGAGCTTTGTTTTATATGTATATGTTATAATGTGCTCATAACAAATTAAAATTTCTCTTTTGTAACTTGCTGAATACATTGTCAAAGGGGGAGAAATTGATCACAAATTGCACACATTCACAAGTGTTTTGGCACAATTTTTCTCAGGGGGAGAATTTTTGGTATTTTTGTTTTTCTCCTCATTTTTTTTCTGATTTACAAAGGGGGAGAAATTGTTTTCAAAACTTTTCATGGGAATAAGCCACTGTTTGGATTTTAAGTGGTGTTGCCAATGCATTCATCAAGGGGGAGATTGTGAGACCTATGTGTGCTGAATACATTGGCTTTGACGATAAAAGTTTTGAATACTACCGAAACACCTTTGGAACAAGGTCCGACTCTAGGTCCGAGCTCCTGCAAGGTCCGACGATAGGTCCGACTTGTTTTGGGTAGCTCCGGCAAGGTCCGACGTAAGGTCCGACTTGCTTTGTCTAGGTCTAACTTATTTTGGCTAGGTCCGACTTGTTTTTTTAGCTCCGGTGCTAGGTCCGACTAGCTTTAGTAAGTTCTGTGCTAGGTCCGACTAAGCTTTAGTAAGCTCCGGCGCTAGGTCCGACTAGCTTTGGTAAGCTCCGGTTCAAGGTCCTGTTAGCTTTGGTAACGTTCGGAGCTTGATTGCAATGGTTCTTCTTTTAACTTGCAATGTTTCAAACTTGCTTTACTCTTATGGAAAATTTGCTTAGTATTATTTTACTAAGTTTTTAGTGTGTTTTGGCGGTTATGGCTGATATCATTTTGCTATGGTTTACAACATGCTTATGTGAGGTGCTCATGTAAGATGTTGTAGTTTCAGAACTAACGAGAGTCAAGTCGAGGACTTGTGCTCGGAAGTATTGGCTGTTTATTCTTGTGCAGGTGTTGCTTGAGTTCAAGACATGGCTGGTGACGGGATCCATTGAACAAGTCTTAGGGAGAAGATGAGGTTCAACAACCAAGTTCGGGAAGAATTGTGGTTGAGTTGATCGTGAGGTCGCACAGCATGTTTGGATCAAGAACGATGCATATGAAGGTATCGTAGACGTTGTTGGAAGGTGTTTGCACGTGTGCAAGGAGTGCATGGACGTGGCAACATGGTTCCCAGGCATGGTGAAGAGATATGGAAGTGGATATATGGTTGAAAAGGTTCAACCGGCTGGATTTTGCGGTCACGCTGCGGCTGAGGCGGTTATGGTTTGTTTATGGAAAGTTTCGAGTTGGTTATAACAGGATTTTATGTTAGGCATGAAGTAGAGTTGTTTTAGGAATGTTTGGGACGTTCTTAAGGTGATTGGAAGTCTTAAGATTGCTTCTATCTGCGTATAGAAGAGTCTTGAGCAGTATTGGAAAGTTACAGTTTGAATCCAAGTAGGAGTAGGAGTCCTAGTTTGAATTGGATTGGCATTGAGCTGGTTATATAAGAAAGAGAGGCCAAGGCTCGTGGGCACACGACTTTGGGGCTGTTCCTCTTGTGTTTTGATAAATAAAATTCGTATTCTAAAGGAACTTGTGTGCCTTGTTCGTCCGACTTGTTTCAGACATGTTTTTCTCGTTGAGTTTCTGTTCAGCACTACCTTGCTTTGGTGGTTTTATCATAACTCGAGTTTTACAGATCCAATTGATGTGATTCTTTTTGGGTTGTTTTCACAACTTGATTATCTATCACATGTGAAAATTTCACGGTCATTGAATTTGTGGTTTCTGATCTACACGAGTTTCTTTGCAGTATTCCAGAACTGTTTTTCTCGCGTAGGACAGATTGACCTTTGTTCGATCTTTCGATCGTAACTTGAGTTTCTCTCCTCAACGGATTTTCATGGTTCTTGTTGTGACGTCTTCGTGACTTGATTCTCTACAATCTATAATAGTTTTGTCACAGTTGAACACGTTTACATTAGTCGCACACACGGTTTCTTTAACAGATCGGTTTTCTGCTGAGGGGTGTTTTGTTGCTTCCGCTGAAAAGTTTTTATCTACCATTTACCCCCCCCTCTGGTAGATTTACATGTGTACTTCAATCCTACACTTCCCAGCCTTGCCCCTCCTCAATAGCGTCATCCCTCTCTTGAGTAAGAACCTCGTTCTGCTGGGTCAGAGCCTGCACCTGCTGTTGCAAAGCCGTGATGTCGACACGGCCTTTCTTCTTCGCCTTCTTCAGACGATGCAACTGATTATGCTGTTCGTTCAGTCGCTTAATCGTCGGAAGGAGCACAATGCGGAGTGCGCTGTGAGCACTCTCGAAGTGGTCTCCACGGCTGGTGCTTTCTTTAAGTCTTGCAGCAAGACCCTCCGTATGGACAGCTTGGTTGTCCATCACGGCCTTTCCTGCTTTAAATTGGAGGCTGAGGCTCGCCTCCGCGGGGTTGTACCTTGGGCAACCTGGATCGGTTGCCTCCATATACCTCCCTTCCCACACGTGATTAGCCCGTCCCTCCACTGGAACGAGCGCGTATGGAGTTCCCTCCATAGCTCTCACGTGTAGTTGGCAGAAACGCGATATGGTGTCGCGGGCTGCCACTTGCCACATTCCCTCTGGTTGTCTACCTCTCACCGTGACGGTGAACAGCGCCCAACCGGGTGGCGTAGGTCCTGCAGGAACTTTGACATGGATCGTCCACGCCTTGTTCCCCTCCTCGCCTTCTTCTTTGGCGAAGTACTGCGGCATCTTGCTGTACCCGAAATATTGAAGCATTTGCCTCAATGCTTCCGGATAGCCGCTGCGGTGAGAACAGTGGGACACCACCCACCCGTTCTCCAACTGTCTATCCGCTGCCATCAAACATATTTGAGGAATGTCAAATATTTATTTGAACAGTAACCCATTGAGTTATAACATAAAACATGTCATTGAACCCATAAAACTTGGAAACATAGTTCAAACTCAAAGAAATTTGACGGTTGATCTGCTGTCCAATATGACAGCCCTAACCAGTTTTAATTCCAACCAGATTTAGACCATGCTAAAGCAGAACCAATTCTGGAGATCAACATCAAAGTTAAGGCTAACTTCAATAGCTTTCCAGAAAGTATTTGCTTGCCCTAAGATCTATCCTGATTCAAAAGTTATGAGATGTCAAAGTTAACAGAATTTCTGGAGAAAATTGGACAGCACCTCCCTGCTTGAGGTACTGATTTGATCAAGAATTCCAGTTAATTCTACTCCCCATCTGACAAGACTTTCTGTTACAAAGTTGTAACCCATCTCAAAAGCTTTCCAGAACTACCTCATTTTCTATATTTGGATTTTTATGCAGAAAGTTATGCTCAATTTACAGAGAGTTACAGAGAGTGTTTGCTCTGCCCTGTTTTCTTGACAGTTTCAACTCTACTGCATTTTTTGATTAGTTAGAGGATGAAACACCTCTGGACCTTAACAGAAAAGTTGTAAATCTCTTCCAAGTCTTTCCAGAAATGTATCATATGACCCCAACCTCGAAAGGACTCAACCTCTAACCTCTGATTAACTTCAGCCTTATTTCAGCTGAAAACAGGGAACTCTGTCCTTAGTATCCTATAAGTTGAAAACTTTTTAACTTTGAATATCCTGTTTAAGGGAAGGAGTTACATCAAGTTTTAGTGCTCTGGATTAAAACTCTCAAATTTTACAATGAAGTTGTTTTTTTAGTGGGGCGTGACGTCGATGCGTCACCAGATCATGTCGGTACTACGTCCTCACAAAGAAAAACCTATACCGGACTTAGCCGGCTTCGTTAACTCAGTGGCACTAAGCATCACTCGCACACGGATGCTACACGTCTACCGTTTTGTGGTTAGACTACCTGCAGATAAATCACACAATCGTCAGACTTGGCTGCACACCGAGCCCGGTATCCATACAGTTCGTACACCCGGCCGTCATCACTCGCCCGGATGTTCTCAAGCCAAACACACCTTGAGCTACGTGTTCACGTTACTGACCACGTGACGGGGTCTCCCAAATTGCCCGAAGCACGCCAAGGACAGACGTTGCTCGACTACCCCAAACGACATGAAGAGTCGTAGAGGATATTAAAGCGGGTCGGGTTACCTGCCACCCGTGGGGCTCCACCCTAAAACTTGTGCGCACTGGTGGACAGCGCTTACGTGCACCCCCCAAGACATAAAGCGTCCCGAGATGCACGATTTTCCGACATAATCAAATAGGTTAGTATGCCACTTTCTATACACTAATAACATCCTTATATGGGCAACTAACTCGTTCCTCACCGAATTTTTGAAAAAGATAACCTTTGTAGTTCGTTAAACCTCAAGCGAGCTCTGATACCAACGCTGACACGAACCCACGGTCTTGTCGAGCCAGGATCATGCTGAGGGGTGCTGCGTTGCACAGCACCGGATAACACACATCAAAGGTACAAGCGGAAGCAAAGTTTTATAACATCAAAAGGTTTATGAACATTTGTACAACAAAATATGTTCAGTCTACACTCATGGGCGTAGACTACGCATCGAGTTCACGTTCAGCCCGTGAACGTGTCCCCGCTAGCACGCACGCACACTAACACGGCGGCGTGCACGACTCCCACTCGATGGGGTTCCCCTCCTGGGTTCCGTCTCCTCCTCGGGAGTCCCTTCCTCATAGAACCCTGCAAAAGCTTCAAACACAAGCAGTGAGCACGAAGGATCAGCAAGACTGACCCGTTTCTCCTATACATGGAACTTCTACATGATGGTTGATAGATCACATGAGGGAAAATAAGTTGCAAAGGACTCGCCTAATTAGTGGAACCTTACTTTCGAGTTTTTAGCAGCATGTTGTGGAGAACCTTACGCTAAGGCACATGAGAGAGCCGCAATCAAACAAGAAATGCATTTCTCTCATGTACTTTTCCCAAAGTTGAAAAGAACTTTAGTTAGCTCTAAACTACAACAATCATTAACAGTCAAAGTCTGTCTTTCAATCAGCAACATTTTAACATGTAACTAGCCTGATCTTTCTACGTCACGATACAGTGAACAAGTGGTACTCACTGACCGCGAGGGACGGCGATTATAATCGATTTACACCTGCAGGGTTACCCGAATAACCTGTCACGTATGCCCGTACTCGATGTTGCCTACAGCAACCATCACGGATGCCGTACGCAACCACCTTTCACCCGTTAGCCAAATGCTGAACCGGTCCAATCGTCCCGAGCAAGAGGTCTCTGCACGCGCATCTCAGTGCTGCCAGCCGATTTACACCTTGAGCTCTCAACCTACCCTCTGAACGACCAGGTATGCCTCAACATCCAGCTACTCGAGTTACATCGGTTTCCCGGTTCCCATATAGCCGGCAGGCCTTCGGTACTGTTCTAGCTTGTTCAACAGGCCCGCACACGGCTCGGTCCTCAATCGACACAAGCAGAGCTATAGCACCTAGGCCCCAAAGTCCTGCTGCCCTTACTCTCGGCTCGGTCTCATTTTGTTGCCATGTGTTTCATTTGCTATCTCTACCCGAGTCGAGTGCTCCTAGCCTATCCTCTTGAGTAGTTCCAACTACTCGACTTGTACCGAATCCTACACTATATTAGCATTGCAGTAGCTAAACGGGGTTTCAATCCTAATCCCAACCCATGGTTTTCTTGGCTATGCATTTGGGTTTTCAAACAAGACTCGAATGCATGAAGAAATGGTACTCCAAGTAAGTTCTCAAAATAATAAAAATTTATAGAAAGGTTAATGCAAACCGGAGGTTGCCTTGATGCTCTTGGTCATAGGCTAGCTGCTCTTCCAACGTAACAAAGTCTAAGACTTCGGGTTCCTCCTTAACCTTAGTGACTACATATGAGAAATATAAATATGTGTCAATTTATATGCATTTGAATTGAATTTAAACTTGTGAAGATTATAAGTTTCACTAGACAGACCCAATGACTCTGAAATCTTTACTGTGGTTTGGTTACAACCTAAACAGAGACTTGGCCAAGTTTTAGTTGCAGCAAAGCTCATTTGAGCTCTCAATGAATAATTATGTACTTGACCTTAATTGGAGCTTTTAGGGTGTTCTAAACTTTCATGGAGCAAGCCATGACTTTCTGAAAACTAGATTTTCAGAGTGTTCTACTGGAGTTGGTCTCACTTAATTTGAAGGTTCCTAGCTAATGATATGAGCTAAACAATTTCAGAGAAATTCTGAAAATGTTTCTGGACATTTTCCATTTTCTCTGGAACAGTTTCATTAATCACCCCATTAGGTGGATCAAATTACGTCAAATGGATCTAAATTTTTTATGGTAGCTCAGTGATATTTTGGTGAACATCCCAGCAAAATTTCAGAATTTTCCTGCGAAGGGTTCTCCATCTAAAATTCTAAACAATTTAAACTTTGAAGAATTAATTCTGGATAAATAGGGATTTTCATGAAGTGAAACTTAATTTGCTGGAAATTACTCAGAGTGCTGAATCCAACAAAATTTGGTTCACTTGATTTGGAGTTTCCTAGCCAAAGTTATGAGGATTTGAAGTTTGAACTAAATCTGAAAATCGGGAAAAGTTCAAATCACTGCGCATGGGAACTGGGGCTACGTGTCAGCTCCTCATCGGTTGACACACGCGGCTACTGAGTCCTTTGCACGCAGCCACCCCTGATCCGGGCCACAGCAGATCCCAGTTTTAAAATATCTGCCGCTGACATCCGGGACCTACCGGCTTCTTCCTCCGGTTGATTTTCACGCGCCCACGCGCTCAGCTCACTGGAGCGATCTGCTGCTCGCCGGTTCGCCGGTCCCGGCCACCATACGGGCTAGAACTCGCCGCCAGGGCGTATGCGATACCGAGGAACACGATGGTGAGGTGTTCTGGGGCTGCCGATGATCGGAAGACGGCCGGCGATGTGTGGCGGCCTCGGTTGAAGTTCGGCAGCGTCGGCCGGGGTCCCTAGCCCGCCAAAACCTTGACCGACTAGCTCTACAGCACCAGTGGGTGATCGAGGAGCTCGGCAAGGCCATGGATCAGCTCGGAAACTATGGCAACTAGCTCGGCATCGTGCGCCTGATTTGTTCCGCGAAGAACACGCTCGGTAGAGCTCGGAATACGTTGCTCCGAGGTGTTTTACCAACTGAGATAGGGCCCAGCTAATGATACCACTTGTCACAGCTCTGATACCACGATGAGACAGCCTGACGCTGCCCGTTTAGTCACGGGGACGGGGCACTCGCCCGGGAATTGCATTGGGTGGTTCCGTGTTGTGCGGCACCCAACAACACACATACAAGGAACAATGTATTACATAAAATAATAGCGGAAGCTTACAAGTTTTTCTTTGTAAATACTTTACATTAAGTAGCTACAGAGGAAGTCTATAACCACTCACGTCGAATAACTAAGAGCACTCGAGATGAAGTCCAGCCTGCGGACTCCTCTCGCTAGCAACACGAA
The DNA here is from genome assembly GCA_030760725.1 of Neostapfia colusana. NCBI lineage: Eukaryota > Viridiplantae > Streptophyta > Magnoliopsida > Poales > Poaceae > Neostapfia > Neostapfia colusana. Next base: position 42,723,344 of record JASWHV010000001.1, on the reverse strand, counting down.
GACAACAGCAGCGGCTGGGTTCTCCATGTGTTACATGACTTGGAAGTCTCCGAGTCTCACCGGACAACCTTCATCTTAGCATTGATATTAACCTGCAAAATCACTTATATAGCAAGCGTGAGCACATAGGCTCAGCAAGACTGATCCGTCTCTCCTAAACAAGAAACTCTACATGCACGACGTTTGCAATTGGGTTAGCTAGATTTGCATAAAGGACTCGCCTAAAGACCTTGAGCCGAAAAGCATCGTAACTCCACAATCAAACAAGAAACGCTTTGTTGCAATGCTCCTTGCACAAAGTGAAAGTAAAGTTTAATGAGCCTATCTCTAAATCAGTCATGGTTGCAATACAAGTTACATCACAGTCTTATCAAGTTCAAAAGATAACCAGTTCAGTTGTTACTACGTCAAGACGCAGTGGGCAAGTATGCTCATATAACCGCGAGCGACGGTGATTCGAATCAGACGCCCGGACTACACGACACGTACACCCGTACTCCGAGTTTCCGGCAGCAACCTCGACTGACATTGTACGTGGCCACCTTTCCCAAGATCTTCCACATTGGACGCAGTCCAACTGCCCCGAGTACGCAAGCTCCCTCAAGGTACATACCCGCACTGGTATGTTCTTAAGCAAGTTACCTCCTGCTACCCTGACGCTGAAAGCCTAAGGCAGTTGGAAAAGTTCCACTATGGATCTCCCGAGGTACATCGGTTTCCTGGGTCCCATATAGCCAGTATGTGCCTGGTACACAACTCAAACTTTTCAAATGCAATCAACGATGCAAAGCTATGATCTCTAAAAATGAAAATGCTTTAGAAAACTGTTCAAATGCAAACCGGGGCTTGCCTGTTTTGCAGGTGACTAAGAATACAATCAGTTAGTGACGATCACTTGGAGCTTGATCACTTGCTTTCCTCCCTCCATGATCTCCACTTCAAGTCTTTCTCACGTTCTTCACGTATATGCTACACGATATGATCATGCATATGACACGACCCCACGGTCTTGTCGAGCCAGGATCACGCTGAGGGGTGCTGCGTTGCACAGCACCGGATAACACACATCAAAGGTACAAAGCGGAAGCAAAACTTTTATTACATAAAGTGGTTTATGAACATTTGTACATCAAAATAAGTCCAGTCTACACTCACGGGCGTAGACTACGCATCAAGTCCACGTCCAGCCCTTGAAAGTGTCCCTGCTAGCACACACGCACACTAACTCTGCGGCGTGCACGACTCCCACTCGACGGGGTTCCCCTCCTGGGGTTCCGTCTCCTCTTCGGGAGTCCCTTCCTCATAGAACCCTGCAAAAGCTTCAAACACAAGCAGTGAGCACGAAGGCTCAGCAAGTCTGACCCGTCTCACCTAAACATGGAACTTCTACATGAGGGATGATGGGTTACATGAGGTAAAATTCATTTGCAAAGACTCGCCTAATTAGTAGAACCTTACTTTCAAGTTTTAGCAGCAGGTTGTGGAGAACCTTACGCTAAGGCACATGAGAGAACCGCAATCAAACAAGAAACGCATTTCTCTCATGTACTTTGCCCAAAGTTGAAAAGAACTTTAGTTAGCTCTAAACTACAACAAACCATTAACAAGCAAAGTCGTTCTTTCAATCAGCAACATTTTAACATGTAACTAGCCTGTTCTTTCTACGTCACGGTACAGTGAACAAGTGGTACTCACTGACCGTGAGGGACGGTGATTATAATCGATTTACACCTGCAGGGTTACCCGAACAACCCGTCACGTATGCCCGTACTCGATGTTGCCTACAACAACCATCAAGGACGCTGTACGCAACTACCTTTCACCCGTTAGCCAAATGTTGAACCGGTCCAATCGTTCCGAGCAAGAGGTCTCTGCACGCGCATCTCAGTGCCACCAGCCGATTTACACCTCGAGCTCTCAACCTACCCTCTGAACGACCAGCTATGCCTCAACACCCAGCTACCCAAGTTACATCGGTTTCCCGGTTCCCATATAGCCGGTAGGTCTTCGGTACTGTTCTAGCTTGTTCAACAGGCCCGCACACGGCTCGGTCCTCAATCAACACAAGCGGAGCAACAGCACGCAGGCCCAAAGTCCTGCTGCCCTTACTCTCCGCTCGGTCTCATCTTTCTTGCCATGTGTATCATGTGCTATCTCTACCCGAGTCGAGTGCCTCTAGCCTATGCTCGCGAGTCGTTCCAATGTAAAAGCCCAAGAAAAGGACTTGTAAAAACTTTTCTTCATCTCACAACACCACAATTTTCATTGTGGACACCTTAGGAAATGTTGTGAAAAGCATGTAACCTCCATCAAAAGAGTGATTAGAGGGGAGAGTCTTCACTTTCACAAAGTAGGATTTATACACATATGATCACACAATGAGGAATTCAAAACTGTTGTGTCCAAACTATTGTTTGCAGCAGCTAACACAAGGATCAAGTGGCATATTTGGATTCCTTAGGTCCAAATTAGTGGGGAGGCAAAGTTTCATTAATTTTTGAAAAGTCTTGCTGCCCATTTTTCCAAAGGAAATCAAATGTGCAAAGAATTCAAATGAATATTTGAATTTGCATGGAATTTGTCCAAACTTGTCAAATGAGCTCAGTTTCCAATTTTCAAACAACTGGGTTGGATAATTGTCAAACTTTGGAGATATTTTGAGGAAAAGAGGTACTGAGTTGTGGGGCCCACATGTCATAGGAATGAGTATACTTAACACTTAAGTTTCTCTCTGGACTTCACTCCACCGAGGTGTAACCCCGGGGCGACACCGAGCGGCCGCCCCCGTCGACCGAGGCTCCACCTCCTGCTCCCATTTCGCGCTGGCCTGCTCCTTATCCCGGAAACCGGCTGCAGCACGTTGCCATCTTCGCTTTGATCGCGCGCTAGCTGTTCTTTCCACGCGCAAACAGCAATCGGCGCTCACCGCCGCACTCCTTTCTCCCCGATCGCCGGCCTCAACCAAACCTCGGTTGTGCGCACCGGCAGTACAGAAAAGCAGCGCCTGTGCCTGCTCTCCCACACCAGCCCCGCAACCCCAAAGGCCCTAGCCTGTGACGCGCACAATTCGGCAAACGGCGCCGAGAAAACAGAGCTGTCCGGCGGAGAACCGAAGCTGGTCTCACGTGGACAGACCCACCCAGGGCTTCTCAGGCCCGAGCTAGAGCACCCTCGGATGCGCTGGTAGCCCCTGATGCTCGTCCCCGAGGGTCAAGCCATGAGATGATCTACTAGGCTCGAATTTGGGAAAAGATCGCCGTCGGGCACCATCCGACCTTCTGATACGGTAATACCAAATTCGATCGTCCCTCTCGTTCTTAGGCTGTGAAACCTTGCACACAGGACCGCCACTAACCGGCGATCAGTAGTCCTTCACAACCCTAGTTGGAAATATGCACGTAGACCGCATGAAATCCAGAATTTCCGACCTCAAACGCGGGGGAGGTTTCGGGTGCACGGTGAGGCACCATTAGCCGCCGGTCCCGAGCAGTTCTGAGGCTAGGTCGAGCATCCCTTTGGTCCACTGGTGCTGTAGCGCCATTCCACCGAGGTCTGGACAGGCTAGGGTGACCGGGCGACGTTGCCGAACCAGTCCAGAGACGCCGCACCGTGGCCAGCTAGGTTAGAGCCATCGCCGACCGGGGAAGAGTGTTCCATCGTGTTCAGCACGGGAAATTAGGCCCTAGCGGCGAGGGAGAGCTCGGGGGATGGCCGGGAGGCCGGAATCCGTCGAACTCCGGCGAGCCCGGCGGCGCGCAGGCGCGGGTGGCCGGAGGTAGAAGACGACCGGTGGGTCCCGCCCGTCAGCGACGGTTTTTCAAATATTTAATCAGCTGTGGCGCAGGGATCTGGTGTGGAGGCGCGGGAAATAACCTGTAGCCTCGTGTGGCTTGCCCCGACGCATGACACCTGTCCCCGGACCCACAGCCAGTATTTGAACATTTTGGGGAATTTCAGTTTTTACTTCAAACTTTGAATAGCTACAACTTCGGGTAGGAGAATCCAAAAATTGTGAAACAAATTTCGTTGGATTCCTATGATAGAGTACTATCCAAATGTAGAACCCAATTTGTATGAAACCCTTTAATTAATTCTGGAAAATTCTTTAAAGCTTTTCAGCAAAAGAATTTTAGAGGGAGTTTGGTTCATCCAAAAATCCCCAAATTTTTCCAGGATGTTCTTTAGGACATTAGTAAATCCCTGTAAAAGTTTCAGACCATTTGGAGTTGATTTGGTCAGAGCAATTCAAATTGGAAGGTGCTGTGTTCATTTGAATGCAGAAACATTTTCAGAGAATTTCCAAAACTTGGAAATTCAGTTCTGGGAAATTCTTAACCCCAATAATGTTAGGAAAATTCATGCAAAGTCTAGGAGCTATAATTGAAATTGTAGTTCACTAAGTTGGGTATGAACAGGGGTATCACCTCAGAATAAATTCTTCCTTGCTTATTTGCTAAGAAAATTATTCTGAGCAAACCACTCCATGGAAAGTGCTAAGGATTGGTCCAGAGAATTTTCTTGTGACAATGAACTCACACAAAAATTCTCAGCTCCATTGGAGCTCTAGATCACCCCTGTCCTGTTTAACCACTTAAGGGAATTAATATGGAAAAGGGGGAAAACCACTTAGCATTTAACCATGTGATTAAGTTCAAGCCAACCCACCAACACCAGTTCATCTTTAAATTCTTAAACAAAGTTCCAGGTGTTAGAGGCTGGTTATTAGAACTAATAGTAGAAGTCTTACTCTAAAACTCACATTTGCATCTAAATTAACATGTAGTATTTCATTAACGTGTAGCCGTTGAAGAAGAGACTCCGGAAGTGCTGGACTTCCTTCTTCCGGACGAGGAACTAACTACTGACCAGCAGCAACAAGGCAAGCCCCGGTTTGCATTAACCCTTTTTAAAAGCTTTACTTTGTTCACATGTGTCATATGAAGTATGTATGTGCATTAGGTATAGAATGAATGAAACCCCACTTGCATAACCAAAGGTTCCTAAAAGAGTGAGGGTAGTGTCAAGGACCTCGAGTAGACAGGCTATGCTTAATAAGTCATAGGACTTCGGTACAAGTCGAGTAGTTGGAATCTACTCGCGAGATAGGCTGGGGACACACGGGTTCGGTTGAGTGATGTGAGATCACTTTAGTAATGAAAATGAGACTAGGCAGGGGCTAGGGCGCAGCAAGAGAGAGTCTTGTGTGCGCGGCCCTGCCCGTGTCGATTGAGGACCGATCCGTGTGCGGCCCTGCTGAACAAGTATTGAACGTACCGAAGGCATATCGGATATATGGGCCCCGATAAACCGATGTAGCCTAAACCTCCGGGCGTCGAGGCATAGCACACCGATTTATAGGTGTAGGTTGAGGGCAGCAAGGTGGAAATCTGCCAACGGGCATAGAGAGATGCTCCGTGTGGGGAACCTCCTGCTCGTTTCGGTGCGACCGGTTCGACGTTTGGGCTGTTGGGTGAAAGGTTGTCCCGTACGACATCGAGTGAGCGTGCTGTGCAGCTCCACGGGTGGGCGTACGTGACGTGCTCTTTGGGTTTTCCCTGCAGGTGTATATCGAGTCGATTCGCCGTCCCTCGCGGTGACGAGTACTGCTTGTTCACTGCGTCGTAACGTAGACTAATGGATGAAATATGTTGATTCAATGATGCTGATTGATATAATTGTATTGCTACATGTGTGCCACCAAATACTGCTTACTAAAGTTCAGATTTCATGAACTGTTAACTTGTTGCTAAAAGATGAATTAAGGATGAACTTGTAGGCGTGTCGTTTTGCTGAAATGTTACTAACCTATGTCTTGGTATACCTCATGTAGAGTTTCATGCTTAGGTGAGTCGGTTAAGCCTTGCTGAGCCTTCGTGCTCACGGTTGCTGCTTAAGTGTTTTTCAGGTGAGGAGCCACCCACGGACTCGGAGTACGAGTCCACCGGCGAGGGTTACCCTCCGTCGGGGACCACGGCTGAGTGGGAGCCGTACACGCCGCGCTGAGCTGAGACGTGCAGCTAGTGTGGGTTGCCCTAGGGCTGGGCAACCGACTTTTGCTAGATAGGCGGGCGTGAGTTGTGTAGTGTAGTCTTCCGCTGTGTAACATAAACAATAGTTGTAACTGAAGTTTGTACTTGTTTGTACAGTTTCAGCTGTTTCTCCCATGTAATATATTGTGTTCTTATGACGTGTGCTGTCGGGTGTCGCATCGCGCGGCACCACCCTCTGCGATCCTGGATGAGCGGATTCTGGTCCGCCACAGCCTGGTATCAGAGCTGCAGTGGGGATAGCACAGTACTAAAGGACTGCATTATGGGAAAAACTTAGGTATACGGTGAGGATTCGGTAGTTGCCCAAGTAAGGACTATATTAGCATAGTTACTTAAAGTGGCAAAGACTAACTTATGTGTTATAATTCTGAATTTCAATTATGTAACGACGCACCTACGCTCTGGTAAGTATGGTAAGGAACGCCACCGAAAGCGGTTCAATTTCGGTTAGCTCTCCCTGACGAGGAACGTGGTTCAGGGATTGATCTCACAGCTTGGTGTGAGACGTTAATATGAATCTCTTGGACTCTTCATGTTCCTGAGTTCATATGAAACGCTGATCCCTAGCGTGCATTAGGCAAGTAAGCGGAGACCCCATCGCGTGGTCAGTAACGCGAGAGTGTGTTCGTCTGGAAATGGCCAGGAGGACATACGCAGCGCTTGCCATCGGCGTGCCCTGCAGGGCAGTAGGTGGTATCTGTTGGGTTGATAACATTCCCAACCGTGACGACCCGTTCATGACATACTCGGGTTCCCCGTCGTGTGGTGTTGAAACACGATCACGTGCCTTGAGACGTGACTTAGCTCAAGGACGGCCGTATGACAATGATACGGGCGTTTGTATTTACTTTCAAATATGGAACTGCCTGAAATGAATAACCATTGAGTGCACCATTATTGTGTGGTTTTCTGCAGGTACTAACCACGTATGTATCCGTGTAGAAAACGTGTGCGAGAGACCGTTTAGTGCCACACTTGAGACGTATATACCGGTATGATCCGGTTAGGATTTTCTTTTGTGAGGAACGTAGTACCGAGATATTGTAGGCATATGCAGGAGAATAATGATAACAAAGAATTAAAATCTATAGGTTCAACATTTAGGACCCTGGTTGGGTATAAGAATGGGATAGTGGAGCAGTATAGCCAAAAGTATGAAAAGCAGAGTGCTCTGTTTTGGGCAGCACGTTTGCTGATCCTCAACAGGGCATAACTCACAGGTCTTTTAGCCCAGGGAGGTGTGCTATATAGTTCTGGAAAGGTATTCAAGTCCTCTACAACTTTGTTGTAGACTTCCAGGGCTGAAACTCACCTGAAGATGGCTTAAAGCCCAGAGAAATGTAAACTGTCCAGAACCAGGGCAGAGTAAAACATCCTCTGAACTGATCTGTTTTTCAAATATGACTCCCAGTAGAAAAATCTAAAATTGTCATATAATACATCCTTAGAAAGAGTAGAAGATGTGCGACACCTTTGCAATTCAAAGTTCCTGAAATTTCAGCACAGAATTTAGTGGATATCAGGGTTGGAAACAGCCACTTCCAAGGGAGGTGCTGTTAAAATTCTTCCAGAAATTCTGCTGACTTTGAATTAGCATAACTTTTTAACCAAAGCTGATCTGGGGCAAATGAGTACTCGTGGAAAAGATACTAAAGTTAACTTTAACTTTGGTATTCAACATGAGTCATGAAAATGCACAGAACCAGATCAAAACTTGGGATAGGTAGAAACTGGTCATTCTGACAGAAGAATGACAGTTGAGCTCATTGGAGAGGGTGTCGTACCCTAAGGGTGTTATACGTGATGACAACGCAATAATGATGTCTCGTAGAGACCAAACCCAGTTATGTGGAGCTTCCAAACAGGGGGTTCATCAAGTTGGATTAAACTAACTTGTGTTTGGTCTGGTAATGGTGTAGCTTGTGCAAAGTTATTACATTATCTACTTACGAGATATTTCGCACGTTTGGTTGTCATAATGTTTTTACGCCCAGTTCTATTGGACTCCATGCCAAATGTTGCGGGACTGATGTTTAATGTCGTATGGTTGCAGATGGTTCGTACTAGGACCACGCACGAGGTTGGTGGCTCTAGCCAAGGTGGAGGCGATGACTCCCAGCCACCGGCCTACGACAGCACCCCGCAGCAGCAGCCACCACCGCCGCCTCCGCTTACTCTAGCGGATGTCATAGCGGCATTGGTGGGAGGTCGTGAGGAGCAGACCGACCTGCTCCGCACGATCGTGCAGAATACGTCCCAGGCAGGAGGACGTCAAGAGCGAGGGCCTCGTGAGCCCCGCGAAGTGTCGTACTCGGATTTCATGAGTACGCACCCTCCAGTGTTCACCGAAGCTGAAGATCCACTGGAGGCGGACAACTGGCTGCGGACTATCGAGTCCAAGTTCGGGCTACTCCAGTGTACGGAGCGGCAGAAGACGCTGTTCGCAGCACAGCAGCTCCACGGTGCCGCTGGTGCGTGGTGGGCGAATTATGTCGCCTCACGTCCGGCTGGCCATGCCGTGGAATGGCAAGAGTTCCGGGAGGCGTTCCGCGCCTATCACATTCCTCCCGGAATAATGAAGAGAAAGTTCCAAGAATTTTTGGAACTGAAGCAGGGCGGGAGGAGTGCCCACGACTACTCCCGTGCCTTCAACCATCTGGCGCAGTATGCGTCAGATTACATCTCCACGGAGGAGAAGAAGAGGGAGCACTTCTATCGGGGGTTACACCCCGAAATGAAGACCCACCTCGTACAATGGAACCGCGGCACATTCAACGACCTAGTCAATGCCGCCATCATGCAAGAGGACGCTCAGCGGGAGTTAGCAGCTGAGCAGAGGAAGCGCAGCGCTCCACCTAGCAGCGGTGGGAGTGGCGCTCCCCAGAAGTACCGTATGGTGTATCGGACACCATCCGGGCAGCAGTGGCAACCACCGGCGCGACCGCAACGGTTCGGGGGACGTCCCTTTCAGGCACCTCCGTTCCGTCCGCCGATGCCACCACCAAGACAGCAGCAGCAGCAGACGGTACCCCGGGCGTTTCCACCGCCACAACGCGCCCCAGGTTTCCGTCCACCGATCAGCGGGGGACCACCCCGTTTCACCTGCTTCACATGTGGCCAGGCGGGCCACTTTGCGAAGGACTGTCCCCAGGGGCAGCAGAGCAGCGGGCAAGCCCAGCTCCAGGGCGGTGCTCGAGGCCGACCTCCGGTGAAGAAGGTTGGTCAGCGGACTGGAGGCGTCCGCAACCTCGACAGTGAGGACGCCCCAGAGGGAGACAACGTGCTGGCGGGTACGTTTACTCTCAACAATCAAGCCATCGTCATATTATTTGATTCTGGTGCAACCCACAGCTTTATAAGTGCATCCTATGTGGCTAAACATCAATTGCAAGTCTTCCCAACCGACTGCACATATATGATATGCTCACCGGGAGGGAAGATTTCAGCTAATATGATGATTCCAAAGGCACCTCTGTGCTTAGGTGGGAAACTATATCCCACCACCTTGATAATCCTTATGGGACAAAATATTGATGCAATCTTAGGGATGTCATGGCTGCAATACCATGGCGCTGTCCTAGAGACTCGGACACGGACGGTTCACTTAAATTCTCCATTCCACCGTCCGCATTCCATGGTGTTAGACACGCCAGTCCGGGAAGTTTTAGCAATTAATAATGCTGAAGTTCTCAAGTTAGAAGACATCCCCGTAGTCCGGGAGTATCCCGACGTGTTCCCGGATGATCTTCCGGGCATGCCACCTGAGCGGGATGTCGAGTTCAAGATTGAACTTGCACCCGGGACTACGCCCATATCACGGAGACCATACAAGATGGCTCCAAATGAGCTGGCGGAACTGAAAGAACAGCTCAATGATCTGTTGAGCAAGGGTTTCATTAGGCCGAGTTCCTCGCCTTGGGGATGCTCGGCACTATTCGTGAAGAAAAAGGATGAGACCCTGAGGCTGTGTGTGGATTACCGGCCGCTCAACGCCGTCACCATCAAGAATAAGTACCCACTGCCCCGTATTGACATCTTGTTTGATCAACTAGTGGGGGCAAGTGTATTCTCAAAGATGGACCTTCGCTCTGGATATCACCAGATCAAGATCCGGGCGGAGGATATCCCGAAGACGGCGTTCTCGACGAGATACGGCTTATACGAATATCTCGTCATGTCCTTTGGTCTCACAAATGCTCCAGCCCATTTCATGTATCTCATGAACTCGGTGTTCATGCCGGAGCTGGACAAGTTCGTGGTAGTGTTCATCGACGATATCTTGGTTTACTCCAAGACAGAAGCCGAGCATGCCGAACACTTACGGATCGTTCTTCAACGATTGCGAGACCACAAGCTCTACGCCAAGTTCAGCAAATGCGAATTTTGGATCAGCCAAGTGCCATTCTTGGGACATATCATCTCAGCTGAAGGCATTGCGGTTGACCCAAGTAAAATCGAGCAAGTGTTGAAATGGAAAGCTCCCACTTCAGTTCATGAAGTCAGAAGCTTCCTCGGGTTAGCGGGATACTACCGGAGATTCATTCCAAGTTTCTCCAAGCTCGCTAAGCCGATGACAGAGTTGCTGAAGAAAGGGACAAAATATGTTTGGAACACGGCGTGTGAAGGAGCGTTCCGAACACTGGTGAAGCATCTCACAACAGCCCCGGTATTAGCTCAGCCGGATACAACAAAGCCCTTCGACGTGTATTGTGACGCGTCCGGTATTGGGCTCGGCTGCGTGTTGATGCAGGAAGGACGTGTGGTCGCTTATGGCTCACGCCAACTTCGGAACCATGAGCAGCACTACCCGACTCACGATCTTGAACTTGCTGCCGTGGTGTTGGCACTGAAAATGTGGAGGCACTATCTCCTGGGGAACTTGGTGCATCTCTACACCGACCACAAGAGCTTGAAATACATTTTCACCCAGAAGGAGCTGAACATGAGGCAGAGGAGGTGGTTAGAACTGATCAAAGATTATGAAATTGAGATCCATTACCACCCCGGCAAGGCGAATGTGGTTGCCGACGCGCTGAGTCAGAAATCACATATCCATCACCTCACCATTACACCGGTGGAGGAGGAGGAGCCAAGTTTATACTTGGTTCCTTATGCATCGCTGTACAACCTTGCCCTCGTCCCTACTATTAGGGAGGACATCATTGCAGCTCAGAAAACGGATAAAGGCATGGCACATCTCCGGAGACGAATTGACAATGGGGAGATCAAATGTTTCCGGAAAGATGGTGAGGGGACGTTGTGGTTCAATGACCGCATAGTCGTACCCCGAGATATGAAGTTGAGGAAAAAGATCCTCGATGAAGCTCACTTGTCCAAATACTCCATTCATCCGGGCAGCAACAAAATGTACCAAGATTTGAAAAAGAAATTTTGGTGGACACGGATGAAGCGGGAGGTAGCTAAGTACGTATCCGAGTGTGATACGTGTAGACGAGTGAAAGCTGATCACATGAAGAAATCAGGGCTGTTGCAACCCCTGAAGATCCCGGCATGGAAATGGGAAGATGTGAGCATGGATTTCATTGTGGGATTACCCCTAACAGCCAACAAGCATGATTCCATATGGGTAATCGTTGATCGGTTAACCAAGACGGCTCACTTCATTCCGGTGAATACACGTTACAATGCCGGCAAATATGCGGAGCTATACATAACGAAGATTCTATGCCTATACGGGGTACCCAAGACCATTGTCTCAGATCGAGGTGCATTATTTGTATCTCGCTTTTGGGAGCAGCTACACGCTGCATTGGGTACTAAGCTGATCAGGAGCTCCGCTTATCACCCTCAGACAGATGGCCAGACGGAGAGGGTGAACCAAGTTCTGGAAGACATGTTGAGAGCATGTGCCATCCACCATGGTAGGAACTGGGATGATCACCTACCATTGGCGGAATTCTCGTACAACAACGGTTATCAGGCGAGTATCAAAATGGCACCCTACGAAGCTCTCTACGGTCGCAAGTGCCGCACCCCGTTAAATTGGTGCGAGTCCGGTGAAAGGGTCACATTCGGGGTTGATGTGGTGAGCGACGCAGAGGAGCGCGTTCGGACAATACAAGCCAATTTGAAGGCCGCTCAATCCCGACAGAAGAGCTACGCTGATAAGAGGCGTAGACCGTTGCACTTTGACGTTGGGGAACACGTGTACCTCCGCGTGTCTCCAATGAAGGGCGTGCACCGATTCGGTGTGAAGGGGAAGCTCGCTCCCCGTTTCATTGGACCCTACGCTATCACCGAGAAGTGTGGACCAGCAGCGTATCGATTGGAGCTACCGGCATCTCTGGCTGGTGTCCATGATATTTTCCATGTTTCGCAACTGCGAAAATGCTTGAAGCATACAGCTGCTGTTCCTACCGAAGACATCGGCGAGCTGAAACCGGATTAAACATATGATGAATATCCGGTAGGAATTCTTGATGAGAAAGCCAGAACCACACGCAGCAGAACGTTGTGGTTCTACAAAATACTCTGGAGCAACCACACCGCCGAGGAAGCGACGTGGGAGAGCGAGGAGTTCCTTCGCTCAAATTACCCGGAGTTCTTGGCTTCTCAACACGGGTAAGTCCCTATTACCTCGCTATCTCTTCTTTTATGATCTCGGGACGAGATTCTTTTAAGGGGGGAGGGATGTAAAAGCCCAAGAAAAGGGACTTGTAAAAACTTTTCTTCATCTCACAACACCACAATTTTCATTGTGGACACCTTAGGAAATGTTGTGAAAAGCATGTAACCTCCATCAAAAGAGTGACTAGAGGGGAGAGTCTTCACTTTCACAAAGTAGGATTTATACACATATGATCACACAATGAGGAATTCAAAACTGTTGTGTCCAAACTATTGTTTGCAGCAGCTAACACAAGGATCAAGTGGCATATTTGGATTCCTTAGGTCCAAATTAGTGGGGAGGCAAAGTTTCATTAATTTTTGAAAAGTCTTGCTGCCCATTTTTCCAAAGGAAATCAAATGTGCAAAGAATTCAAATGAATATTTGAATTTGCATGGAATTTGTCCAAACTTGTCAAATGAGCTCAGTTTCCAATTTTCAAACAACTGGGTTGGATAATTGTCAAACTTTGGAGATATTTTGAGGAAAAGAGGTACTGAGTTGTGGGGCCCACATGTCATAGGAATGAGTATACTTAACACTTAAGTTTCTCTCTGGACTTCACTCCACCGAGGTGTAACCCCGGGGCGACACCGAGCGGCCGCCCCCGTCAAACGAGGCTCCACCTCCTGGTCCCATTTCGCGCTGGCCTGCTCCTTATCCCGGAAACCGGCTGCAGCACGTTGCCATCTTCGCTTTGATCGCGCGCTAGCTGTTCTTTCCACGCGCAAACAGCAATCGGCGCTCACTGCCGCACTCCTTTCTCCCCGATCGCCGGCCTCAACCAAACCTTGGTTGTGCGCACCGGCAGTACAGAAAAGCAGCGCCTGTGCCTGCTCTCCCACACCAGCCCCGCAACCCCAAAGGCCCTAGCCTGTGATGCGCACAATTCGGCAAACGGCGCCGAGAAAACAGAGCTGTCCGGCGGAGAACCGAAGCTGGTCTCACGTGGACAGACCCACCCAGGGCTTCTCAGGCCCGAGCTAGAGCACCCTCGGATGCGCTGGTAGCCCCTGATGCTCGTCCCCGAGGCTCAAGCCATGAGATGATCTACTAGGCTCGAATTTGGGAAAAGATCGCCGTCGGGCACCATCCGACCTTCTGATACGGTAATATCAAATTCGATCGTCCCTCTCGTTCTTAGGCCGTGAAACCTTGCACACAGGACCGCCACTAACCGGCGATCAGTAGTCCTTCACAACCCTAGTTGGAAATATGCACGTAGACCGCATGAAATCCAGAATTTCCGACCGCAAACGCGGGGGAGGTTTCGGGTGCACGGTGAGGCACCATTAGCCGCCGGTCCCGAGCAGTTCTGAGGCTAGGTCGAGCATCCCTTTGGTCCACTGGTGCTGTAGCGCCGTTCCACCGAGGTCTGGACAGGCTAGGGTGACCGGGCGACGTTGCCGAACCAGTCCAGAGACGCCGCACCGTGGCCAGCTAGGTTAGAGCCATCGCCGACCGGGGAAGAGTGTTCCATCGTGTTCAGCACGGGAAATTAGGCCCTAGCGGCGAGGGAGAGCTCGGGGGATGGCCGGGAGGCCGGAATCCGTCGAACTCCGGCGAGCCCGGCGGCGCGCAGGCGCGGGTGGCCGGAGGTAGAAGACGACCGGTGGGTCCCGCCCGTCAGCGACGGTTTTTCAAATATTTGATCAGCTGTGGCGCAGGGATCTGGTGTGGAGGCGCGGGAAATAACCTGTAGCCTCGTGTGGCTTGCCCCGACGCATGACACCTGTCCCCGGACCCACAGCCAGTATTTGAACATTTTGGGGAATTTCAGTTTTTAGTTCAAACTTTGAATAGCTACAACTTCGGGTAGGAGAATCCAAAAATTGTGAAACAAATTTCGTTGGATTCCTCTGATAGAGTACTATCCAAATGTAGAACCCAATTTGTATGAAACCCTTTAATTAATTCTGGAAAATTCTTTAAAGCTTTTCAGTAAAAGAATTTTAGAGGGAGTTTGGTTCATCCAAAAATCCCCAAATTTTTCCAGGATGTTCTTTAGGACATTAGTAAACCCCTGTAAAAGTTTCAGACCATTTGGAGTTGATTTGGTCAGAGCAATTCAAATTGGAAGGTGCTGTGTTCATTTGAATGCAGAAACATTTTCAGAGAATTTCCAAAACTTGGAAATTCAGTTCTGGGAAATTCTTAACCCCAATAATGTTAGGAAAATTCATGCAAACTCTAGGAGCTATAATTGAAATTGTAGTTCACTAATTTGGGTATGAACAGGGGTATCACCTCAGAATAAATTCTTCCTTGCTTATTTGCTAAGAAAATTATTCTGAGCAAACCACTCCATGGAAAGTGCTAAGGATTGGTCCAGAGAATTTTCTTGTGACAATGAACTCACACAAAAATTCTCAGCTCCATTGGAGCTCTAGATCACCCCTGTCCTGTTTAACCACTTAAGGGAATTAATATGGAAAAGGGGGAAAACCACTTAGCATTTAACCATGTGATTAAGTTCAAGCCAACCCACCAACACCAGTTCATCTTTAAATTCTTAAACAAAGTTCCAGGTGTTAGAGGCTGGTTATTAGAACTAATAGTAGAAGTCTTACTCTAAAACTCACATTTGCATCTAAATTAACATGTAGTATTTCATTAACGTGTAGCCGTTGAAGAAGAGACTCCGGGAGTGCTGGACTTCCTTCTTCCGGACGAGGAACTAACTACTGACCAGCAGCAACAAGGCAAGCCCCGGTTTGCATTAACCCTTTTTAAAAGCTTTACTTTGTTCACATGTGTCATATGAAGTATGTATGTGCATTAGGTATAGAATGAATGAAAACCCACTTGCATAACCAAAGGTTCCTAAAAGAGTGAGGGTAGTGTCAAGGACCTCGAGTAGACAGGCTATGCTTAATAAGTCATAGGACTTCGGTACAAGTCGAGTAGTTGGAATCTACTCGCGAGATAGGCTGGGGACACACGGGTTCGGTTGAGTGATGTGAGATCACTTTAGTAATGAAAATGAGACTAGGCAGGGGCTAGGGCGCAGCAAGAGAGAGTCTTGTGTGCGCGGCCCTGCCCGTGTCGATTGAGGACCGATCCGTGTGCGGCCCTGCTGAACAAGTATTGAACGTACCGAAGGCATATCGGATATATGGGCCCCGATAAACCGATGTAGCCTAAACCTCCGGGCGTCGAGGCATAGCACACCGATTTATAGGTGTAGGTTGAGGGCAGCAAGGTGGAAATCTGCCAACGGGCATAGAGAGATGCTCCGTGTGGGGAACCTCCTGCTCGTTTCGGTGCGACCGGTTCGACGTTTGGGCTGTTGGGTGAAAGGTTGTCCCGTACGACATCGAGTGAGCGTGCTGTGCAGCTCCACGGGTGGGCGTACGTGACGTGCTCTTTGGGTTTTCCCTGCAGGTGTATATCGAGTCGATTCGCCGTCCCTCACGGTGACGAGTACTGCTTGTTCACTGCGTCGTAACGTAGACTAATGGATGAAATATGTTGATTCAATGATGCTGATTGATATAATTGTATTGCTACATGTGTGCCACCAAATACTGCTTACTAAAGTTCAGATTTCATGAACTGTTAACTTGTTGCTAAAAGATGAATTAAGGATGAACTTGTAGGCGTGTCGTTTTGCTGAAATGTTACTAACCTATGTCTTGGTATACCTCATGTAGAGTTTCATGCTTAGGTGAGTCGGTTAAGCCTTGCTGAGCCTTCGTGCTCACGGTTGCTGCTTAAGTGTTTTTCAGGTGAGGAGCCACCCACGGACTCGGAGTACGAGTCCACCGGCGAGGGTTACCCTCCGTCGGGGACCACGGCTGAGTGGGAGCCGTACACGCCGCGCTGAGCTGAGACGTGCAGCTAGTGTGGGTTGCCCTAGGGCTGGGCAACCGACTTTTGCTAGATAGGCGGGCGTGAGTTGTGTAGTGTAGTCTTCCGCTGTGTAACATAAACAATAGTTGTAACTGAAGTTTGTACTTGTTTGTACAGTTTCAGCTGTTTCTCCCATGTAATATATTGTGTTCTTATGACGTGTGCTGTCGGGTGTCGCATCGCGTGGCACCACCCTCTGTGATCCTGGATGAGCGGATTCTGGTCCGCCACATCCAACTACTCGACTTGTACCGAATCCTACACTTTCTTGGCATTGCAGTAGCTAACGGGGTCTTCAATCCTAAACCCAACCCATGGTTTTTCTTGGCTATGCAGTTGGGTTTCCAAACAAGACTCTAATGCAAGGAATAATGGTACTCAAATAAGGGAATCATGAAGTGAAACTTGATTTGCTGGAAAGTTCTCAGAGAGCTGAATCCAACAAAATTTGGTTCACTCGATTTGGATCTTTCCAGCCAAAGTTATGAAGATTTGAAGTTTGAAGGAAATCTGAAAATCGGGGGAAAGTTTAAATCTGCCGGGGCCCGTGGGGACACGTGTTAGGCGCGGAGGCGACAGCACACTGAGGCCCACAGGGTTTTTGCGTGCCAGCACACCAGATCCCAGCCACACCCGATCTCGATTTAAATTTCTAAGCCGCTGACGCGTGGGTCCGCCGGCTTCGTCTTCCTCCCGACGCGCCCGCGCCGCCTCCCCTCGCCGGAGCCGACTCGGAGCTCACCGGCTTGCCGCTGCCAGCAATCACCTGGTCTGAAACTCACCGCCAGGGGGTTGTCGACGTCGAGGAGCACGTCTGTGGGGTCAGTTCGAGCTGGCGGTGACCGGAAATAGCCCGGCGACGTGCGGCGGCCTCGGTTGAGGTTCGGCGCCGTCGGCCGTGGGTTCTAACCCGCCAAACCTCGAACGATCGGTTCTATAGCATCAGTACACCTCTAGGAAGCTCGACAAGGTGTTCAAAGTGTTCAAAGGTGGCGGCAAGTCGGTCGGCACCGTGTGACCGAGCGTGCCCGCCATGAACGCCCTCAATCGAGCTCATAATTCGCCTCTCCTAGTCAGTTTCATACCACGGATGCATAAAGGAAATTGATCGCTGGCAAATCATCCGGGAATACGTCAGGGAACTCTCGGACAAATGGAATATCTTCCAATCTGATGGTTGAGGCTTGGTAGACACTTGGAAGTTTTATTTCTGGACTGTCCAAAAATAAGGAGTGAGATTCGTGCACTTTTGAGTTTAGGTGCACAACTCGGAGGACGGTGTCTAAAACAGCGCCGTGGCGGGTTAACCACGACATCCCTAGGATGACATCGACCTTTTGTCCCTCTAAGATTATGAGAGACGTAGGGTAGACTCTACCCTCTAAGAACAATGGCGCTTTTGTGACCATCATGCTTGCTGAAATTTTCCCACCCGGTAAACAGATCACGTAAGGACTATCTGTGGGTAGTATTTGCAAGCTATATTTATCAATGAAAGCTTGGCTAATGAAGCTATGTGTGGCGCCTGAATCAAATAATACTATGGCGGGATGCTGGTGGAGTTGGAACATACCCGCAAGGATTGGCTCACCCTCCGGCACGTCCTCTATGGCAAGCTGGTGGACGGTGCCGGTCCTAGGGTTTGCCCACCGCGCATTAGTAGGGTTCCGGGGTTGATTCCTCCCCGGAAACTGCGCGGCCCCTCCGCCGCCTTGCCTCTCCGGGCAACTGCTGGTGAAGTGTCCTGGACGACCACACTTGTAACATGTGGCCGCTGCTGGTGTGGTGCTTGGGGGATGAAAGCCCGGCATGCGTTGCTGAGGTGCATACGCACGCGGCATCGTACGCTGCTGCTGTTGTTGTTGCGGAGGTGGTACTGGCAGTACCGGCCTGAATGCCAGTGAAGAGTACGGCTGACTGCGGAACGGCATCGGCCTTTGGGGTGGCTGCCAGCGTGGACCTGATGGTGGGCGATTCACCATCCGAAACTTCTGAGAAGGACCGCCTCCTTCTGCGCTGCTTTGTGGCGCGCTTCGGTTTCGCTCCGCCGCCACCAACTCCTTGCCGGAGTCCTCTTGAACAATCGCAGCATCAATGATGTCGTTGAGGCTGCCACGATTGAACATCGCCAATTTGTCCTTCAGGAGCGGGTTAAGCGCCTGGTAAAAGTGGTCCCGTCGCTTCTCGTCGGTATCTGCGTGATACGACGCTTAGAGCGCGAGATCGTTGAACGCCCTGGAGTATTCCAGCGCGTTCCGGCTCCCTTGTTGCAGGTGTAAGAATTCCTGCGTCTTCCTCTTCATTAGACCTGGCGGTATGTGATAGACCCTGAAGGCCGTCTGGAACTCCATCCAGGTCATAACTCGGTCGGTGTGCTGTGAAGCACAGAAGTTCGCCCACCACGCGCTCGCGGATCTTTGGAGCTGCTGGACCGCGAACTGAGTCTTGTGCTGCTCACTTATCAGGAGCAGCCCGAACTTCATCTCTATTGCGCGGAGCCAGTTGTCTGCGTCAAGAGGTTCACCCGCCCTTGAGAATACCGGGGGATGAGTCGCCAGGAAGTCGGAGTAGGAGCTCTGTTGGCGGTCCTCACGGTCTTGACGTCTCTCTGGACGAGACGTATTTGCGATAAGAGTTTGCAGCAACTCCATGTGCTGCTGATGTGAAACCCGCCATTGCCGCGACGATGTCGGCCAATGTAACTGTTGGCAGTGGCGGTGGTGGTGTTTGCTGTTGCTGCTGCTGTCCCGAGGAGTCCTCGGGAGGCTGTTGGGAGGTCTCTCCCCCTTGGCTAGTACCCCCAACGTCCGGGTTGGCACGAGTACGCGTCCTTCTGAAATTCAAAACAGCAGCGATGAGCACATGTCTTACTTAAAATTCCATAAGCAACAGTAGGTATTGAAGTGACACATGAATAATTTGCACAACATTCACATATATTGATAAAGCATAAACTTTATACATGATACATTATGCTCGGGTCTCCGAGAAGTCATGCTCATGTCGTCACTACCTATACATACGCTACTGCCCACATGACATGTCACCGATTACAAAAGTTGGGTTACACTACCCGAGCTGCCCTACTTGGCAACTGTAACCCCCTACTCGGAGTAGAACTCGACCTCCTGCGGGTCGTCCTCCTCCGGTACCTCTGCTAGTGGCTCTGGATCCACCACCTCTTCTCCCATCTCGGGTTCTCCCATTGCTGGAAGGCCCAAGACCACCGGTATGCCCAATATCGGAGGTACGAGGTCCTGCAAGGCATGCACCTCGTCCATAGCCTGGTTGTAGTCCTCTTCCCAGCCTTGCCCTTCCTCAATAGCGTCGTCCCGCTCTTGAGCAAGGTCCTCATTCTGCTGGGTTAGGGTCTGCACCAGCTCTTGCAACGCCGCGATGTCGACATGGCTTTTCCTCTTAGCCTTCTTCAGACGATGCAACTGATTATGTTGTTCGTTCAGTCGCTTGATCGTCGGAAGGAGCACATTGCGGAGTGCGCTGTGAGCGCTCTCAAAATGGTCTCCATGGCTTGTGCTCTCCTTGAGCTTTGCGGCGAGATGCTCCGTATGAACAGCTTAGCTGTCCATCACGGTGTTTCCCGCCCTCATCTGGAGGCTAAGGTTTGCCTCTGCGGGGTTGTACCTTGGGCAACCCGGATCGGCTGCCTCCCGGTACCTCCCTTCCCACACATGCTGAGCCCGTCCCTCCACCGGAACGAGCGCGTATGGAGTGCCCTCCATAGCATGCACGTGTAGTTGGCAGAAACGTGACATGGTGTCACGGGCTGCCACTTGCCACATCCCTTCCGGTTGTCTACCGCTCACCGTGACGGTGAACGGCACCCAACCGGATGGCGTAGGTCCTGCAGGGACTTCGACATGGATTTTCCACGTCTTGTTCCCCTCTTCACCTTCTTCCTTGGTGAAGTACTGCGGCATCTGATTGCATCCGAAATATTGAAGCATCTGCCTCAATGCCTCCGGATAGCCGCTGTGGTGAGAACAGTGAGATTCCACCCAGCCGTTCTCGAACTGCTTATCTGCTGTCATCTGTAAAAATATATTTGAGAAATGTCAAATATTTATTTTAACAGTAAACTATTGAGTCATAACACCAAACATGTCATTGAACTCATAAAACTTGGAAATATAGTTCAAATTTTAAACAAATTTGACTGCTGATCTGCTGTTCAACATGACAGCCCTGATCAGTTTCCATCTCAACCTGATTTAGGCCCTGTTAAAAGCAAAAACAATTATGGAGCTCAACATCAAAGTTAAAGCTAACTTCAATAGCTTTCCATTAAATATTTTCTTGACCTAAGATCTGTCTTGGTTCAAAAGTTATGAAATGTCAAAGTTAACAAAATTTCTGGAGAAATTTGGACAGCACCTCCCTGCTTTACGTACTGATTTGATCCAAGAATCCCAGTTAATTCTGTTCCCAATCTGACAATACTTTCTGTTACAAAGTTGTAATACATATCATAAGCTTTCCAGAACTATCTCATTTTCTATTTGTTAGAGTTTTTGCAGGAAGTTATGCTCAATTTACAGAGAGTTTACAGAGAGTCTTTACTCTGCCCTGTTTTCTGGACAGTTTCAACTCCACTCCATTTTTCGATTGGTTAAGGGATGAAACACCTCTGGACCTCAACAGAAAAGTTGTAAAGCTCTTCCAAAGATTTCCAAATGTATCATATGGCCCCAACCTCGAAAGAACTCAACCTCTAACCTCTGATTAACTTCAGCCTTAATTCAGCTGAAAACAGAGTGCTCTGTCCTTAACAACCTATAAGTTGAATACTTGTTAACTTTGAATATCCTGATTAAGGGAAGGAGTTACATCAAGTTTTACTGCTTTGGATCAAAACCTTCAAGTTTTACAATGAAGTTGTTCATTTAGTGGGGTGTGACGTCGATGCGTCACCAGATCATGTCGGTACTACGTCCTCACAAAGAAAAAACCTATACCGGACTTAGCCGGCTTCGTTAGTTCAGTGGCACTAAACGTCACTCGCACACGGATGCTACACATCTACCATTTCATGGTTAGACTACCTGCAGAAACTCAAACAATCGTCAGACTCGGCTGCACACCGAGTCCGGTATCCATACAGTTCGTACACCCGGCCGTCATCACTCGCCCGGATGTTCTCAAGCCAAACACGCCTTGAGCTACGTGTTCACGTTTCAAACCACGTGACAGGGTCTCCAAAATTGCAGCACGCACGCCAGGGACAGACGTTGCTCGAATACCCCAAACGACATGAAGAGTCGTATAGGATATCAAAGCGGGTAGGGTTACCTGCCACACGTGGGGCTCCACCCTTCAGCTTGTGCGCACTGGTGGATAGCGCTTACGTGCACCCCCCAAGACATAAACGTCCCGAGATGCACGATTTTCCGATATAGAAAGATAGGTTAGTATGCCACTTTCTATATGCTAATAACATCCTTATACGGGCTACTAACTCGTTCCTCACTGGATTTTTGAAAAAGATGACCTTTGTAGTGCGTTAAACCTCAAGCGAGCTCTGATACCAACGCTGACACGACCCCACGGTCTTGTCGAGCCAGGATCACGCTGAGGGGTGCTGCGTTGCACAGCACCGGATAACACACATCAAAGGTACAACGCGGAAGCAAAACTTTTATTACATAAAGTGGTTTATGAACATTTGTACATCAAAATAAGTCCAGTCTACACTCACGGGCGTAGACTACGCATCAAGTCCACGTCCAGCCCTTGAACGTGTCCTTGCTAGCACACACGCACACTAACTCTGCGTCGTGCACGACTCCCACTCGACGGGGTTCCCCTCCTGGGGTTCCGTCTCTTCTTCGGGAGTTCCTTCCTCATAGAACCCTGCAAAGGCTTTAAACACAAGCAGTGAGCACGAAGACTCAGCAAGTCTGACCCGTCTCACCTAAACATGGAACTTCTACATGAGGGGTGATGGGTTACATGAGGTAAAAATCATTTGCAAGGACTCGCCTAATTAGTAGAACCTTACTTTCAAGTTTTAGCAGCAGGTTGTGGAGAACCTTACGCTAAGGCACATGAGAGAGCCGCAATCAAACAAGAAATGCATTTCTCTCATGTACTTTGCCCAAAGTTGAAAAGAACTTTAGTTAGCTCTAAACTACAACAAACCATTAACAAGTAAAGTCCTTCTTTCAATCAGCAACATTTTAACATGTAACTAGCCTGTTCTTTCTACGTCACGATACAGTGAACAAGTGGTACTCACTGACCACGAGGGACGGCGATTATAATCGATTTACACCTGCAGGGTTACCCAAACAACCCATCACGTATGCCCGTACTCGATGTTGCCTACAACAACCATCACGGACGCCGTACGCAACTACCTTTCACCCGTTAGCCAAATTTTGAACCGGTCCAATCGTCCCGAGCAAGAGGTCTCTGCACGCGCATCTCAGTGCCACCAGCCGATTTACACCTCGAGCTCTCAACCTACCCTCTGAACGACCAGCTATGCCTCAACACCCAGCTACCCGAGTTACATCGGCTTCCCGGTTCCCATATAGCCGGTAGGTCTTCGGTACTGTTCTAGCTTGTTCAACAGGCCCGCACGCGGCTCGGTCCCCAATCGACACAAGCGGAGCTACAGCACGCAGGCCCCAAAGTCCGGCTGCCCTTACTCTCCGCTCGGTCTCATCTTTCTTGCCATGTGTATCATGTGCTATCTCTACCTGAGTCGAGTTCCTCTAGCCTATGCTCGCGATTAGTTCCAACTACTCGACTTGTACTGAATCCTACACTATCTTGGCATTGCAGTAGCTAACGGGGTCCTCAATCCTAAACCCAACCCATTGTTTTTCTTGGCTATGCAGTTGGGTTTCCAAACAAGACTCTAATGCAAGGAATAATGGTACTCAAATAAGTGCTCAAAACAATAAAAATTTGTAAAAAGGTTAATGCAAACCGGAGCTTGCCTTGCTGCTCTTGGTCGTAGGCTAGCTGCTCCTCCAGAGTAACGAAGTCTAGGACTTCGGGTTCCTCCTCGACCTTAGCGACTACATGATATACAAGTATATGTATTAATTTAAATGCATTTGATTGAATTTAAACTTGCGAAGTCTATAGCTCTTACTAGACAAACCCCATGACTGTGAAACTATTACTGTGGTTTGGTTACAACCTAGACACAGACTTGGTCAAGTTTTAGTTGCAGCAAAGCTCATTTGAGCCCTCCACAATTAATTATGTACTTGACCTTAATTGAAGGCTTGTAGGGTGTTCTAAGGATTTTCATGAAACAAACTATGACTTCCTGAAAACTAGCTTTTCAGATGGTTATAATGGAGTTGGTGTCACTTAATTTGAAGGTTTCTAGCTAAAGATATGAGCTAAACAATTCCAGGGGAAATTCTGAAAATGTTTCTGAACATTTTCTATTTTCTCTGGAACAGTTTCACTAATCACACCATTAGGTGGATCAAATGAGCTTAAATGGATCTGAAATTTTTATGGTAGTTCAGGGATAGTTTGATGAACATCCCAGCAAAATTTCAGAATTTGCCTCCAAAGGATTCTCCAGTTAAAATTCCAAACATTTTAAATTTTGAGGAATTAATTCTGGAGAGAGAAGGATTTTCATGAAGTGAAACTTGATTTGCTTGAAATTGCTCAGAGAGCTGAATCCAACAAAATTTGGTTCACTCGATTTGGAGCTTTCTAGCCAAAGTTATGAAGATTTGAAGTTTGAAGGACATCTGAAAATCGGGGGAAAAGTTTAAATCTGCCGGGGCCCGCGGGGACACGTGTTAGGCGCGGAGGCGACAGCACACTGAGGCCCACAGGGTTTTTGCGCGCCAGCACACCAGATCCCGGCCACACCTGATCTCGATTTAAATTTCTAAGCACTGACACGTGGGCCCGCCGGCTTCGTCTTCCTCCCGACGCGCCCTTGCGCCCGCGCCGCCTCCCCTCGCCGGAGCTGACTTAGAGCTCGCCGGCTTGCCGCTGCCGGCCATAACCTGGTCTGAAACTCGCCACAAGGGGGTTGTCGACATCGAGGAGCACGTCTGTGGGGTCAGTTCGAGCTGGCGGTGACCGGAAATAGCCCGGCGACGTGCGGCGGCCTCGGTTGAGGTTCGGCGCCGTCGGCCGTGGGTTCTAACCCGCCAAACCTCGAACGATCGGTTCTATAGCATCAGTACACCTCTAGGAAGCTCGACAAGGTGTTCAAAGTGTTCAAAGATTGCGGCAAGTCGGTCGGCACCGTGTGACCCAGCGTGCCCGCCATGAACGCCCTCAATCGAGTTCAAAATTCGCCACTCCTAGTCAGTTTCATACCACGGATGCAGAAAGGAAATTGATCGCTGGCTAGTCCAGTGCCTATGTGCAAGATTTGATAACTAGAGAAGGATCTTAGAGCGAGAATTTGAAGAATCCATACCGGAAGCTCAGTTTAAGGCCGCCGGAGTAAAAACTGGAAATTCGCCGCGGATTCTTCACGGGTTGCTTCCAAACTCGGAGTTGAGCAACACGGCTGTTGCACGCTCCTGCTACTGCCCTTGCTGGACTGTGAAAGCTCCCGTGGAACGCTGTCCACGAGCGCCTGACCTTCGGCTGAGGTTATCGTTCTCGGGCAAGGGAGGTCGGAGCTCGAGGTTTTTGGCGTCGGGGAGGTGGAGTGCGATCTCAGGGTGCTGTCTAGCAGCTGAGGGAAGGAAGGAGCGATCGTTTGCTGGTTTTCCCGATCGAGCAGAGAGCTTCGGGGAGAAAAACTACCGCTGCTCGGGGTTGCACGCGAGGGGATAAAGCCAGCGGGTCTTCGCTCGGGCTGAGGCGGTGCCGGTCGCGTGGAGGCGCGAGCAAGCCGCCCTGGGCGCCAGCGCGCGAAGAAGGAAGCTGCTGGTGGAGCCGGTGGCTTCTCGGCGGCACAGACGACAGCTGCTCGGTGGAATTTCCCACCGAGGTTGTGACTTTGTGTGCAAGTCTTCCCCCCTTCTCTCTATGACATGTGGGTCCCACACTCCAGTTTAACCTCTGAAATTAACTCCTCATCACTGTTGTAAACAGTAAGCCCCAAAATACCCATGGTGATTCAAATTATTCACCCATGAGCCATTTGGATTGGTTAGAATTCAAATTGGGTTTGGTTTGGATAAATTTCAGCACATGTTTAGTTTGAAATTCAAATAAGGTTTGAATTTGCCCCACTTAGCTCCTGTCAAGATCAAATCCAAATGGAGTGAAAATTGGTGTGTGAGCTCACAAAAATATGCTGAGTAAGAATATGCCTCCAACTTTTGAATTCATGGGATAAAAACAGTTTGAATTTGAATATGGTTTCAAACTGCCCTCTTTCTAACTATACCCAGAATAACGTCAAAAAGGTTTTGAATTTGGGTGAAACTTGGCATGGACATCCCTAGCAATGTGTAGGAGTTTTCATATGCCCAGCCCCTCTATATCACATGAGGGAAATACCACTTTTGCAATATGTGAGTTTGTTCTCTAATGAGCATGTTGATGGTGGTTACTTGCTCTTCATTTGTGTTTATCAACTTGCTTCAAATGAGGTGTGTGGTGTGGTCATGACACTTTAAACATGTGTCAAAAACTGAGGCCCTTACAGCATATGTATTTAATTGAAAAGCTTTTGCTAATAAGATCTAATGACAGATTAAAAACTGGAACTCTGTTTAAGAATTTAAAATGACACTGGTGCTAGTGGTTTGGGTTGGGTTTAAACACTATGATCAAATGTTGAGTGCTTTTCCCCACTTAAGTGTTGATCACCTTAAGAGGTTACACATGACAGTGGGTATCCAGAGCTCCAATGGGTCTGATAATTTTCATGTGAGTTCCTGGTCACAAGAAAGTTATCTGGACCAAAAGTTAGCAATCTTCATTGAGTGGTTTATTCAGAAAAATTTTCTAAGCAATTAAGCAAAGAAGAATTAATCCTGAGGTAACACCCATGTTCATGTGAAACTCAGTGAACCACAATTTCAATTATAGTTCATAGAGCCTACATGAATTTTCCTAGGATTTCTGGAGCCAAGAATTTTCCAGAACTGAATTTCCAAGTTTTGGAAATTCTCTGAAAGTGTTTCTGTATTCATTTGTATACAGCAACTTAAAATCTTAATTTTCCTGATCAATTAAACTCCAAATGAGCTGAAACTTTTACAGGAGTCTAGTAACACCTTAAAGAATATTCTGGTAACATTTGAGCATTTTTTGATAAACCAAACTCCCTCAAAAATTCTTTTGCTAAAACGTTTTAAAGAATTTTCCAGAATTAAATAAAGACTTTCTGTCACACCCGATATTCCATAAGGAACACCGAGCGTATACTCACATGTATGCCAGGATCAATTAACTCATACATGTGCCGACAAGAGTGAAATATCATTGTATTATAAGCCAAGTTCAACGTACATCATAATATTACATCATATTACATAAAATATCAAATAATAGTACCAATACACTATAACACGACAGCGGAAGACTACGGCCTGGATGCTCCAGTTCCACAGGCGTTGCCCGGGGGTTCCGCCAACCTAGAACAACTCCTCGGGATCGAAGTATTCCTCGTCAAAGTCTACGTCTTCATTTGCACCTGAGTCAACATATGATATCCAACGAAAGCAAGTTTGAGTACCGAAGGTACTCAGCAAGTGTAGGAAAGAATGTTATGAAGGCCAATAGCAAGGGAAGGCTAACATGGTTAAGCACTATGCATTAATCCTAAGCCTTAGCTTTGGTTAGCAACCTATCTTACTAAGTGTTAATCCCATCATCATAATTAAGTCATTAATGTTAGGTTACACCACCCAACAACCTCTTTTGACTCACATCCATGTTTCTCTAATCATGGACAAGTCCAAGCCGCTCTTGACCGTGAGCACGGCTGTCATGACAGTTTGGTTCTCTGCAGAGATTGTACCACTTTACCCACAAGTAGTGATTTCATCCCCTGTTGCCAGGTGGACTAAGAAACCTCCCTGATATCCGTGGTTGCAAGCCACATTACACACTTCCTTTGGTGTGCGATCAGGAGATCACTACATGGCCTTTACAAAAGGGTCTACCGGCAAGTACAAGCCCACTGAGGTTTCACCGCTGTAGTTCCTGGGAGTAACCCTCCCCTACAGAAGCCCCCTCTTGAGCCTTGCAGTTCCCAGGGCAGTCAAAAATGGACTCCCATTCCCCGCACCATCCAAACACTCATACTATACCGGCAAACTCCTAATTAATTGGCCATGCTGCCCCATCTCAGTCTTGTGGTGGCACTGTAAAGCCAGGTTAACTGTTCCATGAACCGGTCCTTAGAATCTAAGACAGGCACTAACTCATTCCCGAGTCTCGTGCACGAAGCACCAACCAAAACAAACAGCCTGTCTAGATTCATAACACATGGCACACACTTGTGTCTTTCATATAATCCACAAGACTAGTATCAACTATGTTTCATTCATTTCTAAAGTTCTAAGCATGGCCAAGCACATAAAATGATAACCATCAAGTCCTATCTAATTCCCTCCATGGTTTTGCAAGGAATGATAAAGGAAATAAACTAGGGAAACATCCTACAATGGGTTTCATATTGAAAACATCATGCAAATAATCTAACTATTCATCCTAGAATTGGAACAAAGTGATCAAGGAACACTTGCCTTTGAAGGAAGGGTGATTCACTTCAAATTCTTGCTCTTGAAGATTTGGGTGTAGTTCTTGATTTGGTTCTAGCCATTCATATGCACACAAAACAATGCCAAACATGCCATAAGTATCCTATCAATGTATTTACAATCATATATGTTTGTATACACACATGCACTTATTGTTTTTGTATTATTTCATGTGGGTTAGGATGAAAATAAATTTTAATTGGGTACTATATCCTTCTACATTACTATTGTCACAACTAAACACTGATTTTCAGTTTGTGGGATGATTTGAATAAATTTTTGAGTTCTATAGATATATATATGGTAATTGTTGTAATTAATTAAGCCCTAAAAATCACTTAAATTGTTATTATAATGATTTTCAGAACTCATATTTCTAATTTCTGCATTTCAGAACATATTTAAGTATTTAGAACAGTTTCCAAAATTTTTCTTTAATATACATTATTTTTATCCATATTTCAGTATTTATTTAATTCCAAAAATGCATTTTCAGCCATTTAATAATTATTCTGGACTACAGAAACTTTAAATGCAATAAAACATAAAACAGAATAATATTGGGCTGTTTAATAAATTTCTACAATTTTTCTGATATTTATATTATTTTTGTTTAAATTTTCAGAATTAATTTGTCATTATATAATTAATTTCAGTGTTTGGAACTAATTACTTTTAATTTCCGATTTAATATTCTGGTCAGAATGTTTTAATAGTGTTTTGAATGAATTTCTAACATTTTCCAGAATTTATTTAGCCTATTTTGAATGATTACAGAAATAAAAACCAACTTTTAAATTGATTTGGGCTGATTTGCAATAAATTCAAACTTTCTGGGGTTCAAATTGAAAACACAGAACTATTTGGTTAATTTGCTATTAACACAGGGGCTATTTGGTTATTTTAAACTAAATTTGCTAATTCTAATAAGCCTAGGGTTTATTCTACAAAGAACAGGGGCTATTTCTGGTTTATTTAAATCTCCAGGGACCCCTCTTTGAATTTCCTAACGTTTATAACTATTTTGAATGTGGGCCGTTGGATCTGAGATCAACGGCCCAGATTTAAAATAACCGAACCGGTACGCTGGTTTTAATCTGAGCCGTTGGCTCAGATCCGGCGTACCAGAGGCGGCCACGTCGCCCTATACCCTTATCCCCCGAGTCCGGCGGCCGCGCGATCGCCCGCGAGCGGCGGCGGTGGCCGGAATCTCTCGGTACGTTTCTACACCATTTCTTAATCTATTTGCACCAGAAGAGAGAGGAGAGTGTGGGGAACTCACCTAGGGGAGTTTTGGAGATTGAATTCGACCGGAAAGGCGAGATCGACGGCGACCGAGAGAAAACTCCGGTGATCTTCGTCGGGATCGATCTCCAGACGTCGACTTCGGTTGTTTTTCGTCGGGAATCACTCCTGGTGTCCTCAGGACGACGCAGGGGATCTCGGAAGTGAGAATTCGAGTGTGTTTCCGAAGATTTGGGAAATGGGTGGTTTTTCCAATCGGGAGAGGATTGGGCGGTTTCTGTGGGGAAAATGGCCGGGGGTTGGGCTGTATATATAGTTGGGAAGGAGGCGGCGGTTGCTGTGGCACCGGTTGGGGAAGAGGCGCGAAGGAACGGCCGGAACCGAGAGAATTTGCTCACATGTGATAATAGCGTCGGGGAGAGAGAGAGAGAAGAGGGGCTGCGGTTAGGGCGAGAAAACTGACATATGGGGGCTACCTTGGCAGTGAGGGAGAGGAGAGGGGCCGGTTTTGATTCATTGGTGAAGAATTCGGTTATTACAATTCTACCCCCCTTAAGAAAAATCTCGTCCTCGAGAT
Organism: Neostapfia colusana; assembly: GCA_030760725.1. Classification (NCBI taxonomy): domain Eukaryota; kingdom Viridiplantae; phylum Streptophyta; class Magnoliopsida; order Poales; family Poaceae; genus Neostapfia; species Neostapfia colusana. The sequence goes on along the minus strand of JASWHV010000001.1, from coordinate 42,693,314 downwards.
TGGGATTTACAAACAGAATAGATTAGGGAATTGTGCTTTGAGTTCATCTTCTCTTTCCCATGTAGCTTCTGCCTCGGAATGATGTTTCCATTGAACTTTATACATGCGAATTATTTTGTTTCTTGTAACTTTTTCCATTGTGTCAAGTATTTTGACGGGGTACTCGGTATATGAAAGATCTTCCTGTATGTCCAACTCATCCATTGGTAGATGTTCTTCTGGTGTTCTCAAACACTTCTTGAGTTGTGATACGTGGAACACATCATGTACATCCGACAATCGAGAGGGTAACTCTAACTGATATGCTACCTCTCCTTTGCGTTCCAGTATCTTGAAGGGTCCGATATACCGAGGTGCTAGCTTCCCTCTTACTTTAAATCTCCTTAGTCCATGCATAGGTGACACTTTGAGATACACATAGTCTCCCACTTCAAAGACTAGTTCTCTTCGCCTTGTGTCTGCATAGCTCTTTTGTCTTGTTTGAGCTATCTTTAGATTATTGCGAATTTCTCTTACTTTCTTTTCTGCGTCTTTTAATACTTCAGGTCCAAATACCTTATTCTCACCTATCTGATCCCAAAATAGTGGAGTTCTACATCTTCTCCCATATAAGGCCTCAAATGGGGACATCTTCATACTGGCTTGGTAGCTATTATTGTAGGAGAATTCTGCATATGGCAAGTTCTTATCCCAACTCCTACTATTTTTGAGAGCACGAGCTCTGAGCATATCTTCAAGAATCTGGTTGGTCCTTTCTGTTTGCCCATCAGTTTGTGGATGATATGCAGAACTGAAATTTAATCGAGTCCCCATAGACTCATGTAATTTCTGCCAAAATCTTGAAGTGAATTGTGTACCTCTATCTGATACTATCTTTTTGGGTACACCATGTAGGCAGACTATTCTTGACATATACAGTTCTGCTAGTTTGGAACCATTATAATTTTCCTTCACTGGAATAAAGTGAGCAACTTTTGTCAATCTATCCACTATCACCCATATTGAATCATACCCTGTTTGTGTCCTATGCAGACCCACTATGAAGTCCATCCCTATTTCTTCCCACTTCCATTCAGGTATCTTTAGTGGTTGTAATAGCCCTGCAGGCCTTTGTTGTTCTGCTTTGACTAGTTGACACGTGTCACACAATGCCACATGTTCTGCAACATCTCTTTTCATTCCATACCACCAATACCTTGTTTTAAGATCATGATACATTTTTGTACTCCCAGGATGGATAGAATAATCAGAATCATGAGCCTCATTTAAGATTAACTTCTTTATTTACTTGATGTCTAGCACACATATTCTTTTACCATGGCATATGATACCATTCTCATCTTCTCTAAATCCCGGGGCCTTGTTTCCTTTGATCAACTTTTTAATTTCTTTGATCTTTTCATCGTCTTTTTGACCGTTTCGTATATCTTTTTCCAGGGTTGAATCAACCTCCATTGCTATGGCTTCTGTATGATTCACCAAGCATAAATTGAGCTTTGCGAACTCTTCACAAAGTTGGGGTTGTAGATCTCTTATGGTCAACATGTTAACATGTGTCTTTCTGCTCAAGGCATCTACAACCACATTAGCTTTTCCAGGATGGTAATTGATTCCCACATCAAAATCGTTAATGAACTCCAACCATCTCCTTTGTCGAAGGTTGAGATCTGGCTGAGTGAAGATATACTTCAAGCTCTTATGATCGGTATAGATTTCAGTTCTTTTACCCATTAGGTAATGTCTCCATAACTTCAATGCATGTACAACTGCTGCCAACTCTAGGTCATGGGTAGGGTAATTCTTCTCATGCTTCCGAAGTTGTCGGGAAGCATAGGCAATAACATGTCCTTCTTGCATAAGCACACATCCTAACCCTTGCCCTGAAGCATCACAATATACAGAGAATGATTTCTCCATATCGGGCATAACCAAGACTGGGGCCGTTGTTAACTTCTTCTTTAATTCTTGGAAGCTTGATTCGCACTCTTGAGACCATATAAAAGCAGCTCCTTTTTCCAACATCTTTGTGAGTGGCTTAGCTATTTTTGAAAATCCTTCAATAAACCTTCGATAATAGCCTGCCAATCCTAAGAAGCTTCGGATTTCACCAACATTCTCTGGTGTCATCCACTTTTGCACACCAGATATCTTTTCTGGATCTACTGCGATTCCTCCTTCGGAAATGATATGTCCCAGAAAAGCAACTTTCTTAAGCCAAAATTCACACTTACTAAATTTGGCATAAAGTTGGTTTTCCCTTAGCTTTTGTAATACTATTCTCAGGTGCTCTTCATGTTCTTTCTCATTCTTTGAGTATATGAGGATATCATCAATGAACACTACCACAAACTTGTCCAAGTATTTCATGAACACCTTATTCATAAGGTACATGAAATATGCCGGGGCATTTGTTAATCCAAAAGGCATAACTGTATATTCATACAGTCCATACCTAGAAACAAACGCCGTCTTCGGGATATCCGATTCTCTTATCTTTAATTGATGATATCCGAAACGGAGGTCAATCTTGGAAAATACGCATGCACCTCTTAATTGATCAAACAAGTCCTCAATACGAGGTAAAGGGTACTTGTTTTTGATTGTCACTTCATTGAGGGCACGGTAATCTACACATAGCCTCTTGGTTCCATCCTTCTTTGGTACAAATATGACCGGAGCTCCCCATGGTGAAGAACTAGGATGGATATACCCTTACTCCGATAACTCTCGGATATGATCCTTGAGTTCTGCTAGTTGTTGGGTATCCATCCGGTATGGTCTTTTATATATAGGAGCAGTACCAGGTACTAATTCTATTATGAACTCTACTTCTCGATCCGGTGGCATACCTGGTAACTCCTCGGGAAATACATCTGGAAATTCATTGACCACCTTTATGTCCTCAATAACTACTTCAGTCTTGTTGAGTTGGACATTTCCAGAGGGTACTTGAATAGATGTGAACTCAACCTTAGTTCCATCCGTATGGGTTAGTTCCACTGTCCTTGTTGAGCAATGTATAACTCCTTTGTACTTGGTTAACCAGTCCATCCCCAAGATGATATCTATTCCTTGTGATTCTATCACAATAAGATTTGCAAGGAATTCTACTCCATTAACTCCTAGCTTTACCTTCGGACATATTTGTTTTGTCTTTATTTCTCCTCCAGGAGAATTCACTAATAACACTCGATTCATAGATGTAATTTGTAAGTTGTGCTTGGTTATGAATTCCTTGGCTATGAATGAGTGTGTTGCACCAGAGTCAAACAGAATTGTAGCAGGATAAGTGTTCGCGGAGAACATACCATTCACTACATCTGGTGCCTCCTGTGCTTCCTCCATCGTCACATGATTCACCTTGCCACGCACAAGACTCTGTGCCTGAGGTGGCTTCTTGTTGGGACATCGGTTGGCATAATGTCCCGTTTCCCCACAGTTGAAACATTGCCCCGTGACCTTGTTCATTGGTGCTTTGTTGCCTGATTGTGCATTTTGAGGATTTGGCCCTGCAGGACGAGGTTGAAAGGCAGGACGTTGTTGCTGCACTTGTTGTCTCTGCTGTTGTGGTTGGATAGTTGGGTTTCTAGCAGCAGGGTTGTAGTTCCTCTGAAACTGATTGGGAGCTATAGGTCGATTCATTACTCCCATCGGCGGTGATGAGAAACGGGGCCGACTGTTGCTGCTAGAAGTCTGTCCTTGCCAGTTCATTTTCCTCTTTCGCTCTTCAACTAACTTCTGTCTTTTTCTTTCCACTATGAAAGCCTTGTTGATAAGCTTTTGGAAACTTTCATAGTCACTTGAGGACATGGCATACTGTATCTCTGAGTTCAATCCCTCAATGAAACAGTCTTGTTTCTTTTCATCTGTATCTATGTCTCCCGGAGCATAGCGAGATAACTGCGTAAACTTGGTGAGGTACTCTCGCACGGACATGCTACCTTGCTTCAGATTGAGGAACTCCTTCCATTTGTTCTTGATTTCTCCGGCTGTAACATAGTGATTACGGAAGGCAATTTTGAACTCATTCCATGAGATAGTCTCTGGATCCTCATGGGCTTCTTTGTATGCTGTCCACCAGTCTGCTGCAGATCCATATAGTTGGTGAGAAGCAAAGAGAACTCTCTCACGTCCTGGGCATTGTATAATCTGCAACTTGTTCTCAATATTTTTGAGCCAATCATCAGCTTCCAATGGCTCTATAGCGTTGTCGAACTTTGGTGGTTGAGTGCTTAGAAACTCATTCAGTTTTGGTTGGCGTGGTGCATTCTGAATTTGTGGTTGCATGTTGGCCACCACTTGTGTCAGGTTCTGAAGGAGTTGGTTTTGCATGTTCATCATCTGTTGTATAACTTCTCCATCTGCTCTACGTGCAACTCGTGGCTGCCATCCAGGCAAAGGGAACTCTGCAGCCTCATTGTTGTTGTTCCCTTCATTGCGTCTCCTTCTTCCTACCATCTATTGTAAAAGACTATGTTTAAAATTAATGTATAGATGTTCTCTTAGGTGTATTACGTTGTATACTTACTTCATCCATTCTATACAAGAGTTACTAAAGTTTCTACTTCATTTATTAGATGATCATGATTGAAACAAACTAAGCACTTATATTCCTTAATAGATAGTTACATATACTAACGAGGTTGTGAACATAAGCCTACGGCTTTCACAACTCCAGTTCATACACTAACATACATGACATCATCATTCTAAACAAGTTCACTAATCAAGCATTACACATTAATCAACATACTACCATACATACGTGCTACACGAGTTACTACATGAACAAGGACACCTAGTCTAGTTGTCCCCTGGGTTCTGTGCATCCTCCTGTGGGTTCCCGCCATCACCATTAGGGTTGCTAGCCTCCGACTCAGCTGTGGAGGCCTCAGGTGCTGCAGGAATATGAGGGCGTTTGGCTGCCCTACGGTGTGGAGAGTCCGGAGTCCAAGTGTCTCCATCCGAAGCATAGAGATCACTCACTTCTCCATCCCTCATCCTCATCAGTCCACGCATAATGGCCTCCGTCTTCTTCAGAAGGTCTCGGACATCTTGGAGTTCCTGTTGGCAGTTCTGCAGCCTCGTACTGACGTCCACCCCTACTTGAAGACTCATGTCCATCTGCACCACATCACAACCTTCATGGAGAGGCTCATAGTTGAATACCGCGCTTCCACTTTGTCGCCGGGGGGTGTACATGTATTGGGTCCCCTCAAGGCGGCCACGGTTGGTGTAGCTCTGGCAAGTGATTGCCTCCCAAGTGGCGTCCTTCTCAGCCTCTGCCATGGTGGACCTCCATGCTGGCGAGTTGTGTATCTTGAGCAACTTGTTCTCATAGTAGATCCTCGCCTGCGACTTCCACTCGTCTCATTCTGCACGAGAAACTCGAGTGGTGTCGTATTGCACCTCTAACTTGCCGGTATAACCAGCACAGCGAAGGAGGTGTCTAAGGCGATCCACCATGCCTCTAGTGGACTCCCCGTGGGTCTGGTAGGTGGCGGGGTTGTCCACCTCCTCAGTAGTGCGCTCAGCCAGCTGGTGTCGAGGAACTCGTCCTCCGGTGGACTTACGGGCTGTGAGACGTGTACGTGCCATCTGTTTCAAGAAAGATTTAAAATATGTTAGAAAATAAAAATAATATAATTTTGAGTATAGAAGAGGTTAGACAACATATATATAATTTAAATAATCCTCCTTCTAACAAAATATTTAGTAAAATAGTTTTTAATAAAATAGTGATGTCTATCTCGTCCATTTCTAACTAGGTTTGCGTCCTACGGGCAACCTTGGCTCTGATACCACTTTGTCACACCCGATATTCCATAAGGAACACCGAGCGTATACTCACATGTATGTCAGGATCAATTGACTCATACATGTGCCGACAAGAGTGAAATATCATTGTATTATAAGCCAAGTTCAACGTACATCATAATATTACATCATATTACATAAAATATCAAATAATAGTACCAATACGCTATAACACGACAGCAGAAGACTACGGCGTGGATGCTCCAGTTCCACAGGCGTTGCCCGAGGGTTCCGCCAACCTAGAACAACTCCTCGGGATCGAAGTATTCCTCGTCAAAGTCTACGTCTTCATTTGCACCTGAGTCAACATATGATATCCAACAAAAGCAAGTTTGAGTACCGAAGGTACTCAGCAAGTGTAGGAAAGAATGTTATGAAGGCCAATAGCAAGGGAAGGCTAACATGGTTAAGCGCTATGCATTAATCCTAAGCCTTAGCTTTGGTTAGCAACCTATCTTACTAAGTGTTAATCCCATCATCATAATTAAGTCATTAATGTTAGGTTACACCACCCAACAACCTCTTTTGACTCACATCCATGTTTCTCTAATCATGGACAAGTCCAAGCCGCTCTTGACCGTGAGCACGGCTGTCATGACAGTTTGGTTCTCTGCAGAGATTGTACCACTTTACCCACAAGTAGTGATTTCATCCCCTGTTGCCAGGTGGACTAAGAAACCTCCCTGATATCCATGGTTGCAAGCCACATTACACACTTCCTTTGGTGTGCGATCAGGAGATCACTACATGGCCTTTACAAAGGGTCTACCGGCAAGTACAAGCCCACTGAGGTTTCACCGTTGTAGTTCCTGGGAGTAACCCTCCCCTACAGAAGCCCCCTCTTGAGCCTTGCAGTTCCCAGGGCAGTCAAAAATGGACTCCCATTCCCCGCACCATCCAAACACTCATACTATACCGGCAAACTCCTAATTAATTGGCCATGCTGCCCCATCTCAGTCCTGTGGTGGCACTGTAAAGCCAGGTTAACTGTTCCATGAACCGGTCCTTAGATTCTAAGACAGGCACTAACTCATTCCCGAGTCTCGTGCACGAAGCACCAACCAAAACAAACAGCCTGTCTAGATTCATAACACATGGCACACACTTGTGTCTCTCATATAATCCACAAGACTAGTATCAACTATGTTTCATTCATTTCTAAAGTTCTAAGCATGGCCAAGCACATAAAATGATAACCATCAAGTCCTATCTAATTCTCTCCATGGTTTTGCAAGGAATTATAAAGGAAATAAACGAGGGAAACATCCTACAATGGGTTTCATATTGAAAACATCATGCAAATAATCTAACTATTCATCCTAGAATAGGAACAAAGTGATCAAGGAACACTTGCCTTTGAAGGAAGGGTGATTCACTTCAAATTCTTGCTCTTGAAGATTTGGGTGTAGTTCTTGATTTGGTTCTATCCATTCATATGCACACAAAACAATGCCAAACATGCCATAAGTATCCTATCAATGTATTTACAGTCATATATGTTTGTATACACACATGCACTTATTGTTTTTGTATTATTTCATGTGGGTTAGGATGAAAATAAATTTTAATTGGGTACTATATCCTTCTACTTTACTATTGTCACAACTAAACACTGATTTTCAGTTTGTGGGATGATTTGAATAAATTTTTGAGTTCTATAGATATATATATGGTAATTGTTGTAATTAATTAAGCCCTAAAAATCATTTAAATTGTTATTATAATGATTTTCAGAACTCATATTTCTAATTTCTGCATTTCAGAACATATTTAAGTATTTAGAACAGTTTCCAAAATTTTTCTTTAATATACATTATTTTTATCCATATTTCAGTATTTATTTAATTCCAAAAATGCATTTTCGGCCATTTAAATAATTATTCTGGACCACAGAAACTTTAAATGCAATAAAACATAAAAACAGAATAATATTGGGCTGTTTAATAAATTTCTACAATTTTTCTGATATTTATATTATTTTGTTTAAATTTTCAGAATTAATTTGTCATTATATAATTAATTTCAGTGTTTGGAACTAATTACTTTTAATTTCAGATTTAATATTCTGGTCAGAATGTTTTAATAGTGTTTTGAATGAATTTCTAACATTTTCCAGAATTTATTTAGCCTATTTTGAATGATTACAGAAATAAAAACCAACTTTTAAATTGATTTGGGCTGATTTGCAATAAATTCAAACTTTCTGGGGTTCAAATTGAAAATACAGAACTATTTGGTTAATTTGCTATTAACACAGGGGCTATTTGGTTATTTTAAACTAAATTTGCTAATTCTAATAAGCCTAGGGTTTATTCTGCAAAGAACAGGGGCTATTTCTGGTTTATTTAAATCTCCAGGGACCCCTCTGTGAATTTCCTAACGTTTATAACTATTTTGAATGTGGGCCGTTGGATCTGAGATCAACGGCCCAGATTTAAAATAACCGAACCGGTACGCTGGTTTTAATCTGAGCCGTTGGCTCAGATCCGGCGTACCAGAGGCGGCCACATCGCCCTATACCCTTCTCCCCCGAGTCCGGCGGCCGCGCGATCGCCGGCGAGCGGCGGCGGTGACCGGAATCTCTCGGTTTTTGCCGTTTCACACCATTTCTTAATCAATTTGCACCAGAAGAGAGAGGAGAGTGTGGGGAACTCACCTAGGGGAGTTTTGGAGATCGAATTCGGCCGGAAAGGCGGGATCGACGGCGACCGAGAGAAAACTCCGGTGATCTTCGTCGGGATCGATCTCCAGACGTCGACTTCGGTTGTTTTTCGTCGGGAATCACTCCTGGTGTCCTCAGGACGACGCGGGGGATCTCGGAAGTGAGAATTCGAGTGTGTTTCCGAAGATTTGGGAAATGGGTGGTTTTTCCAATCGGGAGAGGATTGGGCGGTTTCTGTGGGGAAAATGGCCGGGGGTCGGGCTGTATATATAGGTGGGAAGGAGGCGGCGGTTGCTGCGGCACCGGTTGGGGAAGAGGCGCGAAGGAACGGCCGGAACCGAGAGAATTCGCTCACATGTGATAATAGCGTCGGGGAGAGAGAGGGGAGGGGCTGCGGTTAGGGCGAGAAAACTGACATATGGGGGCTACCTTGGCAGTGAGGGAGAGGAGAGGGGCCGGTTTTGATTCATTGGTGAACAATTCGGTTATTACACTTTCATACAAATTGGGTTGCATATTTGGATAGAGTTTGTCAATCTGAATCTAACCCAATTTGAATCACTAAATTTGGAGGTTCCTAGCAACAGTTATGTCCTTCTAAAGTTTGGAAAAATTTGGGATTTGAATAAATCCATGAAAAGTTTAAAATCTGACTGTGGTTCCGGGGGACACGTGTCGGGTGTCGGGAGAGTGCCACACGGGGCCACAGGAATTTTTCCCGCGCTGTCACAGTTGATCCGGCGCCACAGAGTATCCAGCCCCCCTCTCACTCATCACTGACACGCGGGCCCGGTGATCGTCTTCAACCTCCAGCCGCCTGCGCGCCTGCGCCGCCGGGGCTCGCCGGAGCAATCCCAAACTCGGTCGTTGTAAAGGTCCCAAAAATGTGAATACAAAGAAACATGAGTTTGCACAAATGTTGGAGTCATGTGTATGAAAAAGGGGCTTAGTTGAAACTTTTTCCCACATATGATAACATAGGTGAGATTTCTTCTAAACAAACTTAGGGTTACCGCATGGATGGACCTCATGTGGATTAAAACCACAGAAATGAAGAACTCAAGTGCAATGGGAGGGTTTAAAAATAAGAGTTGGAACTAAATGTTAAACTCAAACTTCAGATGAGGGAAGGACACAATGGGAATTCAAAACTGTTGTTTTCAAACTCTTATTTGCAGCAGCTAACAAAAGAATCAAATTGCATATTTGAATTCCTTAGGTCCAAATTAGTGGGTAGGCAAAGTTTCATTAATTTTTGAAAAGATTTGCTGCCCATTTTTCCAAATGGAGTCAAATGTGCAAAGAATTCAAATAAACATTTGAATTTGCATGGAATTTATACAAACTATTCAAATGAGCTCAGTTTCCAACTTTCAAACATTTGGGTTGGATAATTGTCAAACTTTGGAGATATTTTGAGGAAAAGAGGTACTGAATTGTGGGGCCCACATGTCATAGGAATGAGTAGACTTAACCCTTAAGTCTTTTTCTCTGTTCCTCACTCCACCGGGGTTTCACCCGCGGGCGACACCGAGCGACCGCCCCCTTCGCCCAAGGCTCCACCTCCTGCTCCCATTTCGCACTGTCCTGCTCTTTACCCCGGAACCAGCTGCAGCACGTTGCCGTCTTCATTTTTGATCGCGCGCTGGCTGTTCTTCTCACGCGTGAACAGCAACCGGCACTCACCGCCGCACTCTTTTCTCCCCGATCACCAGCCCCAACCAAGCCTCGGTTGTGCACACCGGCAGTACAGAAATGCAGCGCCTGCGCCTGCTCAACCATGCCAGTCCCACAACGCCGAAGTTCCTAGCCTGTGGCGCGCGCAATTCAGCAACTGGCGCCAAGAAACCGAGCTCACCGGCGGAAGCCGACTCGGGTCACCGCGGACAGAGAGCTACGGCTCTCCTCACCATCCCGCTTCAACACGAAAAAGATGCGCTATGATCCCTAGTTCGTGTAGCTGCAAACCGTGTAGCGTTTGATCGACCGAGCTCAAAGAATTTCTAAAATTCCCGAAGAACGGTGCTTGGGGTTAGGGGTCGGTCTAACCAAAAATTCTAGCGGCACAGTCCACCCAAGCTCGAGCGAGCTTGCACGCAGCCCCTATACCTCGCAGCGGTCCTCCTCGAAGAAGAACCGAGCGAAAAGACCTAGGATCGACCGAGTTATAGTTGTTTTTCGTGCCTCCCTGCAGAAATCGCCTCGGGTTGCCGTGGAGCTCTATGCTGCCGGCCTTTTCACGAGGTTTGGCGCCCATTTCCATCACCCTCAAGCTCCCACGGTACTCTCCGAGCCTTTCCCGACCCTTTTGATGCCGTGTAGGCGATTTTCGAGTTCACCGGAACCCTAAGGGTTGCTGACCCCGGTTCGCAAGGTTTTCCGGCGATCTATGGCCGCCGGCGAGCCTCCCAACGTGTTCAGCAGGTCAGAATATGGAGGGGCGGCGAGCAGGAGGCCGGGAGGTGGCCGGTAAGGTCGTTCCGGCAACGCTCGTCGGAGGGCGCCGCCGCGGGTTCTGTTCGGCCGGAGGTAGAAGACGACCCGGTGGGTCCCGCATGTCAGCGACCGGGAGTCGAAGTTATGATCGGCTGTGGCGCTGGGATCGCTTGTGGCCGCGCGGGAAATACTCAGTAGCCCCGTGTGGCTCGCCCCAACACGTGACACCTGTCCCCTGGACCCACTGCCAGCATTTGAACATTTTGGAGAATTTCAGTTTTCAGTTCAAACTTTAAATACCTACAACTTTGGGCAGGAGAATCCAAAAATTGTGAAACAAATTTTGTTGGATTCCTCTGATAGAGTACTATCCACATGTAGAACCCAATTTGTACAAAACCCTTTATTTAATTCTGTAAAATTCTTTAAAGCTTTTTAGCAAAAGAATTTTAGAGGGAGTTTGGTTAATCCAAAAATCCTCAAATTTTGCCAGAATAGTTTTAGGGTATTAGTGAACCCATATAAAAGTTTCAGCTCAATTTGGGTTGATTTGATCAGGGAAATTTAGATTTTAAGATGCTGTACTCAAATAATACAGAAACATTTTCACAGAATTTCCAAAACTTGGAAATTCAGTTCTGGGCAGATCTTAGCTCCAAAAATTCTAGGAAAATTCATGCAAACTCTATGAGCTATAATTGAAATTGTGGTTCACTAATTTTTGCATGAACATGGGTGGGATCTCAGAATTAATTCTTCTTTGCTTAATTGCTTAGAAAATTATTCTGAACAAACCACTCAATGAAAAGTGCTAATTTTTGGTCCAGAGGATTTTCTTGTGACAAGGAACTCACATGAAAAATTCTCAGCTCCATTGGAGCCCTGGATCACCCCTGTGCTTTTTAACCTTTTTAGGTGATCAATATAGAAGAGGGGGAAAACCACTTAGCATTTAATCATGTGTTTAGATCCAAACCTAAACCACTAGCACGAGTGTCATTTTAAATTCTTAAACAGAGTTCCAGTTTTTGAAAACTTGTTATTAGGACTTGTAGCAAAGTCTTTACAATTAAACGATATGCATATTCATCACGTGTAGTATCTACGTGGAGGAGTTGAAGTCATCGGAGTAGAAATCAAAGGAGGGAGGCAAGAGATCAATTCAAGTGGTCTCCACTAACTGCATATATATATATATATATATATATATATATATAAGTCACCTGCAAAACAAAGGCAAGCCCCGGTTTGCATCAAATTTACAAGTTTTTATTTGTATTCACTTCATACGTCTAGCATTTTATTTATTGCATTACGTCTAGATGGTATGAAACTCCAAATGCATGACCCAGAAAATCCTGGAGTTTAATATAGGATATGTTATCAATTACTTATAACTGCTGATCTCAACAAAAGTGGATTAAAAGAAGCAAAACTCGAGTGGGCAGATTCCTACTCGTGAACAGGGATTTAGGGGGATCAATCGGAAGAGTTGGGAATTGATCCTCATAGTTGGGAATGGAGACCGGGCAGTGGATGGAAGGTCAAGGACGTAGTCCTGTGAGCCTAGTCTATGTCTGAGTCGATTAAGGCCCGTTCTCGTGTGCGGCCCGTTGGGCAAGTTTGAGTTGTGTACCGGATGCATACTGGCTATATGGGACCCAGGAAACGGATGTAACATGTTAACCTGGGTGTCGAGGCATACCTCACTGTCTGATGCCGATGCTGAAAGGATAGAGAAGTCGGCTCTACGAGGGTTTGCCGTAGAGAGACTTAATCACAGTCGGTGGGACCGGTTCGACATTTGGGTGTCGTGTGAAAGGTGGCCACGTACGACGTCAGTGACGGTTGCTGTGTGCAACGTTGAGTACGGGCGTACGTGTCGTGTCAGCCGGGTGTTTTTGATTGCAATCACCGTCGCTCGCGGTAGTGAGCATACATGTTCTCTGCGTCGTGACGTAGTAATAAACTGGGAAAAGTTAATAATGCTTCGTGAGTAACCCTCATAACGGAGATGAGGAATGATCAACACTTTCACTAAATTTATTTTCCACCTTGGGCTAGTAGCGTCGAGGCAAAGCGTTTCTTGTTTGATTGTGGAGTCTCGACGTTGATGGCGCAAGGTCTGTATGAGTCTAGGGTAGTTCACTAAAGTTACTTTCACCTCGGACAAGGGACATCGAGATGAAGCGTTTCTTGTTTGATTGTGGAGTCTCGATGTAAGTTGCACGAGGTCTATAAAAGTTGATTAAAACTGGAAGTAAGGACTCTCCTTTAGCTCAAGTTCATCGTTTATGCAAAATGCTATAATCAGCCCTCTATTTCCATCATGTAGAGTTTCATGAGTAGGGTGAAGGGTCAGTCTTGCTGAGCTTCGTGCTCACAGATACTGCATAAGTTGTTTTGCAGGTAATAACTGTACGCTGAGATGTACGGGTACCTGATGAGACTCGGAGCTCTCCGAGTGATGAACTCAGGGTAACCCCTGCCGCTGCTATTATGACAGTGTTGCTAGCGAGAAGGGTCCGTGGGCTGGACACATTCTCTGTTGCTTAGCATAGGTATGAGACGTGAGTTGTAATAGTCTTCCGCTGTAGTTCATTTTGAGAAGCATGTATAAATTTACACTTTGTAAGCTTCCGCCTGATGTATGTAATATGATGCTTTATTATGTGTGCTGTTGGGTGCCCCATCGCACGGCACCACCCAATGCGATTCCCAGGCGAGGTGCCCCGTCCCCGTGAATGATCGGGACGGCGGGGTCCTCACAGTCGTCCGGCCACCTCCAGTTCTTAAACTCGCCGCTAAGCCCTAATTTTGTGCGAGGAACATGCTGGTGTAATTTCCCCGGACCGGCGAAGTCCCTAAACTATCACGCACCGGTGCAGCGGCTCGGAGGGAGTCCGGCGACGTCGCTCCGATGAGCTAGCCCACCAAAAGCTCCCTGGAAAGGTCCTACAGCACCAGTGAAGGTTGGAGAAGCTCGGCATGGCCGCACATGGGCTCGAGAACGGCTCTAAACTAGGGTTCATCGTGTGCCCAACGTGTCCCGCTAAAACCGACGTCGGAAAGATCAAAAATACGTCGTGCAGAGCGTGTTTCTTGCTAGGTTTCAAAAGGGAAGTTGTTGCTAAGCTAGGCTACTTCATGTGAGTGCAATTTGCAGTGATCTAGACAATTATAGCGCGAGAATTTTAAGATTTCATACCCGCGGGTCCGTTTACACCGGCCGGAGAGGAATCCCGAAATTCGTCGGCAAGAAGCGAGACAAGCGCTGTGCTTCGGATGGAATCTGTAGGGAGCTCTTGCGCGTCCAAAGGTCCTCTTGCATGCTCGTGAAAGCCTCTCTGTGGAGCTGTCCACGAGAGCACTTCGTCGCCGTGGTGTTCGGCTGCCGCGGAAACCGGTTTATCTTGGTTTGGGGAGGTAGAGCTCACGTTTGAATGGCATGAGGACGTTGGAGGAAGGTCTCTGGTTTTGTTTGGCTGTTCAGACGAAGCTTTGCACGCTAGCTGTGGTGGTAGCCGATCGAGCGGCCAGTGCGTCAGCAGCTTCGGCTGTTTCTCGCGCGAGGAGGAACGAACAGCGCCGAGGCTTCGGTGGTGAGGGCGAAAAAGAGCACGGCAGAGGGTATAAAACGCCTGGGCAGCTCTCCAGCGCGACGGTATTTCAACAGGAGGTGGCTGCCGGCCGATCTCGGTGTCGCCCGGAGCTGCGCCCCTCTGTGTCGAGTGCCAACTGAAGAAAGCAAACAGACTGTACTCTGAAGATCTTTTTTTTTTTTTGCAATTTTCAGCTCCCTCAATGACATGTGGGTGCCACAGTTCAGAGCCTCCTTATCCTCTAAAATATCTCCCAAAATTGGCAAATGATGGAATTCAATTGTGGAAGTTTAAATCTAAGAGGCATTTGGACAATTGGGCAAGTTTCATCCAAATTCAAATATGCATTTGAATTCTTTGTCATTTAAAGTCCATTTTGTAAAATGGGTTGCACATCATATCCATAAATCATGAAACTTTGCATACCCCCTAATTTGGACCCAAGGAATTCAAATATGAAATCTGATTTTTAATTTGGCTGCTGCAAATGAGATTTGTAGCACAACAGTTTTGAAATTCATAGTGTTGCTCTCATTTGAATTTTGAACAAGTTTGTTCCAAATCTGACTTTAGTTTTCTCACACATATGGGAACTTCCCATCTTGGTTTTTGACCACCCTTGGGTTCCAAGTTTTCAAATAAACATTTGCACTTGTGTGAAGAAAGCCCTCATGTGGGTCATCACATGTGGAAAAGTTTTAACAAGTCCCAAATTTCATTCATATGAAACCAACTTTTGCAAACAAGAGTTTCTTTGCAATCATATTTTCGGGACCTTTACATTCCTCCCCCCTTAAAAGGAATCTCGTCCCGAGATTACAAAAGAAGAATGAGGCGGGAGGTAATTACAAAGTTTATGACAAAACTTCCGGATAGTTCTTGTGGATGTAATCTTCGGTTTCCCACGTCGCCTCTTCCGGAGTATGATTACTGCACAGGACTTTGTAAAATCTCAAAGTCCGGTTTCGGGTGATCCGGGTCCTTTCGTCGATAATCTGTATAGGTTGCTCGACATAGGTGAGATCCGGCTTCAACTCGTCGATGTCTTTGTTGCGGATGGCAGCGGTAAATTTGAGACATTTCCGCAGCTGGGACACGTGAAATATGTCGTGAATACCGGCAAGGCTTGCCGGTAGTTCCAGCCGGTAGGCTACAGTTCCACACTTCTCCGTTATGGTGAACGGACCGATGAATCGGGGAGCAAGTTTCCCCTTGACACCGAACCGATGAATACCATTCATCAGAGACACACGAAGATATACGTGCTCTCCGACTTCGAAATGCAGCGGTTGACGCCTCTGATCCGCGTAGCTTTTCTGACGAGATTGGACAGCTTTGAGGTTCTCTTGTATTATCCGAACTCTCTCTTCGGCTTCATTGACAAGATCAACCCCGAATGTTACTCGTTCACCGGATTCGCACCAATTCAATGGTGTACGGCACTTCCGGCCGTATAGAGCTTCATATGGTGCCATTTTGAGGCTCTTCTGACATCCGTTGTTGTACGAGAACTCCGCCAGCGGTAAGTGATCATCCCAGCTCTTACCGTGGTGGATGGCACATGCTCTCAGCATATCTTCCAGTATTTGATTCACCCTCTCAGTTTGCCCATCGGTTTGAGGGTGATACACAGAGCTTCTAATCAACTTTGTCCCCAAGGATGTGTGTAGCTGCTCCTAGAAACGGGCTACAAACAGCGACCCTCTATCTGACACAATGGTACGGGGAACTCCATGTAAGCACAAGATCCGTGCTATGTACAGCTCCGCATACTGCTTTGCATTATATCTTGTATGCACAGGGATGAAATGTGCTGATTTGGTAAACCGATCAACGATTACCCAAATCGAATCATGGTTGTGGGAGGTCATTGGCAACCCGACGATGAAGTCCATACTTAGGTCTTCCCACTTCCATGCAGGTACTTGCGATGGCTGAAACAGGCCAGACTTCTTCACATGGTCGGACTTAACTCTTCGACACATATCGCATTCTGAAACGTACTTTGCGACTTCACGTTCCATACGTGTCCACCAAAACTTCTTCCGGCGATCTTGGTACATTTTATTGCTGCCCGGATGAATGGAAAATTTGGACAAATGAGCTTCATCCAAAATATTCTTCCGTAGTCCCATATCCCGGGGTACTACAATCCAGTCGTTGAACCACAAAGTACCATCCTCGTCCTTTCGGAAGCATTTCATCTCTCCGTTGTCTATCCTTCGCCATATGTGAGACATACCCTTGTCTTTTTGTTGCGCTTCAATGATCTCCTCTCGGATGGTAGGAATGAGAGCGAGATTATAGAGAGCTCCATACGGGATGACACGGAGGCTTGGTTCTTTATCATCCATCTCAGCAATACTCCTGTGATGGATATGCGCCTTGCGACTGAGCGCATCGGCGACCACATTCGTCTTTCATGGATGATAATGAATCTCATGTTCATAGTCTTTAATGAGCTCTAGCCATCTTCGTTGCCTCATGTTCAATTCTTTCTGAGTGAAGATGTACTTCAAGCTCTTGTGGTCAGTGTAGAGGTGTACAAGATTTCCGAGCAAGTAATGCCTCCACATCTTCAAAGCAAGGACCACGGCAGCTAACTCAAGATCATGAGTTGGATAATGCTGCTCGTGATTCCGGAGTTGACGAGATCCATAAGCGACCACTCGTCTTTCTTGCATCAGCACGCAGCCAAGACCAATGCCAGATGCATCGCAATAAACATCGAATGGCTTCGTCGTATCTGGCTGAGCAAGAACTGGGGCTGTTGTGAGATGCTTCACTACAGTCTTGAAAGCTTGTTCACACGCAGCACTCCACATAAATCTGGTATTCTTCTTTAATAATTCCGTCATCGGTTTAGCGATCTTGAAGAAACCCGGAATGAACCTCCGGTAATAACTGCTAAACCGAGGAAACTTCGGATTTCATGCACAGACTTTGGTGACTCCCATTTCTGCACTCGGATAATCTTACTCCGATCTACAGCGATTCCCTCCGCTGAAATGATGTGTCCGAGAAAGGTACTTGATTAATCCAGAATTCACACTTGCTGAATTTTGCATAGAGCTGATGATCTCACAATCTTTGTAGCACAATATGCAGATGTTCAGCATGTTCTTCCTCTGACTTGGAGTACACCAAGATATCGTCGATGAAGACAACGATGAATTTATCCAACTACGGCATGAACACTGAATTCATCAGCTACATAAAGTGTGCCGGGGCATTGGTCAATCCAAAAGACATAACGAGATACTCATACAACCCGTATCTCGTTGAGAATGCCGTCTTCGGAATATCTTCTGCCCGGATTTTAATCTGGTGATATCCGGACCGAAGATCCATCTTCAAAAATACCTTCGCACCCACTAATTGATCGAAGAGCATATCAATGTGACGTAGTGGATACTTGTTCTTGATGGTAACGGCATTCAAAGGACGATAATCAACACAAAGCCGTAGTGTTTCGTCTTTCTTCTTGACAAACAATGCTGAACAACCCCAAGGTGACGAACTCGGTCCTATAAAGCCCTTGCTCATTAGGTCATTCAGCTGTGTCTTCAATTCTGCCAGTTCATTGGGTGCCATCTTGTACGGCCTCCGTGATATCGGTGTTGTTCCCGGTATGAGTTCAATCTTGAACTCAACATCTCGCTCGGGCGGCATTGCCCGGTAAATCATTGGGAAACACATCCGGATACTCACGTACCACCGGAATGTCCTCTATCTTAACCGCTTCCGTGTGGTTCACTGTTGCAATCTGCTGCCATCTGGCGCCCAGAATTAATATGTGAAGACCGTGCTGTGGGGAGTTGAGATCAACAGTCCTGGAGCTGATGTTAAGAACCGCCTGGTGTTAATTCAACCCCGACATCCCCAAAATGTTGTCGATCTTCAGACCCTCAAGGATAATGAGAGTCGTAGGGTATATTCTACCCCCAAACAAAGAGGTGCTCGGGAGACAACCTCGCTTGTGGTACTGCTGCCCTCGGGCGAAGATAATAGGTATTGCCTCTTTGTATAAACTGTTTGAAGCTGATGTTGAGCCACAAAAGACTGGCTAATGAAATTGTGTGTGGCACCGGAATCAAAGAGAATCAAAACCGGTAGCTGATTCAGAGAAAAGATCCCTGCTAAAGCGGCTTCTCCTTCCGGAACATCATCAATCACAGTATAGTGAATGTTACCCCTTATCTGCCCTCCTGTCTGCAGATTGAGGTACGGGTCGTATTGTTGTAGATATGATGACCCGCAGCCTCGAATTCCCTCCGGACGATGCCTAGCACAATGGCCCGTATGCCCACAAGTTAAACACGGATGTCTCTCCGGTTCTTCGTTGACTTGCGGTTGGATGCTAGTTACACATGGCTGCAGCGATGGAGCACAAACCACCTTCTGATGCTGCGGCTGTGGAGGTGGTGCAAGTTGTAGAACTTGACCAGCAATCAATCTCTGAGGAGTTGATCGTACAGGTGGCCTCCATCTTTCACCGGGTGGCATTTGATACACCAAACGGTACTTCTGAGGCACATAACTTGTGATGGCCTTCTCGATCTCACTCATCTTTCTCTTCTCAGCTTGCTACTCAAGTGTCGGCTTCTCTTGGATGAAAGCCGCATCGACCATGTCAGTGATATACCGTTATTGTGCACGGCCAACTTCTCCTGTAATATGGCACTAAGGCCATGGAAGAATAAGTCGCACCGTGCCTCTTCTTTCGCCACATATTCGGGAGCATATTGGGCTAACAAGTTAAATCTTCTGACATACTCGAGGACACTCATGTCCCCTTGCTTCAAGCCTAAAAATTCCTCCCGCTTTGCCTTGATAATACCTAGTGGTATATGACGAGTACGAAAGGCTTCACAGAACTCACTCCATGTTACTTGATGGTCATCCGGAACGGTGGCAAGATGATCAACCCACCAGTTTCCGGCGGCTCCATGGATTTGCTGAGCGGCAAACTTAGTTTTCTGGTAGTCATCACACTTGAATACTCCAAATTTGGACTCCATGATACGAAGCCACTGATCTGCTTCTACAGGTTCGGTAGCTTCCGTAAATATTGGCGGTTGAGTCGCCAAGAAATCCAGATAAGCGTCCCGAGGTGGAACGACTTGTTGCGTGTTCTGGAGTACACCTTGCTGTACCAGAGCTTGCAGTAAGCGTGTGTGTTCTTGCGTTGCTTCTTGGATTAGCCTAGTGTTCTATTGGTTAGACTCGACGACTCGAGTCATAAGATCCATCCATCCCGTGGATGGTGGTTCCGACACTGAAACAGAAGCATCACCGCCTCGACAAGAACTCCCGGCCCTACTCCTATAGCGAGTACAAACCATACTGCAAAAATGTAGTTGAGAAGTGTTAAACAAGAACTCAGCAGTACGTGAGACTAATGAAAACATGAATATGTCAAAACTTTGTGAAAGCAGTAACAAAATCCATGTTTACACAACTCCTTAGTAGGCATAGTTATGCAGCCTATCTGTACAGAACAGACCCCTATGCACTATCTCCAGATTTTGATCTAGTTAAGAGCATTCTCATAACTCAAGTCGAATACCAAAGTTAAAGTTACCTTCAGTATCTTTCCAACGAGTACTCATATGCCTCCAGATCATCTCCGGATTAAATGTTATGATTTTCTAAAGTTGACAGAATTCCTGGATAAAATTTGCCAGCACCTCCTTTGTACGTGACTAATTTTATCACAGTTGTATATGCAAATACAATAAGAATATGAATCAAATATGAACTACAACAATGTTTCAAATTTCATAACCTTTCCAACAGTGTATCATAGGCCCCTTAAGGATTTTTCTACAGAAGGTTATGGCTTAAAAACAGAAAGGTCCAGAGAGGTTTTCCTGCTGTCCTGGTTCTGGACAGTTTACCTTTCTCTGAACTTTCCACCCATTTAACGTATGATTTTGCTCTGGAGGTCTACAAAGAAGTTGTATATCACTTGAAATTCTTTCCAGAAATGTATCATACACCTTGATTGGGTCAATATACTCAGATTTATGCTCTGTTAAAAATCAGCAAGAATTCCTGCCGAAACAGAGCACTCTGTTTTTTAAAATCTTTGAAGCCTAGTCTTCCTCTTATTTGAATCTTAGCTCAAAATAAGAGTTCAGTAGCTAACATTTATTTCAAACTTCCATTTTTAGTTGAAAGTTAGTTCATGAGTCATTTCTTCAAAGGAAAGGGATTATTAGGTTTAGTACGGCGTCGATGCACCGTAAGAAGCATGCCGGTACTACGTATCCTCACCAAAGAAAATCCTAACCGGACTATACCGGCGTAAACGCATATTAGAGTGGCACTAAAATGGTCACTCACAAACATGTACTATTCGTACTACGGTTTCGTGGTTAATCCTGCATAAATCACACTCAATCGTCAGGTCCGGCTGCACACCGAACCCGGTATCCATACAGTTCTTACACCCGTCCGTCATCACTCACACAGGTGTTCTCAAGCCAAACACGCCTTGAGCTACGTGTTCACGTTACTAACCACGTGACGGGATTTCCCAAACTTGCCCTTAGCATGCCAGGGAAGGGCGTTGCTCGAGTACCCCAAACGACATGAAGAGTCATAGAGGATACCAAAGCGGGTCGGATTACCTGCCACCCGTGGGGCTCCACTCTTCAGCTTGTGCGCACTGGTGGACAGCGCTTACGTGCACCCCCCAAGACATAAATCATCCCGAGATGCACAACTTCCGACATAACAAATAAGTTAGTTTGCCACCTTCATATTAAGCTAATAGTAATCCTTATGTGGGCCTAGTACCGTATCCTCACCGTAACCTAAATTTTTGTCGTAATACCTTACTAATTCCGTGCCTATTACCAATGCGGCTCTGACACCAACTGAGACGGGTGCGATACCAACTGAGACAGGGCTCAGCTCATGATACCACTTGTCACAGCTCTGATACCATGCTGAGACGGCCCGACGCCACCCGTTAGTCACGGGGACGGGACACTCGCCCAGGAATCGCATTGGGTGGTGCCGTGTTGTGCGGCACCTAACAGCACACATACAAGGAACAATGTATTACATAAAACAATAGCGGAAGCTAACAAGTTTTTTCTTTGTAAATAATTTACATCAAATAGCTACAGCGGAAGTCTATAACAACTCACATCGAATAACTAAGAGCACTCGAGATGAAGCCCAACCCGCGGACTCCTCTCGCTAGCAACACGAAGACAACAGCAGCGGCTGGGTTCTCCATGTATTACATGACTCGGAAGTCTCCGAGTCTCACCGGACAACCTTCTTCTTAGCATCAATGTTAACCTGCAAAACCACTTATATAGCAAGCGTGAGCACATAGGCTCAGCAAGACTGATCAGTCTCTCCTAAACAAGGAACTCTACATGCACGACGGTTGCAATTGGGTTAGCTAGATTTGCATAAACGACTCGCCTAAGTTGATCCTTAACTTTCAAATTTTAGGCCCCATTGTGCAGTCCTTGAGCCGAAAAGCATCGCAACTCCACAATCAAACAAGAAATGCTTTGTTGCGATGCTCCTTGCACAAAGTGAAAGTAAAGTTTAATGAGCCTATCTCTAAATCAGTCAAGGTTGCAATACAAGTTACATCACAGTCTTATCAAGTTCAAAAGATAACCAGTTCCAGTTGTTACTACGTCAAGATGCAGTGGGCAAGTATGCTCATATAACTGCGAGCGACGGTGATTCGAATCAGTACACGCCCAGACTACACGACACGTACACCCATACTCCGAGTTGCCGGCAGCAACCTCGACTGACGTTGTACGCGGCCACCTTTCCCAAGATCTTCCACATTGGACACAGTCCAACTGCCCCGAGTACGCAAGCTCCCTCAAGGTACATACCTGCAGTGGTATGTTCTTAAGCGAGTTACCTCCTGCTACCCTGACGCCAAAAGCCTAAGGCAGTTGGAAAAGTTCCACTATGGATCTCCCAAGGTACATCGGTTTCCTGGGTCCCATATAGCCAGTATGTGCCCGGTACACAACTCAAACTTTTCCAACAGGGCCAAGCATGGACGGGCCTTAACCGACACAGGCAGGCGCTATGCACGCACGGTCCACAACCTTCTGCATCTAAACCTCCCTGCCCGGTCTCCATTTCTTATGTGTGAACTTTCCTCATCTTTTCTATTTTGGACCCATTCCGAGTAAACCAGCCCTAAACTCGCGAGTAGCTTCCAACTACTCGACTTCTACCGAACCTTGCCTACTAACATTTAGCGTAGCCAAATCCACTCGTGGAGGTGCTATTCTACCCTTTCTCTCTTAGGTATTTCTGGTCATGCAAGTGGGGTTTTCAATATCAACTAGACCTAATGCAATCAACGATGCAAAGCTATGATCTCTAAAAATGAAAATGCTTTATAAAACTGTTCAAAGGCAAACCGGGGCTTGCCTGTTTTGCAGGTGACTAAGAATACAATCAGTTAGTGACGATCACTTGGAGCTTGATCACTTGCTTTCCTCCCTCCTTGATCTCCACTTCAAGTCTTTCTCATGTTCTTCACGTATATGCTACACGATATGATTATGCATATGTATTTAATTGAAAAGCTTTTGCTAATAAGATCTAATGACAGTTTAAAAACTGGAACTCTGTTTAAGAATTTAAAATGACACTAGTGCTAGTGGTTTGGGTTGGGTTTAAACACTATGATCAAATGTTGAGTGCTTTTTCCCACTTAAGTGTTGATCACCTTAAGAGGTTACACATGACAGTGAAGATCCAGCGCTCCAATGGGGCTGATAAATTTCATGTGAGTTCCTGGTCACAAGAAAGTTATCTGGATCAAAATTTAGCACTTTTCATTGAGTGGTTTATTCAGAAAAATTTTCTAAGCAATTAAGCAAAGAAGAATTAATCCTGAAGTAACACCCATGTTCATGTCAAACTCAGTGAACCACAATTTAAATTATAGTTCATAGATCCTACATGAATTTTCCTAGGATTTCTGGAGCCAAGAATTTTCCAGAACTGAATTTCCATGTTTTGGAAATTCTCTGAAAATGTTTCTGTATTCATTTGTATACAGCAACTTAAAATCTTAATTTTCCTGATCAATTAAACTCCAAATGAGCTGAAACTTTTACAGAAGTCTAGTAACACCTTAAAGAATATTCTGGTAATATTTGAGGATTCTTTGATAAACCAGACTCCCTCAAAAATTCTTTTTATAAAAAGTTTTAAAGAATTTTCCAGAATTAAATAAAGACTTTCATACAAATTAGGTTGCATATTTGGATAGAGTTTGTCAATATGAATCTAACCCAATTTGAATCACTAAATTTAGAGGTTCCTAGCAACAGTTATGTCCTTCTAAAGTTTGGGAAAATTTGGGATTTGAATAAATCCGGGAAAAGTTTAAAATCTGACTGTGGGTCCGGGGGACACGTGTCGGGTGTCGGGAGAGCGCCACACGGGGCCACAGGAATGTTTCCCGCGCTGTCACAGTTGATCCGGAGCCACAGAGTATCCAGCCCCCTCTCACTCATCACTGACACGCGGGCCCGGTGATCGTCTTCAACCTCCAGCCGCCCGCGTGCCCGCGCCGCCGGGGCTCGTCGGATCAATCCCAAACTCGGTCGTCCGGCCACCTCCAGTGCTTAAACTCGCTGCTAAGCCCTAATTTTGTGTGAGGAACATGCTGGTGTGATTTCCCCGGACCGGCGAAGTCCCTAAACTATCACGCACCGGTGCAGCGGCTCGGAGGGAGTCCGGCGACGTCGCTTCGATGAGCTAGCCCGCCAAAAGCTCCCTGGAAAGGCCCTACAGCACCAGTGAAGGTTGGAGAAGCTCGGCATGGCCGCACATGGGCTCAAGAACAGCTCTAAACTAGGGTTCATCGTGTGCCCAACATGTCCCGCTAATACCGCTGTCGGAAAGATAAAAAATACGCCGTGCAGAGCGTGTTTCTTGCTAGGTTTCAAAAGGGAAGTTGTTGCTAAGCTAGGCTACTTCATGTGAGTGCAATTTGCAGTGCTCTAGACAATTATAGCGCGAGAATTTTAAGATTTCATACCCGCGGGTCCATTTACACCGAACGGAGAGGAATCCCGAAATTCGTCGGCAAGAAGCGAAGACAAGCGCTGTGCTTCGGATGGAAGCTGTATGGAGCTCTTGCGCGTCCAAGGGTCCTCTTGCTTGGTCGTGAAAGCCTCTCTGTGGAGCTGTCCACGAGAGCACTTCGTTGCCGTGGTGTTCGGCCGCCACGGAAACCGGTTTATCTTGGTTTGGGGAGGTGGAGCTCACGTTTGAATGGCGTGAGGACGTTGGAGGAAGGTCTGTGGTGTTGTCTGGCTGCTCAGACGAAGCTTTGCACGCTAGCTGTGGTGGGTACCAAGCCAGCATCAAGATGGCACCTTACGAGGCGCTATACGGAAGAAAATGCTGAACACCACTTAATTGGTGTGAGTCTGGCGAAAGGGTTACCTTCGGGATTGATCTTGTCAACAACGTGGAGGAAAAGGTTTGACTGATTCAAGCGAACCTAAAAGCCGCCCAATCCCGACAGAAACAATATGCGGACCGGAGAAGACATCCATTACAGTTCGAAGTCGGGGATCACGTATACCTACGTGTGTCTCCAATGAAGGGCGTAAACAGATTCGGAGTGAGAGGAAAGTTGGCACCCCGATTCATCGGTCCATTTCAGATTATAAAAAGATGCGGATCGGTAGCATACCGGCTGAAATTACCAGAAGCACTTTCCGGTGTGTTCTTTCACATCTCCCAGCTGAGGAAGTGTCTCAAGCTATCAACTACCGTTCAGCTGGAGGATATTGAAGAACTGAAACCGGATGTCACGTATCGGGAGGAATCGGTTCAGGTTATTGATGAAAAGGCCCAAACCACACGCAACCGTACGTTGTGGCTCTACAAATTTCTGTGGAGTAATCACTCCGTGGATGAAGCGACATGGAAGAGCGAAGGATTTCTTCGCGCTAACTACCCCCACTTTTCACGTCGCATGTCCGGTAATTTTCCACCGTCCTCTCTCTCATTTTCACCTTATAATCTCGGGACGAGATTCTTTTAAGGGGGGTGGAATGTAAGGGCCTAAGTTTTTGGCACATACTCAAAGTGTTCATCACACCCCACACACACACTTCCTTTGAAGAAAGTTGATGAACACATTTGAAGAGCAAGTAACCACCATCAACATGATCATTAGAGAACAAACTCACACAATGCAAAAGTGGCATCTCCCACATGCATCATCTAGGGGATGGACATATGAAAAACTCCTACACCTTGCTAGGAATGTCCATGCCAAGCTTCACCCAAATTCAAAACCTTTTTGAAGTCCTTTTGGGTATAGCTAAAAAGAGGATGGTTTGAACTAAAATTCAAATTCAAACTGTTTTCATCCCATGAATTCAAAAGTGGGAGGCATATTCTTACTCAGAACATTTTTGTGAGCTCACACACCAATTTTCACTCCATTTGGAGTTGATCTTGACATGAGCTAAGTTTAGCAAATTCAAACCTTATTTGAATTTCAAACTGCTTATGTGCTGAAATTTAATCAAACACAAACCAATTTGAATTCTATACCATTCAAATAGCTCAGGGGTGGATAATTCAAATCACCATGGGTATAAGGGGGATTACTGTTTATAACAGTGAGAGGGAGTTCATTTCAGAGGTTAAAAAAGAGGTGGGACCCACATGTCAGCCACTGAAACAAATTCAACCAACTGAAACTTCAGCACTCGGGTTACCGGGCTTCCTCCAAGGGCGCCGCCGAGGGAAGCCGCGCGCCACCAGCTGCTTGCCCATGCGCGAGCGCCGGGGTCGGTTCTGATCCCCTTCGTAAGCTGCTCCACGCCCTCTGCCGAAGAAAACGTCGGTTGCTTTCTTCTCCTCGCGTGCCGAAGCTCTCTTCCCTCCGCTATCTCGGCTCGATTGGGAATCCGGCCAAATCGACCGCGGCATCCCTCCCCAAGCTGCTAAACCGCACCCTGAGCTCCGCACACACCTCCCCGGCCCGGAAACAGGCGAGTTCCGGCCTTCCTTGCCCGAGAACGACCGCCACACCGGCGACCAAGCTTCAGGCGACGATCGGGTGATCGTGGACAGCCCTCCACAGGGGTTTTCACGGTCTAGCGATCCAGGGCACGGGAGCGCGCTGTGTTGGTGCTGCTCTCCACCAAGTCTCAAGCCACACCGTGAAGCATCGGCGGTGAATTTCAAGTCTTTCACTCCGGCGAGTTCTACCGAGCGGCCGGTACGGTTTCTTCAAATTCTTCCTCTCTGATCCTCTGTAGGTCATCAAACTCTGCACATAGGCGCTGGACTAGCCGGCGATCATCTTTGCTTTAGGATCCGTCACATGAAAACATCTCGGAGCAACATATTCTAAGCTCTACCGAGCGTGTTCTTCGCGGAATCAATCGGGCGCACGATGCCGAGCTAGTTGCTGTAGTTTCCGAGCTGATCCATGGCCTTGCCGAGCTCCGCGATCACCCACTGGTGCTGTAGAGCTAGTCGGTCAAGGTTTTGGCGGGCTAGGGACCCCGGCAGATGCTGCCGAACTTCAACCGAGGTCGCCACACGTCGCCGGCCGTCTTCCAATCATCGGCAGTCCCAGAACACCTCACCATCGTGTTCCTCGGTGTCGCCTACGCCTTGGCAGCGAGTTCTAGCCCGTATGGTGGCCAGGACCGGCGAACCGGCGAGCAGCAGATTGCTCCGGCGAGCTGAGCGCGCGGGCGCGTGAAAATTAGCCGGAGGAAGAAGAATCCGGTGGGTCCCGGCTGTCAGCGGCAGATATTTTAAAACTGGGATCGGCTGTCCCGGGTCCCACGCGCAGTGATTTGAACTTTTCCCGATTTTCAGATTTAGTTCAAACTTCAAATCCTCATAACTTTGGCTAGGAAACTCCAAATCAAGTGAACCAAAATCCGATCAAAGGCCACATCAGATCCCAGTTTTAAAATATCTGCCGCTGACAGCTGGGACCCACCGGCTTCTTCTTCCTCCGGCTGATTTTCGCGCGCCCGCGCGCTCAGCTCGCCGGTTCGCCGGTCCTGGCCACCATACGGGCTAGAACTCGCCGCTAGGGCGTATGCGACACCGAGGAACACGATGGTGAGGTGTTCTGGGACTGCCGATGATCAGAAGACGGCCGGCGACGTGTGGCGGCCTCGGTTGAAGTTCGGCAGTGTCGGCCGGGGTCCCTAGCCCGCCAAACCTTGACCGACTAGCTCTACAGAACCAGTGGGTGATCGCGGAGCTCGGCAAGGCCATGGATCAGCTCGGAAACTACGGCAACTAGCTCGGCATCGTGCGCCCGATTGGTTCTGCGAAGAACACGCTCGGTAGAGCTCGGAATACGTTGCTCCGAGGTGTTTTCATGCGACGGATCCCAAAGAAAAGATGATCGCCGGCTGGTACAGCGCCTATGTGCAGAGTTTGACGACCTACGGAGGATCAGAGAGGAAGAATTTAAATAAACCGTACCGGCCGCTCGGTAGAACTCCCCGGAGTGAAAGATTTTGAAATTCACCGCCGATGCTTCACGGCGTGGCTTGAGACTTGGTGGAGAGCAGCACCTACATAGCGCGCTCCCGTGGCCTGGATTGCTTGACCATGAGAACCCCAGTGGAGGGCTGTCCACGATCACCCGATCGTCGGCTGAAGCTTGGTCGCCGCTGTGGTGGTCGTTCTCGGGCAAGGAAGGCTGGAACTCACCTGTTTCCGGGTTGGGGAGGTGTGTGCGGAGCTCAGGATGCGGTTTAGCAGCTTGGGGAGGGATGGCGCAGTCGATTCGGCCAGATTCCTGATGGAGCCGAGGTAGTGGAGGGAAGAGAGCTTCGGCACGCCAGGAGAAGAAAGCAACCAACGTTTTCTTCAGCAGTGGGCGTGGAGCAGCTTAAGAAGGGGATCAGAACCGACCCCGGCGCTCGCGCGTGGGCAAGCAGCTGGTGGCGCGTGGCTTCCCTCGGTGGCGCCCTCGGAGGAAGCCCGGTAACCCGAGTGCTGAAGTTTCAGTCGGTTGAATTTGTTTCAGTGGCTGACATGTGGGTCCCACCTCCTTTTTAACCTCTGAAATTAACTCCCTCTCACTGTTATAAACAGTAATCCCCCTTATACCCATGGTGATTTGAATTATCTACCCCTGAGCCATTTGAATGGGATAGAATTCAAATTGGTTTGTGTTTGACTGAATTTCAGCACATAAGCAGTTTGAAATTCAAATAAGGTTTGAATTTTCTAAACTTAGCTCATGTCAAGATCAACTCTAAATGGAGTGAAAATCGGTGTGTGAGCTCATAAAAATGTACTGAGTAAGAATATGCCTCCCATTTTTGAATTCATGGGATGAAAACAGTTTGGATTTGAATGAGTTCAAACCACCTCTTTCTAGCTATACCCAAAAGGACTTCAAAAAGGTTTTGAATTTGGGTGAAACTTGGCATGGACATTCCTAGCAAGGTGTAGGAGTTTTTCATATGTCCAGCCCCTAGATGATGCATGTGGGAGATGCCACTTTCGCATTGTGTGAGTTTGTTCTCTAATGATCATGTTGATGGTGGTTACTTGCTCTTCAAATGTGTTCATCAACTTTCTTCAAAGGAAGTGTGTGTGTGGGTCTGATGAACACTTTGAGTATGTGCCAAAAACTTAGGCCCTTACATTCCTCCCCCCTTAAAAGAATCTCGTCCCGAGATTATAAGGTGAAAATGAGAGAGAGGATGGTGGAAAATTACCGGACATGCGACGTGAAAAAGTTGGGGTAGTTAGCGCGAAGAAATCCTTCGCTCTCCCATGTCGCTTCGTCCACGGAGTGATTACTCCACAGAACTTTGTAGAACCACAACGTACAGTTGCGTGTGGTTCGGGCCTTTTCATCAATAATGTGAACCGATTCCTTCCGATACGTGAGATCCGGTTTCAGTTCTTCAATATCCTCCAGCTGAACAGTAGTTGATAGCTTGTGACACTTCCTCAGCTGGGAGATGTGAAAGACGTCGTGCACACCGGAATGTGCTTCTGGTAATTTCAGCCGGTATGCTACCGATCCACATCTTTCTGTAATCTGAAATGGACCGATGAATCGGGGTGCCAACTTTCCTCTCACCCCAAATCTGTTTACGCCCTTCATAGGAGACACACGTAGGTATACGTGATCCCCGACTTTGAACTATAATGGACGTCTTCTCCGGTCCGCATATTGTTTCTGTCGGGATTGGGCGGCTGTTAGGTTCGCTTGAATCAGTGAAACCTTTTCCTCCGCGTTGTTGACAAGATCAATCCCGAAGGTAACCTTTCCGCTAGACTCACACCAATTCAGTGGTGTGCGGCATTTTCTCCCGTATAGCGCCTCGTAAGGTGCCATCTTGATGCTGGCTTGGTACCCATTGTTGTACGAGAACTCGGGCAATGGCAAGTGATCATCCCAATTCTTGTCGTGGTTGATAGCGCAAGCTCGTAGCATATCTTCCAAAATTTGATTTACCCGCTTGGTTTGCCCATCCGTCTGCGGGTGGTATGCTGAACTACAGATCAGCTTCATCCCCAACGCAGCGTGTAGCTGCTCCCAAAAACGGGACACAAATAAAGTGCCCCGATCCGATATGATGGTACGGGGTACGCCGTACAAGCATAGGATCCGTGAGATGTACAGTTCAGCATACTTCTTGGCGTTGTAGTTGGTGTTGACTGAGATGAAATGGGCAACTTTGGTGAGCCGGTCGACGATCACCCACACAGAATCATGTTTCTGAAAGGTGGTGCGTAAACAGGCGATGAAGTCAATGCTCACATCTTCCCACTTCCAGGCAGGAACGCCCAGTGGTTGTAGCAGTCCCGGTTTCCGCATATGATCTGCCTTCACCCTTTGACATGTATCACACTCGAACACGTACTTTGCGATCTCCCGCTTCATACGTGTCCACCAAAACTTGCTTCAGAGTTCTTGATACATTTTGTTGCTGCCGGGGTGAATAGGAAACTTTGACAAGTGAGCCTCATCAAAGATTTTCTTCCGTAACTCCGGGTTACTGGGTACGACGATCCGGTCCTTGAACCATAGGACGCCGTCTCCGTCTTTCCGGAAACAATTCAGTTCCCCACTGTCTATACGTCTCCGCAAATGCGACATGCCCTTGTCATGTTTCTGAGCTGCCGCTATCTCTTCATGGATGGTGGGGATCAAATCTAAGTTGTGGAGAGCGCCATGTGGAATCACATGCAGTTGTGGTTCGTTCTCTTCCAACAGTGTGATGGTCAGGTTGTTGACGTGTGATTTGCGGCTCAGCGCATCCGCCACTACGTTTGCCTTGCCGGGGTGATAATCCTTTATCAAATCTAACCATCTTCGCTGCCTCATGTTCAGCTCCTTCTGAGTGAATATGTATTTGAGGCTTTTGTGGTCGGTATATAAATGTACGAGGTTACCGAGTAGGTAGTGCCTCCACATTTTAAGTGCGAGTACCACAGCAGCGAGCTCCAAGTCGTGAGTTGGATAATTTTTCTCATGGTCTCTGAGCTGCCGTGATCCATACGCGACCACTCTTCGGTCTTGCATCAGCACACATCCGAGCCCAATGCCGGATGCATCACAGTACACATCGAACGGTTTTGTGGTGTCTGGCTGCGCCAAAACCGGTGCTGATGTTAGGTGCTTGACTAAAGCCTTTAATGCTGCTTCACATGCTAGACTGCAAACATATTTGGTAGCCCTCTTCAGAAGCTCCATCATAGGCTTGGCAATCTTTGATAAGTTCGGAATGAACCTCCGATAATTTCCCGCGAGCCCGAGGAAACTCCGTACCTTGTGAACAGTTCTCGGGGATTTCCAATTCAGCACTTGTGTGATTTTACTCGGGTCTACAGCGATGCCCTACACTGAGATGATATGCCCGAGAAAAGGCACTTGCGATATCCAGAATTCGCACTTGCTGAATTTTGCGTATAGCTTGTGATCCCGCAGCCGTTGCAAGACTATACGAAGATGCTTCTTGTGCTCTTCCTCCGACTTGGAATATACCAATATGTCGTTGATGAAGACCACGACAAACTTATCCAGCTCCGGCATGAATACGAGTTCATCAAATACATGAAGTGAGCTGGAGCATTGGTGAGGCCGAAGGACATGACCAGGTACTCATAGAGTCCGTACCTCGTCGAGAAAGCCGTCTTCGGAATATCCTCAGCCTGTATCTTAATCTGATGGTACCTGCATCTTAAATCCATCTTGGAAAAGATCTTTGCTTCGACCAACTGATGAAACAACATGTCGATCCGTGGAAACGGGTACTTGTTCTTGATGGTTACGGCGTTTAGTGGACAATAGTCCATGCAAATCCGCAACGTCTCGTCTTTCTTCCTCACGAGCGTGACGAGCTAGTCTAGTTGGTTGATTGAGTCCTGTCTTTCTTCTTCAGATCGGGCCTTGTCATAAGATTTTGTTCGGGGAGAGCCATATTCGAGCTCGATTGGGAGGACCGCTTCTGACCCGTAAGTCATGAAGAAGGGCATGAACCCCGTCATCTGGTTGGGTGTGGTGTGCAGGCTCGAGAGGACGGAGGGTAGTTCGATTACCCGTGGCCTGACGGACTTATTGAGTTGATTGAAGATGTGAGGTTTGAGTCCTTGCAATATCATGCCGTTGGCTTCGCTCGATTTGCTCTTTGGTCCAAGGGTGAGATACCGAAGCCCAGTCGACCCGGATATTTAATTCAATGCAGAACTCCAGAAATCTTTTCCTATCGAATTACGTTATGTTGTCGGTGATGATGGAGTTGGGTACTCTGAATTGGTATACGATGTTATGGAAAAAACTCGCCGCTTGTTTGGATCTCATCGTGACGAAAGGCTTTGCTTCTATCCACTTCATGAACTTGTGAACGGGCTATAAGGAGAAAGGTGAAGCCCCCGGGCGCCTTCTTGAAAGGTCCGAGGAGGTCGAGCCCCCAAACGGCAAAATGCCAGATAATGGGGATTGTCTGGAGGTCCTGTGCTGGCACATGCATTTGTCGGGAAAGTACTGGCAACCTTTGTAGATGCGCACGATCTATTGGGCATTGCTGACTACGGACGGCTAGAAAAAGCCCTGACGGTACAATTTTCTGACGAAGGAACAGGGCGTGGCATGGTGGCCGTAGATGCCTTCATGGACGTCGAGGAGGAGTGCCCGCCCTTGGTCAGTCGGGATGCACCGCTAGAGGATCCCTGTGACGCTGCACCGGAAAAGCTTGCCACCAATGACAACAAAGGACTTAACTCTCCGAGCGAGGCGGCGGGCTTCGGTTTCTTTGCCCGGGAGCTCGCCGTGTTTTAGATACTTGGTGAAGGGTGCCTCCTAGCCTTGCTCAGTCATGAGGATGGAGGAGCCGAATGGGAGGCCAGCCACACCCTTGTCCTCCCTGATCCGGGGATCCTCCCTAGCTTGGGAGATTGTGTCATCTTGTTTGGCTCGAACGGATGGCTCGTGGATTTCTTGCACGAAGACACTAGGAGGAGAGGTCTCCCGACTTGACGCCATTTTGGCGAGAAGGTCGGCCGTCTCATTGTCCCTTCTGGGGACATGGCATAGCTCTAGTCCATCGAACCGGTCTCCTAGCCTTTGGACCTTGTGGTAGTATGCGGCCATGTGCGGGTCGTGGCAACTCGATTCGTTTATGACCTGGTTGATAACGAGCTCGGAGTCCCCTTGCATGTAGAGCCGCCGAGCATCGAGTCCAACGGTCGTCCTGAGTCCGTTTTGAGGAGTGCCTCATATTCGGTAACATTGTCGACTGCTTTGAATTGGAGCCGCCACGCGTATGGCAGTTGGTCTCCTTCTGGTGATATGAGTACCGCGTCGGCTCCGACCCCGTTAAGGGTTAACGACCCATGGAAGTACATTGTCCAGTACTTCAGCATGGTTGGCTCGGCGGTGGTTTGGGTCTATGTCCATTCGGTGATGAAGTCCGTCGAGACCTGTGATTTAACCACCATGCGCGGTACGTACAATATGTCGAGACCCATGAGCTTGAGGGCCCACTTGGTTATCCTGGCCGTGGTGTTGCGGTTGTTGATGATCGCCCCGAGGCCGTGTGCCGTTAGTACTTTTATCGAAGGACATTAGAATAGTGAAGCAGCTTGGGTTTCGTTATCAGGACCGCGTACACAAACTTTTGCACATGGGGGTAACGGACCTCACAGTGGTTCAGAGCTTTATTTACAAAGTAAATGAGCCTGTGGACCGACTGAGTGCGATCGGGCTCCTCCCTTTCTACTACTAAGGTAGTGCTTACTACTTGGATAGTCACCACTATGTAAAGAAGCAGAGGTTCGCCTTCCCTGGGCAAGGCCAGCACAGGAGGACTGGTGAGGAAGGTCTTCATTCTGTCTAGGGATGTCTGTGCTTCCTCTATCCATTTGAAGGGCTCAGACTTCTGTTGGAGCCGGTAGAGCAGTAGACCTCGTTCTCCGAGTCGGGTAACGAAGCGGCTTAAAGCCACGAGGCATCCCATCAATCTTGCACCCCTTTGATGTTGTGGATGGCCCCCATGCTGGTGATGGAGGTGATCTTCTCGGAGCTCAGCTCGATGCTGCGTTCTGAGATGATGAAACCGGGCAACTTGCCTCTCGGCACGCCAAAAATGCATATTTCTAGGTTCAACTTGATGTTGTATATTCAAAGGTTTGTGAATGTTTCTTCGAGGTCGGCGACGAGGCCGTTTTCTCATTTGGACTTCACCACGATGTCGTTCACGTAGACCTCGTGGTTCCACCAATCTGTGACTGTAGGCACTTTTGCATGCAGATTGGTACGTGCCCCCCCCCCCATGTTTGTAAGCCTGAACGACATTCTTACGTAGCAGTAGGAGCCAAAGGGCGTGATAGACGCGGTTGCCAGCTGCTCCTCCTCACTGAGATCGATCTGGTGGTAACCGGAGTACGCGTCCAGAAAGCTAAGGAATTTACTCCTTGAGGTCAGATTAATCACTTGACCGATTCTTGGCAGCCGGAAAGGATCTTTAGGGCACGCCTTATTGAGACCGGTGTAATCCATGCACATTCTCCATTTCCCAGTCTTGTTCAATATGAGGACGGGATTGGTCAGCCACTCAGGGTGATGCACCTCCTTGATGAAGCCGACTGCTAGGAGCTTTGTAATCTCGTCGCTAATGGCTCGGCGTTTCTCCTCGTCAAAGCGTGGGAGCTTCTGCCTCACGGGCTTGGAGCCCGGCCTGATGTTGAGTGTGTGCTCAGCGACTTCCCTTGGGATGCCCGACATGTCAGAGGGTTGCCAGGTGAAAACATCCCGATTTGTACACAAGTAGTCACCGAGCGCGCCTTCCTATTTAGCGCCGAGAGAGGCATTGACCCGCAAGGTCTTGGTGGCATCCTCAAGATTGATTTGGATGGTCTTCGTGTCTTCCGCGGGCTTGAAGGCACCTGAAGCCGAGGCTCAGTTGGAGTCGGGTCGGCTGCCCTCGATCGCTTGGGATAGCTCAAAGAGATCGGCCGTCACCACAGTTGCGGCCGCTCGCTCGCAACTGCACTGCTCGCATAGGAGAGCCTGCCCGAACTTGGCACCTATTGTGATAATACCGCATGAGCCCGACATTTTCAACTTGAGGTAGGTGTAGTTTGGGACGACCACAAACTTTGCATAGCATGGTCGCCCTAGGATGGCATGGTTGGTGCCGCTAAGGTCCGCTACCTCGAATGCGAGCGTCTTGGTGCGAAGTTTGGTCGCGTCCCTAAACGTAACAGGGAGGTCGATCTGCCCCAGGGGGGTTACTTGCTTTCCCCGGACGACCCCGTGGAAGGGTGCCCGGATAGGCCACAGCTGCGATCGGGCAACCCCCATGGCTTAGGGGAACCCCTTTCCTGCATACTCCAGGATCACATTGGATGGTGCTGTGTTAGGCAACACCGAACAGCACACAAAGAAATGAATCCAAGACATACACAATGTGTATTACTCAAAAGATCTGTTGTTACAAATAATAATGTACAATCTAATGCACAGCAGCATAATATACAATTAAAGTTGCAGCGGAAATACAACTATGATCACTCTCACGAATCTAGCTAAGCAGCAAAGGAATTATCCTGCCCGAGGATAACACTTTCTAGCAGCATGAAGTGGAATCGGCGGCGAGCAGGGTTTCTTGTGATCATGCAGCAAAGAATGGCACTGTCATGCTTAACCCTTCATGATATACGATGAATTTACCTGCAAAACAACAACTCTATAAGAGTGAGCACGATGGCTCAGCAAGAATTGACTCTCTCTCCTAAATCATGCAACTCTACATGAAGGTAACATAACACACAGAAATTTAAAGCTGCATAAGGACTCGCCTACCAGTTATCCTTAATTTTCAGATTTTAGCCATCATATTATTAATCTTGTGCCGAGCAACATCGGAAATATACAATCAAACAAGAAATGCTTCATTCCAATGTTACTTGCCCAAGGTTGAATAATTACTTTAATTTTCTCTATCTGTACTTCATACATGGTTATCATGCAACTCAATTTCACACAGCAGCATATAACTTGCAAACTGTTGTCACTCAAAATTGATTACTACGTTACAACATAGTGAACAAGTGGTACTCATAACCGCGAGGGAGGGTGATTCGAATCAAACACTGCCCGGCTTACTCGACACATATACCCGCCTCTGAAGACCCAAATCTGCGTCCTTCATTACGTCATATATGGCAACCTTTTGCATGACACCCGACTGTAGAACCGGTCGCACCGTCTCAGGCTGATAGGTCTAACGAGACGGTGTGGTCCCGGTTAACCTCTACATCCCGGTTAACCTTGTACATCGGTTTCCTGGGTCTCATATACTACTAAGCATTAGGTACACATCTCAATACTTGCTCAGCGGGGCCGCACACGAGAACGGTCCTTAACCGACACAGGCAGAGCTACTAGACCAAGACCCGTTCTTGTCGCTGCTTACAACCTCTGCCAAGTCTCATGTTTAGAAACATAAACTTTAGTTTGCTTGATTCAACCATACCCGTGTGAACCTCGCGAGTAGATTCCAACTACTCGACTTCTACCGAATGTCCTAAGCTATTTAGCATGGCAATATTCTACAGCGGGGAAACTTATTCTACCTTTGACTCCAGGGATCATTTGGACATGCATTTGGAGTATAAATTGTTCCTAACATAATGCACAAACAAGCTCTATTCCATAGTAGTGAGTAAAGTAAAAAATTTATAAAACAACTTAAATGCAAACCGGATCTTGCCTTATTTTGCAGGTTACTAAGACTATATAATTCAGTTAGTTCGTTGATCACTTGACGCTTAATCACTTGATCTCCTTGCCCCTTGATCCAAGCATCACTTGCTTCCCAATTCTCCTCATAAATCCTTACACGTTATGTAATGCATATGCACGTAATTATACTACTTTATTATCAAAGCCTAATTACAAGGTTGAGAATAGAATTCTGATTAGGAGTATACTTGAGAGGATCCGAGTTGATGAAGATGGATTTGGCATTTGGATCAAGCACTAAGTGTTTTTCCTACTTGTTGCATTTTCACCTAAGAAAGGTATATAGAAAAGTACTGATCTAGAGCTCTAATGGAGCTGAAATTTTTCATGTGAGTTCCTTGTCCCAAGAAAGTATACCGGACCAAAATTCAGGACTTTTCATTGAGTAGTTCATCCAGAACAATTCCCTATGTATTTAGGATAAAAGGAATTCATTCTGAAGAAATTTGCCCTTTCATGCAAAATAAAGTTAGCTCTTCATGGCGCTGTATGGCTATGACGTCGTCGGGGCGGGAGCGTGCCACGTGGGTGCCCACCGGTCTGCCGTGGGGCCCCACCGCAGGCCAGTGGGATAGGCCGGAACGGCGATGGCTGGAAGTTTGCGCTGCGCCGTTGACCAGATACCGAATACCGATCAGACACACCATTTCAATCATAGCTCATAGAGCATGCCTGAATTTTCTTAGAAATTTTGGAGCTAATAATTGCCCAGAACTGATTTTGCAAAGTGGAAACTATCTCCGAAAATGTTTCTGGACTTAATTGAGTACAGTGATTTGTACTCTGAATTTTCCTACTCAAATCAACTCCAAATGAGCTGAAATTTTAAAAAGGGTTCAATAATATCCTAAATAATATTCTGGAAAAAATTTGGAAATTTTTGATGAACCAAACTCCCTCAAAAACTCTTTTACTAAATAGCTTCAAACAATTTTCCAGAATTTATTACTGACTTTCGTACTAATTGGGTTGCAATTTTTTACAGATCTTTCCAAGCTGAATCTAACCCCATTTTAATCAATCAATTAGGAGTCTCCTAGCAAAAATTATGAATTTCTAAAGTTTGATTGCTTCCGTGATTTCTTTTCTACTGAAAATCAAGCTGGACCCACTTTTTAAACTGCAGCCAATGAGGTGCGAGCCACACGGGGCCACAGGGTTTTCAACCGTTTAGTCACACCGGATCCGCAGCCACAGAGGATCTCAGTTTTAAACACTCAGTCGCTGACAGTGGGCTCGGCAACCACCTTCTTCTTCCTCCTGCCTTCTTCCTGCGCGCACAGTCCCCTCACCGGACAGAGGCGGCGCCTCGCCGGAGTAGGGTTCCGGGCCACCCCTTGTTCGGAGACTATCTGCCTGAGGGTTTTCAGGCACGAGGTATCCGTTTGTGGGGTAGGGTTGAGCTGCCGGTGGCCGGAAATAGTCGGGCGATGTGCGGCGGCTCCGGGAGAGCTTCGGCGATGTCGGCCCGTCTCCAGCAAGGAGCAGAGGCTCTGGTGCATCTGTCATGCCTCTAGCTCGCTAGGTTACGGGAGGCTGTGCGCCATGACGGTGGGGGCCGCCACACTCTGACTCAGCTGCTTAAACAGGGAGGGTTTGCATTTGATGGTGGTGATGCTCTTCCTAGCTTGGCGACCACGCGCTCGTGCACCGCCCCCGCCTGGACGGCGGCTGCCCGACGTCATGAACGCTTCCTCGCCCACATCTATAGCCACGCCCTCTCTGCCCCAAGTAAGCCGTGGCGTGACTCGAACTACCCGGTCAGTTTCAAAGCGACCGCCGGCTCCCTGCTGTGGCTCGGGCGCGAACCCCCCCCCCCATCGCATTGGGGCTGGCGAAGGTGTGATATAAGCGGGAAAGGGAACTGGTGAGTCATAGCCGGTTTCCGTGATTTGGCGTTCATGGAGGGGACAATGGTCCTCATCGGGCCCGCTGTCGTTGTTGTAGTCATAGCCGGTCACGTCCTCCAGGAGGGGGGAGAAGGGATGATGACGCCTCATCTATCATGCCCACGAAGTTTCCTTTGGGGGCACGGTTGGCGACGTTGATGGTCGCACCATCCAACAGCCGTAGAATGCCGCCACCGTCCATGACAAGCTCTAGGTCCCGAAATGGAAGGCTTGGTGGGATGCGAAAACGATATTGGCCTCGAGCCTGTTATTGGGGCTGATGACAAACTCGAGGCTGTCAAAACAAAGGTTCTCGCTTGCGCAGAAGATTGAGCTCACGAAAGCCATCACAGAAGAAAAAAATGAAAATGCGAAGCGGCCCTCTACCTGACGCTACAAGTGTCGGTGTTTTTACCACAGGCTAATAACCGAATGCTGCGCATTTTATGTCTGAATGGATAACTAATAGAGACAATGATTTATACTGGTTTAGACAACATGTCCTACGTCCAGTCTGAGGTGTTCGTCGGCCTTGTATTAGCTCAGGCATTTAAGGTACCGTGGTTACAAGCGACCCGCGTGTGAGAGCGAGGAGAAAGCCTAAGTGTCGTGTGTGTGCGTGAGTTGTTTTTGCCTACGATGGGAGGTTCCGAGCCTCCCCTTTATAGCCTGGACGCCTATACCTACCCGCTAGCTCCTCATAAATCGGGCGGGGGTTTACATGGTGTGTCAGCGCTTAAGGCAGCCCAAAGTGGTGCAGGAGCGATGAGTACACCTGCTCCCATCTAGTCTGCGGTCCGCGTCTACTTTCCGTCCCTGTACACACGCGTCGAGTGGGATTGTACTTGTGGTGATGATGGCCCAACATCATGCTTGTCTTTTCGTGGCCTCCCACTCCGTATTGAATTTCTTCTGTCGTTCCGTTACGTCGACATTTAAGCCTCTCGTCTGCCAACGGTCCGGGCTGTAGCCCAGATTGCTCTTCCATCCGGCCTTGTTGGCCGAGCTTGAAGGTCTGACGTCTCTTCCGACCCTGGTGGTCAGCTCACTCCTTGGGACCGAGTCTTGCGGTTGCGTTGTCTTGAGTCCGGGCCCGAAGTCGGGGCCGCGGAGCCACGTGTCCCCTCATGACTAGCTAGCCGGTTGCCTCTTGGGTACCATGTATACGTTACCCTATCATAACTTTTAGTATACCACATCATATCAAATATATTATATTAAATAATAGAGTGATGAATAGAGAGGATACAGTTTATTCCAGTACCTCATGTTCACAAGATGATTATTTAATTTTGAGCTGGCATATGGATTTTCTTAATTCCTTGTTATGGAAATGATTTTTGAATGATTATATTTAATTTATTAAACTACACAATTTATATTGGACAATTATTACTTGCATTATGCTCTAGAGATCAAATATTATTTTTATAAATTTCTCTATATTTTATTTATTTAAAAATATATTTAATAATACCTTGTGTGCAATTTTTGTGTGGACTTAGCTGAGTGTATGGGTGTAAGGGCCTCAGTTTTGACACAAAATTGAAGTGTTCATCACCACACCACACACCTCATTTGAGGAAAGATGATGAACACAAATGAAGAGCAAGTAACCACCATCAACATGCTCATTAGAGAACAAACTCACACATTGCAAAAGTGGTATTTCCCACATGTGATATAGGTGGGCTGGACATATGAAAACTCCTACACTTTGCTAAGGATGTCCATGCCAAGTTTCACCCAAATTCCAAACCTTTTTGAGGTCATTTTTGGTATAGCTAGTAAGAGGGCAGTTTGAAACCATATTGAAATTCAAACTGTTTTTATCCCATGAATTTAAAAGTGGGAGGCATATTCTTACTCAGCACATTTTTGTGAGCCCACACACCAATTTTCACTCCATTTGGAGTTGATCTTGACATGAGCTAAGTGGGACAAATTCAAACTTTATTTGAATTTAAAACTGCACTTGTGCTGAAATTCATTCAAACCAAACCCAATTTGAACTTTGATCAATTCAAATGGCTCATGGGTGAATAATTTGAATTACCAGGGGTACTATGGGGCTCACTGTTTACAACAGTGATTAGGAGTAAATTTCAGAGGTTAAAACTGGAAGTGGGACCCACATGTCAGCCACCACTTCAACTCAAACCGACTGAAATTTTCTCACTCGGTTAACCGAGCCGCCGCTGCGATCGCCACCGAGGGGAACCGCCGCGCCAGCAGCTGCTTGCCCACGCGCGGACGTGAGGCGGTGCAGAGCCTTCTTAAGGCGCCTTGCCCCCTCCTCGGCCGAAGCCTCACCCGTTTCTTCCCCCGCAAGAACTCAGCGCCGGCAGAAACCTTCCGCAGCTCGGAATCGATCGGAGAGCGCCGATCACAGCTTCCTCCGTCCCCTCCAGAGCCACGTCAAGGTACTAGAGACCTTCCTCCATCTTCCCCGCTGCTAGAATTCAGTTGAAACCGATTGATATCAGCTGTGCCGAAAGATCAATTCGGTGACTTAGAACCGCCACACCTTGGGCTCCCGTGGACAGCCCAGCCAGGGCGTTGTCACGCCTGCGCCAAGGCACCCTTGGACGCGCTGGTGACCGGTGCTGCTCACCCCGAGCCACAGCTCGAGTGGTTGCTCACCGGCGGCGAATTTCCAGTTTTCCCCTTTCTGTGTGCAGAACGACCTTCGGGTGCGATTCCGTTGAATTCGTGCTCTAGAAAGGATTAGAGGGACTCAATCCGCTCTCACACAAACTAGACACGGTAACGCACAGGTTGCCTTCACAACCCTTGGCCGGAGAACCTATGTACCTGGCATAATTCGAGGTTTACCAACGGCGGAACAAACGGGAGGCATCGGGCGCACGGTGAGGACCTACTTCGGGCCTTCCCCGAGCTTCCTCGAGCTTATGTCGACCTTCTCTGAGGTCCACTGATGCTTCCCGACCAGTTCCTCGAGTAGTTGAGGTGCTAGGGAAGTCAGCCGACATGGCCGAAGTCTTTCCGAGGTGGCGGCTCGTCGCCGACCATGCGCCGGCCATTGTCATGAGTAGCTGACCCCAGAATCCTGTTCCCCGCCCACTCGCGAGTTTAAACTTTTCCCCGATTTTCAGATTTCCTTCAAACTTCAAATCCTCATAACTTTGGCTAGAAAGCTCCAAATTGAGTGAATCAAATTTTGCTGGATTCAGCTCTCTGAGTACTTTCCAGCAAATCAAGTTTCACTTCATGAAATTCATACTTCTCCAGAATTAATTCCTCAAAGTTTAAACTGTTTGGAATTTTAACTGGAGAATCCTTTGGAGGAAAATCCTGAAATTTTGCTGGGATGTTCACCAAAATATCCTTGAACTACCATAAAAATTTCAGATCCATTTGAGCTCATTTGATCCACCTAATGGTGTGATTAGTGAAACTGTTCCAGAGAAAATAGAAAATGTTCAGAAACATTTTCAGAATTTTCTCTGAAATTGTTTAGCTCATATCTTTAGCTAGAAACATTTAAATTAAGTGGGACCAACTCCATTAGAACCCACTGAAAATATAGTTTTCAGAAAGTCATAGTTTGTTTCATGAAAATCCTTAGAAAACCCTAAAGCCTTCAATTAAGTTCAAGTACATGATTAATTATGGAGGGCTCAAATGAGCTTTGCTGCAACTAAAACTTGACCAAGTCTCTATTTAAGTTGTAACCAAGCCACAGTAAAAGTTTCACAGTCATTGAGTCTGTCTAGTGGGACTTATAAGCTTCACAAATTCAAACTTAATACACATGCATTCAAATTAATACATGTACCTCTCTTATCATGTAGTCGCTAAGGTCGAGGAGGAACCCAAAGTCCTAGACTTCGTTACTCCGGAGGAACAGCTAGCCTACGACCAAGAGCAGCAAGGCAAGCTCCGGTTTGCATTAACCTTTTTACAAATTTTTATTGTTTTGAGCACATACTTGTTTACTTTATTGTTTGCATTAGAGTCTTGCTTGGAAGCCCCACTGCATAGCCAAGAGAACCATGGGTTGGGTTTAGGATTGCAAACCCCGGTAGCTACTGCATTGCTATGATAGAGTAGGATTCGGTACAAGTCGAGTAGTTGGAACTACTCGCGAGCATAGGCTAGAGGCACTCGACTCGGGTAGTGATAGCACATGAAACACATGGCAAGAAAATGAGACAAAGCGGAGGGTAAGGGCAGCAGGACGTTGGGGCCTGTGTGCTGTAGCTCCGCTTGTGTCGATTGAGGACCGAGCCGTGTGCGGGCCTGTTGAACAAGCTAGAACAATACCGAAGACCTACTGGCTATATGGGAACCGGGAAACCGATGTAACTCGGTTAGCTGGGTATTGAGGCATTGCCCGTCGTTCAGAGGGTAGGTTGAGAGCTCAAGGTGTAAATTGGCTGGCGGCACTGAGATGCGCGTGCAGAGACCTCTTGCTCGGGACGATGGGACCGGTTCAATATTTGACTGACGGGCGAAAGGTAGTTGCGTACGGCGTCCGTGATGGTTGTTGTAGGCAACATCGAGTACGGGGGTACGCGACGGGTTGTTCGGGTAACCCTGCAGGTGTAAATCGATTATAATCGCCGTCCCTCGCGGTCAGTGAGTACCACTTGTTCGCTGTACCGTGACGTAGAAAGAATAGGCTAGTTACATGTTAAAATGTTGCTGATTGAAAGATGGACTTGATTGCTAATGAATTGATGTAGTTTAGAGCTAACTAAAGTTCTTTTCAACTTTGGGCAAAGTACATGAGAGAAATGTGTTTCTTGTTTGATTGCGGCTCTCTCATGTGCCTTAGCGTGAGGTTCTCCACAAACTGCTGCTAAAACATGAAAGTAAGGTTCTACTAATTAGGAGAGTCCTTTGCAAATGATTTTACCTCATGTACCCATCACCCCTCATGTAGAAGTTCCATGTTTAGGTGAGACGGGTCAGACTTGCTGAGCCTTCGTGCTCACTGCTTGTGTTTGAAGCTTTTGCAGGGTTCTATGAGGAAGGGACTCCCGAAGAGGAGACGGAACCCCAGGAGGTGAACCCCGTCGAGTGGGAATAGTGCACGCCGCATAGTTAGTGTGTGTGTGTTCTAGCAAGGACACGTTCAAGGGCTGAACATGCACTTGATGCTTAGTCTACGCCCGTGAGTGTAGACTGAACTTATTTTGATGTAAACATGTTCATAAACTTGTTTATGTATAAAATTTCGCTTCCGCTTTGTACCTTTGACGTGTGTTATCTGGTGTTGTGCAACGCAGCGCCCCTCAGCGTGATCCTGGCTCGACAAGACCAATGGGGTCGTGTCAGCGCTGGTATCAGAGCTCGCTTGAGGTTTAACACAGTACAATGGTCATCTTTTTCAAAAATTCAGTGAGGAACGAGTTAGTAGCCCATATAAGGATGTTATTAGCATATAGAAAGTGGCAGATTAACCTATTTGTTTATGTCTGAAAATCGTGTATCTCGGGACGTTTATTTCTTGGGGGGTACACGTGAGCGCTGTCCACCAGTGCGCACAAGCTGAAGGGTGGAGCCCCACGGGTGGCAGGTAACCCGACCCGCTTTGATATCCTCTATGACTCTTCATGTCGTTTGGGGTATTCGAGCAACGTCTGTCCCTGGTGTGCGTGGTGCAACTTGGGAGACCCCGTCACGTGGTCTGAAACGTGAACACGTAGCTCAAGGCGTGGCTGGCTTGAGAACATCCGGGCGAGTGATGACGGCCGGTTGTACGAACTGTATGGATTCCGGGCTCGGTGTGCAGCCGAGTCTGATGATTGTTTGAGTTTCTGCAGGTAGCCTGACCACGAAACGGTAGACGTGTAGCATCTGTGTGCGAGTGACGTTTAGTGCCACTGAATTAACGAAACCGGCTAAGTCCGGTATAGGTTTTTCTTTGTGAGGACGTAGTACCGACATAATCTGGTGACGCATCGACGTCACACCCCATTAAATGAACAACTTCATTTAAAACTTGAAGGTTTTGATCTAAAGTAGTAAAACTTGATGTAACTCCTTCCCTTGAACAAGATATTCAAAGTTAACAAGTTTTCAACTTATAGGTTGTTAAGGACAGAGCACTCTTTTTTCAGCTGAATTAAGGCTGAAGTTAACCAGATGTTAGAGGTTGAGTTCTTTCGAGGTTTGGGTTGTATGATACATTTCTGGAAATCTTTGGAAGAGGTTTACAACTCTTCTGTTGAGGTCCAGAGGTGTTTCATCTCTTAACCACTCGAAAAATGCAGTAGAGTTGAAACTGTCCAGAAA
The DNA here is from genome assembly GCA_030760725.1 of Neostapfia colusana. NCBI lineage: Eukaryota > Viridiplantae > Streptophyta > Magnoliopsida > Poales > Poaceae > Neostapfia > Neostapfia colusana. The sequence goes on along the minus strand of JASWHV010000001.1, from coordinate 42,648,353 downwards.
ACCGGACAGAGTGAAGACTCTCTGTAAACTCTCTGTAAATTAAGCATAACTTCCTGCTTAAAAATCCAAAAATAGAAAATGAGGTAGTTCTGGAAATCTTATGAGATGGGTTACAACTTTGTAACAGAAAGTTTTGTCAGATTAGGAACGGAATTAACTGGAATTCTTGGATCAAATCAGTACCTAAAGCAGGGAAGTGCTGTCCAATTTTCTCCAGAAATTCTGTTAACTTTGACATCTCATAACTTTTGAACCAGGACAGATCCTAGGACAAGCAAATACTTTATGGAAAGCTATTGAAGTTATCTTTAACTTTGATATTGAGCTCCAGAATTGGTTTTGCTTTAACATGGCCTAAATCAGGTTGAAAGGGAAACTGGTCAGGGCTGTCATGGGAACAGCAGATCAGCAGTCAAATTTGTCTAAAATTTGAACTATGTTTCCAAGTTTTATGGGTTCAATGACATGTCTTATGTTATAACTCAGAGGTTTACTGTTTAAATAAATATTTGACATTTCTCAAATATATTTTTACAGATGACAGCAGATAAGAAGTTGGAGAACGGGTGGGTGATGTCCCACTGTACTCACCGTAGCGGCTACCCGGAAGCATTGTGGCAAATGCTCCAATATTTCGGGTACAACCAGATGCCGCAATACATCGCCAAGGAAGAAGGCGAAGAGGGGAACAAGACGTGGACAATCCATGTCAAACTCCCTGCAGGACCTATGCCACCCGGTTGGGTGCCATTCACCGTCACGGTGAGAGGAAGACAACCGGAAGGGATGTGGCAAGTGGCAGCCCGTGACACTATGTCACGTTTCTGCCAACTACACGTGCAGGCTATGGAGGACACTCCATACATGCTCGTTCCGGTGGAGGGACGGGCTCAGCATGTGTGGGAAGAGAGGTACCTGGAGGCAACAGACCCGAGTTGCCCAAGGTACAACCCCGCGGAGGCAAATCTCAGCCTCCAGATGAGGGCGGGAAACGCCGTGATGGACAGCCAAGCTGTTCATACGGAGCATCTCGCCACGAAGCTCAAGGAGAGCACAAGCCGTGAAGACCGTTTCAAGAGTGCTCACAGCGCACTCCGCAATGTGCTCCTTCCGACAATCAAGCGACTGAATGAACAACACAATCAGTTGCATCGTCTGAAGAAGGCAAACAAGAAGAGCCGTGTCGACATCGCGGCGTTGCAAGAACTGGTACAAAATCTGACCCAGCAGAATGAGGAACTTACTCAAGAGCAGGACGACGCTATTGAGGAAGGGCAAGGCTGGGAAGAAGATTACAACCAGGCTATGGATGAGGTGCATGCATTGCAGGACCTCGTACCTCCGGTGTTAGGCGTGCCGGTGGTCTTGGGCCTTCCAGCAATGGGAGAACCCGGGATGGGAGAAGAGGTGGTAGATCCAGAGCCACCAGCAGAGGTACCGGAGGAGGACGACCCACAAGAGGTCGAGTTCTACTCCGAGTAGGGGGTTAGGGTTGCCAAGTAGGGCAGCTAGGGTAGCGTAACCCAACTTTTGTAATCTGTGACATGTCGTGTAGACAGTAGCGTATGTATAGGTAGTGACGACATGAGCACGACTTCTCGGAGACCCGAGAATAATGTATCTTGTATAAAGTTTATGCTTTATCAATATATGTGAATGTTGTGCAAATTAATCATGTGTCACTGCAATACCTACTGTTGCCAATGGAAATTTTAAGTAAGACATGTGCTAATCGCTGCTGTTTTGAATTTCAGAATGACGCGTACTCGTGCCAACCCTGACGTTGGGAGTACCAGTCAAGGGGGAGAGACCTCCCAACCACCTCCCGAGGACTCCTCGGGACAGCAACAGCAACAGCAAACACCGCCACCGCCACTGCCAACGGTTACATTGGCCGACATCGTCGCGGCAATGGCGGGTTCACACCAGCAGCACACAGAGTTGCTGCAAACGCTTATCGCCAATACATCTCGCCCAGAGAGACAAGACCGTGAGGAGCGTCAACAGAGCTCCTACTCCGACTTCCTGGCGACTCATCCCCCGGTATTCTCAAGGGCGGATGAACCACTTGACGCGGACAACTGGCTCCGTGCCATAGAGATGAAGTTCGGGCTGCTCCAGATAAGCGAGCAGCGCAAGACTCAGTTTGCGGTCCAGCAGCTCCAAGGATCCGCGAGAGCATGGTGGGCCAACTTCTGTGCTTCACAGCCCACCGACCGAGTGATGACCTGGACGGAGTTTCAGACGGCCTTCAGGGCCTATCACATACCGCCAGGTCTGATGAAGAGGAAGACGCAGGAGTTCCTGCACCTGCAGCAAGGGAGCCGGAACGTGCTGAAATATTCCAGGGCGTTCAACGATCTCGCGCTTTACGCGCCATATCACGCAGATACTGACGAGAAGCGGCGGGACCACTTCTACCAGGGGCTTAACCCGCTCCTGAAGGACAAGTTGGCGATGTTCAATCGCGGCTGCCTCAACGACATCATTGATGCTGCGATTGTTCAGGAGGACTCCGGCAAGGAGTTAGCGGCGGCGGAGCGAAAGCGAAGCGTGCCGCAAAGCAGCGGAGAAGGAGGCGGTCCTTCTCAGCAGTTTCGGATGGTGAATCGCCCACCATCAGGTCCACGCTGGCAACCACCACAGCGGTCGATGCCATTCCGCAGTCGGCCGTACTCTTCACCGGCATTCCAGCCGGCACTGCCAGCACCACCGCAACAACAACAGCAGCAGCGGGCGATGCCGCGTGTGTTTGCACCTCAGCAACGCATGCCGGGCTTTCATCCCCTGAGCACTACACCAGCAACGGCCATATGTTACAAGTGTGGTCGTCCAGGACACTTCACGAGCAGTTGCCCGGAGAGGCAAGGCGGCGGAGTGGCACCGCAGTTTCCGGGGAGGAATCAACCCCAGAACCCTACTAATGCGCGGCGGGCAAACCCTAGGCCCGGCACCGTCCGCCAGCTTACCATCGAGGACGTGCCGGAGGGCGAGCCAATCCTTGTGGGTATGTTCCAACTCCACCAGCATCCCGCTATAGTACTGTTTGACTCAGGCGCCACACATAATTTTATTAGCCAAGCTTTCATTGCTAAACACAGCTTGCCAATACTACCCACCGATAGTCCATATTTAATTTGTTCACCGGGTGGGAAGATTTCAGCAAGCGTAATGGTTTACAAAGCGCCATTATGCTTAGCGGGTAGAGTGTACCCCACGTCTCTCATTATCTTAGAGGGACAGAAGGTCAATGTCATCCTAGGGATGTCGTGGTTATCCTGCCACAGCGCTGTTTTAGACACCGTCCTTCGAGTCGTGCACTTAAACTCAGAGGTGCACGGTTCTCACTCATTATTTCTGGACAGTCCAGAAATAAAACTTCCAAGTGTCTATCAAGCCACAACCATCAGATTGGAAGATATTCCAGTGGTCCGAGAGTTCCCTGACGTATTCCCGGATGAATTGCCGGGGATGCCACCCGATAGAGAGGTGGAGTTCAAGATTGAACTTGCACCGTGAACCATGCCAATATCCCGAAGGCCGTACAAGATGGCGCCCAAGGAGTTGGCTGAACTGAAGACTCAGCTCACGGACCTTCTGGAGAAGGGTTTTATTAGGCCGAGCTCCTCGCCATGGGGCTGTTCGGCATTGTTTGTGAAGAAGAAGGATGAGACGTTGCGGCTTTGCGTGGACTATCATCCATTAAATGCCGTAACCATCAAGAACAAGTACCTGTTGCCACGGATCGACATGTTGTTTGATCAGTTGGTCGAAGCAAAGATCTTTTCCAAAATGGACTTAAGATCCGGGTACCATCAGATTAAGATAAGGGCTGAGGACATTCCGAAGACGGCTTTCTCGACGAGGTACGGACATTATGAGTACCTGGTCATGTCCTTCGGCCTCACCAATGCTCCAGCTCATTTCATGTACTTGATGAACTCGGTATTCATGCCGGAGCTGGACAAGTTTGTCGTGGTCTTCATCGACGACATCCTGGTATATTCCAAGTCGGAGGAAGATCACAAGAAACATCTGCGTATAGTCTTGCAACGGCTGCGGGACCACAAGTTATACGCGAAATTCAGCAAATGTGAGTTTTGGATATCGCAAGTGCCTTTTCTCGGGCATATCATCTCAGCGGAGGGTATCACTGTGGACCCGAGCAAGATCACTCAAGTGCTGAATTGGAAATCCCCGAGAACTGTTCACAAGGTACGGAGTTTCCTCGGACTCGCGGGATATTATCGGAGGTTCATTCCGAACTTCTCGAAGATTGCCAAGCCAATGACAGAGCTGCTGAAGAAGGCTACCAAATATGTTTGGAGTCCAACATGTGAAGCAGCATTCAAGGCTTTAGTCAAGCACCTGACATCAGCACCGGTTTTGGCGCAGCCAGACACAACAAAACCGTTTGATGTGTACTGCGATGCATCCGGCATTGGGCTCGGATGTGTGCTGATGCAAGACCGAAGAGTGGTTGCGTATGGATCACAGCAGCTTAGAAACCATGAGCAGAATTATCCAACTCATGACTTGGAGCTCGCTTCTGTGGTACTTGCACTAAAAATGTGGAGGCACTACCTACTCGGTAACCTCGTACATTTATATACCGACGACAAAAGCCTCAAGTACATATTCACTCAGAAAGAGCTGAACATGAGGCAACGAAGATGGTTAGAACTGATAAAGGATTACGAAATAGAGATCCATTATCACCCGGGCAAGGCAAACGTAGTGGCAGATGCGCTGAGCCGCAAGTCACACGTCAACAATCTGACCATCACACCTTTGGAAGAGAGCGAGCCACCACTACATGTGATTCCACACGGAGCTCTCTACAACCTAGCTTTGATCCCCACCCTCCGTGAAGAGATAGCGGCAGCCCAGAGGAATGACAAGGGCATGTCACATTTGCGGAGACTTGTAGACAGTGGGGAGTTGAAATGTTTCTGGAAGGACGGAGACGGCGTCCTATGGTTCAAGGACCGGATCGTCGTACCCTGTAACCCGGAGTTACGGAAGAAAATCTTTGATGAGGCTCACTTGTCAAAGTTTTCTATTCACCCCGGCAGCAACAAAATGTATCAAGAACTCAGAAGCAAGTTTTGGTGGACACGGATGAAGCATGAGACTGCAAAATACGTGTCCGAGTGTGATACATGTCGAAGGGTGAAGGCAGACCACATGCGGAAACCGGGACTGCTACAACCACTGGGCATTCCTGCTTGGAAGTGGGAGGATGTGAGCATGGACTTCATCGTCGGTTTACCCAACACCTTGCAGAAACATGATTCTGTGTGGGTGATCGTCGATCGGCTCACCAAAGTTGCCCATTTCATCCTGGTCAACACCAACTACAACGCCAAAAAGTATGCTGAACTGTACATCTCACGGATCCTATGCTTGTACGGCGTACCCCGTACCATCATATCGGATCGGGGCGCTTTATTTGTGTCCCGTTTTTGGGAACAGCTGCACGCTGCCTTGGGGACGAAACTGATCCGTAGTTCAGCATACCACACGCAGACGGATGGGCAAACGGGGCGGGTAAATCAGATCTTAGAAGACATGCTACGAGCTTGCGCTATCAACCACAGCAAGAATTGGGATGATCACTTGCCGTTAGCCGAGTTCTCGTACAACAATGGGTACCAAGCCATCATCAAGATGGCGCCCTATGAGGCGCTATACGGTAGGAAATGCCGCACACCATTGAATTGGTGTGAGTCTGGCGAAAGGGTTACCTTCGGGATTGACCTTGTCAACAACGCGGAAGAAAAGGTTCGATTGATTCAAGCGAACCTAAAAGCCGCTCAATCCCGTCAGAAACAGTATGCAGACCGGAGAAGGCGCCCATTACAATTCGAAGTTGGAGATCATGTATACCTACGGGTGTGTAACACCCTAAAATTCTGTTAAGACACTAAATCATGTTAAGAGGGGAATTTAAAATTTTTTGGACGTGTTGCATGTTTTGCAAAAATTGAAATTCAAACTGGAATTCAAATTAAACTCAAATCAGAAAAGAAATAGAAAAAGAAAAAGAGAAAACAGAAAAAAACCGGCCAGTCGGCCGCAACCCACCAGCCGGCCCAACCAGCGCCTCGCCAGCCCGCAGCCGCGCGCGCCGCTTCCTCCCACTGACAGGCGGGGCCCGCCAGCCCTTCTTCAACCTCGCGCCCGCTCCGGGATTCTCTCACCCCGGATCAAAACCGACCCGGATTCCTGCGCATCCGCGGTGAATTCCGTTCGTAGGCGACGCGGACTTGATCTAAACCACCCCGCCGCCTTTCCCTGTCTATAAAAACCCCGGCTTCGTTCTGTTTTTCCCACGCGATCCGCCGATTTTCCTCCGGTGAGAACCGAGACTTCTCCGGCGAATTCTGGCCGATCTAAGCTCGGAAATTCCGATCTAACTCGCTGGTCTTGATCCACCGCCTCCGGGGAACCTTGCAGGTGCAGAAAACTCGGTGACTTGCGGTGTAAACACAGCGCCGACGTGCCTCGCCGTGAATTCACCTCGGACCTCGTCGCCGATCACCTTCCAGGACCTCCGAGCTCAAGAAAACCCCCGAGGTGAGATCCCCGACCTCCCCTCCACCGATCTATGCCATAAAATCACAGTTCTAGGAAGAATTCTCGAAGATCCGAAAGTCTCCGGCGAGATCGCCGCTTCCCGCCGCCGTGCGCCGCCGGCAGCGCCGCCCGCGTTCGATCAGAGCGACGTGGCCGCTTGTGCGCCGTTTATTTTAATTCGCACGGTAGGGTTTAAATCCCCGCGTACCGGTTCGACGTTATAATCTCAGCCGTCGGTTTAAAATCGGACGGTCCACGTCAGCCCCGCGTTATAAAGACTGGAAATCTTACGTGCTACCCCCTGGGGTTCTCGGGAAATAAGAGCTAGCCCCGGAAACTTCTGATCTAGCCCCTGGAACTTCAGAAAATCATGTAAATTCATTTAAAAATCAGTTTTAGCCTCTGGACTTAATAAAAATTAGGAAAAACACCTCTGTTATGAGTAGCTAGACCCCTAAAAATTCTTAAAATAATATTATAGACCCTGTAGTGGGGTAAGTTTAACTTTTTAGCCCTGTTTAGTATTTAATTTAGGAAATTGAATATGTGGCTAGTGTTTAAAAAATTAAAAAGTGGGACAAACATATTGTCAAAATTAAATTAAAGACTTTCTCAGTATTTAGAAAACTTTGGAGTGAGATAAAAACATATTTTGGGCTGAAGTGAATCTGTTTAATTTATTATTCACATTTAGGGACACATTTTTAAGTAAAGAATAGTTCTAGAAAATAGGGAAAATAATTGTAAAATAGTTTACATCAGAGGAAAAGGTCAAAAATATATTAGCAAATATTTTAGATCAGAACCTATTCTGTTTAGATGATGTGTCTTGTTATTTTTATAATAAAGTTCACACTTAGGCATAGGAAATAAATCTGAAAATATAGAAACTAATAAATGATAAATGGAGTTTCTAAAATCCAAAGAATTCAGTTTAGGGTTGGTAGAAATTATGAAGACACATATGGAGAAGGAAGATACCTTTCATGCATACTAGGTAGCTAAAAGGTGTAGTAATTAAATATAAGGAATTTATTTAAATTGGAAACTCATATATATAGTATGTAAGCCCGGGTAAAGGAGGAGGGGGTTGTGATAGGCTTGGCGAGCCAACAACTACACTTAGCCACTCTCATGGAAATGAAACCCAATAGAAATTCGTTGGGGCGTAACCCTCTTAGCGACGCGCCATATCGGAACCCGGGTATGGTGTTAAGTGGGCAAGGGCCGGGTCGCCACCGCCTTAGTGGCGCGCCATATCGGAACCCGGATATGGTGTTAAATGAGCAAGGGCCGGATCGCCATCACCTTAGTGGCGCGCTACATCATCGCCTGGATGTAGTGATAAGTGAGCAAGGGTCTTTGCATTTTACTCGACGGGTGCAAAGCGTAAGGAAGCTAGCCGAGGAACATAGATTTCGGGTGGGTAGTTGGAATGTAGGATCCTTGACGGGGAAGCTACGTGAGTTAGTAGATGTTGCCATTAGGAGACGAGTAAATATCCTTTGTGTACAAGAGACTAGATGGGCGGGTCAAAAGGCGAGAGAAGTCGAGAATACCGGTTTTAAGCTTTGGTATTCTGGTTCGGCTGGGACTAGGAATGGCGTAGGTGTTCTAATAGATAAGAGTCTTAAGGATGGAGTAGTGGATGTTCGAAGACGAGGGGATAGGATCATCTTAATCAAGATAGTAATTGGGGACATTGTCTTGAACGTCATTAGTGCTTATGCCCCACAAGTTGGGCTCAACATGAGTGCTAAGAGGCAATTTTGGGAGGACTTGGAGGATATGGTTAGTAGTGTACCGATAACCGAGAAACTCCTCATAGGGGGAGATCTCAATGGTCATGTGGGTGCAACTAACCTAGGATTTGAAGGAGTACATGGAGGTTTTGGATGCGGCGATAGAAATCAAGAGGGTAAGGACATCCTAGACTTTGCCGTAGCCTATGATCTGTTGATAGCTAACACCCTCTTTAGGAAGAGGCAATCTCACCTAGTGACCTTTAGTAGTGCCCAACACTCTAGCCAGATTGACTTTGTCCTCACTAGGAGAAAGGATAGACGGGAGTGTCTAGATTGTAAGGTGATCCCGGGGGAGTGTGTTGTGACACAACATAAGCTTGTGGTAGCTGACTTTCGCTTCCATACATGTTCTTTGCGGGACAAAGGTGTCAAAATCACAAGAACAAAGTGGTGGAAGTTGAAGGGAGAATCACAAGAATCCTTTAAAAATAGGGTGATCACAGAAGGACCCTGGGCAGAAAATGGAGATGCAGATAGTATGTGGATGAAGATGGCAACTTGCATTAGGAAGGTAGCTAGTGAGGTGTTCGGTGTGACAAAGGGAAAGAAACTTATAGATAAAGACACTTGGTGGTGGAATGAGGATGTACAAAAGGCCATTAAGGAGAAGAAGGAGTGTTACAAGAGTTGGCATAATGATAGAAGCGCAAGCAACATGATTAAGTACAAAGAGGCTAAGAAGAATGCAAGGCGGGTTGTGAGTAAGGCAAGAGGACAAACCTATGATAAGTTATATGAGAGACTAGGGACAAAAGAAGGTGAAAAAGACATATACAAGGTAGCAAAAATCCGCGAGAGAAAGATGAGGGATCTCAATCAAGTTAAATGCATCAAAGATGAGACTGACCGCATTCTAGTGAAGGATGAAGAGATTAAGAATAGATGGCGTGATTACTTTAATGGGCTATTCAATGATGGGAATGAGAGCACTATGGTTGAGTTGGATGACTCCTTTGATGACTCCAACAGGCGGTTCGTGCGGAGGATACAAGAGTTTGAGGTTAAGGAGGCCTTAAAAAGGATGAAAGGAGGAAAGGCCCTCGGCCCTGACGATGTCCCTATTGAGGTGTGGAGATGTCTTGGGGACGTCGCAATAGTATGGCTCACAAAGCTATTCAACCACATTTTTCGGTCAAACAAGATGCCTGAAGAATGGAGGAAAAGTATATTAGTACCTATCTTCAAAAATAAAGGAGATATTCAAAGTTGTACAAATTATCGAGGTATTAAGCTTATGAGTCATACTATGAAGCTTTGGGAGAGAGTGATTGAACACCGCCTGAGGAAAGTGACCAATGTCACTAAAAACCAGTTTGGTTTTATGCCTGGGAGGTCTACAATGGAGGCGATTTTCTTGATCCGTCAGCTTATGGAGAGATATAGGGAGCAGAAGAAGGACTTGCATATGGTGTTCATCGACTTGGAGAAGGCGTACGACAAGATACCAAGGTCAGTCATGTGGTGGGCACTAGAGAAACATAAAGTGCCAACAAAGTACATTACCCTTATCAAGGATATGTACAATAATGTTAGGACAAGTGTGCGCGTAAGTGATAGTGAGACTGATGCATTTCCTATCACGGTAGGATTACATCAAGGATCAGCTTTTAGCCCATACATCTTTTCCTTGGTCATGGATGAGGTGTCGAAGGATATACAAGGGGATATCCCTTGGTGCATGATCTTTGCTGATGATGTAGTGCTGGTAGATGAAACTAGAGATGGTGTTGATAAGAAATTAGAGTTATGGAGACAAACCTTAGAGTCCAAGGGGTTTAGACTTAGTAGGACCAAAACCGAGTATATGAGGTGCGACTTTAGTGGTGTTGGTCGTGAAGAGGGAAATGTTAGTCTACAAGGACAAATAGTACCTAGAAGGGACTCTTTCCGATACTTAGGATCAATGTTACAAAGCAATGGCGATATTGATGAGGATGTTTGCCACAGGATCAAGGTAGGGTGGATGAAATGGCGACAAGCCTCTGGAATCCTATGTGATAGGAAAGTCCCACAAAAGCTAAAAGGGAAGTTCTATAGGACGGTGATCAGACCCGCGATGCTCTATGGGGCGGAATGTTGGCCAACTAAACGGCAACATGTCCAACAAATGAGTGTCGCAGAGATGCGCATGCTACGGTGGATGTGTGGGCACACGAGAAGAGACCGAATAAGGAATGAGGCGATTCGTGATAAGGTAGGGGTGGCGCCGATTGAAGAGAAGTTAGTCCAACATCGGCTTAGGTGGTTTGGACATATCCAACGGAGACCTCCAGAAGCACCGGTTAACAGTGGGATTTTAAGAGGTAGAGAAAATATTAGGAGCGGTAGAGGACGACCAAGGTTGACCTGGGAGGAGGCGGTAAAACGAGATTTGAGAGATTGGAATGTATCCAGAGACTTAGCTCATGATAGGACCGCATGGAAAGTAGCAATTCATGTGCCAGAATCGTAGTCTTGTTTTTTTCTTTTTTCTTTTCTCTTTTTCTTTTCCTTTTTTCTTATTTCTTTTCTCTTTCCTCTTTTTCCTTTTTCCTTTTTCCTTTTTCCTTTTTTTCTTTTTTTTTCTTTTTTTCCTTTTTTTCCCTTGTTCTCATATCTCTTCCTCTGTTTTACTTCATTGATATTGGGTTTCATGTCTAGCCGACCCCAACAGGCTTGGGATAAAGGCTTGGTTGTTGTTGTTGTTGTTGGAAACTCATATATATAGTATGTAAGCATAAATGTGAATACAAAAGTAGGAATCATATACACATGATTAAAAGTGCATGCAAGCCACAAATCAACACACATACAGTAACCACAACACATATAATGGTGAATGACTTTCATAAATATTAATGTGTGGTTTGTATGAAGTGGAAGTGTGAACTATGTCTTATGGATTGTTGTTTTTCTTTTGCTATGTGTGATGGTATGATGTAGAACCTGCTCAAGAGCAAGTTATTCCTTTCAAAGATCAGGACTACCCATTTCAAGAGCAGCAGGAAGGAGGCAAGTGTCCTTGACCACTTTGATCCTATGCTATGATGTGTAGATAGAATTATTTGCATTGTCAAGTTAAATATGAAACCCATGCTAGGAAGTTTCCCTAGAATTGCATCATCTTGTTTCCTTGTAGCTTGGGTTGGGATTTATTTTATCATGTCATTTATTATTATGCATATGCTTAGCCATGCTTAGAATGGGATATTTGGGATATGAGATCATCAGTTTATTTTACCATACTCTTGAATGAGATATTGTGAGTTATGTAGAGGTAGGGATCAAGGCAAGTTGGATGTTTTGGTTGTGTGCTGGGTGCACGAGACTCGGGTTTGTGTTTAGTACTTGACTGGATCCTAAGGACCGGTTCATGTAGCATGTAACCTGGCTTTACCGTGCCAACCACATGCTGAGATGGGGCAGCTTGGCCAATTAATTAGGTGTATCCCCGGCGTAGTATGGGTGTGTTGGATGGTGCGCGGAATAGGTGTCAGCTGGACTACCATATGAACCGCAAGGCTCAAGAGGGGGCCACTGCAGCGGGGTAGGAGCCTCTTGTACGCTGTTAGGGGTGAAACCTCAGTGGGCCCATGCTCGTCGGGAATCCCTTTGTAAAGGCTTCGTAGTGATCTCCTGGCTACACACCTGGGAAGTGTGAATGTGGTTCATAGCCACTGGCATAGTGGAGGTTCTTTTAGTCCACCCGGCGACGGGGGATGAAATCACTACATGTGGGTACAGTGGTACAAACTCTGCAGAGTCAAAAACTGTCATGACAGCCGTGCTCACGGTCAAGAGCGGCTTGGACTTATTCATGATTAGAGGATTGATGGTTTTGGAAGTTAAGCGGGGAGCTTAACATTGAAAATGATGTTATGGTTATTGGATTATGATGATGGGATGGGAGATTGGGACCATTTCACTTGTGTAGTAATGTAGGTGCTTAATAAGCTAAGGTGATAGGTATTAATTGCGTAGTGCTTTAACCATGAGTTCAACCTCTCCTTGTTCTAGCCATGCATGATATAATTTTCCCACACTTGCTGAGTACCATTGGTACTCAACCTTGCATATTTGTTGGTTTATATTGCTGCTCAGGTCAATATAATGAGATGGTGTATAATGATCAAGACTTTGGACCCGAAGAAGGTTTCTAGGTTCATGGAGACCCCCGGGCAACGCCTGTGATGAAGCCCTCAAGAATAATATTCCGCTGCTAGTTTATTTACTTGTGATGAACTTATTATTGTCCATTGAGACATTTGCGAATGTAAGAGTTATTTATATTCGACACCTGGCTTGTAATAAATGATGCTTCACTATTTGTCATCACATGTATGAGAAAATGATCCTGGCATACATGTGATATTCACTTGGTTGTTTCTTCGGAAAAACCGGGTGTGACAGAAGTGGTATCAGAGCCAAGGTTGCCCGTAGGAACGTGGACCTAGGTAGAAATGGACGTATTTAAGGGCCCTATTTTCTTAAAAACTATTTTACAAGGTGTGTGTTGAAAAGTGCTATTTAATGAGTCACTTTCTTCATCTTACCCCAACTTTCATTCAAAATAGGATTTTGTTTAAGAGTTTATCTAACCTAAGTTTAAATTCTTTTTGTTTTAGATGGTTCGCATGATTCGCACCGCTCGCAAGTCCACGGGAGGGAGAGTTCCCGTAGTTGCCCTTGCCAAGAGAGAGGAGAGCCGTCCGGTGACGTACCTTTCCTACGGATTGGCAGTAGGAGGCTTATTGCGCCGTCTTCGGCGTATGCTCGAAGCCGCCGGCAATACAGGCAAGCTAATCATCCACTATAACTCCACCAGGACCATCCGTGAAAAGAGGGAAGAATGGAGTTCAGAGATGAGGATTATACACGAAAATCAGCTGCTTAAGATCCACCACTCTCCAGCTTGTCGAGCGACACAGGTCGATGCGGAGAAGGATGTCACCTGGGAGGCCATCACCTGCCAGAGTCACATCTATCGTCGCCACCTGGACAGGACTGAGTAGATGTATGTCCTCTAGCGTGAGAGTGGTACAACGGAGTATAAGTACCCGCCAGTGCAGCAAGGGACTTCCCATGAGCACATGGACTTGTGCTTGGAGGATGCTGCTATGCTCAGCACTCGACTGCAGGAGTGTCAGCAAGAGCTTCAGGATGTTCGGGACACCCTGAAGGAAACGGAGGCGTTGCTGCGAGCCTGCCTGAGGGCGAGAGAAAGAGGAGATGGGAATGAACTGTGTGTCACTGTGAATGATACATGGACTCCTGACTCCCCAGATCGTCGGGCGATAAGGCGTTGTCGCACTTCTCCACCGGCAGCCTCCCCACCCAAAGCAGAGTCAGAAGGAAGCCGAAATGATAAGGAAGATCCCGAGGAGCCAGCTCAAGAAAACGAGTAGTGTAGAGTCCTTCCCTTAGCTAGCAAGATGTCGAATAGTCGAGTCGTTACGTTAAGTTAATGGTGTGTTAATGCTTGTTGTGTGACGTGAGTTGTGGAAGCCATGAGCAATTGTCCACAGCCTCGTCTTTAGATTGTTTTGCTTTGGTGTGAGAACCCACATGAAATAATATTGCATTTATTTTTGTGTGAAAAATGAACCCCCAGAAAAGTATAACAAAGCCTCAACGCTTCAAAGTACAAACAAATGAAAGTAGTAAGATGATACTAAATGCTTTCAAATTGACATTGGTTGATTCTGCCAGATGGCCGGAAGAGGAAAAGGACGTGCTGCCAACCCCGCCAACAACAACGATGAGGCATGCAACCCTCATCTTTCTGGAGGCCAGGACTGGGGTGGTCGCCGTGAAGGAGTTGATCCCCTCCACCAAATGCTGGAGAATCAAAATCAGCTCATCCAGAACTTGACTCAAGTGGTGGTCAACTTGCATCAAGTTCCACCTCCACAAGCTGCACCACGCCAACCAAGGTTGAGTGAGTTTCTAGGAATTCAACCTCCAAAGTTTGCAAGTGCTGCTGAACCTCTGGACGCAGATGATTGGCTGAAGACCATTGAAAGTAGATGAGGATCATACAGTGCCAAGGGTATGAGAGGGTGCTGTTTGCCTCTCATCAATTGTATGGACCTGCTGCTGATTGGTGGACCGCCTATGTGGCTGCCCATCATGACCCTAAGAACATCACTTGGGAAGAGTTCAAGCGTAGCTTCCACAACCATTACATTCCAAGAGGTGAATTCAAAAACAAGAGGAAGGAGTTCTTGGGACTGCAGCAGGGAAACATGACGGTGAGGGAATACATCACTAAATTTACTCAACTATCCCGTTATGCCCCACGGGACATAGAGACTAATGAGCAGAAACAGGATTGTTTCGTGGAAGGACTTACCGCAGAAATGCAGTGTGCAATGTCCTCCAACGAGTATGAAAGCTTCCAAAAGATGGTGGACAGAGCGTTTGTGGTAGAAAGGAAGCTGAAGGCCTTGGAAAATGAGAATAAGAGGAAGGCCGGGTGGTGACATCAAGCCTCAGGGAGCAACACCCGCCCACGTCTGATGCAGCAACCAGCAGGGCAGACGAACCGTGCTGCGGTACCCTACTCAGCACCAAGAGGGTACAACCCGAACTATAGGCCTCCGGCAGCACCAATACAGCCACAACGTCAGTTCGTACAGCAGCCTCGCCCCGCATATCCACCTCGACCAGCAGTGCAAAGACCTCCAAACTAACCCCAAGACAACAAAGGCAAGGCACCTAAGGTTGGGGTGCAATGTTTTAGCTGTGGTGAAGTGGGGCACTACGCCCATAAATGCCCGAAGAAGAAGCCCGCACAGCCACAACAGCAAATGTAATGAGAGGACGGGTGAACCACGTCACTATGGAGGAAGCACAAGAGGCACCCGACGTGGTAGTTGGTAAGTTTCCTGCCAATTTACACATTGCAACCCTGCTGTTTGATTCTGGTGCTACCCACTCATTCATTGCTCAAGGGTTTGTTAAGAAGCATGACCTAGCAACAACACAAATGAACCATATGCTAGCCGTAAACTCTCCGGGTGGAGAAATAAGGATAAGAAAAGTGTGTCCCAAAGTGAACCTAGACATTAATGGGGTAGTATTTACTGCTAACCTCATAGTGATAGATTCACCGAGGATAGATATTATTTTGGGTATGGATTGGTTGACCAAACATAAAGGAATCATCCATTGTTCGACCAGAACGGTGGAACTAACTCACCCTAGTGGCACAAGAGTAAAGTTCATAACAATACACGAGCCTAGGAGGGACATTAAATTAAATCAAGTTGAGGTGAAAGTTGAGGAAATCAGGACAATCAGGGAATATCCAGATGTTTTTCCGGAGGAGTTGCCAGGTATGCCTCCCGATCGTGAAGTGGAATTCGCAATTGAGCTAGTACCTGGAACAGCCCCGATATACAAGAGACCTTATCGGATGGACTCCAAGCAGCTGGAAGAACTCAAGGATCATTTGAGAGAACTGACGGAGAAGGGGTATATTCGCCCTAGTTCCTCACCTTGGGGAGCTCCGGTGATATTTGTGCCCAGGAAGGACGGAACCCAAAGGTTATGCGTGGATTACCGTGCTTTGAATGAGGTGACCATCAAGAACAAGTACCCATTACCCTGCATTGAAGACTTGTTTGATCAGTTGAGAGGCGCTTGTGTGTTCTCGAAAATTGATCTCAGGTCGGGATACCACCAACTCAGGATAAGGCAATCTGATATTCCCAAGACAGCTTTCGTATCTCGGTACGAATTGTATGAATACACTGTCATGCCTTTCGGGCTAACTAATGCCCCGACATACTTCATGTATCTCATGAACAAGGTATTCATGGAATATCTGGACAAATTTGTGGTGGTTTTCATAGATGACATTCTTGTCTTCTCCAAAGATGAGGAAGAACATGAGAAACATCTAAGGTTGGTGTTGCAAAGGCTGAGAGAACACCAACTATATGCCAAGTTGAGCAAGTGTGAGTTTTGGCTGAAGAGAGTTCCCTTCTTAGGACATATAATCTCGGAGGGAGGAATCTCCGTAGATCCCGCCAAAATCGAGGATATCTAGAAGTGGAAGACCCCTGAAAATGTCGGGGAAGTTCGAAGCTTCTTGGGATTGGCTGGATACTATCGACGGTTTATTGAAGGATTCTCCAAGATCTCGAGACCTCTCACCAAACTGTTGGAGAAGGGAATCACATTCACCTGGACGCCACAGTGCGAGACGAGTTTTCAGGAGCTAAAGAAGAGATTGACAACAGCCCCAGTGTTAGTTATGCCAGATATGCAGAAGAACTTTACGGTGTACTGCGATGCCTCTAGAAACTGGTTGGGATGTGTTCTCATGCAAGAAGGGAATGTCGTGGCATATGCATCCCGGCAGCTTCAGAAGCATGAGAAAAACTATCCTACACATGACCTAGAACTAGCCGCAGTGGTACACACGTTGAAAATTTGGCGACACTATTTGATGGGGAAGAGGACTGAGATATATACGGATCATAAGAGTTTGAAGTACATATTCACACAGCCAGACCTCAACCTCAGACAAAGGAGATGGTTAGAGCTAATCAATGACTTTGATGTAGGCATCAACTATCATCCTGGGAAAGCAAACATCGTGGCCGATGCTTTGAGTCGGAAAGTGCAGGTCAATAAGTTGAGCTTGAAGGACATGCCTGCAGAATTGAAGGACGAGGTTATAAGGCTCAATCTATGTCTAGTAAATAGTGGTGAAGCCATCGCCATGGAAGTGGACTCCACACTAGAGCGAGACATACGCGAGGGTCAAAAGAATGATGAGAAGATACAAGAAATTAGACAACTCATCAAGGAAAATAAAGCTCCGGGTTTTAGAGAGGATGAACAAGGAACGGTGTGGCACGGGAAAAGAATCTGTGTACCAGAAGTAAAGGAGATCCGTGAATTGATTCTAAAGGAGGCTCATGATTCTGACTATTCCATTCATCTTGGGAGTACGAAAATGTATCAGGACCTTAAGAACAGGTATTGGTGGTATGGTATGAAGCGAGATGTCGCGGAACATGTTGCCCTATGTGACACATGTCAGTTGGTGAAAGCAGAACATCAATGACCCGCGGGATTATTGCAACCACTCAAAGTGCCTGAATGGAAATGGGAAGAAATCAGCATGGATTTCATCGTGGGATTGCCTAGAACCCAATCATGATATGACTCAATATGGGTCATCATTGATAGGCTAACCAAGGTAGCTCATTTCATCCCCGTGAAAGAAAGCTACAGCGGATCCAAATTGGCAGAGCTGTACATGTCAAGGATCGTGTGTTACCATGGAGTGCCAAAGAAGATTGTGTCGGATTGAGGGACACAGTTCACCTCGAGGTTTTGGCAGAAGTTGCATGAAACCATGGGAACCCATCTGAATTTCAGCTCTGCCTATCATCCCCAAACCGACGGGCAGATGGAGAGAACCAATCAGATTCTTGAAGATATGCTGAGGGCATGTGCACTCAAAAACAATTGGAGTTGGGACAAGAACTTACCGTATGCGGAGTTTTCCTATAACAACAGCTATCAAGCTAGTATGAAGATGTCACCGTTTGAAGCTTTGTACGGGAGGAAGTGCAGAACTCCCCTATTTTGGAACCAAACAGGGGAAAGTAAAGTGTTTGGTCCAGAAGTACTACAAGAAGCCGAGGCGAAGGTGAGGGAAATTCGCAATAACTTGAGGATAGCACAGACACGCCAAAAGAGCTATGCCGATGTACGAAGAAGAGAGCTCGTTTTCAACGTGGGGGACTATGTATATCTCAAGGTGTCCCCTATCAGAGGACTTCGTCGGTTCAAGGTGAAAGGGAAGTTGTCACCTCGATACATCAGACCCTTTCAAGTTTTGGAAAGGAAAGGCGAAGTGGCGTATCAACTAGAGTTACCGGCTCGTCTATCGGATGTGCACGATGTATTCCATGTGTCACAACTCAAGAAATGCCTGAGGACGCCTGAGGAGGTGTTACCCATGAATGAAGTGGACGTAGCTGAGGATTTGTCTTATGCCGAGCAACCATACAAGATTTTGGAGACAATGGAACGCCTCACCCGAAATAAAGGAATCCGGATGTGCAAGGTGCAGTGGAAGCATCACTCAGAAGAGGAAGCCACCTGGGAGCGGGAAGATGACCTAAAGGCACAATTTCCGGAATTGTTTTCTTAGAACCACCAATCTCAAGGACGAGATTTCTTTTAAGGGGGGTAGAGCTGTAACACCCCAAAATTTTGTTAAGACCCTAAATCATGTTAAGAGGGAAATTTAAAAATTTTTGGACGTGTTGCATGTTTTGCAAAAATTCAAATTCAAACTGGAATTCAAATTAAACTCAAATCAGAAAAGAAATAGAAAAAGAAAAAGAGAAAAGAGAAAAAACCGGCCAGTGGGCCGCAACCCACCAGCCGGCCCACCCAGTGCCGCGCCAGCCCGCAGCCACGCGCGCCACTTCCTCCCACTGACAGGCGGGGCCCGCCAGCCCTTCTTCAACCTCGCGCCCGCGCCGGGATTCTCTCACCCCGGATCAAAACCGACCCGGGTTCCTGCGCATCCCCGCCGAATTCCGTTCGTAGGCGACGCGGACTTGATCTAAACCACCCCGCCGCCTTTCCCCGTCTATAAAAACCCCGGCTTCGTTCTGTTTTTCCCACGCGATCCGCCGATTTTCCTCCGGTGAGAACCGAGACTTCTCCGGCGAATTCTGGCCGATCTAAGCTCGGAAATTCCGATCTAACTCGCTGGTCTTGATCCACCGCCTCCGGGGAACCTTGCAGGTGCAGAAAACTCGGTGACTTGCGGTGTAAACACAGCGCCGACGAGTCTCGCCATGAATTCACCTCGGACCTCGTCGCCGATCACCTTCCAGGACCTCCGAGCTCAAGAAAACCTCCGAGGTGAGATCCCCGACCTCCCCTCCACTGATCTATGCCATAAAATCAAAGTTCTAGGAAGAATTCTCGAAGATCCAAAAGTCTCCGGCGAGATCGCCGCTTCCCGCCGCCGTGCGCCGCCGGCAGCGCCGCCCGCGTTTGATCAGAGCGACGTGGCCGCTTGTGCGCCGTTTATTTTAAATTGCACTGTAGGGTTAAATCCCCGCGTACCGGTTCGACGTTATAATCTCAGCCGTCGGTTTAAAATCGGACGGTCCACGTCAGCCCCGCGTTACAAAGACTGGAAATCTTACGTGGTACCCCCTGGGGTTCTCGGGAAATAAGAGCTAGCCCCGGAAACTTCTGATCTAGCCCCTGGAACTCCAGAAAATGATGTAAATTCATTTAAAAATCAGTTTTAGCCTCTGGACTTAATAAAAATTAGGAAAAACACCTCTGTTATGAGTAGCTAGACCCCTGAAAATTCTTAAAATAATATTATAGACCCTGTAGTGGGGTAAGTTTAACTTTTTAGCCCTGTTTAGTATTTAATTTAGGAAATTGAATATGTGGCTAGTGTTTAAAAAATTAAAAAGTGGGACAAACATATTGTCAAAATTTAATTAAAGACTTTCTCAGTATTTAGAAAACTTTGGAGTGAGATAAAAAACATATTTTGGGCTGAAGTGAATCTGTTTAATTTATTATTCACATTTAGGGACACATTTTTAAGTAAAGAATAGTTCTAGAAAATAGGGAAAATAATTGTAAAATAGTTTACATCAGAGGAAAAGGTCAAAAATATATTAGCAAATATTTAAGATCAGAACCTATTCTGTTTAGATGATGTGTCTTGTTATTTTTATAATAAAGTTCACACTTAGGCATAGGAAATAAATCTGAAAATATAGCAACTAATAAATGATAAATGGAGTTTCTAAAATCCAAAGAATTCAGTTTAGGGTTGGTAGAAATTATGAAGACACATACGGAGAAGGAAAATACCTTTCATGCATACTAGGTAGCTAAAAGGTGTAGTAATTAAATATAAGGAATTTATTTAAATTGGAAACTCATATATATAGTATGTAAGCATAAATGTGAATACAAAAGTAGGAATCATACACACATGATTAAAAGTGCATGCAAGCCACAAATCAACACACATAGAGTAACCACAACACATATAATGGTGAATGACTTTCATAAATATGAAAGTGTGGTTTGTATGAAGTGGAAGTGTGAACTATGTCTTATGGATTGTTGTTTTTCTTTTGCTATGTGTGATGGTATGATGTAGAACCTGCTGAAGAGCAAGTTATTCCTTTCCAAGATCAGGACTACCCATTTCAAGAGCAGCAGGAAGGAGGCAAGTGTCCTTGACCACTTTGATCCTATGCTAGGATGTGTAGATAGAATTATTTGCATTGTCAAGTTAAATATGAAACCCATGCTAGGAAGTTTCCCTAGAATTGCATCATCTTGTTTCCTTGTAGCTTGGGTTGGGATTTATTTTATCATGTCATTTATTATTATGCATATGCTTAGCCATGCTTAGAATGAGATATTTGGGATATGAGATCATCAGTTTATTTTACCATACTCTTGAATGAGATATTGTGAGTTATGTAGAGGTAGGGATCAAGGCAAGTTGGATGTTTTGGTTGTGTGCTGGGTGCATGAGACTCGGGTTTGTGTTTAGTACTTGCCTGGATCCTATGGACCGGTTCATGGAGCATGTAACCTGGCTTTACCGTGCCAACCACATGCTGAGATGGGGCAGCTTGGCCAATTAATTAGGTGTATCCCCGGCGTAGTATGGGTGTGTTGGATGGTGCGGGGAATAGGTGTCAGCTGGACTACCATATGAACCGCAAGGCTCAAGAGGGGGCCACTGCAGCGGGGTTGGAGCCTCTTGTATGCTGTTAGGGGTGAAACCTCAGTGGGCCCACGCTCGTCGGGAATCTCTTTGTAAAGGCTTCGTAGTGATCTCCTGGCTACACACCTGGGAAGTGTGAATGTGGTTCGTAGCCACTGGCATAATGGAGGTTCTTTTAGTCCACCCGGCAACGGGGGATGAAATCACTACATGTGGGTACAGTGGTACAAACTCTGCAGAGTCAAAAACTGTCATGACAGCCGTGCTCACGGTCAAGAGCGGCTTGGACTTATTCATGATTAGAGGATTGATGGTTTTGGAAGTTACGCGGGGAGCTTAACATTGAAAATGATGTTATGGTTATTGGATTATGATGATGGGATGGGAGATTGGGACCATTTCACTTGTGTAGTAATGTAGGTGCTTAATAAGCTAAGGTGATAGGTATTAATTGCGTAGTGCTTTAACCATGAGTTCAACCTCTCCTTGTTCTAGCCATGCATGATATAATTTTCCCACACTTGCTGAGTACCATTGGTACTCAACCTTGCATATTTGTTGGTTTATATTGCTGCTCAGGTCAAGATAATGAGATGGTGTATAATGATCAAGACTTTGGACCCGAAGAAGGTTTCTAGGTTCATGGAGACCCCCGGGCAACGCCTGTGATGAAGCCCTCAAGAATAATATTCCGCTGCTAGTTTATTTACTTGTGATGAACTTATTATTGTCCATTGAGACATTTGCGAATGTAAGACTTATTTATATTCGACACCTGGCTTGTAATAAATGATGCTTCACTATTTGTCATCACATGTATGAGAAAATGATCCTGGCATACATGTGATATTCACTTGGTTGTTTCTTGGGAAAAGCCGGGTGTGACAGGGTGTCTCCAATGAAGGGCATAAACAGATTTGGGGTGAGAGGAAAGTTGGCACCCCGATTCATTGGTCCATTCCAGATTACTGAAAGATGTGGATCGGTGGCATACCGGCTGAAATTACCAGAAGCACTTTCCGGCGTGCACGACGTCTTTCACATTTCCCAGCTGAGGTAGTGTCTCAAGCTATCAACTACCGTTCAGCTGAAAGACATTGAAGAACTGACACCGGATCTCACCTATCGGGAGGAACCGGTGCAGATTATCGATGAAAAGGCCCGAACCACACGCAACCGTATGTTGTGGTTCTACAAGGTTCTATGGAGTAATCACTCCATGGACGAAGCGACATGGGAGAGCGAAGAATTTCTTCATGCTAACTACCCCGACTTTTTCACGTCGCATATCTGGTAATTTTCCACCGTCCTCTCTCTCATTTTCACCTTATAATCTCGGGACGAGATTCTTTTAAGGGGGGAGGAATTTAAGGGCCTCAGTTTTGACACAAAATTGAAGTGTTCATCACCACACCACACACCTCATTTGAGGAAAGATGATGAACACAAATGAAGAGCAAGTAACCACCATCAACATGCTCATTAGAGAACAAACTCACACATTGCAAAAGTGGTATTTCCCACATGTGATATAGGTGGGCTGGACATATGAAAACTCCTACACTTTGCTAAGGATGTCCATGCCAAGTTTCACCCAAATTCCAAACCTTTTAGAGGTCATTTTGGGTATAGCTAGTAAGAGGGCAGTTTGAAACCATATTCAAATTTAAACTGTTTTTATTCCATGAATTTAAAAGTGGGAGGCATATTCTTACTCAGCACATTTTTGTGAGCCTACAAACCAATTTTCACTCCATTTGGAGTTGATCTTGACATGAGCTAAGTGGGACAAATTCAAACTTTATTTGAATTTAAAACTGCACTTGTGCTGAAATTCATTCAAACCAAACCCAATTTGAACTTTGATCAATTCAAATGGCTCATGGGTGAATAATTTGAATTACCAGGGGTACTATGGGGCTCACTGTTTACAACAGTGATTAGGAGTAAATTTCAGAGGTTAAAACTGGAAGTGGGACCCACATGTCAGCCACCACTTCAACTCAAACCGACTGAAATTTTCTCACTCGGTTAACCGAGCCGCCGCTGCGATCGCCACCGAGGGGAACCGCCGCGCCAGCAGCTGCTTGCCCACGCGCTGACGTGAGGCGGTGCAGAGCCTTCTTAAGGCGCCTTGCCCCCTCCTCGGCCGAAGCCTCACCCGTTTCTTCCCCCGCAAGAACTCAGCGCCGGCAGAAACCTTCTGCAGCTCGGAATCGATCGGAGAGCGCCGATCACAGCTTCCTCCGTCCCCTCCAGAGCCACGGCAAGGTACTAGAGACCTCCGTCTTCCCCGCTGCTAGAATTCAGTTGAAACCGATTGATATCGGCTGTGCCAAAAGATCAATTCGGTGACTTAGAACCGCCGCACCTCGGGCTCCCGTGGACAGCCCAGCCAGGGCGTTGTCACGCCTGCGCCAAGGCACCCTTGGACGCGCTGGTGACCGGTGCTGCTCACCCCCGAGCCACAGCTCGAGTGGTTGCTCACCAGCGGCGAATTTCCAGTTTTCCCCTTTCTGTGTGCAGAACGACCTTCGGGTGCGATTCCGTTGAATTTGTGCTCTAGAAAGGATTAGAGGGCCTCAATCCGCTCTCACACAAAGTAGACACGGTAACGCACAGGTTGCCTTCACAACCCTTGGCCGGAGAACCTCTGTACCCGGCGTAATTCGAGGTTTACCAATGGCGGAACAAACGGGAGGCATCGGGCGCACGGTGAGGACCTACTTTGGGCCTTCCCCGAGCTGCCTCGAGCTCATGTCGACCTTCTCTGAGGTCCACTGATGCTTCCCGACCGGTTC
Source organism: Neostapfia colusana (assembly GCA_030760725.1). NCBI lineage: Eukaryota > Viridiplantae > Streptophyta > Magnoliopsida > Poales > Poaceae > Neostapfia > Neostapfia colusana. Next base: position 42,624,432 of record JASWHV010000001.1, on the reverse strand, counting down.
CTTGAGTAGTTGAGGTGCTAGGGAAGTCAGCCGACATGGCCGAAGTCTTTCCGAGGTGGCGGCTCGTCGCCGACCATGCACCGGCCATTGTCATGAGTAGCTGACCCCAGAATCCTGTTCCCCGAGTGAAAGTAGGCAGGGGCGGCCAAAATCGTGAAGTTTGGAGCTGTACAGAAGCCGGCGGCGAGCTCTCCGGCGAGGTCCCTCGGCGGCAGAGCGCGGGCGTCGCGAGGTTGAAGAAGGGGGTGGACCCCAGCTGTCAGCCACAGATATTTTAAATCGGGATCGGAGTGTGGACGGGATCGGGTGTGCTGGCGCGCAAAGACCCTGTGGGCCGCAGTGTGCGGTCGCCTCGGCGTACGACGCGTGTCCCCGGAGCCCACTCGCGAGTTTAAACTTTTCCCCGATTTTCAGATTTCCTTCAAACTTCAAATCCTCATAACTTTGGCTAGAAAGCTCCAAATTGAGTGAACAAAATTTTGCTGGATTCATCTATCTGAGTACTTTCCAGCAAATCAAGTTTCACTTCATGAAATTCCTTATTTCTCCAGAATTAATTCCTCAAAATTTAAACTGTTTGGAATTTTAACTGCAGAATCCTTTGGAGGAAAATCCTGAAATTTTGCTGGGATGTTCACCAAAATATCCTTGAACTACCATAAAAATTTCAGATCCATTTGAGCTCATTTGATCCACCTAATGGTGTGATTAGTGAAACTGTTCCAGAGAAAATAGAAAATGTTCAGAAACATTTTCAGAATTTTCTCTGAAATTGTTTAGCTCATATCTTTAGCTAGAAACATTCAAATTAAGTGAGACCAACTCCATTAGAACCCTCTGAAAATCTAGTTTTCAGAAAGTCATAGTTTGTTTCATGAAAATCCTTAGAACACCCTAAAGCCTTCAATTAAGGTCAAGTACATGATTAATTGTGGAGGGCTCAAATGAGCTTTGCTGCAACTAAAACTTAACCAAGTCTCTATTTAGGTTGTAACCAAGCCACAGTAAAAGTTTCACAGTCATTGAGTCTGTCTAGTGGGACTTATAAGCTTCACAAATTCAAACTTAATACACATGCATTCAAATTAATACATGTACCTCTCTTATCATGTAGTCGCTAAGGTCGAGGAGGAACCCGAAGTCCTAGACTTCGTTACTCCGGAGGAAAAGCAAGCCTACGACCCAGAGCAGCAAGGCAAGCTCCGGTTTGCATTAACCTTTTTACAAATTTTTATTGTTTTGAGCACATACTTGTTTACTTTATTCTTTGCATTAGAGTCTTGCTTGGAAGCCCCACTGCATAGCCAAGAGAACCATGGGTTGGGTTTAGGATTGCAAACCCCGGTAGCTACTGCATTGCTATGATAGAGTAGGATTCGGTACAAGTCAAGTAGTTGGAACTACTCGCGAGCATAGGCTAGAGGCACTCGACTCGGGTAGTGATAGCACATGAAACACATGGCAAGAAAATGAGAGCAAGCGGAGGGTAAGGGCAGCAGGACGTTGGGGCCTGTGTGCTGTAGCTCCGCTTGTGTCGATTGAGGACCGAGCCGTGTGCGGGCCTGTTGAACAAGCTAGAACAGTACCGAAGACCTACCGACTATATGGGAACCGGGAAACCGATGTAACTCGGTTAGCTGGGTATTGAGGCATTGCCCGTCGTTCAGAGGGTAGGTTGAGAGCTCGAGGTGTAAATCGGCTGGCGGCACTGAGATGCGTGTGCAGAGACCTCTTGCTCGGTACGATGGGACCGATTCAATATTTGGCTGACGGGCGAAAGGTAGTTGCGTACGGCGTCCGTGATGGTTGTTGTAGGCAACATCGAGTACGGGCGTACGTGACGGGTTGTTCGGGTAACCCTGCAGGTGTAAATCGATTATAATCGCCATCCCTCACGGTCAGTGAGTACCACTTGTTCACTGTACCATGACGTAGAAAGAATAGGCTAGTTACATGTTAAAATGTTGCTGATTGAAAGATGGACTTGATTGCTAATGAATTGATGTAATTTAGAGCTAACTAAATTTCTTTTCAACTTTGGGCAAAGTACATGAGAGAAATGCGTTTCTTGTTTGATTGCGGCTCTCTCATGTGCCTTAGCGTGAGGTTCTCCACAAACTGCTGCTAAAACTTGAAAGTAAGGTTCTACTAATTAGGCGAGTCCTTTGCAAATGATTTTACCTCATGTACCCATCACCCCTCATGTAGAAGTTCCATGTTTAGGTGAGACGGGTCAGACTTGCTGAGCCTTCGTGCTCACTGCTTGTGTTTGAAGCTTTTGCAGGGTTCTATGAGGAAGGGACTCCCGAAGAGGAGACGGAACCCTAGGAGGGGAACCCCGTCGAGTGGCAGTCGTGCACGCCGCAGAGTTAGTGTGTGTGTGTGCTAGCAAGGACACATTCAAGGGCTGAACGTGCACTTGATGCTTAGTCTACGCCCGTGAGTGTAGACTGAACTTATTTTGATATAAACATGTTCATAAACTTGTTTATGTAATAAAATTTCGCTTCCGCTTTGTACCTTTGACGTGTGTTATCCGGTGCTGTGCAACGCAGCGCCCCTCAGCGTGATCCGGGCTCGACAAGACCAATGGGGTCGTGTCAATGGGTTGAGGCCCATTTGACTGATTTTCATTCGAATTTTAACCAGATCAAATATGAATATATTCAAATAAATATAGATAACTGACTATTCAGTCGGATATTCATCAAACCGTTTCTGATCGATATCCAAAATTGAATGTCCGAATCCAATTCGAATCCGAAAAATATCCGACAAAAAAGGATATGGATCGGATATTTTCGAAAACTGTAACGGATGATCCAAAAAATATCTGATCCGTTTTCACCACTACTCACCGTGGGCTGGTCAGCCTTGGACCAGGCCCGTAAGCCTTATTGTCAAAAATAATATATTTATTTTTGGAATTAACCTAGAGCCGCCACTAAAAAACCCAAATATCAACTATCCGAGCTCCAAATGATCCAATTCCTCCTAAACTCATTTAAAATCGACCCCTATCCATTCCAATATATTGTGTATGTTCATGCGTCGCGAAGTTATTCACCGAAGAGGGTGTTTCTTCGACGACACAGGCCCACTTGCATTACATATATATGATATTTATATTTTTCTGATTGTTGTATGAATGTTTATTTGAATCTGAATGGGTGCAAATTGTGTTTGTGCTGTTTGTATTTGAATTTGATCTGGAAATTAGAGAAAACAACATATAGTTCTGTATAGGGTATATATCTTCACAGACGGTTCTAAAATATGCACCACATGTGCTAAGAAATTATCGCAGGCGACCAGAGGTTAAAAACGGCCTATGACAGCAGATTATCACAGGCGATGGTTGGCTAAGAACTGCATGTGGTAGTAGGTTTTTACAGGCGGTTGCTAAAGTTGAACGATGATAATAGATTTTTACGGGTGACCACATATAGAGAGCTGCCTGTGATAACAAATTATCACAAGCGGTCCGCTAGGAAGAACCGCCTGCGATATCCTTTTTTACAAGCTGTCCTATATAAATAGGCGCCTGTGATATTCAATTTCACAAGCGGCCTGTAACGATGTAGCGGCTACGATATCCAGTTTCACAAGCGGTCCTCCATTTAGAGCGCATGTGGTAGTCAATTTTCACAACCGGTCATTCATAAAGAGCCGCTTGTGGTAGTCCATTTTCACAAGCGGTCCCTTCTAAAGAGCCGACTGTGATAATTCATTGTCACAGGCGGTCCGTTTTAATGAATTGCGTGAGGACCCACCTTTACTAGGGCCCACTTGTGCTTCCCATACCAATCCCTGGATCAGTAGTTGGTACACACAACAGAATGTACCAAGTTCCATACATCACTTTATTCTCAACAGGACCATTATGGGCTTACAAACATATTTAGATTACAATCAGTGTGGCCTGCAAGAGTTGAACGGCAGAAGAACAAGTGGCACCGTGCCCCTCAGATAGCTTTGGGTGCAGGACTAGACCTACTCGTCATCGATATGCGCTTCACCTTCGTCGTCCTCCTCTCCTCCATCCTCTGATGGTTGTGAAACAAGCAAGAGTGAGTAGGAAAGGTACTCAGCAAACCCTAACACTACTCAATGGGAAGTGTTTCATGCAAGAGGTTGTAGCAAGGCGCGGCCATATGACTTAGAGTTGCCAAAAGCATCCATGTAGGGTTCTCTTTTGGAAGTGATTTGCAAAGCAGAAGGGTATCTGAGTCATGATTTTAGTTGGTGGGACCTGGGGGAGTTGAACTCCATCCCGCCAGTTCCCTAAGTTTTATTCGAGTGTTCGAGCCCCATGGACCTACTAGCTCTGGAACACGACCATAATATCCAAAACACGAAAAGTACTGCCATAATCCAAATCAAGGAAACATACTAAGACTAATCAACAAGAGCTCAAAACATAGTGTGTCAAGAGCGTGACAACAGTTATCCGGATATTAACACACTGCAGAGGTTGTACACTTTACCAACAGGTCATGCACTCCTAGCAAGGAAGTAACACAACGCTCGCCTCATCATCCCCGAGTAACCCTATAATCACACCTCGGGACTGTGACACCCGGTTACGAAAATGATCCCAGTGGATGCATATGTGTGCCCAGGATGTTCATCACACATACACATGTAGTCTGCTGCGACGACCCGACGGTCTCGACTAGCCCGGATCATGCTGAGGGGTTCTGCATTGGACAACACCGCATAACACACAAAAAGGTACAAAGCGGAAGCAAAAGTTTTATTACATAAGCATGTTTATGAACATGTTTACAAAAAAATATGTCAAGTCGACACTCACGGGCGTAGACTAAGCAAAAGAGTTCACGTTCAGCCCGTGAACGTGTTCCCACTAGCACACACATACACTAACACGGTGGCGTGCACGACTCCCACTCGATGGGGTTGCCCTCTTGGGGTTCCGTCTCCTCCTCGGGAGCCTCCTCCTCATAGCACCCTGCAAACGCTTCAAACATAAGCAGTGAGCACAATGGCTCAGCAAGACTAACCCGTCTTACCTACACATGAAACTCTACATGCTGGGTTTGCAGTGCATAATGGAATGTAAGTTGCAAAGGACACGCCTAATTAGTTAAACCTTACTTTTGAGTTTTTAGCGCAAGTTGTGGAAGAACCTTGTGCTAAGGCACATAAGAGAGCCGCAATCAAACAAGAAAGCATTTCTCTCATGTTCTTTACCCAAGGTTGAAAAGAACTTTAATTAGCTCTAAACTACAACAAGTCATTAACAATCAAAGTACATTTTCAATCAGCAACTTTTTAACATGACTCTAGCCTGTTCTTTCTGCGTCTCGGTACAGTGAACAAGTGGTACTCACTGACTGCAAGGGATGGCGATTATAATCGATTTACACCTGCAGGATTGCCCGAATAACCCGTCACGTACGCCCGTACTCGATGTTGCCTACAGCAACCACCACAGACGTCGTACGCAACCACCTTTCATTCGCCAGCCAAATGTTGAACCGGTCCTATCGTCCCGAGCAAGAGGTCTCTGCGCGCGCATCCGCAGTGCCGCTAGACGATTTATACCTCATGCTCTCACCCTACCCTCTAGACGACAAGCTATGCCTCAACAGATCGCTACCCGAATTACATCGGTTTCCCGGTTCCCATATATCCGGTGGGTATTCAGTACTGTTCTAGCTTGTTCAACAGGCCCGCACACGGCTCAGTCCTCAATCGACACAAGAGGAGCTATGGCACCCAGGCCCCAAAGTCCTGCTGCCCTTACTCTCCGCCCGGTCTCATTTTTCTTGCCATGTGTTCCATTTGCTATCTCTAACCTAGTGGTGTGCCTCTAGCCTATTCTCGCGAGCAGTTCCAACTACTCGACTTGTACCGAATCCCACACTAGTTTACCATCGCAGTGGCTACTCGAGGTTTAAAACCTAAGCCCAAAACCATGGTTCTCTTGGCTATGCAATTGGGTTTTCAAACAAGACTCTAATGCACAATTAAAGTGGATACTCAATGTAAGTCCTCGAAACAATAAAGTTATAAAAGGGCTAATGCAAACCGGAGCTTGCCTTGCTGCTGGTCGTATGCTAGCTGTTACTCTGGGGTGATAAAATCCAACAGCTCCGGCTCCTCTTCAACCTTAGCGACTACATGAGATAACCATACATGCGTGTCAATTTAAATGCACATGAGTTTGAAGTTGATATTATAAAGTCTATACATATAGCTAGACAGTTCTAATGACACTAAAATTTTTACTGTGGTTCGCATACAACCTAAACAGAAACTTGGCCAAATTTCATTTGTATCAAAGCTCATTTGAGCCCTCGACAAATAAATGTGTATTTGAACTTAATTAGAGCTCTTAGGGTGTTCTAAGGATTTTCATGGAGCATTCCATTACTTTCGGGAAACTAGATTTTTATAGGGTTCTAATGGAGTTGGTTTCACCTAATTTGAAGATTCCTAGCAAAAGATATGAGCTAAAAAAGTTCAGAGAAAATCTGAAAATGTTTCTGGACATTTTTCATTTTCTCTGGAACAGTTTCATTAATCACATCATTAGGTGGATCAAATGAGCTCAAATGGATCTGAACTTTTTATGGTAGCTCAGGGATATTATGATGAACATCCTGGCCAAATTTCAGAATTTTGCCCCAAAGGGTTCTCCAGTTAAAATTCTAAACAGTTTGAACTTTGAAGAATTAATTCTGGAGAAATAAGGATTTTCATAGGGTGAAACTTGATTTCTTGGAAAGTACTCAGATAGATGAATCCAACAAAATTTGTTTCACTCGATTTGGAGTTTCCTAGCCAAATTATGTGTGTTTGAAGTTTGAACTAGAATCTGAAAATTGGGAAAAGTTTACATCCCTGCTCGTGGGTCTGGGACAACGTGTCGGCTCCTCAGCGGCTGCCAAACGGGGCCACTGAGTCTTACACGTGCAGCTACAGATGATCCGGAGCCGCAACCGATCCCCGATTTAAATCCCTACTCGCTGACACGTGGGGCCGGGGGTCGTCTTCAACGTTCCGCCCTCCCGCGCGAACCCGAAGCCGAGCTCGCCGGAAGCCGATATCCCGGCCATCTCCCGAGCCCTGGCTGGCCGCTAAGGCCTAACCCGATACGCTGAACTCTCTGGTAACATTTCCCTGAGCCGGCAAGGTCTCCATCCTAGTCCGTGACAGTGCAACGGCTCGGCTTCACTTCGGCAGCGTCGTCCACAACCTCTAGCCCGTCACCCACTGAGTTCTCGAGCTCTACAGCACCGGTGTGACGTGTAGATACTCGACATAAGCTCAAGCTAGCTCGGGAGAGGCTCTAAGTGAGCTCGCACCGTGCTCCTGACGGCTCCCGCCATTGGCACCGGTAGCAAAACTCAAAATAGGCTGTCTACAGGGGTTTCCATGCTAGGGTTGCGAAGGAAAGTTGTTCTCTAAACTATTATGGGGCGAGAATTTGGAACATCCGCACCCGAAGGTCGGTTTACACCGAGTGGAAGGAAAATCCAAAATTTGTCGCCGGTGATCAACCACTCGGGCTACGGTTTTGAGGTGAGCAACACGAAGTCCTAACGCGTCTCAGGATGCCTTAGCTTGGGCGTGACACATTCCTGTTAGGGCTGTCCACGAGAGCCCGAGGTGCTGAAGAACTTTAGGTCGCCGCAAAAGCTTGCGGTATCGGTCGGGAAAAGCCGAACTCGGCTGGTTCTTGTGACGGGGAGGTAGGAAAAGGAGCTAGGTTACCGTTTTGCAGCTCAGGAACGCCTTTCACACACTGTGGCGCGGTTTCCGGTTGAGTTGCGACGGCGGCGGTGTTCTTGGCTCTGTGTTCGTGCGATAGCGAGGAGCAACGAGTGAAACTGTCTTTGGTCGGCTCAATTGCAAGGGTAAGAAGGCTGGGCGGCGTCTGAGCGTGAGCGCACGCCGAGCAGGAGCTGGCAGCGGAATTTGTCTCGGTGGCGATAACAGCGCCGGCCCGAGAAACCGAGTCCTCAGTCGGTTTGCTCGAGTGTGAGACTGACAATGGGTCCTACCCCCTTGTTTTAACCTCTAAAATTCAATTTTTCCCACTGCTCTTAATATTTGTGACCCTCATGCCCTTTGCAATTTGACCAAACCACAAAATGGCCAGTTAAGTTTAAATAATTCAAAGTGTGATTTGATTTGATCAAATTTGCAGCAAAGGTTAACTGAAATTCAAATTTGATTCGAATTTAGCCAAAATAGCTCATGTCAAGATCAACTCTAAATGGAGTGAAAATTGGTGTGTGAGCTCACAAAAACGTGCTGAGTGTGAATATGCATCCCACTTTTGAATCCATGGGATGAAAGGAGTTTGAATTTGAATTTGTCAGAACCCTCAATACAAGGTACCCCCACGCACAGGGGAAAAATTCCTAAGGACCTCGCCCTCCTCCACAGGGAGAGCTCCGAAGGCGCCATGTGTCCAGCGGGACCGGACCTCCCTCTCCTCATAGGAGAGCTCCGGACCCGCCACGTGGCCAACTGAGCCGGACCTCCCCCCTCCGCGGGGAGAGCTCCGAAGGCTCCACGTGTCCCGCGGGGCCGGACCTCCCTCTCCTTAGAGGAGAGCTCCGGGCCCGCCACGTGGCCAGCAGAGCAGCGCTGCCTGCCCCCGCGCGGTAGGCAGCAAGAGTAAAGATGCACCATACCTTGCCTGTACAAGGCATTCAAGACCCGCGCTTTCCCAAGGCGCGGAGACGCGGAGCACGCCTCTGTCAAGTGCCGTTGCGCCCAGTCACATTGCAGACTGGCGCGCCGTGTCAGAGCGTGCCCGCCAATAAACACAGCGACAAGACATCCCCTGCCGCCCCTGCCATCATCAACCACTACGACTAGATTGCGGCATGGGCAGGGCGGCAGAACGAAGACTCGGAAGCCCTCGCCAGAGACAACTACTGGCATAACTGTAGATATAGTAGATGGCAGGCAATCTCCCCGAGACCACCTGTCGGGTCCCGGGCCCACCTTGTAAGCCGAACGAGCCTTGAACTACAAAGGCTCGGGTAGGTAACGTTAGCAAGGGTTCGACTCTTAGCACACATACGCTCCAGCAATCGAGCACTGAGGACATCCTCAAGCTCAGGACTCCGGTTCTGAGCAGCAAGCAATACAACGAGCAACTCTGCTCACCGTGGACGTAGGGTTTTACGCTCCGGCGGCATGAACCACGTAAAATCCCCGTGTCTAGCTTCTCCCTCGATCGTCCCTAACGCTGAAGCTCTCCGTGAGTGACTAGCCCCACCAAAAAAGAACCTCCGCGGGCTGCCCAGAGCAGGCCCGGGGGAAGTGTCGGCTACACACTTCGACATTTGGCGCGCCAGGTAGGGGGCTTTTCCCTTGCGTGACGAGCTTCTGCCGACAAAGATGACGAAGCTCCCTTCAGCGGCAAGCACTCCCCGCCCACGTTCACGACGAACGGTGACCAGCAGGGACTACGTCTCGACACACTCAGGATGAACTGTGTCGGCGCAAGCTGGAAGCCAGCAGCCGACTCCGGCAGCGCCGAGTCTGGCAGAGCAGGCTCCAGCAAGCGTGATATCCTTTGCAGCGCTGAGCGTCTCCCACGGGGGCGCACTAGCTGCAGCAAGAGCGCTACTGTGCAATCCACCTGCTGGGGACGCGCCTCAGTCAGCGACCGAGCAGTGGATTCGCGACGTAGACCGTCTCGTCGTCGCCGCCGCCAACCCTCGACTTCGGCGGGGACGACGCCCCAGTCAACTGGCTGTGTCGCTAACGCGCACGCCAACGGTTGACGGGCAGACGTCCGATTCCCGCTCCACCAGGCTCCCATCGGAAGACCTGAGGTCGGAGCTGGAACGATGCCACTTAGGCAAAGATGCACGAGTGCTCATTGAGCGACGGCGAGAAAGGCATCGCAACCACGAGGCCAGCGACAGCATGTCAACCGCCTCGACCCAGCCTGAGGCGCAGACGTTCGCCGCACAATCTCTGCCCCAGGCATACACCACACAGCATATGCCCCAGCCATATGCCCTGCAAATGGAGCCCCCAGTCTATGGCGCAGCCCTGCCCATAGCGGGGTACACAGTGCCAGCAGCGAACCAAGTGTTCGCGGCACCAACGCCTGCAGCAACAGGAGCAGGATGTGCGGCCCTGGCGCCACACCTTCGATTCGCGAAGTGGCCGCGCAAGTTCTGACCGCACCTGCCCGAGATGTACGATGGCAGCGTCAACCCGGCGGAGTTCCTCTAGATCTACTCCACCGCCATCCTTGCTACAGGAGGGGACGAGGCCGTCATGGCCAGCTACTTCCCCGTCGCCTTGACCGGCCCGGCCCGGTCTTGGCTCATGAATCTCCCCCAGGGTTCCATAACCTCCTGGGGAGAGCTCTGCCGGCAGTTCACTGCTAACTTCGGCAGTTCTTACACCCGGCCTGGCACGGAGCTCGACCTCCACGCCGTCCAACAACAACCTGGAGAGACACTGCGCTCCTTCATCCAGCGGTTCTCCTAGGTGCGGAACACCATCCCGCATATTCAAAATGCTTCTGTGGTGGTGCGTTCCGGCAGGCTGTACGGGACAAGAAGATGCTTGAGAAGCTCGCGACCAGAGAGGTTCGCGACGTCACAGAGCTCTTCACCCTGGCGGACAAGTGCGCCAGAGCAGCAGAAAGGCGGAACTGGCACTCACTGCCAGCCTCCGAGATAGGAGGACAGCCCAGATCTGGTGCTGCTTCCCACGGAAGCGGCAAGAAGATCAAGAACCGGGGCGGTGGCAAGATGAAGCCACCGACCGCAGCCCCCGTTGCTGCAGAAGCAGCACCCAGTGGAGCTCGGGGGCCACGCCCCGACAAGAGGCAGCGACAGTCACAAGCTCCAGATGGTGACCAAGGCGAGCCTTGCCCCGTGCATGACACCAGCAACCATACTGCTGCTGAGTGCCAGGAGATTCAGAATCTCACGGAGCGCTTCCGCAAGGTGAAGCAACCGCATGCTGACGCCCCTCCCTTCCGTCAAAGGGAGGGCAAGCAGAAGGTCAACACCCAAGACAACGTCGGCCACCAGGTGGGGTTCTAGGAGTCTCAGCGCGCCGTAAAGACGGTACACAACTATGTGGACTCCAGCTCCAGTGACGACGAGTCAGGGCGGTAGCCGACTACCACTGCCCCAAAAGGTCTGTGGAGACTGCACTGCTGCAGTATCAGCCCTAGAGAGGCTACAAGCAGTTGCAGCAGCCCGAGCACCAGCCCCCAGCGGTGCAGAACCGGGCCAGCTCCGCCCGGGCGCACGTCTCCGTGCCTCGGCGTCACCTCCCTGGGGCCGCCCAGGATTCGTCAACACCCTGTTGGCCTGAGCCAATGGAAGAAGACATCCTGGGTCTCCAAGAAGAGTCCGGGTCCGCCTACCTCTTGTCGGCCTGAGCCAATGGAAGAAGGTACCCCCGGGGCTCCCGGGAGAAGCCGCGCGGGACCAGCTCTGGCGTGAAGATATCGACCTCGTCGGCGAGGCATGATTACAAGCAACACTCCACAACGCACGGTCCCGGCTGGCGCTCTGGCACTACCGCCAAAAGACCAAGCGTGTCTGGGAGCTACAAGAAGGCGACCTAGTGCTGTGGCACTCACTTTCTCGCGAAGGACCTATAAACTCTCCCCCAGCCGGGAAGGTCCCTTCCGAGTCACGAAAGTTGCCGTCCCAGGTACATATGCCTCTCCACCAAGGATGGGATCCGCTCTCGAACCCTTGGAACACGGAACATCACAGTAAGTTCTATCTCCTGAGCATTAGTAGAACAGGCCTTTTCCTTTCTGTAATAGATCCCATAGGCTCCAAGAACAACGCTCGGAGCAGCTAAACCTCAGGGGACGGTCCAGGACTACGTCCAGCTTGGCCTGGTTCCGACCCCAAGCGCGTAGAGTCTTGCTTCCCTTCTTAATTATGCGGGTCGTTGCCTCCATGTTCAACCTGCCTTCCTCCTACGGGCATTTACACAGAAACCTGTCCTACCACGCTCTTACTTATGTGCTCATTTAAATTACACATTAATTTTTATGACCGCACTTTCTATGTATGCTCACCGTACATTTAGCTCCCCTTTTCCGCTCTCATCCATAGTTGGCATTTTCTATCCTACCGAAGGCGGTTGCGCTTGAAGCACTTGCCAATGGCCAGGGGGCCTTTCGGGCCTCCCCCAGTCAGGTGTTGCGGCGCCAGTTGGTCACCTCAAGGAAAGACCTACGCTGTGCATGGGGGGTCCAGTGTGCATAGCCTGCTTTGCCGGTTCCGACCCAAAGCGTGCGCGCCCTGCCCTTCGGAGGTCCAGGGGAGTACAGCTGCTTTGCCTGGTTTTGTACCGCAAGCCTGTGCACACTGTTTCCCCGGCGCACGGTCCGATACTAGGGGCCGGACGGTCGTACCCTGACCTCAAAGGGAGCCGGAGCCCTGGCACCTCGCGCACAGAATTGCCCAAGCCCCGTATACCGGACTAGGACCGTAAGCCATATAAGACTAAGAGACCAGGAGGGGAGAACCCCCCGAGGAAAATTACGCTTCCTCTACCTGTGTGCAGGATCACCAGGTTTTAGCTACGGGGACCGCATGAAGGGGGGGAAAGAGCCATCGACTACTCCAGCGCAAGACCGGAGGATCCGAGTTTCGCCCCTTCTGCAGGGGCGAGCCCCGAAGGCCCCACGTGTCCAGCGGGGCCGGAGCTCCCCTCTCCTCAGAAGGAGCTCCTGGCCCGCCACGTGGCCGGCAGAGCCAAGCCTCGCCCCCTCCGCAGGGGTGAGCCCCGAAGGCCCCACGTGTCCAGCGGGGCCGGACCTCCGTCTTCTCAAAGGAGAGCTCCGGGCCCGCCACGTGGTCGGCAGATCCGGACCTCCCCGTTCTCACGGTGCGAGTTCCGGAGACCTCTGGGACCCTTAACACAATAAGGACCTGGGGAAGGTGTCTGTGCAGGGCTTCAAGATTGGTGAAGATCTCTGAGTACCTTGCGGAGCTAAGGACTCAGCCAGGCGAAGCCAAGAAGAAGACAAAAGCACACAGACACAGTAAATAACAAGAGTCTATTCATTCAAGGCTCCACGAGCTAGACTACAGACTCAATGAAAAAAAAAGAGATACAAGCCCTAGGATTCCCCTGGCTCTCGCCGGAACATAGAGGCTACGACGGCGGCCACGTCCCCGACTTCGGCTCTGGCGGCTTCCTCCCGTTCCGCGGAGGGGCCCTGACTCGCTGGCTCCAGTGAGAAGGTGGGATCCCGGCTCTGGAAGCATGCCAACACATGTGTAGCAACCTCCATGGCCAGGCCCCATCCCTCTGCCTCGAGCTCGCCGGCGACCACCACTTCGAGCCTGTTCAGCTTGGCGCTGATAGACTCGAGCGAGGGGATCACCTCGGCCACCTTCTGCGTCGGGGCCGCTGCCTTCACTGGGCTAAAGCCGAGAGGGACCAGGGCGGACCCCACCTGGTCTACGAAGTTCAAGACCGCCTGGGCCTCGGAGGACCGCAAGGCCAGCAGCTCCTCCACCTCGTGGCAGGATGCCAGCAAGGCGTCAAGGCTCCCCTCGGAGAATTCCTTCTCCTTGGTGGCCAGCGAACTCTCCCGAAGCTAGAGGCGCTGGGCAAGCTGGTCCAACTCCGAAGCCCGGAAGTCGGCTGCGAGCCCCCGGTCCAGGGCCGCCTCGTGCTTCCGGGAGACCTGCTCCTACCTTGCGACCAGGTCTGCCTTCTGGGTCTCCAGCTCTTTGGCACGAGCCCTCAGGTTGCCTTCGCCAGCCGCCAGCCTTGCGGCGATCTTCTCCGCCTCGGCCGCCGCAGAGCGCTCCTGGTCCGCGACGGCGCGCTCACGGTGCTCCAGCTTCAGACGCAGATCCTCCAAAGCAGAGAGACGCTCATCGGCCTGAGCGTGAGACTCGCGGACCTCCTGGTGGAGCCGCTGAGTCTCGGAGTCCAGACGGTCGACGGCCCTCTTCTGACGGTCAAGGAGCGCCTCCATGACGTCGAGTGATGCCCGCCTCGAGTCAAGATCCTCCCTGACCTCCTCAGTTCGCTGCCTCAAAAGGCGCCCCCAGGTGAGGAGGCGATCCCTCTCACCTACCTGCTCCTCCCGCTCGCGACCGAGCGTGGCCAAAACCTGCCGGACGCTCGTCTGGGCGAGCGCGAGGGCGTCTGCCAGGGGCAGCGGGGCGGCAGAGGCCAGAGTGGCGCCCCCGACCTCCTCCATCACGCGACGCTCCGGCAACCGGGATAAGGCGCCGATCAGGAGAAGCCGGCACTGGGACAGGCTCGCTCCTGGTGCTCCCTGGTTCGCTGCTCGCCGTAAGGCTCGTGGCAGTTTCTCCCGCTCCGGCAATAGGGGGCGAGATATCAACAGCCAGTCCTGCCGAACCCTCAGCGACAGTCGGCTCCCGAGCCGGTGGAGGGGGATGAATGGGAGGAGTCGCCGCTGCCGCAGGAGCCGGGCCGACCGGCGCAGAAGGAACTTGCGCTGGCTTGGGGGCCGCTGCGACCGTTTCGGCTTCCGAGCGCTGTGGCGCGGACCCCCCGTCAGTCGAGGATGGCTGGGTACGGGAGCGTTACCGGCACTCGGGGAGTCCCTGCAAACATGGGAAACTCCTGAGTTAGGAAAAGAAGAAGACAATACAGGCTCTAGAATCCGGTAGGCGTCGCTTACCGAGAGACACGAGCGCTCCAACGGGCTCTGAACCCCGGCTTCCGAGCCAGTGTAGGTCCACTAGAGCCCTCCGTCGCCGCCAACGGCTGCCCCGCAGTCGCCCGGACTGGCGGAGCAGGGCATGCTTCTGAAGCCCCCCTGGACGCCGATCCGGCCCCTGAGGCCCGGGGCGCCTGGGTTCTTGGCTCGCCCCTGGGCATCGACGCACCAGCACTCCCCCTCGAGGCTCCACCACCTGAGGAGGGAGGACGCGACGCCCGGGAACCTTCAGCCCGTCGCCGCTCAAGAGGAGTCCCGTCGGGATGATGAGCCCGAGGCCTCTTGGAGTCGCCACCCAACGGGGCGCCATCTCCAGAAGCAGGGCGCGCAGGCGCCCTGGATCCCTGACTTGGCGCAAACGCCGCCACCGGAGGAGACCGGGCGCGCTTCTTCTCCGGAGGCGGGTTGGAAGCCATGGCAGAAGGAAGCTCAAGGACAAGGAAAACAAGGGCGCAAGGACTCAAGGAAGATGCAAGCGCTGGGAAGTGCGAAGGGAAGCTGCGATGCGGGTAAGATCCCCTTTTAAACTTCCTAGGCGCGATTCAAAGCGATACAAAACTCTTCAAATACGCCGCTTGGACAACCGCTTCGGCTCCAAGACTAAGCGTCGATGACAAGTGGACCCAAGCCGTCCCGCTGAAGCGGTGGGCCAAGAAGTCAGTCTCCCAAGGAGACGAGCCGGCAAGACGCTTCGGCGGTTCCTAAAAAGGCGCCGCAACATGAAGAAGTGGCAGTCTTGGGAACTTCCGCAGTAAAAGCAGCCATCAAGTGGGGCACACGCTCCCACGATCCCGTGACTGTTCGTGCTCCAGCAACGGTCAATGCGGGTCTTAGAGAAGGTACGCGGAATGGAAGAGACAGGGGCCCCACCTCATGCTCGCTATCTCCCTCAAGATGTGCTCAGGGGCCACTGTCGGAACCCTCAATACGGGGTACCCCCGCGCATACGGGAAAAATGCCTAAGGACCTCGCCCTCCTCCGCAGGGAGAGCTCCGAAGGTGCCATGTGTCCAGCGGGACCGGACCTCCTTCTCCTAAGAGCAGAGCTCCGGACCCGCCACGTGGCCAACTGAGCCGGACCTCCCCCTCCGCGCGGAGAGCTCCGAAGGCTCCACATGTCCCGCGGGGCCGGACCTCCCTCTCCTCAGAGGAGAGCTCCGGGCCCGCCACGTGGCCAGCAGAGCAGTGCTACCTAGCCCCGCGTGGTAGGCAGCAAGAGTAAAGACGCGCCATACCTTGCCCGTACAAGGTATTCAAGACCCGCGCATTCCCAAGGCGCGGAGACGCGGAGCACGCCTCTGTCAAGTGCCGTTGCGCCCAGTCACATCGCAGACTGGCGCGCCGTGTCAGAGCCTGCCCGCCAATAAACACAGCGAGAAGACATCCCCTGCCGCCCCTGCCATCATCAACCACTACGACTAGCTTGCAGCATGGGCAGGGCGGCAGAACGAAGACACGGAAGCCCTCGCCAGAGACAACTACCGGCGTAACTGCAGATACAGTAGATGGCAGGCAATCTCACCGGGACCACCTGTCGGGTCCCGGGCCCACCTTGTAAGCCGCACGAGCCTTTAACTATAAAAGGCTCGGGTAGGCAACGTTAGCAAGGGTTCGACTCATAGCACACATACGCTCCAGCAATCAAGCATTGAGGACATCCTCAAGCTCGGGACTCCGGTTCTGAGCAGCAAGCAATACAACGAGCAACTCTGCTCACTGTGGACGTAGGGTTTGATGCTCCGGCGGCCTGAACCACGTAAAATCCCCGTGTCTAGCTTCTCCCTCGATCGTCCCTAACGCTGAAGCTCTCTGTGAGTGACTAGCCCCACCAAAAAAGAACCTCCGTGGGCTGCCCAGAGCAGGCCCAGGGGAAGTGTCGGCTACACACTTCGACAGAATTTAAGTTCCAACTACTCTTTTTCTAATTGTACCCAAAAATACCTCAAAAGATTTTGGATTTGGGTGAAATTTGGCATGAGCATCCCTAGCAAGGTTTAGGAGTTTTTCAAATGCTCAGCCCCTATATGATGCATGTGCGAATACCACTTTTGCATTTTGTGAGTTTATCTCCTAATGAGTTTCTTGATGGTGTTTAGTTGCTCTTCAAATGTGTTCATATGAGTTCCTCAAATGAGATAAGTGTTGTGTGATGAACACTTATTGTATATGCAAAACTTGGGCCCTTACATCCACAAACTAAAATTCAGAATATAACCACGTACGAATAATGTTTAAGTACTTTATTACATTGACTCATTGTATCACTCATGAATATCTAACTTATTCTTGCAGCGGAAGATTTTAAACGACAGTGGAAAATGACTAAAATAGCAGGCTCCAACTTCAACTCCACAGGCATATTGACGGTAGTGCGCACGCCTAGTACTCCACTTGTTCCCCAAAGTACTCTTCTCCTATTGCTAATGTATATGTGGGAATGTAAGGGTGAGTACATGTCATACTCAGCAAGTGCGGGAAAAGTATGACATGTAGCTTACAACAAGGTAGGGAGATAAAAAGGTTTATTGCAGCAAGCAAATTTTTTTCACAAACATGGTAAAAACAGTAACTATTTCTAGGTGAATTAAATCCCATCATAACCAGGTTAATATTGAATATTCCTTCATCATAATTTACCATATATCAAGTCTCAACCAGCCATTAATCTTTCTCAAGTTCATATCATACTCATAATTATTCATAACCACCTCATTTTCATATAGCCAAAACCAAATTCATTATCATGACTCAAAACATTCCCAAAACCAATCCAAATGACCATACCATAATCATACCTGAATAACCATCCCAAGTTTTGCCTCTAATCATGGAAGCTGGCCAGGTGCTTGTAACCGGAAGCACGGCTATTATGATAGTTTTACACTCTGCATAGGTGGCACCACTTTACCCAAAAGTTCGTGATTTCAACACCCGTCGGCGACTAGAGAGAACCTTCATTATACCAGTACACAACCATCGGTGTATGGCCAAGAGATCACAAAATAGCCTTTCCAAAGGGGCTACTAGGATGTAAGGACCCATTGAGGTTTCGCCGGCAGGCTCGAATCTCCATTCTCCCACCCACGGGCCCCCTCGTGTGCCATGCAGTTCCCAGGGCAGTCCTCCTCAACTCCCATTCCCCCACCATCCAATGGTCCATAACAAACTAGCTACACACCTAATTAGTCAGCTAAGATGCACCCATATCTGGGCTTGTGGTGGCACTGTCTTCCTGGCATGTGCTCTTATGAACCAGTCCTTAGATCTACGATAAGCAAACCACCATCTCTTTCAGCAACATCAACGAACCAAGCTCGCCTAGATATCCCCGATTCCATGCTCATTAACATTATCAAGTTCTCATCATGTTAAATCTTATGAGTGCTGTAGCTAACAATGTTTTATTTCAGCTTCCCGTATCCCGTAAGTTAAGCGAAGCAAACACGACCATACCCGACTCATCAACTTTCCCGGCGACAAGGATGGTTAACAAAACTAGTAAACTCCTATAAAAAGGGTGTCCCATCAAGTTGACACAAGCATACGAGTTTTCACAAGCAAAACAGTTTCGAAAACACGGGATCAATATGATGAAGGGGCACTTTCCTTGCTCCCGTGGCTCGTGTTGCTCAAGCGTCTCGAAGTCTTGGTGGTGTAGTGTGACACCCTCATCTCGGGTGTCAGCATATGTTCATGTTTTATGAAGAAGAAAACATTTTAAGAAAAGAAGGAACAGAGACAAATATCAAAAGGATAGCCAATAAAACTCTCAGAGAGCACTGAAGGCAACTTCCGCGGCCAGCAGGCCACGTGGCGTGTTCAGAGCTCATCCCCGAGAAGTTGGGAGAGGTCCGCCGCTAAACTGGCTACGTGGCAGGCTCGGGGGGTCACCTCCGCAATTGGAAAGAGGTCCGACCCTGTGGGACATGTGTTGCCCACGGAGCTAGCCTCTGCGGAAGAAGCAAAGGCATTTTTCATAGGACACATGTCACCTTCGGAGCTAGTCATCGCGAAAGTCAGAGGACCAGTGGCACGGGATACGTGTCGATCTCGGAACCCATCTCCGAGAGGTCCGGATCTATCGAACACGTGTCGCCACCGGAGCTTATCTCCGGGAGGTCCGTCGCTGCTGGACACGTGTCGACCTCGGGGCATGTCCCAGAAGAAAGAAGAGAGGAAAAGACCGGCGCCAACACGTGGCGTGCGCGGAGCTCACCTCCAAAAGAGGGAGAGGTCTCGGTCGATTGACACGTGGCACAAACGGAGCTCGTCTCTGCGGAGAAGTAGATACCAGGCCCCGGAAGGACACGTGGATCCTCCGGAGCTCATCACCGCGAAGGTAACGAGTTCTGGAGCAGCTGTATGAGTAAGAATACCGGTACGTAAAGGAAACCGACCTGAATTCCACAACGTTACCGCACCAAATCAACTAAAGATAAGATGATAGGATCCAACGACAATCTGAATAAGACTCTTATTCGGGATACAATCAGATTAGGACTCTTCTCTTCCCGATTATAGATAGAACACAAAACCTCTGGCCGAAACCACAAACTTCTTTTCCAACTCCTGAGCCGACGACTTAGAGCCCTAGCCCAACCCGCCGAGAAAGCCATCGCCGGAGCACGGCAAGGAAGATCGCCGGAAGAAAAGCCCAGCGGTCTGAGGAGGACCTCGACGACGGAGAGGAACGTAAGGTAGGCCCCAATACCACCTTACGATATCGTTGTGTTTTCTTTGCATCTGTTCTTTGATTCCTTTCGAACAGAAGCCTTCTCGTGGATAGATCACTTGATGATCAGATTGGTCTAAAGACCAGATCATTGCCACGTCCACCTTTGATCCTAACACCTCTGTCCATGCAAGCCATGCAAGAACATACAGACCAATCTAATAAAAATCATAGGATAACCTGAATATGCATCATCGCATCTAGTTTAAGGTTGTGCATGATATTGATTGATGTAAATCTTGTATGCACGTGATCCTACCTAGCAGAACAAGCTCAGGGAGCTGTCTACAATGAACTGCAGCAACCAGGTTTTGAAATCCAAGAACCCCCGGAACCGCAAGAACAAGGCAAGTGCTCCTTGACCATGTTGATCCTATGTTTTGGGTAAAACTATTTTGGTTTAGGAAAAGGTGTGTGTGCTGAGTCAAACCTGATGGGAAACCCTTTTATAGGAATTTACTAGTTTTGGTTGAACCACCCTTGTCGCCTAGGAAGTTTATGAGTCATGTATGGTTTTTGCTTTATGCTTCGCTGAGTCTATGGGATTGGCAAGCGAGATAGATGTGTCTAGCTAACCGCACTCGTAATGATAATGAGAAACTGATGTTAATAATGGACATGGATCGGATGGAGATCTAGACAAGACTGGGTTTGTGAATGAGGTAGCATGAGATGGTGGTTTTACTTGCCGTAGATCTAAGGACCGGTTCATGCATGCACATGCCAGGATAACAGTGCCATCACAAGGCCATGTATGGGTGCGGCTTAGCTGAGTAATTAGGTAAGTTGCTAGAGTGTTATGAACTGTGGAAGGCGCGGGGAATGGGAGTCGAGTGAGGACTGCCCTGGGAACTTCATGGCACAAGAGGTGGCGCGTGGGTGGGAGAATTGGAGATTCTAGCCTGCCGGTGAAACCTTAGCGAGTCCATACATCTAGTAACCCCTTTGTAAAGGCTATTTTGTGATCTCTTGACCTTACACCGACGGTCGTGTACGGGTATAATGGAGGTTATGCAGTCAGCGACGGGTGACGAAATCACAAACTTGTGGGTAAAGAGGTGCAAACTCTGCAGAGTTATTAAAACTAGCATGATAGCCGAGCTTACGGTCACGAGCGCCTGGCTAAACTGCCATTATTAGTTGGGATGGTTATTGGGAAGGTTTTTGGTTATGGTTATTGGTTTGGTTATGGTTTGGTTTGGGACTGTTAAGTCCGGGTGATAAGATGGTTGCATGACTGTGGAGTCATGGCAACGAGTTTGGTCTCAGTGTGAGACAAGGATGATTTATGAGATGAGATGGTAGTGAATACGGGAAGGTATTCGTGAGATGGTAGCGAATACGAGGAGGTATTCATGAGTATGAATAAAGGATTGGTTAATGTTTGGATGGAACACGGGAATTGATGGAGGTATGTTGGTAATTTAATACATGCTGGGATTACATCTAAAGTTAAGTTGCTGTTTTATCATGGTTTTATAAATCTGCTTTTTTCTTCTGCAAATAAGCCCTTTTATACCTACCTTGTTTATGAGCTGCATATCATGTGTTTTCCCGCACTTGCTGAGTACATCATTATACTCAAACTTGCATTATTACTTCATCATCAGCAGCAGGAGGAGCCTACTATGAAGACCAAGTGGAGCATTATGGCGTGTGATCTATTCTCAACCTTGCCTGTGGAGGGAACGTAGATGGAACCACTACTGCTTAGATTTGTTTCCGTATTAGTTGAATTGCTTCCGTTTTAGAAAGACTTCCGCTGCATAGAAATAAGACTTCCGCTGTGAGCATGAGTCCAAGACTCGTGAGGTATTGTAATAAACTCTGTTATTCGTGGTAATACATAATCTGAATTCAGTTTGTGGAACGTATGTGTATGTGTGATGAACATCCTGGGCACACATATGCATTAGTTCTCGGCTCCGTGGTTTTCCCACAGAATTGAGGGCGTCACAGATTGGTATCAGAGCCACGGGTTGACAGTAGGTTACACGCCTAGATAGAAACCCTTAGGTTGATAATAGAGCCACGGGTTACACCCCTAAATAGGAGTCACTAGCATCCTAGGGTGAATAGCTTAGATTGGCCTTTAAACCCACCTTGACATAGGAAACCATCCTTGAATAGGAGTTGTGTGGGCCCTTGTGATGATTAATTGTGATTGTGTGCTTAGTGTGAGTGGTGGGACGTCTCAAAAACATTGTCCATATCCACACGTAAGAAGAAAGAGGTGTGAGATGTTTTGGCACTTGCTCACATCCTCATATGGTCTGATATATACATAGTCCAACTCGCCTTGATGCATATAGTTAGAGGGAATCTACCTAACCTTCTAACATCCTATTCTATTTCGATCTCTCTCACAGATGGTGAGAGGAAACGCCGGCCGAAGGAACGTCCAGGAGGATGACCATGATGAAGTTCCTGCTAACCCAGGAGCTGGCGAAAACCATCTGGAAAGGTTGATGGCCATGCAAAACCAGCTTATGCAAACCATGATCCAAACTTTGAGTCAATTGCAGGCCAACCAAAACCCCGTTCCGGCACCACCGCCACCACCACCGCCGGCTCATAACAGGTTGGGAGAGTTCATGAGAACTCGACCACCCACCTTTGCTCAACCTAGTGATCCCATGGAGGCCGATGATTGGTTAAAATCCATGGAGAAAAAGCTTGCCATTGTTCAGTGCAATGACCGAGAGAAGGTTCTCTTCGCGTCGCACCAACTTACGGGAGCTGCCGCTGACTAGTGTGATGCCCTATGTAACGCCCATGCCAACCCGGAGACTATCACTTGGACTGAGTTCAAAGAAAGTTTCCACTCTCACTACATCCCTGCTGGTGTAATGATGCTCAAAAGGCAGGAGTTCGAAGGTCTCCACCAAGGACAGAAAAGTGTGAATGAATATCTCAACAAGTTCATACAACTGTCCCGGTATGTCCCTGAAGATGTCAACTCAAATCAGAGGAAGCAGTACTTGTTCATGAGAGGGTTGAACAATGAGATCCAGGTTCAGCTCCTCAACAATGACTACGTAAGCTTCCAGAAGCTGGTTGACAAGGCCATAGTAGTTGAAAACAAGATCCGAGAGATCGAGCGAGAGTGCAAGAGGAAGATGCCATACCAGCCCCAAGGGAGCAACGTACGACCTAGGTACATGTCCCCTGCACCGCAGTATGGATCGACCACTCCTGCATACAGCCCTGGTCATCCACCACAGCAACAACTCGTTGCTCCAGCACCTCGCATGCCCATGCCTCCTGCGCCCTGACCTAACAACGGCGCCCCTGTTCAAAACCCCCCGCCCCAACGCACCTGCTGCCGTAGGCAACAGGGCATGCTTTGCATGCGGGGAGGTAGGCCCCTTCGCGAACCAGTGCCTGAGGAGAGGCCCTGGACAGCAATTTAACGTGCCCAAGCAGAACCCGTGACCGAACGGAGGATACAATCAAGGGAACCGTGGACAGCAGAATTATGCTCGCGGCCACGTGAACCATGTCACTGCTGAGGAAGCACAACAGGCTGAGGACGTCGTAATTGGTATGTTCCTTGCCAACTCCAACCCAGCCACCATCTTATTTGATTCTGGAGCATCGCATTCCTTCTTATCATCCAAATATGTTGATAAACATCATCTACCCGTATCCCACTTAGAGTGTTCTATGTTAGTTAATTCTCCCGGAGGAGAAATGAGGACTAATATAGTATGTCCGAAAGTAAGCCTTAAAATAAGGGGGGTAGACTTCCTTGCCAACCTTATTGTCTTGGACTCCCAAGGGATTGACATCATACTCGGAATGGATTGGCTAAGCAAGCACAATGGAGCAATCCAATATGCTGAAAGGAGCGTGCAGTTGACAAACGAGCACGGTACTCGTGTTGAGTTTGAGTCAGCCCAGCAAACCACTGAAGGGGCAAATCTGAACCACATTGAAGGAGTAGCATTGGACAGTATTCCGGTGGTTCGAGAGTTTTCGGACGTGTTCCCGGAAGAGCTTCCAGGTACGCCACCTGACCGGGACATTGAGTTTGCCATAGAGTTGGTACCCGGAACTGCACCCATAGCCAAAAGGCCTTATAGGATGCCCGTCAATGAGCTAGTTGAACTGAAGAAGCAAATTCAACAACAGTTGGAGAAGGGTTTTATCCGTCCAAGCTCGTTACCATGGGGAGCTCCGGTGCTCTTCGTAGACAAGAAGGATGGAACCCAAAGGATGTGCGTGGACTATAGGTCTCTCAACGAGGTAACAATCAAGAACAAATACCCTCTACCCCGTATAGAGGACCTGTTCGACCAAATGAAAGGATCCCGAGTGTTCTCCGAGATTGATCTTCGGTCAGGATACTTCCAGCTGAAGATTAAGCCCTCCGATAGACCTAAGACAGCCTTTCGGACACGGTATGGTTCGTATGAATATACCGTTATGTCTTTTGGATTGACGAATGCACCCGCATACTTCATGTACCTTATGAACAAGGTTTTCATGGAGTACTTGGACAAGTTCGTCGTGGTTTTCATCGACGACATTGTGGTGTATTCAAAAAGTGAGAAGGAGCATGAAGAACATTTGAAATTGACCCTACAGAAGTTGCGTGAGCATCAATTGTATGCCAAGCTCAACAAGTGTCAATTTTGGTTAAAGGAAATATTTTTCCTAGGCCACATTATCTCCAAGGAAGGGGTATCGGTTGACCCTGGAAAGGTGAGAGATGTTCTGAAGTGGGACCAACCGAAGAGCGTGAGTGACATTCGGAGTTTCCTTGGGATGGCAGGATACTATCGACGCTTCATTAAAGACTTCTCTAAGATATCAAAACCTATGATGGTGTTGCTAATGAAGGGAAAGGTTTTTCAATGGACACCAGCGTGCCAAGAAAGTTTTGAGGAACTCAAGAAAAGGCTAACCACAGCACCAGTTCTGGTATTGCCAGACGTAAGCAAGAGCTTTGACATATATTGTGACGCATCCAGACAGGGGCTCGGATGTGTGCTCATGCAGGAAGCACAAGTGGTAGCCTATGCTTCACGGCAATTAAAGAAGCTCGAGCTTAACTATCTTACACATGACTTGGAGTTAGCAGCAGTGGTGCATGCATTGAAGATTTGAATACATTATATCCTTGGTCATCGATGTGAGATCTATACAGATCATAAAAGCCTCAAGTACATATTCACACAACGGACTTGAATTTGAGGCAACGTCGATGGTTAGAACTCATCAAGGATTATGATGTTGGAATCAACCATCACCCCGGGTAGGCCAATGTAGTAGATGATGCATTGAGCAGAAAGGGAGCATGTCATCAACTCACGGTTCGGGAGCTACCACCCGAACTACGTAAGGAGTTCGAACGGTTACACCTCGGATTCTTGAATAACATGGAAATAATAGAAATCCACTCCTCATGGGAACAAGAAATAAGAGAGGGCCAAGAAACGGACGAGGAGATCAAGGAGATCAAGGAAAGAATCCGACAAGGAATAGAGAAGGATTTCAAGGAGGATGAAAAGGGTACACTTTGGCTAGGAAAAAGGATTTGTGTGCCAAACATAAGACACCTCCGCGACACGATATTGAAGGAGGCACATGATTCCCCCTATTCTATACATCCCGGAAGCACCAAAATGTACAAGGACTTGAAAACTTGTTATTGGTGGGATGGTATGAAGAGGGATATAGCCGAATACGTTGCCCTATGCGACACATGCCAACGGGTGAAGGCCGAACATCAAAGACTCGCTGGATTGTTGCAACATTTGAAAATACCCGAATGGAAGTGGGAGGACATCAGTATGGATTTCATCGTCGGATTGCCACGTACTCAGTCGGGATACGACTCCATCTGGGTCATTGTGGACCGATTGACGAAAACCGCCCATTTTCTCCCTGTAAAGGCCAGTTACAACGTTGCACAATTGGCAGAGTTGTACATGGAGCAGATCGTGTGCCGTCACGGAGTTCCGAGGAGGATAGTCTCAGATTGAGGTTCTCAGTTTACCTCTAGATTCTGGAGGAAGCTGCAGAAAGCCATGGGTACACGACTGGATTTTAGCTCCGCCTATCACCCACAAACGGATGGGCAAACTGAAAGGACAAACCAAATTTTGGAGGACATGTTGAGAGCTTGCGCCTTGAAGCGTGGGCGTAGTTGGGATAGGAGTTTACCGTATGCCGAATTCTCCTATAACAACAGCTATCAAGCTAGCTTGAAGATGTCGCCATTCGAAGCCTTATATGGTAGACGGTGTAGAACACCACTGTTTTGGAACGAGACCGGAGAAAACCATGTTTTTGGACCCGAAGTGCTACAAGAAGCCGAAGAGCAAGTCCAAACGGTACGGGAGAACTTAAAGGCTGCTCAGTCATGACAGAAAGGCTACGCTGACAATAGGCGAAGGAAGTTGACTTTTAAAATGGGAGACTTCGTATACCTTAAGGTATCGCCTATCCGAGGCCAACGACGTTTCAACGTCAAAGGCAAGCTAGCACCTCGCTACATTGGACCGTTTAAGATTCTGACTAAGCGAGGAGAAGTAGCCTATCAACTAGAGCTCCCAAACCACCTCCCCGACGTACATAACGTGTTTCATGTATCCCAGCTCAAGAAGTTCTTGAGAGTATCAGAGGAACAAGTATCAACGGGAGAGCTTGAACTTCAAGAGGACCTGACATATGCAGAGCACCCTGTCCGAATCTTGGACGTAAAGGAAAGGGTCACCCGGAACAAGGTGATTCGATGGTGCAAGGTACAATGGAGCCATCACACCGAAGCTGAAGCCACATGGGAGCGTGAAGAGGATATCAAGCCAGAATTTCCCCATCTATTTTATACTAACGAATCTCGAGGGCGAGATTCAATTTAAGGGGGGTAGATTTGTGACAACCTCATCTCGGGTGTCAGCATATGTTTATGTTTTATGAAGAAGAAAACATTTTAAGAAAAGAAGGAACAAAGACAAATATCAAAAGGATAGCCAATAATGCTCTCAGAGAGCACCGAAGGCAACTTCCGCGTCCAGCAGGCCACGTGGCGTGTTCGGAGCTCATCCCCGAGAAGTTGGGAGAGGTCCGCCGCTAAACTGGCTACGTGGCAGGCTCGGGGGTCACCTCCGCAATTGGAAAGAGGTCCGACCCTGTGGGACACGTGTTGCCCACGGAGCTAGCCTCTGCGGAAGAAGCAAAGGCATTTTTTGTAGGACACATGTCACCTTTGGAGCTAGTCCTCGCGGAAGTCAGAGGACCAGTCACACGGGATAGGTGTCGATCTCGGAACCCATCTCCGAGAGGTCCGGATCTATCGAACACGTGTCGCCACCGGAGCTTATTTCCGGGAGGTCCATCGCTGCTGGACACGTGTCGACCTCGGGGCATGTCCCTGAAGAAAGAAGATAGGAAAAACCGGCGCCAACACGTGGCGTGCGCGGAGCTCACCTCCAAAAGAGGGAGAGGTCTCGGTCGATTGACACGTGGCACAACCGGAGCTCGTCTCTGCGGAGAAGTAGATACCAGGCCCCGGAAGGACACGTGGAGCCTCCAGAGCTCATCACCGCGAAGGTAACGAGTTCTGTAGCAGCTGTACGAGTAAGAATACCGGTACATAAAGGAAACCGACCTGAATTCCACAACGTTACTGCACCAAATCAACTAAAGATAAGATGATAGAATCCAACGACGATCTGAATAAGACTCATATTCGGGATACAATCAGATTAGGACTCTTCTCTTCCCGATTATAAATAGAACCCAAAACCTCTGGCCGAAACCACAAACTTCTTTTCCAACTTCTGAGCCGACGACTTAGAGCCCTAGCCCAACCCGCCGAGAAAGCCATCGCCGGAGCACGGCAAGGAAGATCGCCGGAAGAAAAGCCCAGCGGTCTGAGAGGACCTCGAAGACCGAGAGGAACGTAAGGTAGGCCCCAATACCACCTTACGATATCGTTGTGTTTTCTTTGCATCTGTTCTTTGATTCCTTTCGAACAGAAGCCTTCTCGTGGATAGATCACTTGATGATCAGATTGGTCTAAAGACTCATTACCACGTCCACCTTTGATCCGAACACCTCTATCCATTCAAGCCATGCAAGAACATACAGACCAATCTAATAAAAATCATAGGATAACCTGCATATGCATCATCGCATCTAGTTTAAGGTTGTGCATGATATTGATTGCTGTGAATCTTGTATGCACGTGATCCTACCTAGCAGAACAAGCTCAGGGAGCTGTCTACAACGAACTGCAGCAACCAGGTTTTGAAATCCAAGAACCCCCGGAACCGCAAGAACAAGGCAAGTGCTCCTTGACCATGTTGATCCTATGTTTTGGGTAAAACTATTTTGGTTTGCGAAAAGGTGTGTGTGCTGAGTCAAACCTGATGGGAAACCCTTTTATAGGAATTTACTAGTTTTGGTTGAACCACCCTTGTCGCCTGGGAAGTTTATGAGTCGGGTATGGTTTTTTCTTTATGCTTCGCTGAGTCTATGGGATTGGGAAGCGAGATAGATGTGTCTAGCTAACTGCACTCGTAATGATAATGAGAAACTGATGTTGATAATGGACATGGATCGGAGGGAGATCTAGGCAAGACTAGGTTTGTGAATGAGGTAGCATGAGATGGTGGTTTTACTTGCCGTAGATCTAAGGACCGGTTCATGCATGCAAATGCCAGGATAACAGTGCCACCACAAGGCCAAGTATGGGCGCGGCTTAGCTGAGTAATTAGGTAAGCTGCTAGAGTGTTATGGACTGTGGAAGGCGCGGGGAACGGGAGTCGAGTGAGGACTGCCCGGGGAACTGCATGGCACAAGAGGGGGCCCGTGGGTGGGAGAATTGGAGATTCTAGCCTGCCGGTGAAACCTTAGCGAGTCCATACATCTAGTAACCCCTTTGTAAAGGCTATTTTGTGATCTCTTGACCATACACCGACGGTCGTGTACTGGTATAATGGAGGTTCTACAGTCGCCGACGGGTGACGAAATCACAAACTTGTGGGCAAAGAGGTGCAAACTCTGCAGAGTTATTAAAACTATCATGATAGCCGAGCTTACGGTCACGAGCGCACGGCTAAACTGCCATGATTAGTTGGGATGGTTATTGGGAAGGTTTTTGGTTATGGTTATTGGTTTGGTTTGGGACTGTTAAGTCTGGGTGATAAGATGGTTGCATGACTGTGGAGTCATGGCAACGAGTTTGGTCTCAGTGTGAGACAAGGATGATTTATGAGATGAGACGGTAGCGAATACGGGAAGGTATTCGTGAGATGGTAGCGAATACGAGGAGGTATTCGTGAGTATGAATAAAGGATTGGTTAATGTTCGGATGGAACACGGGAAGTGATGGAGGTATGTTGGTAATTTAATACATGCTGGGATTACATCTAAAGTTAAGTTGCTGTTTTATCATGGTTTTATAAATCTGTTTTTTTCTGCAAATAAGCCCTTTTATACCTACCTTGTTTATGAGCTGCATATCATGTGTTTTCCCGCATTTTCTGAGTACATCATTGTACTCAAACTTGCATTATTACTTCATCATCAGCAGCAGGAGGAGCCTACTATGAAGACCAAGTGGAGCATTATGGCGTGTGATCTATTCTCAACCTTGCCTGTGGAGGGAACGTAGATAGAACCACTACTGCTTAGATTTGTTTCCGTATTAGTTGAATTGCTTCCGTTTTAGAAAGACTTCCGCTGCATAGAAATAAGACTTCCACTGTGAGCATGAGTCCAAGACTCATGAGGTATTGTAATAAACTTTGTTATTCGTGGTAATATATAATCTGAATTCAGTTTATAGAACGTATGTGTATGTGTGATGAACATCCTGGGCAAACATATGCATTAGTTCTCGGTTCTGTGGTTTTCCCACAGAATTGAGGGCGTCACATGTAGCTCCTCGTAGACGGCTTCTTGAGCGTTTCCTTCTACTCATGACCATACACATACAAAATCTACAGCAATCAATTATCATGCACAAACTTTACTCAAGATGCAATGAAGTGGATTAATGTGAATCCTATGGTGCAGTTTATAAAAATCAGTTTGTACGTGTTCTTGCATGTTTTAGTAGGCTTCCATGGAGTTTTGTGATGATCAAGGCTGCTGGGATCAAGTGTGGACGTGGTTATGATCTTGACACACTTTGTAGATCAATCCCACCGTCAAAAATCGACCAAAACATGGTCTGTCCACATGCAGAATTTTCTGCTCGCAGGGGGTGAAGAAAACGGGTGCGTAGAAATAGCGGCGACGTTGTAAGAGGGCTAACGGAAACCTACCTCACTTGTTCCTCCTCTCTTCCCTGCGGCAGGACCTCCTTCCTTGCAATGACAGCAGCGCGAGATTTTCTATGGAGAATTACTAGGCTGCGGCTAGGACAGAATGTCGGGGGCTTCTTCTCCGGCGACAGCGAGGCATGACAGAGCTCGACGGCGGCCAAAACTCCAGCTAGGGGGGTGGCGACTTGAGCTTGCAGCCAGGGAGAGGGCCGCGGGCAAAATAGAGGGGTGGGGGTGGCGGCTAGGAAGGTTTCCGAGTCACCTCGAATCATCACTGGAAAGTTTTAAAAGGGGATCTCACCCGCATCGCGGCTTCCCTTCGCCTTTCCTAGTACTCGTTCTTCCCTTGAACTCTCGCGCCCCGGCTTTCCTGTCCTTGTGCCCTCTTTCGTCATGGCTTCCAACTTGCTCCCGACACGCCTCGTTCGTTCTTCCGAGCTTGGGCCAGTGCGCAGGCTGCTGGGCTGGCGCTCAGAGGACCAGAAACACCGGCTTCGCCGAGGATCTCTCCCCCTGATCCTGGAAAAGGGGGAGATGGTTTTCTTCACGGCTTATGCTCTGGCGGGGTTCGTCCCGCCGATTTCTTCCTTCTTTGTCACCCTGCTGGAGACATATGGCCTCCAGTTCCACCATCTTTCCCCCAACTCTTTCGCAATGGCTGCTGTTTTTGTCCACTTCTGCGAGATGTTCATGGGGGTGCATGCTTCCGTGACGCTCTTCCGCTACTTCTTTGTGTTGCGGACGACTGGGCGCGGCTCGAAGACTCAGATGGGGGCATACTACTTTCAGCATCGCTGCAAGGACCCCAAGGTCTCTGGATACCTTCTGCCCTTCAGCGCATCAAGGTGGGAAAACTGGAGGGAGAGCTGGGTGGTAGTGCAGACCGACGAGCACGATCGCCTACAACTCCCAACCGCCAGCCCAACCACCGATCGTCGCTTCTGGGAGGAGATCCCTGAGCTGGAGCAGGAGTACTCCCCGGTCTTAGAGCAGATCCGGTTCCTGGCCAACGGGGGGCTGACGTCTCTGATGGTGCTGATGGACTTTATGTCGCGCCGTATTGCACCCTTGCAGCAGCGTAGTCGCCCAGCGTGGTACTACACCGGCGAGCAGGACTGTACCTGGCTGGAGAGGGGCCCCGGCTCTGACCCTTCCGACGAGGAGCTGAACGAGATGGTGGGCAAGGTGAGCGGTGACAACATCCCCAGTGGCGACCCCGCCATTCCGCCCTGTGCCACTCCCCTCTTCTTGGAGCCACAGAGGAGGTCAGAGCTCCTGTGGAAGATGCCGAACCTTGACGACATCGGGATCACCGTCCGGCAGGTCGGGGATGCCTTCCGCGGTATCACCATCCCAGGAACCGAGCACTCCGGGTCAGGGCACGAGGCGTCTGCTGCTGTCAAACCCTCCCCTAGAGCCGACGGAACTCAAGCTGCCGACAAAGGGAAGGGAAAGGAGCCGGCCCCCGGGCATCCAGAGAAGAAACACGCCCGGTCTCCTCCGAGGGCACCGCCTGCGCCGAGTCATGGTGCCGGAGCTACCTCGCTCCCATCTCCCGGGGGTGCTGGCCCATCGGGTGGCGACCCAAAGAGGCCCCGGGTGTCCCCCTGGCGGGTGTCTCCCGAGACAGCGGCCGTCCGAGTCAGCCCAAGTACCTCGCCACCCTTCCTCAAGCGGAGGGGTCTCCAGGATGAATGCTGGTGGGGCCACGCTGGTGATTGTGCCGGGGACCCAGGCGTCACGCTCCGCGACTGTTCCAGCAGCCGGTCCCGGTGGTTCAGCTACAGTCCAGAGGCCAGTGCTGCAAGCCCGTTGGAGTGCTCATGCCGCCCAGTAAGTGTTGCTCTTTCTGGCTTGTAGGAGCAGAGCTCTTGTCCCCTCTCTTTGCCTGAGGGTTTTCTCTTCTTGCAGGGACCGACCCGCTGCAAGGGGCGGGCCTCTTACCCGGCCGCCTTCAACCGACGGAGGCTCCGTGCCTCAGCACCTGGGGACCGTGGTGGCTCCCATGGTCCCCAAATCGACGGGGGCTCCCTCTGCGCCGGCGAGTTCGCCCTTCGTGGTGGCCGCATCTGCTCCTATCCTTCCTCCTTCACCGGTCCAGAAGTCTGGTCCTGAGACTGGGGGGGCCGCTGTAGGTGCGCCTGCTGGCCCCCTGGCCTCCCTAGGACAGCGCCCCACCCTGGTTGCTGAGGCGCCGGCGCCTCCGCCGGTCTTAGACTTGACAGGGGGGTCCAGTGGCGTGACTCCTGTCCCCCCTGCCCCGGTGCCCGTGTGGGACGCCCTGGGGCATGTCCAGACCAGCGCCCGACAGCTCCAATCCGCCTTTGAGAAGGAGCGGGGGGCGCTGGCCGGCGAGAAGGAACGTCTTCTCAGCTGGCAGCAGCGGGCCCAGGAGGCTAAGGCGGACCTTGATTCGAGGCAGTCAAGGCTTGAGGCCATGAGTGCTCTGCTTGGCACTCTGAAGAAGGCCATTAGCCGCTTGGAGTCAGAGTCCCGGCGGGTTCGTGCCACCTACCGTGAGGCTCTGGTCCACGCTGAAGCCAAAGCCAAGGAGCGTTCCACCGCCCGGAGGAGTTGCAGCTACAGGCAGCCCGTCGGGAGTGCGCCGTCGCCGATCGGGAACGCGCTGTCGCGGCCGAGGAGGAGAAGATCACCTCTCAGCTGAGGGCCAAAGTGGAGGAGCTAAGGGCTCGGACCGAGGAGCTGGAGCTCCGTGAGTCGGCTGTTGCCGCGAGGGAGGAGCAGTTCTCCCAGGAGCGCCAGGCGGTGATGGATCGCGAGCTGGCGGCTCGCCAAGAGGTGGAGAAGCTCCAGTCCTTGCGGTCTGCTGAGGCCCAGGCAGTCTGGGGCTTTATTGCCAAGGCGGGGTCCGCCTTGGCTCCTCTTGGCTTCAGCCCTGTGCAGGTGGAGGCTCCGGCGCGGCCGATGTCCGAAGCAATCCCGGCACTTGAGTCCATCGGCGACGAGCTGGGTTGGCTCGAAACAGTGATCGCCGACGAGCTTGAAGCGGAAGGTCGGGGCCTTGCGAAGGAGGTTGCTATGCACGTTCTGTCGTGCTTCCTGAGCCGAGACCCTTCCTTTTCTCTGGGGCCAATCCGTTTAGGACCCGTCGCCGATCGGGAGGAAGCTGCCAGGGCCGAGGCCAAGGACTTGGCCGCCCTCATGGCCTCCAGGTTTCATCGGGAGTCTGGGGACTCTTAGGCATCTGCCCCCATGGCCACAGGGCCCTGTACTTCCTTTTTTATTTTTGTTGAGTCTGTAGCCCAGCTCATGGAGCCTTTGTATGAACAGACTCCTGTTTCTTTCTGTGTCTGCATGTCCTAGTCTTCTTCCTGGCTTTTTCCTGGCCGAGTCCTTAGCTCCGCAAGGTACTCGGAGGCCTTGACCAATCTCGAAGCTCTGCATAGACACCTTCTTCGGGTCCTCACTGTATACTAAGGGCTCCGGAGGTCTCCAGGACCCGCCTCACGAGATCGGAGGGGGTCCGGGCCTGTTGGCCACGTGGCGGGCCCAGAGCTCCCCTCTAAGGGGAGGTTCGGGCTTGTGGAGCACGTGGAGTCCTCGGACCTCTCCCCGCGGAGGGGGGGGGTCCGGCTTCTGTTGACCACGCGGCGGGCCGGGAGCTCCCCCTCAAGGAGGTGGAAGGTCTGGCCCCGCTGGACACATGGGACCTTCAGGCCTCGCCCCTGTGAGGTCTAGTTCTTTGCTCTTACCTTGGGGTTTCGGTCTTGCGCGATCCCGTAGCGGCCCCCTGGTAGGTGCGTTCCATTGGATGGATGTGCCTACCATATTCCTGCGGGGAGCTAAGGCCGAGAGGTCCTGCACATAAGTAAGGGAAACATAATTCTCCTTGGGGGCTCCCCCCCTCTATCTCTTAGTCTTATTTGGCTTACGGTCCCCGTCCACTTATACGGTGCTTGGGAACTACCGTGCGCGAAGTGCCGGGGGCTCGGGGCCCCCCTGGCTATCGGCCGGTACCTCCCACGCAACCGCCTTTGGTAGGGCAGCAAATGCCGACTAAAGATGAGAATGAGAAGAGGGAGCTGAACGCATGGTGAGCACGCGCTAGCAGGGCAATCATAAAAATTTAATAAGTAAACTAAATGAGAACCAAAGAAGACCAACGTAGGACAGGTTTCTTTTCATATAAATTTCCATAGGGGGAAGGCAGGCTGAATATGGAGGCCACGACCCGCCTCAAGGGAAGCAAGACTCTACGCGCTTGGGGTCGGAACCAGGCGAAGCTGAACGTAGTCCTGGACCGTCCCCTGAGGCTTAGCTTCTCCAAGCACTGTTCCTGGACTTTATGGGATTTATTATGAAAAGAAGGGTCTGTCCTATTGTTGCTCTAGGGGTAGAACTTACAGTGGTGTTCTGTGTTCCGAAGGTTCTGGAGCGGGTCCCCATCCTCGGTTCTGGGGAATGGTCCCAGGCCCAGGATGTCTAGCCCCAGTATGGCAAATGGCCATGTGGGCTGGATCATCTGTACCGTCCAAGCCGGTGTATGGATCTGCTTGGCGTGGAACAGGCACGCCTTGCAGTTCTCGACCAGCTTGACGGCATCCTGGAGTGCTGCCGGCTAGTAGAAGCCATGCCGAAAGGCTTTACCGACAAGCATGCGTGAGGAAGAGTGACTCCCACATTCGCCTCCATGGATCTCAGCGAACAAGTCGCAGCCTTCCCCCTGGGTTATGCACCGCAATAGGATGTGGTTGGCGCCGCGTCGGTAGAGATCCCCCTCTACCGCCATGTGTCTCTTAGCCATACGCACGATCCGTTCAGCGGATACACGTTCATCAGGTAGGATATTGTCTTTCATGTAGTCCCGGACCTCCGTGATCCATGCATCGGGTCTGACTTGAGCATCTGGATCTTGAGCGCTGGGTTGCACGGAGTCCCCAGTAACGCTTATGATCCTTGGTGGCGTCCATGGCCGCCGGGACCGCCAGCTTTGAGGTGCTGGTCTAGCCCCCTTCACCCGGCTCGGCGGGCCGGGCTGTGGGCCGCGGCAACGTCCTCTCGAAGCCCCCTTCAGGCACAGGGGCTCCGGTGGGGGTCTTCGTTGAGAGGTCGTCAGCTGCGGCCTTGCTAGCGCGCGGTACGTGGTGCAGGTCCAAGGCGAGGAAGTCTGTCTCCACCATCTTGTTTGATAACCAGCTGGGAGTCGCCCTGAGCCAACGACTAGCGAGCGCCTAGAGACAGGGCTGTCTTTAGGCCAAGGATGAGTGCTTCATACTCTGCTATGTTGTTGGTTGCCTTGGAATTGAAATGCACCACATACCCAGACTGCCCCCCCCCCCCCCCCCCGATGGCGTGAGGAACAGTACGCTAGCACCGGCCCCCTGCTTTCGCAAGGAGCCGTCGACGAACAGCATTCAGTAAGGCCCGGTGAAGGCCAGGGCTCAGGGTCCTTGTTCACCGTCTCCATGGCCCCCTGAGTTAGCCTGCGTTGGCGTCTACTTCAGCCACGAAGTCAGCTAGTGCTTGGCTGTTGTCTGCGTGACGGGGAAGGAAGCCTAGCTCAAACTCCAGTAGCTCCGCCGCCCTTTTGGCGACATTGTCCGTCGCGTGGGGGCTGTGGAGGATAGCTTTCAGCCTGGGGAGACCGCCAGGTGCTGATACTCGGAGGTCCCCCAGGCTGTCTTAGACCTCCGGGGAGCCCCGCTGATTTCCCGGGAGCTCTGGGGGGTCCCGTTGGACGTCCGGGAGGTTCTGTTGGGCCTCCGGGGGGGTCCCGTTGCACCTCCGGGAGGTCCTGCTGGTCCTCCGGGAGGTTGTGTCGGGGATCCAGGGTCCGTTTTGGGCCTCTGGGGTTTCTTGGCACTTGTTTCTTGACAGCGAAACAGGTTACGGTGGTATGGGGTCCAGCCACTCTGTGGTGAGGACCATACTCACTTCTGCAGCCGTCGCCGCGATGTAGAGCAGCAGATGCTCTTCGGTCTCGGGGACTCCTATTACGGGTAGGGTCATCAGGAGCTGGTTCAGCTCCAGGGGAGCTTCCTCCGCTTCATCGGCCTAAGCGAATGGGCCGGATTTACGTAGGAGCTTTAGAGAAGTTTCGCTTTGCAAACCTCGGTATAACCCGACTTTGCGCAGCTAGGCATCCCGCGAATTTCTGGTCTTCGAGCAAATGGCTTTGACCCTCTCTGGGTTAGCCTCAGTTCCTCGGCGTGAGGCCAGGTATTCTAAGGGTTTTCCAGAGGGTATACCGAGCTCACATTTGTCGGACGGACGAAGACTAAGGCCAGGTTATCTAGTAGGGACGAACCCTGCCTGATCTTGACAACAATGTCTTTGACACACACCTCAACTGAGTCTCTCATTAGCTCTCCTAATGTCTTGTGCATTGCACGTACGAAGGTAGGGAGAGCGCTCCTTAGGCCATAAGGCATAGAGGCATAACAGTGCAGGCCGACTACTGTGGTAAAGGGTGCCCTTCAACTTCTCTAGACATAGGGGTCTGGTGGAAACCCGAGCAAGCATCTAGGAAGCACAGTATATCGCAGCCTGACGTCAAGCCTACTATTTGATCTATCATAGGGAGAGAAAATAGATCTTTGGGACATGCCTTATCGAGACTGGTGTAGTCGATGCACTTCCGGAGCTTCCCGCCGGCCTTTGGAGCAATCAACGAAACACCGGGGGTGGCGGACTTTCCGTATGGAGCCAGCACTCAGCAGCTTCTTGGTTTCTTCCCGAATGAAACTTTTTACTGCTCGGTGGGCTGCCTGAGGGGCTCCTGTCGGACTGGCCAGGCGTTGGGGGAGACCTTTAGTTAGTGCCCAATCACCTCCCTAGGGATCTCTGGCATCCGTGACGGCTGTCATGCAGCACATCGGCATTGTGCCGGAGGGAGGTAACGAGCGCACCCTCCTATCTGCTATCCAGACCCCCGGCTACCCGGGTGGTCTGGGTGGCATCGGCGCTGATTCGGACGAACCTCAAGGGGACATCGTTCTCATCGAGGGGTTGCACATGGGGTGCTGTGGTAGTGGCACGGGTGCGTGCACTTGGGTGGAGCCGGTTTGGTTCAGTACCGCCCGGGGTTGGTGCTCCAGCTGCTGTAAGTGCCTGGAGCTTTTCCAAGGCTAACACTGCCGTAGCACGGTCTCCACAAACCTTGAGGACGCCTGTTGGTGTAGGCATCTTCAAGACAAGGTAGCCGTAGTGGGCTACTGCCATGAATCGGTACAGGGCTGGCCTGCCAATTATGGCGTTGAACGGGAGGTCAATCTCGGCCACGTCGAACAGAATGTACTCTGTCCGATAGCTGTCTGGTGCCCCAAAGGTCACCGGGAGGCTGGTGTGGCCGTAGGGAACGACCCTTCCCGGCCCTACCCCTGAGAACGA
The DNA here is from genome assembly GCA_030760725.1 of Neostapfia colusana. Classification (NCBI taxonomy): domain Eukaryota; kingdom Viridiplantae; phylum Streptophyta; class Magnoliopsida; order Poales; family Poaceae; genus Neostapfia; species Neostapfia colusana. The sequence goes on along the minus strand of JASWHV010000001.1, from coordinate 42,587,370 downwards.
GCTCGATGTGGTGAGCTTGGCCATCGGGATCTGCAGCCTCTGGAAGGCTGCACGACTGATGAGGTTCAGTCCAGCCCCGCCATCCACCAAAACGTGGTACATCTTCACGTTGGCGATGGTGGGGGCCACCACGAGCGGTAGTTGGCTGGCCCCAGCCATGTTCCTGGGGCAGTCGGTGTCATCGAAGCTGATGGGGGTTCCCATCCACCTGAGGTGCGGTGCTGCACCTGGGACGGGAGCCACCAACGCTACCGCTCGGCGCAAGGCCTTAGCCGCGCTTCGGGACGGGGGGTCAGCTGACCCGCCGAAGATGACATAGAGCATCTTCCAGTGCTCGTCATCACTGGAGCTGGAGCTCCCATGATTGCGCACTACCTTTACGGCGCGCTGAAGCTCCCGGAACTCCACCTGGCGGTCGACGCCGTCTAGGGTTTCGACCTTCTGCTTGCCCTCCCTTTGACGGTAGGGTGGGGTATCAGTCAGGGGCTGCTTCCCTTTCCGGAAGCGCTCCGCGAGCTTCTGGATTTCCCGGCATTCGGCAGCGGTATGATAACTGGTGCCATGCACAGGGCATAACTCATCCTGGCCCCCGTCTGGGGCCGGTGATTGTCGCGGCCTCTTGTCGGGGCGCGGCCCTCGAGCTCCACTGGGCGCCGCCGTTGTGGCAACGGGGACCGCGGCTGACGACTTTATCTTGCTTACGCCTCCGTTCTTGATCTTCCTGCCGCTTCCGTATGAAGCGTCGCCGGATCCTGGCCGACCCCCTGGCTCGGAGGCCGGCAGAGAGTGCCAGTTCCGCCCTTCGGCTGCACTGGCACACTTGTCCGCCTGGCTGAAGAGTTCTGAGACATCGCGGACCTCCCTAGGCGCGAGCTTCTCGAGCATCTTCTTGTCCCGAACGCCTTGCCGGAACGCCACCACCACAGAAGCGTTCTGGACGTGTGGGATGGTGTTCCGCACCTGGGAGCGCAGCGACTCCCCTGGTTGTTGCTGGATGGCGTGGAGGTCGAGCTCCGTGCCAGGCCAGGTGTAGGAACTGCCAAAGTTGAAGACGAACTGCCGGCAGAGCTCTCCCCAGGAGGTTATGGAATCCTGGGGTAGGTTCATGAGCCAAGACCGGGCAGGGCCGGTTAAGGTGACGGGGAAATAGTTGGCCATGACAGCCTCATCCCCTCCTGCGGCGAGTACGGCAGTGGAGTAGATCTGGAGGAACTCCACCGGGTTGACACTGCCGTCGTACTTTTCAGGTAGGTGCAGCCGAAACTTGCGCGGCCACTTCGCGGAGCGAAGGTGGGGTGCAAGAGCTGCACATCCTTCTCCTGCTGCCGCAGGTATTGGCGCTGCGAATGCTTGGTTCGCACTTGGCACCGTGCATCCCGGCATGGGCAAGGCTGCACCATAGACCGGGGGCGCTGCTTGCGGCGCATATGGTTGTGGCATATGCTGCGCGGCGTGTGCCTGAGGCAGGACTCGCGTGGCGAAGATCTGCCCTCCAGGTTGTGTCGAGGCCGACGACACGCTGTCGCCAGCCTCATGGTTGCGACGCCTTTCTCGACGTCGCTCGAGGTACACCCGGGCATCCTGGCCCAAGTGGCACCGTTCCAGCTCCCTTCTCAGGTCCGTCGACGGGAGCCTGGAGGGGCTGGAATCCGCCGTTTGCCCATCAACCGTGGGCGTGCGCATCAGCGACACTGCCGGTTGACTGGAGCGTCATCCCCGCCAAAGTCGAGGGTTTGCGGCGGCGACGACGAGACGGTCTACCTCACGAATCCACTGCTGGGTCGCTGCCTGAGGCGCGTCCCCAGCAGGCGGATTGTGCAGTAGCGTTCTTGCTGCGGCTAGCGCACCCCCACTGGGTACGCCTAGCGCTACTGAAGACCTGATGCTGGTAGGAGCCTGCATTGCCGGGGTCGGTGCTGCCAGAGCCGGTTGCTGGTCCCAGCTCGTTTCGACACGCTCCGCCCTGAGCGTGTCGACATGTACTCCCCCCTGGTCGCGGTTCGCCACGGAGGCGGGGGAGGTGAGTTTGCCGCTGAAGGGAGCTTGGTCATCTTCGTCGGCGGAAACTCGTCGCGCAAAGGGAAAAGCCCCCTACCTGGCGCGCCAAATGTCGAAGTGTTCGGTCGACACTTCCCCCGGGCCTGCACTGGGCAGCCCGCGGAGGTTCTTTTTTCCTTGGGGCTAGTCCCTTGCGGAGAGCTTGCGCGGATGGAAGAGTTAGTAAGAGCTTGACACTGTGAGTTTTACGTGGTTCAGGCCGCCGGATCGTAAAACCCTACGTCCACGGCGAGCTATGGAGCTCGCTGTATTGCTTGCTGCTCAGGGCCGGAGTCCTGAGCTTGGGGGTGAGTTACAGCTTGGGCGTGAATGGCTAGCGTATGAGTTGCAGAAATGCGAACCCCTGCTATCGTCGCCTACCCGAGCCTTTTATAGTCCAAGACTCGGGTGGCTTACAAGGGGGGCCCGGGACCCGACAGGTGGTCCCGGGGAGATTGACTGTTATCTACCGTATCTGCAGTTATGCCGGTAGTTGTCTCTGGCGAAGGCTTCCGAGTCTCCCTCTTGCCGCCCTGCCCATGCCGCATGCTACTCGTAAAGGTTGATGGCAGCGCAGGCGGCATGGGATGTCTTGTCGTGGTGTTTATTGGCTGGCAGGTTCTGACATCGTGCGCCAGTCTGTGATGCGACTGGGCGCAACGGCACCTGACAGAGGCGTTCTCCACATCTCCGTGTCTTGGGAAGACGCGGGCCTTGAATACCTTGTACGGGCAAGGTATGGGGCGTCTTTACGCCCGCTGCCTATCGCTCGGGGGCAGGCAGCGCCGTTCTGCTGCCACGTGGCGGGCCCGGAGCCCTTCTCAGAGGAGAGGAGGGTCCGGCCCGCGGGGCACGTGGAGCCTCTGGACCTCTCCCCGCGGAGGGGGAGGTTCGGCTTCTGTCGGCCACGTGGCGGGCCCGGAGCTCCTCTCTGAGGAGAGGGAGGTCCGGCCCCGCCGGATACGTGGCACCCTCAGACCCCTCGCCCGCGGAGGGGGAGGTCCGGCTTCTGTATGCCACGTGGCGGGCCCGGAGCTCTCCTCTGAGGAGAGGAAGGTCCGGCCCCGCCGGACGCGTGGCGCCTTCGGAGCTCTCCCTGCGGAGAAGGGCGAGTTCCTTAGGCATTTTCCCCTGTGCGCGGGGGTACCCATATCTTAGGTACCGACAAGAGGTATGTCCCACTTGCGAAGAAATGTGTGATTCTCTTTCTCGTGCCACTTTTATATTAAAGAAAAAGAATAAAAAACTTAGGAACAATGCTGTTAAAATTGAAACACTAGAATCTGAAATTAATAGTTTAAAAACTTTGATTCCTAGTGATGATTCTTGTTCCTCATGTGATTTGATTTATGAACAATTATTCTCTTTAAGAAGTGCACACGCATCTACACTTGATAAACTTGAACTTGAAATTAAAAAGAACAAAGAACTTGCTGCACTTAATGATACAAATTTGAAAGATGCTTGTTGTTCTACAATTTGATTTGCATTGTTCTTCATGTGATGATCTGAATAAGAAACTAAAAGATGCTATGAATGAGATTTCTATTTTGAACAATGCTTTACGTGTGCATGAAGTTAAATATTGTTCAAATTGCAAACTAAAAGGAAAAACTTCATGTGAAAACTGCTTTGATCTGTCCAATAAACTTGATGACATGCATAGGACACTAGATCGGTTTTCTAATGCAAATAAGAACCTAAACTTGCTGCTGAATTCTTCCAAGTCTTGTAATGATAAAACTGATTTAGGTTTTAATTCTCATGCTCATGCTAAGGCACACCCACCTAAAGTTGTAAAGTCATTAGGAAGCGGTTTGATTCAAACAGCTCCTAGACAAAAAGAGGTGATTTTCAAATCTGCAGGAGTATTGTCCCATTCGGGTTCTAATAAACGTGTTGCTTGCTCATCTAGACATGATAATAAGGTTATTTTTCATTGTACCTACTGTGGTAGAGATGGTCATGTCATGGATTTTTGTTATAGACTAGCTAAACACGATAAGAAACAAAGAATACTTGCTAGATCACATAACAACCAAGCAAAATCTGCTAGACCGAATGTTCGGAGCTTGCAACCTGCTGTAATGAGTCAAAAACTTGCTCCCGGACCTACTGTTTTTTGTGCTACATATAACACATCTTCTAAGTCAGTAGTTGGGAACAAAAATTTTCGATGTTTGGCTCATAAACCTGCTGTACCTTCTCAGCTTTCGCGTGTTATTCCTGCTGGACGTCGTGTGACTCAGTACTGGATTCCTAAAAGTCTTTTAACTAACCCCAGTATTGAGTCATCGACGTATTGTGCTGCTGTGTAGGTTTCACGTTTGAGGAAGGAGAACATTTGGATTGTGGATTCAGGTTGCTCACGCCACATGACCGGTAACAAAGAATGGTTCTCTCTCTCTTTTGTGTCACGTGTAGAAAATGTTACTTTCGCCGATAACTCTTCTACTCCCATAATTGCTAAAGGTTGCTCACGTCCAGAGCTTGTTTTTAGGGAGCTCCCGTGAAGTTCAACTCGTAGAACTGCAGCGTCTTGTTTTTGCTTTTAACTCGCAATGTTTCAAACTTGCTTTATGGGAAGGTTTGCTTAGTATTAATTTGCTAAGTTTTTGGTGTGTTTTGGTGGTTATGGCTGTTATCATTTGATATGGTTTGTACCATGCTTATGTGACGTGCTCATGTAAGCTGTTGCGGTTTTTGAACTAACGTGAGTCAAGTCGAGGACTTGTGCTCGGAAGAATTGGTTGTTTATTCATGTGCAGGTGTTGCTTGAGTTCAAGACATGGCTGGTGACGGGATACTTGGACTAGTCTCAGGGAGGAGATGAGGTTCCAACAACCAAGTTCGGGAGGAGCTGTGGTTGAGTTGATCGGGAGGTCGCGCAGCATGTTTGGATCAAGGGCAGTGCATATGAAGGTTGTGTGTACGTCGTTGGAAGGTGTTTGCACGTGTTCAAGGAGTGCATGGACGTGGCAACATTGTTCCAAGGCGTGATGAAGAGAAGTGGACGTAAAGAATTGGTCGGAAAGGTCCAACCGGCTGGATTGCGTACTCAGGCTGAGGCTGAGTCAGATATGGCTCAAATATGGAAGATTTGAGTTGGTTATGATAGGATTTCGTGCTAGGCACGAAGTTGAGTTGTTTTAGAAATGTTTAGGACGTTCCTAAGGTGTTTGGAAGTCTCACGATTGCTTCTATCTGTGAATAGGAGAGTCCTGAGGAGTTATGGTAAGTTAGAATACGAGTCCAATTAGGAGTAGGAGTCCTAGATTGGATTGTTTAGCCTGAGGGCTGGCTATAAAAGCAAGGGAGGCCAGAGCTCTCGTGGGTAGAGAACTTTGGGCTGTTCCTCTTGTGTTTCTATTGAATAAAGTTCATAGTTTCGAGGAGCTTTTGTGCCTTGTTCGTCTGACTTGTTTTTCGTCAAATCTTTCTCGCCGAGTTTCTGGACAGACCGACGTTGCTTCGATGTTTCATTCATAACTCGAGTTTTACAGATTCGATTGACGTGATTCTTTTTGGGTTGTCTTCACAACTCAATTATATATCATCTGTGAAATTTTCAAGAGCTTCGGATCTGTAGTTTTTGAGATACACGAGTTTCTTTGCAGCGTCGCAGATCTGTTTTATATCGGGTAGAACAGATTGATCTTCATTTAATGTTTTGATCGTATCTCAAGTTTTACTTCGTGTTTTCAATTGATTCTTGTTGCATTAGATCCGTGACTTGATTCTCTACCTTTCTACTTGATTTGTCACGGCTGAACACGTTTGAAAACACTTGCACACACGGTTTGTTTAACCAATTGATTTTTTGCTGAGGGGTTTTTGTTGTTTCCGCTGCGAAAAGTTTTAATCTACCATTCACCCCCCTCTGGTAGCTTTTCACGTGCTCTTCGATCCTACACTTTCCATATGCTAAATTCTCATACAACAGCTATCAAGTCAGCTTAAAGATGTCACCTTTCGAAGCATTGTATGGTAGACGGTGTAGAACGCCGCTGTTTTGGAATGAGACCGGAGAGAGCCAAGTGTTTGGATCCGAAGTGCTGCAAGATGTCGAAAAGAAAGTCCAAACGATACGAGAAAATTTGAAGGCTGCTCAATCACGACAAAAAGGTTATGCGGACAATACGCGAAGAAGATTGACCTTCAATGTAGGAGATTTCGTGTACCTTAAGGTATCGCCTATCCGAGGCCAACGACGGTTCAACGTCAAGGGCAAATTAGCACCTCGCTACATCGGGCCATTTAAGATTTTGGGCAAGCGAGGAGAAGTAGCCTATCAACTAGAGCTGCCAACGCACCTCTCTGACGTACATGACGTGTTTCACGTACCCAACTTAAGAAGTGCTTAAGAGTACCGGAAGAACAAGTACCGATGGATGAGCTCGATCTTCAAGAGGATCTGACCTATGTGGAGCACCCCGTCCAAATTTTGGACGTGAAGGAAAGGGTCACAAGGAACAAAGTGATCCGTTGGTGCAAGGTACTGTGGAGCCATCACACGGAAGCCGAAACTACATGGGAGCTCGCCTCTGAGGAGAGGGGAGGCCCGGCCCCGCTAGACACGTGGTGCCCTCGGAGCTCGCCTTTGAGGAGAGGGGAGGCCCGGCCCCGCTAGACACATGGCACCCTCGGATCTCGCCTCTGTGGAGAAGGGAGTCCCAGCCCCGCTGGACACGTGGCACCCTCGGAGCTCGCCCCTGCAGAGGGGGTGATGCCCGGCCCCACTGGACACGTGGCGCTCTCGGAGCTCACCCCTGCGGAGGGGGTGAGGTCCGGCACTGCTGGCCGTGTGGCAGGCCCTGGGCTCGCCTCTAAGGAGAGGGGAAGCCTGGTCCCACTGGACACGTGGCGCCTATCGAGCTCACCCCTGCAGAGGGGGCGAGGTCCTTAGGCGGTTTTTCTCCTGTTCGTGGGGGTACCCGGTACTGAGGGTACCGACATAATTTCCCCAAATTTTCCCCAACATTTGGGGAATTTCCCCCACATTGCTGCCGCACCAAATCAACTGGGGAAAAGATTGTTAGGATTTTGCTCCAATTAGAGTAGGATCCTTCACCCCCCCCCCCCCCCCCCCCCGTATAAATAGAACCCAAACCCCCCCTTGGCCGTAATTCCTTTCCCTTTTTCCCCCTCCCAAGTCGGCGACTTGGAGGCCCTAGCCCCCGACTCGCCGAGTTGTACCCCCTCCTCGCCTGAGTTCAGTCTCCGGTGAGCCCCACCGGTGAGCCCGCCGATGAGCCCCATCACGCCTCGCAGTTGCCGGAAAAGAGCCGACGATCTGTCCTGCCCTAATCTTTCATAGAAAAATTCCCCGCTGCTGCCATTGCTAGGAGGAAGGCCCTGCCACCAAAGGGAAGTGAGGTAGGTCTTCGTTACCCATCTTATGACGTCGTCGCTGTTTCTACGCATCCGTTTTCTTCGCTCCCTTCGAACATAAACTTTTTTCGTGTGGACAGATCACGTTTTGATCGGTTTTTGACGGTGGAATTGATCTAGATATTGAGTCAAGATCATCACCACGTCCACACTTGATCCCTACACTGTTGTTCATCATAAAACCCCATGAAATCCATTAAAACATGCAAGAACATGTACAAACTGGTTTAATAAAACAGCACCATAGGATTTGCATTTATCTACACCATTGCATCTTGAGTAAAGTTTGTGCATGATGCTTGATTGCTGTAAATTTTGTATGTGCATGGTCGTGAGTAGAAGGACAAGCTCAGGAAGCCATCTACGAAGTACTACAGCACCAAGACTTCGAGACGCTTGAGCAACAAGAGCCACGGGAGCAAGGCAAGTGCCCCTTTACCATATTGATCCCATGTTTTGAAACTGTTTTGTTTGCGAAAACATGTATGCTTGAGTCAACTTGATGGGACACCCTTTTATAGGAGTTTACTAGTTTTGTTAACCATCCTTGTTGCCGGGAAAGTTGATGAGTCGGGTATGGTCGTTTTTCCTTTTTGCTTCGCTTAATCTATGAGATACGGAAGCTGAATTAAAATATGGTTAGCTACTGCACTCATATGAATAATGATAATGAGAACTTGATGATGATAATGAGCATGGAATCGGGGGGGGTGGATCTAGGCAAGCTTGGTTTGTGGAAGTTGCTGAATGAGATGATGGTTTACTTGCCCTAGATCTAAGGACCGGTTCATGCCAGCACATGCCAGGAAAACAGTGCCACCACAAGGCCAAATATGGGTGCGGCTTAGCTGACTAATTAGGTCTATTGCTAGCTTGTTGTGGACTGTGGATGGCGCGGGGAATGGGAGTCGAGAGAGGACTGCCCTGGGAACAGCATGGTACAAGAGGGGCCTGTGGGCGGGAGAATGGTGATTCAAGCCTGCCGGTGAAACCTCATTGAGTCCATACATCTCATAGCCCCTTTGTAAAGGCTATTTTGTGATCTCTTGGCCATACACTGACGGTTGTGTACTGGCATAATAGAGGTTCTGCAGTCGCCGACGGGTGACGAAATCACAAACTTGTGGGTAAAGTGGTGCCACCTCTGCAGAGTGTAAAACTATCATGATAGCCGTGCTTCCGGTCACAAGCACCTGGCCAACTCACATGATTAGAGGGAAAACTTGGGATGGATGTTCGGTATGGTTATGGTATGGTCATTGGGATTAGTTTCGGGACTGTTTGAGTCTTGACAATGAGTTTGGTTTCGGTTATATAAATATGAGATGGTTATGAATATTTATGAGCATGAGATGAACTTGAGAAAGATTAATGGTTGGTTAAGACTTGATAAATGGTGAATTATGATGGAGGAATGTTGCTGTTATAGCATGGTTATGATGGGATTAAACTCACTTAAAAATAGTTGCTATTTTTCATGTTTGTGAAATAAAATTTGCTTGCTGCAATGAGCCTTTTTATTCCCTACCTTATTGTAAGCTACATGTCATACTTTTCCCGCACTTGCTGAGTACGACATGTACTCACCCTTGCATTACCACATAAACATCAGCTACATGACATGAGTACTTCGAGGACCATGTGGAGTACTAGGCGTGCGAATTACTGTCAACATGCCTGTGGAGTTGAAGATAGAGCCTTCTGCCATTTAGTTATTTCCGCTGTCGTTTAGAGACTTCCGCTGCAAGAATAAGTTAGAGATTCATGAGTGAGATGATGAGTCGATGTAATAAATTCTTAAACACTATTTATTCGTGGTTATATTCTGAATTCAGTTTGTGGATTACATGTGTATGTGTGATGAACATCCTGTGCACACATATGCATTAACTTGGTTTTGTCTTCGGAACCGGGTGTCACACACTTGCCTTGCTCCCATGGTTCGTGTTGCTCAAGCGTCTCAAAGTCATGGTGCTGTAGTTCCTCGTAGACGGCCTCTTGAGCGTGTCCTTCTACTCACGACCATGCACATACAAAATTTTACAGCAATCAATTATCATGCACAAACTTTACTCAAGATGCAATGAGGTGGATGAATGCAATTCCTATGGTGCAGTTTTATAAAACCAGTTTGCACGTGTTTCTTGCATGTTTTAGTAGGCTTTCATGGGGTTTTATGATGATCAAGGTTGCTGGGATCAAGTGTGGACGTGGTTATGATCTTGACACCATGTGTAGATCAATCCCACCGTCAAAAATCGACCAAAACATGGTCTGTCCACACGCAGAATTTTTCTGCTCGCAGGGGGTGAAGAAAATGGTGCGTAAAAACAGCGGCGACTTTGTAAGAGGGGTAACGAAGACCTACCTCACTTCTTCCTTGCGGCAGGGCCTCCCTCCTTGCAATGGTAGCAGCAGGAGAGGTTCTAGGTAGAATTATGGGGCTGCAGCTAGGGCAGAACGTCGGGGCTTCTTCTCCAGTGACGGCGAGGCGTGACAGGGCTCGACGGTGGCTAAATTCCGGCAAGGGGGGGGGGAGTCAGCGACTTGGCAGCAAGGGGGCGGCTTGGCAACGGGTGTGTGGCGGCCAAAAAGAAAGAAGAGGTGGGCGGCTAGGGGGGAGTTATATTTAAGGGGGAAAAGAGTCCTATAGGTGGGGGAACAAAAGAGCCCTAGAGGTGGGTCACTAACAAAAGAGTCCTAGAGATGGGGGACTAACAAAAGAGTCCTAGAGGTGGGGGACTAGGGTTCCCCCCTAATAGGCTGCGGCCAAGGGGGTGGGGCCCAATTAGGGTTCTCCCCTAATTTGGTGCTGCCAATTCGGGGGAATATTCCCCCCAAATGTGGGAGAAATTGCCCCTAGGGTAACTTTGGGGAATTTAGGGAAAATCAGAAAATTTGGGAAAACTTTGGGAAAATTGGGGAAGGGGGAAATTTGGGGAAAAATTGCGGTGACCCAATTTGGCTATTTTAGTTATTTTTTTGCTTCTATATTCCTCTCTTTATTTCTTCCTCTTTCCAAATGTTTTTCTATATGAAAAATGTATGCAATGCATGGTAGTGAAATTGAGAGTGTTACACAAACTAGCAACACACCTAATAAGTCAGCTAAGCTGCACCCATATTTGGCCTTGTGGTGGCACTGTTTTCCTAGCATGTGCTCACATGAACCGGTCCTTAGATCTACGGCAAGCAAACCACCATCTCATTCAGCAACATCCACAAACCAAGCTCGCCTAGATCTCCCCGATTCCATGCTCATTAACATTATCAAGTTCTCATCATGTTAAATCTTATGAGTGCAGTAGCTAACCATGTTTTATTTTAGCTTCCCATATCCTGTAATGTAAGCGAAGCAAAAAGGAAAAACAACCATACCTGACTCATCAACTTTCCCGGCGACGAGGATGGTTAACAAAACTAGTAAACTCCTATAAAAAGGGTGTCCCATCAAGTTGACACAAGCATACGAGTTTTCGCAAGCAAAACAGTTTCGAAAACATAGGATCAATATGGTCAAGGGCACTTGCCTTGCTCCCGTGGCTCATGTTGCTCAAGCGTCTCAAAGTCTTGGAATTATAGCTCCTCGTAGACAGCTTCTTGAGCGTGTCCTTCTACTCACGACCACACACATATAAAATCTACAGCAATCAATTATCATGCACAAACTTTACTCAAGATGCAATGAAGTGGATGAATGCAAATCCTATGGTGCAATTTATAAAAATCAGTTTGTACGTGTTCTTGTATGTTTTAGGAGGCTTCCATGGCGTTTTCTGATGATCAAGGCTGCTGGGATCAAGTGTCGACGCGGTTATGATCTTGACACACTTTGTAGATCAATCCCACCGTCAAAAATCGACCAAAACATGGTTTGTCCAGACGCAGAATTTTCTGCTCGCAGGGGGTGAAGAAAACGGGTGCGTAGAAATAGCAGCGACGTTGTAAGAGGGGTAATGGAAACCTATCTCAATTGTTCCTCCTCTCTTCCCTGCGGCAGGACCTCCTTCCTTGCAATGGCAGCAGCGGGAGATTTTCTATGGAGAATTACGAGGCTGCAGGTAGGGCAGAACGTCGGGGGCTTCTTCTCTGGCGACGGCGAGGCGTGATGGAGCTCGACGGCGGCCAAACTCCAGCTAGGGGGGCGGCGACTTGAGCTGGCATCAGGAGAGGGCGGCGGCCAAAATAGAGGGGTGGGTGGCGGCTAGAGGGGAGGGTTTTATTTATAAGAGGGGAAAAGAGCTAGGATGGCTAGGATTTTAGCAACACAATTATCCAATGGCTGAGATTTAATTTTAAAAGAGGTGGGAGCTAGGGGCTGAGATTTTATTATATATTTTCCACCAATGTCTGAGAATAATTGAGAAATAAAAGCCCACAAAGATCCACAAGGGGGTGGCTAGGGTTCAGCCCCCCCCCCCCTTAATGGGCTGCGGCCAAGGGGTGGGGCCTATTAGGGTTCCCCCGCCCCCCAATTGGTGCGGCCAAAATTGGGGGAAATTCCCCCCAACTGTGGAGCAAAATTCCCTAGGGGAATTTTGGGGAATTTGGAGAAATCAGAAAAATTGGGAAAATTAGGGGAGAGGGGAATGTGGGGGAAAATTGGAGAATTTTGGAGAAAAATTGGGGTGGCCTAATTTGGCTATTATTATTTTTATTTTTTATTTTTATTTATTTACATTTTTATATTTTTATTCCATTTTACCTATTATTTGCTTCTATATTTCTCTCTTTATTTCTTCTTCTTTTTAAATTCTTCTCTATATGAAAAATATATGCAATGCATGGTATTAATTTTTGAGGGTGTGATAGGGACACACCTGTAACACCCTCAATTTCACTACCAAGCATTGCATACATATTCACATAGAAAAGCATTTAAAAAGAAGAAGAAATAAAGAGAGGGATATAGAAGCAAATAAAATAACTAAATTAGCCAAATTTGGCCGCCCCAATTTTTCTCCAAATTCCCCCTTTCCCCAATCTTTTCAATTTTTTCCCAATTTTCTTGATTTTCCCCAAATTCGTCAAAATTCCCTAGGGGGAATTCCCCCACATTTGGGGGGTTTCCCCAAATTGGCCGCACCAGATTAGTGGGAGGAACTCTAATTGAGCCCCACCCCCTTGGCCGCAACCCATTAGGGGGGGGGACCCTAGTCCCCCACCTCTAGGACTCTTTGGTTAGTCCCCCACCTCTAGGACTCTTTGGCTAGTCCCCCACCTTTAGGACTCTTTTGTTCCCCACTTCTAGGACTCTTTTTCCCCCTTATAAATATAACTCCCCCCTAGCTGCAAACCTCTTTTTTTCCTTTTGTCCGCCACCCCCCTGCTGCCAAGCGCCCCTTGCTGCCAAGTCGCCGAGTTCCCCCCTTGCCGGAATTTGGCCGCTGTCGAGCCCCATCACGCCTCACCATCGTCGGAGAAGAAGCCCCAACATTCTGCTCTACCCGCAGCCCCATAATTCTCCACGGAAAATCCTCCGCTGCTGCCGTTGCTAGAAGGGAGGCCCTGCCGCAAGGAAGAAGTGACGTAGTGAAAGTGCATCTAGGCATCCCTTGTGGGTTTTGGTTGATTTATGACAAACAAATGATATCCTAACAAAATCGTTGAGATAAGCGTAGGTTTTTAAAGAAAACAGGAAGAGAGCGCAAAAAGAAAGGAGAATGAGGATCTAAAATGATAAGAGCTCAGGAGCTGAAGAGATTAGATTACTTAGTATGGAGTGTGTTGGAGAAACACACCCCAAGAGCTCAAGTGAAAGAAATCACACTAACTGCACAAAAATCAGCATGTGCAGACTAGTCCGATATCAACCGGACTAGTCTGATTTCTCTCTGACTAGAAAACGAACTAGCCCGATATGGACCGGACTAGTCCGATTTGTCTCTGAGTAGACAACGGACTAGTCCGCACTCTTACGGACTAGTCCAGTATCTCACAACACTTAGGGTTTTCCACACGCTGCACACCGGACTAGTCCGGAGTCCACCACAGACTAGTTCGGACATTGCAAACCCTAACGGTAACCTTTGGAAACCCTAGTATAAATAGAGGTGTACGGCCATACCACCAAAACCTCTCGACCCCCTGCACCGTCACATCTTCCAAGAGCCCAAAATTCACATCTCTCCACACATTCTAACCCAAAAAAGGATCAAATATTTGAGGATTAGCAATTGATCAAAGGAGAGACTTGTTCTACACATCTTGAGCTCTTGTATTTGATCTCTCGCACACTCTTGTTCATTTATTGTTCATCTTTTGAGTGTGTTTGGTGGTATTCATTCATTGTAATTCTCGGGGAGCCCCCAACTTGTGAGAAGGCCCCTTGAACGATTTATTTGCCCTTTGTGATTAGTGGAAGAGAATCGACCTCCGTGGCAATTCGATGAGGGTAGGGATGGTGAAGACCCGGTCCTTCATGGACTTCTCAAGAGGGAAGTAGATTTCCTCCGTGGAATCGAACCTCGGGATAAAATCTTGTCTCCTGCTCTTGTTCATTTATTGTTCATCATATTGTAGGGTTTACTTAATCTTGTGTAATTCACGTTGAAGCATTGAAACCAAAGTTGATCCCTGTCATTCATTGTTTCACTGTTGTAATACATCTAAGTTCCCAATTAATTTCCGCTGCATAGGGTACTAGAAGTGAAAATATTGATCAACCTTGATCTTTCTAGTCCACGCATACCGGACTAGTCCGCACAGTACCGGACTAGTCTAATTTGTCTCTGAGTAGATAACGGACTAGTCCACACTCTACCGGACTAGTCTGATTTCCCTGTATTTGATAAATCTATTAAGTGTTTCAGGGATTAACAAAGAATCAAAAAGTCTATTCACCCCCCTCTAGGCTACATTCCATTGGTATGAGAGTCAAACTCTTCAAAAGAGACTCACTGCTCGAAGAGACGATGTCGGACATCAAGGATGTACACAAGAAGATCAACGATGAAAAGAGTGATGATGAAAGGACTCAAAAGCTAAAGAAGCTACTCGATGCCATTCAAGACAGTGAGAACGATGATGAAGAGGTGCTCCAACTCAAGGCTCTTCTACGGAAGAAGGCACTCTCCCCAAAAGGGAAGAAGAAGATCGATGATGAAAAGAAGAAGAAAGGGGGTAGTCACACAGACTACTCCCGGTATCCTTTTGACTATGAACGTTTGAATTCTAACAATAGTCATTACTTATCAATTCCTCTAGGGAAAGCACCTTACTTTGATGGCAATGACTATTCAATGTGGAGACAAAACATGAAAATGTACCTTATATCTCTTAACCCAAGTTTGTGGCATATAGTGTGTATAGGGATAGATATCCCGAATGACGATGAAGAGCTGACTCCAAGCCAAGAACAAGCCGTTCATCAGAATGCTCAAGCTATAGCCGTGATCATGTCATCACTGAGTCGAGACGAGTTCACCAAGATGGATGGACTCGAAATTGCCAAGGAGATTTGGGACACACTACAAACTGCACATGAAGGTGACAGTCATGTACACAAAGCCAAGATAGAAATGATTGAAGGTGAATTGGGAAGATTCACGATAGAAGAAGATGAATCACCACAATATATGTACAATAGACTGAAGAATCTTATCAACAAAGTCCGAGCTTATGGCAGCAAAAAGTGGAATGATCATGAGGTCGTGAAGTTCATTCTCATAGCATTCATGCCTCGCAACGTGACTCTTTGCTCTATGATTAGAGAAAGCCCCGGGTAATGGAAAATGACCCCAAACAAAGTTCTTGGGAAGATCATGAACTATGAAATGATGGAGAAGCAAGCCAAGCATGTCAAGGAAATTGCCGATCTCACCTCGGCAAAGAAGAAAGGAGTTGCTTTGAAGTCAACTTGTAAACCCGTATCAAAAGAAGCTCGAGAAGCTCATGGAGAAGACGACAGTGATGACGAAAGTAGTGATATCGACGAAGAAGACATGATCTTCTTCATGAAGAAGTTCAAGAAAATGATGAGAAGAAGAAAGGGTAGCAAATGAAACGAAGGAAGACAAAGCGACAAACAAAGACCCAAGATGAGACGGTCGTGCTACAACTGCGGAGAATATGATCACTTCATAGTACATTGTCCATATGAAGAAAATAAGAGGAAGACTAAAGACAACAAGCTTCAACCAAAGAAAATGTTCAAGAAGAAGAAGCAATATGGCCAAGCGCTTCTAGGGAAGGAGTGGGACTCCAATGATGAATCCTCATCCGAAGAAGAAGAGGAGATGGCCACCATAGCCATAAAGAAGACTACCAAGAAATCCACTCTCTTCCCAGCCATGGACGCATGGAAGGACACCGGCAACACTTGTCCAATGGCAAAGGAAGGTAAAAGAAAGGTACCAACTAAATCTTCCTTCTCGCATTCTTTTACTAGTGATAGTGATAATTCTAGTGAGGATGATAGCAGTGATAAAAATGAATATATGCTTTGGAGTTTAGACAAATAGACAGCTGCTAAGATGAAATTTCTATTTGATAAGCTTGTTGATATGGAGAAGTTAGTCAATCGTCAGGAAGATATGATCATCTCCCAAAAGGAGGAATATCTTGAGATTGAAAAGCTTCTTGAACTTGAAAAGGAGCAAAGTAAATCACTAGAACTTGAGTTAGCTTCAAGCAAGAAAGCTTGCTTGAAGTTAAAAAACTCAAACGGCACCATCAAGGATGAACTTGCTAACATACCCAAAGTTAACAAGATCCTTGAGGTACAAGTTGAGTCACTCAAGCAAAGTGGTTCTTCATCCACTTCAAGCTCACCTTCTCAACATATAAAATCTGAAACTAGTATTACTTGTGCTTGTGCCAAAAGTGACACTAACTTGAAGAAAAAGCCAAACTCGACAAAGGACAAGCAATCTTATTAAAGTGGCATATTTGACAAGGAGAAGATCAAGTATGCACGCCGTGCATACTCGGTCACAAGACCTCCTAATGTCAAATATGGCATTGGATATTCTTATGGTGAAAAGCAAAACGCTAGAAGCCACAAGAATAACAAGGGTTGCATTGCCTTTGTCAAAGGAAACTCTTCTCAAGTTAGAAAACTTAATAATGTTAATAAATTTAATACTGTGAACACATATGAACAACAACTTCTATTTAGAACTTTTGATGCTTCATATGTACTTATGAAAAGTAATCTTGGAAGAGTTTATGCTAAATATGTTGGGCCACGTCATGGGAACACCAAGTCTCATGTGTGGGTGCCCAAATCACTTGTGACTAACCTCAAAGGACCCAAGAAAGCTTGGGTACATAAGACCGAGGCATAATTTGTTTTTACAGACTTATTCATCCGGTGGAGCAAAATGGGTGCTAGATAGTGGATGCACCAATCACATAACCGGAGAAAGAAGAATGTTCGTGGAATATGAAGAAAATGAAGATCCAAGCGAAGGCATTTACTTTGGTGATAATAGTCAAGGAAGAGTGCTTGGTACCAGTAAAATTGCAATTTCATCACAACATACTCTCTCTCATGTTTTACCCGTTGACTCCTTGGATTATAACCTTTTGTTCATATCTCAATTATGTGACAAGGGTTATAATTGCTTATTCACTAATGAGGGTGTGACTATCTCTAGAAGGAGTGATAACTTAATTTCATTCAAGGGTGTGTTAAAGGGAAAACTTTATCTAGTTGACTTCAACAAAGATAAAGCCAAACTTGACACATGCTTGATTGCAAAGACCAACATGGGTTGGCTGTGGCATAGACGGCTAGCACATGTTGGTTAGAAGAATCTTCAAAAACTCCTTAAAGGCGATCACATCCGAGGTTCAAAGGATGTTGTTTTTGAGAAAGACAGGCCGTGTAGAGCGTGCCAAGCAGGGAAGCAAGTAGGAGCACCCCATCCCGCGAAGAATGTCATGACTACAACAAGACCACTTGAGCTCCTCCACATGGATCTATTCGGTCCAATTGCTTACATAAGCATCGGCAGTAATAAATACGGTCTAGTCATTGTTGATGATTTTTCACGCTTCACGTGGGTTTTCTTTTTGCATGATAAGACAGAAACTCAAGGAACCCACAAGAAGTTCATCAAGCGTGCCCAAAATAAATTCTCATTGAAGATCAAGAACATACGAAGTGACAATGGGACAGAATTCAAGAACACCCAAGTTGAGGAGTATCTAGATGAAGAAGGAAAAAGACCAAATTTTCAGCACCATATACTCCTCAACAAAACGGACTAGCCGAAAGGAAGAACAGAACTCTCATTGAGATGATGAGGACAATGCTCGATGAATACAAGACTTCAGACAGGTTATGGGCTGAAGCGGTTAACACCGCTTGTCACGCCATAAACCGACTATATCTTCATCGGTTGCTCAAGAAAACTTCATATGAACTACTCACGGATAACAAGCCGAATATTTTATATTTTCGAGTTTTTGGTTCCAAATGTTATATTTTAAACAAGAAGCCAAGGGCTTCGAAGTTTGCTTTGAAGTCCGATGAAGGTTTATTACTTGGCTGTGATTCGAACTCCTATGCTTATCATGTCTTCAACAAAACCTCCGGACTTGTTGAAGTAGCACGTGACGTAGTGTTCGATGAAACTAACGGCTCTCAAGAAGAGCAAGTTGATCAATGTTTGCTAGATCAAGAAGAAGCTCCATGTCAAGCATTGAGAAGAATGGCATTGGGCGATGTTCGACCACAAGTGCCACCTTCAAATGCGAATGAAGAAAATGAACCACAGGTGGAGGAAAATGATCAAGGGGGAGCTTCCATACAAGATCAACCTCAAGAAGATCAAAACATCAATGAGGGCAACTATTCAGAGGGAGAAGAAGATGATAATGAAGATTCAAGACCACAAGTGCCACATCCAAGAGTACACCAAAGCATCCAAAGAGGTCACCCCGTCGACAACATAATCGGTGACATCCAAAAGGGAGTAATAACTTGATCTCGCATAGCTAATTTTTGTGAACACTATTCTTTTGTATCTTCTTTGGAACCATACAGGGTTAAGGATGCATTAAAAGATCAAGATTGGGTGATGGTGATGCAAGAAGAATTGAACAACTTCAAAAGGAACGAAGTGTGGGAGCTTGTTGAAAGACCAAGTCCAACGTCGTTGGCACTAAATGGGTCTTCCGCAACAAGCAAGACGAATAAGGAGTGGTAACAAGGAACAAGGCACGACTTGTGGAAATAGGGTACTCACAAGTCGAAGGTTTGGATTTTGACGAGACTTTAGCTCCCGTAGCTAGGCTTGAATCGATTCGTATATTACTTGCATATGCTACTCACCATGATTTGAAGCTTTATCAAATGGACGTGAAAAGCACCTTTCTCAATGGACCGATCAAGGAGGAGGTGTACGTGGAGCAACGACCCGGTTTTGAAGATCAAGAGTCCCCTGACTATGTGTTCAAACTGCGTAGGGCTCTCTATGGCCTCAAACAAGCTCCTAGAGCTTGGTATAAGTGCCTTAGAGATTTTTTGATTCAAAATGACTTCAAGATTGGAAAAGCTGATTACACCTTGTTCACTAAACACTTTGATGATGATCTCTTCATTTGCCAAATCTATGTTGATGATATTATATTTGGTTCAACTAACAAATCCTTTTGTCCAGAATTTAGTGAGATTATGACAGATAGATTCGAGATGTCCATGATGGGAGAGTTGAGGTAGTTTTTGGGATTCCAAGTGAAGCAATAAAAGGACGGGACGTTCATAAGCCAAACAAAGTACACTCAAGACATTCTCAAGAAGTTTGGAATGGACAAAGCAAAGCCCATAAAGACTCCCATGGCGACTAATGGACACTTGGATCTCAATGAAGATGGACCAAATGTGGATCAAAAGGTATAACATTCCATGATTGGCTCCTTACTTTATTTATGTGCATCTAGGCCTGATATCATGTTGAGTGTATGTTTGTGTGCAAGGTTTCAAGCCAATCCTAAGGAATGTCATTTGACAGCCGTTAAAAGGATCTTGAGATATTTAGTTCATACACCCAACCTAGGCCTTTGGTATCCCAAAGGTTCAAAATTCAGTCTCATTGGATACTCCGATGTAGATTATGTCGGATGCAAGGTAGATAGAAAAAGTACTTCCGGTACTTGCCAATTCCTAGATAGATCCTTAGTTCCTGGTCCTCCAAGAAACAAAATTCAACTGCCTTATCCACGGCCGAAGCGGAGTATGTTGCAGCCGGGAGTTCTTGTGCACAACTCCTTTGGATGTGATAAACTCTAAGGGATTACCGTTACAATATGAGTCGTATTCCACTCCTTTGTGACAATGAGAGTGCAATTAAAATTGCCCATAACCCTGTTGAGCACTCTAGAACCAAACACATAGATATCCGGCATCATTTTTTGAGAGATCACTCAATAAAAGGAGACATAGCCGTTTCCCATGTCAACACTAAAAAACAACTAGCCGATATCTTTACCAAGCCACTTGATGAAAACCACTTTTGTAAGCTCCGAAATAAACTAAATATCCTTGATGCTCGGAACGTGGCTTGAAAACTTGCATACCTGTATGCCATCCTCAAAATCATGTTAATTGTGTTGAAAAATCATCTCTCTATATTTTTTTCCTAAAAACTATGTTAGTCACTTAATCTTGGTGAATTATGGTCATAGCTTGATTGTTGTATGTTTACTGATCATATTCATCAAGAATATATGTGTGTCTTTGTCCCCTATTCCTTATTAGGAACCATTGAATACATATATATAAGTGTTTTGTACTTTTCTGTACAAGGGACCACGGACTAGTCCGATATTTCGACTCCATAACCCTAGGGCCGGCTCAGACCTAATCTCCTTCAACCTCACAACTCCTCCCATGTTCTCTCTCCTCACTCAAGTGCTCCCAAGGCGGATTTGCGAGTTCTCCATCAAATCCATCCAAATCCCCGTGGGAATCGATCTCCACTGCAAGGGGATCGAAGACCTCGGACTAGTCCGCATCAAGAACTCCTTCAATGCCTCGAATCGAAGGATTTGGTAAACTTCTCTCCAAACCCTAGAACCTTCGATTTTCCTTGTTTTTGCTCAATTAGCTTAGCTCCTCCAGTCAATACATGCTCTATTGATGTATTCGATGTACCCTAGATCATATTTGCATTGAATAACCTCAAATTTCGACAAGTTAGGGTTTGAGCAGCCTCATAACGGACTAGTCCGTTCTTAGGGAGGACAAGTCCGGTACTCCGGACTAGTCCGACACTGAACACCGGACAAGTCCGGTATGCCCTGATCAAAACCTTAGCTTATATCAATTCAATGCAATCCCTTGTCATCCTTGATTATTCATATCCTTTATATCTTCCTTGTCAGAAATCATGTCGGGATCGAATGAGAATCTCTCCGACTTTAAAGCCGAGATGGATCAATATGTGATGTCTCATATTCCGGAGTCTTGCTCCAACAAGAGACAAGAGCGTGCTGCCGAGCCTTCGCTCACCCCACCTAGGGTTCGTCGAAAGGTTACAATCAAGAGACCAGCTTCAAAAGCAAATATGGCTGATTCTAGCTCGGCGGCTCAACGCCAAACCAAGGGCAAGGGAAAGGGACTTGCTTCCAGCCCGATTGGTCCCCTTAAGATGACATCTCCAATACAGGAAAATAGGGATCCCTCGGAGGAGAAGTTCAATGGCAAGGGGAGTAATGTGGCATGGAACCTGAGGAAGATTGACGCCTATAGAACTGGCGAAAAGGCAGCTGACAAGAGATTTTGGAGCAACTTTCACTCGGACTACTACAGTTTGGTGTACCTCCAAATGAAGACTCCAGTGGTCCGCAGCCAATGGATCGACTGGACATATTTTGAAAGGAAGAGCTATGAAGCCTTTGAGGAGGTAATAGAGGCTGCAGAGAGACACGGACTCAAGGACTCGCTCTCCTTCAAATACAACTGGAATGATGAGATCATCGCCCAGTTCTTTGCAACTTGCCACTTTTCCCACGATGGAGAAGACAAAGTGACATGGATGACACATGGATCCAAGTACACAGTTTCATATGTTGGGTTTGCTAGACTGCTACACCTTAAGGACACCGGCAGTAATGAGATTGTGATTCACAATCTTGGTGTTGTGGAGAAGGACAAGATGGAATTCCTCTATGATACTCGACTCCCATACAATCCTCCCTCAACCAAGAACATGAAGCCCTACTTAATTGTTCTCAATAGAGTGCTCCGGAAGACCATTGCTCCAAAGGATGGAGATGCCGGGAGTGTCCAAGGTTACTTCAGAACCTTGATGAAAGTAATCAGCAGGAGGAGAAAATTTGATAACTTTGATTACATTTGGAATGACATGGTGAACATATCCTGCGCACCAAACCGTTCCTGTGGCTATGCACCATACTTGATGTTCATAATTGAAAAAGTCACAGGAATTGAATTTGTGAAGCATGTGGAGCACACTGCTCTAAGGCCTCAGAAGCCTCCTCAAGCCTCTCTCCTAGCTGCTCCCTCACCTGGCTCACCTGAAGAACATCTAGATAGAGCTCTAGAAGATGCAAGGCCTTCATCCAAGACTAGGGCCCCTCCTCACAAAGGGTCCCCTAGTGGGATTATGAAGTATTTGGCTGCTATCTTTGGTTCTTGCTGCAAAACTGAGGTGAAGCTTCATAAGATGAACAAGGCAAGAAAAGAAGAAATAAGATACATGAAGGCCAATGTCAAAGCAATATGCCAAAAACTGGAGATTGAGCCCATTGGATCTCCAGTCATCTCAGAGGACTCTGCATCTGACTTCACAAAACTTCCTCCTCTCTCTCCATCAGAGCATGCCTACTTTGGCACGACGAGTGGTTCTTCTTCTCCTCCTCCTCCTCAGCCTGGTGATGAAGACGAAGAAAGGAACGACAGCGAGGAGTGAGCCGGTGATGACAAGTGGATCCCTCCTCTCCTTGTTTTTGGTGCCTTGATGCCAAAGGGGGAGGGATTGAGGGGGAGTCTTAGGTCGTAGGTTCTTCTTTTTGTGTCCTAGTTTAAGAAGTGGGTTTTCGTAAGACTTACGTTATCATTATGCTCTTGACATGTGCTGTAAAATGATGACTATGTTATGCTTATGATTAATGATGTATGTTTAAAACTACTATGTAGGCTTGAGACTCTTGATGATATATGATTATGCCTATTATGATATTCACATCAAAATTATTGCTCACACACATAGTTTTGCACTCCACCATAAAGAGTGCACATATGTCTTATGTCTACATTGCCTATTTTTCTCAAAGCTCATATGTGCACACTTTATGAAAATCTGAATTTTTTATCATATTTGTGTGATCTCAATTGGTTGTCATCAATCACCAAAAAGGGGGAGATTGAAAGTGCATCTAGGCATCCCTTGTGGGTTTTGGTTGATTTATGACAAGCAAATGAGACCCTAACAAAATCGTTGAGATAAGCGCATGTTTTTAAAAGAAAATAGGAAGAAAGCGCAAAAAGAAAGGAGAATGAGGATCTAAACTGATAAGAGCTCAGGACCTGAAGAGATTAGATTACTTAGTATGGAGTGTGTTGGAGAAACACACCCCAAGAGCTCAAGTGAAAGAAACACACTAACTGCACAAAAATTAGCATGTGCGGACTAGTCCGATATCAACCGGACTAGTGCGATTTCTCTCTGACTAGAAAACGAACTAGTCCGATATGGGACCGGACTAGTCCGATTTGTCTCTGAGTAGACAACGGACTAGTACGCACTCTTACGGACTAGTCTGGTATCTCAAAACACTTAGGGTTTTCCACACGCCGCACACCAGACTAGTCCGGTGTCCACCACGGACCAGTCCGGACGTCGCAAACCCTAACGGTAACCTTTGGAAACCCTAGTATAAATAGAGGTTTACGGCCATACCACCAAAACCTCTCGACCCCCTGCGCCGTCAAACCTTCCAAGAGCCCAAAATTCACATCTCTCCACACATTATAACCCAAAAAGGATCAAATCTTTGAGCATTAGCAATTGATCAAAGGAGAGACTTGTTCTACACATCTTGAGCTCTTGGGTTTGATCTCTCGCACACTCTTGTTCATTTATTGTTCATCTTTTGAGTGTGTTTGGTGGTATTCATTCATTGTAATTCTTGGGGAGCCCTCAACTTGTGAGAAGGCCCCTTGAACGATTTTATTTGCCCTTTGTGATTAGTGGAAGAGAATCGGCCTCTGTGGCAATTCGACGAGGGTAGGGATGGTGAAGACCCGGTCCTTCGTGGACTCCTCAACGGGGACGTAGATTTCCTTCATGGAATCGAACCTCGGGACAAAATCTTGTCTCTTGCTCTTGTTCATTTATTGTTCATCATATTCTAGGGTTTACTTAATCTTGAGTAATTTACTTTGAAGCATTAAAACCAAAGTTGATCTCTGTCATTCATTGTTTCGCTGTTGTAATACATCTAAGTTTCCAATTAATTTCCGCTGCATAGGGTACTAGAAGTGAAAATATTGATCAACCTTGATCTTTCTAGTCCACGCGTACCGGACTAGTCCGCACAGTACCGGACTAGTTCGATTTGTCTCTGAGTAGACAACGGACTAGTCCGCACTCTACCGGCCGCTGTTTCAACACGCCCGTTTTCTTCGCCCCCTTCGAGCAGAAACTTCTGCATGTGGACAGACCATGTTTTGGTCATTTTTTTACGATGGAATTGATCTACACCTTGTGTCAAGATCATAGCCATGTACACACTTGATCCCAGCAACCTTGTTCATCATAAAACCCCATGAAAGCCTACTAAAACATGCAACACATAGAAACTTGTTTTATAAAACTGCACCATAGGAATTGCATTCATTCACCTCATTGCACCTTGAGTAAAGTTTGTGCATGATAATTAATTGCTGTAAGTTTTGTATGTGTGTGGTCGCGAGTAGAAGGACACGCTCAAGAGGCCATTTACGATGAGCTACAACACCAAGACTTGGAGACGCTTGAGAAACACGAGCCACGGGAGCAAGGCAAGTGCCCCTTGACCATATTGATCCTATGTTTTCGAAACTGTTTTGCTTGCGAAAATCCGTATGCTTGTGTCAACTTGATGGGACACCGTTTTATAGGAGTTTACTAGCTTTGTTATCCACCCTTGTTGTCCGGAAAGTTGATGAGTTGGGTATGGTCTTGCTTCGCTTAACTTACGGGACATGGGAAGCTGAAATAAAACTTGTTTAGCTACTGCACTCATATGAATAATGATGATGATAACTTGATGATGTTAATGAGCATGGAATCAGGGAGATCTAGGCGAGCTTGGTTCGTGGATGTTGCTGAAGTAGATGGTGGTTTGCTTGTCGTAGATCTAAGGACCGGTTCATGCGAGCACATGCCAGGAAAATAGTCCCACCACAAGGCCAAATATGGGTGCGTCTTAGCTAACTAATTAGGTGTGTTGCTAGCTTGTTATGGATCGTTGGATGGCGCGGGGAATGGGAGTCGATGAGGACTGCCCTGGGAACTGCATGGCACAAGAGGGTGCCCGTGGGTGGGAGAATGGACATTCGAGTCTGCCGGTGAAACCTCAGTGGGTCCGTACATACTAATAGCCCCTTTGTAAAGGCTATTTTGTGATATCTTGGCCATACACCGACGGTTGTGAATTGGTATAATGGAGTTTTCTCTTGAGTCACCGACGGGTGACGAAATCATGAACTTGTGGGTAAAGTGGTGTCACCTCTGCAGAGTGTAAAACTATCATGATAGTCGTGCTTCCGCTTACAAGCACCTGGCCAACTTCCATGATTAGAGGCAAAAATTTGGGATGGTTATTCAGGTATGGTTGTGGTATGGTCATTGGGATTGGTTTTGGGACTGTTTTGGGTCATGGCAATGAGTTTTGTTTCGGTTCTATGAAAATGAGATGGTCATGAGTACTTATGAGTATGAGATGAACTTGAGAAAGAGTATTGGCTGGTTGAGACTTGATTAATGATGAATTATGATGGAGAGATGATGTTTTACTTGGTTATATTGGGATTAAACTCACCTAGAAATAGTTGCTGTTTTTACCGTGTTTGTGCAATAAAATTTGCTTGCTGCAATGAACCTTTTTATTGCCTACCTTGTTGTAAGCTACATATCGTACTTTTCCCGCACTTGCTGAGTACGACATGTACTCACCCTTGCATTCCTACATATACATCAGCTACAGGAGAAGAGTGCTTCGAGGAACATGTGGAGTACTAGGAGTGCGCACTACCGTCAACATGACTGTGGAGTTAAAGTTGGAGCCTGCTGTCTTAGTCATTTTCCGCTGTCGTTTAGAGTAGCTGCAAGAATAAGTTAGATATCCATGAGTGAGACATTGAGTCAATGTAATAAATTACTTAAACATTATTTGTGTGTGGTTATATTCTGAATTCAGTTTGTGGAATACATGTGTATGTGTGATGAACATCCTGGGCACACATATGCATTCACTTGGTTCATTTTCGGAACCGGGTGACACACCAGGGGCTATTCGAGCAATTACTTTCCAAGATGGATCATGGGTAATGACTCTCCCATGTCTTTTCCTGGTCTCCTGTGCCCTACTGGCCGCCAGGTGGCTCATGTGGAAGTCATCAAGAAGGTAGAGGGAGTCCTGCCCATACAAATTCTATGGTTGTATGAAATCACTACGATGAGGTCATATGAACTGGTCCTTATATTGATGAGGCGGATCCATCAAGTCCACGGCAAGTGGGATACACCGAAGCACACGACTACTCAATGACCATACCCCGCCTCAACCGTTACTTTCCCCACTTCACCTAACACCAGTTGTTTGCAATAATTTACTCAACCCACTTCCTAACTCACACCACCAAGACACATTTTAACACTTTTAGCAAATCCAGTGAATAGTTGCGGTAAGTTGTGATGCAAACATCGCAGGCGTCCCTAAACATTCTACTTTCAAGGGGGCACACGCATCATCACATTAATGTGTGATGACGGGACCTTAAGGTATCAAGGAGGTAAAGTCATCAAGGTCAAAGAGGGGTATGTGGTATTTCACATGTCATTCATGTGACTGTCACCATGCCAATCTTCTACAGCCTTGAATGATGAGAGATGGCATGCTACTTGCTAGTATAACGGCTAGCTGATGACATCTAGCTAAGTTATTGAATAGCAAGTAACCACGATCAATTTCAAATCATCATCATAAAGTTATAAAACTATCACGTCGGCCAGACTACTGACATAATGACACTACCACTAATCAAGTGGGCCTTAGCTACAATAATATTTAAAATAGCCACGAAAAACATGCATGGTAAAAACAGGCTATTAGGACCATTTTACAAAATCATAGGAACAATCATGATCAAGGAGTTAGAGCTTGCCTTAACAAGCTTATAGAAGTTTTTCGTAATCCAGGTCTTCAGGTTCCTCAGTGAATTCTTCGTTCTCTATAGTACGTAATTATAACGGATAAGTGCTAGATCAAAAAAATTCCAAGAAATCCATATAAAATTCCAGCATTACCGACACTAACAGATATAGAGGGTTTTCTAGAGGGGATTGCTTACTTGACAACTATTCATGATTTTTCTTAAATTTTCTAGTTATTTAAATGATTACCAAACCCTATATTGTGAAATCATTACTTGTATTGTGTTCTAGGGCCATGGAATATTTTGAAGTCTTTTACTAATGCTATTGGGGTGATATTATCATTTTGGAGACCTCCTACTAACCTTTCCCAACTTTCCTTAGTTATTAAGTGGTTTGGGCAATTAATCAGCAATTAGTAAATGTTCTAAAATTATCTCGGCCATTTTCCCCTGCCCTTACACTCTAGTAGTCTACTTATGTTTTTAGGAATTTTTTGCACCTAGAATTCTGGAGCCTTGTGTACACTAAGGTGTGGCTGTAGCATTTTTGTGTGGTTCATGGGCCAGGGCTGGTAGAGGTCCTTGTGCCTTAGGTTCATGTGAACCAGATCCACAGGAGTGGTTCACCCCGACACTGTATGGACTAGGCTGATGTTGCAGTGAGGTGGATGTTGATGTAACACCCCAAAAATCTTGTTAAGACCTTAAATCATGTTAAAAGGGGAATTTAAAAATTTTTGGACGTGTTGCATGTTTTGCTAAAATTCAAATTCAAACTGGAATTCAAATTAAACTCAAAACAGAAAAGAAATAGAAAAAGAAAAAAGAAAACAGAAAAAAACCGGCCAGTGGGCCGAAACCCACCAGCCGGCCCAACCAGCACCGCGCCAAGCCCGTAGCCGCGCGCGCCTCTTCCTCCCACTGACAGGCGGGGCCCGCCAGCCCTTCTTCTACCTCGCGCCCGCGCCGGGATTCTCTCACCCCGGATCAAAACCGACCCGGATTCCTACGCGTCCCCGCCGAATTCTGTTCGTAGGCGACGCAAACTCGATCTAAACCACCCCGCCGCCCTCCCCGTCTATAAAAACCCCGACCTCGTTCTGTTTTTCCCACGCGATCCGCAGTTTTTACTCCGGTGAGAACCGAGCCTTCTCCCGCGAATTCTAGCCGATCTATGCTCGGAAATCCCGATCTAACTCGCTGGTCTTGATCCACCGCCTCCGGGGAACCCTGCAGGTGCAGAAAACTCGGTGACTTGCGGTTCAAACACAGCGCCGACGAGCCTCACCGTGGTTTCACTTCGGACCTCGTCGCCGACCGCCTTCCAGGACCTCCGAGCTCGAGAAAACCCCCGAGGTGAGATCCCCGACCTCTCCTCTACCGATCTATGCCATAAGATCACCGTTCAAGAAAGAATTCTCGAAGATCCGAAAGTCTCCGGCGAGATCACCGCTTCCCGCCGCCGTGCGCCGCCAGGCAGCGCCGCCCGCGCTCGATCAGAGCGACGTGGCCGCTTGTGCGCCGTTTATTTTAAATCGCACGGTAGGGTTTAAATCCCCGCGTACCGGTTCGATGTTATAATCTCAGCCGTCTGTTTCAAATCGGACGGTCCACGTCAGCCCCGCGTTATAAAGACTGGAAATCTTACGTGCTACCCCTGGGGTTCTCGGGAAATAAGAGCTAGCCCCGGAAACTTCTGATCTAGCCCCTGGAACTTCAGAAAATCATGTAAATTCATTTAAAAATCAGTTTTAGCCCCTGGACTTAATAAAAATTAGGAAAAACTCCTCTGTTATGTATAGCTAGACCCCTGAAAATTATTAAAATAATATTATAGACCCTGTAGTGGGGTGAGTTTATTTTTTTAGCCCTGTTTAATATTTAATTTAGGAAAATTGAATATGTTGCTAGTATTTAAAATTTAAAAAGTGGGACAAACATATTGTCAAAATTAAATTAAAAACTTTCTCAGTATTTAGAAAACTTTTGAGTGAGATAAAAATATATTTTGGGCTGAAATGAATCTGTTTAATTTATTATTCACATTTAGGGACACATTTTTAAGTAAAGAATAGTTCTGGAAAGTAGGGAAAATAATTATAAAATAGTTTACATCAGAGGAAAAGGTCAAAAATATATTAGTAAATATTTTAGATCAGAACCTATTCTGTTTAGATGATGTGTCTTGTTATTTTCATAATGAAGTTCACATTTAGGCACAGGAAATAAATCTGAAAATATAGCAACTAGTAAATGATAAATGGAGTTTCTAAAATCCAAAGAATTCAGTTTAGGGTTGGTAGAAATTCTGAAGACACATATGGAGAAGGAAAATACATTTCATGCATACTTGGTAGCTAAAAGGTGTAGTAATTAAATATAAGGAATTTATTTAAATTGGAAACTCATATATATAGTATGTAAGTATAAATGTGAACACAAAAGTAAGAATCATATACACATGATTAAAAGTGCATGCAAGCCACAAATCAACACACATAGAGTAACCACAACACATATAATGGTGAATGACTTTCATAAATATGAATATGTGGTTTGTATGAAATGGAAGTGTGAACTATGTCTTATAGATTGTTGTTTTTCTTTTGCTATGTGTGATGGTATGATGTAGAACCTGCTCAAGAGCAAGTTATTCCTTTCCAAGATCAGGACTACCCATTTCAAGAGCAGCAGGAAGGAGGCAAGTGTCCTTGACCACTTTGATCCTATGTTAGGATGTGTAGCTAGAGTTATTTGCATTGTCAATTGAAATATGAAACCCATGCTAGGAAGTTTCCCTAGAATTGCATTACCTTGTTTCCTTGTAGCTTGGGTTGGGATTTATTTTATCATGTCATTTATTATTATGCATATGCTTAGCCATGCTTAGAATGGGATATTTGGGATATGAGATCATCAGTTTATTTTACCATACTCTTGAATGAGATATTGTGAGTTATGTAGAGGTATGGATCGAGGCAAGTTGGATGTTTTGGTTGTGTGCTGGGTGCACGAGACTCGGGTTTGTGTTTAGTACTTGCCTGGATCCTAAGGACCGGTTCATGGAGCATGTAACCTGGCTTTACCGTGCCAACCACATGCTGAGATGGGGCAGCTTGGCCAATTAATTAGGTGTATCACCGGCGTAGTATGGGTGTGTTGGATGGTGCGGGGAGTAGGTGTCAGCTGGACTACCATATGAACCGCAAGGCTCAAGAGGGGGCCACTGCAGCGGGGTTGAAGCCTCTTGTATGCTGTTAGGGGTGAAACCTCAGTGGGCCCACGCTCGTCGGGAATCCCTTTGTAAAGGCTTCATAGTGATCTCCTGGCTACACACCTGGGAAGTGTGAATGTGGTTCGTAGCCATTGGCATAATGGAGGTTCTTTTAGTCCACCCGGCAACGGGGGATGAAATCACTCCATGTGGGTACAGTGGTGCAAACTCTGCAGAGTCAAAACTGTCATGACAGCCGTGCTCACGGTCAAGAGCGGCTTGGACTTATTCATGATTAGAGGATTGATGGTGTTGGAAGTTGTGATGTTAAGCGGGGAGCTTAACATTGGAAATGATGTTATGGTTATTTGATTATGATCATGGGATGGGAGATTTGGACCATTTCACTTGTGTAGTAATGTAGGTGCTTAATAACCTAAGGTGATAGGTATTACTTGCGTAGTGCTTTAACCATGAGTTCAACATCTCCTTGTTCTATCCATGCATGATATAATTTTCCCACACTTGCTGAGTACCATTGGTACTCAACCTTGCATACTTGTTGGTTTATATTGCTGCTCAGGTCAGGAAAATGAGGTGGTGTATAATGACCAAGACTTTGGACCCGAAGAAGGTTTCTAGGTTCATGGAGACCCCCAGGCAACACCTGTGAAGGAGCCCACAAGAATAATATTCCACTGCTAGTTTATTTACTTGTGATGAACTTATCATTGTCCATCGAGGCATTTGCTATGTAAGACATATTTATATTCGACACCTGGCTTGTAATAAATGATGCTTCACTATTTGTCATCACATGTATGAGAAAATGATCCTGGCATACATGTGATATTCACTTGGTTGTTCTTCGGAAAAAACCGGGTGTGACAGAAGTGGTATCAGAGCCAAGGTTGCCCGTAGGAACGTGGACCTAGGTAGAAATGGACGTATTTAAGGGCCCTATTTTCTTAAAAACTATTTTACAAGGTGTGTGTTGAAAAGTGTTATTTAATGAGTCACTTTCTTCATCTTACCCCAACATTCATTCAAAATAGGATTTTTGGTTTAAAAGTTTATCTAACCTAAGTTTAAATGCTTTCTATTTTAGATGGTTTGCATGATTCGCACCGCTTGCAAGTCCACAGGAGGGAGAGTTCTCGTAGTTGCCCTTGCCGAAAGAGAGGAGAGCCGTCCGGTGACGTACCTTTCCTACGGATTGGCAGTAGGAGGCTTGTTGCGCCGTCTTTGACGTATGCTCGAAGCCGCTGGCAATACGAGCAAGCTAATCATCCACTATAACTCCACCAGGACCATCCGTGAGAAGAGGGAAGAATGGAGTTCAGAAATGAGGATTATACACGAAAATCGGCTGCTTAAGATCCACCGCTCTCCAGCTTGTAGAGCGACACAGGTCGATGCGGAGAAGGATGTCACCTGGGAGGCCATCACCTGCCAGAGTCACATCTATCGTCGCCACCTGGACAGGACTGAGTACATATATGTCCTCCAGCGTGAGAGTGGTACCACGGAATACAAGTACCCGCCAGTGCAGCAAGGGACTTCCCATGAGCACATGGACTTGTGCTTGGAGGATGCTACTATGCTCAGCACTCGACTGCAGGAGTGTCAGCAAGAGCTTCAGGATGTCCGGGACACCTTGAAGGAAACGGAGGCGTTGCTGCGAGCCTGCTTAAGGGGGAGAGAAAGAGGAGATGGGAATGAACTGTGTGTCACCGTGAATGATACATGGACTCCTGACTCCCCGGATCGCCGAGCGATCAGGCGTCGTCGCACTTCTCCACCAGCAGCCTCCCCACCCAAAGCAGAGTCAGAAGGCAGCCGAAATGATGAGGAAGATCCCGAGGAGCCAGCTCAAGAAAACGAGTAGTGTAGAGTCTTTCCCTTAGTTAGCAAGATGTCGAATAGTCGAGTCGTTACATTAAGTTAATGGTGTGTTAATGCTTGGTGTGTGATGTGACTTGTGGAAGCCATGAGCAATTGTCCACAGCCTCGTCTTTAGATTGTTTTGCTTTGGTGTGTGAACCCACATGAAATAATATTGCATTTATTTTTGGTGTGAGAAATGAACCCTCAGAAAAGTATAACAAAGCCTCAACACTTCGAAGTACAAACAAATGAAAGTAGTAAGATGATACTAAATGCTTTCAAATTAACATTGGTTGATTCTGCCTGATGGCCGGAAGAGGAAAAGGACGTGCTGCCAACCCCGCCAACAACAACGATGAGGCATGCAACCCTCATCTTTCTGGAGGCCAGGACCGGGGTGGTCGCCGTGAAGGAATTGATCCCCTCCACCAAATGCTGGAGAATCAGAATCAGCTCATCCAGAACTTGACTCAAGTGGTGACCAACTTGCATCAAGTTCCACCTCCACAAGCTGCACCACGCCAACCAAGGTTGAGTGAGTTTCTAGGAACTCAACCTCCAAAGTTTGCAAGTGCTGCTAAACCTCTGGAGGCAGATGATTGGCTTAAGACCATTGAGAGCAAGATGAGGATCATACAGTGCCAAGGGCATGAGAGGGTGTTGTTTGCCTCTCATCAATTGCATGGACCTGCTGCTGATTGGTGGACCGCCTACGTGGCTGCCCATCATGACCCTGAGAACATCACTTGGGAAGAGTTCAAGTGTGGCTTCCGCAACCATTACATCCCAAGAGGTGAACTCAAAAACAAGAGGAAGGAGTTTTTGGGACTGCAGCAGGGAAACATGACGGTGAGGGAATACCTCACTAAATTTACTCAACTATCCCGTTATGCCCCACGGGACATAGAGACTGATGAGCAGAAACAAG
The DNA here is from genome assembly GCA_030760725.1 of Neostapfia colusana. NCBI lineage: Eukaryota > Viridiplantae > Streptophyta > Magnoliopsida > Poales > Poaceae > Neostapfia > Neostapfia colusana. The sequence continues at coordinate 42,554,580 of JASWHV010000001.1, read as the reverse complement.
ATTGTTTCGTGGAAGGACTTACCGCAGAAATGCAGTGTGAAATGTCCTCAAATGAGTATGAAAGCTTCCAAAAGATGGTGGACAGAGCGTTTGTGGTAGAAAGGAAGCTAAAGGCCTTGGAAAATGAGAATAAGAGGAAGGCCGGGTGGTCACATCAAGCCTCAGGGAGCAACACCCGCTCACGTCTGATGCAGCAACCTGCAGGGCAGACGAACCGTGCTGCGGTACCCTACTCAGCACCAAGAGGGTACAACCCGAACTACAGGCCTCCCGCAGCACCAGCACAGCCACAACGTCAGTTTGTACAGCAGCCTCGCCCCGCATAGCCACCTCGACCAGTAGTACAGGGACCTCCAAACCAACCCCAAGACAACAAAGGCCAGGCACCTAAGGTTGGGGTGCAATGTTTTATCTGCGGTGAAGTGGGGCACCAAGCCCATAAGTGCCCAAAGAAGAAGCCTGCGCAGCCACAACAGCAGAATGTGATGCGGGGACGGGTGAACCACGTCACTATGGAGGAAGCGCAAGAGGCACCCGACGTGGTAGTTGGTAAGTTTCCTGCCAATTTACACCTTGCAGCCCTGCTGTTTGATTCTGGTGCTACCCACTCGTTCATTGCTCAAGGGTTTGTTAAGAAGCATGATCTAGCAACAACACAAATGAACTATATGCTAGCAGTAAACTCTCCAGGTGGAGAAATAAGGACAAGACAAGTGTGTCCCAAAGTGAACCTAGACATTAATGGGGTAGTATTTACTGCTAACCTCATAGTGATAGATTCACAAGGGATAGATATTATTTTGGGTATGGATTGGTTGACCAAACATAAAGGAATCATCCATTGTTCGACCAGAACGGTGGAACTAACTCACCCTAGTGGCACAAGAGTAAAGTTCATAACAATACACGATCCTAGGAGGGACATTAAATTAAATCAAGTTGAGGTGAAAGTTGAGGAAATCAGGACCATCAGGGAATATCCAGATGTTTTTCCAGAGGAGTTGCCAGGTATGCCTCCCGATCGTGAAGTGGAATTTGCAATTGAGCTAGTACCTGGAACAGCCCCGATTTACAAAAGACCTTATCGGATGGACTCCAAGAAGCTAGAAGAACTCAAGGATCATTTGAGAGAATTGACGGAGAAGGGGTATATTCGCCCTAGTTACTCACCATGGGGAGCTCCGGTGATATTTGTGCCTAAGAAGGACGGAACCCAAAGGTTATGCGTGGATTACCGTGCCTTGAATGAGGTAACCATCAAGAACAAGTACCCATTACCCCGCATTGAAGACTTGTTTGATCAGTTGAGGGGAGCTTGTGTGTTCTCGAAAATTGATCTCAGGTCGGGATACCACCAACTCAAGATAAGGAAATCTGATATTCCCAAGACAGCTTTCGTATCTCGGTACGGACTATATGAATACACTGTCATGCCTTTCGGGCTAACTAATGCCCCGGCATACTTCATGTATCTCATGAACAAGGTATTCATGGAATATCTGGACAAATTTGTGGTGGTTTTCATAGATGACATTCTTGTCTTCTCCAAAGATAAAGAAGAACATGAGAAACATCTAAGGTTGGTGTTGAAGGGGCTGAGAGAACACCAACTATATGCCAAGTTGAGCAAGTGTGAGTTTTGGCTGAAGAGAGTTCCCTTCTTAGGACATATAATCTCGGAGGGAGGAATCTCCGTGGATCCTGCCAAAATCGAGGATATACAGAAGTGGAAGACCCCTGAAAATGTCGGGGAAGTTCGAAGCTTCTTGGGATTGGTTGGATACTATCGACGGTTTATTGAGGGATTCTCCAAAATCTCGAGACCTCTCACCAAACTGTTGGAGAAGGGAATCACATTCACATGGACGCCGCAGTGCGAGACGAGTTTTCAGGAGTTAAAGGAAAGATTGACAACAGCCCCAGTGCTCGTTATGCTAGATATGCAGAAGAACTTTACGGTGTACTGCGATGCTTCTGGAAACGGGTTGGGATGTGTTCTCATGCATGAAGGGCATGTCGTGGCTTATGCATCCCGGCAGCTTCGGAAGCACGAGAAGAACTATCCTACACATGACCTAGAACTAGCCGCAGTGGTACACGCGTTGAGAATTTGGCGGCACTATTTGATGGGGAAGAGGACCGAGATATATACGGATCATAAGAGTTTGAAGTACATATTCACACAGCCAGACCTCAACCTCAGACAAGGAGATGGTTAGAGCTAATCAATGACTTTGATGTAGGCATCAACTATCATCCTGGGAAAGCAAACGTCGTGGACGATGCTTTAAGTCGGAAAGTGTAGGTCAATAAGTTGAGCTTGAAGGACATGCCTGCAGAGTTGAAGGACGAGGTTATAAGGCTCAATCTATGCCTGGTAAATAGTGGTGAAGCCATCGCCATGGAAGTGGATTCCACACTCGAGCGAGACATACGCGAGGGTCAAAAAAATGACGAGAAGATATGAGAGATCAGGCAACTCATCAAGGAAAATAAAGCTCCTGGTTTTAGAGAGGATGAACAAGGAACGGTGTGGCACGGGAAAAGAATCTGTGTGCCAGAAGTAAAGGAGATCCGTGAATTGATTTTGAAGGAGGCTCACGATTCCGACTATTCCATTCATCCTGGGAGTACGAAGATGTACCAGGACCTCAAGAGCAGGTATTGGTGGTATGGCATGAAGCGCGATGTCACGGAACATGTTGCCCTACGTGACACATGTTAGTTGGTGAAAGCAGAACATCAACGACCCGTGGGATTATTGCAACCACTCAAAGTGCCTGAATGGAAATGGGAAGAAATCAGCATGGATTTCATCGTGGGATTGCCTAGGACCCAATCAGGGTATGATTCGATATGGGTCATCATTGATAGGCTAACCAAGGTAGCTCACTTCATCCCCGTAAAGAAAAGCTACAGTGGATCCAAATTGGCGGAGTTATACATGTGAAGGATCGTGTGTTACCATGTAGTGCCGAAGAAGATAGTGTCGGACCGAGGGACACAGCTCACCTCGAGGTTTTGGCCGAAGTTGCATGAAACCATGGGAACCCATATAAATTTCAGCTCTGCCCATCATCCCCAAACTGACGGGCAGACGGAGAGAACCAATCAGATCCTTGAAGATATGCTGAGGGTATGTGCACTCAAAAACAATAGGAGTTGAGATAAGAACTTACCGTATGCGGAGTTTTCCTATGACAACAGCTATCAAGCTAGTATGAAGATGTCACCGTTTGAAGCCTTGTACGGGAGGAAGTGCAGAACTCCCCTATTTTGGAACCAAACGGGGGAAAGTAAAGTGTTTGGTCCAGAAGTACTCCAAGAAGCCGAGGGGAAGGTGAGGGAAATTCACAACAACTTGAGGATAGAACAGACACGCCAAAAGAGTTATGCCGACGTACGAAGAAGAGAGCTCGTTTTCAACGTGGGAGACTATGTCTATCTCAAGGTGTCCCCTATCAGAGGACTTCGGCGGTTCAAGGTGAAAGGGAAGTTGTCACCTCGATACATCGGACCCTTTCAAGTTTTGGAAAGGAAAGGCAAAGTGGCGTATCAACTAGAGTTACCGGCTCGTCTATCGGATGTGCACGATGTATTCCATGTGTCACAACTCAAGAAATGCCTGAGGACGCCTAAAGAGGTGTTACCCATAAATGAAGTGGACGTAGCTGAGGATTTGTCTTATGTCGAGCAACCATACAAGATTCTGGAGACAATAGAACGCCTCACCAGAAATAAAAGAATCCGAATGTGCAAGGTGCAGTTGAAGCATCAATCAGAAGAGGAAGCCACCTGGGAGCGGGAAGATGAGCTCAAGGCACAATTTCTGGAACTGTTTTCTTAGAACCACCAATCTCGAGGACGAGATTTCTTTTAAGGGGGGTAGAGCTGTAACACCCCAAAAATCTTGTTAAGACCTTAAATCATGTTAAGAGGGTAATTTAAAAAGTTTTGGACGTGTTGCATGTTTTGCAAAAATTCAAATTCAAACTGGAATTCAAATTAAGCTCAAAACAGAAAATAAATAGAAAAAGAAAAAAAAAGAAAACAGAAAAAAACCGGCCAGTGGGCCGAAACCCACCAGCCGGCCCAACCAGCACCGCGCCAAACCTGCAGCCGCGCCTCTTCCTCCCACTGATAGGCGGGGCCCGCCAGCCCTTCTTCTACCTCGCGCCCGCGCCAAGATTCTCTCACCCCGGATCAAAACCGACCCGGATTCCTGCGCGTCCCCGCCGAATTCCGTTCGTAGGCGACGCAAACTCGATCTAAACCACCGCGCCGCCCTCCCCCGTCTATAAAAACCCCGACCTCGTTCTGTTTTTCCCACGCGATCCGCCGTTTTTACTCCGGTGAGAACCCGAGCCTTCTCCGGTGAATTCTAGCCGATCTAAGCTCGGAAATTCCGATCTAACTCGCTGGTCTTGATCCACCGCCTCCGGGGAACCCTGCAGGTGCAGAAAACTCGGTGACTTGCGGTTCAAACACAGCGCCGACGAGCCTCGCCGTGGTTTCACTTCGGACCTCGTCGCCGACCGCCTTCCAGGACCTCCGAGCTCGAGAAAACCCCCGAGGTGAGATCCCCGACCTCCCCTCTACCGATCTATGCCATAAGATCACCGTTCTAGGAAGAATTCTCGAAGATCCGAAAGTCTCCGGCGAGATCAACGCTTCCCGCCGCCGTGCGCCGCCGGGCAGCGCCGGCCGCGCTCGATCAGAGCAACGTGGCCGCTTGTGCGCCGTTTATTTTAAATCGCACGGTAGGGTTTAAATCCCCGCGTACCGGTTCGATGTTATAATCTCAGCCGTCTGTTTTAAATCGGACGGTCCACGTCAGCCCCGCGTTATAAAGACTGGAAATCTTACGTGCTACCCCTGGGGTTCTCGGGAAATAAGAGCTAGCCCCGGAAACTTCTGATCTAGCCCCTGGAACTTTAGAAAATCATGTAAATTCATTTAAAAATTAGTTTTAGCCCCTGGACTTAATAAAAATTAGGAAAAACTCCTCTGTTATGTATAGCTAGACCCCTGAAAATTGTTAAAATAATATTATAGACCCTGTAGTGGGGTGAGTTTATTTTTTTAGCCCTGTTTAATATTTAATTTAGGAAAATTGAATATGTGGCTAGTATTTAAAATTTAAAAAGTGGGACAAACATATTGTCAAAATTAAATTAAAAACTTTCTCAGCATTAGAAAACTTTGGAGTGAGATAAAAATATATGTTGGGCTGAAATGAATCTGTTTAATTTATTATTCACATTTAGGGACACATTTTTAAGTAAAGAATAGTTCTGGAAAATAGGGAAAATAATTATAAAATAGTTTACATCAGAGGAAAAGGTCAAAAATATATTAGTAAATATTTTAGATCAGAACCTATTCTGTTTAGATGATGTGTCTTGTTATTTTCATAATAAAGTTCACATTTAGGCACAGGAAATAAATCTGAAAATATAGCAACTAGTAAATGATAAATGGAGTTTCTAAAATCCAAAGAATTCAGTTTAGGGTTGGTAGAAATTCTGAAGACACATATGGAGAAGGAAAATACATTTCATGCATACTTGGTAGCTAAAAGGTGTAGTAATTAAATATAAGGAATTTATTTAAATTGGAAACTCATATATATAGTATGTAAGTATAAATGTGAACACAAAAGTAAGAATCATATACACATGATTAAAGTGCATGCAAGCCACAAATCAACACACATAGAGTAACCACAACACATATAATGGTGAATGACTTTCATAAATATGAATGTGTGGTTTGTATGAAGTGGAAGTGTGAACTATGTCTTATGGATTGTTGTTTTTCTTTTGCTATGTGTGATGGTATGATGTAGAACCTGCTCAAGAGCAAGTTATTCCTTTCCAAGATCAGGACTACCCATTTCAAGAGCAGCAGGAAGGAGGCAAGTGTACTTGACCAGTTTGATCCTATGTTAGGATGTGTAGCTAGAGTTATTTGCATTGTCAATTGAAATATGAAACCCATGCTAGGAAGTTTCCCTAGAATTGCATTACCTTGTTTCCTTGTAGCTTGGGTTGGGATTTATTTTATCATGTCATTTATTATTATGCATATGCTTAGCCATGCTTAGAATGGGATATTTGGGATATGAGATCATCAGTTTATTTTACCATACTCTTGAATGAGATATTGTGAGTTATGTAGAGGTAGGGATCAAGTCAAGTTGGATGTTTTGGTTGTGTGCTGGGTGCACGAGACTCGGGTTTGTGTTTAGTACTTGCCTGGATCCTAAGGACCGGTTCATGGAGCATGTAACCTGGCTTTACCGTGCCAACCACATGCTGAGATGGGGCAGCTTGGCCAATTAATTAGGTGTATCCCCGGCGTAGTATGGGTGTGTTGGATGGTGCGGAGAGTAGGTGTCAGCTGGACTACCATATGAACCGCAAGGCTCAAGAGGGGGCCACTGCAGCGGGGTTGGAGCCTCTTGTATGCTGTTAGGGGTGAAACCTCAGTGGGCCCATGCTCGTCGGGAATCCCTTTGTAAAGGCTTCGTAGTGATCTCCTGGCTACACACCTGGGAAGTGTGAATGTGGTTCATAGCCACTGGCATAATGGAGGTTCTTTTAGTCCACCCGGCAACGGGGGATGAAATCACTACATGTGGGTACAGTGGTGCAATCTCTGCAGAGTCAAAACTGTCATGACAGCCGTGCTCACGGTCAAGAGCGGCTTGGACTTATTCGTGATTAGAGGATTGATGGTGTTGGAAGTTGTGATGTTAAGCGGGGAGCTTAACATTGGAAATGATGTTATGGTTATTGGATTATGATGATGGGATGGGAGATTTGGACCATTTTACCTGTGTAGTAATGTAGGTGCTCAATAAGCTAAAGTGATAGGTATTAATTGCGTAGTGCTTTAACCATGAGTTCAACCTCTCCTTGTTCTAGCCATGCATGATATAATTTTCCCACACTTGCTGAGTACCATTGGTACTCAACCTTGCATACTTGTTGGTTTATATTGCTGCTCAGGTCAGGAAAATGAGGTGGTGTATAATGACCAAGACTTTGGACCCGAAGAAGGTTTCTAGGTTCATGGAGACCGCCGGGCAACGCCTGTGAAGGAGCCCACAAGAATAATATTTCGCTGCTAGTTTATTTACTTGTGATGAACTTATCATTGTCCATCGAGACATTTGCTATGTAAGACTTATTTATATTCGACACCTGGCTTGTAATAAATGATGCTTCACTATTTGTCATCACATGTATGAGAAAATGATCCTAGCATACATGTGATATTCACTTGGTTGTTCTTCGGAAAAACCGGGTGTGACAGTTGACTAGGCTGCCATGTGGTCAGATGGGTTGAGTTGGCTGCCATGTCATTTGCCACACAAGCAATGGGCCCTAGGGGCTGAGGTGAATGTGACTGTGCGGCCACATGTGCAGGTTTGATGATGTGGCATGCCACGTGTACAGCACATGCGTGCCACATGGGCGCCACCTAGGACAGAGCGGTGAAGTGGCTGCTGGCCGGTGAGGCTCGCTGGCGGCTAGCCGGAATATGTACTTTTTCTTCGTATGAGGCAACCAATTGCACGCCGGTGTTCCACACGACATGGTAAGGGCAGCGGTCGCGGTCCTAGGCTGAGGAGGTCACCGCAATGGAGGCTACGGATCGCCGGAGGTGGCGATGGTCACAATACTCGGTGCAATGTAGTGACCTCACAGTCTAAGGCAAATATTACTGCTCCTACACGTGTATTGGAGTGTACTAAAGGTCCTGGGACGCTTGGCTGGACCGTCCATGGTGGTCGGCGGCGTGCCTGAATGTAGCCTAGAGGGGGGGTGAATAGGATTTTCGACGCTTTGTTAATCCCTGAAACACTTAGTAGGTTTATCAAATACAGAGAAATCGGACTAGTCCGGTAGAGTGCGGACTAGTCCATTTTCTACTCAGAGAAAAATTGGACTAGTCCGGTACTGTGCGGACTAGTCCGGTGTGCTTGGACTAGAAAGATCAAGGTTGATCAATATGTTCACTTCTAGTATCCTATGCAGCGGAAATTAATTAAGAGCTTAGATGTATTACAACAGTGAAACGATGAATGATAGAGATCAACTTTGATTTCAATGCTTCAACGTAAATTTCACAAGATTAATTAAACACTAGAGTATGATGAACAAGAGTGAGAGATAAGATTTTATCCTTAGGTTCGATTCCACGAAGGAAATCTACGTCCCCGTTGAGGAGTCCACTAAGGACCGGGTCTTCACCAACCCTACCCTTGTCGAATCGCCACGGAGGATGATTCTCTTCCACTAATCAGAAAGGGCAAATAAATCGTTCAAGGGGCCTTCTCACAAGTTCAGGGCTCCCCAAGAATTACAAAGAATGAACACAACCAAATACACTCAAAAGATGAACAATAAACGAACAAGACTGTGCGAGAGATCAAACCCAAGAGCTCAAGATGTGTAGAACAGGTCTCTCCTTTGATCAATTGCTAATCCTCAAAGATTTGATCCTTTTTGGGTTAGAATGTGAGGAGAGATGTGAATTTTGGGCTCTTGGGAGGTGTGACGGCGCAGGGGGCCAAAAGGTCATGGTGGTATGGCCGTACACCTCTTTTTGTAATGGTGTTTTCAATGGTTACGTTAGGGTTTGCGATGTCCGGACTAGTCCGTGGTGGACTCCAGACTAGTCCGGTGTGCGGCGTGTGAAAATCCCTAAGTGTTGTGAGATACCGGACTAGTCCGTAAGAGTGCGGACTAGTCCGTTGTCTATCCAGAGACAAAATCGGACTAGTCCGGTCCATATCGGACTAGTCCGTTTTCTAGTCAGAAAGAAAATCGGACTAGTCCAGTTGATATCGGACTAGTCCGCACATGCTGATTTTTGTGTAGTTAGTGTGATTTCTTTCACTTGAGATCTTGGGGTGTGTTTCTCCAACACACTCTATACTAAGTAATCTAATCTTTTCAGCTTCTGAGCTCTTATCAATTTGGATCCTCCTTCTCCTTTCTTTTTGCGCTTTCTTCCTAATTTCTTTAAGAACATGCGCTCATCTCAACAATTTTGTTAGGGTCTCATTTGTTTGTCATAAATCAACCAAAACCCACAAGGGATGCCTAGATGCACTTTCAATCACCCCCTTTTTGGTGATTGATGATAACCAATTGAGATCACATAAATATGACAAAAAAATTCAGATTTTCATAAAGTGTGCACATTTGAGCTTTGAGCAAAATAGGCAATGTAGACGTAAGACATATGTGCACTCTTTATGGTGGGGTGAAAAACTATGTGTGTGAGCAATAATTTTGATGTGAATATCATAATGAGCATATTCATAAAATCATCAACATTCTCAATCCTACATAGCAGTTTTAAACATACACCATTAACCATAAGCATAACATAGTTATCATTTCACATCACATGTCCAAAAGCATAATGATAGCATAAGTCTTACAAAAGTTCATTTCTTAAACTAGGACATAAAAAAAGAGCCTACGACCTAAGACTCCCTCTCAATCTCTCCCCCTTTGGCATCAAGGCACCAAAAAGAAGGAGAGGAGGGATCTACTTGTTGTCGCCGGCTCACTCCTCGCTGTCGGTCCTTTCTTCGTCTTCATCATCAGGCTGAGGAGGAGGAGGAGGAGGAGGAGGAGGAGGAGGAGGAGGAGGAGGAGGAGGAGGAGGAGGAGGAGGAGGAGGAGGAGGAGGAGGAGGAGGAGGAGGAGGAGGAGGAGGAGAGGAACCACTCGTCGTGCCAAAGTAGGCACGCTCTGATGGAGAGAGAGGAGGACGCTCTGTGAAGTCAGATGCAGAGTCCTCTGAGATGACTGGAGATCCAATGGGCTCAATCTCCAGGTTTTGGCATATTGCTTTGACATTGGCCTTCATGTATCTCATTTCTTCTTTTCTTGCCTTGTTCATCTTATGAAGCTTCATCTCAGTTTTGTGGCAAGAACCAAAGATAGCAGCCAAAAACTTCATAATCCCACTAGGCAACCCTTCGTGAGGAGGGACCCTAGTCTTGGATGAAGGCCTTGCATCTTCTGGAGCTCTCTCTGGATGTTCTTTAGGTGCGCCAGGTGAGGGAGCAGCTGGGAGAGAGGCTTGAGGAGGCTTCTGAGGCCTTAGAGCAGTGTGCTCCACATCCTTCACAAACTCAATTCCTGTGACTTTTTCAATCATGAACATCAAGTATGGTGCATAGCCACAGAAATGATTTGGTGTACAGGATATGTTCACTGTGTCATTCCAAATATAATCGAAGATATTAAATCTTATCCTCCTGCTGATTGCTTTCATCAAGGTTCTCAAATAACCTTGGACACTCCCGGCATCTCCATCCTTTGGAGCAATGGTCTTCCGGAGCACTCTGTTGAGAACAATGAAGAAGGGCTTCACATTCTTGGTTGAGGGAGGATTGTATGGGAGTCGAGTATCATAGAGGAATTCCATCTTGTCCTTCTCCACAACACCAAGATTATGAATCACAATCTCATCACTGCTGGTGTCCTCAAGGTGCAGCAGTTTGGCAAACTCAATGTAGGAAATTGTGTACTTGGATCCATGTGTCATCCAAGTCACTTTGTCTTCTCCATCGTGGGAAAAGTGGCAAGTTGTATAGAACTGGGCGATGATCTCATCATTCCAGTTGTATCTGAAGGAGAGCAAGTCCTTGAGTCCGTGTCTCTCTGCAGCCTCTATTAGCTCCTCAAAGGCTTCACAACTCTTCCTTTCAAAGTATGTCCAGTTGATCCATTGACTGCGGACCACTGGAGTCTTCATTTGGACGTACACTGAACTGTAGTAGTCCGACTGAAAGTTGCTCCAAAATCTCTTGTCAGCTGCCCTTTTGGCAGTACTATAGGCATCAACCTTCCTCAGGTTCCACGCCACATCACTCCCCTTGCCATTGAACTTCTCCTCCGAGGGATCCATATTCCCCTGTCTTGGAGCTGTCATCTTAAGAGGACCAATTGGGCCGAAACAAGCCCTTTTCCCTTGCCCTTGGTTTGGCGTTGAGCCGCCGAGCTAGAATCAGCCATATTTGCTCTTGAAGCCGATCTCTTGATTGTAACCTCTCGGCGAACCCTAGGTGGGGTGAACGAGGGCTCGGCAGCACGATCTTATCTCCTTTTGGAGCGAGACTCTAAAATATGCGACATCACATCTTGATTTTGATCCATCTCGGCTTCAAAGTCAGAGAGATTCTCATTCGATCCTGACATAATTTCTGACAAGGAAGATATAAAGGATATGAATAATCAAGGATGACAAGGAATTGCATTGAATTGACATAAGCTAAGATTTTGATCAGGGCATACCGGACTTGTCCGGTGTTCAGGGTCGGACTAGTCCAGAGTACCGGACTTGTCCGCCCTAAAAAGGGAGTAGTCCGTTATGAGGCTGCTCAAGCCCTAACTTATCAAAATTTTAGGTTAATCAATGCAAATATGATCTTGGGTACATGGAATACATCAATGGAGCATGTATGGACTGGAGGAACTAAGCTAATTGAGCGAAAACAAGGAAAATCGAAGGTTCTAGGGTTTGGAGAGAAGTTTACCAAATCCTTGGATTCAATGTGTTTGAAGGAGTTCCTGATGCTGACTAGTCCAGGGTCTTCGATCCCATTGCAGTGGGGATCAATTCCCATGGAGGTTTGAGTGGTTTTGATGGAGAAATCTCAAATCCGCCTTGGGAGCACTTGTGTGAGGAGAGAGAGCGAGGGAGGGGTTGTGAGGATGAAGAAGATTATGTTTGAGCCGGCCCTAGGGTTATGGAGTCAAAATATCGGACTAGTTCGTGGTCGAACCGGACTAGTCCGGACTAGCGGACTAAGTGTGGACTAGTCTGCAATGTGCGGACTAGTCCGGGGTGACCACGGACTAGTCCGTGGTCCCTTGTATAGAAATGTACAAAACATAATATATATATATATATATGTATTCAAAGGTTCCTTATAAGGAATAGGGGACAAAGACATATAGATATTCTTGATGAATATGATCAGTTAACATACAACAATCAAGCTATGACAATAATTCATCAAGATCAAGTAACTAACATAGTTTTAGGAGAAAAATATATAGATATGATTTTTCAACACAATCAACATGATTTTGGGGATGGCATACAGATATGCAAGTTTTCAAGCCACGTTCCGAGCATCAAGGATATTTAATTCATTTCGGAGCTCACAAAAGCGTTTTCATCAAGTGGCTTGGTAAAGATATCGGCTAGTTGTTTTTTAGTGTTGACATGGGAAATGGCTATGTCTCCTTTCATTGAGTGATCTCTCAAAAAATGATGTCGGATATCTTTGTGTTTGGTTCTAGAGTACTCAACAGGGTTATGGGCAATTTTAATGGCACTCTCATTGTCACAAAGGAGTGGAATACGTCTCATATTGTAACCATAATCCCATAGAGTTTGTCTCATCCAAAAGAGTTGTGCACAACCGGCTGCAACATACTTCGCTTCGGCTGTGGATAAGGCAATTGAATTTTGTTTCTTGGAGGACCAAGAAACTAAGGATCTACCTAGGAATTGGCAAGTACCGAAGGTACTTTTTCTATCTACCTTGCATCCGCCATAATCTGCATCGGAGTATCCAATTTGATTGAATTTTGAACCTTTGGGATACCAGAGGCCTAGGATGGGTGTATGAACTAAATATCTCAAGATCCTTTTAACGGTGGTCAAATGACATTCCTTAGGATTGGCTTGAAACCTTGCACACAAACATACACTCAACATAATATCAGGCCTAGATGCACATAAATAGAGTAAGGAGCCAATCATGGAACGATATACCTTTTGATCCATATTTGGTCCGTCTTCATTGAGATCCAAGTGTCCATTAGTCGACATGGGAGTCTTTATGGGCTTTTCTTTGTCCATTCCAAACTTCTTGAGAATGTCTTCAGTGTACTTTGTTTGGCTTATGAACGTCCCATCCTTTTGTTGCTTCACTTGGAATCCCAAAAAATACCTCAACTCTCCCATTAAGGACATCTCGAATCTATCTGTCATAATCTTACTAAATTCTTTACAAAAGGATTTGTAAGTTGAACCAAATATAATATCGTAAACATAGATTTGGCAAATGAAGAGATCATCATCAAAGTGTTTGGTGAACAGGGTGTAATCAGCTTTTCCAATCTTGAAGTCATTTTCAATCAAAAAATCTCTAAGGCACTCATACCAAGCTCTAGGAGCTTGTTTGAGGCCATAGAGAGCCTTACGCAGTTTGAACACATAGTCAGGGTGCTCTTGATCTTGAAAACCGAGTGGTTGCTCCACGTACACCTACTCCTTGATCGGTCCGTTGAGAAAGGTGCTTTTCACGTCCATTTGATAAAGCTTTAAATCATGGTGAGTAGCATATGCAAGTAATATACGAATCGATTCAAGCCTAGCTTCAGGAGCAAAAGTCTCGTCGAAATCCAAACCTTCGACTTGTGAGTATCCTTTTGCCACAAGTCGTGCCTTGTTCCTTGTCACCACTCTATGTTCATCTTGCTTGTTGCGGAAGACCCATTTAGTGCCAACGACATTGGACTTGGGTCTTTCAACAAGCTCCCATACTTCGTTCCATTGGAAGTTGTTCAATTCTTCTTGCATCGCCATCACCCAATCCGGATCTTTTAATGCATCCTCAACCCCCGGATGTGGCACTTGTGGTCTTGAATCTTCATTATTATCTTCTTCTCCCCCTGGATAGTTACCCTCATTGATGTTTTGGTCTTCTTGATTTTCTTGAGGTTAATCTTGTATGGAAGCTCCCCCTTGATCATTTTCCTCCACCTGTGGTTCATTTTCTTCATTCGCATTTGAAGGTGGCACTTGTGGTCGAACATCGCCCAATGTCATTCTTCTCAATGCTTGACATGGAGCTTCTTCTTGATATAGCACACATTGATCAACTTGCTCTTCTTGAGAGTCGTTAGTTTCATCGAACACTACGTCACGTGCTACTTCAACAAGTCCGGAGGTTTTGTTGAAGACATGATAAGCATAGGAGTTCGAATCATAGCCATGTAAGAAACCTTCATCAGACTTCGAAGGAAACTTCGAAGCCCTTGGCTTCTTGTTTTAATATAACATTTTGAACCAAAAACTCAAAAATATGAAATATTCGGCTTGTTACCCGTGAGTAGTTCATATGAAGTTTTCTTGAGCAACCGATAAAGATATAGTCGGTTTATGGCGTGACAAGCGGTGTTAACCGCTTCAGCCCAAAACCTGTCTGAAGTCTTGTATTCATCGAGCATTGTCCTCGTCATCTCAATGAGAGTTTTGTTCTTCCTTTCGGCAACTCCGTTTTGTTGAGGAGTATATGGTGCTGAAAATTCGTGCTTTATTCCTTCTTCGTCTAGATACTCCTTAACTTGGGTGTTCTTAAATTCTATCCCATTGTCACTTCGTATGGTCTTGATCTTCAATGAGAATTCATTTTGGGCACGCTTGATGAACTTCTTGAGGGTTCCTTGAGTTTCTATCTTATCATGCAAAAAGAAAACCCACGTGAAGCATGAAAAATCATCAACAATTACTAGAACGTATTTATTACCGCCGATGCTTATGTAAGCAATTGGACCGAATATATCCATGTGGAGGAGCTCAAGCGGTCTTGTTGTAGTCATGACATTCTTCGCGGGATGGGGTGCTCCTACTTGCTTCCCTGCTTGGCACGCTCTACACGGCATGTCTTTCTCAAAAACAACATCCTTTAAACCTCGGATGTGATCGCCTTTGAGGAGTTTTTGAAGATTCCTCATACCAACATGTGCTAGCCGTCTATGCCACAGCCAACCCATGTTGGTCTTTGCAATCAAGCATGTGTCAAGTTCGGCTTTATCTTTGTTGAAGTCAACTAGATAAAGTTTTCCCTTCAACACACCCTTGAATGCAATTGAGTTATCACTCCTTCTAAAGACAGTCACACCCTCATTAGTGAATAAGCAATTATAACCCTTGTCACATAATTGAGATATGGACAAAAGATTATAATCCAAGGAGTCAACGTGTAAAACATGAGAGAGCGTATGTTGTGATAAAATTGCAATTTTACCGGTACCAAGCACTTTTCCTTGACTATTATCACCAAAGTAAATGCCTTCACTTGGATTTTTATTTTCTTCATATTCCATGAACATTCTTCTTTCTCCGGTCATGTGATTGGTGCATCCACTACCTAGCACCCATTTTGCTCCACCGGATGAATAAGTCTACAAAAAATAAATTATGCCTTGGTCTTAGGTACCCAAGCTTGCTTGGGTCCTTTGAGGTTAGTCACAAGTGATTTGGGCACCCACACATGAGACTTGGTGTTCCCATGGCGTGGCCCAACATATTTAGTATAAACTCTTCCAAGATTACTTTTCACAAGTACATATGAAGCATCAAAAGTTCTAAATAGAAGTTGTTGTTCATATGTGTTCAAAGTGTTAAATTTATCAACATTATTAAGTTTTCTAACTTGAGAAGAGCTTCCCTTGACAAAGGCAATGCAACCCTTGTTATTCTTGTGGCTTCTAACGTTTTGCTTTTCACCATAAGAATATCCAATGCCATATTTGACATTAGGAGGTCTTGTGACCAAGTATGCCACTTTGAAAAGATTGCTTGTCCTTTGTCGAGTTTGGCTTTTTCTTCAATGTAACACCCCAAAACCTGTTAAGAGGGGAATTTAAAAAATTTTGGACGTATTGCACGTGGTGCAGAAATTCAAATTCAAATTGGAATTCAAATTCAACTCAAAACAGAAAAGAAAAAGAAAAAGAAAAAGAAAAAACAAATCCCCCGGCCAGTGGGCCGAAACCCACCAGCCGACCCACCTCACCCCGCGCCAGCCCGCAGCCGCGCGCCCTGTTCTCTTTCTCACTGACGTGCGGGGCCTGCCATCTTCTTCCTCCTCGTGCACGCGCTCGGCCGACCGGGACTCCTATCTCTCCCCCGAATCAAAACCACCCCGGATACTCGCGTATCCCAGCCGAATTTCGGTTCTGGACGACGCAAACTCGATCACAACCGAACGCCGCCCTCCCCTAGCTATATAAACATCGGCATCTTCCCGATTTTCACCCACGATCGGCTGTTTTTCCTCCCCGTGAGAACCGAAGCTCCGATCACCGTTTTCTCTCGATCTCTGCTCGGGTTCTCTGATCTAACGCGCCGATCGTGTTCCACCGCCTCCGGGGAATCACGCAGGTGCAGAAAACTCGGTGGTTTGCGCTTCAAACACAGCGCCGACGAGCATCGCCGTGAATTCACCTCGGACCTCGTCGCCGACCGCCTTCCAGGACCTCCGAGCTCAAGAAAAACCCCGAGGTGAGATCCCCATCCTCCCCTCTACCGATCTATGCCATGAAATCCCAGTTTTAGGAAGAATTGACGAAGATCCAAAGTTTTCCGGCGAGATCGCCGCCTCCCGCCGCCGGGCAGCGCCGACCGCGCTCGGTCCGAGCGACGTGGCTGCTTGTGCGCCGTCTATTTTAAATCGCACGGTAGAATTTAAATCCCCGCGTACCGGTTCGACGTTATAATCTCAGCCGTCTGTTTTAAATCGGACGGTCCACGTGAGCCCCGCATTATAAAGGTCGGGATTCTTACGTGCTACCCCCTGGGGATCACGGGAAATACGAGCTAGCCTCAGAAACTTCAGATCTAGCCCCTGGAACTTCAGAAATTCGTGTAAATTCAATTAAAAATCAGTTTTAGCCCCTGGACATAATAAAAATTAGGAAAACCCCTCTGTTATGTGTAGTTAGACCCCTGGAAATTTATGAAATAATATAATAGACCCTTTAATGGGGTGAGTTTGCCTTTTTAACCTTATATAATATTAAATTTAGGAATTTGAATATGTAATTAAGATTTAAATTTAAAAGGGTGAGGCACACACATTGTAAATTCAAGTTTAAACTCTACTAACAATTGGAAAGCTTTAGATGAGCTAAAAATAAATTTTAGGCGGAAATGAAATCTGTTTGGGTGTGTTCATGTTTATTAGATCTAGAAACACACTTTTCTAGGCTAGGAAATAATTCTGAAAATTGGTAAAATAAATGTAAAATAGTTCACATTAGAGGAGAAGTTCAAAAATATATTATTTACTATTTTAGATCAGAACCTATTCTGTTTAGATGATGTGTCTTACCATTTTCATAATAAAGTTCACAATTAGGTATAGAAAATAAATCTTAAAATATAGGAAAATAGGTATACATAACTAGAAAACGATGAATGAAATCTCAAAAATCCAAAGATTTCAGTTTAGGATTTGGTAGAAGATCTGAAAACCCATTTGGAATAGGAAAATACCTTCCGTGCATACTTGGTAGCTAAGATGTGTATCAATTGAATATAAGGAATTTGTTTAAATTGGAAATTCATATATAGTATGCAAACATAAATCTGAATACAAAAGTTAGTAATCATATGCACATGTTTAAAAGTGCATGTAAGCCCAAAATCAACACACATAGAGTAACCACAACACATAGAAATGTGAATGACTTTCATAAATGTGAATGTGTGGTTTGTATGAAGTGAAAGTGTGAAATATGTCTTATGGATTGTTGTTTTCTTTTGCTATGTGTGATGGTATGAGTAGAACCTGCTCCAGAGCAAGTTCTTCCTTTCCAAGATCAGGACTATCCATTCCCAGAGCAGCAGCAAGAAGGCAAGTGTCCTTGACCACTTTGATCCTATGCTAGGATGTGTAGTTAGAATTATTTGCATTGTCAATTGAAATATGAAACCCATGCTAGGAAGTTTCACTAGAATTGTATTACCTTGTTTCCTTGTAGCTTGGGTTGGGATTTGCTTTATTATATTATTCATTCATATTACTTATGCTTAGCCATGCTTAGAATGGGATAATTGTGATATGAGATCATCAATTTATTTACCTTACTCTTGAATTGAGATATCATGAGTTATGTAGAGGTAGGGATCAAGGCAAGTGGGATGATTTGGTTGGTGCTGGGTGCACGAGACTCGGTTTGTGTTTAGTACTTGCGTGGATAATAAGGACCGGTTCATGGAGCATGTAACCTGGCTTTACCGTGCCAACCACATGCTGAGATGGGGCAGCTTGGCCAATTAATTAGGTGTATCCCCGGCGTAGTATGGGTGTGTTGGATGGTGCGGGGAGTAGGTGTCAGTTGGACTACCATATGAACCGCAAGGCTCCAGAGGGGGCCACTGCAGCGGGGTTGGAGCCTCTTGTATGCTGTTAGGGGTGAAACCTCAGTGGGCCCACGCTCATCAGGAATCCCTTTGTAAAGGCTTCGTAGTGATCTCCTGGCTACACACCTGGGAAGTGTGAATGTGGTTCGTAGCCCCTGGCATAATGGAGGTTCTTTTAGTCCACCCGACAACGGAGGATGAAATCACTACATGTGGGTACAGTGGTGCAAACTCTGCAGAGTCAAAACTGTCATGACAGCCGTGCTCACGGTCAAGAGCGGCTTGGACTTATTCATGATTAGAGGATGATGACTTTGGAAGTTATGGATGTTAAGCGGGGAGCTTAACATTGGAAATGATGTTATGGCTATTTGATTATGATGATGGTATGGGAGATTGGGACTATTTCACCTGTGTAGTAATGTAGGTGCTTAATAAGCTAAGGTGGTAGGCAATAAGTTCGTAGTGCTTCAACCATGAGATCAACCTCTCCTTGTTCTAGCCATGCATGACATAACTTTCCCACACTTGCTGAGTACCATCGGTACTCAACCTTGCATATTTGTTGGTTTATATTGCTGCTCAGGTCAAGGGGATGATGTGGTGTTCAATGACCAAGACTTCGGACCCGAAGAAGGATTTTAGGCTCATGGAGTCCCCCGGGCAACGCCTGTAACGGAGCCCACAAGAATAATATTCCGCTGCCATTTTATTTACATGTTATGAACTTATTATCATCCATCGAGATAGATGCTATGTAAGACTTATTTATATTCGACACCTGGCTTGTAATAAATGATGCTTCACTATTTTTTCATCACATGTATGAGAAAATGATCCTGGCATACATGTGATATTCACTCGGTTGTTCTTCGGAGAAACCGGGTGTGACAGAAGTGGTATCAGAGCCATGGTTGCCCGTAGGAACGTGGACCTAGGTAGAAATGGACACAGTTAGGGACCCTATTTTCTTAAAAACTATTTTACAAAGGTGTGGGTTGAAAAGTGTTATTTAATGGTCCACTTCATTCATCTTACCCCATATTTTATTCAAAATAGGATTTTTGTTTAAAATCTTATCTAACTTAATTTTAAATGCTTTATGTTTTAGATAGTTCGCATGATCCGCACCGGCCGCAAGTCCACTGGAGGGAGAGTTCCCGTAGTTGCCCTTGCCCTGAGAGAGGAGAACCGTCCGATGACGTATCTCTCCTACGGATTGGCTGTAGGAGGCTTGTTGCGCCGTCTTCGACGCTTGCTCCAAGCCGCTGGCAATACGGGCAAGCTAATCATACACTATAGCTCCACCCGGACCATCCGTGAGAAGCGGGAAGAATGGAGTTCAGAAATGAGGATTATCCACGAAAATCAACTGCTCAAGATCCACCGCTCTCCAGCTTGTCGAGCGACACAGGTCGATGCGGAGAAGGATGTCACCTAGGAGGCAATCACCTGTCAGAGTCACATCTATCGTCGTCACCTGGACAGGACTGAGTACATGTATGTCCTCCAGCGCGAGAGTGGTACAACGGAGTACAAGTACCCGCCAGTGCAGCAGGGGACTTCCCATAAGCACATGGACTTGTGCTTGGAGGATGCTGCTATGCTCAGCACTCGACTGCAGCAGTGTCAGCAGGAGCTTCAGGATGTTCGTGACACCCTGAAGGAAACTGAGACGTTGCTTCGAGCCAGCTTGAGGGTGAGAGAAAGAGGAGATGGGAATGAACTGTGTGTCACCGTGAATGACACATGGACTCCTGACTCCCCAGATCGCCGGGCGATCAGGCGACGTCGCACTTCTCCACCAGCAGTCTCCCCACCCAAAGCGGAGTCAGAAGGCAGCCGCAAGTCCTTCCCTTAGTTTAGCAGGATGTCGAGTAGTTGAGTCGTTACCTTAGTTAATGGTGTGTTAATGCTTGGTGTGTGACGTGAGTTGTGGAAGCCATGGGCGTTTGTCCACAACCTCGTCTTCAGGTTGTTTTGCTTTGGTGTGTGAACCCATATGAATTAAGAGTGCATTTATGTTCACGTAAGACATGAAATCCTCAGAAAATATAAATGAAATAAGTTCTCAAAATCTTAAAGTTTAAACAAGCAAAAACTGGTAAGTTAGTACGTAATGCTTTAAATTAACATCTGGTTAATCATGATAGATGGCCGGAAGAGGAAAGTGTCGTGGTGCCAACCCCGCCAACAACAACGATGAGGCCGGCAACCCTCATCTTTCTGGAGGCCAAGACAGGGGTGGTCGCCGTGAAGAAGTTGATCCCATCCACCAAATGCTTGAGAATCAAAATCAGCTCATCCAGAACCTGACTCAAGTGGTGGCCAACTTGCACCAAGCTCCACCTCCACAAGCTGCACCCAACCAAGGTTGATTTAGTTTCTGGGAACTCAACCTCCAAAGTTTGCAAGTGATGCTGAACCCCTAGAGGCAGATGACTGGCTAAAGACCATTGAGAGCAAGATGAGGATCATACAATACCAAGGGTATGAGAGGGTGCTGTTTGCCTCTCACCAATTGCATGGACCTGCTGCTAATTGGTGGACCGCTTACGTGGCCACCCATCATGACCCTGAGAACATCACTTGGGAAGAGTTCAAGCGTAGCTTCCGCAACCATTACATACCAAGGGGTGAACTCAAAAACAAGAGGAAGGAGTTCTTGGGATTGCAGCAAGGAAACATGACTGTGAGGGAATAACTCACTAAATTCACTCAACTATCCCGTTATGCCCCACGGGACATAGAGACTGATGAGCAGAAATAGGATTGTTTCGTGGAAGGGCTTACCGCAGAAATGCAGTGTGTAATGTCCTCCAACGAGTATGAAAGCTTCCAAAAGATGGTGGACAGAGCATTTGTTGTAGAAAGGAAGCTGAAGGCCTTGGAAAATGAAAACAAGAGGAAGGCCGGGTGGTCACACCAAGCCTCGGGTAGCAACATCCGCCCACGTCTCATGCAGCAACCCGCAGGGCAGACGAGTCGTGCTGCGGTACCCTACTCAGCACCGAGAGGGTACAACCCGAACTTTAGGCCTCCGGCAGCACCAGCACCACCACAACGTCAGTTTGGACAGCAGCCTCGCCCTACATATCAACCTCGACCAGCAGTACAAGGACCCCCAAACCAACCCCAAGACAACAAAGGCCAGGCACCTAAGGTTGGGGTGCAATGCTTTAACTGTGGTGAAGTGGGGCACTACGCCCATAAGTGCCCAAAGAAGAAGCCCGTGCAGCCACAACAGCAGAATGTAATGCGAGGACGGGTGAACCACGTCACCATGGAGAAGGCGCAAGAGGCACCCGACGTGGTAGTTGGTAAGTTTCCTGCCAATTTACACATTGCAACCCTGCTGTTTGATTCTGGTGCTACCCACTCGTTCATTGCCCAAGGGTTTGTTAAGAAGCATGACCTAGCAACAACACAAATGAACCATGTGCTAGCAGTAAACTCTCCAGGTGGAGAAATAAGGACAAGACAAGTGTGTCCCAAGGTGAACCTAGACATTAATGGGGTAGTATTTACTGCTAACCTCATAGTGATAGATTCACAAGGGATAGATATTATTTTGGGTATGGATTGGTTGACCAAACATAAGGGAATCATCCATTGTTCGACCAGAACGGTGGAACTAACTCACCCTAGTGGCACAAGAGTAAAGTTCATAACAATACAAGAGCCTAGGAGGGACATTAAATTAAATCAAGTTGAGCTGAAAATGGAGGAGATCAGGATTATCAGGGAATACCCAGATGTTTTTCCGGAGGAGTTGCCAGGTATGACTCCCGACCGTGAAGTGGAATTCGCAATTGAGCTAGTGCCCGGAACAGCTCCGATATACAATAGACCTTATCGGATGGACTCCAAGCAGCTGGGAGAACTCAAGGATCATTTAAGAGAATTGACGGAGAAGGGGTATATTCGTCCTAGTTCCTCACCATGGGGAGCTCCAGTGATATTTGTGCCCAAGAAGGACGCAACCCAAAGGTTATGCGTAGACTACCGTGCCTTGAATGAAGTAACCATCAAGAACAAGTACCCATTACCCCGCATTGAAGACTTGTTTGATCAGTTGAGGAGAGCTTGTGTGTTCTCGAAAATTGATCTCAGGTCGGGATACCACCAACTTAAGATAAGGCAAACCGATATTCCCAAGACAGCTTTCGTATCTCGGTACGAACTATATGAATACACCGTCATGCCTTTCGGGCTAACTAATGCCCCGGCATACTTCATGTATCTCATGAACAAGGTATTCATGGAATATCTGGACAAATTTGTGGTGGTTTTCATTGATGACATTCTCGTCTTTTCCAAAGATGAAGAAGAACATGAGAGGCATCTAAGGTTGGTGTTGCAGAAGCTGAGAGAACACCAACTATATGCCAAGCTAAGCAAGTGTGAGTTTTGGTTGAAGAGAGTTCCCTTCTTAGGACATATAATCTCGGAGGGAGGAATCTCCGTAGACCCCGCCAAAATCGAGGATGTACAGAAGTGGAAGACCCCTGAGAATGTCGGGGAAGTTCGAAGCTTCTTGGGATTGGCTGGGTATTATCGACAGTTTATCGAGGGTTTCTCCAAGATCTCGAGACCCCTCACCAAACTGTTGGAGAAGGGAATCACATTCACGTGGACGCCGCAGTGCGAGACGAGTTTTCAGGAGCTAAAGAAAAGATTGACAGCAGCCCCAGTGCTAGTTATGTCAGATATGAAGAAGAACATTTCGGTGTACTGCGATGCCTCTGGAAACGGGTTGGGATGTGTTCTCATGCAAGAAGGGCATGTCGTGGCTTATGCATCCCGGCAGCTCCGGAAACACGAGAAGAACTATCCTACACATGACCTAGAACTAGCCGCAGTGGTACACGCGTTGAAAATTTGGTGGCACTACTTGATGGGGAAGAGGACAGAGATATATACGGATCATAAGAGTTTAAAGTACATTTTCACACAGCCAGATCTCAACCTCAGACAAAGGAGATGGTTAGAGCTAATCAACGACTTTGATGTGGGCATCAACTATCATCCTGGGAAAGCGAATGTCGTGGCGGATGCTCTAAGCCGGAAAGTGCAGATCAATAGGTTGAGCTTGAAGGACATGCCTACAGAATTAAAGGAAGAGGTTATAAAACTCAATCTATGCCTGGTGAATAGTGGTGAAGACATCGCCATGGAAGTGGACTCCACACTAGAGCAAGACATACGCGATGGTCAAAAGAATGACGAGAAGATACAAGAAATCAGACAACTCATCAAGGAAAATGAAGCCCCTGGTTTCAGAGAGGATGAACAAGGTACGGTGTGGCACGGGAAATGAATCTGTGTGCCTGAAGTAAAGGAGATCCGTAAATTGATTTTGAAGGAGGCTCACGATTCCGACTATTCCATTCATCCTGGGAGTACGAAGATGTACCAGGACCTCAAGAGCAGGTATTGGTGGTATGGCATGAAGCGAGATGTCGCGGAACATGTCGCCCTATGTGACACCTGTCAGTTGGTGAAAGCGGAACATCAACGACCCGCGGGATTATTGCAACCACTCAAAGTGCCTGAATGGAAATGGGAAGAAATTGGTATGGATTTCATAGTGGGATTGCCTAGGACCCAATCAGGATATGATTCGATATGGGTCATTTTTGACAGGCTAACCAAGGTAGCTCATTTCATCCCCGTGAAAGAAAGCTACAGCGGATCCAAATTGGCGGAGTTGTACATGTCAAGGATCGTGTGTTACCATGGAGTGCCAAAGAAGATAGAGTCGGATCGAGGGACACAGTTCACCTCAAGGTTCTGGCAGAAGTTGCATGAAACCATGGGAACTCATCTGAATTTAGTTCTGCCTATCATCCCCAAACTGACGGGTAGACGGAAAGAACCAAGCAGATCCTTGAGGATATGCTGAGAGCGTGTGCACTAAAAAACAATCGGAGTTGGCATAAGAACCTACTGTATGCAGAGTTCTCCTATAACAACAGCTATCAGGCTAGTATGAAGATATCACCATTTGAGGCTTTGTATGGGAGGAAGTGCAGAACTCCACTATTTTGGAACCAAACAGGGGAAAGTAAAGTGTTTGGACCCAAGGTGCTACAGGAAGCTAAGGCGAAAGTGAGGGAAATCCGCAACAACTTGAGGATAGCACAAACACGACAAAAGAGCTATGCTGATGTACGGAGAAGAGAGCTCGTTTTCAACGTGGGGGACTATGTCTACCTCAAGGTGTCCCCTATCCGAGGACTTCGTCGGTTCAAGGTGAAAGGGAAGCTATCGCCTCGATATATCGGACCCTTTCAAGTTCTGGAGAGGAAAGGCGAAGTGGCATATCAACTGGAACTACCGGCTCACCTATCGGATGTGCATGACGTATTCCATGTGTCACAGCTCAAGAAATGTCTGAGGACGCCTGAAGAGATGTTACCCATGAATGAGGTTGGCGTAGCTGAGGATCTGTCTTATGCCGAGCAACCATCCAAGATTTTGGAGACAATGGAACGCCTCACAAGAAATAAAAGAATCCGGATGTGCAAGGTGCAGTGGAAGCCTCATTCGGAAGAGGAAGCCACATGGGAGCGAGAAGACGAACTTAAGGCACAGTTTCCGGAATTGTTTTCCTAGAACCACCAATCTCGAGGACGAGATTTCTTTTAAGGGGGTAGAGCTGTAACACCCCAAAACCTGTTAAGAGGGGAATTTAAAAATTTTTGGACGTATTGCAGGTGGTGCAGAAATTCAAATTCAAATTGGAATTCAAATTCAACTCAAAACAGAAAAGAAAAAGAAAAACAAAAAGAAAAAAACAAATCCCCCGGCCAGTGGGCCGAAACCCACCAGCCGGCCGACCTCACCCCCGCGCCAGCCCGCAGCCGCGCGCCCCATTCTCTTTCTCACTGACGTGTGGGGCCCGCCATCTTCTTCCTCCTCGCGCGCGTGCTCGGCCGATCGGGACTCCTATCTCTCCCCCGAATCAAAACCACCCCGGATACTCGCATATCCCAGCCGAATTTCGGTTTTGGACGACGCAAACTCGATCACAGCCGAACACCGCCCTCCCCCAGCTATATAAACATCAGCATCTTCCCGATTTTCACCTGCGATCGGCTGTTTTTCCTCCCGGTGAGAACCGAAGCTCCGATCACCGTTTTCTCTCGATCTCTGCTCGGGTTCTCTGATCTAACGTGCCAATTGTGTTCCACCGCCTCCGGGGAATCACGCAAGTGCAGAAAACTCGGTGGTTTGCGCTTCAAACACAGCGCCGACGAGCATCGCCGTGAATTCACCTTGGACCTCGTCGCCGACCGCCTTCCAGGACCTCCGAGCTTAACAAAAACCCCGAGGTGAGATCCCCAACCTCCCCTCTACCGATCTATGTCATGAAATCCCGGTTTTAGGAAGCATTGATGAAGATCCGAAGTTTTCCAGCGAGATCGCCGCCTCTCGCCGCCACGCGCCGCCGGGCAGCGATGCCCGCGCTCGGTCCGAGCGACGTGGCTGCTTGTGCGCCGTCTGTTTTAAATCGCACGGTAGAATTTAAATCCCCGCATACCGGTTCGACGTTATAATCTCAGCCTTCTGTTTTAAATCGGACGGTCCACGTCAACCCCGCATTATAAAGGCCAGGATTCTTACGCGCTACCCCCTGGGGATCTCGGAAAATACGAACTAGCCCCAGAAACTTCAGATCTAGCCCCTGGAACTTCAGAAATTCGTGTAAATTCAATTAAAAATCAGTTTTAGCCCCTTGACATAATAAAAATTAGGAAAACCCCTCTGTTATGTGTAGCTAGACCCCTGGAAATTTATGAAATAATATAATAGACCCTTTAATGGGGTGAGTTTGCCTTTTTAACCTTACATAATATTAAATTTAGGAATTTGAATATGTAATTAAGATTTAAATTTAAAAGGGTGACGCACACACATTGTAAATTCAAGTTTAAACTCTACTAACAATTGGAAAGCTTTAGAATGAGCAAAAAATAAATTTTAGGCTGAAATGAAATCTGTTTGGGTATGTTCATGTTTATTAGATCTAGAAACACATTTTTCTAGGCTAGGAAATAATTCTGAAAATTGGTAAAATAAATGTAAAATAGTTCACATCAGAGGAGAAGTTCAAAAATATATTATTTACTATTTTAGATCAGAACCTATTCTGTTTAGATGATGTGTCTTACCATTTTCATAATAAAGTTCACAATTAGGTATAGAAAATAAATCTTAAAATATAGGAAAATAGGTATGCATAACTAGAAAACGATGAATGAAATCTCCAAAATCCAAAGATTTCAGTTTAGGATTTGGTAGAAGATCTGAAAACCCATTTGGAATAGGAAAATACCTTCCATGCATACTTGGTAGCTAAGATGTCTATCAATTGAATATAAGGAATTTGTTTAAATTGGAAATTCATATATAGTATGCAAACATAAATCTGAATACAAAAGTTAGTAATCATATGCACATGTTTAAAAGTGCATGTAAGCCCAAAATCAACACACATAGAGTAACCACAACACATAGAAATGTGAATGACTTTCATAAATGTGAATGTGTGGTTTGTATGAAGTGAAAGTGTGAACTGTCTTATGGATTGTTGTTTTCTTTTGCTATGTATGATGGTATGAGTAGAACCTGCTCCAGAGCAAGTTCTTCCTTTCCAAGATCAGGACTATCCATTCCCAGAGCAGCAGGAAGAAGGCAAGTGTCCTTGACCACTTTGATCCTATGCTAGGATGTGTAGTTAGAATTATTTGCATTGTCAATTGAAATATGAAACCCATGCTAGGAAGTTTCCCTAGAATTGTATTACCTTGTTTCCTTGTAGCTTGGGTTGAGATTTGCTTTATTATGTTATTCATTCATATTACTTATGCTTAGCCACGTTTAGAATGGGGTAATTGGGATATGAGATCATCAATTTATTTACCTTACTCTTGAATTGAGATATCATGAGTTATGTTGAGGTAGGGATCAAGGCAAGTTGGATGATTTGGTTGGTGCTGGGTGCACGAGACTCGGGTTTGTGTTTAGTACTTGCCTGGATCCTAAGGACCGGTTCATGGAGCATGTAACCTGGCTTTACCGTACCAACCACATGCTGAGATGGGGCAGCTTGGCCAATTAATTTTGTGTATCCCCAGCGTAGTATGGGTGTGTTGGATGGTGCGGGGAGTAGGTGTCAGCTGGACTATCATATGAACCGCAAGGCTCAAGAGGGGGCCACTGCAGCGGGGTTGGAGCCTCTTGTATGCTGTTAGGGGTGAAACCTCAGTGGGCCCACGCTCGTCATGAATCCCTTTGTAAAGGCTTCGTAGTGATCTCCTGGCTACACACCTGGGAAGTGTGAATGTGGTTCGTAGCCACTGGCATAATGGAGGTTCTTTTAGTCCACCCGGCAACGGGGGATGAAATCACTACATGTGGGTACAGTGGTGCAAACTCTGTAGAGTCAAAACTGTCATGACAGCCGTGCTCACGGTCAAGAGCGGCTTGGACTTATTCATGATTAGAGGATGATGACTTTGGAAGTTATGGATGTTAAGCGGGGAGCTTAACATTGGAAATGATGTTATGGCTATTTGATTATGATGATGGTATGGGAGATTGGGACCATTTCACCTGTGTAGTAATGTAGGTGCTTAATAAGCTAAGGTGGTAGGCAATAATTGCGTAGTGCTTCAACCATGAGATCAACCTCTCCTTGTTCTAGCCATGCATGACATAACTTTCCCACACTTGCTGAGTACCATCGGTACTCAACCTTGCATATTTGTTGGTTTATATTGCTGCTCAGGTCAAGGGGATGATGTGGTGTTCAATGACCAAGACTTCGGACCCGAAGAAGGATTTTAGGTTCATGGAGTCCCCCGGGCAACGCCTGTAACGGAGCCCACAAGAATAATATTCCGCTGCTATTTGATTTACATGTTATGAACTTATTATCGTCCATCGAGATAGATGCTATGTAAGACTAATTTATATTCGACACCTGGCTTGTAATAAATGATGCTTCACTATTTTTTCATCACATGTATGAGAAAATGATCCTGGCATACATGTGATATTCACTCGGTTGTTCTTCGGAGAAACCGGGTATGACATTCAAGTAGTGTCACTTTTGGCACAAGCACAAGTAATACTAGTTTCAGATTTTATATGTTGAGAAGGTGAGCTTGAAGTGGATGAAGAACCACTTTGCTTGAGTGACTCAACTTGTACCTCAAGGATCTTGTTAACTTTGGTTAA
The DNA here is from genome assembly GCA_030760725.1 of Neostapfia colusana. NCBI lineage: Eukaryota > Viridiplantae > Streptophyta > Magnoliopsida > Poales > Poaceae > Neostapfia > Neostapfia colusana. The sequence goes on along the minus strand of JASWHV010000001.1, from coordinate 42,526,131 downwards.
GTTAGCAAGCTCATCCTTGATGGTGGTGTTTGAGTCTTTTAACTTCAAGCAAGCTTTACTTGAAGCTAACTCAAGTTCTAGTGATTTACTTCGCTCCTTTTCAAGTTCAAGAAGCTTTTCAATCTCAAGATACTCCTCCTTTTGGGAGATGATCATATCTTCCTGACGATTGACTAACTTCTCCATATCAATAAGCTTATCAAATAGAAATTTCATCTTAGCAGTTGTCTTTTTGTCTAAACCCCTAAGCATATATTCATTTTCATCACTGCTATCATCCTCACTAGAATTATCACTATCACTAGTAAAAGAATGCGAGAAGGAAGATTTAGTTGGTACCTTTCTTTTACCTTACTTTGCCATTAGACAAGTGTTGTCGATGTCCTTCCATGCGCCCATGGTTGGGAAGAGAGTGGATTTCTTGGTAGTCTTCTTTATGGCTATGGTGGCCGTCTCCTATTCTTCTTCGGATGAGGATTCATCATTGGAGTCCCACTCCTTCTCTAGATGCGCTTGGCCATATTGCTTCTTCTTCTTGAACATTTTCTTTGGTTGTGGCTTGTTGTCTTTAGTCTTCTTCTTGTTTTCTTCATATGGACAATCTACTATGTAGTGATTGTATTCTCCGCAGTTAGAGCACGCCCATCTCATCTTGGGTCTTTGTTTGTCCCTTTGTCTTACTTCATTTGAGCTGCTACCCTTTCTTCTTCTCATCATTTTCTTGAACTTTTTCATGAACAGGATCATGTCTTCTCCAACGATATCACTACTTTCATCATCACTGTCGTCTTCTCCGTGAGCTTCTCGGGCTTCTTTTGATACGGGTTTACAGGTTAACTTTAAAGCAACTCCTTTCTTCTTTGCCGAGGTGAGATCGGCAATTTCCTTGACATGCTTGGCTTGCTTCTCCATCATTTCAAAGTTGATGATCTTGCCAAGAAGTTCGTATGGGGTCATTTTCCGGTACCCAGGGCTTTCTCTAATCATAGAGCAAAGAGTCACGTTGCGAGGCATGAATGCTCTGAGAATCAACTTCACGACCTCATGATCATTCCACTTTTTGCTGCCATAAGCTTGGACTTTATTGATAAGATTCTTCAGTCGATTGTACATATTTTGTGATGATTCATCTTCTTCTATCGTGAATCTTTCCAATTCACCTCCAATCATTTCTATCTTGGCTTTGCGTACATGACAGTCACCTTCATGTGCGGTTTGTAGTGTTTCCCATATCTCCTTGTCAATTTTGAGTCGTTCACCTTGGTGAACTCGTCTCGACTCAGTGATGACGTGATCACAGCTGCAGCTTGAGCATTCTGATGAACGACTTGTTCTTGGTCTGGGGTCAGCTCTTCATCATCATCCGGGATATCTATCCCTGTAGACACTATATGCCACAAACTTGGATTAAGAGATATAAGGTGCATTTTCATGTTTTGTCTCCACATTGAATAGTCATTGCCATCAAAGTAAGGTGCTTTCCCTAAAGGAATTGATAAGTAATGACTATTCATAGAATTTAAACATTCATAGTCAAAAGGATATCGGGAGTAGTCTGTGTGACTACCCCCTTTCATCTTCTTTTCATCATCAATCTTCTTCTTCCCTTTTGGGAAGAGTGCCTTCTTCCGTAGAAGAGCCTTAAGTTGGGGCACCTCATCATCATCGTCCTCGCCGTCTTAAATGGCGTTGAGTAGCTTCTTTAGCTTTTGAGTCCTTTCATCATTACTCTGTTCATCGTCGATCTTCTTGTGTACATCCTTGACGTCCGACATCGTCTCTTTGAGTGGTGAGTCTCTTTTGAAGAGTTTAGCTCTGATACCAATTGAATGTAGCCTAGAGGGGGGTGAATAGGCTTTTCGACCCTTTGTTAATCCCTGAAACACTTAGTAGGTTTATCAAATACAGGGAAATCGGACTAGTCCGGTAGAGTGCGTACTAGTCCGTTTTCTACTTAGAGAAAAATCGGACTAGTCCGGTACTGTGCGGACTAGTCTGATATGCGTGGACTAGAAAGATCAAGTTTGATCAATATGTTCACTTCTAGTACCCTATGCAGCGGAAATTAATTAAGAGCTTAGATGTATTACAACAGTGAAACAATGAATGATAGAGATCAACTTTGATTTCAATGCTTCAACATAAATTTCACAAGATTAATTAAACACTAGAATATGATGAACAATAAATGAACAAGAGTGAGAGATAAGATTTTATCCCGAGGTTTGATTCCACAAAGAAAATCTACGTCCCCGTTGAGGAGTCCACTAAGGACTGGGTCTTCACCAACCCTACCCTCGTCGAATCGACACGGAGGCCAATTCTCTACCACTAATCACAAAGGGCAAATAAATCGTTCAAGTGGCCTTCTCACAAGTTGAGGGCTTCCCAAGAATTACAATGAATGAAAACAACCAAATACACTCAACATATGAACAATAAACAAACAAGAGTGTGCGAGAGATCAAACCCAAGAGCTCAAGATGTGTAGAACAAGTCTCTCCTTTGATCATTTGCTAATCCTCAAAGATTTGATCCTTTTTGGGTTAGAATGTGAGGAGAGATGTGAATTTTGGTCTCTTGGGAGGTGTGACGGCGCAGGTGGTCGAAAGGTTATGGTGGTATGGTCGTACACCTCTTTTTATAATGGTGTTTCCAATGGTTACGTTAGGGTTTGCGATGTCCGGACTAGTCCGTGGTGGACTCCAGACTAGTCCGGTGCGCGGCATGTGGAAAGCCCTAAGTGCTGTGAGATACCGGACTAGTCCGTAAGAGTGCGGACTAGTCCGTTATCTATCCTGAGACAAAATCAGACTAGTCCAGTCCATATCGGACTAGTCCGTTTTCTAGTCAGAAAGAAAATCGGACTAGTCCAGTTGATATCGGACTAGTCTGCACATGCTGATTTTTGTGCAGTTAGTGTGATTTTTTCACTTGAGCTCTTGGGGTGTGTTTCTCCAACACACTCTATACTAAGTAATCTAATCTTTTCAGCTTCTGAGCTCTTATCAATTTGGATCCTCCTTCTCCTTTCTTTTTGCGCTTTCTTCCTAATTTCTTTAAGAACCTGCGCTCATCTCAACAATTTTGTTAGGGTCTCATTTGTTTGTCATAAATCAACCAAAACCCACAAGGGATGCCTAGATGCACTTTCAGTGCCATGGTGGTGGGGCGCGGCAGCACTCGGCGTGCTCATGCCTAGGGGCTTCAATCTCGAATACTTGCATGGGAGAAATGTTGTGCGGCGTGTTCCAGAGGGGTTGTGGGAGTGAGTAATCAAGTGGCGGAGACTCACCGACGCAACACGACGGCGGCGGCCGAACTTGAGGAAGAATATGGTAAATTCAAAATTGGTGCTCGTCGGAGGAGAGCGCCCACTTGATAACACGCCTAAGAGTTGGAGCTAGGTATTCCGAGGCAGATATGTGAGGGAGGGGCCTTAAATAGCTCAGCTATGGCAGTTCCATGGTGGGTTCAGCGGCGAGGTCCAATGCTCAGCGATTTGATAGAGGCGACCTAAAAACTGAGCCATGGCGGTGTAAAGGCGACGTGCTGGACGTAAGGATTGCTTGAATGCTCGAAATGGGTAGCAGGCGGGCGGCTGGCACGATTCGCGCAAGGAATCGGGAGAGAGACGGTTGGAGGAAGAAGTGTGCTGGAGGTTGAAGATGGCGGTGGATTCTTGGGCCGGGCTGGGCTGCACGCAAGAAAAGGAGGATAGGGAAGGGGCTGGGCTGGCTGGGGGAGGAGAAGTGGGCTGCGCGCCAGGGAAAGGGGAGAGCAGGCTGGGCTGTGTCAAAAATTAAGGAGAAAAGGAGATGGGCTCAACCCAGGAAGGGCAGAAGTTTTGATCTTTTTACAGAATTTACATTTGAATTTGGATTTTTCTTGCACTAGGTAATTTCCTAGTTATTTCAGTTAGCATTTCTCATACACGATTTGCATACGGATTTAAATTAAAGGTTGTCACATCTATTCGTGTATATGCACACAAATGCCACTCGGCCCAGTTTAAACTCATTTATTTTAACTAATTTATTAGTTGGTCTATGTACAAACACTCAAATGCATATATGTATATATGTGTGCATTCCTATGCCTACATACATACTTATATGTACATATGCACATGTCATTTCACCTTTATTTTATTGATTCTTGTGCTGCATGTATGTGTTGATGTTCTTGGAAATTCTTTTTGAGATGACTTTGTACTCGATTTCCTTATTATTATTAAATCTTGGTTGTAATGACCCATGTATGTATGTATGTATGTATGTATGTATGTATGTATGTATGTATGTATGTATGTATGTATGTATGTATGTATGTATGTATGTATGTATGTATGTATGTATGTATGTATGTATGTATGTATGTATGTATGTATGTATGTATGTATGTATGTATGTATGTATGTATGTATGTATGTATGTATGTATGTATGTATGTATGTATGTATGTATGTATGTATGTATGTATGTATGTATGTATGTATGTATGTATGTATGTATGTATGTATGTATGTATGTATGTATGTATGTATGTATGTATGTATGTATGTATGTATGTATGTATGTATGTATGTATGTATGTATGTATGTATGTATGTATGTATGTATGTATGTATGTATGTATGTATGTATGTATGTATGTATGTATGTATGTATGTATGTATGTATGTATGTATGTATGTATGTATGTATGTATGTATGTATGTATGTATGTATGTATGTATGTATGTATGTATGTATGTATGTATGTATGTATGTATGTATGTATGTATGTATGTATGTATGTATGTATGTATGTATGTATGTATGTATGTATGTATGTATGTATGTATGTATGTATGTATGTATGTATGTATGTACACATATACACATACGTGTCACCACCACTCCTCTTTCGAGCTCTGCTATTAAAATATACTAAGTGTTTTGAACTCTATATGTATATATTGACTTCATTGAAATTCTGGTTTCTCCTAAGATTTGGTTACTCTCTTACTTATTTGCTTAAGTGTAAGTTTCTGGTAGTCCGTCGCAGCATGTGTATATGTTTATACGCCTCAGCCATTTCAAAATTTAACTTACATTTAAGATTTCCCAAAAAATTAATTCGTACTGATTTTTATTTGATTTCAAAATTTGGGACATGACAAACTGCCTGTGATAATATATTTTCATAGGCAGTTCTTGATGCCGTCTGTGAAAATGGGCTATTTTCACAGACGTTTTGCCAGAGGCGGTTTTCAAAATCGACTGTGATAATATGTTTATACTCGCCTGCGAAAATGTTTTCTGTAAGTAGTGTATGTCCGTTATTACCAAATTGAGGGTATGAGTAGGAGGGGAAGGACGAGCAGGAATAGATGAGTTTGGGCAATAGAGTTGCAATAAGATCCCAGGTGGTATAGACTTGACTATCCGGTTGTAGGCTTAATCTTAAGGTTTGAAACTCTTGGTTATCTATCATGAGCAATTAGTTGGAATGACATTGTGATGGGTAACAAAACTTTGTGAGTTTTCATAACCACATAGATGGCTTTATGAATACATTTATCTCATGTGTAAAGTGTACAAACATTATAAAAACTAAAATATATTTGGCTAGCCAAGTCAACAGTTATAGACAGAGTATGGTTCATTCACAAGAAATAGCATGGGTTAGGTTTATTTCCTTGATGTGTGAGTAGTCTTCAGAATTAGCTCTGCCCCGTCGTCAAAAGTTGACGTTTGACAGGGTCTGACAACGATGAAACCCAACCACCTTAATGTTCAATTAACATTGAGTTTTGTAAAATGAGCTTTATAAATTTGAATTATGCACATGCAAACTTAGCTTTTCATAAGACTTAAACCTTGTTGATGTCAATTGCATACATTTATTCCTTCATGGCAGGGCAAGGGTGTTAGAATTAGAAATAGAGTAGAGTCTGGGTTCAACATAAAGTTAGAGTTAGAGATAGAATAAAGTCCGGGATCAACATCATTGTAAACAAATCTAAATCTCCCCTCTATAAATAAAATTGCAGCCCGAGAAAAGGGTTCAACGCTTCTCAAATTCTATTATGGCATCAGAGCCGGGCTTCCATCTCGTCTAGATTGCTTTCGGCGACATGGCAACATCAAACTCGTCGATGCCGGTGCTACTCAATGCGTCAATCTCCATGAAACTAATGAAAGAGAATTATCTTCTCTGGAAGGCGCAAGTGTTACCTCAGATTAGAGGAGCACGTCTTTAGGGTTATCTCGATGGATCAACGCCCATACCAGAAGAGAAGATCGAAGGTACCGGGAAAAATCAGATGGTAGAAAATCCTGCGTACGATGCATGGGTTGCACAAGATCAACAAATTCTAGGCTATTTGCTTGGAACACTTTCAAAGGAGACGTTAGCTCAGGTAATCAAGGCAGAAACTTCTCAGGAAGCATGGTCCCATCTTGAGAATATGTATGCATCTCAATCAATATCACGTGTAAACAATCTTCGCATTAAACTTGCTAATGCATCCAAAGGTAACAAATCAGTCTCTGTTTACTTCTCTGAAATAACCGGATACACCGATGAACTAGCTGCTGCTGGGAAATCTCTTGAAGAGGATGAAATAGTTTCCTATATTCTAGCTGGACTTGATCAGGAGTATAACTCTCTTTCTCAGCATTGGATGCACAAAAGGCCCCTGTTACTCTTAGTGAGTTGTTTTCAATGATGTTGAACTTTGATACAAGGCAGGAACTTCTTCAAGGATCTAACGAATATAGGTCCTCAGCAAATGCCACCACAAGAGGACGTGGAAACTTCTATTATGGAAATCGTGGCAGAACAAATGGCAGAGGCAGAAGTGGACGAGGAGGACGCATGCAAAGTGGAAATCGTGGAAACGGTAGAAATCGCCATGTAACACATACGTTTGGAACAGAAAGAAATTATAATAGACCGATCTGTCAGATCTGCTACATATAGGTCATGTGGCCTCAGAATGTTGGCACAGATTCAAGGAAGAATATGAACCTGATGAAAGGTATGTTGGTTCATCAAACCACTCGGCATATGGAGTAGATACGAATTGGTATATGGACAGTGGAGCAACAGATCATACCATAGGAGATTTGGAAAAAAATAACAATGAGGGAAAGATATCAAGGACAAGATCAGGTTCAAAATGCAAATGGCACAGGTATCGATTGGTCATTCACTTGTTAGTACCCCTTATAAAAGCTTCAAACTAGAAAATATACTCCATGTTCCCACAGCATCGAAAAATCTTCTTTCTGTACATCGTTTCACCCTTGATAATCATACGTTTGTTGAGTTTCATCCTTGGTTCTTCTTGATTAAGTATCAGGACACGAAGAAAACCCTCTTCCACGGTAGATGTAAGAGGGGACTCTACCCCTTCCTACCTCAAGATTGGAAAGGAAATAAAAATGCTCTCAGCATTAGCAAGGTCTCGTTGATGAGGTGGCATAATCGCCTTGGACATCCAGCTCTTCCTATAGTCCGGAAAACATTAAGTAAGAATAAAATTGTTCCTTTGGATGAGTCTAGTATTGAGTCAGCGTGTGATTCTTGTCAGTGTGGCAAAAGTCATCAGTTACCCTATCAAACATCTACAAGTGTGTCTACTGCTCCACTCCAACTTGTCTTCTCAGATGTTTGGGGACGAGCTCCAAAGTCAGTAGGAAGGTTTGAATATTATGTAAGCTTCATTGATGATTTTAGTAAGTATACATAGATTTATCTCATTAAGAAAAGATCTGATGTCCTTGAGGTCTTTAATGATTTTCAAGCACTTGGTGAAAGACAACTTGGAAGGAAAATCCTCGCTTTCCAATCGGACTGAGGCGGAGAGTATGAAAAACTCAATGCCTTCTTCAAGAAAAAGGGAATCATACATCGAGTTTCATGTCCACATGTACACCAACTAAATGGCTCGGCTGAAAGAAAACATCGACACATAGTCGAATGTGGTCTATCATTACTATCCAATGCTGGAATGCCCTTGAAATTTTAGGATGAAGCTTTTCTCACCGAAACACATCTTATCAATATTCTCCCTAGCAAAGTTATCAACTTTGCTACTCCTCTTGAGCGCCTTTTTGGTGTAAAACCATCATACTCACCTCTGCGGGTTTTTTGTTGTGCTTGTTGGACAAACCCCAGACCATAAAACTCGACAAAACTTTCCTTCCGATCAACCAAATGTGTATTTCTTGGGTATAGCAACAAGCACAAAGGAGTAAAATGTCTAGAAATCAATTTTGGCCGAGTATACATATCTAGAGATGTTGTGTTTGATGAAACTCTATTTCCTTCCAAAACAATTCATAAAAAAGCTGGCACTCTTCTCCGAAAATAAATCATGTTACTACCACAAAGTATTCAGAAGTCACTTTTTGATCATGGGGGAGAACAAGGTAATGATCTACAAGTGACTACTCCATTTATTCCTGTGACTAATCATTTTGTTGGAGATATATTGCAGAAAGTTCAGATGGAAATTATGGTGGAAATTCCAGGAAAAATTCTGGTTCAAATGCAGAAGAAAATGAAGAAAAAACAGCATAGAATAATGCACATGAAGATGGCACGAACCTCGGAGCTGATTCACCTGGCCCTGACAACCGACAGACACCACAGCAGACTAGAGAATCTTCCTCGTCGTCAGCGCGCAGCAGAGGCGAGGGAAACAACACGTCCGACAGCACGACAGTCGAAGAAAGTCACGGCACAAATTCTCAGTTGCCAGCTGCGGAGCAGAGTATCTCTGCGGGAGGATCCTCTGTGGCAAGAGAAATTGTGGCTGCCCGTCCAGTTACACGCGCACAACAAGGTATAAGTGTACCAAAGAAATTATTTCCTGGCATAATTAGATATGGAATTCTAACCTCTACAGGTGAGCCGATAAATGATGAATAAGCTCTTCAAAACATACAGTGTAAAAAGGCAATGGAGGATGAGTATGATGCCTTGAAAAAAATGAAACTTGGCATTTGGTTCATCCTAGCAAAGGGAGAAATGTAATAGAATGCAAATGGATTTATAAAATCAAGAAAAGAGCTGATGGTACTGTAGAGAGATACAATGCAAGACTAGTAGCAAAAGGTTACAAACAAAGATACGGTATAGACTACGAAGATACTTTCAGTCCAGTTGTTAAGTCAGCAACTATTCTGATCATTGTTGCCATTGCCGTTCAAAAAGGTTGGAATATGAAGCAACTAGATGTACAGAATGCGTTCTTGCACGGTATTCTGGAAGAAGAGGTATATATGCGACAAGCATATGGTTTTGAAGATAAAAATAATCCAACATATGTGTGCAAGTAAAACAAAAGCCTGTACGGGTTGAAGCAAGCTCCAAGAGCCTGGTATTCACGGTTGAGTTCACGGCTACAAGAGGTTGGGTTCAAACCTTCAAGAGCTGATACATCTTTAGTTATTTACAACAAAGAAGGTATCATCATATACATGCTGATCTATGTAGATGACATAATTATAACGGGTTCATCACAGTCAGCAGTTGATAATCTTATGAAAGAGCTGAGAATACATTTTGCAATCAAGGATTTGGGAGATCTTCACTTCTTTGTTGGAATTGAAGTAAAGAAGATAAAAGACAGTGTAGTACTAACACTAGAGAAGTATGCATGTGATCTGTTAACAAGAGTCGGAATGAAGACATGCAAACCATCGCCAACACCACTGTCAAGCACAGAAAAATTGTCAGCGTTTGAAGGAGAGGCATGAGGACCTCAGGATAGTACAAACTTCAGGAGCATTGTTGGGGCCTTGCAATATTTAACTCTTACAAGGCCTGACATGGCATTTTCAGTGAATAAAGTGGCTCAGTTCCTACATAATCCCACAACTGTACATTGGACAGGTGTGAAAAGAATATTAAGGTATATTCGAAACACAACAAGTGTTGGGTTGTCATTTAACAAATTTTCAGCTATAACTATCAATGCATTCTCGGATGCGGATTGGGCTGGATGTGTTGATGATAAAATGTCCACATGAGGTTTTGCTATATTTCTTATATCAAACCTAGTATCTTGGTGTGCTAAGAAACAACCAACTGTTTCGAGATCTAGCACGGAAGCTGAGTACAAAGCCCTAGCAAATGCCACCTCAGAAATTATTTGGATACAGTCATTACTTGAAGAGCTTGAGGTTAAAGAAAATAAAAAACCCCAGTTGTGGTGTGACAATCTTGGAGCCACATACTTATTGGCAAACCCTGTTTTTCATGCTAGATTGTGAGAGAAAGAGTTGCATCAGGAAAATTAAAGATATAATTCATACATTCAGGTGATCAAGTAGCAGATGGATTCACTAAAGCACTATCGACAGGAAGTTTAGAAAAATTTAGAAATAATCTCAACTTAGTAAAGTTGTGATTAAGGGGGGATGTTAGAGTTAGAAATAGAATAGAGTTCGGGTTCAACACAATGTTAGAGTTAGAGATAGAATAGAGTTCGGGATCAACATCATTGTAAATAAATCTAAACTTTCCATGTACATCTGTTGAGATCCAGTTGATCTCCCCTCTATAAATAAAAGTGCGGTCCGAGAAAAGGGTTCAACGCTTCTCAAATTCTATCAAAGGGTTCAGGCTTCTTAAGTACTCTTGTAGTCATTCTTGATTGATGGTTATAGAGGAGGGGACGCTGACCTCATCAACACTTGACAGTGAGGAGGAAGAATAAGCTTTGATTTTATTCACACCCGAGTTGTCTGTGGATTGTGTTGTCGCTTAATTGCTATTGCTCTATCTACTTGTGCTGGTGTTATAGTAGTACTTGCTCTATTGTACTCTTATTTTTATTTTTGTATGTTTTTATTATATATCTTCTATATGTTACTCAATCGTGGCTGGAGATATCACATGTGCTAAGACTTTTTATATCAGCGACAAATTTAGGGGCTTATATAATAAAGTGTTATTGCACCGGGATTACCTAGGCGCTTCAATATCTGCTTTTTATCTTTCTTCACAAGAATTTCCTTCACCTTCTCATTTTTCTAAAATAATCCTTCACCTTCTGAATACATTGTTGGTATTGATGTCCTCATCATTATTGCCATTTGGATCGTGGTGACGCAGCTCGCCAATCATCGCATAGGGCGCGGATGCTGTCCCGGGAGGACGGAATCCTCGTAAGGATGACTAGTTATTAGGGTTAAATTGCGAGGATCGGAGGATGGAGTGCAGACGCAAAGGACACGGACGTGCGAAAACAAACGATGGCTTGTGGACGTGAGACGGATCGCGATCTCGCGGGCTGGACTGGACGAGGCCGCACGAAACGATCCCGTCGTCGAAGGGCAGACGACGGGCGGGCGGGCGACCGATCGGACGAAACGATCGTGTACTGTCGGATCGTAATCAGTGACACGCACGTCGAAGGCAGATCACGCGAACGCAGGACAACGTGAAGCTTCGGGGCCGGACGCGCAGTCCGAAGAGGACTCTACCTCGAAAGTCGTTTCCGGTTACGCGCTCTCGATCTCCGCCGCCTGGACATAAATATGCCTGCCTATACTGGTCTTGGACGAACGACGCTTGTATGACCAACAAATCTCCAAAAAAAAAGTTCCAATCGTCGCGTCTATCCGTAGTCGCCGATCGACTTGGGCAGATTCAGCATGAACCTGTGCGCCTGCTTCGCCGTCCCTCCCACCGACGACGACGCCAAGGCAGAGAAGCCGACGAAGCAGGCGGCGGCCGTCGTAGTAACCCCTGCTGCACCCGCGGTAGTGACACCGGCCGCGAGCAAGAAGAATGAAGCCGCCTCTCCTCCGCGCGTGATACCGGATACGGTGAATTATACGGGACTGCTGCGGCCGGCGTTCTACCAGACGGCCAAGGAAGCTTACGCCACCCTCCGGCGTAATCGCTCGGCGGATCGCTAGTAAGGGCAAGAGCTGCACGACGACGGCCGTCAGGCCCTCGATGCAAAGGAGTCGTTCCATGCACCGTCGATTCTGACTATCAACGAGTTCCGACCGGGATTCTGATCTGACAGAGATACATACACTGTCTTTTACATTATGAGTTTGAGATATCATAGTGTCCATGAGGCTGTAAATCAGTTATTTTAAGATCTTCTCCAAGACCTCCTCAATGTAGTTTATGAAATATCTCTTCAAACAGAGTCTGGCTTAAAGTAATTTTTTATTGGTGAAGTAATTTTTTACCGCAACTGTGATCGTTGATTGTGGTTTGAGCAATCTGTCCCTACTAGCTGGAAACTTGTTGGCCAGGTATGCTGTATACATGTATTGTCTGGACTATGGTTCTCTATTTTTCTGTTCAGAGATTTATTGGCAAATCAATCAGCAATCCTATATCCGTCTATTAGTTTAATTGATGTGTGCTCTTCTCAGGATTCTCGCTACAACATGGTGAATTGCAATATAATAACCGCAGCGGGGACGCACAGACTAGTTTAGGTTGCCTAGTTTCAGCGTCTGAAATCAGATTTTACTTCGGGCAACTTTTAGAACCGTTAGATTTCAGTTCGATTGTTGTAGAGTTAATCCTTACGATTAATGATTGATTCTTGCAATTAATAGAAATAACATTTTTTCTATAATTTGTACAATTTTTTTAGATAATGGCATTATCCCTGCCTTTACCTTAGAAGAGGGTTTGGCTTTTTATTACAGCGAACAAATAAAAGTTTCACAACGCACCCGACATGCTGATGCGAAAGTCTACACTCAATTACAACTTATTTGTTAATTCATAAGCTTATAAGTAAATCTTCATCCGTGTGAAGCAAATATTGTCATAACGGTCCTCTCCAAGATCCTACAAGCACCACAGATAAATTTGATACGCTCCTCACATTTTTGTAATGACGCCCATGTCCGACACCAATGCGTTCCTCTGAAAAACAACTGCAAATAATTTTTCATTGAGGTATGGTCAAATACAATATTATTCCTAGATATCCTGATAGCCCAGCAAAAGGCCGCTGCACCTGTCATCAGCAATTGCCTGGAGTCCTCATGAAATGCCAATATCCATGTATTAAACAAATACAATACATTCTGTGATTTTTCAATTCCAAAAGTCACTGTTACAACCCTCCACATGAATTTTGGAAAATCACAATAAAAAATAGGTGTTGAATAGATTCTTTATACGCACAAAAAACACACTTGTTATCACCATTTCAATTTCGCCTCTTTAGATTATCTTTTATCAACACTACTTCTCTACTCAAGTACCACACAAAAAATTATTTTTAGGGGTAATTTAGATCTCCACAAGTACTTATTACTACTCACATTACCATTAGATATCATATAGAAATACATCAAATGTACAGAAAATTTTCCATTTTGATGTAGACCCCATAAGAAAGTGTCTGTTGATTCAATAATGTGAATTCTAGCAACCCTGGCAACCAAATTATTCCATCTCCTCAAGTTTACATCTATCAATCCACGCCTAAAAGACACATTTAAGGGTATTGAACCGCAAACATCCGTGACAGTTGCAATTTATACATTGACAAGATTCGTTGATTAGTTGAAAACTAACATAATGTTTAAAAATAATAAAATTAACAACATAATTACATGATAACAGCATAAACAGAATTAATCACCACCCCTGCCGCCGCTCTTGCTGCGCCATCCTGCCTCTGCCTCAAGGGAACATGGATTTCAGACCGCTGAATTATAGCATTTCCGTTATAAATTTCAACGAAAAAAAGAACTTTCAAGCTTCAGCAAGCACCAGCCCGAACCCTAGGGCCGACCTCGTACAGCCGCACCTCCATGCACGGTGCGCGAACGCAAGACAGCAGCTCCCAGTGGTGAAGTTATAGCATGTACCTGTCCATAGAAACTGACCAGGTGGCGCCAGTGGGTACTCCTCCATGACCGCCCGTGACGTCGACCGCGGTGCGAAGTACGCCGCCGCCGTCGCCTGGAGAGTCGTGGTACGCCGTCGCCACCGCCACCGTCCGACATGATACAGTGGGCGAGGTCAAGCTGTTGCCCTCCAAAAATGATGCCGCTATTCGGCACTACATGGGCGTGAACGCGAACCCCCTGTATCATGCAGCGCCGAGGATGAGGAACCCGGCTTGGTTGTCCATCAGCCGGCGGGAGGTAGTAGGAGCAAGTGCAGTTGTAGATGTTCTATGGGCCGAGCCATCCTCACATGCGGCGCTTGGCTCTGCTCAGTGGCGAAACTAGACCTCCGGACGCCCGAGTGCACACTATTACATGCTACAGATGTACGGTCACTAAGTAGTGACCTATATGAATAATTACTAAATAAGTAATGTAACATTATTAGTTAAAATCATGACAAGGAAAAGAAAGTAAAAAACGATCTAGAAATAATTCCTTGAGCAAAATTCACCACCTACCCTCGACAACCTGTAAAAAATGTAAGTAAAAATGACTATAGTTTTTTGAATCTGAAGCCAAATAGAAAAGATCAATGGAAATAGATGCATTACCTTCTAATATTTGCATTCAGTCATGGCCTTGAAGCGACGAAACACAATATCCTTCATAACTTTCTCCATCTCTTGTTTGTCAACATAGAAAATAAGGCTATGACTCATGTATTCATCACCAATATGATTAGGCAAATATAATTTCACAATTTTAATTTCTGAGAAGATTCTCTCTACAGTGACAGTAGCAACCGGTAATATAAGTACTAACTTCACAAGTTGATAAAACAAAGGATAGCACTGGTGTTTGTTCGTCTCTACCATTTTTTTGGAAAGCTCAACAATAGTCTGTAACTTAGAGAATCTTTCATCTTCCCACACATCAGTTACGTAAAGGGAAAGAATATGATCAGGTTCTATTAGATCTTTTGAATCAAAATCACGCTGGGGGTACAATTTAGCTAGGCTTATCAACCTCTGCATTAAAATAATAGAATTTATCTCTTGGATTTAGAGTAGACAAACAAATAAGCAATTGAGAGGTTCTCATTCAAGCGACTATCATGCTCTTGAAGTACCCAATAAATAGCATCACTAAAGCACCCCAACTGAAAATGATAATTGTTGGTAATTCCAGTTTTCTTCCTTACATTTCTTGGATCAACATATGCTTCATCCATTTCTAGCTTGGAAATGCCATATTTAACACAAAACGCATACACTTCAGCTAGGATTTTATCCCACCCCTGTCTTATAAGTTCACCCAAACAACTTCTAGTTGCTCTCACACAATTAATAGCATTCACAATATCCTGATCTTTTCGTTGTAATGCAGTTGATAGGGTGTTTGTGAATGCTATTACAATCAACATGAGATGCAAATAGAAGACAAAAGCAAAAGACTGGAAGTACACTTGAAGATCCCAAGCTTGTTCTCTGTTTCTCCCATCTCTATCTTACTTTTCTATAATGGCAAGAACCTTCACAGTTTTGGGGAATAGATTAACCAAACTTTGAATAGACTTATAGTCCAACGAGTATCTCCTAGTCTTTTGAGATATTGCTCTTGATTCAAACATGTCCCAGTTTTAAGCAGCCCACAAACAAAGGCCTTACTCATTTCTTGTAGATTTATATCAAGAATCATGTCCCTTCTTTTTGCAGATCCACCCATCACATTCAACAAGGTAGAAATCCAAATGAAAAAAATATTAATCTCACGATTCTTTCTAACAACAGCTACAACCACTAGTTGAAGTTGACGGGCAAAACAATGCACATAATATGCCGCACTACTTTCTCTCACGATCAAATATTAGCCTTTAACAAAGCTTACAATCAATACATGACTTGAGATAGGAAGAAGTTATTTTTGTCACATGAACAAGGCCTACAAATCCTTCTTCCACAAGTTCAGATTTATCAACATATCTCAACACCACTGTCATCTGCTCTTTGCAAGAGACATCTCTACTCATCTAGCAACGCAACGACATCATCCCCGACATCCTGAAGAATAGACTGCAAAATCTGTTCTGCAAAACACTGAACAATATCTTTTTGAATGTTTGGAGATGTCATAAGACTATTATCTACAACATCAATTGTTAATGCGTCTAAGAAAATGCTTTATGTAGTAGTGTGCTTGGCTAAAGCTTGATTATTACGTGCTAAGCACTCAAAAAATTCTTAAAATTCCCCTTGTTATAGGATGTTCACTACGGGGAAACGAAATATTTTCGTGGGCCGGAAATTTTTTTTGTGGGCACTCATAAAAATAAAATTATTTTCATGAGCCACGGGCTAGCTCACGAAAATACGATATAATTTCATGGGTCTTGTACCCGGCTCATGAAAATAGTGGTTGTCGGAGTGCGTGAGCTGCGACACTCCTCCCGGCCTGCTACGGAAGCAGCCCGTGAGGTTCTTTGATCGGAGGGGCTTGGCACCCTACGCGACCGTGCTCGAGGGAGTGGATGAACACAGAGATTTACGTGGTTCGGGCTGCCGGAGCATAATACCCTACGTCCACAGGAGTGCTTGTTGTATTGCTTGCTTGCCTGTGCTTGTGAGGGTGCCTATGCAGAATTTTCGAACCGACCGACCCTTTGTCGGGTGGTCACCCCGCTCCTTTTATAGTCCAAGGCCGGGGCGGTTACAATGTGGCTTGGGGCTCGACAGGTTGCCCCAAAGCTATGTGAACCCTATACACGATCTAGGGATTCGTCCTCCGAGTAGACTAGTTGGTGGGGGAGTTAAGTCCCTCCGCCTGGCGGGATGAGCACCCCTGTCCGCGTGTCAGGTGACGATGAAGACGCCGTCTTGTCGCCGCGTCTTGTCGCCCTACTTGGGCAACTTCGTGCCGTTGGCCGGCACTGTACCGCTATCACGCCTCGCCGTCTTGTCTTGTCACCGTAATGGTGAACAGGTAGAGGATGGAGGCGTGTGTAGTGCGCCACGCTTCTGAGGAAGGCGCGGGCCTTGAATGTAAAGCCTGACAGCACACTTCCTTCTTGACTTCGTCGACCCATGGCCCACGACGGATCGTGGGGCACGTGGTGGCTTCAGAGCTCTTATCGACGGGTTGGGAGCAAGGGGACACGTGGCAGCTCCGAACCTCACCTCGGTAGGGAGGTACGGGTCGGAGCCCGGGGCACATGTGAGCTCCGGAGCTGTCCTCAACAGGGAGGTGGCTCTGAGCCAAGAGACACGTGGCAGCTCCAGACCTCACCTCAGTGGGGAGGCTCGGACCGGAGCCCAGGGCATGTGTCAGCTCTGGAGCCTTCCTCAGCAGGGAGGTGGCTCTTAGCCGGGAGACACGTGGCAGCTATGGACCTCACCTCAGCAGGGAGGTGTCTCTGAGCCTAGAGACACGTGGCAGCTCCAGACCTCACCTCAGTGGGGAGGCTCAGACCGGAGCCCAGGGCACGTGTCAGCTCTGGAGCCTTCCTCAGCAGAGAGGTGGCGCTGGGCCAGGAGACACGTGGCAGCTCCGGACCTCACCTCAGCGGGGAGGCTCGGAAAGGAGCCCAGGGCACGTGTCTGCTCCGGAGCCGTCCTCAGCCGGGAGGTGGCTCTAAGCCAAGAGATACGTGGCAGCTCCGGACCTCACCTCAGCGGGGAGGCTTGGGCCGGAGCCCAGGGCACGTGTCGTCTCTGGTAATGAAGCGCACGTGGCAGCCCCAGAGCTGACCTCAGGGCCAAGGGCACGTGGCAATGCCAGGGTCCGCCTCAGCAGAGAGGCGGGGCCCAGGATGTATTTTACCCTATACGCGGGGGTACCTAGTCAGCAGGGTATCGACAGTGGTAATTTTGTCGACCGGGAGTCAGGCTCATGAAAATACAATATAATTTTTGGGCCTTGAACCGGCTCACGAAAATATGATGTAATTTCATGGGTCTTGTACCCGACTCACTAAAATAGTGGAAATTTCATCGGCCGGGAGTCGGGCTCACGGAAATACTGTTTATATGGACGCCGTTGCGACGACCATTCTATTCGATCGTTGCGGGAAGATCTCATGAGGCACGAATGGAGAGTTGCAATGCGTTACAAAGTTGTGTTGTAATGTGTTATCAACTTGGTTGTTATGAACCATGTAATGGACATTTTAATTTGAACTTGGTTGTGAGTTATAATGTGATATAAAAATGTAATGGACGTTTAATGTGAATTGAATTTGGTTGTGAATTGAAATGTGTTATATTTGCTATTTAAAGTGCAAATAAGATGTTTAGTTGGATGATAATAAATTCCATTTATTTATGTGCCTGAAAAGCAATGATCCTACTTTTGCATCTGCATTGCCATGTATTTTAGTGGGCCTATACAACACCCACGAAAATAATGACACGATATTTTCGTAGGCCAATGTATAGCCCATGAAAATAATGCCAAAATATTTTCATGGACTAGATATAGGCCACGAAAGTACTGTGGAATTATTTTCGTGGGCTAGATGTTTGCCGCGGACGTCCGCTCACAAGGGTTGACGCGCTCGCTCGGGAATCGCATTTGGTGGTGTCGTGCGATGCGGCACCCAACAGCACACATATAAGGAGATCATATCATATAAAACAAATGCGGAAGCTTACAAGTATTCTTTGTAAATAATTTAACTCAAATAAACTACAGGAGAAAACTATATTCATCTCACGTTTAGTATCTACTAAGCACTCCAGAAGATGTCTAGCCCGCGGACCCTTCTCGCTAGCAACACGAAGACATACGGCAGCGGCCGGGGTCTCCTTTTGTTAAACGACTCAAATGGCTCCGAGTCTCACCGGACAACCTCGTCATAAGCATCAATGTTAACCTGCAAAACCACTCATATAGCAAGTGTGAGCACATAGGTTCAGCAAGACTAATCCATCTCCTCTAAAACTGAAACTCCACATGCACGAGAGATTGAACATGGTAGTAGAATTTGCATAAAAGACACGCCTACAGTTGATCCTTAACTTTCAGATTTATAGCCTCATTTTAAAGACCTTGAACCAAGCAGCATCGCAACTCCACAATCAAACAAGAAACGCTTCGTTATGATGCTTCTTGCACAAGGTAAAGTAAACTTAATTGGCACTATCTATAATTCAAACATGGTTACAATACGATTTAGAGCACAATCCTTATCAATTCATAGTAATTCACTTCACTTCTTACTACGTCAAGACTCAGTGTCCAAGTATGCTCATATAACCGCGAGCGATGGTGATTCGAACCAAGACACACCGGGCCTGCACGACACATACACCCATCTCCTAGTTGGCGGCAACAATCTCGACCGATGTTGTACGCAGCCACCTTTCCAAAGATCTTCCACACTGGACGCGGTCCCATCGACACGAACAACAAGCTCACTCAAGGTACATACCCACAGTTATATGTTCTTGAGCAAGTTACCTCCTGATGTACTGACGCCGAAAGCCTAAGACGATCGGAAAAGTTCCAATATGGATCTCACGAGGTACATCGGTTTCCTGAGTCCCATATAGCCAGTATGCGCCCGGTACACAACTCAAAACTTGTCCAACAGACCAAGTACGGACGGGCCTTAACCGACACAGGCCAGGGCTATGCACGCACGGACCTCGGCCTGCTGCATCTCTATCTTCCTGCCCGGTCTCAATTCCTCACTTGTGAATTTTCCTCAATGGTTCTATTCATAACCCGTTCCGGTGAAAACCAAACCTTAAGCTCGCAAGTAGATTCCAACTACTCGACTTTTACCGGTCCTTCCAAAGAACATTTAGCGTTGCCTAATTCCACTTGACGAGGTGCTAATCTACCCATTCTCTCTTGGGTGAAATCTGGTCATGCAATTGGATTTCAATATCATCTATACCTAATGCACAATATCACCTCATAGCTATCATCTCTATAAATCTCAGACTTTATAAAAACTTGCTTCCATGCAAACCGGGGCTTGCCTGTTTTGCAGGTAACTAAATATATATATCAATCAGTTAGTTGCTGATCACTTGAGGCTTGATCACTTTTCACTTGATCACCTTGTTCCTTTATTCCCACTTTAATTTCTCCACAACTCTTCACGTCGATGCTACACGTCATGAATATGCACATGTATGTTCTTGTAAATATTTTGCTAACAAGGCCTAAAGACAAGTGAAAAACTTGAACCCTTTTTAAGAAATTAAAATTGAACTGGTTCTAGTGGATGGAGTGGAATCTTAGGAAATGAGATCAAGTGCTAAGTGCTTTTGCTAATTGGGGTATTTTCACCTAAGCAAAGTGTACTGAAAAGTACTGATATAGAGCTCAAATTTAGCTGACATTTTTCACATGAGTTCCTTGTCACAAGAAAGTACTCTGGACCAAAAATTAGAACTTTTCATTGAGCAGTTTATCCAGAACAATTCCCTAAGAAATTAAGCAAAAAGGAAAAAAATTCTAAAGTAACTCACATGTTCATGACAAACTTAGTGAACTACAATTTCAAATATAGTTCAGAGAGTATGCATGAATTTTCCTAGGATTTTTAGAGCTAATAATTGCCCGGAACTGATTTTCCATGTTTGGGACTTTTTCTGAAAAAGTTTCTGTATTCATTTGGATTCAGCAGTTTGCAATCTTAATTCTCCTATTCAAATCAACTCCAACTGAGCTAAAAAGTTTACACGAGTTCAATAATATCCTAAGGAATACTCTGGAAAATTTTTAGGATTTTTGGATGAGCACAACTCCCTCGAGAATCTTTTGCTGAACAGCTTCAAAGAATTTTCAGAATTTATTATTGACTTTCGTACAAATTGGGTTGCACATTTGGATAGAGTTATTCAATATGAATCTAAACCAATCTGAATCACCAAACTTGGAGTTTCCTACAGAAAAGTTATGCTCTTCTAAAGTTTGAAAGAAATTTGGAACTCTCAATTAAATCAAGGAAAAGTTCAAAAGTCTGACAGTGTGTCATGGAGTGACATGGCGCCTCCTCAGACGAAGACACACGAGGCTATAGAGCCTTTTGCACACAGCCACACTCGATCCAGCACCACAGAGAATCCAACTCACTTAAAAAGAGTGGCTGACGCATGGGCCCGCGAGGTCGTACCCTACCTCGCGCCATTTCCCGCGCGCCCGAGGCTGCCCTCGCCAGAGCTCATCGACAATCACTCTCCCAGACTTCTCCCGCGCTCCCACTCGCCGCCATACCCTAAACACGTGTGAGGAACACATTGATGAAGAACCCCCGAGCCAGCGAGGCCCCTAACCCAGCTCTCGACGAGTGGCGGCACGAAGCCGACTCTGGCGACGTCGGCCCGACTCCCTAGCTCGCCAAATTCGATGTTTCTTGGCTCTACAGCATCAGTGGATCATAGTGATGCTCAACGTTTATGCACACTAGGTCATAGGAGACTCTAACTAGGGTTGCACCGTGCAACCGAGGTCCCCCGCCACGGTCTCCATTACAAAAGCTCAAAATGTTGCTCCTACCGATGGTTTTCCGCTGGGGTTCCGAAGGAGAAATGTTTCTTAACAAGTCCAGCTCCTGTGTGCAAGATGATGAACCCTAAACAAGAATTGATCGAGAATTTGATGGATCCTTACCCGCGGGTCGGTTTACATCGCCCGGAAAAGCCCCCAAAATTCGCCGTCGTCGATCAATGGTTTGGCTTGAGCTTTGGGGAGGAGCAGCGTGGAGGTCATGCGCTCCTGTGGGCGTCCTTGCTCGGGCAGGAAAGATTCTGAGTGAAGCTGTCCACGTGAGCCTCCACCTCGGTTGCTTTCGGCCGCCGCAAGGAAGATGAGTTTCTCGGTGTTGGGGAAGCCGAGCTCGCTCGTTGGCGCGTCGAGGAGGTAGAGGAAGATGCCCTGGTGCCGTTTTGCCACTCAGGGGGCTGCTGTTCGCGTGAGTTCGTCGGTTCCTGATCGATTGAAGAAGAGCGGCAGTGTTTCGGCTCATTTCTTGTGCGAGGGAGAAAACAGACCACTGGGCTTTTGTTTTGTGGCAAAACTGAGCACAGATTGAGGTAAAAGATCACCGAGCAGGTTGCCAGCGCGAGCAAACAGAGAGGAGGTGGCTCCTGCAGTGAATCTCGGTGTCACCCGGCGATGGATCGATCTTCCTCGGTGGTCTGCGAGTGGAAAAACAGAGACTGAACACCTTCTGTTGCAAGTCAAGTGTCTCGCTGACCAGTGGGGTCCACCTCTTTCCCACTCCTTATCTTCCCAAAAAGATCTAAACTCTTGGCAGGTGATAAATTCAAATGTGTGGAGCTCAAATTTGAACTCCATTTGGAGAATTGACAATGTTTCTTCTAAATTCAAATTTGAATTTGAATTCTCATGCAATTTAAAGTCCTTTTGAAATGGATAGCAAAGTATCTCCAAAATTCATGATACTTTGCATCCCCACTAATTTGGACCTGAGGAATTCAAATAAGAAATCTGATTTTTAAATTAGCTGCTGCAAATGGGATTTCTACCACAACAGTTTGCATTTCTATTGTGCTACCCCTTTTGAAATTTGAGTGTAACAAATTTAGTTCAAAAGCTGAATTTAAAATTCCCCTTGTACATGAGAACTTCACACCTTGGGTTTAAATCAACTTTGTTCCCAAGCACCCAAATAATCATTTGAGCATGTGTGGTGAGACATTCATGTGTATCATCATATGTGGAAAGTTTTTAACAAGTCCCAATTTTCATACACATGAAACCAAATGCTGATTAAACTTCAGTTTATTTGCATTTATATTTTTGGGACCTTTACACCCCCCTTAAAAGAATCTCGTCCTGAGATTACAAGGGAAGAACGAGACGGGAGGGTAAATTACAAAGTATAGGACAAAAGTTCTGGATAGTTCATGTGGATGTAAACTTCACTTTCCCACGTTGCTTCTTCCGTGGTATGATTACTCCACAGGACTTTGTAAAATTTTGAAGTTCAGTTCCGGGTGATCCGGGTCTTCTCATCGATAATCTGCACCGGTTGTTCGGTGTATGTGAGATCCAGCTTCAGCTCGTCGATGTCTTCGGTGCGGACAGCAGCGGTAGATTTGAGACACTTCCGCAGCTGTGACACGTGAAATATATCGTGAATACAAGCAAGGTTTGCCGGTAGTTCCAGCTGGTAGGCTACGGTTCCGCACTTCTCTTTGATGGCAAACGGACCAATACATCGGGCAGCACGTTTCCCCTTGACACCGAACCGATGAATCCCTTTCATCGGAGACACACAAAGATAAACATGCTCTCCGACGTTGAAATGCAGCGGTCGACGCCTCTGATCCGCGTAGCTCTATTGATGAGATCGAGAAGCCTTCAGGTTCTCTTGTATTATCCGAACTCCGTCTTCGGCTTTGTTGACAGGATCAACCCTGAAAGTTACTCTTTCACTGGACTCCCACCAATTAAGTGGTGTACGGCACTTCCGGCCATAGAGACCTTCATCTAGTGCCATTTTGATGCTTGTTTGATACCCGTTGTTGTAAGAGAACTCCGCCAACGGTAAGTGATCATCCCAGTTCTTTCCATGGTGGATGGCACACGCTCTAAACATATCTTCAAGTATTTGATTCACCCTCTCAGTTTGCCCATCTGTTTGAGGGTGATATGCGGAGCTTCGGATTAATTTGGTTCCCAAGGATGCGTGCAGTTATTCCCAAGAACGGGCTACGAACAGGGATCCTCTGTCGAATACAATTGTACGGGGAACCCCATGTAAGCATAAGATCAGTGCTACAACTCCACATACTTCTTCGCGTTGTACCCTGTATGCATGGGGATGAAATGTTCTGATTTGGTTACCCGATCAACGATTACCCAAATCGAATCATGTTGGTGGGAGGTCATCGGCAACCCGACGATGAAGTCCATACCCAAGTCCTCCCATTTCCATGCCGGTATTTGCAATGGTTGAAACAGGCCCAAATTCTTCATATGATCGGCCTTTACTCTTCGACATATATCACATTCTGAGGCATACTTTGCTATTTCTCACTTCATACGTGTCAACCAAAATTTCTTCCGGTGGTCTTGGTACATTTTATTGCTGCCCGGATGAATGGAAAATTTGGACAAATGGGCTTCATCCAAAATTTTCTTTCATAGTCCCATATCTGAGGTGGTACTATCTGGTCTTTGAACCATAACGTACCTTCTTCATCTCTTCGGAGGCATTTCATTTCTCCGTTATCTATTCTTCGCCGTATGTGAGATATACCCTTGTCTTTTCTTTGAGACTCATTGATCTCCTCTCGGATTGTAGGAATGAGAGAAAGATTATAGAGTGCTCCGTACGGGATGACACAGAGACCTTGGTCTTCATCATCCATTTCAGCAATTGTCATGTGGTGGACATGCGCCTTGCGACTAAGCGCATCGGCGACCACGTACGCTTTTCCTTGATGATAATGAATTTCAATTTCATAATCTTTAATGAGCTCTAACCATCTTCGTTGCCTCATGTTCAGTTCTTTCTGAGTGAAGATGTATTTCAAGCTCTTGTGGTCGGTGTAGAGGTGTACAAGATTTCCGAGCAAGTAATACCTCCACATCTTCAAAGCAAGGACCACGGCAGCTAACTCAAGATCATGAGCTAGATAATGTTGCTCGTCGTTTTGGAGTTCACTAGATCCATATGCGACCACTCGTCCTTCTTGCATCATCACGCAGCCAAGACCGATGCTAGATGCATCGCAATAAACGTCGAATGGCTTCGTCGTATTCGGCTGAGCAAGAACTAGTGTTGTTGTGAGATGCTTCACTAAAGTCTTGAATGCTTGTTTACATGCAGCACCCCAAACAAATTTGGTACTCTTTTTCAATAGTTCAGCCATCGGCTTAGCAATTTTTGAGAAGCTCGGAATGAATCTCCAGTAATAACCCGCTAAACCAAGAAAGCTTCAAATTTCAAGAACAGACTTTGGTGACTCCCATTTCTGCACTTGGATATTCTTAGTCGGATCAACAGTGATGCCATCCGCTGAAATAATGTGTCCGAGAAAGGTACTTGATTAATCCAAAATTCACACTTGCTGAATTTTGCATAGAGCTTGTGATCTCACAATCTTTGCAGCATAATATGCAAATGCTCTGCATGTTCTTCCTCTGAATTGGAGTACACCAAAATGTCATCGATAGCGACCACGACAAATTTATCCAACTCCGGCATGAACACTGAATTCATCAGGTACATAAAGTAAGCCGGAGCGTTGGACAACCCAAAAGACATGACGAGATACTCATATAACTCGTATCAAGTCGAGAATGTCGTCTTCGGAATATCTTCTGCCCAGATTTTTATCTGATGATATACGGACCGAGGACCCATCTTCTAGAATATCTTAGCACCCTCTAATTGATCAAATAACATATCAATGCGAGGTAGTGGATACTTGTTCTTGATGGTCACGACATTAAGTGGACGATAATCAACACAGAGCCGCAGTGCTTCGTTCTTTTTCTGCATAAACAATGTTGAACAACCCCAAGGTGACGAACTTGGTCATATAAAGAATATGCTCATAAGGTCATTCAGCTGTTCCTCAACTCTGTTAATTCATTGGGTGCCATTTTATACGGCCTTCGTGAAATCAGCATCGTTTCCGGTGCAAGTTCAATCTTGAACTCTACGTCCCGCTCGGGCGGCATGCCCGGTAAATCATTGGGGAACACATCCGGATATTCGTGTACCATCGGAATGTTTTCTAACTTCACCATTTCCGAGTGGTTAAATACTGCAAACTGCTGCCGACTGGCGCCCAGAAATAATGTATGAAGACCGTGTTGTGGGGAGTTGAGCTCAAGGGGTCCTAGAGCTGATGTTGAGAATGGCATTGTGGTAATTCAACCACGACATCCCCCAAACGATGTCGATCTTCAGACCCCCAAGAATGATGGCAGTGGTGGGGTATATTCTACCCCCCCCCCCCCCAAATAAAGAGGTGCTCGGGAGACAACATCGCTTGCGGGAATGCTGCCCTCGGGTGAAGATATGAGGTATTGACTCTTTGTATACGTGGTTTGGAGCTGATGTTGAGCCACAAAAGATTGGCTAATGAAGTTATGTGTGGCACCAGAATCAAAGAGAATTAGCACCGGTAGATGATTAAGAGAAATCATTCCCGCTAACGCGGCTTCTCCTTCCGGAACATCATCAATCACTGTACAGTGAATGCTGCGCCTTGTCTGTCCTCTTTTCTGCAGATTTAGGTACGGATCTGAATATGGAAAATATGATGACCCGCAGCCTTGAATTCCCTCCGGACAATACCTAGCATAATAGCCCATACGACCACAAGTGAAGCACGGATGTCTCTCCGGTTCTTCGCTGACTTGTGGTTGGAAGCTAGGTACATATGGCTGCAGCGATGGAGCACAAACCACCGTCTGATGCTGCTGCTATGGAGGTGGTGCAAGTTGTGATACTTGACCAGCAATAAATCTTTGAGGAGTTTCTCGTACAGGTGGCCGCCAAATTCCACTAGATGTCGTTCGGTACACTAAACGGTATTTTCGGGGCACATAACTTGTGCTGTCCTGCACATCACTCATTTTCCTCTTCTCTGCTAGCCACTTGAATGTTGCTTTTTCTTGTATGAGGGATGCACTGACCATATTGGTGTAATTGCCTTTTTTTTAAAAAGTCTAATTTCTATTGTAATATGGCAGTCAGGCCATTGAAGAAACAATCACACCGTGTCTCTTCTATCGCCACATATTCAGGAGCGTATTGTGCCAAATGGTTAAACCTTTTGACATACTCAATGACATTCATGTCCACTTGCTTTAACTTCAAAAATTCCTCCCGCTTGGTCTTGATAATTCCTATCGGTATATGACGAGCACGAAGGGCTTCACAAAAATCCGTCCATGCCACTTGATAGCCTTCCGGAATGGTGGCGAGATGTTCCACCCACCAATTTCCGGCAGCTCCATAAAGTTGTTGAGCGGCAAACAACGTCTTCGGAAATTCGACACGATCGAATACTCCAAATTTGGACTCCATGACATGAAGCCACTGATCTGCTTTCACAGGTTCAGTAGCTTCCATAAAGATTGGCGGTTGCGTCGCCAAGAAATCCGTATAAGCGTTCCGAGGTGGAACGACTTGTTGCGTGCTTTGAAGTATGCCTTGCTGTACCAAGGCTTGGAGTAATCTGGTATTTTCTCGAGTCGACTCTTGGAGTAGCATGGTGTTCTCTTGGTTAGACTCGACAACACGAGTCATAAGAACCATCCATCCCGTGGATGGTGGTTCCGACGGTGGAGTAGAATCATCACCGCCTCGGCGAGAACTTCCGGCCTTAATCGAAGAACGAGTACGAACCATACTGCAAAAATACATTTCGAGATGAGTTAAACATGAACTCAGCAGTATGTTAAGCTAAGGAAAACATGAATATGTCAAAACTTTATGAAAGAAGTAACAACATTCATGTTTGCACAAATCCTTAAAATAGGCATAACTAGTCAGTCTTTCTGGCCAGAACAGACCAATTTGCACTAAATCCTGATTTTGATATGGTTAACAGCATTTTCATTACTCAAGTTGAATACCAAAGTTAAATTTAACTTCAGTATCTTTCGAATGAGCATTTATATGCCTCCATATAATTTCTGGATCAAAAGTTATGATCCTTCAAAGTTGACAGAATTCCTGGATAAAATTTGCCAGCATCTCCTTTGAATGTGGCTGTTTTTATCACAGTTGTATCTGAAAATAGAATACACTTCTGAACGAACATTGAACTACAAAATTGTTACTCATATGATAACCTTTCCAACGGTGTATCATAGGATCCTTAAGGATTTTTCTACAGAGAGTTATAGCTGAAATACAGAAATGTCCAGAGAGTCTTGCATCTGTCCTGTTTCTGAACAGTTTGCATTCAACTGGATTTTCCACCAATTTGGTGTGTGATTTTGCTCTGGAGGTCTACAGAGAAGTTGTATAGCACTTAAAAATATTTCCCTAACTGTATCATAAACTTTTATTTGGTAATTATGCTCAGAGTTATGCTCTGTAAAAATCCAGCAAAATTTTCTGCCAGAACAGAGCACTCTGTTTTTGGACCTATGGAAGCCTAGCACTTCTCTTATTTGAATCTTAGCTAAAAATAAGAGATAAGTAACTAATATTTATTTCAAAACTTCCATTTTTAGTTTCAAGTTAGTTCATGAGTCATTTCTTCATAGGGAAGAGGTTATTAAGTTTAGTACGGTGTCGATGCACCGTAAGAAAGATTTTGGTACTATGTTGCCTCAGAAAAGAAAATCCTAAGAGGCTTACAGCGGCATATCATTATCCGTAGGTGGCACTAAGAATTGTCACTCGCAAACATGTTCTGCTCGTACTTTTCATGGTTAAGTATCTGCATAAGTCACACAATCACCAGGTTTGGCTGCACACCGAACCCGGCTCCATAACAGTTTCATACACCCGTCCGTCGTCAATCGCACGGGTGTTCTCAAGCCAAACACGCTTTCAGCTACGTGTTCACGTTACCAACCATGTGACGCGGTCTCAACCTACTTGCCCGCAGCACGCCGGGGACGGGTGTTGCTTACATACTCCAAACGACATGAGGAGTCATAGAGAATACATAAGCGGGTTGGGTTACCTGCCATCAGTGGGGCTCCACTCTTCAGCTTGTACGCACTGGTGGACAGTGCATACATGCACCCCCAAGACATAGAAAGTCTCGATATACATGATTTTCTGACATATTCAAGTAAGTTAGGTTGCCACCTTCATATTAGGCTAATATAGTAGTTCTTATGTGGGCCTAGTATCATTTTCTCACTGTATCCTAATTTTTCGTCATAATACGATCCTTATTCTGTGCGCTATTCCCAATGCAGCTCTGATACCACGCTGCCGTGGACGCCCACCCACAAAGGTTCATGCGCTCGCCGGGAATCGCATTTGGTGGTGTCGTGCGATGCGGCACCCAATAGCACACATATAAGGAACTCATATCACATAAAACAAATGCGGAAGCTTACTTGTATTCTTTTGTAAATAATTTACCTCAAATAAACTACAGCGGAAGACTATATTCATCTCACGTTAAATATCTACTAGGCACTCGAGAAGATGTCCAGCCTACGGACTCTTCTCGCTAGCAACACGAAGACATACAGCAGTGGCGGGGGTCTCCATGTATTAAATAACTCGAATGGCTCCGAGTCTCACCGGACAAACTCATCATAAGCATCGATGTTAACCTGCAAAACCACCCATATAGCAAGCGTGAGCACATATGTTCAGCAAGACTGATCCATCTCCTTTAAAAATGAAACTCTACATGCATGAGGGATTGAACATGGTAGATGAATTTGCATAAAGGACGCGCCTACAATTGATCCTTAACATTCAGATTTATAGCCTCATTTTAAAGACCTTGAACTGAGCAGCATCGCAACTCCACAATCAAATAAGAAACGCTTCATTACGATGCTTCTTGCACAAGATAAAGTAAACTTAATTGGCACTATCTCTAATTCAAACATGGTTGCAATACGATTTAGAGCACAATCCTTATCAATTCATAGTAATTCACCTCACTTCTTACTACGTCAAGACTCAGTGTCCAAGTATGCTCATATAACCACGAGTGACGGTGATTTGAACCAAGACACGCCCGGACGGCACGACACCTACACCCATCTCCGAGTTGCCGGCAGCAACCTCGACCGATGTTGTACGCAGTCACCTTTCCCATTATCTTCCACACCGGATGCGGTCCCATTGACACGAACAGCCTCACTCAAGGTACAGACCTGCAGTGATATGTTCTTGATCAAGTTACGTCCTGTTGTACTGACGTCGAAAGCCTAAGCCGATCGAAAAAGTTCCAATATGGATTTCACGAGGTATATCGGTTTCCTGTGTCCCATATAGCCAGTATGCGCCCGGTACACAACTCAAACTTGTCCAACAGGACCGAGTACAGATGGTCCTTAACCGATACAGACTAGGGCTATGCACGCACGGACCTCGGCCTGCTGCATCTCTATCTCCTTGTCCGGTCTCAATTTCTCACTTTTGAATTTTCCTCGACGGTTCTATTCATAACCCGTTCCGGTGAAAACCAAGCCCTAAGCTCGCGAGTAGATTCCAACTACTCGACTTTTACCGGTCCTTCCAAAGAACATTTAGCGTAGCCTAATTCCACTCGATAAGGTGCTAATCTACCCATTCTCTCTTGGGTGAAATCTAGTCCATGCAATTGGCTTTCAATATCATCTAGACCTAATGCACAATATCACTTTATAGCTATCATCTCTATAAATGAAATACCTTATAAAAGATTGCTTGAATGCAAACCAGGGCTTGCCTGTTTTGCAGGTGACTAAGTATATATATATATATATATATATATATATATATATATATATATAAGTTAGTTGCTTATCACTTGAGGCTTGATCACTTTTCACTTGATCACCTTGTTCCTTGATTCCCACTTCAATTTCTCCACAAGTCTTCACGTCGATGCTACACGTCATGAATATGCACATGTATATTTTTATAAATATTTTGCTAACAAGGTCTAAAGACAAGTTAAAAACTGGGACTCTGTTTAAGAACTTAAAATTGAACTGGTCCTAGTGGATGGAGTGGAATTTTAGAAAATGTGATCAAGTGCTAAGTGCTTTTGCTAATTGGGGTATTTTCACCTAAGAAAAGTGTATTGAAAAGTACTGATCTAGAGCTCAACTTTAGCTGAAAATTTTCATGTGAACTCCTTGTCACAAGAATGTACTCGGGACCAAAAATTAGAACTTCTCATTGAGTAGTTTATCCAGAACAATTCCCTAAGCAATTAAGCAAAAAGGAAATAAATTATGAAGTAACTCACATGTTCATGCAAAGGTTAGTGAACTACAATTTAAAATATAGTTCATAGAGTATGTATGAATTTTCCTAGAATTTTTGGAGCTAAGAATTACCTAGAACTGATTTCCAGGTTTGGGACTTTTTCTGAAAAAGCTTCTGTAAACATTTGAATTCAGCAGTTTGCAATCTGAATTCTACTACTCAAATAAACTCTAACTGAGCTAAAAACCTTACAGGAGTTCAATAATACCCTAAGGAATACTCTGGAAAAATTTTAGGATTTTTGGATGAACACAACTCCCTCGAAAATTCTTTTGCTGAACAACTTCAAAGAATTTTCCAGAATTTATTATTAACTTTCAAAAAAATTGGGTTGCATATTTTGGTTGAATTTTTCAATCTGAATCTAACCTAATTTGAATCACCAAATTTGTTGTTTCCTACACAAAGTTATGCTCTTCTAAAGTTTGAAGGAAATCTGGAACTCAATTAAATCGAGGAAAAGTTCAAAAGTCTGATAGTGGGTCACTGAGTGACATGGCGCCTGCTCAGACAAAGAGACACGGGGCTATAGAGTCTTTTGCAACAGCCATACTCGATCCGGCACCATAGAGAATCCGACTCAGTTAAAAAGAGTGTCTGACGCGTGTGCCCGCTAGGTCATCCCCTACCTCATGCCGTTTCCCGCGCGCCCGAGTTCGTCCTCGCCGGAGCTCGTTGGCAATTGCTCTCCCGGCCTTCTCCCACGCTCCCACTCGCCGCCAGCACCTACACACGCGTGAGGAACACATTGATGAAGAATCCCCGAACCGGCGAGGCCCCTAACCCAGCTCTCGACGAGCGCGGCAAGAAGCCGACTCCGGTGACGTCGGCCCGACTCCCTAGCTTACCAAATACGATGTTTCTTGGCTCTACAGCACGAGTGGATCACAGTGATGCTCAACGTGTATGCACAGTAGGTCGGAGAAGACTCTAACTAGGGTTGCACCATGCAACCGAGGTCCCCCGCCGCGGTCGCCATTACAAAAGCTCGAAATGGTGCTCCTACCGATGGTTTTCCGCTAGGGTTCCGAAGGAGAAATGTTCCTTAACAAGTCCAGCTCTCGTGTGCACAAGATGATGAACCCTAAACAAGAATTGATCGAGAATTTGATGGATCCTTACCCGCGGGTTGGTTTACACCGGCCGGAAGGAAACTCCAAAATTCGCCGTCATCGATCAATGGTTCGGCTTGAGCTTTGGTGAGGAGAAGCGTGGAGGTCGTGCGCTCCTGTGGGCGTCCTTGCTCGGGCGTTAAATGTTCCGAGTGAAGCTGTCCATGTGAGCCTCCACCTCGTTTGCTTTCGGCCGCCGCAAGGAAGACGAGTTGCTCGGTGTTGGGGAAGCCAAGCTCGCCCGTTGGCGCGTCGAGGAGGTAGAGGAAGATGCCCTGGTGCCATTTTGCCACTCAGGGGGTCGCTGTTCGCGTGAGTTCATCAGTTCCCGATCGATCAAAGAATAGCGGCAGTGTTTCGGCTCAGTTCTTGTGCGAGGGAGAAAACAGAACAGTGGGCTTCGGTGTTGTGGTAAAACTGAGCACGGCTTGAGGTAAAAGATCGCCGAGCAGGTTGCCAGCGCGAGCAAACAGATAGGAGGTGGCTCGTTCGGTGAATCTCGGTGTCGCCCGGTGATGGCTCTGTCTGCCTCGATGGTCTGCGAGTGGAAAAACAGAGACTGAACACCTTCTGTTGCAAGTCAAGTGTCTCACTGACCAGTGGGGTCCACCTCTTTTCCCATTCCTTATCTTCGCAAAAAGATCTAAATTCTTGGCAGGTGATCAATTCAAATTTGTGGAGCTCAAATTTGAATTCTCATGCAATAAAGTCCTTTTAAAATGGATAGCAAAGTACCTCCAAAATTTATGAAACTTTGCATCCCCACTAATTTGGACCTGAGGAATTCAAAATGAAATCTGATTTTTAAATTAGCTGCTGCAAATGGGATTTCTATCACAACAGTTTGCATTTCTATTGTGCTACCCCATTTGAAATTTGAGTTGAACAAATTTAGTTTAAAAGCTGAATTTAAACTTCCCTTTATATATTAGAACTTCACACCTTGTGTTGAAATCAACTTTGTTCCCAAGCACTCAGATAATCATTCCACGAAAATACTTGTTTTCGTGGGTCCTTTTCGGCCGACGATAATTTCTTTGTTTTTATGGGCTGCTGACGAAAATAAATTTATTTTTGACAGTTTATAGATGTGGGCCAGAAACCCATAAAAATAAGTAAAAAGCCCATAAAATTTATTTTGGACAGTTTATAGACATGGCTCTACTGCTGCTGTAGTCAAGGCGGGGCGTCACGAGAAGGAAAATATTCTATTCCAGAGCAACCACGTCGCGCTTTGACGCTGTGGGAAGGCACTTTATGCCCAAACAACCAGAGCATTCTATGATGTAGTCTGCAGAGTAGATGACCTGTTCGCTAAGGATCATTAGTTGTCAACTTTCCATTTGTCCAGTCTCATTGCTTCCTTGCTCAACGATGCTGATTATTGAAGGAGCCCTCCTAGTGGCATTCGGGATTACTCAAAATCTCTGGCCTGGTAATTCTGTTTTTTAATTCATGTTTTCAAGATGGCTACTTGAAATTGTATCTAAATTTTAGAGTACTCAAAATATGGGTAATTAAAAATTCGGCTTCAGGATATCTGTATCACTCGAAAACAACATACATAATGTATTTCAGCGGCAGAAACAAAAACACCCAGCAAAATCAACATTCCAACAATAAAAACCAACATTCCAGTAGCATTACAACATAGATACATATAATAGAATAAAAACATCATTATAGCAGTAAAAAACAGCCAAAAAACAGCAGCAAAATCAGAATTCAAGCAGCATTACAACAGCAGTACACAACAAAATAACATCATCATTACAACAACATTAAACATAAGAGAAAGGTCATTGTTTCTACACGTGATTCAAGAATTTGGGCAATTAGGGTACCACGAGTTATAACCTGAATATTTCTGAAATACGTTTGAGTTTTGACAATTTCTATCCAAAAAATAATTTCATGTTTTAGTATTAGGTTTTTTCAGGTTTGATCTTCGAGTTTTATGCCCACCCTACTTCTAGCGATTTCGTCACCATTCATTTATCTATCCATTGGTGAATACTCTCTTCATTCTGAAATAAATGACGTTATTTGAACTAAATTTGCTATCCTAAATATTATTTATTTCAGAACGGAGGGAGTAAAATGAACCTCTCCATGCACAGGATAACTCACCGTGCTCCATGGCTTGTGCAATCATTTTGTCGTACCTGCTCCTTTGCAGCTAACGTTTCCCTAGCTCTTGCAGCTGACGAACTCGGGTTCCGAGCCGTGTCAAGCCGTACTTCCGAGTGACATGCTGAATGCTCTTCTCCTAGATCAGCAGCTACATAATCTAACTCGAAAAAGCTTTCAGGCTTCAAGTGAATCCAACTTAATCTCCGAAATACGTACCCCTCATACGTGCGGCGTGCAGCATTTACAATAATAAATGCCTACACAAATTGTGTTTGGTACAGTGATCTAGCTGAATATGTTCCATTAACCGTTCTAGTCCGTGTAATTTCCTTGTGGTTGTCCTCCGCCACTACTAAAAAACCATTATCACAGACGCCTTGTTTTTCACACCCAGACGGTCCGTAAAAAATATGTTTGTAATGTCGAATGAATTAATAGCCATCTATGATTAATGAACATCACTGACGGCTCGCAAAGGCAAACCGACTTTGTAAACATACTAATTATCACATGCGGACCGTGGAGTAGGAGCCGCCTATAATATTGGCGGTGGCTGAAGTGACAGGGCGTGCGCGACATTTGCGGTTACCGAGGGGAAGGCACCTTTGAATTCAATTTGAAGCCACCAAACGTCACGGCCCTGTATACATCAACCATATTTAGCATCAAACAAAAAGACAATAAACAATTCGATAATCGATAACAAACATTCATCATCAAACAAACATTCATTAAAATTACATTTTTACAAACAATAAAAGAAAACAACAGATGATTGCCTAGTCTTCTAGTGGAAGAGGAACCCCACACTTGTCGGCGATTGCCTCCACCAACTTCCTGCTGCCTTCCACCCTAAGCACCTCACCGACCATCTCCCGCATCACATCAAGACGACCGGCCACTACGCTTAACCCGAAGAAGTGGTGGCCAATAGTGTCCATTCTAGTACATTCTGGAAGGAGACCAAGACCGAGAAGCTGCATGGCATCACATGTACTGTGAAATACATCCTTCGCCATCTGCCGGCGCAACAGTGTAAGGTCGTCCTCTGCCCCGAGGGCAACCAAACTCTCCTCTAGGGAAGCGACTTTCTCAAGCAGGTACACTCTCTCTTCAGCCCAGGAAGGCGGCGGAGGTGTGGTTGGAGCCGGGGACGGAGGCGCAGTCGGAGCCGAGGACGGAGGTGTGGTTGGAGCCGTGGACAGAGGCGCGGTGAGTGGAGAATATGGTCGGGAGCGCTTCGGTGGTGCCATTGAGACTAGGGCTACGGTGCGGCGAGGAAGACGAAGACTAGAGGGAAGCGGAAGACTGTGATGGTGGTGCAGAGAAGGGGAAGGTGCATCTTATAATGGTGCGGAGAAGGAGAGGTCAGATCGCTTCGAATTCTGCGCACGAATGGCAACGACTGCACGATACAAGCGGACCGTGGAGTAGGAGTCGCGTGCAATATTGGCCATTATACAGGCGGCTGAAGCGACCGGGCGTGCACGCCTTTTCGGTTACCGAGGGGAACACACGCAGTACCTGCGTCCTTTGAATTCAATTCGAAGCCACCAAACAATGATCGATATAAATACACACCCGTGTGATCGTCTTCTCCGCACAACCATAGTAGAATTAGTTATTTTTCTTTTCTTGTTTTAGTTGATGCTGTGTTTTGTTTTCATGTTCTGTAATGTTGTTTTTATCTCCTAATCATAATAGATATCGCATGTATGCTGTGCACTCAAAAGCAATCGCATCGATCGCTTCACTTCACTTCACTCGTGGCCTCATACACGCCTCGTGATCACCACCACCACCTACTCCTCCTCCTCTTCCTTTGCAATATGTACAACCTTCTACTTAAAACCGTAATGTTGCAGGTATTTTTTCCTCTAGTGACTTTTCTTGTTCTGAAAGTGTTGTGCTGCAATGTTGTATTACACATTATCACATAAAAGTTGATATCATAAACTGGCATAAGTTTTCACAGGCGGTCCTTAACCAATAGACGCCTGCAAAAATTATATTTACCAATTATTTAAAATGTTTTCACAGGCAGTCTTTACTTGAAGGAAAAATGGAGGAAAATTATATACACACACGAACAGAGGAAAAACAGAGTTCACACATACACATAGGATGAAGCAGCAATTCCCAAAGAGATGTAATCTTGTAGCAGACCCATTGCCATGTTGTGAGTGATGTCATTTATCCAGCTGTTGTTTGCAAGTGCCTCCTTTACCTACCATTTTTCATTTTACTGTGTTGATAAAGGAAAGGAAATTTAGCAGCTCGAGCAGAGCCATCCAGCCAACTCGATATCCAGAACCATGCTCGTTTTCCATTACACACCTTGACTCTGGTTGTTGCGGCAAATAAACTTTCATCAGTTCTTTCTGCTGGTGACGGGGTAACGTACCCCGGGTACCCGAGAGACAACCAATCAGCCCATTTGAACGGAGTCACATGGCTCCATGGCCCAAGTCAACCTACGCGGGTAGCGCCGGTGCAGGGCCCCAACTCAGAACCCAGGTTCGGAATGGCGTCATTGCAAGCCCTGACCGCGAGGTCAAGACACAAGAAACCGACCCCTAAGGTCGGGAAGCGACATCCGACCCCTAAGGTCGGAAAGCGACATCCGACCCTTGAGGTTCGAAAGCAACATCCGACCCCTAAAGTCAGGAAACGATCTTGGACCCCCGACTCCGGCCATCGAGACGAGGAGGAGGAGTGGCCCGGGCCATAGCCCGAGCTGGAGGTAGGTGAAAGACTTCAATACTGACATGAAGGCAGAGCAGAGGGACTTCAAGACGGAGTGGGAGGCCATGTGCCACGGGATGAGCACGATGCATGCCATCATCACCTCCCGTGCCGTTCGACGAGGGTGTATAGACACCAAAAGTAGACGTAGACGATAGATGAGATGGGAGCATGTGTACTTATCTTTTCTGTGCCTTATCAGGCGTCCTTATGCGCCGACACAACATATAAACCCCCACCCCATTTACGAGGAGTCGGCGGGTAGGTGGAAGACTCCGGGTTATAAAAATGGAGGCTCGGAACCTCCCTAGGGACGACACTGTCGCACACTACACACCATACTTAGGATTTCTCACATACCCTCACGCACGAGGAGCCCACTTGTAACCCCGGTTCCACGAACCAAAGAGCTAATACAGGACCGATAAACAAATGGACATAGGACATTCAGTCCAAACCATTATAAATCTTTGTCTTTGTTAGCTAGCCATCCAGATACAAAACGTGCAGCATTCGATTACTCGCCAGTGGTGAAAACACCGATAGTTGGCGCGCCAGGTAGGGGGTCGCTTCCTGTTTTTGTTTCTTCTGTGATGGCTTTCGTGAGCTCAAGCCTCCGCGTCAGCGAGAAGCTCCATTTCGGCAGCCTCGAGTTCAACATCACGCCCAACATCGGGCTCGAGGCCAACATCGCTCCCATGCCACACCATGCTTTCTGATTGGAAGCTTGGGCTTTGTCCTCGACGATGGCGGTGCCCTCCGTTTGATCATGGATCTGGCCATTGATATCGTTGATGATGCTTCTGAAAGAACTTCATGGGCATGGTCGACTAGGCATCACCGTCCCTTTTCCCCCTCTTGGAGGACACAACGGGCTGTGACTACAGCTCCGACGCTAAATCCGACGAGGTCCGTTGTCCCTTCCGCGAGTTCTATGTCATTGAAACCGGTAACTACTCTTTAGTTGCTCCTCTCGGGAACACCGCACCTTCGCCAGGACATGTACAACAGAAAGCACGGTGCCGTAGCCATGGCAAGGAGCCGATGGCCATGCAAGAGCTGGTCGAACAGCTCGAGATGCTCCACATCATGCTCGAGGCGGAGAAGGTGCAATTAGACGCGGATAGAGCCGTGTTTGAAGCGTCGCTCGACTGCCGTCCTAGCTCCGGTGGTGCACGTGCACGCGGTTGTCAGTTCTGGACGAACGTCTTTACTGACACTCACGACCCGGCCCGTTTCGATCGGCGAAGGCAGAATGTAGCAGCCACAGCCCAGCACGCTGAGAGCTCGCTCGCTCAACAGCGTGAGGAGTCTGCCCGCGGTAATTCCTGTGGATATACCAAGAGCACCCTGAGGACGCCGCGAATCCGTGCTTCTAGCCAGGCCGACAGAGCCGGCTCATCTACCCCCTTGCACAGCTAGGCTCGCGAGCGTACGAGATCATCTGACCTGTGGAAAACCCTCGAGGCTCACAGAGGAGCCAGGAGGAAGTTGCAGAACTACGTCTCGAGCATTGACGCCAACCATGCCAAGGCAGGCGCTACGATGATGATGAGGATCGCTTCCTGAGGCCCGAGGCTCCCGCCATGCTTCGCCGCCCCGACCAACGTCACCAAGTACGACGGGGAGTCGAACCCTAGCATTTGCCTAGAGGACTACCGCTTGGTATGTAGAGTCAGGGGTGCGACGGTTGATCGCTTCATCATCCAGTACCTCCCCATCTACTTGGCAGATTCTTCTCGGGCTTGGCTCGAATATCTCCCGGTGGACAGCATCCGATGCTGGGCTGAGTTGAGGGACACCATCATTAAAACTTCCAAGGCACCTATGTGCGCCCTGGAAACTCGTGGGAGCTCAAGGGATGCCGGAAAAATCCCAGCGAGAACTTGAAAGAGTATATCAGGCGCTTCTCCAAGAAGTGCAACGAGCTCCCTGACATCATTGACGCAAATGTCATCGGGGCATTCCTCTCAGGGACGACTTGCAAGTCCCTAGTTCAAAAGCTCGGCTACTTCAAGCTGAGGGCCATCAAGCAGGTGCTTGACTTCGCCACCAACCACGCCTCAAGAGAAGAGGTTTTCGGGGCAATCTTCGACAAGACGATGTCGAAGACCCTCGACACAAGAAAAGACGCGACACCTCATCAAAGGGACGAGAAGAAGAAGAGGGTCGGTGCTGGCAAGTGTCAACATCAAGCCGAGGCGGACTCATACTTGGTTGTGACATCTGAATGCCACGAAGGCAAGAGTCCTGCCCAGGCACAGACTGACCACTTCGAGAAGCCGCATAAGAAGCCGTGCACCAATCACGCCTTTTTGGTCAAGCAAGCACTCAAGGACTGCGCCCTCCTCAAGTTCTTTTTGGGGAAGGAGACGGGTCCCCTAGACTGAAAAGGCAAGAAGCCAATGCCGGTGGCTACCAGGCAAGAGGAGGAGCTCACCTTCCGTGAGCCGATCGGCTGCTTCATGATGTTCGGCGGCACCTACGCCTAGGAAAGCCGTCGAAGGCAGAAGCTTATGGTTTGAGAGGTCAACTCCGTCGAGCCCACCTTCCCGACATACCTATGGTGATCTAAGACTGCCGTCATGTTCGGCAAGTCAGATCACCCCGACCATGTTCCACAACCCGAGCGTTTCCCTCTGGTCGTGGACCCGATCATCGGGCCTAAGCGCCTGACGTAGGTGCTCGTTGATGGTGGGAGCGGTCTTAACATCCTCTACATTA
Source organism: Neostapfia colusana (assembly GCA_030760725.1). Classification (NCBI taxonomy): domain Eukaryota; kingdom Viridiplantae; phylum Streptophyta; class Magnoliopsida; order Poales; family Poaceae; genus Neostapfia; species Neostapfia colusana. The sequence continues at coordinate 42,486,631 of JASWHV010000001.1, read as the reverse complement.
TAACGCTCGACTCCATGGGAATTTTCCAATCCCAGCTACAAGCAACCCAAGCGCCCTTCCACGGGGTTGTCCTAGGAAAACATGTGATGCCCCTGGGGCAGGTCGACCTCCCCGTCACGTTCTGAGATGTGACCAACTTCTGCACCGTGACGCTTACGTTTGAGGTGGCGGACCTCAACGATGCCTACCACGCCATATTGGGACGACCATGCTACGTGAAATTCATGGCCATACCCAATTACACCTACCTCAAGCTGAAGATGACGGGCCCGTGCAGCATCATCACCGTAGGCGCTAAGTTCAGACAGGATCTCTTGTGCGAACAATGCAGCTGCGAGCGGGCAACCGCGGCTGTGGCAGCGGCCGAGCTCTCCGAGTTGTCCCAAGCCGCCGAGGACAGACAACCCGAATCCAACCGAGCCTCGACGTCCGGGGTCTTCGCACCTGCAGAAGATACAAAGGTCGTCTAGATCGACTCAGAGGACCTGGCCAAGACTGTCTGCGCTGGTGGGGCCCTCGACGCCAAATAGGAAAGCACACTCTTTGACATCCTGCGTGAACCGGGATGTCTTCACCTAGCAACCCTCCGACATGCTAGGCATCTCGATGGAAGTTGCCGAGCACACACTCAACATCAAGCAAATCTCCAAGCCCGTGAAGCAAAAGCTCCGACGCTTTGACGAATAGAAGCGTCGAGCCATCGACAAAGAAGTCTCTATGCTCCTGGCGGATGGGTTCATTAAGGAAGTTCGGCAACCCGAGTGGCTGGCCTATTTGGTCCTCGTCAGGAAGAAGATCGGGAAGTGGAGGATGTGCGTTGGCTATACCGGCCTCAACAAGGAGTGCCCCAAAGATTTCTTCCCGTTGCCAAGGATCAACCAAGTAACCGATCTGACCTCAGGGGGCGAGTCCTTGAGCTTCTTGGACCTGTGCTCGGTACCAACAGATCCCTCTAAGCAAGAAGGAGCATCTGGCGACCGTGTTCATCACACCTTTCGGCTCTTACTGCTATGTAAGGATGCCATTCAGACTCAAGAAAGCAGAGCTACGTACCAGCGCTGTTTGCAAAAGTGCCTACGGCCACAGATCGGGCAAAACCTTGAAGTCAACGTGGATGACATCATGGTCAAGTCCAAGCAAGGGACCAGCCTCATCGCCGACCTCGAAGAAACGTTTGCGAACCTCCGAAGCTAAAACATCAGGTTGAATCCGGAGAAGTGTGTATTCGGCGTACCCAGAGGCAAGCTGCTCGGGTTCATCATCTCAGAGCGTGGCATCAAAGCCAACCCTGAGAAGATAGCTGCCATCACCAGCATAGAAGCCATCCACAACGTCAAGGGAGTTCATAGGTTGATGGGTGGCTTCACGGCTCTAAGCCGTTTCGTCTCCCGACTTGGAGAGCGAGGGCTACCCTTTGACCGACTCTTGTGGAAGCCCAAGCCTTTTCACTGTACGGCGGAAGCGCAAGCAGTCCTCGATAGGCTGAAGGTCTTTGTCAATAGCCCTCCCGTGTTGGCCTCGCCCGAGCAAGGTGAACCCTCCTCCTTTACATAACAGCGACTAGTCAGGTAATTAGCACTGCCATAGTAGTAAAAAGGGAGGAGCCCGAGCACTACCATTTGGTCAAGAGGCTGGTTTACTTTGTAAGTAAAGCTCTGAACTATCGTGAGGCACGCTACCCCCATGTGCAAAAACTTGTGTATGCTATCCTAATAACAAAATGCAAACTACTTCATTACTTTGAGTGTCACCCGATAAAAGTAGTGAGGGCACATGGGCTCAGGACAATCATCAACAACTGTGATGCCACAGAAAGGATCACTAAATGCGCTCTCATGCTCATGGGGCTTGATGTCCCTCACACGGCGATCAAGTCGCAGGTCTTGGAAGATGTTGACGGCCGTTAAGTACCATTTTTGACCGTCAATATTACTCAATTATGTGAAGGAATATACATTTCTTGCACGCATTGCCCTTGCAAATAATGTAGTTCCACTTGTACCTGGAAAGAAATGTGCATGCAGGAAAGATATGCAGAATTGAGGAGGATTTAGGGGAGCAATCCAAAAATATACACTTCCAGCGAATCAGAGGACAACACGTGGCAGTCCATGGATCCAATGGCCCACCTACAGGAGTATCCGAGGAATTCCCACGCCATATTACCCGGGAAACACCTGAGGGCCCACCTGGCAGCCACCTGGAGAAAACACACCAACTTAGGGGGCACCAAACTCGGTCAAGTTCCACGTGTCGACACCCTATGGTTCCCGGAAGTCAGATCTGGTGGATTTGCGCGCATATTCTTGCGGGAACCAACCTCAACTCAAGTATAAATAGGATCCCATACCCCTCACTTCTCACACACACCATTTGAGTAATACTCTTGTATACACACTCTATCCAAGTCATTAGTGGAGTATAGGCTGTAGGAATGAGACTCTAGTTCTCAAGTCTACTTTGGGAAATGTATGACTCATGTATCTTTTCCTTTGTTTATGACTTTATTCTATTTAGTAATATTAGTCTTATCTTATTCATATGCTTGGATGAAGCATTTCTTGTTTGATTGTGGAGTCCATGCATGTGGTAGGTTTAGTTGTTATTATGATAGTATAGTAACCTTGTTATTATGTTATCATAAACATCATAGGCCTCCACTATAGTCTAATTAGCTATGATATGAATATGTTAGTATGAATAGTATAGTGCTTGGTCCCAACATTGGTTCAATGATGTTTAGGTTAGTCATTGGTTTAGGATGATATTTGTATTGCAACTCCTAAGGTATTTACTTAGCATGCAAGCGTGATGCTTGGATAATTAAGTAACATTGGATGTCTCGTAGACCCACGGATTGAAGGGGTAGGCGGGCAGGTTGTGACAGCCCTGTTCGTCCACTGTAATCCCACACGTTCAGTTATGCCACAGGCTCTTGGTGGGAGTCGTTCTGGTATTACCAGGGGTAAGCCCGTGCCTGATATGTTGGACCACTAAGCACTAGTATTCACTACTAGCATATGCATGTGTACACTATATAGGCTATGCATGACGCGACCCGCTCAACCGAGACAAGCCACTCGCCTGAGAATCGCATTGGGTGGTGCCGTGTTATGCGGCACCCAACAACACACATATGAGGAACAATGTATTACATAAAACAATAGCGGAAGCTTACAAGTTTTTCTTTGTAAATACTTTACATCAAGTAACTACAGCGGAAGTCTTTATCAACTCACGTCGAATAACTAAGAGCACCCGAGATGAAGTCCAGCCCGCGGACTCCTCCCGCTAGCAACACGAAGACAAGCAGCAGCGGCTGGGTTCTCCATGTGTTACCTGACTCGGGAGTTCCCGAGTCTCACCAGACAACCTTCTTTTCAGCATCGTTGTTAACCTGCAAAACCACTTATATAGCAAGCGTGAGCACATAGGCTCAGCAAGTCTGACCCGTCTCTCCTAAGCAAGAAACTCTACATGCACGATGGTTTCAAATGGGTCGGCTAGATTTGCATAAGGGACTCGCCTAAAGTTGATCCTTAACTTTCATATTTTAAGCCTTATTGTGCAGACCTTGAGCCGAAAAGCATCGCAACTCCACAATCAAACAAGAAACGCTTTGTTGCGATGCTCCTTGCACAAAGTGAAAGTAAACTTTAATGAGCCTATCTCTAATTCAATCATGGTTGCAATACAAGTTATAGCACATCCTCATCAAGTTCAAAAGAATAATTTCAGTTGTTACTACGTCAAGACGCAGTGGGCAAGTATACTCATATAACCGCGAGCGATGGTGATTCGAATCAGTACACGCCCGGACTACACGACACGTACACCCGTACTCCGAGTTGCCGGCAGCAACCTCGACTGACGTTGTACGCGGCCACCTTTCCCAAGATCTTCCACATTGGACGCAGTCCAACTGCCCCGAGTACGCAAGTTCCCTCAAGGTGCATACCCGCTGTGGTATGTTCTTGAGCGAGTTACCTCCTGCTACCCTGACGCTGAAAGCCTAAGGCAGTTGGAAAAGTTCCACTATGGATCTCCCAAGGTACATCGGTTTCCTGGGTCCCATATAGCCAGTATGTGCCCGGTACACAACTCAAACTTGTCCAACAGGGCCAAGCACGGACGGGCCTTAACCGACACAGGCAGGGCTATGCACGCACGGCCTGCAACCTGCTGCATCTAAACCTCCCTGCCCGGTCTCCATTTCTTAAGTGTGAACTTTCATCATTCTTTCTAATGCGGACCCGTTCCGAGTAAACCAGCCCTAAACTCGCGAGTAGATTCCAACTACTCGTCTTCTACCGGACCTTTCCTACTAACATTAGCGTAGCCAAATTCCCTCGAGGAGTTGCTATTCTACCCTTTCTCTCATAGGTGTTTCTGGTCATGCAAGTGGAGTTTTCAATATCATCTAGACGTAATGCAATCAACGATGCAAAGCTATGATCTCTACAAATGAAAATGTTTTATAAAATGGTTCAAGTGCAAACCGGGGCTTGCCTGTTTTGCAGGTGACTACTGTTACAATCAGTTAGTGATGATCACTTGGAGCTTGATCACTTGTTCTCCTTCCTCCTTGATCTTCACTTCAAGTCCTTCTCACCTTCTTCACGTATAGGCTACACGATATGATCATGCATATGTATTTAATTGAAAAGCTTTTGCTCATAAGATCTACCAACCATTTTAAAACTGGAACTTTGTTTAAGAATTTAAAATGACACTGGTGCTAGTGGTTTGGTTTGGGCTTAAACACTAAGATCACTTATTAAGTGCTTTTTCCACTTAAGTGTTGATCACCTTAAGGGATCACACATGACAGTGGTGATCCAGAGCTCTACTGGAGCTGAGAATTTTCATGTGAGTTCCTTGTCACGAGAAAGTCCTCTGGACCAAAATCTAGCACATTTCATGGAATGGTTTATTCAGAATAATTCTCTAAGTGTTTAGTCAAAGATGAATTAATTCTGAGGTAACATCCCTGTTCATGTCAAACCCAGTGAACCATAATTTTAATTATAGTTTATAGAGTCCACATGAATTTTCCTAGGATTTTTGGAGCTAGGAATTTCCCAGAACTGAATTTACAAATTTTGGAAATTCCCTGAAAATGTTTTTGTATTCATTTGAATACAGGAACTTACAATCTGAATTACCCTGATTAATTCAACTCCAAATGAGCTGAAACTTTTACAGGAGTCTAATAACACCCTAAAGAATATCCTGGCAAAATTTGAGGATTTTTGGATATACCAAACTCCCTCAAAAATTCTTTTGCTGAAAAGCTTTAAAGAATTTTCCAGAATTAAATAAGGACTTTCATACAAATTGGGTTGCATATTTGGATAGAGTTTGTCAATCTGAATCTAACCCAATTTGAATCACTAAATTTGGAGGTTCCTAGCAAAAGTTATGCTCTTCTAAAGTTTGGGGGAAAAATCTGGGATTTGAATAAATCCGGGGAAAAGTTTAAACCTGACTGTGGGCCATGGGGCACGTGTCACTTACAGAATCAAAGGCACACGGGGCCACACATATTCCTCTGTGCAGTCACACGGGATCCCACAGCCACAGAGGATCAGGGTTTTAAACTCTCTCTCACTGACGACTGGGCCCGCCGATCCCTTCTTCCACCTCGGGTCAGTTCCCGCGTTCCGGGTGCCCGCGCCGCCGCTCTCGCCGGAGATCGCCGGAACTCGATCTCCCGGCCTCTGCTCGAGCCCTTGCTCGCCGCCAGAGCCTAACCCGCCCTGCTGAGCACGATGGTAGGGTTTCCCCGAGCCGGCAAAACCTCTATAGTAGCTAGCGACGTTGCGGCAGCCCGACACTTCATCGGCGACGTCGGCCGGCCATCCTAGTGCACCAACAGTTCGACCAAATGGTGCTACATCACCAGTGAACGATGGGGAAGCTCGGCCTAGCCTCAAAAACGTTCGAGAAAGATGACAAACATGCTTTCACCATGCGACTGCGGTCCCCCGGTTCGGTCGCCGGTAGAAACCCATGAAATAATAGGTCTATGTGCAGTTTTAGGCTAGAACCGTGAAGAGCAAAGGATCGCCTACTACTTTGGACCCTTCGTGCAAACTGTGATGAACAATTATTGAGAATTGAAGAGGAATTCGGGATTACCGTGCCGGAAGGTCAGATGGAGTACGCCGGAGCAACTTTTCAAAATTCACTCCCGGCGATGCATGGCACGATCTGATCTTTGGAGGGGAGCAGCAGGGTGCCTTGGCGCGTCCAGAGGCGCTGGTACTTGGCCGTGATACTCACCAGATTGAGCTGTCCACGGACGCCTCCCAATCGATCCTTGTTCGGCCGCCGCGCGGCCGTGGTGTACCCGGGGTAGGAGAGCCGATCATCGGTCGGGGACGCGTTGAGGAGGGAGAGGGAGCTGCCCGGTGCTATCCGGCTACTGACTAGCTGTTGTTCGCGCCTGTTTAAGCCGGCTGTCGAGCAAACGACGGCGGCGGCGTTGGTGTTGCTCAGGGCGCGAGGGAAGAAGAAAAGCCTCTGTGCTCGGTCTGTGAGCAGAGGGAGAGCACGTTGTGGATGGATGAGGGCGCTGGGGGGGGGCTGTATCGGCGCTGGAGTCGGTTGCGGGGGCGGCCGACCAGCTGCGGGCGTGCTGTCCCGAGCAGCAGCTGCTGTCGCTCCCCTGAAGGCAGCAAAACAGAGACCCACCTCCTTTGTGTAGATATTTTGGTACCTATGACATGTGGGTCCCATCTCCCCCTTATCTCTCCAAAATATCTCCACAATCTGCAAATGATGAAATTCAACTGTGTGGAGTTGAAAATTAAACTGCATTTGAATAATTGGGCAAGTTTCATCCAAATTCAAATATGCATTTGAATTCTTTGTCTTTTAAAGTCCCTTTTGACAAATGGGTTTGCAAACTATTTCCATAAATCATGAAACTTTGCACATCCCCTAATTTGGACTCAAGGAATTCAAATATGAAATCTGATTTTTATTTTGGCTGCTGCAAATGAGATTTTTAGCACAACAGTTTTGAATTCCATTATGTTTTTCTCATTTGAATTTGTGCTTGAACAAATTGTTCCAAAACTGATTTTTGTTTTCTCACACATATGGGAACTTCCCATCCTTGTTTTTGACCCCTCTAGGGTTCCAAGTTCTCAGATAAACATTTGACTTGTGTGAAGCAAAATCCTCATGTGTGTTATCACATGTGGGGAAAAGTTTTAACAAGTCCCAATTTTCATACATATGAAACCAACTTTTGCAAATAAGTGTTTCTTTGTATTCATCATTTTGGAACCTTTACATTCCTCCCCCCTTAAAAGGAATCTCGTCCCGAGATTCAAAAGAGGAACGAGGTGGGAGGTAATTACAAAGTTTATGACAAAAGCTCCGGATAATTCTTGTGGATGTAATCTTCGGTTTCCCATGTCGCCTCTTCCGGGGTATGATTACTCCACAGGACTTTGTAAAATTTCAAAGTCCGGTTCCTGGTAGTCCGGGTCTTTTCGTCGATAATCTGTACAGGTTGCTCGACATAGGTGAGATCCGGTTTCAACTCGTCGATGTCTTCGGTGCGGATGGCAGCTGTAAACTTGAAACATTTCCGCAGCTGGGACACGTGAAATATGTCGTGAATACCGGCAAGGCTTGCCGGTAGTCCCAGCCGGTAGGCTACGTTCCCGCACTTCTCCGTTATAGCAAACGGACCGATGAATCGGGGAGCAAGTTTCCCCTTGACACCGAACCGATGAATCCCCTTCATCGGAGACACACGAAGATACACGTGCTCTCCGACTTCGAAATGCAGCGGTCGACGTCTCTGGTCCGCGTAGCTCTTTTGACGAGATTGGGCAGCTTTGAGGTTCTCTTGTATTATCCGAACTCTCTCTTCGGCTTCATTGACAAGATCAACCCCGAACGTCACTCGTTCACCGGATTCGCACCAATTCAATGGTGTACGGCACTTCCGGCCGTATAGAGCTTCATATGGTGCCATCTTAATGCTCGTCTGATATCCGTTGTTGTACGAGAACTCCGCCAGCGGTAAGTGATCGTCCCAGCTCTTACCGTGGTGGATGGCACATGCTCTTAGCATATCCTCTAGTATTTGATTCACCCTCTCAGTTTGCCCATCGGTTTGAGGGTGATATGCAGAGCTTCTAATCAACTTTGTCCCCAAGGATGCATGTAGCTGCTCCCAGAAACGGGCTACGAATAGCGATCCTCTATCTGACACAATGGTGCGGGGAACTCCATGTAAGCACAAGATCCGTGCTATGTACAGCTCCGCATACTGCTTTGCGTTGTACCTAGTATGCACAGGGATGAAATGTTCTGATTTGGTTAATAGGTCCACGATTACCCAAATCGAATCATGGTTGTGGGAGGTCATCGGCAACCCGACGATGAAATCCATATTCAAGTCTTCCCACTTCCATGCCGGTACTTGCAATGGCTGCAACAGGCCTGACTTCTTCATATGGTCGGCCTTGACTCTTCGACACGTATCACACTCTGAAACGTACTTTGCAACTTCACGTTTCATGCGTGTCCACCAAAACTTATTCCGGAGGTCTTGGTACATTTTATTACTGCCCGGATGAATGGAAAACTTGGACAAATGAGCTTCATCCAAAATTTTCTTCCGTAGTCCCATATCCCGGGGTACTACAATCCGGTCGTTAAACCACAAAGTACCCTCATCATCCTTCCGGAAGCACTTCATTTCTCCGTTGTCTATCCTCCGCCGTATGTGAGACATACCCTTGTCTTTTCGCTGAGCTTCAATGATCTCCTCTCAGATGGTAGGAATGAGAGCAAGATTATAGAGAGCTCCATACGGGATGACACGGAGACTTGGTTCTTTATCATCCATTTTAGCAATAGTTAGGTGATGGCTATGCGCCTTACGACTAAGCGCATCGGCGACCACATTCGCCTTTCCTGGATGATAATGAATCTCTAGTTCATAGTCCTTAATGCTCTAGCCATCTTCGTTGCCTCATGTTCAATTCTTTTTGAGTGAAGATGTACTTCAAGCTCTTGTGGTCGGTGTAGAGGTGTACAAGATTTCCGAGCAAGTAATGCCTCCACATCTTCAAAGCAAGGACCACGGCAGCTAACTCAAGATCATGAGTTGGATAATGCTGCTCGTGAGTTCTAAGTTGACGAGATCCATAAGCGACCACTCGTCTTTCTTGCATCAGCACGCAGCCAAGACCGATGCCAGATGCATCGCAATAAACGTCGAATGGCTTCGTTGTATCCGGCTGAGCAAGAACTGGGGCTGTTGTGAGATGCTTTACTAAGGTCTTGAAAGCTTGTTCACACGCAGCACCCCACACAAATCTGGTGTTCTTCTTTAATAATTCCGTCATCGGTTTAGCAATCTTGGAGAAACTCGGAATAAACCTCCGGTAGTAACCCGCTAAACCGAGGAAGCTTCGGATTTCATGTACTGACTTTGGTGACTCCCATTTCTGTACTTGGATAATCTTACTCGGATCTACAGCGATGCCCTCCGCTGAAATAATGTGTCCGAGAAAAGGTACTTGATTAATCCAGAATTCACACTTGCTGAATTTTGCATAGAGCTGATGATGTCGCAATCTTTGTAGCACAATATGCAGATGTTCAGCATGTTCTTCCTCTGACTTGGAGTACACCAAGATATCGTCGATGAAGACAACGACGAATCTATCCAACTCCGGCATGAACACTGAATTCATCAGATACATAAAGTGTGCCGGGGCGTTGGTCAAACCAAAAGACATAACGAGATACTCATACAGCCCGTATCTCGTTGAGAATGCCGTCTTCGGAATATCTTCTGCCCGGATTTTAATCTGGTGATATCCGGACCGAAGATCCATCTTTGAAAATACCTTCGCACCCACTAATTGATCGAAGAGCATATCAATGCGAGGTAGTGGATACTTGTTCTTGATGGTAACGGCGTTCAAAGGACGATAATCAACACAAAGCCGTAGTGTTTCGTCCTTCTTCTTGACAAACAACGCTGAACAACCCCAAGGTGATGAACTTGGTCGTATAAAGCCCTTGCTCATTAGGTCATTCAGCTGTGTCTTCAATTCTGCCAGTTCATTGGGTGCCATCTTGTACGGCCTTCGTGATATCGGTGTCGTTCCCGGTATAAGTTCAATCTTGAACTCAACGTCTCGTTCGGGCGGCATGCCCGGTAAATCCTCGGGAAATACATCAGGATACTCACGTACCACCGGAATGTCCTCTATCTTGACAACTTCCGTGTGGTTTACTGTTGCAATCTGTTGCCGTCTGGCGCCCAGAACTAATATATGAAGACCGTGCTGTGGGGAGTTGAGCTCAACGGTCCTGGAGCTGATGTTAAGAACCGCTCTGTGGTAATTCAACCACGACATCCCCAAAATGATGTCGATCTTCAGACCCTTAAGGATAATGAGAGTCTTAGGGTATATTATACCCCCCAAACAAAGAGGTGCTCGGGAGACAACCTCGCTTGCGGTACTGCTGCCCCCGGGCGAAGATATGAGGTATTGCCTCTTTGTATAAACGGTTGGGAGCTGATGTTGAGCCACAAAAGATTGGCTAATGAAGTTGTGTGTGGCACCGGAATCAAAGAGAACTAAAACCGGTAGCTGATTCAGAGAAAACATCCCTGCTAGAGCGGCTTCTCCTTCCGGAACATCATCAATCACAGTATAGTGAATGTTGCCCCTTATCTGCCCTCCTATCTGCAGATTGAGGTACGGGTCGTATTGTTGTAAACACGATGACCGTAGCCTCGAATTCCCTCCAGACATTGCCTAGCATAATGGCCCTTACGCCCACAAGTAAGACACGGATGCCTCTCCGGTTCTTCGTTGACTTGCGGTGGACTGCTAGGTACATATGGCTGCAGCGATGGAGCACAAACCACCGTCTGATGCTGCGGCAGTGGAGGTGGTGCAAGTTGTAGAACTTGACCAGCAATCAATCTCGGAGGAGTTGATCGTACAGGTGGCCTCCATCTTTCACCGGGTGGCGTTTGATACACCAAACGGTACTTCTGAGGCACATGACTTGTGCTAGCCTGCTCGATCTTACTCATCTTTCTCTTCTCCGCTTGCCACTCAAGTGTCGGCTTCTCTTGAATGAAAGCCGCATCGACCATGTCGGTGTAACTGCCGTTATTGTGTATGGCCAGCTTTTCCCGTAATATGGCACTCAGACCATGGAAAAATAGGTCACACCGTGCCTCTTCTTTCGCCACATATTCGGGAGCATATTGGGCCAAAAGATTAAATCTTCTGACATACTCGAGGACACTCATGTCCCCTTGCTTCAAGCCCAAAAATTCCTCCCGCTTTGCCTTGACAATACCTAGTGGTATGTAACGAGTACGAAAGGCTTCACAAAACTCTCTCCATGTTACTTGATGGCCCTCCAGAATGGTGGCAACATAATCCACCCACCAGTTTCCGGCGGCTCCATGGAGTTGTTGAGCGGCAAACTTTGTCTTCTGGTAATCATCACACTGGAATACTCCAAATTTTGACTCCATGACACGAAGCCATTGATCTGCTTCGACAGGTTCGGTGGCTTCAGTAAAGATAGGCGGTTGAGTCGCCAAGAAGTCCAGATAAGCGTTCCGAGGTGGAACGACTTGTTGCGTGTTCTGGAGTACGCCTTGCTGTACCAAAGCTTGGAGTAAGCGTGTGTGTTCTTGTGTTGCTTCTTGGAGTAGCCTAGCATTCCCTTGGTTAGACTCGACGACTCGAGTCATAAGATCCATCCATTCCGTGGATGGTGGTTCCGATGGTGGGATGGAAGCATCACCACCCCGACTAGAACTTCCGGCCCTACTCCTAGAGCGATTACGAACCATACTGCAAAATGTAGTTGAGATGAGTTAAACAAGAACTCAGCAGTATGTGAGACTAATGGAAACATGATTTTGTCAAAACTTTATGAACGCAGTAACAAAATTCATGTTTACAAAACTCCTTAGTAGGCATAGCTATTCAGCCTATCTGCACAGAATAGACCTTTCTGCACTATCTCCAGATTTTGACCTAGTTAAGAGCATTTTCATAACTCAAGTTGAATACCACAGTTAAAGTTAACTTCAGTATCTTTCCAACGAGTACTCATATGCCCCCATATCATCTCCGGATTAAAAGTTATGATTTTCCAAAGTTTTGCCAGAATTCCTGGATAAAATTTGCCAGCACCTCCTTTGTACGTGGCTGATTTTATCACAGTTGTATATGTAATACAATAAGAACCTGAACAAACTTTGAACTACAACAATGTTGCACATTTCATAACCTATCCAATGGTGTATCATAGGCTTCTTAAGGGTTTATCTACAGAAAGTTATGGCTTAAAAACAGAAAGGTCCAGAGAGGTTTTGTTACTGTCCTGGTTCTGGACAGTTTACCTTACTCTGAACTTTCTACCCATTTAGCATGTGATTTAGCTCTGGAGGTCTACAAAGAAGTTGTAGATCACTTGAAAATCTTTCCATAGCTGTATCTTACACCTTAATTGGGTCAAGCTACTCAGAGTTATGCTCTGTTGAAGTCCAGCACAAATTCCTGCCGAAAACAGAGCACTCTGTTTTTGAAATCTTTGAAGTCTAATCTTCCTCTCATTTGAATCTTAGCTCAAAATAAGAGTTCAGTAACTAATATTTGTTTCAACTTCCATTTTTATTTGAAAGTTAGTTCATGTGTCATTTCTTCAAAGGAAAGGGGTTATTATGTTTAGTACGGCGTCGATGCACCGTAAGAAGCATGTCGGTACTACGTAGCCTCACCAAAAGAAAATCCTAACCGGATTATACCGGTATAACGTATCTTAGGTGGCCCTAAAACGGTCACTCGCAAACGTGTACTATTCGTACTACGGTTTCGTGGTTAATCCTGCATAAGTCACACTCAATCATCAGGTCCGGCTGCACACCGAACCCGGTATCCATACATTTCTTACACCCGTCCGTCATCACTCACACAGGTGTTCTCAAGCCAAACACGCCTTGAGCTACGTGTTCACGTTACTAACCACGTGACGGGGTCTCCCAAATTGCACCACGCACGCCTGGGACAGACGTTGCTCGAGTACCCCAAACGACATGAGGAGTCGTAGAGGATACTAAAGCGGATCGGGTTACCTGCCACCCGTGGGGCTCCACCCTTCAGCTTGTGCGCACTGGTGGACAGCGCTTACGTGCACCCCCCAAGACATAAATCGTCCCGAGATGCACGATTTTCCGACATAACAAATAAGTTAGGTTGCCACCTTCATATTAAGCTAATAGTAATCCTTATGTGGGCCTAGTACCGTATCCTCACCGTAACCTAAATTTTTGTCGTAATACCTTCCTTATTTCGTGTGCTATTACCAATGCGGCTCTGATACCACGCTGACGCGACCCGCTCAACCGAGACAAGCCACTCGCCCGGGAATCGCATTGGGTGGTGCCGTGTTATGCGGCACCCAACAACACACATATGAGGAACAATGTATTACATAAAACAATAGCGGAAGCTTACAAGTTTTTCTTTGTAAATACTTTACATCAAGTAACTACAGCGGAAGTCTTTATCAACTCACGTCGAATAACTAAGAGCACCCGAGATGAAGTCCAGCCCGCGGACTCCTCCCGCTAGCAACACGAAGACAAGCAGCAGCGGCTGGGTTCTCCATGTGTTACCTGACTCGGGAGTTCCCGAGTCTCACCGGACAACCTTCTTTTCAGCATCGTTGTTAACCTGCAAAACCACTTATATAGCAAGCGTGAGCACATAGGCTCAGCAAGTCTGACCCGTCTCTCCTAAGCAAGAAACTCTACATGCACGATGGTTTCAAATGGGTCGGCTAGATTTGCATAAGGGACTCGCCTAAAGTTGATCCTTAACTTTCATATTTTAAGCCTTATTGTGCAGACCTTGAGCCGAAAAGCATCGCAACTCCACAATCAAACAAGAAACGCTTTGTTGCGATGCTCCTTGCACAAAGTGAAAGTAAACTTTAATGAGCCTATCTCTAATTCAATCATGGTTGCAATACAAGTTATAGCACATCCTCACCAAGTTCAAAAGAATAATTTCAGTTGTTACTACGTCAAGACGCAGTGGGCAAGTATACTCATATAACCGCGAGCGACGGTGATTCGAATCAGTACATGCCCGGACTACACGACACGTACACCCGTACTCCGAGTTGCCGGCAGCAACCTCGACTGACGTTGTACGCGGCCACCTTTCCCAAGATCTTCCACATTGGACACAGTCCAACTGCCCCGAGTACGCAAGTTCCCTCAAGGTGCATACCCGCTGTGGTATGTTCTTGAGCGAGTTACCTCCTGCTACCCTGACGCCGAAAGCCTAAGGCAGTTGGAAAAGTTCCACTATGGATCTCCCAAGGTACATCGGTTTCCTGGGTCCCATATAGCCAGTATGTGCCCGGTACACAACTCAAACTTGTCCAACAGGGCCAAGCACGGACGGGCCTTAACCGACACAGGCAGGGCTATGCACGCACGGCCTGCAACCTGCTGCATCTAAACCTCCCTGCCCGGTCTCCATTTCTTAAGTGTGAACTTTCATCATTCTTTCTAATGCGGACCCGTTCCGAGTAAACCAGCCCTAAACTCGCGAGTAGATTCCAACTACTCGTCTTCTACCGGACCTTTCCTACTAACATTAGCGTAGCCAAATTCCCTCGAGGAGTTGCTATTCTACCCTTTCTCTCATAGGTGTTTCTGGTCATGCAAGTGGAGTTTTCAATATCATCTAGACGTAATGCAATCAACGATGCAAAGCTATGATCTCTACAAATGAAAATGTTTTATAAAATGGTTCAAGTGCAAACCGGGGCTTGCCTGTTTTGCAGGTGACTACTGTTACAATCAGTTAGTGATGATCACTTGGAGCTTGATCACTTGTTCTCCTTCCTCCTTGATCTTCACTTCAAGTCCTTCTCACCTTCTTCACGTATAGGCTACACGATATGATCATGCATATGTATTTAATTGAAAAGCTTTTGCTCATAAGATCTACCAACCATTTTAAAACTGGAACTTTGTTTAAGAATTTAAAATGACACTGGTGCTAGTGGTTTGGTTTGGGCTTAAACACTAAGATCACTTATTAAGTGCTTTTTCCACTTAAGTGTTGATCACCTTAAGGGATCACACATGACAGTGGTGATCCAGAGCTCTACTGGAGCTGAGAATTTTCATGTGAGTTCCTTGTCACGAGAAAGTCCTCTGGACCAAAATCTAGCACATTTCATGGAATGGTTTATTCAGAATAATTCTCTAAGTGTTTAGTCAAAGATGAATTAATTCTGAGGTAACATCCCTGTTCATGTCAAACCCAGTGAACCATAATTTCAATTATAGTTTATAGAGTCCACATGAATTTTCCTAGGATTTTTGGAGCTAGGAATTTCCCAGAACTGAATTTACAAATTTTGGAAATTCCCTGAAAATGTTTTTGTATTCATTTGAATACAGGAACTTACAATCTGAATTACCCTGATTAATTCAACTCCAAATGAGCTGAAACTTTTACAGGAGTCTAATAACACCCTAAAGAATATCCTGGCAAAATTTGAGGATTTTTGGATATACCAAACTCCCTCAAAAATTCTTTTACTGAAAAGATTTAAAGAATTTTCCAGAATTAAATATGGACTTTCATACAAATTGGGTTGCATATTTGGATAGAGTTTGTCAATCTGAATCTAACCCAATTTGAATCACTAAATTTGGAGGTTCCTAGCAAAAGTTATGCTCTTCTAAAGTTTGGGGGAAAAATCTGGGATTTGAATAAATCCGGGGAAAAGTTTAAACCTGACTGTGGGCCATGGGGCACGTGTCACTTACAGAATCAAAGGCACACGGGGCCACACATATTCCTCTGTGCAGTCACACGGGATCCCACAGCCACAGAGGATCAGGGTTTTAAACTCTCTCTCACTGACGACTGGGCCCGCCGATCCCTTCTTCCACCTCGGGTCAGTTCCCGCGTTCCGGGTGCCCGCGCCGCCGCTCTCGCCGGAGATCGCCGGAACTCGATCTCCCGGCCTCTGCTCGAGCCCTAGCTCGCCGCCAGAGCCTAACCCGCCCTGCTGAGCACGATGGTAGGGTTTCCCCGAGCCGGCAAAACCTCTATAGTAGCTAGCGACGTTGCGGCAGCCCGACACTTCATCGGCGACGTCGGCCGGCCATCCTAGTGCACCAACAGTTCGACCAAATGGTGCTACAGCACCAGTGAACGATGGGGAAGCTCGGCCTAGCCTCAAAAACGTTCGAGAAAGATGACAAACATGCTTTCACCATGCGACTGCGGTCCCCCGGTTCGGTCGCCGGTAGAAACCCATGAAATAATAGGTCTATGTGCAGTTTTAGGCTAGAACCGTGAAGAGCAAAGGATCGCCTACTACTTTGGACCCTTCGTGCAAACTGTGATGAACAATTATTGAGAATTGAAGAGGAATTCGGGATTACCGTGCCGGAAGGTCAGATGGAGTACGCCGGAGCAACTTTTCAAAATTCACTCCCGGCGATGCATGGCACGGTCTGATCTTTGGAGGGGAGCAGCAGGGTGCCTTGGCGCGTCCAGAGGCGCTGGTACTTGGCCGTGATACTCACCAGATTGAGCTGTCCACAGACGCCTCCCAATCGATCCTTGTTCGGCCGCCGCGCGGCCGTGGTGTACCCGGGGTAGGAGAGCCGATCATCGGTCGGGGACGCGTTGAGGAGGGAGAGGGAGCTGCGCCGGTGCTATCCGGCTACTGACTAGCTGTTGTTCGCGCCTGTTTAAGCCGGCTGTCGAGCAAACGACAGCGGCGGCGTTGGTGTTGCTCAGGGCGCGAGGGAAGAAGAAAAGCCTCTGTGCTCGGTCTGTGAGCAGAGGGAGAGCACGTTGTGGATGGATGAGGGCGCTGGGGGGGGGCTGTATCAGCGCTGGAGTCGGTTGCGGGGGCGGCCGACCAGCTGCGGGCGTGCTGTCCCGAGCAGCAGCTGCTGTCGCTCCCCTGAAGGCAGCAAAACAGAGACCCACCTCCTTTGTGTAGATATTTTGGTACCTATGACATGTGGGTCCCATCTCCCCCTTATCTCTCCAAAATATCTCCACAATCTGCAAATGATGAAATTCAACTGTGTGGAGTTGAAAATTAAACTGCATTTGAATAATTGGGCAAGTTTCATCCAAATTCAAATATGCATTTGAATTCTTTGTCTTTTAAAGTCCCTTTTGACAAATGGGTTTGCAAACTATTTCCATAAATCATGAAACTTTGCACATCCCCTAATTTGGACTCAAGGAATTCAAATATGAAATCTGATTTTTATTTTGGCTGCTGCAAATGAGATTTTTAGCACAACAGTTTTGAATTCCATTATGTTTTTCTCATTTGAATTTGTGCTTGAACAAATTGTTCCAAAACTGATTTTTGTTTTCTCACACATATGGGAACTTCCCATCCTTGTTTTTGACCCCTCTAGGGTTCCAAGTTCTCAGATAAACATTTGACTTGTGTGAAGCAAAATCCTCATGTGTGTTATCACATGTGGGGAAAAGTTTTAACAAGTCCCAATTTTTATACATATGAAACCAACTTTTGCAAATAAGTGTTTCTTTGTATTCATCATTTTGGAACATTTACAATGCATATGTATACTAGAAGCACAGTAGGAACAATCCTTCACCTTAGTCTAACTCTCACTAGGACTATCTTACCTTTAGAGTAGATTTCTCAGTGTGTGTCACACTACCCATCACTATCCCTTTTACCCATCCTCTTTGGTTTGCTACTAGAATACCCTATCGGCCTATCCTATCATTCATCTTGCCACTCTTCACCTTCATTTGGGATTATACGATACCCTAAGGAATACTCTGGTGAAATTCTACAGCTGTATCTTCCGTGCGCTTGCGGAATCATCTTGCTTTGGCCCTAGGTTGGCCTAGTTGTCATAAGCCTTGATGGCATCCGTTGCCAGTATGACCTGTAGACATAAGAAATACCAACAACAGACTTCGTTGTCGAGTGGACGGAGAGCCAAACCGCCACAAAGTCAATGATCCTGAAATACTAGATGATGTATTTCGATGGGTTGCTCATGATAGTAGAATGAGTCCCGATCTTCCGAGAGGTATGGTAAACTTGATTGGGTGGAGATCCCGACGTTGATGATCCAAGGCTCCAAACGAGCGGAACCCCACAATCATTATACCACTGCTCCGTTGGTTATCACCCATGTCACACGAATGACCTCGCCACGAAGGCTTATCCCTGCATGCGCAATCAAAAACACAAGCAAGAACAGAGAAATTGCAATCAAAACTGAATTGATCACGAAGTGGGGTCTCACAAACCGATGAACGGTGACACTGTTCAATGACAGATTGAAACTAAGCAAAACTCAACCCTAATGTGGCGGCGGCTGCTGAATAAAAAGGGGTTAGAGGCGTGCAAGACCCCTGGACGCAACCGTAATGGGCTTCCACATGATACATGGGCCACTGGCCCAAAGGACGGTGACGCAGCACCCGTACAGATTCTGGATGTCCACTTGTTTCACCGATTCCCGTCAACTCAGAAGGAATTTTGAGGTGGGACCAGTTCCATTGGAAGCTTTATTTAATTATGGTTCCAACCATATATAGAACGTCCAAATCCGACTCCGTATGTGTCCGGAGCATCAATTTTGGTGAAGGCAGCTCCTGGAATCCGAGGTGGAGTCAAAGTCGAGTTGGGCTTGGACTCCTTGGTGTGGACGTCCTATCTTCTCCTTCTTGACTCCTTGGACTTCTTCAAGCCCTTGCTGGTCCTCTCCATTGTTCTTAATCAATAAAACATGCATGAAAACAAGCGTAAGTTCTGAAAAAATAATTGACAAGGTTAGAACGTACCTGGAGATCCAACCGTCGCGCACGTGCTCTAGTGATCGGTCCTTGTATTGTATGCAAAGGAGAGATGTCCCCATCATACTCCCCCTCTTGAATTGGAGTCGTCCTCGACTCAAGCTCATCTTCCTCACCCAAGTATGGTTTCAAATCTGAAATGTTAAATGTGGGACTAACCCCAAACTCGGGAGGCAACTCAAATTTATATGCATTGTCATTTATCTTTTCAAGAACCTTAAAAGGTCCAGCAGCACGTGGCATGAGCTTGGAGTTTCTCAAATCCGGGAACCTATATTTTCTCAAATGAACCCACACCAAATCACCGGGTTCCAATTTTACCTCCTTCCTACCTTTACTAGCAGAATGCAATATTTTTCATTCATTTTTTTCAATTTGCAACTTAGTAGCTTCATGCAACTTAAGAATAAATTCAGAACGTTGTGTAGCATCTAAGTTCACAATTTCAGAATGTGGTAAAGGTAGCAAATCAATTGGAGCATGAGGATTGAAACCATATACTACCATAAATGGACTTAACTTGGTTGTGGAGTGAATAGACCTGTTATAAGCAAACTAAATATGTGGCAAACACTCCTCCCACAACCTCAAATTATCTTTCAAAACAGCCCGCAACATGGTAGATAAGGTATGATTAACTACCTCCGTTTGCCCATCAGTTTGTGGATGACAAGTAGTAGAAAACAGTAACTTTGTTCCCAATTTATACCATAAAGTTCTCCAAAAGTGGCTCAAAAACTTAGCATCCCTATCAGAAACAATAGTATTGGGAACACCATGCAAATGCACAACCTCATTAAAGAAAAAATCAGCAATATGTAAAGCATTATGGGTCTTGTGGAATGGTATAAATGTGCCATTTTAGAAAAACGATCAACATCCACAAAGACACTATCCCTCCCCCTCTTTGTTCTAGGCAATACTAAAACAAAGTCCATTGAAATATCCTCCCAAGGTGCACTTGGAACAGGAAGAGACACTTAGATTTGTTGCATGTTGTGCAACGTGAAACGTAGCTCTCCACATCAAGCCTCATTCGTGGCCAAAAGAAGTGAGCAGCCAGCACATTCTCTGTCTTTTTAACACCAAAATGTCCCATCAAACCACCTCCATGCGCTTCCTGCAACAACAAAAGACGAACTGAGCTAGCTGGAACACACAGCTTGTTAGCACGGTAGAGAAGGCCTTCACACAGAAGGAATTTTTGCCACATTCTTCCCTCTCTACAATTGTAAAAAGCATCTTTGAAGTCCAAATAAGTAGCATATAATCTCTTTATGGTTTCCAAACCAAAGATTTTATGAGAAAGTTGGAACAACATGGTATAACGTCTAGATAAAGCATCGGCAATCACATTGTCTTTCCCTTTCTTATGTTTTATGATGTAAGGAAATGATTCTATGAACTCAATCTATTTAGCATGATGTTTGTTCAGATTAGCTTGTCCTTTAAGATACTTCAAAGACTCATGATCTGAATGTATGACAAATTCTTTAGACCATAGGTAATATTGCTAAGTTTGCAAGACACACACTAAAGCATAAAGTTCTTTGTCATATGTAGAATAATACAGCGAAGGACCATGCAATTTTCATTAAAGAAAGCAACAGGTTTACCTCCTTAAATGAGCACTCCTCCAATGCCAATGCCGCTCACATCACATTCAAGCTCGAAGGTCTTCTCATAATCAGGAAGTTGTAGCAATGGCGCTTGTGTGAGCTTCGAATTGAGAGCATCAAAAGCTTATTGTTGTGCTGGTCCCCATCGAAATGGCACTCCATGCTTTGTCAACTCGTGGAGAGGTGCCACAATGGTGCTGAAATTATGCACGAAACGCCGGTAGAAACCTGAGAGACCAAGAAAACTACGAACCTGCGTGACCGTAGTTGGAAGTGGCCAGCTCATGATGGAACAATCTTTGCCTCGTCCACCTCAATGCCTGCAAAGTAACAACATAACAAAGAAAAGACACACAATCGATGCAAAAGGTGCACTTCTCAAGGTTACCAAATAAACGTGCATCACGCAAGACATTAAAAACAGCACACAAATGTTCAAGATGCTCGTCATATGACTTGCTGTAAATAATGATATCATCAAAGTAAACCACGAAAAATTTACCAATGAAAGCACGTAAAACCTCGTTCACCAATCTCATAAAAGTGCTGGGTGCATTAGTTAAACCAAATGGCATGACTAACATTCATAAAGTCCGAATTTAGTTTTAAAGGCAGTTTTCCATTCATCACCTAAAGCCATACGAATCTGATGATACCCACTACGTAAATCGATCTTGGAGAAAATAACAGAACCACTCAAGTCATCAAGAATGTCATCCAATCTAGAATAGGATAGTGATAACGAATGGTAATGTTATTGATGGCTCTACAATCAACACACATGTGCCAAGTGCCATCTTTCTTAGGAACCAAAAGAACAGGAACAAAACAAGGACTAAGGCTCTCACGAATGTACCCGTGGTCCAGAAGATCTTGGACTTGTCGCTGAATTTCCTTAGTCTCGTCGGGATTGGTCCTGTAGGTGGCACGGTTTGGCAAGCTCGTCCCTGGAATCAAATCAATCTTGTGCTAAATGCCTCGCACAGGTGGTAATCTAGGGGGTATCTCTGATGGAAAAATATTATGAGACCTATGTGTGCTGAACACATTGGCTATGACGATAAAAGTTTTGAATTCTGCCAAAACACTCTTTTTGTCAAGGTCCGACTCTAGGCCCGAGCTCCGACAAGATCCGACGTAAGGTCCGACTTGCTATGGCTAGGTCCGACATGTGTTTTGTTAGCTCCGACGGTAGGTCCGACTAGCTTTGGTAAGTTCTGGTGCTAGGTTCTGCTAGCTTTGGTAAGCTCCGGCTCAAGGTCCGGTTAGCTTTGGCAAGGTCCGGAGCTAAATCGCAATGGTTCTATTTTTACCATAAAAATGTTTCGAACTTGCTTTACATCTATGGAAAGTTTGCATAGTATTATTTTACTAAGTTTTTGAAGTGTTATGGCTGTTTACAGTGGTTAAAATTTTGCTATGGTTTGCAACATGCTTATGTGAGGTGTTCACGTAAGGTGTTGTGATTTTCGGAACTAACGTGAGTCAGGTCGCGGACTTGTGCTCGAAAGTATTGGTTGTTTATTCATGTGCAGGTGTTTCTTGAGTTCAAGATATGGCTGGTGACGGGATCCATTGAACTAGTCTTTGGGAGAAGATGAGGTTCAACAACCAAGTTCGGGAAAAATTATGGTTGAGTTGATCGGGAGGTCGCGCAACATGTTTGGATCAAGAACAATGCATATGAAGGTATCCTAGACGTCTTTGGAAGGTGTTTGCACATGTGCAAGGAGTGCATGTACGTGGCAACATGGTTCCAAGGCATGATGAAGAGATGTGGACGTAAAGAATTGGTAGGAAAGTTCCAACCGGTTGGATTATGGACTCAGGCTGCGACAGAGTCGGTTATGGCTCAAATATGGAAAGATTTGAGTTTGTTATGATAGGAATTCGTGTGGTACACGAAGTTGAGTTGTTTTAGAAATGTGGGATACGTTACTAAGGTGTTTGGAAGTCTTAATATTGCTTCTATCTGCGTATAGAAGAGTCTTGAGCAGTTACGGAACGTTTCGATTCAGAAACTGAGTAGGATTAGAGTCCTAGTTTGAATTGGGTTGGCCTCCAGGCTGGTTATATAAGCAAGGGAGGCTAGAGCTCGTGGTAAGATGACCTTGGGCTGTTCCTCTTATGTTTTGATCAATAAAATTCGTAATTTATAGGATCTTTTGTGCCTTGTTCATCAGACTTGTTTTTGTCAAGTCTTTCTCGTCGAGTTTCTGAACAGCATGACAGTGCTTCGGTGTTTTGATCATAACTCGAGTTTTAAAGATCCAATTGATGTGATTCTTTTTGGTTTATCTTCAGAACTTGATTATCTATTATCTGTGAAAATTTCACAGTCATTAGATTTGTAGTTTCTGATCTATACATGTTTCTTTGCAGTGTTGCAGATATTTCTTTACTCGAGTAGAACAGATTGACCCTCGTTTGATCTTTCGATCATAACTTGAGTTTTTCTTGATGGATTTCCGTGATTCTTGTTGTCGTGTCTTCGTGACTTGATTATCTATAATATATAACACTTTTGTCATGGTTGAACATATTTAGATCAGTCGCATACACAATTTCTTTAACAGATCAATTTTCTGCCGAGGGGTTTTTTCGCTTCCGCTAAAAAGATTAAATCGATTTGAGTTGGTTATGATAGGAATTCGTGTGGAACACGAAGTTGGGTTGTTTTAGGAATGTGAGATACGTTAATTAAGTTTTTGGAAGTCTTAAGATAGCTTTTATCTGCGTATAGAAGAGTCTTGAGCAGTTATGGGACGTTTCGATTCAGAAACTGAGTAGGATTAGAGTCCTAGTTTGAATTGGGTTGGCCTCCGGGCTGGTTATATAAGCAATGGAGGCCAGATCTCGTGGTAAGATGATCTCGGGCTGTTCCTATTATGTTTTTATCTATAAAATTCGTAATTTAGAGGAGCTTTTATGCCTTGTTCATCAGACTTGTTTTTGTCAAGTCTTTCTCATCGAGTTCCTGGACAGCACGGCAGTGCTTTGGTGTTTTGATCATAACTCCAGTTTTCAGATCCAATTGACATGATTCTTTTTGGTTTATCTTCACAACTTGATTATCTATCATCTTTGAAAATTTCACGGTCATTTTGATTTGTAGTTTTTTATCTACACGAGTTTCTTTGCAGTGTTGCAGATCTGGTTTTTACTCGAGTAGAACAGATTGACCCTCGTTTGATCTTTCGATCATAACATGAGTTTTTATTGATGTATTTCCATGATTCTTGTTGTCATGTCTTCGCAACTTGATCCCCTATAATATATACCACTTTTGTCGTGGTTGAACACATTTAGATCCGTCTCATATACGATTTATTTAACAGATCAATTTTCTGCCGAGGGGGTTTTTGTTGCTTCCGCTAAAAAGATTAAATCTACCATTCACCCCCTCTGGTAGATTTTCACGTGCTGTTCGATCCTACAATTGGTATCAGAGCCATGGTGCTCTAATCTTTGTGATTTTCACGTGTTTTGACTAATCATCATGGAGAAATACTCCGCAAAACCTTGTGTGTTCAGTGGCATTGATTTTCAGGTTTGGAAGGCATGAATGGATGCTTTCATCTAGGTGCAAGGCTTCACAATATGGGAAAGGGTGTACAAGCCTTATGACGTGCTGCCAAACGATCAAGTCACGGCTACGAATATGAGAGATGTCGACAACAACAACAAAGCACGGAACTTTATCTTACAAGGATTAACTCAAAGTGACTTCGACCGGGTCGCACACCTTTGATCTGCATACGATGTGTAGAAAGCACTTTGTGACTACCACGGAGGATCCAACACGATCAAGGAGCTAAGACAAGATATGTTCAAGAAAGAATACATGCGCTTCGAGATGCAACCTGGTGAGTCAATCGATGACCTCTTTGCACGCTTCAATAAAATTCTCAGCAACTTGCGTAGTGTCAATGTTAAATTTTCAGATGCTGAAAATGCTAGACAATTACTAAGTGCATTAGACATGTCAATTTGGGAGATGAAAGTTACATCTATTCGTGAATCTACTGTCATGAGTACACTTACATTAGATGTGCTATATTCTAAGTAAAAAACTCATGAAATTGACATAATATCACGTAAGAACCCCAACAAGTCTCTTGCATTTGTTTCACAACGTGACATGCCTAGCTCTAGTCAATATTCATCTTGTGGTACACTTTCTTTGTTGTCATCTCTAACCCTTGAACAGATTGAAGAGTTTCTAGAGGAAGAACTTGCACTCATCTCTACTCGATTCTCAAAAACATTGCAAAATGTGAGAACTAGAAGGAGAGGAAGTGCCGGACCTCAACGATGCTTCGAATGTGGTAAGACAAGACATTTTCATACGGATTGCCCTAACATTTCAGGTCCTACTTCCCGTGATGAAAAGCAAACTAGGACGAAGCACTCCTCTGCAAATGATAAGAAAAAGAAGAAGGATTTTATAGGATGCCAATTGGTAAATAGTTTTATCTCTGCACTTCAAGAACTTGGCTCGAGCGATGTGGACATCGGAAGTGACGAAGATGAAGATGATTTGGCAAACTTATGCTTCGTGCCGGGCAAGTCAAGTTCAAGTATGGAGGAGGCAGAACACAACAGCGACAATGAATAGGTATGTCCTACTTGCGAAGAAATGCGTGATCCTATTTCTCATGCCACTGTTATAGTTAAGAAAAAGGACAAAAAGCATAGGGACAATGCTGTTAAAATTGAGTCACTAGAATCTGAAATTAATCGTTTAAAATTTTTGATTCCTAGTGATGATTCTTGTTCCTCATGTGATTTAATATATGAACAATTGTCCTCTATAAGAAGTGCACATACCTCCACACTTGATAAACTTGAGTTAGAGATTGAAAAGAACAGAGGGCTTGCTGCACTTAATGACAAAAACTTGAAAGATGCTTTGTCGGTACCCTCAATATGGGGTACCCCCGTGCACAGGAGAAACTGCCTAAGGACCTCGCCCTTCTCCGCAGGGAAAGCTCCGAAGGCGCCACGTGTCCAGCGGGGCCGGACGCCCCTCTCCTCAGAGGAAAGCTCCGGGCCTGCCACGTGGCCAACAGAGCCAGACCTCCCCCCTCCGTGGGGAGAGCTCCGAAGGCTCCACGTGTCCAGCGGGGCCCGGACCTCCCTCTCCTCAGAGGAGGGCTCCGGGCCCGCCACGTGATCAGCAGAGCCGGACCTCCCCCCTCCACGGGGAGATCTCCGAAGGCTCCACGTGTCCGGCGGGGCCGGACCCTCCTCTCCTCGGGGGAGGGCTCCGGGCCCGCCACGTGGCCAGCAGAACAGCGCTGCCTGCCCCCGCGCGGTAGGCAGCAAGAGTAAAGACGCGCCATACCTTGCCCGTACAAGGTATTCAAGACTCGCACCTTCCCAAGTGTGACACCCTCAATTCTGTCGAAAACCACGGAACCGAGAACTGATGCATATGTGTGCCCAGGATGTTCATCACACATACACATATGTTCCACAAACTGAATTCAGAATATATATAACCACGAATAACAGAGTTTATTACAATGTTTCATGAGTCTTGGACTCATGCTCATAGCGGAAGTCTTATTTCTATGCAGCGGAAGTCTTCTAACTAATGTGGAAGCAATTTAACTAATGCGGAAGCAATTCTAGACAGCAGCGGCTCCATCTCTACTCCATCCCCACAGGAAAGGTTGAGTACAGATTACACGCCCAATGCTCCACTTTGGTCTTCATAGCAATCTTCTCCTGTTGCTGATGATGAAATAATAACGCAAGTTTGAGTACAATGATATACTCAGCAAGTGCGGGAAAATATGATATGTAGCTCATAACAGGGTAGGTATAAAAAGGCTCATTACAGAAAGCAAAGTTATTTATCAAAATCACGATAAAACAGTAACTTATCTTTAGGTGAATGTAATCCCAACATGTATTAAAATACCAATCATACCTCCATTATGTTCATTACCTTCCATGTCACAACCAGTCATCAATCAACCTCATTCTTGCTCACGAATACCACCTCGTATTCGCTACCATCTCATCTCATAAAACAACTTGTCTCCCACCGAGACCAACCTTGTTCCCATGACTCAACATTCATGAAACCCATCTTATCACCCGGACTCAACAGTCCCAAAAAGGGTTTCCCATCATGTTTGACTCAGCGCACACGCCTTTTCGCAAAACAAAACAGTTTTTCCGAAAACATAGGATCAATATGGTCAAGGGGCACTTGCCTTGTTCTTGCGGTTCCGGTTGCTCTTGGATCTCAAAATCTTGTTGTTGCAGCTCATCGTAGACAGCTCCCTGATCTTGTCCCTCTTACGTTCTTCTTGGTCTCAGGGTCCTTCTTTGATCAGACAGATCGTTGGGCTCCCTTCTGGCGATCCTTCTTGACTGAACTCCGGTGATGGGCTTACTCGGCGAGTTGGGGCTAGGGCTCTAAGTTGTCAGCTCAGGAGTTGGAAAAGAAGTTCGTGGTTTCAGCCAGAGGTTCTGGGTTCTATTTATAATTGGGAGAAGAAGAGTCCTAATCTGATTGGACTTTGAATAAGAGTTCTATTCAGATTGTCGTTGAATCTTTACGACTTATCTTTAGTTGTTTTGGTGCAGTAACATTGTGGAATTGAGGTCGGTTTCTCCCCCGTACCGGTATTTCTACGCGTACAGAATCCAAAAACCGCTTCAGACCTCGTTTCCTCCACGGTAATGATCTCCGGAAGCTACACGTGTCCACCGGGGCCTGGTCTCCCCTTTTTCCGTAGAGACGAGCCACGGTTGTGCCGCGTGTCAAGTGAGCGAGACCTCCCTCTCCTTCAGAGGTGAGCTCCGCATGCACCACGTATCCTGGCGGTCGGGACCTCCTCTCTATTTGGAGGTGAGCTCCGTGAATGCCACGCGTCAAGTAGCGCCGGACTTTCCTTTCTCCTCAGAGACGAGCTTCGAGGTAGACACGTGTCCAACAGTGTCAGACCTCCCGGGGATAAGCTCCGGTGGCGACATGTGTCCAATAGAACCGGACCTCTCGGAGGTGAGCCCCGAGATCGACACGTATCCCGTGCGACTGGTCCTCTGATTTTCTGCAGTGACTAGCTCCGAAGGTGACACGTGCCCTCGGGACCGCCTTCGCTTCTCCGCAGAGGCTAGCTCCGGGGGCAACATGTGTCCCACAGGGTCGGACCTCTTCTCCTTTGTGGAGATGAGCCCCGAGCCTGCCACGTAGCCATTTTAGCGGTGGACCTCTCCCCACTTCGCAGGGATGAGCTCCGAACATGCCACGTGGCCAGCGGGCCGCGGAAGTTGTCTTCGACGCTCTCTGTGGACTGGATCCTTGTTCTTTTTGGCTATCCTTTTAATTCTTTTTCTGTTCCCACTTCCTTTAAAATGTTTTCTCTTCATGAAACACGAATACATGCAGAAACCAAAAAAAATGAGGGTATCACAAATCTACCCCCCTTAAATTGAATCTCTCCCTTGAGATTCGTTGGTAGAGAATAGATGAGGAAATTCTGCCTTGATGTCTTCTTCACGCTCCCATGTAGCTTCAGCTTCGGTGTGATGGCTCCATTGTACCTTGCACCATCAAATCACTTTGTTCCTGGTG
Organism: Neostapfia colusana; assembly: GCA_030760725.1. Classification (NCBI taxonomy): domain Eukaryota; kingdom Viridiplantae; phylum Streptophyta; class Magnoliopsida; order Poales; family Poaceae; genus Neostapfia; species Neostapfia colusana. Next base: position 42,458,495 of record JASWHV010000001.1, on the reverse strand, counting down.
ACCTTTTCCTTTACGTCCAAAATTCGGACATGGTGCTCCGTATAAGTCAGGTCCTCTTGAAGTTCAAGCTCTTCTACTGGTACTTGCTCCTCCGGTACTCTCAAGCACTTCTTGAGCTGGGATACATGAAACACGTCATGTACATCGGAGAGATATGTTGGGAGCTCTAGTTGATAGGCTACTTCTCCTCCCTAGTCCAAAATCTTAAATGGTCCGATGTAGCGAGGTGCTAGCTTGGCTTTGACGTTGAAACGTCGTTGGCCACGGATAGGCGATACCTTAAGGTATACGAAGTCTCCTACTTTGAAAGCCAACTTCCTTCACCTATTGTCCGCATAGCCCTTTTGTCGTGACTGAGCAGCCTTTAAGTTCTCCCGTATCGTTTGAACTTGCTTTTCAGCTTCTTGTAGCACTTCGGGTCCAAACACCTGGTTCTCTCCGGTCTCGTTCCAAAACAGCGGTGTTCTACACCGTCTACCGTACAATGCTTCAAAAGGCGACATCTTCAAGCTAGCTTGATAGCTGTTGTTATAGGGGAATTTGGCGTACGGTAAACTCCTATCCCAACTACGCCCACATTTCAAGGCGCAAGCTCTCAACATGTCCTCCAAAATTTGGTTTGTCCTTTCGGTTTGCCCATCGGTTTATGGGTGATAGGCGGAGCTAAAATCTAATCGTGTACCCATAGCTTTCTGATGCTTCCTCCAAAATCTAGAGGTAAACTGAGAACCTCGATCTGAGACTATCCTCCTTGTGACTCCATGACAGCACACGATCTGCTCCATGTACAACTCGGCTAGTTGTGCAACGTTGTACTTGGCCCTTATAGGGAGAAAATGGGCTGTTTTCGTCAATTGGTCCACGATAACCCAGATGGAGTCGTAACCCGACTGAGTACGTGGCAATCCGATGATGAAATCCATTCTGATGTCTTCCCACTTCCACTCGGGTACCTTCAAGGGTTGCAACAATCCAGCGGGTCTTTGATGTTTGGCCTTCAACCGTTGGCATGTGTCGCATAGGGCAACATATTCGGCTATGTCCCTTTTCATACCATCCCACCAATAACAAGTCTTCAAGTCCTAGTACATTTTGGTACTTCCGGGATGTATGGAATAGGTTGAATCATGTGCCTCTTTTAATATCATGTCGCGGATGTGCTTCACGTTAGGCACACAAATCCTCTTTCCTAGCCAAAGCGCACCCTTCTCATCTTACTTGAAATACTTCTCTATTCCTTGTTGGATCCTTTCCTTGATCTCCTTGATCTCCTCATCCGTTGCTTGGCCATCTCTTATCTATTGCTCCAATGAAGAGTGGATCTCCGTCACATCCATGTTGTTCAAGAATCCAAGGTGTAACTGTTCGAACTCCTTACGTAGTTCGGGTTGTACCTCCCAAACCGTGAGTTGGTGACATGCTCCCTTCCGGCTCAATGCATCAGCTACTACATTGGCCTTCCCAGGGTGGTAGTTGATTCCAACATCGTAATCTTTGATGAGTTCCAACCATCGACGTTGCCTCAAATTCAGGTCCGTTTGTGTAAATATGTACTTGAGGCTTTTATGATCCGTATAGATCTCACATCGATGACCAAGGATATAATGTCTCCAAATCTTCAATGCATGCACTACTGCTGCTAGCTCCAAGTCATGTGTAGGATAATTAAGCTCGTGCTCCTTCAATTGTCGTGAGGCATAGGCTACCACTCGTCCTTCTTGCATGAGCACACATCCGAACCCCTGTCTGGATGCGTCACAATATATGTCAAAGCTCTTGCTTACATCCGGCAATACCAAAACCAACACTGTGGTTAGCCTTTTCTTGAGTTCCTCAAAACTCTCTTGGCATGCTGGTGTCATCGAAAGGCTTTTCCCTTCGTTAGCAACTCTATCGCAGGCTTTGCTATCTTAGAGAAGTCTTTAATGAAGCGTCGGTAGTATCCAGCCATCCCAAGAAAACTCTGAATATCCCTCACGTTTTGCGGTTGGTCCCACTTCAGAACATCTCTCACTTTTCCGGGATCAACCGATACCCCTTTTTCGGAGATAATGTGGCCTAGGAACGATATTTCCTTTAGCCAAAATTGACACTTGTTAAGCTTGGCATACAATTGATGCTCACGCATTTTCTGCAAGGTCAATTTCAAATGTTCTTCATGCTCCTCCTCACTTTTTGAATACACCATAATGTCGTTGATGAAAACCACGACGAACTTATCCAAGTACTCCATGAAAACCTCGTTCATGAGGTACATGAAGTATGCGGGTGCATTTGTTAACCCAAAAGACATGACGGTATATTCATATGAACCATATCATGTTCGAAAGGAGTCTTGGGTATATCGGACGACTTTATTCTTCAGCTGGAAATATCCCGATCGAAGATCAATCTTAGAGGACACTCGGGCTCCTTTCATTTGGTCGAATAGGTCCTCTATACGGGGCAGAGGGTATTTGTTCTTGATTGTTACCTCGTTGAGAGACCTATAGTCCACGCACATCCTTTGGGTTCCATCCTTCTTGTCTATGAAGAGCACATGAGCTCCCCATGGTGACGAGCATGGACGTATAAAACCCTTTTCCAACTGCTCCTGAATTTGCTTCTTGAGTTCCACTAGTTCATTGACGAGCATTATATAGGGTCTCTTCGCTATGGGTGCAGTTCCGAGTACCAAATCAATGGCAAACTCAATGTCCCGATCAGGTGGCATACCTGGAAGCTCCTATGGAAACACGTCCGAGAATTCTTGAACCACTGGAATGCTGTCCAATGTTGCTCCTTCGACGTGGTTCAAAATTGACCTTTTGGTTGTTTGTTGGGCTGACTCAAACTCGACACGAATACCGTGCTCATTTGTCAACTGCACGCTTCTTTCATCACATTGGATTACCCCGTTGTGCTTGCTTAACCAATCCATCCCGAGTATTATGTCAAGCCCTTGGGAATCCAAGACAATGAGGTTGGCAAGGAAGTCTACCCCCCTTATTTTAAGGCTTACTTTTGGACATACTATGTGAGACCTATGTGTGCTGAATACATTGGCAATTAGGATAAAAGTTAGCATTAACATTCAAAGTTTTGAATATTGCCAAAACATTCTTCTGTGGCAAGGTCCGACAAGTTCTTTGTTATGTACGCCAAGTGTTGGCAAGGTCCGACGCAAGGTCCGGAGAGCTCCTGCAAGGTCCGGAGAGCTTCTGTGAGGTCCGGAGCTTGTTTTCAGGGAGCTCCTGTGAAGTTCAACTCGTAGAACTGCAGCGTCTTGTTTTTGCTTTTAACTCGCAATGTTTCAAACTTGCTTTATGGAAGGTTTGCTTAGTATTAATTTGCTAAGTTTTTGGTGTGTTTTGGTGGTTATGGCTGTTATTATTTGATATGGTTTGCAACATGCTTATGTGACGTGCTCATGTAAGGTGTTGTGGTTTTCGAACTAACGTGAGTCAAGTCGAGGACTTGTGCTCGGAAGAATTGGTTGTTTATTCATGTGCAGGTGTTGCTTGAGTTCAGGACATGGCTGGTGACGAGATCCTTGGACTAGTCTCAGGGAGGAGATGAGGTTCCAACAACCAAGTTCGGGAGGAGCTGTGGTTGAGTTGATCGGGAGGTCGCACATCATGTTTGGATCAAGGGCAGTGCATATGAAGGTTGCGTGTACGTCATTGGAAGGTGTTTGCACGTGTGCAAGGAGTGCATGGACGTGGCAACATTGTTCCAAGGCGTGATGAAGAGATGTGGACGTAAAGAATTGGTCGGAAAGGTTCAACCGACTAGGTTATGGACTCAGGCTGCGGCTGAGTCGTGTTTGACTCAAATATGGAAAGTTTTGAGTTGGTTATGATAGGATTTCGTTTGGGTCACGAATTTGAGTTGTTTTAGGAATGTTTAGGACGTTCCTAAGGTGTTTGAAAGTCTTAAGATTGCTTCTATCTGCGTATAGAAGAGTCTTGAGCAGTATTGGAAAGTTACAGTTTGAATCCAACTAGGAGTAGGAGTCCTAGTTTGAGTTGAGTTGGCCTTAGGGCTGGTTATATAAGCAAGGGGGGACAAGTCTCGTGGGTGCACGACTTTGGGCTGTTCCTCTTGTGTTTCTATTGAATAAAGTTCATAGTTTCGAGGAGCTTTTGTGCCTTGTTCGTCCGACTTGTTTTTCGTCAAGTCTTTCTCGCCGAGTTTCTGGACAGATCGACGTTGCTTCGGTGTTTCGTTCATAACTCGAGTTTTACAGATTCGATTGACGTGATTCTTTTTGGGTTGTCTTCAAAACTCAATTATCTATCATCTGTGAAATTTTCACGAGCTTCATATCTGTAGTTTTTGAGATACACGAGTTTCTTTGCAGCGTTGCAGATCTGTTTTATATCGGGTAGAACAGATTGATCTTCCTTTAATGTTTTGATCGTATCTCAAGTTTTACTTCGTGTTTTCAAGTGATTCTTGTTGCACTAGATCCGTGACTTGATTCTCTACCTCTCTACTTGATTTGTCATGGTTGAACACATTTGAAAACACTTGCACACACGGTTTCTTTAACCGATTGATTTTTTGCTGAGGGGTTTTTGTTGTTTCCGCTGCGAAAAGTTTTAATCTACCATTCACCCCCTCTGGTAGCTTTTCACGTGCTCTTCGATCCTACATACTATATTCGTCCTCATCTCTCCACCGGGAGAATTAACTAACATAGCACATTTTAAGTGTGATATGGGTAGATTATGCTTGGCAACATACTTGGATGATATGAAGGAATGCGATGCTCCAGAATCAAATAAAATGGTGGCTGGGTTGGAATTGGTAAATAACATACCAAGTACGACGTCCTCAGGCTGTTGTGCTTCCTCAGCAAGACATGGTTCACGTTGCCGCGAGCATAGTTCTGCTGTCCACGGTTTCCTTGATTATTCCCTCCGTTTGGTCGTGGGTTCTGCTTGGGCACATTGCCTTGCTGTCCAGGGCCTCTCCTCGGGCACTGGTTCGCGAAGTGTTCTGTTTCCCTGCATGAAAAGCATGCCCTGTTGCCTACGGCAGCAGGTACGTTGGGGCGGAGTTTTTGAACAGGAGCGCCCATGTTAGGTCGGGGCACAAGAGGGCGGTATGCAGGAGCGGTCGATCCATACTGCGGTGCGGCTAGGGGCATGTGCCAAGGTCTTACGTTGCTCCCTTGAGGCTGGTATGGCATCTTCCTCTTACATTCTCGCTCGATCTCTCGGATCTTGGTTTCCACCACTATAGCCTTGTCAACCAGCTTCTGGAAGCTCGCGTAGTCATTGTTGAGGAGCTGAACCTGAATCTCATTGTTCAACCCTCTCATGAACAGGTATTGCTTCCGCTGGTCTGAGTTGACATCTTCAGGGGCATACCAGGACAGTTGTGTGAACTTGTTGAGATACTCATTCACGCTTCTCTGTCCTTGGCGGAGACCTTCAAACTCCTGTATCTTGGGCATCATTACACCGGCAGGGATGTAATGAGAGCGGAAACTCTCCTTGAACTCAGTCCAAGTGATCGTCTCCGGGTCGACATGAGCGTTACATAGGGCATCCCACCAGTCAGCGGCAGCTCCCATGAGTTGGTGCGACGCAAAAAGAACCTTCTCTCGGTCATTGCACTTCACTATGGCAAGCTTCTTCTCCATGGATTTCAACCAGTTGTCGGCCTCCATGGGGTCGTTAGCTTGAGCAAAGGTGGGTGGTCGAGTCCTCATGAACTCACCCAGTCTGTTAGGAGCCGGCGGTGGTGGTGGCGGTGGTGCCGGAACGGGGTTGTTGTTGTCGGCCTGCAACTGACCCAAAGTTTGGATCATGGTTTGCATAAGTTGGTTCTGCATGGCCATCAACCGTTCCAGGTGGTTCTCACCAGCTCCGAGGTTAACAGGAACTTCATCGTGGTCATCCTCTTCGTTGTCACGGATGTTCCTTCGGCCGGCGTTTCCTCTCACCATCTGTGAGAGAGATCGAAATAGAATAGAAGGTCAGAAGGTTAGGTAGATCCCCTCAACTATATGCATCAAGGTGGGTTGGACTGTATATATTAGCCCATATGAGGATGTGAACAAGTGCCGGAGCATCTCACACCGTTTTCTACTTATGTGTGGATATGCACAACGTTTTGAGACGTCCCACAACTCATACTAAGCACACAATTCACAATCAATCATCACAAGGGCTCACACAACTCCTATTCAAGGCTGGTTTCCTATGTCAAGGTAGTTTTAAGGCCAATCTATGCACACTAGGCTTGCATCCTATGGTCAGCGTGGCTTAGTTACCAATCTGTGTCTGATACCAATCTATGATCTATCTAAGTGTGTAACCTACCATCAACCCGTGGTTCTGGTACCAATCTGTAATTGTATCTAGGTGTGTAATCTACCCTCATCCGTGGCTTTTGATACTAATCTGTGTTTCCTATTTAGGCGTGTAACCCACTGTCAACCGTGGCTCTGATACCAATCTGTGATGCCTTCAATTCTGTGGAAAACCACGGAACCGAGAACTGATGCATATGTGTGCCCAGGATGTTCATCACACATACACATATGTTCCACAAACTGAATTCAGAATATATATAACCACGAATAACAGAGTTTATTACAATGTTTCATGAGTCTTGGACTCATGCTCATAGCGGAAATCTTATTTCTATGCAGCGGAAGTCTTCTGACTAATGCAGAAGCAATTCTATACAGCAGCAGCTCCATTTCTACTCCATCCCCACAGGCAAGGTTGAGTACAGATTACACGCCTAATGCTCCACTTTGGTCTTCATAGCAATCTTCTCCTGTTGCTGATGATGAAATAATAATGCAAGTTTGAGTACAATGATGTACTCAACAAGTGTGGGAAAATATGACATGTAGCTCATAATAAGGTAGGTATAAAAAGGCTCATTGCAGAAAGCAAAGTTATTTATCAAAACCACGATAAAACAGCAACTTATCTTTAGGTGAATGTAATCCCAACATGTATTAAAATACCAATCATACCTCCATTATGTTCATTACCTTCCATGTCACAACCAGTCATCAATCAACCTCATTCTTGCTCACGAATACCTCTTCGTATTTGCTACCATCTCATCTCATAAAACAACTTGTCTCCCACCGAGACCAACCTTGTTGCCATGAATCAACAGTCATGCAACCCATCTTATCACCCGGACTCAACAGTCCCAAAAAGGGTTTCCCATCATGTTTGACTCAGCACACACGCCTTTTCGTAAAACAAAACAGTTTTTCCGAAAACATAGGATAAATATGGTCAAGGGGCACTTGCCTTGTTCTTGCGGTTCCGGTTGCTCTTGGATCTCAAAATCTTGTTGTTGCAGTTCGTCGTAGACAGCTCACTGAGCTTGTCCCTCTTACGTTCTTATTTGTCTCAGGGTCCTTCTTTGATCAGACAGATCGTTGGGCTCCCATCTGGCAATCCTTCTCGACTGAACTCCGGTGATGGGCTTACTCGGCGAGTTGGGGCTAGGGCTCTAAGTTGTCGGCTCAGGAGTTGGAAAAGAAGTTTGTGGTTTCGGCCAGAGGTTCTGGGTTCTATTTATAATTGGGAGAAGAAGAGTCCTAATCTGATTGGACTTCGAATAAGAGTTCTATTCAGATTGTCGTTGAATCTTTACGACTTATCATTAGTTGTTTTGGTGCAGTAACATTATGGAATTCAGGTCGGTTTCTCCCCCATACCAGTATTTCTACGCGTACAGAATCCAAAAACCGCTCCAGAACTCGTTTCCTCCATGGTAATGAGCTCCGGAAGCTACACGTGTCCACCGGGGCCTGGTCTCCCCTTTTTCCGTAGAGACCAGCCACGGTTGTGCCGCGTGTCAAGTGAGCGAGACCTCCCTCTCCTTCAGAGGTGAGCTCTGCATGCACCACGTATCCTGGCGGTCGGGACCTCCTCTCTATTTGGAGGTGAGCTCCGTGAATGCCACGCGACAAGTAGCGCCAGACTTTCCTTTCTCCTAAGAAACGAGCTTCGAGGTAGACACGTGTCCAACAGTGTCAGACCTCCCGGGGATAAGCTCCGGTGGCGACATGCGTCCGATAGAACCGGACCTCTCGGAGGTGAGCCCCGAGATCGACACGTATCCCGTGCGACTGGTTCTCTGATTTTCCACAGTGACTAGCTCCGAAGGTGACACGTGTCCTGCGGGACTGCCTTCGCTTCTCCGCAGAGGCTAGCTCCTGGGGCAACATGTGTCCCACAGGGTCGGACCTCTCCTCCTTTGCGGATATGAGCCCCGAGCCTGCCACGTAGACATTTTAGCGGCAGACCTCTCCCCACTTCGCAGGGATGAGCTCCGAACATGCCACGGCCAGCGGGCCGCGGAAGTTGTCTTCGGCGCTCTCTGTGGACTGGATCCTTGTTTTTTTGGCTATCCTTTTAATTCTTTTTCTGTTCCCACTTCCTTTAAAATATTTTCTCTTCATGAAACATGAATACATGCAGAAACCAAAAAAAATGAGGGTGTCACAAATCTACCCCCCTTAAATTGAATCTCGCCCTTGAGATTCGTTGGTAGAGAATAGATGAGGAAATTCTGCCTTGATGTCTTATTCACGCTCCCTTGTAGCTTCAGCTTCGGTGTGATGGCTCCATTGTACCTTGCACCATCGGATCACTTTGTTCCTGGTGACCCTTTCCTTTACGTCCAAAATTCAGACAGGGTGCTCCGTATAAGTCAGGTCCTCTTGAAGTTCAAGCTCTTCTACTGGTACTTGCTCCTCCGGTACTCTCAAGCACTTCTTGAGCTGGGATACATGAAACACGTCATGTACACCGGAGAGATATGTTGGGAGCTCTAGTTGATAGGCTACTTCTCCTCCCTTGTCCAAAATCTTAAATGGTCCGATGTAGCGAGGTGCTAGCTTGCCTTTGACGTTGAAACGTCGTTGGCGACGGATAGGCGATACCTTAAGGTATAAGAAGTCTCCTACTTTGAAAGCCAACTTCCTTCGCCTATTGTCCGCATAGCCCTTTTGTCGTGACTGAGCAGCCTTTAAGTTCTCCCGTATCATTTGAACTTGCTTTTCAGCTTCTTGTAGCACTTCGGGTCCAAACACCTGGTTCTCTCCGGTCTCGTTCCAAAACAGCGGTGTTCTACACCGTCTACCGTACAATGCTTCGAAAGGCGACATCTTCAAGCTAGCTTGATAGCTGTTGTTATAGGAGAATTCGGCGTACGGTAAACTCCTATCCCAACTACGCCCACGTTTCAAGGCGCAAGCTCTCAACATGTACTCCAAAATTTGGTTTGTCCTTTCGGTTTGCCCATCGGTTTGTGGGTGATAGGCGGAGCTAAAATCCAATCGTGTACCCATAGCTTTCTGATGCTTCCTCCAAAATCTAGAGGTAAACTGAGAACCTCAATCTGAGACTATCCTCCTTGGGACTCCATGACGGCACACGATCTGCTCCATGTACAACTTGGCTAGTTGTGCAATGTTGTACTTGGCCCTTATAGGGATAACATGGGTTGTTTTCGTCAATCGGTCCACGTTAACCCAGATGGAGTCGTAACCCGACTGAGTACGTGGCAATCCGATGATGAAATCCATTCTGATGCCTTCCCACTTCCACTCGGGTACCTTCAAGGGTTGCAACAATCCAGCGGGTCTTTGATGTCTGGCCTTCAACCGTTGGCATGTGTCGCATAGGGCAACATATTCGGCTATGTCCCTTTTCATACAATCCCACCAATAACAAGTCTTCAAGTCCTAGTACATTTTGATACTTCCGGGATGTATGGAATAGGGTGAATCATGTGCCTCTTTTAATATCATGTCGCGGATGTGCTTCACGTTAGGCACACAAATCCTCTTTCCTAGCCAAAGCGTACCCTTCTCATCTTCCTTGAAATCCTTCTCTATTCCTTGTTGGATCCTTTCCTTGATCTCCTTGATCTCCTCATCCGTTGCTTGGCCATCTCTTATCGCTTGCTCCAATGAAGAGTGGATCTCCGTCACTTCCATGTTGTTCAAGAATCCGAGGTGTAACTGTTCGAACTCCTTACGTAGTTCGGGTGGTACCTCCCAAACCGTGAGTTGGTGACATGCTCCCTTCCGGCTCAATGCATCAGCTACTACATTGGCCTTCCCAGGGTGTTAGTTGATTCCGACATCGTAATCCTTGATGAGTTCCAACCATCGACGTTGCCTCAAATTCAGGTCCGTTTGTGTAAATATGTACTTGAGGCTTTTATGTTCCGTATAGATCTCACATCGATGACCAAGGATATAATGTCTCCAAATCTTCAATGCATGCACTACTGCTGCTAGCTCCAAGTCATGTGTAGGATAATTAAGCTCGTGCTCCTTCAATTGTCGTGAGGCATAGGCTACCACTCGTCCTTCTTGCATGAGCACACATCCGAACCTCTGTCTGGATGCGTCACAATATATGTCAAAGCTCTTGCTTACGTCCGGCAATACCAAAACCAACACTGTGGTTAGCCTTTTCTTGAGTTCCTCAAAACTCTCTTGGCATGCTGGTGTCCATCGAAAGGCTTTTCCCTTCGTTAGCAACTCTGTCATAGGCTTTGCTATCTTAGAGAAGTCTTTAATGAAGCGTCGGTAGTATCCAGACATCCCAAGAAAACTCCGAATATCCCTCACGTTTTGCGGTTGGTCCCACTTCAGAACATCTCTCACTTTTGCGGGATCAACCGATACCCCTTTTTCGGAGATAATGTGGCCTAGGAACGATATTTCCTTTAGCCAAAATTGACACTTGTTAAGCTTGGCATACAATTGATGTTCGCGCATTTTCTGCAAGGTCAATTTCAAATGTTCTTCATGCTCCTCCTCACTTTTTGAATACACCATAATGTCGTTGATGAAAACCACGATGAACTTATCCAAGTACTCCATGAAAACCTTGTTCATGAGGTACATGAAGTATGTGGGTGCATTTGTTAACCCAAAAGACATGACGGTATATTCATATGAACCATACCGTGTTCGAAAGGCAGTCTTGGGTATATCGGAGGACTTTATTCTTCAGCTGGAAATATCCCGATCGAAGATCAATCTTAGAGAACACTCGGGCTCCTTTCATTTGGTCGAATAGGTCCTCTATACGGGGCAGAGGGTATTTGTTCTTGATTGTTACCTCGTTGAGAGACCTATAGTCCACGCACATCCTTTGGGTTCCATCCTTCTTGTCTACGAAGAGCACAGGAGCTCCCCATGGTGACGAGCATGGACGTATAAAACCCTTTTCCAACTGCTCCTGAATTTGCTTCTTGAGTTCCACTAGTTCATTGACGAGCATTCTATAGGGTCTCTTTGCTATGGGTGCAGTTCCGGGTACCAAATCAATGGCAAACTCAATGTCCCGATCAGGTGGCATACCTGGAAGCTCCTATGTAAACACGTCCGAGAATTCTTGAACCACTGGAATGCTGTCCAATGTTGCTCCTTCGACGTGGTTCAATATTGCCCTTTTGGTTGTTTGTTGGGCTGACTCAAACTCGACACAAATACCGTGCTCATTTGTCAACTGCACGCTTCTTTCAGCACATTGGATTACCCCGTTGTGCTTGCTTAACCAATCCATCCCGAGTATTATGTCAAGCCCTTGGGAATCCAAGACAATGAGGTTGGCAAGGAAGTCTACCCCCTTATTTTAAGGCTTACTTTTGGACATACTATATTAGTCCTCATCTCTCCACCGGGAGAATTAACTAACATAGCACATTTTAAGTGTGATATGGGTAGATTATGCTTGGCAACATACTTGGATGATATGAAGGAATGCGATGCTCCAGAATCAAATAAAATGGTGGCTGGGTTGGAGTTGGTAAAGAACATACCAAGTACGACGTCCTCAGGCTGTTGTGCTTCCTCAGCAGAGACATGGTTCACGTTGCCGCGAGCATAGTTCTGCTGTCCACGGTTTCCTTGATTATTCCCTCCGTTTGATTGTGGGTTCTGCTTGGGCACATTGCCTTGCTGTCCAGGGCCTCTCCTCGGGCGCTGGTTCGCGAAGTGTCCCGTTTCCCCGCATGCAAAGCATGCCCTGTTGCCTACGGCAGCAGGTACGTTGGGGCAGGGTTTTTGAACAGGAGCGCCCATGTTAGGTCGGGGCACAAGAGGCATGGGCACATGAGGTGCTGGTGCAACGGGTCATTGCTGTCGTGGCTGACTAGGGCGTTATGCAGGAGTGGTCGATCCATACTGCGGTGCGGCTAGGGGCATGTGCCAAGGTCTTACGTTGCTCCCTTGGGGCTGGTATGGCATCTTCCTCTTACATTCTCGATCGATCTCTCGGATCTTAGTTTCCACCACTATAGCCTTGTTAACCAGCTTCTGGAAGCTCGCTTAGTCATTGTTGAGGAGCTGAACCTGAATCTCATTGTTCAACCCTCTCATGAACAGGTATTGTGTGAGGACCCCGCCGTCCCGATCACTCACGGGGACGGGATACCTCGCCCGGGAATCGCATTGGGTGGTGCCGTGCGATGCGGCACCCAACAGCACACATAATAAAGCATCATATTACATAAATCAAGCGGAAGCTTACAAAGTTTTGACTTTACAAATACTTCTCAAAACAAACTACAGCGGAAGACTATTACAACTCACGTCTCATATCTATGCTAAGCAACAGAGAAGGTGTCCAGACCGCGGAACCTTCTCACTAGCAACACTATCACAGTAGCAGCGGCAGGGGTTGCCATGAGTTCGCCACTCGGAGAGTTCCGAATCTCCTTAGGCACCCGTACATCTCAGCGTACAGTTATTACCTGCAAAACAACTTGTGCAGTATCTGTGAGCACGAAGCTCAGCAAGACTGACCCGTCACCCTAGTCATGAAACTCTATATGATGGAAATAGAGGGCTGATTATAGCATTTTTCATAAACGATGAACTTGAGCTAAAGGAGAGTCCTTACTTCCAGTTTTAATCAACTTTTATAGACCTCGCGCAACTTACATCGAGACTCCACAATCAAACAAGAAACGCTTCATCTCGATGTCACTTGCCCGAGGTGAAAGTAACTTTAGTGAACTACCCTAGACTCATACAGACCTTGCGCCATCAACGTCGAGACTCCACAATCAAACAAGAAATTCTTTGCCTCGATGCTTCTAGCCCAAGGTGGAAATTAAATTTAGTGAAGTGTTGATCGTTCCTCATCTCCATTATGAGGATTACCCACGAAGCATATTAAATATTTCCCGGTTTATTACTACGTCACGACACAGAGAACAAGTATGCTCACTACCGCGAGCGATGGTGATTGCAATCAAAACACCTGGCTGACACGACACGTACGCCCGTACTCGACGTTGCACACAGCAACCGTCACTGACGCCGTACGTGGCAACCTTTCACACGACACCCAAATGTCGAACCGGTCCCACTGACTGGGATTAAGTCTCTCGACGGCAAAACACTCGTAGAGCCGACTTCTCTATCCTTTCAGCATCGGCATCAGACGGTGAGGTATGCCTCGACACCCAGGTTAACATGTTACATCGGTTTTCTAGGTCCCATATAGCCGGTATGCATCCGGTACACAACTCAAACTTGCCCAACGGGCCGCACACGAGAACGGGCCTTAATCGACTCAGACATAGACTAGGCTCACAGGACCACGTCCTTGACCTTCCATCCACTGCCCGGTCTCCATTCCCAACTATGAGGATCAATTCCCAACTCTTCCGATTGATCCCCCTAAATCCCCGTTCACGAGTAGGAATCTACCCACTCGAGTTCTGCTTCTTTTAATCCATTTTTGTTGAGATCAGCAGTTATAATTAATTGATAACATATCCTACATTAAACTCCAGGTTTTTCTGGGTCATGCATTTGGAGTGTCATACCACCTAGACTTAATGCATTAAACAAAATGCTAGACATAATATGTGAATACAAATAGAAACTTGTAATGTTTTGATGCAAACCGGGGCTTTCCTTAGTTTTGCAGGTGACTTATATATATATGCAGTTAGTGAAGATCACTTGGTGCTTGATCAACCTCTTTCCTCCTTCCTTGATTTCTACTCCGATGATTTCAACTCCTCCACGTAGATACTACACGTGAAGAATATGCATATTGTTTAACTGTAAAGACTTTGCTACAAGTTCTAACAACAAGTTTCAAAACTGGAACTCTGTTTAAGAATTTAAAATGAAACTGGTGCTAGTGGTTTAGGTTTGTGTTTAAGCACTAGGATCAAGTGATGAGTGGGATTTCATCACTTGGGTGATGATTAACTAATGAGGTTGAACAGGACACCATGATCCAAGGCTTCAATGGAGCTGGAAATTTTCTTGTGAGTTCCCTGTCACAAGAAAGCCCTCTGGACCAAAATTCAGAATGTTTCACTGATTAGGTCACCCAGAACAATTCCCTAAGCATTCAGGCATAAAGGAATTAATTCGGATTAAACTTGCACTTTCATGCAAATTCAAGTGAACTCTAATTTCACACATGGCTCAGGGAGTATGCCTGAATTTTCCTAGGATTTTTGGAGCTAAGGAATGGCTAGAACTGAATTTTCCAAGTTTTTGGAAATTCTCTGAAAATGTTTCTGTATTCATTTGAATACAGAAACTTAAAATCAGAATTAAACTAACTAAATCAACTCCAAATGAGTTGAAACTTGTACAGGTGTTCACTAATACCCTAAAGACTATTCTGGCAAAATTTGAGGATTTTTGGATTAACCAAACTCCCTCTAAAATTCTTTTGCTAAAAAGCTTTAAAGAATTTTACAGAATTAAATAAATGTTTTCATACAAATTGGGTTCTACATTTGGATAGTACTCTATCAGAGGAATCCAACAAAAATTCTTTCACAATTTTTGGATTCTCCTACCCAAAGTTGTAGCCATTCAAAGTTTGAACTGAAAACTGAAATTCTCCAAAATGTTCAAATGCTGGCAGTGGGTCAAGGGGACAGGTGTCACGCGTCGGGGCAATCCACACGGTGCTACTGAGTATTTCCCGCGCCGCCACACGTGATCCCCGCGCCACAGCCGATCAGAACTCCGACTCCCGGTCGCTGACAGGCGGGACCCGCCGGGTCGTCTTCTACCTCCGGCCTCCGCGCCCGCGCGCCGCCTGGCTCGCCGGAGTTCGACGGATTCCGGCCTCCCGGCCATCCCCCGAGCTCTCCCACGCCGTTAGGGCCTTATTTCACGTGCTGAACACGATGGAACCCTCTTCCCTGGCCGGCGATGGCTCTAACCTAGCTGGCCACGGCGCGGCGGCTCTGGACCGGTTCGGCAACATCGCCCGGTCATCCTAGCCTGCCCAGACCTCGGTGGAACGGCGCTACAGCACCAGTGGACCATGGGGATGCTCGACCTAGCCTCAAAACTGCTCGGGACCGGCGGCTAATGTACCGTGCACCCGAAACCTCCTCCGCCTTTGAGGTCGGAAATTCTGGATTTCATGCGGTCTATGTGCCTCTTTCTAACTAGGGTTGTGAAGGACTACTGATCGCAGGTTAGTGGCGGTCCTGTGTGCAAGGTTTCACGGCCTAAGAACGAGAGGGACGATCGAATTTGGTATTACCGTATCAGAAGGCCGGATGGTGCCCGACGGCGATCTTTTCCCAAATTCGAGCCCGGTAGATCATCTCATGGCTTGAGCTTCGGGGACGAGCATCAGGGGCTCCCAGCGCATCCGAGGGTGCTCTAGCTCAGGCCTGAGAAGCTCTCGGTGGGGCTGTCCACGTGAGACCAGCTCCGGTTCTCCGCCGGACAGCTCTGTTTCTCGGCGCTGTTTGCCGAATTGTGCGCGCCACAGGCTAGGGCCTTCGGTGTTGTGGGGCTGGTGTGGTAGAGCAGGCGCAGGCGCTGCTTTTCTGTACTTCCGGCGCGCACAACCGAGGCTTGGTTGGGGCTGGCGATCGGCGAGAAAGGAGTGCGGCGGTGAGCGCGGGTTGCTGTTTGCGCGTGAGAGGAACAGCCAGCGCGCGATCAAAATGAAGATGGCAACGTGCTGCAGCTGGTCCCGGGGTAAAGATCAGGTCGGCGCTAGCTGGAGCAGGAGGTGGAGCCTCGGTCGACGGGGGCGGTCGCTCGGTGTCGCCCGCGGGTGAAACCCCGGTGGAGTGAAGAAACAGAGAAAGACTTAAGGGTTAAGTCTACTCATTCCTATGACATGTGGGCCCCACAATTCAGTACCTCTTTTCCTCAAAATATCTTCAAAGTTTGACAATTATCCAACCCAATTGTTTGAAAGTTGGAAACTGAGCTCATTTGAATAGTTTGGATAAATTCCATGCGAATTCGAATGTTTATTTGAATTCTTTGCACATTTGACTCCATTTGTAAAAATGGGTAGCAAACCTTTTCAAAAATAAATGAAACTTTGCTTCCCCACTAATTTGGACCTAAGGAATCCAAATATGCCACTTGATTCTTGTGTTAGCTGCTGCAAACAAGAGTTTGAGTACAACAGTTTTAAATCCCTATTGTGTCCTTCCTCATTTACATTTGGTTTGATCCTTTAGTTCCAAATCTGATTTTTAAACCCTTCCTTTGCACTTGAGTTCTTCATTTCTGTGGTTTTAATCCACATGAGGTCCATCCATGCAGCAACCCTAAGTTTGTTTATAAGAACCTCACACATGTTATCATATGAGGAAAAAGTTTCAACTAAGCCCCTTTCTCAAACACATGACTCCAACATTTGTGCAAACTCATGTTTCTATGTATTCACATTTTTGGGACCTTTACATATTGCTTCCGCTGGTCTGACTTGACATCTTCAGGGGCATACCGGGACAGTTGTGTGAACTTGTTGAGATACTCATTCACGCTTCTCTGTCCTTGGCGGAGACCTTCAAACTCCTGTCTCTTGGGCATCATTACACCGGCAGGGATGTAATGAGAGCGGAAACTCTCCTTGAACTCAGTTCAAGAAATCGTCTCCGGGTCGACATGAGCGTTACATAGGGCATCCCACCAGTCAGCGGCAGCTCCAATGAGTTGGTGCGACGCAAAAAGAACCTTCTCTCGGTCATTGCACTTCACTATGGCAAGCTTCTTTTCCATGGATTGCAACCAGTTGTCGGCCTCCATGGGGTCGTTTGCTTGAGCAAAGGTGGGTGGTCGAGTCCTCATGAACTCACCCAGTCTGTTATGAGCCGGCGGCGGTGGTGGCGGTGGTGCCGGAACGGGGTTGTTGTTGTTGGCCTGCAACTGACCCAAAGTTTGGATCATGGTTTGCATAAGTTGGTTTTGCATGGCCATCAACCGTTCCAGGTGGTTCTCACCAGCTCCTGGGTTAACAGGAACTTCATCGTGGTCATCCTCTTGGTTGTCATGGATGTTCCTTCGGCCGGCGTTTCCTCTCACCATCTATGAGAGAGATCGAAATAGAATAGAAGGTTAGAAGGTTAGGTAGATCCCCTCAACTATATGCATCAAGGTGGGTTGGACTATATATATTAGCCCATATGAGGATGTGAACAAGTGCCGGAGCATCTTACACCTCTTTCTACTTATGTTTGGATATGCACAACGTTTTGAGACGTCTCACAACTCATACTAAGCACACAATTCACAATCAATCATCACAAGGGCTCACACAACTCCTATTCAAGGCTGGTTTCCTATGTCAAGGTAGTTTTAAGGCCAATCTATGCACCCTAGGCTTGCATCCTATGGTCAGCGTGGCTTAGTTACCAATCTGTGTCTGATACCAATCTATGATCTATCTAAGTGTGTAACCTACCATCAACCCGTGGTTCTGGTACCAATCTGTAATTGTATCTAGGTGTGTAATCTACCCTCATCCGTGGCTTTTGATACCAATCTGTGTTTCCTATTTAGGCGTGTAACCCACTGTCAACCGTGGCTCTGATACCAATCTGTGATGCCTTCAACTCTGTGGAAAACCACGGAACCGAGAACTGATGCATATGTGTGCCCAGGATGTTCATCACACATACACATATGTTCCACAAACTGAATTCAGAATATATATAACCATGAATTATAGAGTTTATTACAATGTTTCATGAGTCTTGGACTCATGCTCACAGAAGAAGTCTTATTTCTATGCAGCGGAAGTCTTCTGACTAATGCGGAAGCAATTCTATACAGCAGCAGCTCCATTTCTACTCCATCCCCACAGGCAAGGTTGAGTACAGATTACACGCCTAATGCTCCACTTTGGTCTTCATAGCAATCTTCTCCTGTTGCTGATGATGAAATAATAATGCAAGTTTGAGTACAATGATGTACTCAACAAGTGCGGGAAAATATGATATGTAGCTCATAACAAGGTAGGTATAAAAAGGCTCATTGCAGAAAGCAAAGTTATTTATCAAAACCACGATAAAACAGCAACTTATCTTTAGGTGAATGTAATCCCAACATGTATTAAAATATCAATCATACCTCTATTATGTTCATTACCTTCCATGTCACAACCAGTCATCAATAAACCTCATTCTTGCTCACGAATACCTCCTCGTATTCGCTACCATCTCATCTCATAAAACAACTTGTCTCCCACCGAGACCAACCTTGTTGCCATGAATCAACAGTCATGCAACCCATCTTATTACCCGGATTCAACAGTCCCATAAACCAAACCAAAAACCAAACAATAACCATATCCAATCACCATCCCAACTAATCATGGAAGTTGGCCAGGCGCTCGTGACCGTAAGCTCGGCTATCATGATAGTTTTTAAGACTCTGCAGAGTTTGCACCTCTTTACCCACAAGTTTGTGATTTCGTCACCCATCGGCGACTGCAGAACCTCCGTTATACCAGTACACAACCGTCGGTGTATGGCCAAGAGATCACAAAATAGCCTTTACAAAGGGGCTACTAGATGTATGGACTCACTAAGGTTTCACCGGCAGGCTAGAATCTCCAATTCTCCCACCCACGGGCCCCCTCTTGTGCCATGTAGTTCCCAGAGCAGTCCTCACTCGACTCCCATTCCCTGCGCCTTCCACGGTCCATAACAATCTAGCAACTTACCTAATTACTCAGCTAAGCCGCACCCATACTTGGTCTTGTGGTGGCACTGTTATCCTTGCATGTGCTCGCATGAACCGATCCTAAGATCTATGGCAAGTAAACCACCATCTCATGTTACCTCATTCACAAACCCGGCTTGCCTAGATCTCCCTCCGATCCATGTTCATCAACAACATCAGTTTCTTATTATAATACGAGTGCAGTTAGCTAGACACATCTATCTCGCTTCCTAATCCCATGGACTCAGCAAAGCATAAAAGTAAAACCATACCCGACTCAATAAACTTCCTTGGCGACAAGGGTTGTTTAACCAAAGCTAGTAAACTCCTATAAAAGGGTTTCCCATCATGTTTGACTCAGCACACACGCCTTTTCGCAAAACAAAACAGTTTTTCCCAAAACATAGGATCAGTATGGTCAAGGGGCACTTGCCTTGTTCTTGCGGTTCCGGTTGCTCTTGGATATCGAAACCTTGTTATTGCAGCTCATCGTAGACAGCTCCCTGAGCTTGTCCCTCTTACGTTCTTCTTGGTCTCGGGGTCCTTCTTTGATTAGACAGATCGTTGGGCTCCCTTCCGGCAATCCTTCTCGACTGAACTCCGGCGATGGGCTTACTCGGCGAGTTGGGGCTAGGGCTCTAAGTCGTCGGCTCAGGAGTTGGAAAAGAAGTTCGTGGTTTCGGCTAGAGGTTCTGGGTTCTATTTATAATTGGGAGAAGAAGAGTCCTAATCTGATTGGACTTCGAATAAGAGTTCTATTCAGATTGTCATTGAATCTTTACGACTTATCTTTAGTTGTTTTGGTGCAGTAACATTGTGGAATTCAGGTCGGTTTCTCCTCCATACCTGTATTTCTATGCGTACATAATCCAGAAACCGCTCCAGAACTCGTTTCCTCCGCGGTGATGAGCTCCGGAAGCTCCACGTGTCCACCGGGGCCTGGTCTCCCCTTTTTCCGTAGAGACGAGCTCCGGTTGTGCCGCGTGTCAAGCGAGCGAGACCTCCCTCTCCTTTAGAGGTGAGCTCCGCGTGCGCCATGTATCCTGGCGGTCGAGACCTCCTCTCTATTCGGAGGTGAGCTCTGTGAATGCCACGTGTCAAGTAGCGCCGGACTTTCCTTTCTCCTCGGAGACGAGCTTCGAGGTAGACACGTGTCCAACAGTGTCGGACCTCCCGGGGATAAGCTCTGGTGGCGACATGTGTCCAATAGAACCGTACCTCTCGGAGGTGAGCTCCGAGATCGACACGTATCCCGCGCGACTGGTCCTTTGATTTTCCGCAGTGACTAGCTCCGAAGGTGACACGTGTCCTGCGGGACTGTCTTCGCTTCTTCGCAGAGGCTAGCTCCGGGGGCAACACGTGTCCCACAGGGTCGGACCTCTCCTCCTTTGCGGAGATGAGCCCCGAGCCTGCCACATAGCCATTTTAGAGGCGGACCTCTCCCCACTTCGCGGGGATGAGCTCCGAACACGCCACGTGGCCAGCGGGCCGCGGAAGTTGTCTTCGGCGCTCTCTGTGGACTGGATCCTTGTTCTTTTTGGCTATCCTTTTAGTTCTTTTTCTGTTCGCACTTCCTTTAAAATGTTTTCTCTTCATGAAACATCAATACATACAGAAACCAAAAAAAAATGAGGGTGTCACACCAAGGCGCGGAGAAGGTAATTACAACAACTACGGCAGAAGTCCCGGATAGTTCTTGTTGAGGTAATCTTCACTCTCCCAAGTCGCTTCTTCTGGTGTGTGATTACTCCACAGGACTTTGTAAGACTTCAAAGCCCGATTTCGAGTGATCCGGCTCTTCTCGTCGATAATCTTGATGGGCTTCTCGGCGTAGGTGAGGTCTGGTTGCAATATTTCCATGTCTTCCGAAAGGATGTCCGCCAGTTTCTTCAAACACTTTCTTAAGTGTGAGACATGGAAGATGTCGTGGATGCCCGATAAGGATGGTGGCAGCTCCAAACGGTAGGTTACCGGCCCACACCGTTCTGTAATAAGGAACGGACCCACAAAGCGAGGAGCTAGCTTTCCCTTGACCCCGAATCGATGAATTCCCTTCATCGGGGATACTCGGAGATAGACGTGATCTCTGACTTCAAAACACAAGGGTCGGCGTCGCTGGTCCACATAGCTTTTCTGGCGAGATTGAGCGGCCCTGAGGTTTTCTTGAATCAGCTGGACCCGCTCTTCGGCATCTTTTACAAGATCAATGCCGAAAATCACCCTCTCGCCGGATTCACACCAATTGAGTGGTGTGCGGCACTTCCTGCCATAAAGTGCTTCGTATGGTGCCATTTTAATACTGGATTGGTAACCATTGTTGTAGGAGAACTTTTCTAATGGCAAATGGTTATCCCAGTTCTTTCCATGATCTATGGCACATGCCCTCAGCATATCTTCCAAAATCTGGTTCACCCTCTCCGTTTGACCGTCAGTCTGGGGATGGTATGCTGAGCTTCTGATTAATTTTGTTCCTAGAGATTCATGTAGTTGCTCCCAGAAACGAGCAACAAATATTGAACCTCGGTCCGATATGATGGTCTTGGGGACTCCATGTAAGCACACAATCCTTGAAAGATACAACTCTGCATATTGCTTTGTTGAAAATCTTGTACTCACTGGGATGAAATGGGCTGATTTTGTTAAGCGATCAACAATCACCCAAATGGAGTCATGCTTTCTGGATGTGAGAGGTAGTCCAACAATAAAGTCCATGCTGATGTCCTCCCACTTCCATGCAGGAATACTTAATGGTTGTAGCATTCCTGCTTTCTTTATATGGTCAGCTTTGACTCGCCGACATGTATCACACTCGGACACATACTTGGCAATTTCTCGCTTCATCCGAGTCCACCAAAATTTTGTCTTCAGGTCTTGATACATCTTATTGCTCCATGGATGTATCAAATACTTGGACGTATGAGCTTCATCGAGGATTTTCTTCCTTAGCTTCAGGTTCCGGGGCACCACGATACGGTTGTTAAACCATAACACACCTTGTTCATCTTCCCGGAAACATTCCATTTTATCCTCGTTGATTCTTGCCCGGATTTTCCGCATTCCTTTATCTCTCTTCTGGGCTTGTACAATCTCTTCTCTAATGGTAGGCACTAGAGCAAGATTATACAACGCTCCATACGGAATCACCCGCAAGCTTGGTTCTTCATCCTCATCCGGAACAACTGCCAAGTTATTAACGTGGGACTTACGACTGAGTGCATCAGCCACCACGTTAGCTTTGCCCGGATGGTAATGGATCTCGAGCTCATAATCTTTGATTAATTCCAACCATCTCCGCTGCCTCATATTGATATCCTTCTGAGTGAATATGTATTTGAGGCTCTTATGGTCGGTGTAGAGATGCACTAAATTTCGAAGTAAGAAGTGCCTCCACATCTTCAACGCAAGCACCACCGCAGCAAGCTCTAGGTCATGAGTGGGGTAGTGCTGCTCGTGGTTGCGGAGTTGTCGATACCCATAAGCGATTACGCGTCTATCTTGCATTAAGACGCAGCTAAGTCCAATGCCTGAGACATCACAATAAACATCAAATGGCTTTCTTGTATCCGGTTGGGCTAGCACCGGTGCCGTTGTGAGATGTTTCTTTAAGGTTTGAAATGCCTCTTCGCAGGCCTCTGTCCACACATACTTGCTGCTCTTCTTCAATAACTCTGTCATTGGTTTGGCCACCTTCGAGAAGCTGGGAATAAATCTCCGATAATAACCCGCTAGCCCCAGAAAACTGCGGATTTGATGAACAGATGTTGGAGACTCCCACTTCAAGACTTGCTCAATTTTAGTTGGATCCACGGCCACACCCTCTGCTGAAATAACGTGGCCTAAGAATGATACTTTGCTGATCCAAAATTCACACTTGCTGAATTTGGCATACAGCTTATGTTCTCGTAGGCGTTGGAGCACAATATGGAGATGTTTGGTGTGCTCCTCCTCCGATTTGGAGTAAACGAGAATGTCGTCGATGAAAACCACGACGAACTGATCCAACTCTGGCATGAATACAGAATTCATGAGATACATGAAGTGTGCGGGTGCATTTGTTAGCCCGAAAGACATGACTAGATACTCATAGAGCCCGTATCTAGTCGAGAAGGCCGTCTTCGGTATATCCTCCGCTCTGATCTTTATCTGATGATAACCAGACCGTAAGTCCATCTTGGAGAATACCTTGGCACCCACTAACTGATCAGATAATATATCGATCCGCGGCAACGGATATTTATTTTTGATCGTCACTGCATTCAGCGGCCGATAATCCACACATAATCGAAGTGACTCATCCTTTTTCTTCACAAAGAGGGCTGAACAGCCCCATGGCGATGAGCTTGGTCGGATGAACCCTTTGTCCATTAAGTCCTTTAGCTGTTCTTTTAGTTCAGCTAATTCCTTCGGAGACATTTTGTACGGCCTCCGAGATATTGGTGTGGTTCCCGGTGCTAACTCGATCTTGAATACCACATCCTACTCAGGCGGCATCCCTGGAAGATCGTCGGGAAACACATCTGGGTACTCACGGATCACTGGAATATCCTCCAGTTCCGTGGTCACACTATGGTACACCACTGGATTTTTAGAATCCACGGCTTCAAGTATGAGCGTTTGGAGACCGTAGATTGGAGAGTCCAAACTAACAATCCGTGGACCAATATCGAGAACAGCCCCGTGGTAGTTCATCCACGCCATTCCTAGAATCACGTCGATGTTCTGTCCCTCTAATACAATGTGGGTGGTGGGGTATAAGTTTCCACCTAAGCACAAGGGTGCTTTGATCACTACTTCATTAGCAGCTATATTTCCACCAGGTGAGCGGATAAGATAGTGATCCTTCGGTGTAGAGGTGGAGAGCTCAGCTTTGCACACAAACAACCTGCTGATGAAATTGTGTGTAGCCCCAGAGTCAAACAGAATTAATACGGGCAGTCCATTGAGGGTGAACATTCCCGCTAGCACAGGTGCCCCATCTGGCACATCCTCTAGAGCTGTATGATAAATGCACCCGGATTTTGGTGCCGTTCCCTGAAGCTGAGCACGGGGCTGATTTATACCCCGCCCCGGTGTAGTTTCTCTATGGTGTATCCTTTCTGGACACTTTCTGCTGACGTGACCCAAGTACCCGCACATGAAGCACGATTTCTCAGCCGGTTCCTGGTTGCTCGGTGCATGGACATTAGTGGTATTCTGCTGCGGCAAGAACACTTGAGGAGCAGGATAACGTGGCTGCATATACCGTTGTTGCAGCTGTCCGTATTCAGAGTATTGGGACGAACGACCTGAATATTGCTGGAGTCTTCAAGCCGGCTGCATCAGCTGACAGTTCAAGGTACTGTCTACCACCCTGTATTTCTGCGGAGCACTACTGCTGCTCTCCGGTGGTACATGGTTCTTTCTTTTCTCAGCCTGCACTTCCCGCTGAGTATCTTCAACCATGATGGCAGCACTCATCAATTCGTTGAAGTTCTTTCGATCAGCTAACACGAGTCTCTCCTTTAGCTTGGGATTGAGGCTGCGGAAAAACCATTCACACTTTTGTGCTTCGGTGTTCAGATGTTGAGGCGCATACCGTGCCAGCTTGTTGAACACTCGCGAATGCTCGTATGCACCCCTCCCTCCTTGTTTTATGGCCAGAAACTCCTCGAGTTTCCGCTGAATTACTCCGGACGGAACATGATACGCGAGAAATGCCTTCCGGAATTCTGCCCATGTACAGTCATGTCCAGCTGGTAAGGAGGCGAGTTGATTTGCCCACCATGCACTGGTGGACCCGTGAAGTTGTTGCGCCGCGTATAAAACCTTCTGTTGTTCTGTGCATTGAAGCAACCCGAACTTAGATTCAATGGTACGGATCCAGCTATCCGCCACCAGAGGATCCTCAGATTCAATGAAAACCGGTGGTTGAGTTGCCAAGAACTCAACATAGGAATTCAGTTGCGGTTGGCGCAAGTCTTCGTCTTGACATCCCCCTTGACGGGATGTATTCATCACCAGGGTGCTGAGCAAGTCGGTTCGCTCATCGCTTGCACCCGTCATGGCAGCCAGAATGTCCGCCATTGTGACCGTGGGTGAAGGCCCTGGTGGAGGCTGCTGTTGCGGAGCTCGCTGCTCCCGCTGTGGATAGTTATCACCACGACCACCACTGGAACCACCTGCCTCACTCAGGGAACGAGTTCGCACCATTCTGCAATTGCAAGAGTTCATTATCAGTTCAACACTATCACTTGATTTATCCATAAACAAAGTAGTGTAACACTGATAATGAAACCTCAACACGTAAGCAAACTGATTTAAACTCCAACTGATGTATCCAACGGCAAGGATTTACAAGCCGACTGATTTGTCCTCAAACAGATCAGATTCTGATCCAGTTAAAAGCACTTTCATAACTCAAGTTGAATATCAAAGTTAAAGTTAACTTTAATATCTTTCCAACGAGTATCCAAAGGCCTCCTAGGGTTTTTTCTACAGGAAGTTATGACTTAAAAACAGAAAGGTTCAGAGAGGCTTTGTTACTGTCCTGGTTCTGAACAGTTTGCCTTCAACTGAACTTTTCACCAACTTAATCTGTGATTTTGCTCTGGAGGTCTACAAGAAAGTTGTAGAGCACTTGAAAATCCTTCCAGAACTGTATCATACACCTTAATTGGTTAAAACTACTCAGAGTTATGCTCTGTAAAAGTCCATCAAAAATTTCTGCCAGAAACAGAGCACTCTGTTTTTGAAATCTTTAACACCTAGACACTCTCTCATTTGAATCTTAGTTCAAAAGAAGAGTTCAGTAACAAATATTCGTTTCAAACTTCCATTTTTAGTTGAAAGTTATCTCATGAATCATTTCATCATAGGGAAGAGGTTACTATGTGTAGTACGGTGTCGATGCACCGTAAGAAACATGTCGGTACTACGTTGCCTCCCCAAAAGAAAATCCTAAACCGGATTATACCGGTATATACGTTTAATCAGTGGCACTAAACGGTCTCTCACACACGTGTACTACACGGGATACGTACGTGGTTGGTACCTGCAGAAGAACACTCAATAGTGGTGCACTCAAAGGTTGTTTCATTTCAGGCAGTTCCATAATTGAAAGTAAATACAAACGCCCGTATCATTGCCATACGGCCGTCCTCGAGTTAAGTCACGTCTCAAGGTATGTGATCGTGTTTCAACACCACACGACGGGGAACCCGAGTATGTCATGAACGGGTCGTCACGGTTGGGAATGTTATCAACCCAACGGATACCACCTACTGCCCTGCAGGGCACGCCGATGGCAAGCGCTGCGTATGTCCTCCTGGGTTACTTCCAGACGAACACACTCTCGCGTTACTGACCACGCGATGGGGTCTCCACTTACTTGCCTAATGCACGCTAGGGATCAGCGTTTCATATGAACTCAGGAACATGAAGAGTTCAAGAGTTTCATATTAACATCTCACA
The DNA here is from genome assembly GCA_030760725.1 of Neostapfia colusana. Lineage (NCBI taxonomy): Eukaryota > Viridiplantae > Streptophyta > Magnoliopsida > Poales > Poaceae > Neostapfia > Neostapfia colusana. Next base: position 42,432,085 of record JASWHV010000001.1, on the reverse strand, counting down.
CCAAGCTGTGAGATCTAGCCCTGAACCACTTTCCTCGTCAGGGGAGCTAACCGAAATTGAACCGCTTTCGGTGGCGTTCCTTACCATTCTTACCAGAACGTAGGTGCGTCGTTACAGAATCCAAATTCAGAATTATAACACATAAGTTAGTTATGCCATAAGTTAGTTATGCCACTTTAAGTAACTATACTACTATAGTCCTTATGTGGGCCTACTATCGTTTCCTCACCGTATCCTAAGTTTTTGTTGTAATACGATCCTTATTCCGTGTGCTATTACCAATGCGGCTCTGATACCACGCTGTGAGGACCCCGCCGTCCCGATCACTCACGGGGACGGGATACCTCGTCCGGGAATCGCATTGGGTGGTGCCGTGCGATGCGGCACCCAACAGCACACATAATAAAGCGTCATATTACATAAATCAAGCGGAAGCTTACAAAGTTTTGACTTTACAAATACTTCTCAAAATAAACTACAGCGGAAGACTATTACAACTCACGTCTCATATCTATGCTAAGCAACAGAGAAGGTGTCCAGCCTGCAGAACCTTCTCACTAGCAACACTATCACAGTAGCAGCGGCAGGGGTTGCCATGAGTTCACCACTCGGAGAGTTCTGAATCTCCTTAGGCACCCGTACATCTCAGCGTACAGTTATTACCAGCAAAACAACTTGTGCAGTATCTGTGAGCACGAAGCTCAGCAAGACTGACCCGTCACCCTAGTCATGAAACTCTATATGATGGAAATAGAGGGCTGATTATAGCATTTTTCATAAACGATGAACTTGAGCTAAAGGAGAGTCCTTACTTCCAGTTTTAATCAACTTTTATAGACCTCGCGCAACTTACATCGAGACTCCACAATCAAACAAGAAACGCTTCATCTCGATGTCACTTGCCCGAGGTGAAAGTAACTTTAGTGAACTACCCTAGACTCATACAGACCTTGCACCATCAACGTCGAGACTCCACAATCAAACAAGAAACGCTTTGCCTCAACACTTCTAGCCCAAGGTGGAAATTAAATTTACTGAAGTGTTGATCGTTCCTCATCTCCATTATGAGGATTACCCACGAAGCATATTAAATATTTCCCGGTTTATTACTACGTCACGACGCAGAGAACAAGTATGCTCACTACCGCGAGCGACGGTGATTGCAATCAAAACACCCGGCTGACACGACACGTACGCCCGTACTCGACGTTGCACACAGCAACCGTCACTGACGCCGTATGTGGCAACCTTTCACACGACACCCAAATGTCGAACCGGTCCCACCGACTGGGATTAAGTCTCTCTACGGCAAAACACTCGTAGAGCCGACTTCTCTATCCTTTCAGCATCGGCATCAGACGGTGAGGTATGCCTCGACACCCAGGTTAACATGTTACATCGGTTTCCTAGGTCCCATATAGCCGGTATGCATCCGGTACACAACTCAAACTTGCCCAACGGGCCGCACACGAGAACGGGCCTTAATCGACTCAGACATAGACTAGGCTCACAGGACCACGTCCTTGACCTTCCATCCACTGCCCGGTCTCCATTCCCAACTATGAGGATCAATTCCCAACTCTTCCGATTGATCCCCCTAAATCCCCGTTCACGAGTAGGAATCTGCCCACTCGAGTTCTGCTTCTTTTAATCCATTTTTTTTAGATCAGCAGTTATAATTAATTGATAACATATCCTACATTAAACTCCAGGTTTTTCTGGGTCATGCATTTGGAGTGTCATACCACCTAGACTTAATGCATTAAACAAAATGCTAGACATAATAAGTGAATACAAATAGAAACTTGTAATGTTTTGATGCAAACCGGGGCTTGCCTTAGTTTTGCAGGTGACTTATATATATATGCAGTTAGTGAAGATCACTTGGTGCTTGATCAACCTCTTTCCTCCTTCCTTGATTTCTACTCCGATGATTTCAACTCCTCCACGTAGATACTACACGTGAAGAATATGCATATTGTTTAATTGTAAAGACTTTGCTACAAGTTCTAACAACAAGTTTCAAAACTGGAACTCTGTTTAAGAATTTAAAATGAAACTGGTGCTAGTGGTTTGGGTTTGTGTTTAAGCACTAGGATCAAGTGATGAGTGGGATTTCATCACTTGGGTGAGGATTAACTAATGAGGTTGAAAAGGACACCATGATCCAAGGCTTCAATGGAGCTGGAAATTTTCTTGTGAGTTCCCTGTCACAAGAAAGCCCTCTGGACCAAAATTCAGAATGTTTCACTGATTAGGTCACCCAGAACAATTCCCTAAGCATTCAGGCATAAAGGAATTAATTCGGATTAAACTTGCACTTTCATGCAAATTCAAGTGAACTCTAATTTCACACATGGCTCAGGGAGTATGCCTGAATTTTCCTAGGATTTTTGGAGCTAAGGAATGGCTAGAACTGAATTTTCCAAGTTTTTGGAAATTCTCTGAAAATGTTTCTGTATTCATTTGAATACAGAAATTTAAAATCAGAATTAAACTAACTAAATTAACTCCAAATGAGTTGAAACTTTTACAGGTGTTCACTAATACCATAAACACTATTCTGGCAAAATTTGAGGATTTTTGGATTAACCAAACTCCCTCTAAAATTCTTTTGCGAAAAAGTTTTAAAGAATTTTACAGAATTAAATAAATGTTTTCATACAAATTGGGTTCTACATTTGGATATTACTCTATCAGAGGAATCCAACAAAATTTGTTTCACAATTTTTGGATTCTCCTACCCAAAGTTGTAGCCATTCAAAGTTTGAACTGAAAACTGAAATTCTCCAAAATGTTCAAATGCTGGCAGTGGGTCCAGGGGACAGGTGTCACGCGTCGGGGCAAGCCACACGGGGCTACTGAGTATTTCCCGTGCCGCCACACGCGATCCCCGCGCCACAGCCGATCAGAACTCCGACTCCCGGTCGCTGACAGGCGGGACCCACCGGGTCGTCTTCTACCTCCGGCCCCCGCGCCCGCGCGCCGCCGGGCTCGCCGGAGTTCGACGGATTCCGGCCTCCCGGCCATCCCCCGAGCTCTCCCTCGCCGCTAGGGCCTTATTTCACGTGCTGAACACGATGGAACCCTCTTCCCCGGCCGGCGATGGCTCTAACCTAGCTGGCCACGGCGCGGCGGCTCTGGACCGGTTCGGCAACATCGCCTGGTCATCCTAGCCTGCCCAGACCTCGGTGGAACGGCGCTACAGCACCAGTGGACCATGGGGATGCTCGACCTAGCCTCAAAACTGCTCAGGACCGGCGGCTAATGGTGTCTCACCGTGCACCCGAAACCTCCTCCGCGTTTGAGGTCGGAAATTCTGGATTTCATGCGATCTATGTGCATCTTTCTAACTAGGGTTGTGAAGGACTACTGATCGCCGGTTAGTGGCGGTCCTGTGTGCAAGGTTTCACGGCCTAAGAACGAGAGGTACGATCGAATTTGGTATTACCGTATCAGAAGGTCTGATGGTGCCCGACGGCGATCTTTTCCAAAATTCGAGCCCGGTAGATCATCTCATGGCTTGAGCTTCGGGGACGAGCATCAGGGGCTCCCAGCGCATCCGAGGGTGCTCTAGCTCGGGCCTGAGAAGCTCTCGGTGGGGCTGTCCACGTGACACCAGCTCCGGTTCTCCGCCGGACAGCTCTGTTTCTCGGCGCTGTTTGCCGAATTGTGCGCGCCACAGGCTAGGGCCTTCGGTGTTGTGGGGCTGGTGTGGTAGAGCAGGCGCAGGCGCTGCTTTTCTGTACTGCCGGCGCGCACAACCGAGGCTTGGTTGGGGCTGGCGATCGGGGAGAAAGGAGTGTGGCGGTGAGCGCGGGTTGCTGTTTGCGCGTGAGAGGAACAGCCAGCGCGCGATCAAAACGAAGATGGCAACGTGCTGCAGCTGTTCCCAGGGTAAAGATCAGGTCGGCGCTAGCTGGAGCAGGAGGTGGAGCCTCGGTCGACGGGGGCGGTCGCTCGGTGTCGCCCGCGGGTGAAACCCCGGTGGAGTGAAGAAACAGAGAAAAAGACTTAAGGGTTAAGTCTACTCATTCCTATGACATGTGGGCCCCACAATTCAGTACCTCTTTTCCTCAAAATATCTCCAAAGTTTGACAATTATCCAACCCAATTGTTTGAAAGTTGGAAACTGAGCTCATTTGAATAGTTTGGATAAATTCCATGCGAATTCGAATGTTTATTTGAATTCTTTGCACATTTGACTCCATTTGTAAAAATGGGTAGCAAACCTTTTCAAAAATAAATGAAACTTTGCTTCCCCACTAATTTGGACCTAAGGAATCCAAATATGCCACTTGATTCTTGTGTTAGCTGCTGCAAACAAGAGTTTGAGCACAACAGTTTTAAATCCCTATTGTGTCCTTCCTCATTTACATTTGGTTTGATCCTTTAGTTCCAAATCTGATTTTAAACCCTTCCTTTGCACTTGAGTTCTTCATTCCTGTGGTTTTAATCCACATGAGGTCCATCAATGCAGCAACCCTAAGTTTGTTTAGAAGAACCTCACACATGTTATCATATGAGGAAAAAGTTTCAACTAAGCCCCTTTCTCATACACATGACTCCAACATTTGTGCAAACTCATGTTTCTTTGTATTCACATTTTTGGGACCTTTACATATTGCTTCCACTGGTCTGAGTTGACATCTTCAGGGGCATACTGGGACAGTTGTGTGAACTTGTTGAGATACTCATTCACGCTTCTCTGTCCTTGGCGGAGACCTTCAAACTCCTGTCTCTTGGGCATCATTACACCGGCAGGGATGTAATGAGAGCGGAAACTCTCCTTGAACTCAGTCCAATTGATCGTCTCCGGGTCGACATGAGCGTTACATAGGGCATCCCACCAGTCAGTGGCAGCTCCCATGAGTTGGTGCGACGCAAAAAGAACCTTCTCTCGGTCATTTCACTTCACTATGGCAAGCTTCTTCTCCATGGATTTCAACCAGTTGTCGGCCTCCATGGGGTCGTTAGCTTGAGCAAAGGTGGGTGGTCAAGTCCTCATGAACTCACCCAGTCTGTTATGAGCCGGCGGTGGTGGTGGCGGTGGTGCCGGAACGGGGTTGTTGTTGTTGGCCTGCAACTGACCCAAAGTTTGGATCATGGTTTGCATAAGTTGGTTCTGCATGGCCATCAACCGTTCTAGGTGGTTCTCACCAGCTCCTGGGTTAACAGGAACTTCATCGTGGTCATCCTCTTGGTTGTCATGGATGTTACTTCGGCCGGCGTTTCCTCCACCATCTGTGAGAGAGATTGAAATAGAATAGAAGGTTAGAAGGTTAGGTAGATCCCCTCAACTATATGCATCAAGGTGGGTTGGACTATATATATTAGCCCATATGAGGATGTGAACAAGTGCCGGAGCATCTTACACCTCTTTCTACTTATGTTTGGATATGCACAACGTTTTGAGACGTCCCACAACTCATACTAAGCACACAATTCACAATCAATCATCACAAGGGCTCACACAACTCCTATTCAAGGCTGGTTTCCTATGTCAAGGTAGTTTTAAGGCCAATCTATGCACCCTAGGCTTGCATCCTATGGTCAGCGTGGCTTAGTTACCAATCTGTGTCTGATACCAATCTATGATCTTTCTAAGTGTGTAACCTACCATCAACCCGTGGTTCAGGTACCAATCTGTAATTGTATCTAGGTGTGTAATCTACCCTCATCCGTGGCTTTTGATACCAATCTGTGTTTCCTATTTAGGCGTGTAACCCACTGTCAACCGTGGCTCTGATACCAATCTGTGACGCCTTCAATTCTGTGGAAAACCACGGAACCGAGAACTGATGCATATGTGTGCCCAGGATGTTCATCACACATACACATATGTTCCACAAACTGAATTCAGAATATATATAACCACGAATAACAGAGTTTATTACAATGTTTCATGAGTCTTGGACTCATGCTCACAGCGGAAGTCTTATTTCTATGCAGCGGAAGTCTTCTGACTAATGCGGAAGCAATTCTATACAGCAGCAGCTCCATTTCTACTCCATCCCCACAGGCAAGGTTGAGTACAGATTACACGCCTAATGCTCCACTTTGGTCTTCATAGCAATCTTCTCCTGTTGCTGATGATGAAATAATAATGCAAGTTTGAGTACAATGATGTACTCAACAAGTGCGGGAAAATATGATATGTAGCTCATAACAAGGTAGGTATAAAAAGGCTCATTGCAGAAAGCAAAGTTATATATCAAAACCACGATAAAACAGCAACTTATCTTTAGGTGAATGTAATCCCAACATGTATTAAAATACCAATCATACCTCCATTATGTTCATTACCTTCCATGTCACAACCAGTCATCAATAAACCTCATTCTTGCTCACGAATACCTCCTCGTATTCGCTACCATCTCATCTCATAAAACAACTTGTCTCCCACCGAGACCAACCTTGTTGTCATGAATCAACAGTCATGCAACCCATCTTATCACCCGGACTCAACAGTCCCAAAAACCAAACAATAACCATATCCAATCACCATCCCAACTAATCATGGAAGTTGGCCAGGCGCTCATGACCGTAAGCTCGGCTATCATGATAGTTTTTAAGACTCTGCAGAGTTTGCACCTCTTTACCCACAAGTTTGTGATTTCTTCACCCGTCAGTGACTGCAGAACCTCCGTTATACCAGTACACAACCGTCGGTATATGGCCAAGAGATCACAAAATAGCCTTTACAAAGGGGCTACTAGATGTATGGACTCACTAAGGTTTCACCGGCAGGCTAGAATCTCCAATTCTCCCACCCACGGGCCCCCTCTTGTGCCATGTAGTTCCCAGGGCAGTCCTCACTCGACTCCCATTCCCTGCGCCTTTCACGGTCCATAACAATCTAGCAACTTACCTAATTACTCAGCTAAGCCACACCCATACTTGGCCTTGTGGTGGCACTGTTATCCTTGCATGTGCTCGCATGAACCGATCCTTAGATATATGGCAAGTAAACCACCATCTCATGCTACCTCATTCACAAACCCGGCTTGCCTAGATCTCCCTCCGATCCATGTTCATCAACAACATCAGTTTCTTATTATAATACGAGTGCAGTTAGCTAGACACATCTATCTCGCTTCCCAATCCCATGGACTCAGCAAAGCATAAAAGTAAAACCATACCCGACTCAATAAACTTCGTTGGCGACAAGGGTTGTTTAACCAAAGCTAGTAAACTCCTATAAAAGGGTTTCCCATCATGTTTGACTCAGCACACACGCCTTTTCGCAAAACAAAACAGTTTTTCTCAAAACATAGGATCAATATGGTTAAGGGGCACTTGCCTTGTTCTTGCGGTTCCGGTTGCTCTTGGATCTCGAAACCTTGTTATTGCAGCTCGTCGTAGACAGCTCCCTGAGCTTGTCCCTCTTACGTTCTTCTTGGTCTCGGGGTCCTTCTTTGATCAGACAGATTGTTGGGCTCCCTTCCGGCAATCCTTCTCGACTGAACTCTGGCGATGGGTTTACTCGGTGAGTTGGGGCTAGGGCTCTAAGTCGTCGGCTCAGGAGTTGGAAAAGAAGTTCATGGTTTCGGCTAGAGGTTCTGGGTTCTATTTATAATTGGGAGAAGAAGAGTCCTAATCTGATTGGACTTCGAATAAGAGTTCTATTCAGATTGTCGTTGAATCTTTACGACTTATCTTTAGTTGTTTTGGTGCAGTAACATTGTGGAATTCAGGTCGGTTTCTCCTCCATACCTGTATTTCTACGCGTACAGAATCCAGAAACCGCTCCAGAACTCGTTTCCTCCGCGGTGATGAGCTCCGGAAGCTCCACGTGTCCACCGGGGCCTGGTCTCCCCTTTTTCCGTAGAGACGAGCTCCGGTTGTGCCGCGTGTCAAGCGAGCGAGACCTCCCTCTCCTTTAGAGGTGAGCTCCGCGTGCGCCATGTATCCTGGCGGTCGAGACCTCCTCTCTATTCGGAGGTAAGCTCTGTGAATGCCACGTGTCAAGTAGCGCCGGACTTTCCTTTCTCCTCAGAGATGAGCTTCGAGGTAGACACATGTCCAACAGTGTCGGACCTCCCGGTGATAAGCTCTGGTGGCGACATGTGTCCAATAGAACCGGACCTCTCGGAGGTGAGCTCCGAGATCGACACGTATCCCACGCGACTGGTCCTCTGATTTTCCGCGGTGACTAGCTCCGAAGGTGACACGTGTCCTGCGGGACTGTCTTCGCTTCTTCGCAGAGGCTAGCTCCGGGGGCAACACGTGTCCCACAGGGTCGGACCTCTCCTCCTTTGCGGAGATGAGCCCCGAGCCTGCCACATAGCTATTTTAGCGGCGGACCTCTCCCCACTTCGCGGGGATGAGCTCCGAACACGCCACGTGGCCAGCGGGCCGCGGAAGTTGTCTTCGGCGCTCTCTGTGGACTGGATCCTTGTTCTTTTTGGCTATCCTTTTAGTTCTTTTTCTGTTCCCACTTCCTTTAAAATGTTTTCTCTTCATGAAACATCAATACATACAGAAACCAAAAAAAATGAGGGCGTCACACCAAGGCGCGGAGACGCGGAGCACGCCTCTGTCAGGTGCCGTTGCGCCCAATCACATCGCAGTGAAGACTGGCGCGTCGTGTCAGAGGCTGTACGCCAATAAACACAGCGACAAGACATTTCCTGCCGCCCCTGCCATCATCAACCACTACGACTAGCTTTCGGCATGGGCAGGGCGGCAGAACGAAGACTCAGAAGCCCTCGCTGGAGACAACTACCGACGTAACTGCAGTGAACGGTAGATGGCAGGCAATCTCCCCGGGACCACCTGTCGGCTCCCGGGCCCACCTTGTAAGCCACCCGAGCCTTGGACTATAAAAGACTCGGGTAGGCGACGTTAGCGAGGGTTCGACTCTTTGCACACCTACGCTCCAGTATCCGAGCACTTAGGTCATCCTCAAGCTCAGAACTCCGGTTCTGAGCACCAAGCAATACAACGAGCATCTCTGCTCACCGTAGACGTAGGGTTTTATGCTCCGGCGGCCTGAACCACGTAAAAATCTCTGTGTCAAGCTTCTCCCTCCATCGTCCCTAACGCGTGAGCTCTCCGTGAGTGACTAGCCCGTCCAAAAAAGAACCTCCGCGGGCTGCCCAGAGCAGGCCCTGGGGAAGTGTTGGCAACACACTTTGACATTTGGCGCGCCAGGTAGGGGGCTTTTCCCTTGCCCGACGAGCTTCCGCCGACGAAGATGATGTAGCTTCCTTCAGCGGAAAGCCCTCCCCACCCACGCTCACGACGAACGGTGACCAGCGGGGACTACGTCTCGACACACTCAGAACGGAGTGTGTCGGTGCAAGCTGGGAGCCAGCAGCTGACTCCGGCAGCGCAGACTCCAGCGAGCCCAAGATCCACTGCAGCGCTTAGTGTCTCCCACGGGAGCGCACTAGCTGCAGCACGAGCGCTACTGAACAATCCACCTGCTGGGGACGCGCCTCAGTCAGCGACCCAGCAGTGGATTCATGATGTAGACCGTCTCGTCGTCGCCGCCGCCAATCCTCAACTTCGGCGGGGACGACGTCCCAGTCAGCCGGCTGTGTCGCTGACGCGCATGCCAATGATTGATGGGCAGACGGCCGACTCCCGCTCCACCAGGCTCCCATCGGCGGACCTGAGGTTGGAGCTGGAACAACGCCACCTGGGCAAGGATGCCCGAGTGGTCATAGAGCGACGGCGAGAAAGGCGTCGCAACCAAGAGGCCGGCGACAGCATGTCAACCACCTTGACCCAGCCTGAGCCACAGACGTTCGCCATGCGATCTCTGCCCCAGGCATACGCCACGCAGCATAAGCCCCAGCCATATGCCCTGCAAATGGTGCCCCTGGTCTATGGCACAGCCTTGCCCATACCGGGGTACACGGTGCCGACAGCGAACCAAGCGTTCGCGGCACCAACACCTGCATCAATAGGAGCAGGATGTGCGGCCTTGGCGCCACATCTTTGCTTCGCGAAGTGGCCGTGCAAGTTCCGGCCGCACCTGCCCGAGAAGTACGACGGCAGCCTCAACCCGGCGGAGTTCCTCCAGATCTACTCCACCGCCATCCTTGCTGCAGGAGGGGATGAGGCCGTCATGGCCAAATACTTCCCCGTCGCCTTGACCGGCCCAGCTCGGTCTTGACTCATGAATCTCCCCCAGGGTTCCATAACCTCCTAAGGAGAGCTCTGCCGGCAGTTCACCGCAAACTTCGGCAGCTCCTACACCCGGCCTGGCACGGAGCTCGACCTCCACGCCATCCAACAACAACCTGGAGAGACGTTGCGCTCCTTCATCCAGCGGTTCTCCCAGGTGCGGAACACCATCCCGCATATCCAAAATGCTTCTGTGGTGGTGGCGTTCCGGCAGGGTGTACGGGACAGGAAGATGCTCGAGAAGCTCGCGACCAGAGAGGTTCTTGACGTCTCAGAGCTCTTCAGCCTGGCGGACAAGTGCGCCAGGGCAGCAGAAGGGCAGAACTGGCACTCACAGCCAGCCTCCGAATCAGGAGGACAGCCCGGAACTGGCGCTGCTTTCCATGGAAGCAGCAAGAAGATGAAGAACCGGGGCGGTGGCAAAATGAAGCCACCGACCGCAGCTCCCATTGCTGCAGCAGCAGCACCCAGTGGAGCTCGGGGGCCACGCCCCGACAAGAGGCAGCAACGGTCACCGGCTCCAGATGGTGACCAAAGCCGCCCGGAGATTCAGAAGCTCGCGGAGCGCTTCCGCAAGGGGAAGCAACCACGTGCTGACGCCCCTCCCTTCCGTCAAAGGGAGGGCAAGCAGAAGGTCGACACCCAAAACAACGTCGACCACCAGACGGAGTTCCAGGAGCCTCAGCGCACCATGAAGGCGGTGCGCAACCATGAGGACTCTAGCTCCAGCGACGACGAGCGCTGGAAGATGCTCTACGTCATCTATGGCGGGTCCGCTGACCCCTCATCCCAAAGTGCAGTTAAGACTCTGCGCCGAGCGGTAGCGTCGGTGGCTCCTCTCCCAAGTGCCGCTCCGCACCTCAAGTGGACGGGAACCTCCATCAGCTTCGATGCCACCGACTGCCCCAGGAACATGGCTGGGGCCGGCCAACTACCGCTCTTGGTGGCACCCACCATCGCCAACGTGAGGATGTACCACGTTCTGTTAGATGGCAGGGCTGGGCTGAACCTCATCAGCCGCGCAGCTTTCCAGAAGCTGCAGATCCCGATGGCCAAGCTCACCCCATCGAGCCCGTTCTCAGGGGTAGGGCCAGGACAAGTCGTTCCCTACGGCAACATCAGCCTTCCGGTGACCTTTGGGGCACCGGACAGCTATCGAACAGAGTACATTCTGTTCGACGTGGCGGAGATCGACCTCCCCTTCAACGCCATAATCGGCAGGCCAGCCCTGTATTGATTTTTGGCGGTAGCCCACTATGGCTACCTCATCTTGAAGATGCCCACACCAACAGGCGTCCTCAAGATCCGTGGAGACCGCACTGCTGCAGTATCAGCCTCGGAGAAGCTCCAAGCACTTGCAACAGCCCGAGCACCAGCCCCTGGCGGTGCAGAACCGGGCCAGCTCCACCCGAGTGCACGCCACCGTGCCTCAACCTCAGCACCCCACGCGCAACCCCTCGATGAGGGCGACGTCCCCCTGAAGGTCGTCCAAGTCAGCGCCGATGCGGCCCAGACCACCCGGGTAGCCGGGGGCTTGGACAACAAATAGGAAGGCGCGCTCATCACCTTCCTCCGGCACAACGTCGACGTGTTTGCATGGCAGCCGTCGCAGATGCCGGGGATCCCTAGGGAGGTGATTGAGCACCATCTGAAGATCTTCCCAGACGTCCGGCCAGTCCAACAGAAGCCCCGCAAGCAGTCCATCGAGCGATAGAACTTCATCAGAGAAGAAATCAAGAAGCTGCTAGACGCTGGCTTCATACAGGAAGTCTACCACCCCCGGTGGTTGGCGAACCCCGTCGTTGTCCCGAAGGCCGGCGGGAAGCTCCAGATGTGCATCGACTACACCAGTCTCAATAAGGCATGTCCCAAAGATCCATTCCCCCTCCCTAGAATAGATCAAATAGTAGACTCTACATCAGGTTGTGATATGCTATGCTTCCTAGATGCCTACTCGGGCTTTCATCAGATCCCTATGTTTAGAGAAGATGAATAACACACTTCTTTCATCACAGTAGACGGCCTGTATTGTTATGTCTCTATGCCTTATGGTCTAAAGAATGCTCTTCCCACCTTTGTAGAGGCTATGCACAAAACCTTTGGAGAGCTAATAAGACTTAGTCGAGGTATATGTCGATGACATCGTTGTCAAAGTCAGGCAGAGCTCATCATTGTTAGATCGATAACCTAGCCCTAGTCTTTGACAAACTGCGCTCCACGCGCACTAATCTGAACCCAGACAAGTGTGTGTTCGGCGTATTCTCTGGGAAGCTCCTAGGATTCCTGGTCTCACACCGAGGAATTGAGGCCAACCCAGAGAAGATCAAGACCATCGACCTGATGCGGCCCCCCGCCCGCATCAAAGATGTCCAGAAACTCACGGGATGCCTAGCCGCGCTGAGTCGGTTTATACCGATGCTAGCAGAGCGGGCGCTCCCTTCTTTAAGCTCCTGTGCAAATCTGGTCCATTTGCTTGGACCGACGAAGCAGAAGAAGCTTTTCAGGAGTTGAAGCAGCTCCTGACGACTCTACCCATCATGGTAGCCCCCGAGCCCGAAGAGCACTTGCTGCTCTACATCGCGGCAACAACTGAGGTGGTGAGCATGGTTCTCATCGCAGAGCGGCCGGACCCCTCGTCACCGTGGCCTGCTCCGGTAGCAGAAGGCAAGCATCAGGAGCTCCAACACAACCTCCCGGAGGTCCAACAGGACCTCCCGGAGGTCCATCGGGACCTCCCGGAGCTCCAGGATATCCCTCCGGAGGCCCAAAGGAACCTCCCAGGAGAACAAGACGTCCTCCCGAGGGTCCAAGATGACCACCCGGAAGACTAGCGGGACCCCCCGGAGGTCCAAGACAGCCTAGAAGCCTTCGAGTCCCAGCTCCCGGAGGCTTCCCCGGACCCGTCTACCTCCTGTTGGCCTGAGCCAATGGAGGAGGACATCTCAGGCCTAGGGGGGAGGGTCCGGACCATCCAGTGGTCTGTCTACTACATCAACGAAGTCCTCCACGAGGCCAAGACAAGGTACCTGGAGGTCCACAAGCTGCTGTATGCAGTACTTGTGGCATCCAGGAAGCTTCGCCACTACTTTCAAGCCCACTAGATCTCGGTGGTCACCTCCTACCCGCTGAAGGCCATTCTTCACAGCCCCAACGCGACCAGCAATGTTGCTAAGTGGGCAGCAGAATTGGCGGAGTTTGAGCTGGACTTCCTTCCTTGCCATGCAGTCAAGAGCCAAGCACTGTCTGACTTCGTGGCCGAGTGGACGCCAACAATGACCAACCCAGGGAGCCACGAAGACGGTGAACCAAAGCCCCGAGCTCCGGTCTTCACCGGGCCTCACTGTACGCTCTTTTTCAATGGCTCCTCGCGAAAGCAGGGGGCCGGTGCTGGCGTACTGCTTCTCATGCCATCAGGGGAGCAGTTTGGGTACATGGTGCGTCTCAGTTTCAAGGCAACCAACAACATGGCAGAGTATGAAGCACTCATCTTTAGCCTAAAGACAGCCCTGTCTCTGGGCACTCGCCAGTTGTTGGCACAGGGTGACTCCCAGCTAGTCATCAAGCAAGTTAAGGGTGAATGCTCCTGCAATGACCCACAACTAGCTGCTTATCTGCTCCACGTGCAGATGTTGGAGAAAGACTTCCTCGCCTTGGACCTGCGCCATGTACCGCGCGCTGGCAATGCCGCGGCTGACGACCTCTCAACGAAGGCCTCCACCAGAGCCCCTGTGCCCGAAGGAGTCTTCGAGAGGACGTTGCTGCGGCCCACAGCCTGGCCTGCCGAGCCGGGCGAAGGGGGCTGGACAAGCACCTCGAAGCTGGTGGTCCCGGTGGCCCTGCAGCCATGGACGCCGCCAAGGATCGTAAGCGTCACTGGGGACTCCGTGCAACCCAGCGCTCAAGATCCAGAAGCTCAAGTCAGACCCGATGCATGGATCACGGAGATCCGGGACTACTTAAAAGACAACATCCTCCCTGATGAACGTGTATCCGCTGAACGGATCGTGCGCATGGCTAAAAGATACGCGCTGGTAGAAGGGGATCTCTATCGGCGTGGCGCCAACCACGTCCTATTGCGGTGCATAACCCAGGGGGAAGGATGCGACTTGCTCGCTGAGATCCATGGAGGCGAATGTGGGAGTCACTCTACCTCACGCACGCTCGTCGGTAAAGCCTTCCGGCATGGCTTCTACTGGCCGACAACACTCCGGGATGCCATCTAGCTGGTCGAGAGCTGCAAGGCGTGGCAGTTCCATGCCAAACAGATCCACACACCGGCTCAGGCGGTTCAGATGATCCCGCCCTCGTGGCCATTCGCCGTATGGGGGTTGGACATCCTGGGACCATCCCCGAAGCCGTCGGGGGATTCCAGTACCTCTACGTCGCCATTGAAAAGTTCACCAAGTGGCCGGAAGCTACACCCGTCGTCACCATTAACAAGCAATCCGCAGTAAAATTCATCAATTCGATCGTCTGCCGGTTTGGGGTCCCGAGCACACTGTGGGCTAACCGGACATCCCAAAGCCGGGCCACCGGAGAGACACCCTTCTTCATGGTATACGGGGCCGAAGCTGTGCTTCCCCCAGAGATCACCATGGGGTTTCTCCGTGTCCGAACTTACGACGAAGCCACGCAGGACAACCTCCGGCGTGAAGACATCGACCTCGTCGATGAGGCTCGATTACACGCAGCGCTCCGCAACGCACGGGTACCGGCAAATGCTCCGGCGCTACCACCAAAGGTCCGTGCGTGTCCGGGAGCAGCAAGAAGGCGACCTGGCGCTACGGCACATACTTTCTCGCGAAGGGACCGACAAACTCTCCCCCAGTTGGGAAGGTCCCTTCCGAGTCACAAAAGTTTGCCGCCCCGGGTGCGTACGCCTTTCCACCGAGGATGGGGATCCGCTCCCGAACCATTGGAACATAGAACACCTCCGTAAGTTCTATCCTTAGAGCAATAGTAGGACAGTACTTTTTCTTTCTGTAATAGATTCCATAGAGTCCAGGAACAATGCTCGGAGCAGCTAAGCCTCAGGGGGTCGGTCTAGGACTACGTTCAGCTTGGCCTGGTTCTGACCCTAAGCGCGTAGAGTCTTCCTTCCCTTCTTAATGGGGCAGGTCGTTGCCTCCATGTTTAGCCTACCTTCCTCCTATGGATATTTATATGGAAAGAAACCTGTCCTGCTTTGCTCTTACCCTTGTGCTCATTTAATTATGCATTAATTTTTATGACCGCACTTTCTGTGTATGCCCACCATACACTCAGCTCTCTTTTCCCATTCTCATCCCTAGTCGGCATTTGCTATCCTACCGAAGGCGGTCGCGCTTGAGGTACCTGCCAATGGCCAGGGGGCCTCTCGGGCCTCCCCCAGTCAGGCGTTGCGATGCCAGTTAGTCCAATACTAAGGGCCAGACGGTCGTACCCTGACCTCGGAGGGAGCCGGGCCACCGGCGCCGGGCATACTGAATTGCCCAAGCTCCGTATACCGGATCAGGACTGTAAGCCAAATAATACTATGAGATAGGGAAGGGGGAGCTCCAAGGAGAATTACGGTTCCCTTACTTGTGTGCAGGACCTCCCGGCCTTAGCTCGCCCGCAGGAGTATGGTAGGTGTGCCCAATCCATTGGCCACACCTACCAGGGGGTCACTACGGGGACCGCGCAAGGAAAGACCGGAGCTGCAACGCAAGGCCAGAAGATCCGGACCTCGCCCCCTCCGCAGGGGTGGGTTCTGAAGGCACCACGTGTCCGGCGGGGCCGGAGCTCCCCTCTAGCCCGCCACGTGGCCTGCAGAGCCGGGCCTCGCCCCTACGCACGGGTGAGCTCCGAAGGCTCCACGTGTCCCGTGGGGGTCGGATTTCCATCTCCTCAGAAGAGAGCTCCGGGCTCGCCACGTGGCCGGCAGATCTGGACCTCCCCGTCCTCACGGGGCGAGCTCCGAAGACCCCTTGGGTCCTTAAGACAATAAGGACCCAAGGAAGTTGTCTGTGCAAGACTTCAAGATTGGTGAAGACCTCCGAGGTCCTTGCGGAGCTAAGGACTAGGCCAGGCCAAGACAAGAAGAAGATAAGCACGGACACAAAAAACAAAGAGCCTGTTCATTCATCAAAAGCTCCACGAGCTGGGCTACAGACTCAACAAAAGCAAAAATGAACAGATACAGGGCCTTCTGGCCGTAGGGCGACTGCTTAAGTGTCCCCAGACTTCCGCTGGAACCTAGAGGGCACGAGGGCGTCCATGTCCCCGACTTCGGCCCTGGCAGCTTCCTCCCACTTGCTGACGGGGCCCATTCTCACCGGCTCCAGAGAGAAGGAAGGGTCTTGACTCCGAAAGCACGCCAGCACGTGCGTAGCGACCTCCTTCACCAGGCCCCGTCCCTCTGCCTCAAGCTCGTTGGCGATCACAGCTTCGAGCCTGCCCAGCTTGGCACTGATGGACTCAAGCGCCGGGATTGCCTCAGCCACCTCCTGCGCCGGAGCCTCCGTCCTCACTGGGCTGAAACCAAGGGGAACCAGGGCGGACCCCGCCTCACTGACAAAGCTCCAGATCGCTCGGGCCTCTACAGACCGCGAAGCCTGGAGCTTCTTCACCGCTTGGCGGGCCGCCAGGTCACGATCCAGCACCGCCTGGCGCTCCCGGGAGGTCTGCTCCTCCCTCGCGGAAACAACCGACTCCTGAAGCCCCAGCTCCTCGGCCCGGGCCTTCAGCTTGCCCTCGCTGGTCTCCAGCCGTGCGGTGAGCTTCTTCTCCTCGGCCGCCACATCGCGCTCTTGATCCGCGGTGGCACACTCATGAAGCACCACCTATAACTGCAGCTCCTCCACGGCAGTGGAGCGCGCCTCGTCCCTAGCGTGAGCTTCACGGGTCTCTTGGCGGAGCCGCCGGGTCTCGGAGCCCAGGCAGTCGACGGCCCCCTTCTGAGCGTCGAGCAGCGCCTCCATGGCATCAAGCCTTGACTGCCTCGAGTCGTGCTCTGCCTGAGCCTCCTGAGTCCGCTGCTTCAGAAGATGCCCCCAGCTGAGGAGGCGGTCCCTCTCTCCAGCCAGCACCTCCCACTCTCGCTCTAGGGCAGCCTGGACCTGCCGAATGCCAGCCTGGGCAAGCCCCAAGGCATCCGCTAGGGGCAGCGGGGCGGCGGAAGCCGAAGCCACGCCCCCGACCTCCTCCATCACGTCCTTGACCGGTGGAGATGCTGGTGCCTCGGTAACCGAAGTGAGGCGCCAATCTGGGGAAGCCGGAGGACCAGCAGCTTCACCCGCAGCTGCCCCTCCAGCCTCAGCACCGGAAGGTCGGGCGTCGCCGGCCGGCTTCGCCGAGCCCTCGACAGCCGCCGGCTTCCGAATTGGCGAAGGGGGAAGAGCGTGTGCTGCCGCCGCCTCTATGGGGGATGGTTCCACCGACATGGGGGCCGTCGGAGCCGCCGCAGCTCCCGGAGGCTGCGGCGCAGAACCTCCGCTAGCCGGAGATGGCCGGGGAACAGACTTGCCCCCGGTAGCCGATGAGTCCCTGCTGACATAAGAAGCTCTCAGGCTAAGAAAGGAGAAAAGAACGCTAGTTCTAGAATCTGGAAAGAGCAACACTTACCAAGGTACATTAGCGCTCCAACGGGCATGGAGCCCCGGCTTTCGAGCCGACACAGAACCACCGGAGCCTGCCGCCAGCGCCTGCGCCGCGGGTACCCGGACCGGCGGAGTGGGAGGCAGAGCAGTAGGGTCCCCGTCGGTGGTGCCCCTAGCACTGCTCGCTGATCTGGCTTCTGAGGCCCGGGGAACCTGCGCCCCCGGATGAGTCCCAGCGCTGCTCCTTCCGGCGCCGCTACCTGCCGAGCCTGCAGCCCGGGACGCTCGCTGACTGTGGCGCGTGAGCCCTCGGCTCACCCCCGGGCATCGCCCCACCGGCATCCCTCCTTGAAGCTCCTCTGCCTGAAGAAGGAAGGCAGGATGCCCGGAGCTCCTCTGACCGCCGCTGTCCGAGAGGAGCCCCGCCAGAGCTGGAGACCCGAGGTCTCTTTGGGTCGCCGCCCGATGAACCAGCTCCTCCAGGAGATGGGCGCAAGGGTACCCCGGCCCCCTGACTCGGCGCAAATGACGCCCTCAGAGGGGACCGGGTGCGTTTCTTCTCCGGCTGCCCGGGGGCCGGCTCCTTACCCTTTCCCTTGTCGATGATCCGAGCTCCGTCAACCCTCGGTGCGGGTTGGGCAGCAGCTGACGCCTCGCGCTCCGCCCCAGAGCGCTCGACCCTGGGGATCGAGATCCCCCGGAAGGCATCCCCAACCTGACGCACGGCGATCCCGATGTCATCAAGGTTCGGCATCTTCCGCAGCAACTCCGCCCTCCACTGCGGCTCCAAGAAGAGGGGGGTGCAAGAGGCCGAAAAAGTGAGGTCGCCGCCAGTGATGCAGTCGCTGCTCACCTTGCCCACCATATCATACAACACCTCCTCTGATGGGTCGGAGCCGAGACCCTTCTCCAGCCTGGTGCAGTCGTGCTCGCCGGTGTAGTACCACGCCAGGCGGTTGCGCTGTTGCAAGGGCGCAATACGGCGTGACAGAAAGTCTATCAACACCATCAGGGACGTTAGCCCCTCGTTGGCCAGGAACCGGATCCGCTCCAAGACCGGCGCGTACTCCGGCTCCAGCTCTGGGATCTCCTCCCAGAAGCGACGCTCGGTGGTCGGGCCGGTAGTTGGCAGCTGCAGGCGATCATGCTCGTTGGCTGCACGATCACCCAGTTCTCCCTACAGTTTTCCCATTTCGCCGCGCTGAATGGTAGAAGGTACCTAGAGGCCTTCGGATCCTTGCAGCGATGCTGGAAGTAGTGCCCCCAGCTGATTCTTCGAGCTGTGCCCGGTCGTCCGCAACACGAAGAAGTAGCGGAAGAGCGTCACTGAAGCGCGCACCTCCACGAACATCTCGCGTAAGTGCACGAAGACGGCGGCCATCGCGAAGGAGCTGGGGGAGAGGTGATGGAGCTGGAGGCCGTATGTCTCCAGCAGCATCACAAAGAAGGAAGAAATTGGCGGGACAAACCCCACCATGGCATAGGCGGTGAAGAAGACTATCTCCCCCTTCTCCAATATCAGGGGGAGAGATCCCTGCCGGAGCTAGTGCTTCTGCTCCTCCGCGTGCCAGCCCAGCAGCCTGCGCACTGACCCGAGCTCGGCTGGTCGGGTAGAGTGCGGCGGAGGCAAGTTGGAAGCCATGGCAGGTGGAAGCTCAAGAACAAGGAAGACAAGGGCGCAAGAGCTCGAAGAAATAATGAAGATTCAAGCACAGGGAAGTGCGAAGGGAAGTGGCGATGCGGGTGAGATCCCCTTTTAAACTCCCCAAGCGCGATTCAAAGCGATTCGAAACTCTTCAAATACGCTGCTTGGACATCCGCTTCAGCTCCAAGACCAAGCATCGATGACAAGTGGGCCAAGAAGTCAGTCTCCCAAGGAGACGAGCCGGCAGGACGCTTCGGCGGTTTCCGAAAAGGCGCTGCGACGTGCAGAAGTGGCAGCCTTGGGAACCGCCGCAGTAAAAGCTGCCATCGAGTGGGGCACACGGACCCATGATCCCGCGACTGTTCGTGCTCCGGCAACGGTCAATGCCGGTCTTCGAGAAGGTGCGTGGAGTGGAAGAGACGGGCCCCCACCTCGGGCTCGTTATCTCCCCCATGATGGGCCCGGGGGCCACTGTCGGTACCCTCAATATGGGGTACCCCCGCGCACAGGAGAAACTGCCTAAGGACCTCGCCCTTCTCCGTAGGCAGAGCTCCGAAGGCACCACGTGTCCAGCGGGGCCGGACGCCCCTCTCCTCAGAGGAAAGCTCCGGGCCCGCCACGTGGCCAACAGAGCCGGACCTTCCCCCTCCGTGGGGAGAGCTCCGAAGGCTCCACATGTCCAGCGGGGCCGGACCTCCCTCTCCTCAGAAGAGGGCTCCGGGACCGCCACGTGGTCAGCAGAGCCGGACCTCCCCCTCCGCGGGGAGAGCTCCGAAGGCTCCACGTGTCCGGCGGGGCCGGACCCTCCTCTCGTCAGAGGAGGGCTCCGGGCCCGCCATGTGGCCAGCAGAACGACACTGCCTGCCCCCGCGCGGTAGGCAGCAAGAGTAAAGACGCACCATACCTTGCCCGTACAAGGTATTCAAGACTCGCGCCTTCCCAAGGCACGGTGATGCGGAGCACGCCTCTGTCAGGTGCCGTTGCGCCCAATCACATCGCAGTGAAGACTAGCGCGCCGCGTCAGAGGATGTACGCCAATAAACACAGCGACAAGACATCCCCTACCGCCCCTGCCATCATCAACCACTACGACTAGCTTGCGACATGGGCAGGGCGGCAGAACGAAGACTCAGAAGTCCTCGCCGGAGACAACTACCGACGTAACTGCAGTGAACGGTAGATGGCAGGCAATCTGCCCGGGACCACCTGTCAGGTCCCGGGCCCACCTTGTAGGCCACCCGAGCCATAGACTATAAAAGGCTCGGGTAGGCGACGTTAGCGAGGGTTCGACTCTTTGCACACTTACGCTCCAGCATCCGAGCACTTAGGTCATCCTCAACATCAGAACTCCGGTTCTGAGCACCAAGCAATACAACGAGCATCTCTGCTCACCGTGGACGTAGGGTTTTATGCTCCGGCGGCCTGAACCACGTAAAAATCTCTGTGTCAAGCTTCTCCCTCCATCTTCCCTAACACTTGAGCTCTCCGTGAGTGACTAGCCCCTCTGAAAAAGAACCTCCGCGGGCTGCCCAGAGAAGGACCGGGGGAAGTGTCGGCAACACACTTCGACATGCTTGTTGTTCTACAATTGATTTGCATTGTTCTACTTGTGATGATCTTAATAAGAAACTACAAGATGCTATGAATGAAATTTCTATATTGAACAATGCTTTACGTTCTCATGAAGTTAAGTATTGTTTCAATTGCAAACTAAAAGGAAAAACTTCATGTCAAAACTGCCTAGACTTGTCTAAGAAACTTGATGACATTAATAGGACACTAGAGCGATTTTGTAATGGGAATAAGAATCTGAACTTGCTGTTGAATTCTTCTAAATCTTGCAGTGATAAAACTGGTTTAGGTTTTGATTTCCATGCTCATGCTAAAGCACATCCAGCTAAAATTGTAAAGTCATTAGGAAGTGGTTCGATTAAAACAGTTCCTAAAAAAAGAAGTGGTTTTTAAATCTGCAGGAGTGTTGTCTCACTCAGTTTCAAATAAGCATGGTGTTTGCTCATTTAGATATGAACATAAAGTTAAATTTAATTGTACCTACTGTGGTAGAGATGGTCACATCATAGATTTTTGTTATAGACTAGCTAAGCAACAGAAAAAAGAAAGAATGATTGCTAAATCACATAACAACTGTGCAAAACCTGTTGCGTGTGCTGAACCAAATGTTAGGAATATGCAACCTGCTGTAATGAGTCAAAAACATGCAAAGTTTGCTTCCGGACCTACTGTTTTTAGTGCTACTCATGTAACACCTCATAGGTCAGTAGTTGGATACAAAAATCCTCAAACTTTGGCTCATAAACCTTCTGTTCTATCTCAGCCTTTGTGTGTTACTTCTGCTGGACGCGTGTGACTCAGTACTGGATTCCTAAATGCCTTTTGACTAACCCCAGTATTGAGTCATCGACGTATTGTACTTCTATGTAGGTTACACGCTTGAGGAAGGAGAACATTTGGATTGTGGATTCAGGATGCTCACGCCACATGACCGGTAACAAAGAATGGTTCTCCTCCCTCTCTTTTGTGTCACATGTAGAAAATATTACTTTTGCCGATGATTCTTCAACTCCTATAATTTCTAAGGGTTCAGTTAGAGTAAATAATCACTACATTTAAAAGATGTGGCACTTGTTAAAAATTTGAAATACAACTTGCTTTCTGTTTCACGATTGCTAGATGAAAATCTGGAAGTTATTTTCACTAAAAATTATTGCAATGTTGTAGATTCAAATAGTGAGCTCGTTTTTATTATGTCTCGGTTTGGAAGAGTTTTTAAGGCTGAATTTGATATGTCATCCTCTAAGCATAGATGTCTAGTTGCTAATGATTCAAAAGACTTATATTTTTGTCATCGTAGACTTGGTCACGTAGGCTTTGATCATCTCACACGTGTTAGTGCTCTTGATCGCATACGTGGGCTGCCTAAGCTTAAAGGGGACAAAGAAATTGTGTGCTCTTCTTGTAGACATGCTAAGATGGTTGCAGGTTCACATGCTCCTCTCACAATGACCATAACAACTGAACTGGGTCAACTTTTGCACCTTGACACCTTAGGACCTTCACGTGTTCAATCCTTCAGAGCTAAATGGTATGTTCTTGTGATTGTTGATGACTATTCTAGATACTCTTGGGTTTATTTTATGGCATCTAAGACTGAAACTTTTAGTCACTTTAGAACCTTATTTCTTAGATTATCAATTGATCACTCAGGATCTTTAAAAGCATTTAGAAGTGATAACGGAACCGAATTTAAAAATCAATCGTTTGATCACTCTTGTGCTGAAAATATAATAGATCATCAATTTTCTCCACCATATGTATCTCAACAAAACGATGTTGTAGAGAAAAAGAACAGAACCTTAGTTGAGATGGCTAGAACTATGCTTGATGAATATCAAACTCCTAGAAAATTTTGGGCTGATGCAATTGCAACTGCTTGTTATGTCTCAAATCGTGTTTTCTTGCGTGCTAAGCTAGGTAAAACACCATATGAACTTCGGTTTGGATATAGGCCTAGTGTCACACACTTTCGGGTCTTTAGTTGAAAATGCTTTGTTAAGAAACATGGTAATCTTGATAAATTTGTACCTAGATCCGTTGATGGCATGTTTCTTGGTTACCCATCTTATACTAGAGGCTACCGTGTGCTTCTACATGACACTAACAAAATTGTGGAGATTTGTGAGGTTTCTTTTGATGAAGCTAGCCCAGGTACTAGCTCTAATATTGCAGGACCAGACCCATATCTGCAGGGGGAGAGTATTTTCATCGAAGAACATAAAGAAGTGATGCTGCTGTCTGAAAATTCAGGAGCTAAGGACATTTGTTCCAGCTCCGCATTTTGATTCACAACCAGCACCGACGACCACCATTGCTGGTCCAGATCATCCTCAAGTCATAAGTTCTTCAATTTGTGATGAACATGAAGAACAAGGAGCTTGTGAATTGTCTACTCCCCTCCGGGTCCTCAAAAGTCATCCTCCACAACAAATGATTGGAAGCTTGCACGAATGAGTCACATGGTCCAGCTATGATGAGTTCAGAATTTGAGATGAGTATGATGGGAGAACTCACATACTTTTTTGGGGCTGCAAATCAAGCAAACCAAGGAGGGTACTTTTGTGATCAAACAAAGTATACAAGAGACCTTATTAAGCGCTTCAACATGGACAAAAGCAAGTCTCTTCGGACACCAACGGGTACAGCAACGACACTTGAACTTGATAAAGATGGTGAATCCATGGATAAAAAAGAATATAGAACTATGATTGGATCACTTTTGTACCGCACGGCATCAAGACCGGACATACAATTCAGCGTATGTCTTTGTGCACAATTTCAGGCTTCCCCACGTGTTTCACATCGTCAAGCCGTCAAAAGAATTCTCAGGTACTTACATGGAACTCAAAAATTTGGGATTTTTTTCCTCTTCCTCAACCGTTACTTTGAAAGCTATTTCGGATGCTGATTTTGGGGGTTGTAGAATTGATAGGAAAAGTACTTCAGGTGCTTGTCATTTTCTTGGTAATTCACTTGTTGCTTGGTCCTCTAGAAAATAAAATGCAGTTGCACAATCCACAGCCGAATCTGAATATGTAGCTGCTGCTAGCGCTTGCTCACAAATTCTTTGGATTGTTCAAACACTTAAGGACTATGGGGTTGATCTAGATAGTGTTCCACTATTTTGTGATAACACTAGTGCCATTTGCGACGCTAAAACCCCGTGCAACATTCGAGAAAAAAGCACATTGACATTAGGTTTCACTTTCTCCGTGATAATGTTGAAAAAGGAAACATTGTGCTTCACCATGTAGATACCGAACAACAATTGGCTGACATTTTTACAAAACATTTGGATTTCACTCGTTTTTGTTTTATTCATAGTGAAATAGGGGTTATGCATCCTCATGGCTTAAATTGAGGGGGTGTTTTGAAACTTGGGAAGTCTATGTGTGAATCTGAATTGAAAATAATATGAGCATAGTATTTCATACATATATGACTTTGTGATTCCTTTTATATGCTTAAAGTTCTTACTACATTACTCATGTTATACATTTTGTAGTTTTTGCCATGACTAGTAATTGGAATAATTATTTACACTAAATCTGGTCATGATCGAACTTTATTGCTGTTTTAAACTTGTTGCATGCTCACAAGTGCTTTTAATAATAAAAAAATAATCAATCAACTATTTACATGTTGAGCTTTTGTGTTCAAATGAAAAATTAAGAAAAAGATCTAGAGAATATGCATGCATCACACTTATTTTTTTGAGATGGCTTATCATTGCACTTAGATATGAACTTGGAAAAAGTTATGTATGACTAAAACCATGTACTTAAGCTTCTGATTGTCAAATGACATAGGTTTGGCTTGGTTTGTTAGAACAAGGCTGATGCGGCATATAATCTCTTGCAAATGTCATATGATCTGAATTTGTGCTTTGAAAAATAATTAAAATACAACAACAAGTGTCTTGCTTTCAGGTCTTGACATAGTTAAGTTTGTGAGATCATGACTTGCTTAAATTGAAAATTACACTTGATCTCTAGCATGGCTTACACTACTTTATGTATCTCATTGATGTGATAGTGTAAGTTACTTGATAGTATGGCTTGGATGAGCTTTTTTTTATATGTATATGTTATAAATATGCTCATAACAATTAAACTTTCTCTTTTGAACCTTGCTGAATACATTCTCAAAGGGGGAAAAATTGATCACACATTGCACGATTCACAAGTGTTTTGGCACGATTCTTCTCAGGGGGAGAACTTTTGTTTTCTTCTCATTTTATTTTTGATTTACAAAGGGGGAGAAATAAGTATAGGGGGAGATTTTTTTGTTTCAAAATTTCTTTCTCATTTGATTGTTTTCAAAACATTTCATGTGAATAAGCCAATGTTCGGATTTTAAGTGGTGTTGCCAATGCATTCATCAAGGGGGAGATTGTGAGACCTATGTGTGCTGAATACATTGGCTATGACGATAAAAGTTTTGAATTCTACCAAAACACTCTTTTTGTCAAGGTCTGACTCTAGGTCCGAGCTCCGACAAGATCAGACGTAAGGTCCGACTTGCTATGGCTAGGTCAGACATGTGTTTCGTTTGCTCTGGCGGTTAGTCCGACTAGCTTTGGTAAGTTCCGGTGCTAGGTTCTGCTAGCTTTGGTAAGCTCCGGTTCAAGGTCCGGTTAGCTTTGGCAAGGTCCGGAGCTAAATCGCAATGGTTCTGTTTTTACCATGCAAATGTTTTGAACTTGCTTTACATCTATGAAAAGTTTGATTAGTATTCTTTTACTAAGTTTTTGAAGTGTTATGGCTATTTACGGTGGTTAACATTTTGCTATGGTTTGCAACATGCTTATGTGAGGTGTTCACGTAAGGTGTTGTGCTTTTCGGAACTAACGTGAGTCAAGTCACGGACTTGTGATTGAAAGTATTGGTTGTTTATTTATGTGTAGGTGTTGCTTGAGGTCAAGATATGGCTGGTGACGGGATCCATTGAACTAGTCTTAGGGAGAAGATGAGGTTCAACAACCAAGTTCAGGAGGAATTGTGGTTGAGTTGATCTGGAGGTCGCGCAGCATGTTTGGGTCAAGAATAATGCATATGAAGGTACCGTGGACGTCGTTGGAAGGTGTTTGCACGTGTGCCAAGAGTGCATAGACATGGCAACATGGTTCCAAGGCGTGATGAAGAGATGTGGATGTAAAGACATGGTAGGAAAGGTCAAACCGGCTAGATTATGGACTCAGGCTGCGGCTGAGTCGGTTATGACTCAAATATGGAAAGATTTCAGTTGGTTATGATACGATTTCGTGTGGGACATGAAGTTTAGTTGTTTTAGGAATGTGGGATACGTTCCTATGGTGTTTGGAAGTCTTAAGATTGCTTTTATCTGCGTTTAGAAGAGTCTTGAGCAGTTATGGAAAGTTTCGATTCAGAAACTGAGTAGGATTAGAGTCCTAGTTTGAATTGGGTTGGCCTCCGGGCTGGTTATATAAGCAAGGGAGGCCAGAGATCATGGTAATATGACCTTGGGATGTTCCTCTTATGTTTTGATCAATAAAATTCATAATTTAGCGGAGCTTTTGTGCCTTGTTCGTCCGACTTGTTTTTGTCAAGTCTTTCTCGTCAAGTTTCTGGACAGCACGATAGTGCTTCGGTGTTTTGATCATAACTCGAGTTTTACAGATCCAATTGACGTGAATCTTTTTGGGTTGTTTTCACAACTTGATTATATATCGTCTGTGAAAATTTCATGGTCATTTGATTTGTAGTTTATAATCTACACGAGTTTCTTTGCAGTGTTGCAGATCTGGTTTTTACTCGAGTAGAACAGATTGACACTCATTTGATTTTTCGATCATAACTTGAGTTTCTCTTGACGGATTTCCGTGATTCTTGTTGTCGTGTCTTCATGACTTGATTCTCTACAATATATACCACTTTTGTCATGGTTGAACATAATTAAATCAGTCGCATACATGATTTCTTTAACAGATCGATTTTATGCCGAGGAGGTTTTTGTTGCTTCAGCTAAAAAGTTTAAATCTACCATTCACCCCCCTCTGGTAGCTTTTCACGTGCTCTTTGATCCTACAAACATCCATATACTCCTGCAAAAGGTTAGTAACAGAAGGTGACAAAGCAATGGATGCATCCTCAATTGAATATAAAGCATGTTTGCACACTAAAGCATCGCAAATTCCATTAGAGGCATATAGGTCATCAAGATCAAATTTAGTTGCAAGCAAAACAGGATTTTTCAACTTAATAGGTTGCTGAATTTCAGAATTGAAACACCATTTTGCTTAGCATTGTTCTTTTTCTCATACTCAAATTGCACAATTTCAGTGGGAGTCATAGGGAGCAACACAATTTTCTTGCCCTTATGCATGAGAGTATACTTATTAGATCGACCATGGTGAGTAGCGTCAGTATCAAACTCCCAAGAACTTCCCAACAAAAGAGAATAAGCATCCATAGGTACCACATCAAGATCAGAAAAATCACGATAAGAACCAATGGAAGAATGTATCCTTGCTGTTTGTGTTACCTCTACCATACCATTGTTGTTAAACCATTGAATGTGATAAGGGTGGGGATACTCCCGTGTGGTCAAGCCAAACTTCTTGACCACCTCAACATTCAACAAATCGTTGTAGCTACCACCATCAATGATGGTATGCACACGGCAGTCCTTGACAATGATAAACATGTTTAAATGGTTGTGACATTGGCGGTTGTCGTACTTTCCAACCGTGGCACTCAAAGCTCGCTGCATAATCAAAGTCCTATAGTTGTTGGTCGCAGATGTACCAAGAACCTCCTCAGCACCATCATCGGAACCTGAAATGTTAGCTGCAATAGTATTTTCATCTTCAATATCAGAAGCACTAACATACCCACCATCAGCAGTGGCAATGATTGTCCGTTTGCTGGGGCAATCTCGTTGCATATGACCAAGTCCCTGGCAGCGGTGGCACTTGATATTGGAGGTACGGCTGGTGGAAGTGTTGGGTGTAGCAGTCTTTGCTGCAACACCTGAAGGTGTCCGGGACTTGCTGTTATCCTGTCCCTGTGATGTATAAGGCGCGGTGGTGCGTACAACACCGGTGGATGGTGGTGTAGACATACGTACGGTCGAGGAGGGCGCTGCTTTAGATGGCACCGGAAGTTGTCGTGGAGTGAAGGTGTTGTTCCACCGCTGCTGTTGGTGACCCTGCACTTCTTTTTTTGCTAACATAGCTAGTTGAAATAAATGTTGAATAGAATGATATTCCTTGTAATCATCTATGTCCTGGATCTCACACCACAAGCCCCCATAAAACCTAACAATTTGGTCTTCCTGATCCTCAACTACCCCACAACGAAGCATACCTTTCTGCAACTATTGGTAGTACTCTTGGACAGTCATATCACCCTGATCAAAGCATTGCAATTTCTTAAGAAGATCACATCTATATGAAGGAGGAACAAACCTAGCGCGCATCTCTTCTTTTAACGCAGCCCATGTCTGTGGGGCATTACGTGTATTGACAAGCTCATTCCACCAAATGATAGCAAAATCTTTAAACTCACTAGTGGCTTGTCTAACTCTATGTCACTCGGGAACAAGATGAGAGCTAAATTTTTGTTGTACCGTCATCTCCCAATCCAAGTAAGTCTCAGCATCATAAGATCCATAAAATGGTGGAATAGAAAACTTAATCTTAGCGTAAGGATCATTATCTTGTTCAGGATCATGAGGACGAGGTCTACCTCTCATACCTTGATGATTTCATCGAAGGCGACGGCACTGTTGTGCATCAACCTCGTCATTATTGAAGTCATCCTCTGTGTCGTTGTGAGCATGTGCGCCAGCATCAAGGTTGATAGGGGCTGGAGTTTGTTGGGGAATACGAGCCTCCACCTCGTCCAACCGTGTGGTCAGACCAGCAACACATGTATGAAGCCTCTGAAAGGTGGTTGTTGTAGTGGTCTGGTAGTTGTTGAATGCTTCAGTCATCGTCCGCATCATGTCCCTTTGATCCAGATGGGACATGCAATCATTATCATCCAGAAGTGTAGAACCAGAGGTCTTATCCGTAGGCTTATTTCCTGTCGTTGTTAGTAAAAAACAGAAACGAAGGCAAAAGGATCGTGAAGAACCCTATTACTACGCTCTCTGAAGTGGAAGTGGGAGTGGAAATGAAACAGTAAGATGCATCTTACTCCGTTCTTACAAGTTTCTTAGCGCACTGCAGGTGGCGAACGGTGACTGGTGTGAAAGCAAGCAGAGAGTGGGTGTGATTGCAGAGGTTACCTGTTCTGCTCGAGAGAAGGTGGAGCTTGGGAAGTCTCAAATGCAGTATATGTATGTGGCACACAAGTTAGTAATGGATAGCAATGCTGAATAAGTACGCAAAGAATTTGACCTAGTTGCTGGCCTAAAATTGTATTAGAACAGTTCTCGCAACAAATAAGGAACAATATCAGCAAGTTGTAAAAACAAGGATGAATGATGATGAAAACAAGGATGTATGATGATGAACAACAAGGACAATATCAGCAAGTATTCAGCATTCACACAGAAAACAGCACAAGTAGAACCCCCTTGAGCCTCCTGTTTTTGTCTTTTAGCACTAGTAGAAATCAAATCTTGTTTTTTATATATTTTTATATTTTCCTCAACCAGGGGCACAAGAATAGAAACAGCACCAAGTATTACCTCAAACCGATGAAATATGTGATCGGTACAAATTTAGGAGCGTTTGAAATAATGGGTGCTGGAACCTCGGAGTTCAAAATGAGGGCCTTCCTGAATCTTTTTAATTTTTTGAAATTGCCATGACCTGCATAGCCGATGAATTTTATGTGGATTTTTTCGATAGCTTTTCAGAAAAAAAATACACCTCAATCGGAGTTCCGAGCGAAAATTTATGCCCGTTTTAAGGAGGATACCCCGAATTAGGTTTTGGTGGTGGTGGAAACTGAAACAGATACGAATCGAATCGGTGGATGGAATTTTTTTGTAGATTGGTTTTATGTAGATGGCAGCGGAAAGAAGAAACAAAACTGAACCAAACAAATCTAAACCAGCAACCAAACTCAACCTAGGACACGAACTTAGAACTACGGACTCCGAAACTAAATTGTGCAAAAGGCTTAGCGAGGGCTATAGGTCGGTGAAAGTAAAAATTTTGTGACTTTTTGTGGAATGTAGGACTGAAACAAAATGAATCTAAAGGACACACAAGTATACCTCACGGTCAACCTGATACCTGATACTAGTTGATAGTAGAATGAGTCCCGATCTTCCGAGAGGTATGGTAAACTTGATTGGGTGGAGATCCCGATGTTGATGATCCAAGGCTCCGAATGAACGGAACCCCACAATCACTACACCACTGCTCCGTTGGTTATCACCCGTGTCACACGAATGACCTCGCCACGAAGGCTTATCCCTGCAAGCGCAATCAAGAACACAAGCAAGAACAGAAAAATTGCAATCAAAACTGAATTGATCACGAAGTGGGGTCTCACAAACCGATGAACGGTGACACTGTTCAATGACCGATTGAAACTAAGCAAAACCCAACCGTAATGTGGCGGCAGCAACTGAATAAAAAAGGGTTAGGGGCATGCAAGACCCCTGGACGCAACCCTAATGGGCTTCCACACGATACATGGGCCAGCAGCCCAAAGGACGGTGACGCAGCACTCTGACAGATTCTGGACGTCCACTTGATTTGCCTATTTCCGTCAACTCATAAGGAATTTTGAGGTGGGACCGGTTCCATTGGAAGCTTTATGTAATTATGGTTCCAACCATATATAGAACGTCCAAATCCGACTCCGTATGTGCCTGGGGCGTCAATTTTGGTGAAGGCAGCTCCTGGAATCCGAGGTGGAGTTGAAGTTGAGTTGGGCCTGGACTCCTCCTTGGTGTGGACGTCCTATCTCCTCCTCCTTGACTCCTTGGACTTCTCCAAGCCCTTTCTGGTCTATCCTTTGTTCCTAATCAATAAAACATGCATGGAAACAAGCGTAAGTTCTGAAAAACAATTGACAAGGTTAGAACGTACCTGGAGATCCAACCGTCGTGCACGTGCTCTAGTGATCGGTCCTTGTATTGTATGCAAAGGAGATATGTCCTCATGAGCTCACCCTCAATAGAGGCGGGGCCGGCACGGTGCAATAGGCGTGGCAACTCCACTTCAAAGCGGCCAACAATGTCACTGAATACGAGGCACTCCTCAACAGCCTCAAGATGGCCGTCGAGCTCGGCGCTCGGCGGTCTACGTACGTGGAGACTCCAAGCTCGTCGTCAACCAGGTGATGAACGAGTCAAGCTACTGTGACCCACGCATGGACGCATACTGCCTTAAGGTCCAAATGCTGGGAGATATTTTTGAAGGGCTCGAGCTCTGCCACGTTCGTAGACAGGACAACGGCCGACTTCCTAGCCAAGCTTCTCCTACCATTCATCTTGCCACTCTTCACCTTCATTTGGGATTATACGATACCCTAGGGAATACTCTTGGGTGAAATGCTACAGCGGTGTCTTCCATGCGCTTGCGGAATCATCTTGCTTTGTCCCTAGGTTTTTCTAGTTGTCATAAGCCTTGCTGGCATCTGTTGCCAGGATGACCTGTAGACAAAAGAAATACAAACAAGCATTACCGGCGCCGTTGCCGGGGAAGGAACAGAAGTATTGCAGGATCGTTTACGATATATTAGGATTCTAGTAGAGACCTAGTAGGATAACCCAACTTGTTTTCACATTCCTTTGATGTGAAAATAGGATAGTCGGTTTCCACATGCCGACAAACTACGTTTAAAATCCCGAATCACTCTTGAAAAGAGTTTGACCTCATGTCATTCCTCCTCAAGTGATCCTTTCGGCAAGTCGACCAGTCATTTCCACACCATCGAGCTTCACGCCAATGGCTCAAAAGATCCTTCGTGAGTTTTTGGATCCCTCTACAGACAATGTGCCTATTGAGCCCACTGTCATCACGGGATATGCAAACTTTGAAATTAAGACGAGCCTTATCACTATGGTGCAGGCTAATCCACTTTGTGGAAAATCTAATGAGGACGCAAGTGCCCATTTACAACAATTCATAGAAATTTGCAGCACTTTTAAGATTAAGGATGTCACTGAGGATGCCATCCGTCTTAGACTGTTTTCGTTTTCCCTTCTTGGGAGAGCGAAGCAGTGGTTCTATGCAAAGCAAAGTGTTGTAGATACTTGGGAAAAGTGTTCTACGACTTTCCCCGCAAAATTCTTCTTGTTAGGCAGAACCAATGCCTTACGTGGAAGAATTTCAAGCTTCCAGCAAGAGCCTAAGGATTCCATTCCGGAGGCTCGGAAAAGGCTTCCAGAGTATATCCTATCCTGTCCTCACCATGGAATGGATGATTGAATCATCAACCAGAATTTCTACAACGGGTTGACACCGTCAGCTCACGATCATATGGATGCTGCTACTGGAGGTGCCTTCTTCTCACTAACGGTTCCAAAGGACAAAGAATTGATCGAGAAGATGGTTGCCAATATGGGTTGGAGCGACGAGCGAATCCAATCCTGTCAGCAAGGAATGCACACCTTGAAAGAGGTGGACATGATCGCTGCCAAACTAGACCTCCTAATGAAGAAATTGGATTGCCAAGCCAATGGAGAAATGTTGGCACCGCCCAAGCTTTGGATGTCCACATGACATGTGAAGTCTCTGGCAACACGGGTCATATGGGTAGTCATTGCGCAAAACCCGTGAGGATGCCTTATACTTGAGCAACAATGGAAACTACAACAATGGCTATCGTCCAGAAGGTCAAGGGTGGGGCCAACCACGCCCTTTCTTTCAAGAGGGCTATAACAATGGCAATAATGGAAATCAGCCCAACTTGAAAGAGCTTGCAATTAATTAGCTGAAGATCAATGAAGCTATGTCAAAGAAGATGTCGACTAATGACAAGACCCTAGAAAGTATCAACACCAAGATAGAAGGATTATCCTCAGCCTTCAAGAAATAATAGAGCTTTAATAAGATGTTGGAGACTCAACTAGCTCAACTGGCAGCTGCTGTTGCACCAATGGAGAATGGGAAGATTCGGAGACAACCCGAAGCTCCCATAGAGTGTCAATACTGTGACCATGAGAGGAGGCAAGACACCTCGTGACCCACCATACCCTCAGCAGGAGAAGGAGGCAACTAGACAAGACAAGGAGGGGGTACTTTCTAGCAAAGTTGAAAAGATGAGTGAGAGAATGGCAAGGCAATTTGAGAACACAACTTTCATGCCACTCCCTCAACGAAGCAGAAAGCCAACAGTGGATGAGCAATTCAACCGTTTCATTGAAGTAATACAGAGGATCCACATCAGGTGGCCTTGCTAGATGTGATGCAAGTACCTACTTATGGTCGCTATCTCAAGGACATATTGAACAACAAGCGGCCATTCCCACCACAGAAGTTGTAAAGTTGACGAAAGACTGTAGTGCTGCTATACTCAACAGTCTTCCAGAAAAGAAAAAGGATCCAGGGTGTCCCACCATATCATGCTAAATTGACACTCAACACTTTGATAAGACACTTTGTGACCTCGGGCCAAGTTTGAGTGTCATGCCAAAGGTGGTCTTTGAGAAGCTCAACTTCACGGCATTATCACTAACGCCAATGCAGCTCCAGCTGGCCGATTCTTGGGTTCGCTATCCCGCGGGAATAGCTGAAGACGTCCCGTTGAGAATCTGGAACTGCTTCATCCCCGTGGATTTTGTGGTGCTCGACATGGATGTTGAGAATGAAATGCTGCTAATTCTTGGGTGACCAATCCTTATCATCGCGGATGCTCGCATTGACGTGGGAGCCGGAGAAATACTACAAGAATCACGATAAGAGACGACGGCCGCAAACCGTTGTCTATAAGGCCCAAACCATCATCAATAGCTTATTGACGACGGTATACGCTTATAGATGACGGTATACTGCCATCTACGTTTTTTGTCATCTATAACGTTATTGATGACGGTAACCATCGTCCATAAACTATTTGACGACGGCCAAAACCAGCTGTCCTCGATAAGTGACTTCTTCCACGTGGCAGCAGGGGAAGCTTATCGTCGATGGTGACAGGGACACCGTCGATAATAAGTTACAGTATCATCGACGGTAGAAGGGCACAAATGAAGTAAGATTATTAAATTTTTATCTTGAAGTTCGCAACCGTAAATTAAAAATTACAAAGCTCACCGTCTGTGAGGTTTACCACCACCGCTTGCATACGCGGCTTCGGGGAACGATTGGCGCGCTCTGCCAATCGAACTCTTCGCCTCGAAGCCTCCGCGCCTCCTCCCTGTACTTTGCCTGCAAAAAACCAGAAAAAATAACGTCATTAGTACTATTAAAGAGAATTCAATTAAGTTGAAAAAATTAACTCACCAAAGTCTCTGTCGCCGTCTGAGAAGACAGCTGGTCAGGCTGCGACGGGTCACTTCCCAAGTGACCCCTCTTCGACACCTCGATAGGTGCCGGTTGCTGACCGCTCTCGTGCTCCTATCGATACATGTTAGCACAATGAAGATTATAAAATTACTTAATAGAATGCTTATAGCACTTACCATCCGTTTAGCAAGGTGTATGTAGCCGTCCCCAGCCAAACGTTGTTTCCCGCCTGTCCCTCTACTCTCTCGACGGGTTCAGAAACTGACTTGAAGCCCTCGCTCGCCCAAAGAGCACACAGGGCACGGTACGTGTCCGGACGGCTGTCAAGCCACGCTACGCCGACCTGCACACATTTATTATTGAATGAAAACATTGATCACGATCATATAATGAAGCAAAGTAAACTAAAATCTTTACCTCTGCGTACTGTGCCTCCGTCAAGTACGTGTCACCCAATTCCTTTCCCGGCTCACCCTCGTCTGGATATAACTTGAAGTACACGTTTGTAGCTTGAATGCGAGCCATAGATAGTGATTGTGTCGCGATCTTCCTAGCGCAGTTATGGAAGACGAGACGAGCGTGATCCGTCTTCTCGGACTCGTCCTCCAAACGATACCGTGCCTGAAAAAAAAAGAAATATAAAACTAAATGTATGTAACTTATAATAAATTCGTATTACACAAATATTGTTCATACTTACCATGAAGTCGTGCCAAACAGCCTCCTGGTGGTTGCCGTGAAGAACGTCCTAGGCCCTATAGTAGTCATCCCAAGACGTGGCAGCGCGCATGTTCACTACACCAGGGTAGTGCAAACGGACAAGACGGCCCAAGACACCGTTCACCAGCGCGTGGCGTCCCTGTCCCGTGAACGAAGCATCCTCCCAAGTCCTGATACATGATTATCAATTAGTATACATATAAGGCTAAACGTATCTAAATTGAATTGTTAGACATTTACTTACCTATCGCCAACCGGATGAATAATGACCCGATTGTTTGGATCTGCAAAAGCCGGAGGAGGAGCCACTATGTGGCTCCTCCTAGTCCGCCGCTGTGGAACCGGCTCTGAACAAGAAGGCTCCGAAGAAGGGTGCTCCAAAGGAGGCTCTGAAGAAAGAGGCTCCGAAGAAGGAGGCTATGAAGAAGAAGGAGGCATCGTAGCCTCTGTGTCCTTAGACGTAGAGTCGCCCTGACAATTTTAAAGATTCATATTATAGAATAAAGAATTACTTATATCATTTATTTAATTAAATGTTCTTTACCTGTCGTGACCGCTGTACAGAACCAGGTGACGACACGGGTAGATGGCTCAACAACTGAGCCCGTATACCTCCGCTAAGCTGAGTCCCGTGGAAGATCTCGTCTGCTCTCGTGGGTGTCGGTGACAGAAAGCTCCCCGCCCCTGTACGTCGTCGTCGTCTGCTGCTGCTCGACGACATCCTGTCTAAAGGAAAATTTGCTGCTGCTGCTGCTTCAAGAACACGTTCTCATATGCCCGCCCATTGGCATGCACACAACTTGCTAGATGACTAATGATGGGCCAAATCTTCCAAACTTCTTTTGTATCCATGTAAATCTATAAAGACCAATGTTCCAAAAGGCGCTAGGCACTAGGCGGGCGGTGA
The DNA here is from genome assembly GCA_030760725.1 of Neostapfia colusana. Taxonomy (NCBI): domain Eukaryota; kingdom Viridiplantae; phylum Streptophyta; class Magnoliopsida; order Poales; family Poaceae; genus Neostapfia; species Neostapfia colusana. The sequence goes on along the minus strand of JASWHV010000001.1, from coordinate 42,396,164 downwards.
CCCTACGCCTATAGCCTAGGCGCGCCTAGGCATTTTTAGGCGGCGCCTAGGCTTTATGTACTGTATTGTATACTGTATTTTTTTGAAAGTATAGAAGTATATACATATGTCGTGGGCTATTTTTCACAGGCAACATCCGGTCTCTTCTGTGTTTCCCTCTCCCTCCCGCGCAGCATCCAGCCCAAGCAGCCTTTTGGCGCCTTTGTGCAACTCAGCCGAACCCCCCAACCCCTCTTCCCTGTCCCCCTCACTGCAATGAACCAAGGTCTCAGCCGCCTCTTGACACTGCTCCCCTACCCCTGCCCCGCCCCCTCACTCTTCCTGGATCTGCTCCCCGCCGCCACGACGCAACATGTTGCCCCCTGCTCCGCCTGGATCTGCCCCATGCGCCCTCCGGCTCCCACGCGCTCCACCTGGATCTGGTCTCGGATCTCGTCTCGCATCCACGGTCCGCCCATCCACGGATCGGCTCCCCCCGCCGCTGGCCCTGCTCGTGATGCCGCTGAATTGGCTCCCCCTACCTCCACCCCTCCATGCGAGCTTGCAATCCTCCCCTGCCCCAGGATTGGCTTGCCCTGCTGCCGCCCCTCCATGCAGCTTGCGATCCCCCCCCCCCCCGACGCCTCACGGCCGCCTCACTGCCGAGGCAAGGCGGAACCCCAGCGCGGAGCGCTGAGGCGTGCCTAGGCGTGCACCTAGAAACGCCTTTTGGAACGCTGATAAAGACGCATGTCAAGAATATTTTCTTAACCGCTCAAGCATATGTAAAATACCAGCTTTGCTTGGCCACTTGCCAAGAGCACATCTTAATTGAAAACTGAAAAGGAGCTTTAACACAGATTACCCCGGGCCTTTTTATGCTGATTGCCCCATACTTATTCATTGTATGGTTAGCGCTCTATATTCAGAATCTCTAAGCTACAGCTAGCTCGAAACTACTACCTCGATTTTTCTAACTAAAGGATCACAGGCTGATTCAAATTAAAGCTGACCAGAAGGGTCAAGTGAGTCGATCTGTCAGTTCTAGGGTATGTAAAGGCTTCAGCAATGGTAAATTACTGAAGTACAACCGACCCTTAGCTAGTGATATCATACTCACCGTGACAAGGACTGTTTGAACGGCAATCATAGACCAGTATTTTGCGAATCTGCAAGCAAAAACTGCCATCTGTGCAATATCGTCCCTCCTAAAACAAGTCCTTATCACCGGCATTTTCTTAGTAAACACATTTTTATTGTAATAATATTAACTTAGGAACGTAATAAGAAAAATAAACCACAACTTTCTAGTTTCTGTTTTTTAATAAACCAGAAAAACTTCATTGAGAAACCGGCAAAGAGGGGCGGCGGGGGCAGCGGGGCGGGAGGGGGGACGGGGCGGTCGGGCAGCGGTGCGGGAGGGGGTCAGGGCGTCGCAGGGCGGAGAGGAGCGGCAGGGAGAGGGGCGGCGGGGCGGCCGGCAGCGTGGCGGCAGAGAGGGGCAGCGGGGGCAGCCGTGCGAGAGGCGGGCCGGGGCGGCGGGGCAGCGGGGTGGGAGGGGGCCGTGGCGGCGCGGGGTGGCGGGGGCGGCCGGCGGCAAAGAGGGGCGGCGGGGGCAGCGGGGCAGGAGGGGGGACGGGGCGGTGGGGCAGCGGTGCGGGAGGGGGTCGGGGCGTCGCGGGGGTGGAGAGGAGCGGCAGGCAGAGGGGCGGCGGGGTGGCCGGCGGCGTGGCGGCAGAGAGGGGCAGCAGGGGCAGCCGGGCGAGAGGTGAGCCGGGTCGGCGGGGCGGGAGGGGGGCCGTGGCGGCGCGGGGTGGTGGGGGCGGCCGGCGGCACGGCGGCAGAGAGGGGCGGCGGGGGCAGCGGGGCGGGAGGGGGGACGGGGCGACGGGGCAGCGGTGCGGCAGGGGGTCGGGGCATCGCGGGGGCGGAGAGGAGCGGCGTGGAGAGGGGCGGTGGGGCGGCCAGCTGCAGAGAGGGGCAGCGGGGGCAGCCGGGCGAGAGGTGGGCCGGGGCGGCGGAGCAGCGGGGCGGGAGGGGGGCCGTGGTGGCGCGGGGTGGCGGGGGCGGCCAGCGGCGCGGTGGTGGAGAGGGGCAGCAGGGAGAGGGGCGGTGGGGAGAGGGGCGGCAGGGAGGAGGGCATACCTCGGGAGCCGGCGACCGGAGACTGGGCGGCAGAAACCGGCGAGGGTGACGGCGAGTCGGGAGGCGGCGCACGGAGCGGCGGAGACCGGCGACGCTGAAGCGGAGTCGGGAGGCGGTGCGGGCGGGAGAGAACGCCGCCCCCCGACTCGCGGGGTCGGGAGTATATCGAGCTTATTGACGACGGTTGTTTCTCACCGTCGTCAATAAGCAGCTTATTGACGACGGTTGTGTCTCCCCGTCGTCAATAACGCCTCTAGTGGGGCCGGATATTGGCCAAATTTGACGACGACCGTTATAGACGACGGCCGCCGTCGTCTTTAAATTTATTGACGACAGTACTAGGTTAACCGTCGTCAATTACAACATTATTGACAACGGTTGTATCTAGCCGTCGTCAATTAATTAAAAGACGACGGCCCCGTCGTCAATATATTTGGCCGTCATCAATGGTCGCTTTTCCTGTAGTGAAATCCGTTTCCAAATTAACGGCAAGGAAGAAAAATTTGACTTTCAGCCAAGGAGGGAGCAATGCTCCATGATCAAGATAAAGTATGGCCAGAATGTCAAACACATAAGAGAAGTTAAGGTGACACCCTGTAACACCCTCAATTTCACTATCATGCATTGCATACATTTTTCATTTAGAGGAGCATTTAAAAAGAAGAAGAAATAAAGAAAGGAATATAGAAGCTACTAAAACGATAAAATGAAATAGAAATGTAAAATGATGAAGATAAAATAGCCAATTTGAGTCACCCCAATTTTTCCTCAATGCTTCCGAAAATTTTCCCAATTTTTCCTGATTTCCCCAAATTACCCAAAATTCCCCTAGTGGGAATTTCCCCCCACATTTGGGAGGAATTTTCCCCCAATTTGGCCGCACCAAATTAAGGTGGAGAAACCCAAATTGGGCAACCCCCCCCCCCCGTGGCTGCAGCCCATTAGAAGGTGGAACCCTAGTCCCCACCTCTAGGACCCTTGGGTTAGTCCCCCACCTCTAGGACTCTTGGGTTAGTCCCCCACCTCTAGGACTGTTTGGTTAAGTCCCCACCTCTAGAACTCTTTGTCCCCCACCTCTAGGACTCTTTGGTTATGTCCCCTAGCTCTAGGACTCTTTGTTCCCCACCCCTAGGACTCTTCCCCCCCTTATAAATATAACTCCCCCTGGCCGCACCCCTCTCTCTTTTGGTCGCCCCCCTTGCTGCCAAGTCGCTGAGTTCCCCCCTCGCCAGAATTTGGCCGCCGTCGAGCCCCGTCACGCCTTGCCGTTGCCAGAAAAGAAGCCCCCGATGTTCTGCCCTACCCGCAGCCCCGTAATTCTCCACAGAAAATCCTCCGCTGCTGCTATTGCTAGGAGCGAGGCCCTGCCGCAAGGGAGAAGTGAGGTAGGTCTTCGTTACCCCTCTTACAACATTGCCGCTGTTTCTACGCACCCGTTTTCTTCGCGCCCTGCAAGCAGAAAGTTCTGTGTGTGGACAGACCATGTTTTGGTCAATTTTTGACGGTGGAATTGATCTACATCTTGTGTCAAGATCATCACCACGTCCACACTTGATCCCAGCAACCTTGATCATCATAAAACCCCATGAAAGCCTACTAAAACATGCAAGAACACGTACAAACTGGTTTTATAAAACTGCGCCATTGGAATTGCATTCATTCACCTCATTGCATCTTGAGTAATGTTTGTGTGTGATATTTGATTGTTGTAATATGTGTATGTGCATGGTCGTGAGTAGAATGACATGCTCAAGAGGCCATCTACGAGGAGCTACAGCACCAAGACTTCGAGACGCTTGAGCAACATGAGCCACGAGAGCAAGGCAAGTGCCCCTTGACCATATTGATCCCATGTTTTCGAAACTGTTTTGCTTGCGAAAACTCGTATGCTTGTGTCAACTTGATGGGACACCCTCTTATAGGAGTTTACTAGTTTTGTTAACCATCCTTGTCGTCGGGAAAGTTGATGAGTTGGGTATGGTCGTTTTTCCTTTTTGCTTCGCTTAGCTCATGGGATACAGGAAGCTGAAATAAAACTTGTTAGCTACTGCACTAATGATATTAAAAATGATAAGAACTTGATGATGTTGATGAGCATGGAATCAGGGAGATCTAGTCAAGCTTGGGTCGTGGATGTTGCTGAATGAGATGGTGGTTTGCTTGCCATAGATATAAGGACCGGTTCATGCGAGCACATGCCAAGAAAACAGTGCCACCACAAGGCCAAATATGGGTGCGGCTTAGCTGACTAATTAGGTGTGTTGCTAGCTTGTTATGGACCATTGGATGGTGCGGGGAATGGGAGTCGAGAGGGACTGCCCTGGGAACTGCATGGCACAAGAGGGGGCCCGTGGGTGGGAGAATGGAGATTCGAGCCTGCCGGTGAAACCTCAGTGGGTCCATACATTCTAGTAGCCCCTTTGTAAAGGCTATTTTGTGATCTCTTGGCTATACACCGACGGTTGTGTACTGGTATAATGGAGGTTCTTTCCAGTCGCCAACGGGTGACGAAATCACAAACTTGTGGGTAAAGTATTGCCACCTCTGCAGAGTGTAAAACTATCATGATAGCCGTGCTTCCGGTTACAAGCACCTGGCTAACTTCCATGATTAGAGGCAAAACTGGGATGTTTATTTGGTATGGTTGTGTTATGGTCATCGGGATTGGTTTTGGGACTGTTTTGGGTCATGACAATGAGTTTGGTTTCGGTCATAGGAAAATGAGACGGTTATGAATATTTATGAATATGAGATGAACTTGAGAAAGATTATTGGCTGGTTGAGACTTGATAAATGGTGAATTATGATGAGAGAATGTTTCTGAATTACTTGTTTATGATGGGATTTAACTCACCTAGAAATAGTTGCTTTTTTACCTTGTTTGTGAAATAAAATTTACTTGCTGCAATGAGCCTTTTTATTCCCTACCTTGTTGTAAACTACATGTCATACTTTCCCACACTTGCTGAGTACGACATATACTCATCCTTGCATTCCCACATATTAATCAGCTACAGGAGAAGAGTACTTGGAGGAATATGTGGAGTACTAGGCGTGCGCACTACCGTCAACATGCCAGTGGAGTTGAAGATTGGAGTCTCGTGTTTTAGTCATTTTCCGCTGCCGTTAGAATCTTCCGCTGCAAGAATAAGATAGATATTCATGAGTGAGACATTGAGTCATTGTAGTAAAGTACTTAAATACTATTTGTACGTGGTTATATTCTGAATTCAGTTTGTGGAATACATGTGTATGTGTGATGAACATCCTGGGCACACATATGCATTCACTTGGTTCATTCTTGGAACCGGGTGTCAAATTGGTACCGGAGTCACATTGACCATATGACGTAAGGCTAGGTAGAATGGACACTCTAAAACACATAGGAACACCCCTCTAAACTGTTATTTTCAAAAATTTCTTGCTGCTGCACTTTAATGGTCAACTCAGCCACCGCAAAGTGCTATTTTCAACCCCTCTTTTTTTCTTTTCTTGTGGACAGCCACACTTTCTGTTTTCTTGCTTCATAATTCTGAAATTTTGGAGTTATTTCTTTCTTCTCTAAAGTTTCTCATGTCTTAATTATAGATGCCGGTCATAGGAGCACAACATGCATAAGGACTCGTCCACCACCACTTGGGAGTGCACTTAACCCCATTGAGGTGTCTGATGGACCATATTGGGAGGAGGTGAAGATGGGACCTCATGAGGAAGATGAGGTCAGTAGCTCTATGCATGAGTAAGAGGATCCGGAAGAGGTGGAACCATTCGAGGATGACATGGAAAATGATCCACAAGAGCAGCATTGGTACGCAACCCAGGAGGAATTTCACGCGGGCTTACAACCAGCGGAGCCTCATAAAGCTATGTCGGAAGGAGATAAATCCAAAGAGGAGCCACCCCATTCTGAGGCCGAGAATGAAGGTGATGAATGGGCCAACCGTTCAGTTCAGGAATTTCCAGCCCAACGGGATGGAGGGAGGACACATATCCAAGGAGCTTAAAGAGTTTCTGGATTGCTGCAGCTTATACCCGGAGTATCTCCTCAAGAAAGTCCCTCGTCTCAGACATGAAGAGTGGAAGGCTGAGGTAACCATCCTATCTAACGGTAGGGTTGTCACTCGGCACTTCGCACCCACATGGAGAGCTACAAGGGCAGCAGCTATTGATGATGCCGCATCGGATGCACTCACCGGACTGTGCTACGCCTTCCGTGAGCAGCTTGAGAACACTACTTTTGGGCTGCACCCGTATCAGATGAGTGGTACAAGGGAGATCATTGGACCCCATGAAGGAGCTCTTTCCAACCCACAAGCTTCTGACAAGTCTCAAAGGTTGCTTGTGGAGTTAGGAAACCGCTATGCCAGCGCACAAGAAGAGATCCGTTACCTCCGCAAGAAGTTGTACTTGCTGGAAAAACAGGAGGAGACTCATGCCAACGCGGGAGAAAATGGAGCACAAGCGTCATCTATCCCTACATGGACTGCCAACACACCATGGCATGCGCCCATGTATGGACCACCCCCATCACACGTCGAGAACAGCACCGATTCTCACGATCAAGTATAGGTTTCCCCATTGAATAATCTGTAAAAGGAACATTTAGATCGCAGTAAATCAAATAAGAGTGGTGTGCAGAATTTTATGATGATTGCTTGTGTTTGTGTGCTTGGTGTGAGTTGTGGGACGCTTCGGCGAATGTCCACATCCACACATAGTGCAGAGACGTGAGATGCTTCAGCACTTGTTCACATCCTCATATAGGCTGAAATTAATAAAAGAAGTTGCTTAGTTCATACACATTGATGCATATAGTTGGGAAATCACTTCTTTCAAATTCTAAATTCTTTTCCAAAAGTAAGCCTGAAAACAAGGGATGTATACTTTCTTGCCAACCTTATCGTCTTGGATTCCCAAGGGATTGACATAATACTTGGAATGGACTGGTTAAGCAAGCACAACGGAGTAATTCAATGTGCTCAGAGGATCGTGCAGTTGACGAGTGAGCACGGTACTCATATTCAGTTTGAGGCAGCCCAACCTACAACTGAGAAGGCAGTGCTGAACTACATCAAAGAAGTGACATTGGAAAGCATTCTGGTGGTTCAAGAATATTCAGATGTTTTCCCAGAAGAACTTCCAGGTATGCCACCTGATCGGGACATTAAGTTTGCCATTGGTTTAGTACCCGGAACTGCACCTATAGCAAAGATGCCATATAGGATGCCTGCTAATGAATTAGTGGAGCTCAAGAAGCAAATTCAGGAGCAGCTAGAAAAGGGTTTTATATGCCCAAGCTCGTCACCGTGGGGAGCCCCTGTACTCTTCGTGGACAAGAAAGATGGAACCCAAAGGATGTGTGTGGACTATAGGTCTCTAACTAAGTGACGATCAAGAATAAGTACCCGCTGCCCCGCATAGAGGACTTGTTCGATCTAATGAAAGGTGCCTGAAATTTCTCCAAGATTAATCTTCGGTCGGGACACTTCCAGCTGAAGATTAAGCCCTCCGACATACCCAAAACTGCATTTCGAACACGGTATGGTTCATATGATTATACCGTTATGTCATTTGGGTTGACGAATGCACCTGCATACTTTATGTACCTCATGAATAAGGTCTTCATGGAGTACTTGGAAAAGTTCGTCGTTGTTTTCATCGATGATATCATGGTGTATTCAAAAAGCGAGGAAGAACATGAAAAACACTTGAGGTTAACGTTGCAAAAACTGCGAGAGCATCAATTATATGCTAAGTTCAGCAAGTGTCAATTTTGGCTAAAGGAGATATCATTCTTAGGCCACATTATCTCGGAAGTAGGAGTATCGGTTGATCCCGGAAAAGTGAGAGATGTTTTCAAGTGGAACCAACCGCAGAATGTGAGGGATATTCGGAGTTTCCTTGGGATGGCTGGATACTACCGCCAGTTCATCAAGGATTTCTCCAAAATAGCGAAGCCTATGACTGAATTGCTGATGAAAGGAAAAGCATTTTAGTGGACACAAGCGTGTCAAGACAGCTTTGAAGAGCTAAAGAAGAGATTAACGACAACACCGGTCTTGGTATTGCCGGACGTGAGCAAGAGCTTCGATATATATTGTGATGCATCAAGACAAGGGCTTGGATGTGTGCTTATGCAAGGAGGACAAATGGTTGCCTATGCATCGAGGCAATTAAATAAACATGAGCTGAATTACCCCACACATGACTTTGAACTTGCAGCCATGGTACATGCCTTGAAGATTTGGAGCCATTACATCCTTGGTCACCGATGTGAGATCTACACGGATCATAAGAGCCTCAAGTATACATTCACGCAAACGGATCTGAATTTGAGGCAATGTTGATGGTTGGAACTCATCAAGGATTATGATGCTGGAATCAACTATCACCCCGGAATGGCCAATGTAGTAGCTGATGCGTTGAGCTGAAAAGGAGCATGTCACCAACTCACGGTTCGGGAGCTGCCACCCAAGCTGCGTAAGGAGTTTGAACGGTTACATCTTGGGTTCTTGAACGAGATGGAGGTGATCAAACTGAACTCAACGCTGGAACAAGAGATACGAGATGGCCAAGCAACAGATGAGGAAATCAAGGGAAGAATCTGACAAGGCATAGAAAAGGAGTTCGAGGAAGACGAGAAAGGCACGCTTTGGTTAGGGAAAAGGATTTTTGTGCCTAACAAAAAGCAGATTCGTGACACGATATTAAAGGAGGCACATGACTCATCTTATTCCATAAACCCCAGCTGTCCAAAGATGTACAAGGACCTGAAAACACGCTATTGGTGGAATGGTATGAAAAGGGACATCACTAAAGATGTTGCCCTATGCGACACGTGCCAACGAGTGAAGGCCAAACATCAAAGACCCGCTGGATTGTTGCAGCCATTGAAAATATCCGAGTGGAAGTGGGAAGACATCAGTATGGATTTCATTGTCAGATTGCCATGTACTCAGTCCGGCTACGACTCTATTTAGGTTATCATGGATCCATTGACAAAATCAGCCCACTTTATTCCTGTGAGCCAACTACACCATCGCACAATTATCCGAGCTGTGTATGGAGCAAATCGTGTGTCGTCATGGAGTTCCGAAGAGGATAGTTTCAGATCGAGGTTCTCAGTTTACCTCTAGGTTCTGGAAGAAGCTGCATGAAGCCATGGGTACACGATTGAATTTCAGCTCCGCATATCACCCGCAAACCGATGGGCAAACTGACAGGACAAATCAAATTTTGGAAGACATGTTGAGAGCTTGTGCCTTGATGCATGGGTGTAGTTGGGATAAGAGCTTGCCATATGCTGAATTCTCATACAACAACAGCTACAAGACACCTTGAAGATGTCACCATTCGAAGCATTGTATGGTAGACGGTGTAGAACATCATTGTTCTAGAATGAGACTGGAGAAAGCCAAGTATTCGGAACCAAAGTGCTGCAAGACGCCGAAAAGCAAGTCCAAACGATACGTGAAAACTTGAAGGCCGCTCAGTCATGACAAAAGGTTTATGCGGACAATAGGCGAAGAAGATTGATCTTCGAAGTTAGAGACTTTGTATATCTTAAGGTGTCGCCTATCCGAGGCCAACGACGGTTTAACGTCAAAGGAAAGTTAGCACCTCGCTACATCGGGCCATTCAAGATTTTGGGCAAGCGAGGAGAGGTAGCCTATGAACTAGAGCTACCAACGCACCTCTCCGACATGAACAACGTGTTTCATGTATCTCAGCTCAAGAAATGCCTAAGAGTACCATAAGAACAAGTACCAATGGATGAGTTAGAGCTTCAAGAGGATCTGACCTACACGGAACACCCCATCAAAATTTTGGACGTAAAGGAGAGGGTCACAAGAAACAAAGTGATCCGTTGGTGCAAGGTACAATGGAGCCATCAGATGGAAGCCGAAACTACATGGGAACGTGAGGAAGATCTCAAGGTGGAATTCCCCCATCTCTTCTCCACTCTATCAAATCTCGAGGGCGAGATTCATTTTAAGGGGGTAGGTTTGTAACACCCTCAATTTCACTACCATGCATTGCATACATTTTTCATTTAGAAGAGCATTTAAAAAGAAGAAGAAATGAAGAAAGGAATATAGAAGCTACTAAAATGATAAAAGGAAATATAAATAGAAGATGATGAAGATAAAATAGCCAAATTGAGTCACCCCAATTTTTCCCCATTCTTCCAAAAAAAATCCAAATTTTTCCTGATTTTCCCCAAATTCCCCTAGGGGAATTTCCCCCACATTTGGGGGGAATTTTCCCCCAAATTGGCACACCAAATTAGGGGGCAAAAACCCTAATTGGGCACACCCCCCTTGGCCGCAGCCCATTAGAAGGGGGAACTCTAGTCCCCACCTCTAGGACCTTTGGGTTAGTCCCCCACCTCTAGGACTCTTTGGTTAAGTCCCCCACCTCTATGACTCTTTGGTTAAGTCCCCTCCCTCTAGGACTCTTTGTTCCCCACCCCTAGGACTCTTTTCCCCCTTATAAATATAACTCCCTCCTGGCCGCACCCCTCTGTCGTTTGGTCACTGCCCCACCCTTTCTGCCAAGTCGCTGAGTCCCCCCCCCCCTTGCTGGAATTTGGCCACCGTCGAGCCCCGTGACGCCTCACCGTCGCTGGAAAAGAAGCACCCGATGTTCTGCCCTACCTGCAGCCCTGTAATTCTCCACAGAAAATCCTCCGCTGCTGCCATTGCTAGGAGGGAGGCCCTGTCACAAGGGAGAAGTGAGGTAGGTCTTTGTTACCCCTCTTACGACATCGCTGCTGTTTCTACGCACCTGTTTTCTTCACCCCCTGCGAGCAGAAACTTCTGCGTGTGAACAGACCATGTTTTGGTCAATTTTTGACGGTGGAATTTATCTACATATTGTGTCAAGATCATCACCACGTCCACACTTGATCCCAGCAACCTTGATCATCATAAAACTCCATGAAAGCCTACTAAAACATGCAAGAACACATACAAACTGGTTTTATAAAACTGCACCATAGGAATTGCATTCATTCACCTCATTGCATCTTGAGTAAAGTTTGTGCGTGATAATTGATTGCTGTAAGTTTTTTATGTGCATGGTCGTTAGTAGAAGGACACGCTCAAGAGGCCGTCTACGAGGAGCTACAGCACCAAGAATTTGAGACGCTTCAGCAACACGAGCCACGGGAGCAAGGCAAGTGCCCCTTGACCATATTGATCCCATGTTTTCGAAACTGTTTTGCTTGCGAAAACTCGTATGCTTGTGTCAACTTGATGGGACACCCTCTTCCAGGAGTTTACTAGTTTTGTTAACCATCCTTGCCGCCGGGAAAGTCGATGAGTCGGGTATGGTCTTTCTCCTTTTTTCTTCACTTAACTTACGGGTAAGGGAAGCTGAAATAAAACTTGTCAGCTACTGCACTAATGATATTAAAGATGATGAGAACTTGATGATGTTGTTGAGCATGGAATCAGGGAGATCTAGGCAAGCTTGGTTCGTGGATGTTGCTGAATGAGATGGTGATTTGCTTGTCGTAGATCTAAGGACCGGTTCATGCGAGCACATGCCAAGAAAACAGTGCCACCACAAGGCCAAATATGGCTGCGGCTTAGCTAAATAATTAGTTGTGTTGCTAGCTTGTTATGGACCATTGGATGGCGTGGGGAATGGAAGTCGAGGGGACTATCCTGGGAACTACATGGCACAAGAGGGGGCCCGTGGGTGGGAGAATGGAGATTCTGTGAGGTCCCGCCATCCCGATCACTCACGGGGATGGGGCACCTCGCACGGGAATCGCATTGGGTGGTGCCGTGCGATGCGACACCCAATAGCACACATAATACAGCATCATATTACATAAATCAAATGGAAGCTTACAAAGCGTAAATTTTACAAATACTTCTCAAAATATTCTACAGCGGAAGACTATTACAACTCACGTCTCGTACCTATGCTAAGCAACAGAGAAGGTGTCCAGCCCGCGGACCCTTATCGCTAGCAACACTCTCCCAATAGCAGCGGCAAGGGTTGCCATGAGTTCACACCTCGGAGAGCTCCGAGTCTCATCGGACACCCGCACATATCAGCGTACAGTTATTACCTGCAAAACAACTCATGCAGTGTCTGTGAGCACGAAGCTCAGCAAGACTAACCCGTCACCCTAGTCATGAAACTCTACATGCTGAAAATAGAGGGCTGAATTTAGAAGTCTGCACAAAAGATGAACTTGAGCTAAAGGAGAGTCCTTACTTAAAGTTGTAAGCAACTTTTATAGCCCTTGCGCAATTTACATCGAGACTCCACAATCAAACAAGAAACGCTTCATCTCGATGTCACTTGCCCGAGGTGAAAGTAACTTTAGTGAGCTACCCTAGACTCATACGGACCTTGCGCCATCAATGTCGAGGCTCCACAATCAAACAAGAAACGCTTTGTCCCGACGCTACTAGCCCAAGGTGGAAATTAAATTTAGTGAAGTGTTGATCGTTCCTCATCTCCGTTATGAGGATTACTCACGAAGCATTATTAACTTTTCCCAGTTTATTACTACGTCACGACGCAGAGAACAATTATGCTCGGTCCATTCCGCGAGCGACGGTAATTGCAATAAAAACACCCGGCTGACACGACACGTACGCCCGTACTCGACGTAGCACACAGCAACCGTCACTGACGTCGTACGTGGCAACCTTTCACACGACACCCAAATGTCGAACCGGTCCCACCGACTGGGATTAAGTCTCTCTACGGCAAACCCTCGTAGAGCCGACTTCTCTATCCTTTCAGCATCGGCATCAGACGGTGAGGTATGCCTCGACACCCAGGTTAACATGTTACATCAGTTTCCTGGGTCCCATATAGCCAGTATGCATCCGGTACACAACTCAAACTTATCCAACGGGCCGCACACGAGAACGGGCCTTAATCGACTCAGACATAGTCCAGGTTCACAGGACCACGTCCTTGACCCTTCCATCCGCTGCCCGGTCTCCATTCCCAACTATGAGGATCAATTCCCATCTCTTCCGATTGATCCCCCTTAACCCCGTTTCACGAGTAGGAATCTGCCCACTCGAGTTACACCTCTTTTAATCCACTTTTGTTGAGATCAGCAGTTATAATTAATTGATAACATATCCTACATTAAACTCCAGGGTTTTCTGGGTCATGCATTTGGAGTTTCATACCATCTAGACATAATGCAATAAATAAATGGCTAGACGTATGAAGTGAATACAAATAAAAACTTGTAAGTTTTGATGCAAACTGGAGCTTGCCTTTGTTTTGCAGGGGCTAATATATATAACTCAGTTAGTTAAGATCACTTGGCTGGATCTCTTGCCTCCCTCCTTTGATCTCCACTCCAATGACTTGAAGTCCTTCACGTAGATGCTACACGTAATGCATATGCACAATTGTTTAATTGTAAATACTTTGCTACAAGTTCTAATAACAAGTTTTCAAAAACTGGAAACCTGTTTAAGAATCTAAAATTACACTGGTGCTAGTGGTTTGGGTTTGGGTCCAAGTAACATGATCAGGTGCTAAATGTTTTCCCCTCATCTATATTGATCACCTTAAGAGGTTAAACAGAACAGGGGTGATCCAGAGCTCCAATGGATCTGAGAATTTTCATGTGAGTTCCTTGTCCCAAGAAAACCCTCTGGACCAAAAATTAGCACTTTTCATTGAGTGGTTTGTTCAGAACAATTTTCTAAGCAATTAAGCAAAGAAGAATTAATTCTGAGATCACATCCATGTTTATGCCAAACTTAGTGAACTACAATTTCAATAATAGCTCATAGAGTTTGCATGAATTTTTCCTAGCATTTTTGGAGCTAAGATTTGCCCAGAACTGAATTTCCATGTTTTTTGGAAATTCTCTGAAAAAGTTTCTGTATTCAATTGAACACAGCAACTTCAACTCTGAATTGCTCTGATCAAATCAACTCCAAATGGTCTGAAACTTTTACAGGAGTTCACTAACTCCCTAAATAATATTCTGGCAAAATTTGAGGATTTTTGGATTAACCAAACTCCATCTAAAATTCTTTTGCTGAAAAGCTTTAAAGAATTTTCCAGAATGAAATAATGAGTTTCATACATATTGGGTTGCATAGTTGGATATATCTATTCAATACGAATCCAACCCAATTTGAATCACTAAATTTGGAGCTTCCTAGCAAAAAATTATGAGGTTCTAAAGTTTGGGGAAATCTGAATTTGAACTCTGTTCTATTTTTCCCATTTTCAGAGGCTTAAGAAATTAACACCACATTTGGCCAAGCAAATGAGGTCCAATGCTTCTGAAAATTTTACTGGAGCTCAAGTATTTTTGGTGGAATCTCCTGCCCAAAGTTGGGAATTTTCCAATACACAGAGCTCCTGGAAAAAGTCCTACAATTTTTCCTTATATGAATTAATGAGCCAAAACCAGGGATTTTTATAAATATTGGGCCGTACCCCTTGATAGTACTCTCTTAGAGAAATCCAACAAATTTATCTCACTATTTTTGGAGCTTTCTACACAGAGTTATGAATTTTCCAAGTTTGAACAACTCTCTGTTTGATTTTAAACAGAACAGTCACATGTGGGGCCCACGGGTCAGGTGCTTCTTCAACCTCCCGCCAGAGCCCGCGGGTGCACACGGCAGAAAGCGTGGCACGGCTCGTTCTCTCTCATTTCTCCACCAAATGAGCTCCGGTTTCGCCCTACATGATCCTTGGAACATGGCACAGCTGCCGGGCAAGGTTTCCGCGCATGAAAACGGCCGAAAACAGGTCGGCACCGGTGGGGCGGCTCGGGAGCTCGGCATCAACGCGTTCTGGCGCGTCCGAAGCTTCTCCCGGCGAGCTACCTTGCCCTAAAGCATCACCAGAGCTCGTGGAGCATGGAACGCATCTCAGTTCGTGCAGCAATTGGAGGGAATAGGGCGGTGACCGGAGACCCGACCCGTTTTTGCCGCCGGCGACGAATTCTCGTCCCCCGGGGCCTGTGATGATCGGTTATTTTGGTTCTCGGCGTGAGAGGGCGCTAGGGAATCTAGTTGATGTGGTTTGAATTGTAGGAGGTATGATCAATCGGTTTGGGAGAATTTCAAGAATTAAACACGGTCTGTTCTATGCGTGCGCCGGTGCCAAAAATCGAATTCCGGCGAGCCGGCGTCGGGGGAGAGCAGGGGGACGACGGGATGAGGATCAGTACCTCATGGCGCACCACTGTGGCCTCTTGAGCACGCCGGAGAAGCGCTGGAGCAGCCAGTTGATGTGCAGCAGCGAGGGTGTGTCGTTGCTCTGTTCTGCGGAAGAAAACTGGCTGGTCACGGTGGAGGAACGCTGGAACTGAGCTGAGGATCCGTGTAGCCGTCGAGGAGCGAGGGGCGCAGCTCTTTGGTGCCTCAGCCGGGCGCCCAACTCGTGGGAATGGCTCGGTGGCGATCACCTGAGGCGCAGCAGCGTTTTTTGTTGGGTGAGCACGTGAGGAAGAAAAACGATCAGTGGCTGCCTCGGCTGTGCAGGAAAGATAACGGTGAGGGAGCACAGCCACCCCAGCGTTGCCAGCGCTAGGTGAAAGAAAGAGGAGGTAGCTCGGAGCTGCTCGGTGTCGCCGGGAGAAAACTCCTCGGTGGAGTGAAAGCCAGAGAGAAGACTTAGTGTATAAGTCTAAATATCACTATGACATGTGGGTCCCACTGCCCCTTCTTATCCCCTCTCATTTTTCTCACAAATATCTCCACACTTTGGCAAATGCTAGAAATCAAATGGTGAGAATTCAAATCTGAAATGTTTTTGGACATTTGGACAAGTTTCATCCAAATTCAAATGTATATTTGAACTCATTGCAATTTAAGTCCATTTGGAAAATGGATAGCAAATATCTTCCAAAATCAATGATACTTTGCCTACCCCCTAATTTGGAATTAAGGAATTCAAATATGAACTCTGATATTTTTTTTGGCTGCTGCAAATGAGATTTTTAATACAACAGTTTGAACACCATTGTGTTACTCTCATTTGAATTTTTGAGTGGAACAATTTGTTCTCAAAATCAAACTTTAGCTTCCTCACACATATGGGAACTTCCCACCTTAGTTTTAGACCCCTCTTGGGTTCCAAGACTTCAAATAAATATTTGAACTAGTGTGAAGAAGGCTCTCATGTGTATTATCACGTGTGAAAAAGTTTAAACAAGTCCCATTTTTCATACATCGGAAACCAACTTTGCACAAGCAAGAGTTTCCTTGTATTCATATTTTTGGGACCTTTACAATCCTCACCCCTTAAAAGAATCTAGTCCCGAGATTACAGGGTAAAAATGAGAGGAAGGATGGTGGAAAATTAACTAGCGTGCGACGTCAAGAGTTGGGATAATTGGTGCGAAGAAATCCTTCGCTTTCCCATGTCGCTTCACTCTTGGAGGAATCACTCCCTGAAACTTTATAGAACCACAACGTATGGTCGCGTGCGGTTCGGTCCGTTATGTCGATGATCTGGACCAGTCCCTCAAGAGATGTGAGATCTGGTTTCAGTTCTCCGGTATTTCCCAGCTGAATGGTGGTTAAACACTTGAGGCACTTCCTCAGCCGAGAAATGTGGAAGATGTCGTACACACCGGTGAATATCGCTGGTAACTCCAGCCGGGGTGCAACTGACCTACATCTTTCCGAAAACCTGGAACGGACCGACGAATCGTGGTGAATGGAAACTTGACAAGTGAGCCTTGTCAAAAATCTCTCCTCCTAGACTCTGGGTTACGGGGTACGACGATTCTGTCCTTAAATCACAGGACGTCGTCTCCGTCTTTCCGGAAATACTTCAGTTTTCCCCACTGTCTATACATCTCCGCAAATGTGACATGCCCTTATCACGTTTCTGGGCTGCCACCTTTTCTTCGCGGATGGTGGGGATGAAAGCTAAATTGTAGAGAGCTCTAAGGTGAACCATACATATTGGTGGCTCGCTCTCTTCCAACGGGGTGATAGTTGGATTATGAACGTGTGACTGGCGACTCCCGCATTCGCCCACGTTAACCTTGCCGGGGTGATAATGGATCTCTATTTCGTAATCCTTTATCAACTCCAACCATCTTTGCTGCCTCATGTTCCACTCCTTCTGAGTGAATATGTACTTGAGTCTCTTGTGGTCGATATATAAATGCATGAGGTTACCGAGTAGATAGTGCCTTCACATTTTTGAGTGCGAGTACCACGGCAGTGAGTCCTAAGTCATGTGTTGGATAGTGTTGCTCATGATTCCTGAGTTGTCGTGATCCATATACGACCACCCTTTGGTCTTGCATCAGCACACATCCTAGCCCAAAGCCGGATGCATCGCAGTACACAACGAACGGTTTTGTTGTGTTTGGCTGCGCCAAAACCGGTGCTGATGTTAAGTGTTTTATTAATGCCTTGAACGCTGCTTTACTTGCTGGACCCCAAACATCTTTGGTAGTCTTCTTCAGCAGCTCTTTCCTAGGCTTGGCAATCTTTGAGAAGTTCGAAATGAACCTCCGATAATATCCCGCGAGTCCGAGGAATTTTCCAGTACCTCGTTAATAGACCGCGGGGGCTTCCAATGCAGCACTGGTGCGATATTACTCGCGTCTACAGCGATGCCCTTCGCCGAGATGATATTCCCGAGACAAAGTACTCGTGATATCTAGAATTTCACAATTGCTGAATTTCACGTATAGCTTGTGATCCCGCAGCCGTTGCAAGACTATACGCAGGTGCTTCTCGTGTGCTCCCTCCGAATTGGAATAAACTGGTAGGTCGTCGATGAAGACCACGACAGACACATCCAGATCCGGCATGAATACCGAGTTCATCAAGTACATGAACTGAGCTGGAGAATTGGGGAGGCCAAGGAACATGGAAAGGTATTCATAAACTTCGTACCTCGTTGAAAAAACTGTCTTCAGAACAGCCTCAGCCCTTATGTCAATCTGATGGTACCCTGACCTAAGTCCGTCTTGGAAAAGATCCTTGCTTTGACCAACTGATCAAACAATATGTCGATCTGTGGTAACAGGTATTTGTCCTTGATTGTCACAATGTTAAGCGGACGAAAATTAACACTAAGCCGTAGTGTTTCGTTCCTCTTCCTACTACACAGCGTAGAGCAACCCCAAGGTCGTGAGCTTGGTTGTAAAACACATTTGCTCATGGTTTCCCTTAGTTGCTCCTTCAACCGTTCTCTTTGCTGTGCAGAACAGACTCTTCTGTCCTAACCCAGATTTTGATTTGTTTATAAGCATTTTCATAACTCAAGTTGAATACTAAAATTAAATTTAACTTCAATATATTTCCAACGAGTACTCCTATGCCTCTAGATCATTTCTGTATCAGAAGTTATGATTTCTCAAAGTTGACAGAATTCCTGGACAAAATTTGCCAGCATCTCTTTTGTATGTGGCTGACTTTATCACTGTTGTATACACAGATACAATATGAATCTGAACAACCTCTGAACTACAACAATGTTGCACATCTCATAGCCTTTCCAACGGTGTATCATGGGCTCCTTAGGGATTTTTCTACAGGAGGTTATGGCTTAAAAACAGAAAGGTCCAGAGAGGTTTTTCTGCTGTCCTGGTTCTGAACAGTTTGCCTTCATCTGGACTTTTCACCAACTTAACTTGTGATTTTGCTCTGGAGGTCTACAAGAAAGTTGTATAGCACTTGAAAATCTTTCCAGAACTGTATCATACACCTTAATTGGATCAAGCTACTCTGAGTTATGCTCTGTTAAAGTCCAGCAAGACTTCCTGCCAGAAACAGAGCACTCTGTTTTTGAAATCTTTGAAACCTAAACTTTCTCTTATTTGAATCTTAGTCAAAATAAGAGTTCAGTAACTAATATTTGTTTCAAACTTACATTTTTAGTTGAAAGTTAGCTCATCAATCGATTCTTCATAGGGAAGAGGTTATTAAGTTTAGTACGGCGTCAATGCACCGTAAGAAACATGTCGGTACTACGTTGCCTCTCCAAATGAAAATCCTAAACCGAATTATACCGGCATATCCATTTTATCAGTGGCACTAAACGGTCTCTTGCACACGTGTACTACACGGGATACGTACGTGGTTAGTACCTGCAGAAGACACTTAATAGTGGTGCACTCAAAGGTTGTTTCATTTCAGGCAGTTCTATAGTTGAAAGTAAATACAAATGCCCGTATCATTGCCATACGGCCGTCCTTGAGTTAAGTCACGTCTCAAGGTACGTGATCATGTTTCAACACCACACGACAGGGAACCCGAGTATATCATGAACGGGTCGTCACGGTTGGGAATGTTATCAACCCAACGGATACCACCTACTGCCCTGCAGGGCACGCCGATGGCAAACGCTGCTTATGTCCTCCTGGGCTATTTCCAGACGAACACACTCTCGCGTTACTGACCACACGATGGGGTCTCCACTTATTTGCCTAATGCACGCTAGGGATCAGCGTTTCATATGAACTCAGGAACATGAAGAGTTTAAGAGTTTCATATTGACGTCTCAAACCAAGGTGTGAGACCTATTCCTGAGCCACTTTCCTCGTCAGGGGAGCTAACCTAAATTGAACCGCTTTCGGTGGCGTTCCTTACCATGCTTACCAGAACATAGGTGTGTTGTTGCATAATCAAAATTCAGAATTATAACACATATGTTAGTCTTGCCACTTTAAGTAACTATACTACTATAGTCCTTATGTGGGCCTAATACCGTTTCCTCACCGTACCCTAAGTTTTTGTCGTAATACGATCCTTGTTCAGTGCGCTATTACCAATGCGACTCTGATACCACGCTGTGAGGTCCCACCGTCCTGATCACTCACGGGGACGGGGCACCTCGCCCGAGAATCGCATTGGGTGGTGCCGTGCGATGCGACACCCAAAAGCACACATAATAAAGCATTATATTACATAAATCAAACGGAAGCTTACAAAGCGTAAATTTTACAAATACTTCTCAAAATATTCTACAGCGGAAGACAATTACAACTCACGTCTCGTACCTATGCTAAGCAACAGAGAAGGTGTCCAGCCCGCGGACCCTTCTCGCTAGCAACACTCTCCCAATAGCAGCGGCAAGGGTTGCCATGAGTTCACACCTCGGAGAGCTCCGAGTCTCATCGGACACCCGTACATATCAGCGTACAGTTATTACCTGCAAAACAACTCATGCAGTATCTGTGAGCACGAAGCTCAGCAAGACTAACCCGTCACCCTAGTCATGAAACTCTACATGATGAAAATAGAGGGCTGATTATAGAAGTTTGCACAAACGATGAACTTGAGCTAAAGGAAAGTCCTTACTTCAAGTGTTATGCAACTTTTATAACCCTCGCGCAACTTACATCGAGACTCCACAATCAAACAAGAAACGCTTCATCTCGATGTCACTTGCCCGAGGTGAAAGTAACTTTAGTGAGCTACCATAGACTCATACGGACCTTGCGCCATCAACATCGAGGCTCCACAATCAAACAAGAAACGCTTTGCCTCGACGCTACTAGCCCAAGGTGGAAATTAAATTTAGTAAAGTGTTGATCGTTCCTCATCTCCGTTATGAGGATTACCCACGAAGCATTATTAACTTTTCCCAGTTTATCACTACGTCACGACGCAGAGAACAAGTATGCTCGGTCCATTCTGCGAGCGATGGTGATTGCAATCAAAAACACCCGGCTGACATGACACGTACGCCCGTACTCGACGTTGCACACAGCAACCGTCACTGACGTCGTACGTGGCAACCTTTCACACGACACCCAAATGTCGAACCGGTCCCACCGACTGGGATTAAGTCTCTCTATGGCAAACCCTCGTAGAGCTGACTTCTCTATCCTTTCAGCATCGGCATCAGACGGTGAGGTATGCCTCGACGCCCAGGTTAACATGTTACATCGGTTTCCTGCGTCCCATATAGCCAGTATGCATCCGGTACACAACTCAAACTTGTCCAACGGGCCGCACATGAGAACGGGCCTTAATCGACTCAGACATAGACCAGGTTCACAGGACCACATCCTTGACCCTTCCATCCGCTGCCCAGTCTCCATTCCCAACTATGAGGATCAATTCCCAACTCTTCCGATTGATCCCCCTTAACCCCGCTTCACGAGTATGAATCTGCCCACTCGAGTTACGCCTCTTTTAATCCACTTTTGTTGAGATCAGCAGTTATAATTAATTGATAACATATCCTACATTAAACTCTAGGGTTTTTTGGGTCATACATTTGGAGTATCATACCATCTAGACGTAATGCAATAAATAAAAGGCTAGACGTATGAAGTGAATACAAATAAAAACTTGTAAGTTTTGATGCAAACCGGGGCTTGCCTTTGTTTTGTAGGGGCTAATATATATAACTCAGTTAGTGAAGATCACTTGGCTTGATCTCTTGCCTCCCTCCTTTGATCTCCACTCCAATGACTTGAAGTCCTTCACGTAGATGCTACACGTAATGCATATGCACAATTGTTTAATTGTAAATACTTTGCTACAAGTTCTAATAACAAGTTTTCAAAAACTGGAAACCTGTTTAAGAATTTAAAATGACACTGGTGCTAGTGGTTTGGGTTTGGGTCCAAGTAACATGATCAAGTGCTAAATGTTTTCCCCTCATCTATATTGATCACCTTAAGAGGTTAAACAGAACAGGGGTGATCCAGAGCTCCAATGGAGCTGAGAATTTTCATGTGAGTTACTTGTCCCAAGAAAACCCACTGGACCAAAAATTAGCACTTTTCATTGAGTGGTTTGTTCAGAACAATTTTCTAAGCAATTAAGCAAAGAAGAATTAATTCTGAGATCACATCCATGTTTATGCCAAACTTAGTGAACTAAAATTTTAATTATAGCTCATAGAGTTTGCATGAATTTTTCCTAGCATTTTGGAGCTAAGATTTGCCCAGAACTGAATTTCCATGTTTTTTGGAAATTTTCTGAAAAAGTTTCTGTATTCAATTGAACACAGCAACTTCAACTCTGAATTGCTCTTATCAAATCAAGTCCAAATGGTCTGAAACTTTTACAGGAGTTCACTAACTCTCTAAATAATATTCTGGCAAAATTTGAGGATTTTTGGATTAACCAAACTCCCTCTAAAATTCTTTTGCTGAAAGGCTTTAAAGAATTTTCCAGAATGAAATAATGAGTTTTGTACATATTGGTTTTTATATTTGGATATATCTATTCAAGATGAATCCAACCCAATTTGAATCACTAAATTTGGAGCTTCCTAGCAAAAGTTATGAGGTTCTAAAGTTTGGGGGAAATCTGAATTTGAACTCTGTTCTATTTTTCCCATTTTCAGAGGCATAAGAAATTAACACCACATTTGGCCAAGAAAATTAGGTCCAATGATTCTGAAAATTTTACTGGAGCTCAAGTATTTTTGGTGGAATCTCCTGCCCAAAGTTGGGAATTTTCCAATACACAGAGCTCCTGGAAAAATTCCTACAATATTTTCATTATATGAATTAATGAGCCAAAACCAGGGATTTTCATAAATATTGGGATGTACCCGTGGATAGTAATATCTTAGAGGAATCCAAAAAAATTTATCTCACTATTTTTGGAGCTTTCTACACAGAGTTATGCATTTTCCAAGATTGAACAACTCTCTGTTTGATTTTAAATAGAACAGTCACACGTGGGGCCCACGGGTCAGGTGCTTCTTCAACCTCCCGCCAGAGCCCGCGGGTGCACACCGGCAGAAAGCGTGGCACAGCTCGTTCTCTCTCATTTCTCCACCAAATGAGCTCCGGTTTCGCCCTACATGATCCTTGGAACATGGCGCAGCTGCCGGGCAAGGCTTCCGCGCATGAAAACGGCCGAAAACAGGTCGGCACCGGTGGGGCGGCTCGGGAGCTCGGCATCAATGCGTTCTGGCGCGTCCGAAGCTTCTCCCGGTGAGCTACCTTGCCCTAAAGCATCACCAGATCTCTGGAGCATGGAACGCACCTCAGTTCGTGCAGCAATTGGCGGGAATAGGGCGGTCACCGGAGATCCGACCCGTTTTTGCCGCCGGCGACGAATTCTCGTCGCCCGGGGCCCGTGATGACGGTTTTCTTTGGTTCTCGGCGTGGGAGGGCGCTAGGGCATCTAGTTGCTGTGGTTTGAATTGTAGGAGGTATGATCAATCGGTTTGGGAGAATTTCAAGAATTAAACGCGGTCTGTTCTATATGTGCGCCGGTGCCAAAAATCAAATTCCGGCGAGCCGGCATCGGGGGAGAGCAGGGGGACGACGGGATGAGGATCAGTACCTCATGGCGCACCTCTCTAGCCTCTTGAGCACGCCGGAGAAGCGCTGGGGCAGTCAGTTGATGTGTAGCAGCGAGGGTGTGTCGTTGCTCTGTTCTGCGGAAGAAAACTGGCTCGTCACGGTGGAGGAACGCTGGAACTGAGCTGAGGATCCATGTAGCGCGTCGAGGAGCGAGGGGTGCAGCTCTTTGGTGCCTCAGCCAGGCGCCCAACTCATGGGAATGGCTCGGTCGCGATCACCCGAGGCGCAGCAGCGTTTTTTGTTGGGTGAGCACGTGACGAAGAAAAAACGATCAGTGGCTGCCTCGGCTGTGCGGGAAAGATAACGGTGAGGGAGCACAGCCACCACAGCGTTGCCAGCGCTAGGTGAAAGAAACAGGAGGTGGCTCGGAGCTGCTCGGTGTCACCGGGAGAAAACTCCTCGGTGGAGTGAAAGCCAGAGAGAAGACTTAGTGTATAAGTCTAAATATCACTATGACATGTGGGTCCCACTGCCCCTTCTTATCCCCTCTCATTTTTCTCACAAATATCTCCACACTTTGGCAAATGCTGGAAATCAAATGGTGAGAATTCAAATATGAAATGTTTGTGGACATTTGGACAAGTTTCATCCAAATTCAAATGTATATTTGAATTCATTGCAATTTAAGTCCATTTGGAAAATGGATAGCAAATATCTTCCAAAATTCATGAGACTTTGCCTACCCCCTAATTTGGACCTAAGGAATTCAAATATGAACTCTGATATTTGATTTGGCTGCTGCAAGTGAGATTTTTAATACAACAGTTTGAACACCATTGTGTTACTCTCATTTGAATTTTTCAGTGGAACAATTTGTTCTCAAAATCAAACTTTAGCTTCCTCACACATATGGGAACTTCCCACCTTAGTTTTAGACCCCTCTTGGGTTCCAAGTCTTCAAATAAATATTTAAACTTCTGTGAAGAAGGCTCTCATGTGTATTATCACGTGCGAAAAAGTTTAAACAAGTCCTATTTTTCATACATCGGAAACCAACTTTGCACAAGCAAGAGTTTCCTTGTATTCATATTTTTGGGACCTTTACAGATTCAAGCCTACCGGTGAAACCTCAGTGGGTCCATACATTCTAGTAGCCCCTTTGTAAAGGCTATTTTGTGATCTCTTGGCCATACACCGACGGTTGTGTACTGGTATAGTGGAGGTTCTTTCTAGTTGCCGACGGGTGACGAAATCACAAACTTGTGAGTAAAGTGGTGCCACCTCTGCAGAGTGTAAAACTATCATGATAGCCGTGCTTCGGTTACAAGCACCTGGCCAACTTCCTTGATTAGAGGCAAAACTTGGGATGTTTATTTGGTATGGCTGTGGTATGGTCATTGGGATTGGTTTTGGGACTTTTTTGGGTCATGACAACGAGTTTCATTTCGGTTATAAGAAAATGAGATGGTTATGAATATTTATGGGTATGATATGAACTTGAGAAAGATTATTGGCTGGTTGAGACTTGATAAATGGTGAATTATGATGAGAGAATGTTGCTGAATTACTTGGTTATGATGGGATTTAACTCACCTAGAAATAGTTGCTGTTTTTACCTTGTTTGTGAAATAAAATTTGCTTGCTGCAATGAGCCTTTTTATTCCCTACCTTGTTGTAAACTACATGTCATTCTTTTCCCGCACTTGCTGAGTACGACATGTACTCACCCTTGCATTCCCACATATACATCAACTACAGGAGAAGAGTACTTCGAGGAACATGTGGAGTACTAGGCGTGCGCACTACCGTCAACATGCCTGTGGAGTTGAAGATTGGAGCCTGCTCTTTTAATCATTTTCCGCTGTCGTTAGAATCTCCCGCTGCAAGAATAAGATAGATATTCATGAGTGAGACATTGAGTCATTGTAATAAAGTACCTAAACACTATTTGTATGTGGTTATATTATGAATTCAGTTTGTGGAATACAAGTGTATGTGTGATGAACATCCTGGGCATACATATGCATTCACTTGGTTCATTCTCGGAACCGGGTGTCACACACCCCTGCTAGTAGACAGCCTCATCGCATTCATGAGGATACACCGTATCTACGCCCAAGGAAACAATTCAAGCCGATGGGAAGGCTAGGGCCGATTGAAATCCCCAAGTCCACAAAACCGCCAAGAAAAGACTGGCGGAAGAAACAAGAGAAGTCATCCACATCTTCTTCTCCGGGACCGGATGCCAAGACAACAAGCTGAACGAGACGGAGGAAAGTCCTTCGCATCGGACTTTAAAAAGTTGGGTGAGACCTTGCCGATAGGTCAATTGATATTTATATCATATTTTCTTTTCCATCGCAATTTGGTTTTTCCCTACTTAGTTTGCATTTTCTACAACATGTGAATTTTTATTTTCATGTTGAGAATTTTGTAGTCTCAACCAAAATTTTCAAAAAAATGGATTTGAGAAAGGTTTTATTTGAAAAACAAATTTCTGAGCAAAAATTTCTGGCCATTGCATCGAACGGCTGGAAATATAACCGTTGGAGAGCCACATGCAAAAAGGGGAACCAGGGGGCCCACCTGCATGTGCGGCTGAACCTGGTTCGGCCGACTGGGGGGAGAACCATTTTGGCCCTTCCTCCTTCAATGGCTATATTCTTTTCCCTTGTGACCATTTGGGAGTGAAGCACTATAAATTGGTGCCCGGTTGAGAGTGTTCCTTCACACTTCATCCCATTTTCATCTCTTCAAGACTCTCACACTTTTGCTTAAGTTATTTTCTTGATCTTCATTTAAATACTTTTATCATTTCCAAACCAAAAAGATTTGCTTTGCTTGCATTCACAAGTTGCTCTTAAGCTAAGCAAGGCTACTCATTGAAGGTTTCATTTTGGTTTCACTAACTTAACCCTATTCGACTTTTGCTTTGTTTTGTTCTTACAAGTTGTGCAGCCATGAAGATAGGAATTATGAGGTTGTTTGGGAAGAAGAAGGGTGCTTAATCAAGCTAAAGCCATCGGATGGATGACTCTAGCATATACATCTCCTCTGAGTCTACACCAAGTCCACGGTGGAGGAATGTGCAAGACGATGTCCAGATGGAAGGAGGTGATGCTACACCCCAACTTCTCAACAACGATGACCTCGACTTGAAAAGAGACATTGAACAACAAGCCTACATTCTCATATGAGATCGTGAGTTTTCTCATATGAAGCCCTACGATTCCGAGCTACTCTCCAAAATAGGTATGGACTCCGAATTTTTACTATTTGGTATGCATTAGAATGGGATAATTTTTCTCAAATTAATGAGGATGGTTCACATCTTCTCACTATTTACTTCCTATGCACCCTTATACATGTAAATGAAGGTATTTCTCTCAGTTTTTTCCAAAAAGAATTTTTCTTTCATGGAAAGAATTAAGTGAGCACCTAGGTTTCCATGGGCGTTGTTTACTAGATTTAGACCCTATGTTTAAATTTAATAAACAAAGCTCTTGGCAAGAAATAACCGACGAGGTAGCATGTAGGGCTGCTAGGAATAGCCATCTCCAAAATCCTAATTTACGCTTCATGCATAGATGGGTGGCTATGACTATGTTCCCTAGAGGTGATGTTAGGATTGTTCGAGAGGATGAACTAAAGATCCTTTTTGTCATGGTTAGAAAGATAAAAATTGCTCCCGTAAAGGCTATGATTTATCAATGGTTAGAAAAATTTTAATACCACGGGTCCTATAGAGTGCACTTCATTAGTTACCCACGTTTCTATAAGAATGGGAGCTCTAGAAAATGTATCTATAGCTTATATCCCAACAGCTCGATATCTTATCGATGAGGATTATCTTGTTCAAGGACACACTCTAAAACATGGACCCGATGATTCTTTATTGTTTCTCTTCCCCGGCTATGTAAATGAAATCCGGTTACCTAGCCCGGATCTTCATTTATATAAGTGTCGGGAGCTAACCATTGCTCTTCGACCTCTCGAAGAAGACCGCAGGAGTAATGTTTCAAGCAGGATCACAAGGAGTCGATTGACAAATGCATCCATGGCGATGCCACCACGATACCCTCCTTCCCATGAGTACCAAGAGGAATTGGATACATTGGGAGATACATCTGGATGAACTCCACCTCAACCGTATGAGGAAGGAAGATCATCGTGGCAATCCATATCAAGTGACCAATGGGCCACTGGAGGAGGATGGAAACCATACGGTTCTCACTCAAGCTTAAGTAGCTTGCCTCCTCCACCAATTTTTGACCGTCAATATTACTCAATTATGTGAATGAATAAACATTTCTTACACGCATTACCCTTGCAAATAACGTAGTTCCACTTGTACCTGGAAAGAAATATGCATGCAGGTAAAACATGCAGAATTGAGGAGGATTTAGGGGAGCAATTATAAAGTATACACTTGCAGCCAATCATAGGATGACACGTGGCTGTCCATGGATCCAGTGGCCCACCTTCACGAGTATCTGAGGGATTCCCATGGCTTATGACCCGGGGAAACACCTGAGGGCACACCCGGCAGCCACCCGGAGAAAGCACACCGGCTTTGGGGGCACCGCAGGGTCGGCCAAACCCCTAGTTTGGCCAACCTAGTAAATCCACCAAAGTTGATCATCTTCCACGTGTCGACACCCTATGGCTTCCTGAAGTCGGTTCTGGTGGATTTGCGCGCATATTCTAGCGGGAACCGACCTCAACTCAAGTATAAATAGGTCCCCATACCCCTCACATCTCACACACACCACTTGAGTAATACTCTCTTGTATACACACTCTATCCATGTCCTTAGTGGAGTATAAGCTGTAGGAAGGAGTCTCTAGTTCTCAAGTCTACATTGGTAAAGGTATGGCTCCTATATATTTCCCTTTGTTTATAACTTTATTATATTTAGTATTATTAGTCTTCTCTTATTTATATGTTATGATGAAGCGTTTCTTGTTTAGTTGTGGAGTCCATGCATGTGGTAGGTTTAGTTGTTATTATGATAATATAGTAACCTTGCTATTATGTTATCATAAACATTATAGGCCTCCACTATAGTCTAACTAGATATGATATGAATATGTTAGTATGAATAGTATATGCTTGATTCCAACATTGGTTCAACGATGTTTAGGTTAGTCATTGCTTTAAGATAATATTTGTATTGCAACTCCTAGGGTATTTACTTAGCATGCAAGTGTGGTGCTTGGATAGTTATGTGGGGTTGGATGTCTCGTAGACCCACGGATTGAAGGGGTAGTAGGGCAGGTGGTGACAGCCTTGTTCATCCCCTGTAATCCCCCACGTTCGGCTATGCCTTATGCTCTTGGTGGAAGTCGCTCTGGTATTACCAGGGGTAAGCCCGTGCCCGATATGTTGGACCACTAAGCAATAGTATTCACTACAAGCATATGCATGTGTACACTATATATACTATGCATATGTATAATACATAGGAACAACCCCTTATCTTAGTCTAACTCTCACTAGGACTATCTCACACTACCCATCACTATCCCTTTTACCCATCCTCATTGGTTTTCTACTAGAATACCCTATCCTATCATTTATCTTGCCACTCTTCACCTTCCTTTGAGATTATACGATACCCTAGGGAATATTCTTGGGTCAAATGCTACAGAGGTATCTTCCGTGCGCTTGTGGAATCATCTTGCTTTGGCTCTAGGTTAGCCTAGTTGTCATAAGCCTTGCAGGCATCCATTTCCTGGATGACCTGTAGATGTAAGAAATACCGACAGCAGATTTGGTTTTGAGTGGACGGAGAATCAAAACGCTACAAAGCCGATGACAATAAATACTGAACGATGTATTTCGATGGGTCGCTCACCATCAATGGAGCTGGCGCCGGCGTGGTGCAATACGCGTGGCCACTGCACTTCAAAGCGACCAACAACGTCACCGAATACGAGGAACTCCTCAATGGCCTCAAGATAGCTGTCGAGCTTGGCGCTCAGTGGCTGTACATATGAGGAGACTCCGAGCTTGTCGTCAACCAGGTGATGAACGACTCAAGCTGTCGTCACCCATGCATGGCCACATACTGCCTTAAGGTCCAAGAGCTAGGAGATTGTTTTGAAGGGTTCGAGCTTTGCCACGTTTCCAGATGGGACAAGGAGACGGCCGACTTCCTAGCCAAGCTGGCCTCAAGCCAGGAGGCCCGTCCCCCGAGAATCTTTGCCCGAGACATTCACGAGTCGTCATCTCAAGCCGAAGAAAGAAGCCTGAGCTCCCGAACGGAGGAGGAGGATAAAATCAGGAAAGATACGGGTAAGACCACCCTTCTCCCCGACCCCTCCGTCTACACAAATGTGCAGGGCTGGGAGGCTCCCTTCATTAAATATTTGAAGCACGACGAGCTCCCAGCCGATGAGGCCGAAGCTGGATGCCTTGCTCAGAGAGCCAAGTCATTCGTCATCGTTGGCGACGAGCTTTTCTGATGCAGCATCAAGGGATTCCTTCAGCGATGCGCCCTGACCACTCAAGGGAAGGTCGTCCTCCTCGATATCCATGAAGGCATTTGCGGCACCATGCCGCACCTCGTTTCTTGGTCGGGAAGGCGCAATGCTTGGTTTTTTCTGGCCGACCACGGTCAGTGACACCCAACAGATTATGCTCACCTGCAAAGGGCTGCCAATATTTCTCCTGACAGACACACGTACCGAGGCAAGACCTCCAAAACATCCCCGTCATGTGGCCTTTTGCCATTTGGGCACTCGACCTCCTTGGACCTTTCAAGAAGGCGCCCGGGGGCTTCACTGTCCTCCTCGTGGCCATCGACAAATTCATGAAGTGGATAGAAGCAAAGCTGTTCATCTCGGAGAAATCCGAGCAAGCGGCAAGTTTCTTCTGAGACATCGTCTACCATTTTGTGGTGCCCAACTCCATCATCACCGACAATGGGACACAATTTACCGGGAGGAAATGTTTGGAGTTCTGCGATGAATTTTACATTCAGGTTGACTGGGCCACGGTGGCACACCCTCAGACCAATGGACAAGTCAAACGAGCCAATGGCATGATCCTGCAAGGGCTCAAGCCCTGCTCTTTGACCAACTCAATAATCCGCTTGGCGATTGGTCGCCGAGCTGCCCTACATCCTATAGAGCCTGCACACCACACCCAACTGGTCAACCAGCTTCACATCATTCTTCATGGCATATGGGTCGGAGGCGGTACTTCCGGCCGACCTTGAGTATAGCTCTCTCCGAACAAGGACCTACAGCGAAGCCCGGTCCAAAATAGACAGGCAGGACTCAATCGACCAACTGGATGAAGCCCATGACATTGCCCTTTTGAGGATGACCATGTACCAGCAGGCGCTCCACCGCTACCACTCACGACGGGTCCAGCACCGAGCCTTTCAAGCCGGCGTCCTGGTCCCCCAAAGGATTGACACCAACAAAGACAATCACAATCTGTCCTTCCTATGGGAGGGCCCGTATGTGGTAGCTTACGCCTTGCGGCCCGGTGCCTACCAAATGAAGGATGCCGAAGGAAACATCTCCCCCAACACTTGGAACTATCGGGCACCTCAGACGGTTCTAGCCATAAAGATCCCAACCTCCAAGCAAAAGGATGCGAGTCGGGAAGCGCAACCCCAACACAACAAAAGATAAGTGCTCCCGCCCTCTATGATTTTTTACTTCCGTGCAAAGTAGACGTCTCTCCTCTTGAGCCCGAGTCCGAGTACGTCATCCCATCACAGGGATCGGTACTTCCGACCTTAAACAGTCAGAGCCCGAGCGAATCAGCGTGGCTCAAGTGCCATGTGGCGTACCGATCGGCTCGGCCACCACATGCCACTCGAGGGATACTCACCCGCTGAGAGCCGTGCGGCAAAAACCTTTAAAGGCATTCACAAAAAATTTCTTAAGTACTTCCTTCGCGCTTTGCAACCTACGGCTAAGAACTACGAGATGTTCTCAAAGCTACGGATCAAGCAAAGCGCAGGAATGAGAGTGATGTGTTATTTTTCCGACCTAGTGTTTTACAACCCATGGCTAAGGACCGCGAAGGTTCTCAACGCTACATACCAAAACACAACACAGGAAAAAGGACACACACATGAGAAAAAAAGTTTCCTTTTTTTCATTAAAAACCACGAAGGGCTAGTACACTTACATTACAAAATGGAAAAAAGGGTTACATGGATCTCATCACCTATCCGCGCATTCTTGGACGGAATCGAGCGTGACAAGCTCTTCCAAGGAGAGCGCGGAGAGCTCAACTTGGGCTTCTTTGGTCTGAAGGTCGACCCCATCATAATGGGAGACGACCACAACCAGAACCACCCGTGCTCCAAGTTGGGCCCCGGCGGCTGCCACCATGTCCAGACGCGCCTTCAAACGGACCTGAAGCTGGGCAAGCTCCCGGGAACCGCGTCGTTGGCTGCATGGCCTGTTGTGCCAAGGTCTTCAAGCTCCTTCCAGAGGGTCTCCAGGGCCTGCGTTGCATCAACAAGCCGGGGCGCCACAGCCTTGGGCCTCAGCAAAGTCGCAGACTATGGGGGTCCCAGCACGGCTTCGCAGACCTCCGCACCAGTCCTTTAAAGAAGCCTTTGCTCATCCTCCATGGAGGAGACCCGGGTCGCAGCCTCCTTGAACTGGGAGACCAGCCCCCGCTCGGCCCTAGGTCTTTCAAGATTCGTAAGCTTGGCCTCCCGAGCCCGGACTTGATCCCTTGCAAAAACAAGGGAGCTCTGCACCACTGCAAGAAAAAGCAAGATAATAAGGAGCCTAGCGATGAAGGAGAAAAGCAAGCATAGGAAGAGAGCGACGAGAAAAAACTTACGCTCAAGTTCCCAGGAAGACCAGGCGGAGGCATTCTTGGCGGTCTGGACTGCCTCTTCGTCCTGTGCCTTGGCCTTTTAGGCCTCCTCTTGGAAGACCCTCACCGTGGTGCCTGCCTTGGTTATCTCCTCGGCCGACTTCGCCTTTATGGACGCCACAACGTCCTCCTTTACTCGAACAGCCTGGTGGGTCTCGTCCCAGGCGATGGCGGCCGCAGCACGGAGGCGGCCAATGTCCTCCTGAGCATTAGTGACCACAGCGTGAATACAGTTGGTTCCTCCCGAGCGACAGCGGCTTCGGCCTGGGCCCTCTCGGCCTCCTCCCTCCACTTCACCACCTTAGCTTCGTCAAGCTTCTAGTGGCCAAGGGCTTCCTCAAGAAGCCACTCCCGCTCGGAAAGTCTCTACCTAGAAGAAAATAAATCAATGGAACGGTTACGACCAGTGAAAGGACAAACAACAAAGAAAAAGGTCAAGAGAATGAGACTTACCCCCTATTTTAGAGCACCCTCGACTAAGGTCACGACCGGAATTGAGCAGCTGTGACACCCGGGCCCGAAAATGAACCAACTGAATGCATATGTGTGCCCAGAATGTTCGTCACACATACACATGTATTCCACAAACTGAAATTCAGAATATAACCACATACAAATAATGTTTAAGTACTTTATTATATTGACTCAATGTCTCACTCATGAATATCCAACTTATTTAGCAGCAGAAGACTCTAAACAATAGCGGAAAATGGCTAAGACAGCAGGCTCCAACTTCAGCTCCAAAGGCATGTTGACGGTATTGCGCACGCCTAGTACCCCACATGTTCCTCGAAGTATTCTTCTCCTGTAGATGATGTATATGTGGGAATGAAAGGGTGAGTACATGTCGTACTCAGCAAGTGCAGGAAAAGTATGACATGTAGCTTACAACAAGGTAGGCAATAAAAAGGTTCATTGCAGCAAGCAAATTTTACTTCACAAACATGGTAAAAAACAGCAACTATTTTTAGGTGACTTTAATCCCAACGTAACCAAGTAATTCAGCATCTTTCATCATAATTCACCATTTATCATGCTTCAACCAGCCAATAATATTTCTCAAGTTCATCTCATACTCATAAATATTCATATCCATCTCATTTTCATATAACCGAAACCAAATTCATTGTCATGACTCAAAACAGTCCCAAAACCAATCCCAATGACCATACCCGAATATCCATCCCAAGTTTTGCCTCTAATCATGGAAGTTGGCCAGGTTCTTGTAACCGGAAGCACGGCTGTCATGATAGTTTTACACTCAGCAGAGGTGGCACCACTTTACCCACAAGTTCGTGATTTCGTCACCCGTCGGCAACTAGAAATAACCTCCATTATACCAGTACACAACCATTGGTGTATGGCCAAGAAATAACAAAATAGCCTTTACAAAGGGCTACTAATACGTACGGACCCACTGAGGTTTCACCGGCAGGCTCGAATCTCCATCCTCACACCCACGGGCCCCCTCTTATGCAGTGTAGTTCCCAGGGAAGTCCCTCTCGACTCCCATTCCCAGCACCATCCAACGGTCCATAACAAGCTAGCAACACACCTAATTAGTCAGCTAAGCCGCACCCATATTTGGCCTTGTGGTGGCACTGTTTTCCTGGCATGTGCTCGCATGAACCGGTCCTTAGATCTACGGCAAGTAAACCACCATCTTATTCAGCAACATCCATGAACCAAGTTTCCTAGATCTCCCCGATTCCATGCTCATCAACATCATCAACTTATCATCATCTTTATTCATATGAGTGCAGTAGCTAACAGGTCTTATTTAAGCTTCCCGTATCCCGTAGGTTAAGCAAAGCAAAAAGGAAAAATGACCATACCCGATTCATCAACTTTCCTGGCGACAAGGATGGTTAACAAAACTAGTGAACCCCTATAAAAAGGTGTCCCATCAAGTTGACTCAAGCATACGGGTTTTCGCAAGCAAAACAGTTTCAAAAACATAGGATCACTATGGTCAAGGGGCACTTGCCTTGCTCCCATGGCTCGTGTTGCTCAAGCGCCTCGAAGTCTTGGTGCTAGTTCCTTGTAGACGGCCTCTTGAGCATGTCCTTCTACTCATGACCACACACATACAAGATTTACAGCAATCAATTGTCATGCACAAACTTTACTCAAGATGCAATGGGGTGAATGAATGCAATTCCAATGGTGCAGTTTTATAAAACCAGTTTGTATGTGTTCTTGCATGTTTTAGTAGGATTCCATGGGGTTTTATGATGATCAAGGTTGCTGGGATCAAGTGTGGACATGGTGATGATCTTGACACACTTCGTAGATCAATCGCACTGTAAAAAATTGACCAAAACATGGTCTGTCCACACGCAGAATTTTTCTGCTCGCAGGGGGTGAAGAAAATGGTGCGTAGAAACAGTGGCGACGTTGTAAGAGGGGTAACGAAGACCTACCTCACTTCTTCCTTGCGGCAGGACCTTCCTCCTAGCAATGGCTGCAGTGGAGGATTTCCCGTGGAGAATTATGGGGCTGCGGGTAGTGCAGAACATCGGGGCTTCTTCTCCGGCGATGGCGAGGCGTGATGGAGCTTGATGGCGGCCAAATTCCGGCAACGGGGGGAGTCAGCGACTTGGCAGCAATGGGGTGCAACTTGGCAGCTGGGGGGTGGGGAAGCGGCCAAAAGAAAGTTGTGTGCGGCTAGGGGGTTATATTTATAAGGGGGGAAGAGTCCTAGGGGTGGGGAACAAAGAGTCCTAGAGGTGGGGGACAAAGAGTCCTAGAGGTGGGGGACAAAGAGTCCTAGAGGTGTGGGACTTAACCAGAGAGTCCTAGAGGTGGGGGACTAACCCAAGAGCCCTAGAGGTGGGTGACTAACCCAAGAGTCCTAGAGGTGGGGTACTAACCCCAGAGTCCTAGAGGTGGGGGACTAGGGTTCCCCCCTCTAATGGGTTGTGGCCAAGGGGGGTACACCCAATTAGGGTTTCTCCGCCCTAATTGGGTGTGGCCAATTTGGGGGAAATTACCCCCAAATATGGGGGAAATTTCCCCTAGGGGAATTTGGGGAAAATCAGGAAAATTGGGAAAAAATTTGGAAAGATTGGAAAAGGGGGAAGTTTGGGGAAAAATTCGGGTGGCTCAATTTGGCTATTTTATTTTCATTATTTTTCATTCCTATTTCCTTTTATCATTTAAGTAGCTTCTATATTCCTTTCTTCATTTATTTATCTTTTTAAATGCTTCTCTACTTGAAAAATATATGCAATGCATGATAGTGAAATTGAGGGTGTTACAGCACCTCCATGGCCTCGGCAAGCCAGGATCAGGAGAAGGAGACATCCTCCTCCTGACCCGCCATGCCACTAGAGCCAAGGGACCTCTGGTCCGCTGAAGGAGACTCCAACCTCTGCAGAACTTAGCACGGAGCCAAAAATCAGAGCCCCCTCCTCCGAAGTCCTGGGCTCCGAAGGCCATGAGTCACCGACAGCTAGGGTCGGAGCACCAGCCATGGACGACACTGCTGCCATTGGACCGTGGGGCCCCTCTCGGGCCGAAGACACATGTGGAGACGAATCCACGGTGATGACCTCCATCTCAGCTGTGGCTGGCTCCACTCCAAGCATGGGAACCTCGCCCTTCACGGATGGAATCACCACATCCGGGGCCATCTCCGAGCCAGCCGGGATCGACGGAGATGGCCGAGCTTCCTCCGGGACGGCCAAGACAGGAGGTGTGGTCCCCACGACCAGCTCCGCATCCTTTGTCAGCAACGAAACTGACTCGACGGTCGGAGCGACGGAGGCCAGAGGTGGTGAAGCCCCCAAT
Source organism: Neostapfia colusana (assembly GCA_030760725.1). Lineage (NCBI taxonomy): Eukaryota > Viridiplantae > Streptophyta > Magnoliopsida > Poales > Poaceae > Neostapfia > Neostapfia colusana. The sequence goes on along the minus strand of JASWHV010000001.1, from coordinate 42,360,184 downwards.
GGAGCCATAACGCCCGGTTGGTACACTCTGCAGCAAAGAAAGAGAAAGGTCAGGACCAAAAAGTCCAAACAAAAAGAGAAAGACAAAGCTGACTGAGGAGCGGACCTTGTCGACTGGCGGCGAAGCAGGGGCATTATCGCCTGAGTCCCAGTGCTCTAAGGCATGGACCAGGACCGTGGACCGGGCAGCAGGCCCTTGGCTCCCCGTCTGAGCCTCCGAGACTTCCGTGGCTGTGGAAGACCATGCCTTGTGGGCACCACCCCGTGGTTCACCCACTCCGGGATCACATAGGGTGGTGCCATGCGATGCGGCACCCAACAGCACACAAGAAAAGATTAAGAACAACATGCAAACATTTATTTGATATAAAAACACAGCGGAAGTCTTTTACAAAATTATTTATACAGCGGAAGTATCATACAAAGTTAAACTCTCATACTAACTAAGCAAAAAGTGTAGCTGTCCAGCGCGGGGACGCTACACACTAGCAGCACTCCAACGAAGGTCACGGCGGCGTGCAGGGCTCCAACTCGGCCGTGTACCCCAACGGGGGCACCGCCTCGCCGTCGTACCCCTCCTCATAGATCTCACCTGCACACAGCTCAAATATTGCAACCGTGAACATGATGGCTCAGCAAGGATTAACCGACAACCCTAGTCATGGAACTCTACATGCAGGGATGTGTAACATAGGAAAAAGTCTTTGCAATAAAGACACACTACAAGTTGATCCTTACTTTCAGTTTTATAGCAACAGTTTCATGTGCCTTAGGCAGCCTTCACATCGGAAGTCCACAATCAAACAAGAAATGCTTTCCTCCGATGTGGTGATGCCCAAAGTGGAAAATAAACTTAATTAGCTCTACATCTACAGCAGACATGGTTTCCAAACATTAATAGTCCATCACAGCATAATATCATTCATCTGGCTTCTTTCACTTCTTATTACGTCACAGAACAGTGAACAAACGGTACTCAAATATCAGCGAGGGACAGTCATTGCAATCAGGAGACACCCGGACAACACGTCACATACACCAACTTTCAGAAGTGTGATGCCACACACCTTCCTACTCTGCTCTATGCAACAACCTTTCAAAGGAAACCCAAATGCCGAACGGTCCATCCATAACGGGCAGGAGGTCCCCGCGTGGAGCGTGACTGTGCCCACCAGCAGATTTACACCTTCCTACCCTCAACCCACTCCTATAAAACGGTTGGGTAAGCCTCAGCATCCAGGTTAACCAATTACATTGGTTTTCTACTTATGTCAGTATGCCATCTGGTACTGTTTGATACTTGTTCATCAGGCCTGCACACGACTGGGTCTACTTATGTCAGTATGCCATCTGGTACTGTTTGATACTTGCACCAACAAGGCTACACATGTGAGACCTCTACTCACTGCCTCCTATCCACCCTGATGGGTCTCATTTTCACATTCTTAAGCCATTCTACTCTTTTCCATACCGTGTGATAAAAACCTTACCTCGCGAGTAGATTCCAACTACTCGACTTCTACCGAGATCCTAAGCATATTAGCATGGCATTCGCTACTCGTCGAATTTGTAAACTACCCAACCCTTCATAGGATTTAAAGTCATGCAAGTGGGATTTCAAACACCTTTACTCTAATGCAAACATTCATCCTAGACATAAGTGATATAAATGAAAACTTTGAAAAAGGTAATTAAATATAAACCGGGGCTTGCCTGGTTGCGAGTTAAATGGAAAGTCAGCGTCTGGTGGGAGGACGTTCAACGGCTCCGGCGTATCCTCAACTTCGGTCACTATACGAAATGTAGCAAAATATATGCATCAGTGCTAAGGATATAAGAATTAAACTTCTATTCATAGCTACTGCTATTTAGGATCTATAATTAGCTTTGGGATTTTTGCAGTGGATACTAGACTGTCTAAGGATGACCTGAGAAAAATTTAGAGAAATTTCATTGCACCTTGTGGTCTCCAAAATTCCCACAAGTACAAGGCTTCTCTGAATTTTGAGCCCAATTCTGGACTTTTAACATGTCTAACAGTGGAAGATATAATTAGGGTAAGTCTCCATAGTTCTAAAAAAATTTGTTTCACCATTTTTGGAGCTACCAACAGAGAGATATGAATTTTGAAGTTGATAAGAAATGCTGAAAATGTCTCTGTTTATTTTTCCCGTTTTTCAGAGATATAAAGGATTGACACCACATTTGGCCAAGCAAATGAGGTCCAATGCCTCTGAACTTTTTACTGGAGTTCAAGAATTTTTTGAAGAATGTCCTGCCCAAATTTGGGAAATTTTCAATAAACAGAACTCCTGCGAAAATTCCTACAAGATTTTCCTCAAATGAATTAATGAGCCAAATACATAGATTTTCGTAACCATTGGGCTGCACCCTTAAATAGTACTCTCTTAGAGGAATCCAACAAAATTTGTTTGACAATTTTTGGACATTCCTACACAAAGTTATGGCTCTTTAAAGTTTGAAATGAAATAGGAAATTCTGGAAATGTTTGAATGCTGCGGCAGGCTCCACATGTCAGCATTCTCTTCCACCTCGCGCCAAACAGAGGACCCGGAGGCGCCCTCCGGCGAGGGTAGCCAGAACAGCATTCCTGGCCGCCTCCTGGGCCAAATCTCGCCCCCCCCCCCCGCCCCCATTTTTCAACCCGCTGAGCACGATGGTGCTGTCGCCGGCGGCCGAAACTCGGCGGAAATATGCGCGCACCGGCCACAGCAAAGTCTATGGTTCCAGCGAGGCTTCGGTAGCTCATTTCTTCACCAAATGATCACCTCCCGAGCTCTAAAGCACCAGGGGATCGTGGCGAAGCTAGAACGGGCTGCCTAACTCGCAGAAATGGCCTGCAAACTAGGGTTCAACGGTGAGCCGAGGTGGTTTCCAATGGTGGCGCAAAAATCGGCTAGCAGATGGCCAATTCTTGATGGTTTTCCTCGGTTCTTCATCGAGGATGGGCGCTAGGAAGTGTAGAAGCTATGTGCATGTTAGCTCGAGGTTTGGTTGGTTGTGTAACCCAAATTTGGGTTTAAACCGAGCTCTACTCTTTTACACTAGGCTTTGGGAAAGAATGAAATTCGCGCTACCCGGTGAATCATTTGCTAAACGGCTTGCAGCTACACCATATAGGGCTACCCGCACACCTTTCTTGTGCAGGAAGATGGAGGAGAGGGTGGCCGGATGGGGGTGTCGACGGTGAGCCGCAAATGTGATGTCCGGTGCACCTCAAAGATTTGGCGCCAACTCTTGATTTGTGGGAAGCTCCGAGCGGTAAACTTCGAAGGGGATATGGGAGGTGCTAGGGCACGTCGAGGCACTACTCTTTGCTGTTTGGAGCTTGATCAAAACGAGGTCGAGTGGCTGAGACTAGCAAGAGCAGAGGCAGCGCGGCACGAGTTCATGTTTGAGGGAGGAAGAACAGCCGGAGCGAGCTGAGTGAAAAGATCGTCATTTGCTTGGTGGGTGCACGATAAGAACGCGTAGGTGATCGTAGAAGCAGGAGCTGACATGGGGGAAATGCAGCCGAGGTCGGCTCCGGCGGCTGCTGCGCGCGTGCACACCCGAGAGAAGCAAAACAGAGTCGGTTAAATGACTTGTGTGGCTGACTGCTGGGTCCCACCACCTCATTTCTTAATCAAATTTTCCACAGATCTTTTTACCACAGCTACTCAAACTTGAATGCTTGACTTCTTCTCAAAGTCATGGTTTGAAATGTTAAATTCAAATGATTTGAATTCTGGCATGGAGTTTGAATTGAGTTTGGTCATTTGAATTTGAAATGGAATTTGAATTATTCATTTGCATTGTTCCAAAAACATATCAAACCAACTCCAATATCTCTGAATTTTGGCATGGCTGCTATTTCAAATGTGGAGAACACATTTGTGGAACCAAATTTGCAAATTGAGGAAATTGGGATTTGAAACTGAAATTTAAATTCAGATTAGAGGGCTTCCTCTTTTAATCCCAAACAAATATTAGAACCCCTCCAAATGAGCTGAAATTTGGAAGGTTGAATATTTGAAATATGAAGACCCAAGTTATGAATTTATATGCCCATGTTGGAAAGTTGTGGGAAGTTTGAATCACCACTTTGAACTCACACCGCGATAATCTATGGATTTTAATTCCCCTTATTTTTCCTAAGTGTACATGTGTTGAAATTCTTGCTACAACTTGTTGGGGATTTTACATCCCTCCCCCCTTAAAAAGAATCTCGTCCCAAGATTCTAAAAGAAAAGCAAAGTGGGGAAGCTTTACCGGGTATACGATGATAGCAAGTCCGGATAATTTGTTCGTAGATAGTCCTCGGTTTCCCATGTCGCCTCATCAGCGGTATGGTTACTCCACAAGACCTTGTAAAACCATAAAGCCTGGTTTCTTGTGGCGCGAGTCTTTTCATCGATAGTCCGGATCATATACTCTGTGTACGTGAGGTCCGTTTGAAGAACTTCTATGTCTTCAGTGCGGATTTCAGCCGAGGAGGCACTTCCTCAGCTGAGAGATTTGGAAGACGTTGTGAATTCCTGCTAGCGACGCCGGTAACTCCAAGCGATGTGCCACGGGTCCGCATTTTTAAACGACGGCGAACGGACCAATGAATCACGGCGCAAGTTTGCCCTTCACTCCGAAATGATGAACTCCCTTCATCGGAGACACACGGAAATAAACATGGTCCCCGATGTTGAAGTGGAGAGGACGGCGTATTTTATCCGCATAGCTCTTCTGATGAGATTGAGCAGCCTTAAGATTGGCTTGTATTACTGGCACTCGTTCTTCATCCTCATTCACAAGTTCGATGCTGTATATAACTCGTTCGCCGGACTCGCACCAGTTGAATGGTGTGCGACATTTCTGGCCGTAGAGAGCTTCATATGGCGCCATCTCGATGCTAGCTTGATAGCCATTGTTGTAAGAAAACTCCGCCAACGGTAAATTCCTAGTTTTTACCGTGGTGAATGGCACAAGCACGTAGCATATCTTCAAGCACTTGATTCACCCTTCAATCTGATCATCCGTCTGCGGGTGATACACAGAACTTCGGATCAGTTTGGTCCCCAACGACGTGTGCAGCTGTTCCCAAAACTGAGCGACGAACAGCGCTCCGCGATCTGAAATAATTGTGCGGAGAACACTGTGCAAGCATAAGATCCTTGTAATATACAGCTTCGCATATTTCTTGGCCACGTAACCCGTATGTATGGGAATAAAATGAGCCGACTTGGTTAGTCGATCGACTATCACCCAAATCGAATCATGGTTGTGGGAGGTGAGAGGTAACCCAACTATGAAGTTCATGCTGATATCCTCCCACTTCCACGCCGGAATGTTCAATGGTTGCAGCTGTCCGGCTTTACGCATATGGTCGGCTTTCACATGCCGACACATATCACATTCGGATACGTACTTTGCAATTTCTCTTTTCATCCGCATCCACCAAAACCTGGTTTTCAGATCTTGGTACATCTTGTTGCTGCCCGGATGAATAGAATACTTGGACAAATGAGCTTCGTCCAATATCTTCTTCCGAAGCTTCATGTCACGGGGTACCACTATACGGTATTTAAACCATAGAGTACCGTGTTCATCCCTTCAGAAGCATTTCATTTTGCCATTCTTCATTCTTCTCCGAATGTGCGACATTCCCATGTCTTCCTTCTGAGCTTCCATAATCTCCTCTCATATGGTAGGGACGAGAGCAAGATTATATAATACCCCATATGGAACCAAGTATAGACTCGGCTCCTCCTCTTCAAGTGGGATGATGGACAGATTGTTGACATGAGATTTGCGGCTTAAGGCATCGGCAACCACATTTGTCTTTCCGGGATGGTAGTGAATCTCGATCTCATAGTCTTTGATCAGCTCTAGCCATCTCCGTTGTCGCATATTCAACTCTTTTTGAGTGACTATATATTTCAGACTCTTGTGGTCGGTGTAGAGGTGCACTAAGTTCCCCAGCAAATAGTGCATCCACATTTTCAATGCCAACACCACAGCAGCGAGCTCGAGATCATGAGTCGGATAGTGCTTCTCGTGGTTACGAAGTTGACGTGAGCCATAGGCGACCACTCTTCCTCCTTGCATCAATACACAGCCAAGCCCGATGCTGGACGCATCACAATATATGTCGAAGGGTTTGGTCGTATCCGGTTGAGCTAACACCGGGGCTGTTGTAAGATGCCTCACCAATGCTTGGAACGCTCCTTCACATGCTGAGTTCCAAAGATATGTGATCCCCTTCTTCAACAATTCTATCATCGGTTTAGCAAGCTTGGAGAAGTTTGGTATGAATCTCAGATAATATCCTGCTAACCCGAGAAAACTCCTGACTTCATGGACAGATGTAGGGGACTTCCATTTCAGCACTTGTTCGATTTTACTTGGATCAACTGCAATGCCTTCCGCAGAAATAATATGACCAAGAAATGGCACTTGGCTGATCCAGAACTCGCACTTGCTGAACTTGGCATAAAGCTTATGGTCTCGCAATTGTTGAAGCACGATATGCAAGTGTTCGGCGTGTTCTTCTTCAGACTTGGAATAAACCAAGATGTCGCTGTTAAACACCACCACAAACTTTTCGAACTCCGGCATGAACACTGAGTTCATGAGATACATGAAATGTGCCGGGGTGTTGGTTTGACCAAAAGACATGACGAGGTATTTATACAATCTGTATCTCATCGAGAAGGCCGTCTTCGGAATATCCTCCGCTCGGATCTTGATTTGGTAATATCCGGAGTGAAGATGCATCTTTGAAAATACACTCGCACCCACAAGTTGACCGAATAAGATATCGATGTGGGGCAGTGGATAATTATTCTTGATGGTGACGGCGTTGAGAGGTCGGTAGTCCACACACAACCTCAAGGTTTCATCCTTATCCTTCACAAACAGCGCTGAGCATCCCCATGGAAAGGAACTCGGTCGAATGAAACCCTTCTTCGTTAAATCAATGAGCTGCTCCTTCAGTTTAGCTAGCTCATTCGGAGCCATCTTATACGGTCTCCGTGATATCGGTGTCGTCCCGGGTACAAGTTCGATCTTGAACTCGACATCCCTTTCGGGTGGCATGCCCGGGAGATCATCCGGAAATACGTCGGGATATTCACGGACCACACGAATATCCTCAAGTTTTGTGGCTTCCGTGTTATATGTGGTTGGAGCTTCTTGAACCGAACGGTCCAGAATAAGAACATGTGGTTAATGAAGTGGAAAGTTTAAACGAACCACACGTGGAATGATGTCAAGAACAGCACCATGGCGATGTAGTCATGACATTACTAAAATGACATCTAGTTTTTGACTCTATAACATAATTAGAGAAGTCGGGTATAGATTCGCACCCAATTGTAATGGTGCTCTATAGACCATCCTATCAGCTGTTATTTTCCCACCCGGAGAGCATATAAAGTATGAACTATTTGTGGGAATGATAGGCAACTGATATTTAATAACATAAGATTGACTTATGAAATTACGGGTGGCACCGGAGTCGAAAAGTATGATTACGGGATGATCTAAGTAAGAAAACGTACCCGTGAGGACAGGTTCACCTTCTGGCACGTCTTCTATGGCTAAGTGGTGGACGTTGCCGGATTTTTGTGCTGGTTTCTTGGGCTGTTTGCGGGGCTGATTTGCACCCTGATACGGTGCTGCACCCCTGCCCTGTCGCTGCTTGGGGCAGTCCATCGCAATATGCCCGACACGGCCACACATGAAGCACGTGTAAGGTGTCAGGGTCCCTCTGAATTGAGGACGGTATCCCGTTGCACGTGGCTGAAACTGAGGTGCACGCGGGACCATCCTTTGTTGCTGTTGTTGCTGTGGTGGATACGATGGTCGGAAGCTTGGCGCATTATATTGTCGACCACGAAAGGCGGTCGCGCCGGTGGCTGCCATCTCTGACCTGATGGTGAGCGATACACCACACGGTATTTTTGTGGTGCCCCACCACTGCTGCTCGTCAGTGCGCTGTGTTTCCTATTATCAGAACCGCGCTCGCGCTGGGCATTTTCTTGTAAAATCGTGGCATTAACAAGGTCGTTGAATGTGCCACAATTGCTTTGGGCGAGATGTACCTTCATCTTGGAATTCAGGCCCCGGAAGAACGCGTTTTGCTTATCTTCCTCCGTTCCCACAAATCCTGGCGCATACTGCACCAGCCGGTTGAATGACCTGGAGTACTCGTGAGCACTCCTCTCGCCTTGTTTCAGCGCCAGGAACTCCTGGAGCTTCCTCTCCATAACACCGGGAGGTATATGATAGGCGTGGAACGCCTCCCAAAACTCCATCCATGTGACGGCATGGCCAGCCGGTAAGGAGGCGATGTAGTTTGCCCACCAGGTACCGGCTTCCCCTTGAAGCTGTTGCGCTGCGTACAGCGCCTTCTGATGTTCGGTACACCGTAGTAAACCGAACTTCACCTCAAGAGTGCAGATGAAGCTGTCCGCCTCTAAAGGCTCTTCGGCCTCCGTAAAGACCGGTGGATGGGTCGCCAGGAAGTCTGAATATGAATTTGTTGGGGCTGGCGTTGCCCATTGTCTTTGCGTCCTCCCTGACGGGACACATTCTGTTGAACTTGCATCCGCAGCAACTTGGTTTGCTCGTCGCGCGAGCCGAGCACTGCAGCGAGAACCTCCGCAAGGTTTTTTGTAAGTTCTGGCGGTGGAGGAGGTGGTTGCTGCTGCGTCGTGGTTTGCTCCGGAGGTGGAGACTCATCACCACGAACCTGACTTGGACCTCCCTCCTCTTGCGTTGAACGCGTATGCACCGTTCTGCATTCATACCACTCAAACGATCAGCACATGTTGGTTTATTTCATCCAGTCTATACAATAGTAGTGCGAGAATGAAACAACTAATACGCATAACATTCCCACATATGGATAAAGTATGAACTTTATACAACATATACATCCCTGGACCATGTCACACGATCGAGTTCCAAAGTAATGAACCTTAGGGATTAAAAGTTCATTTCGACCATCGTGGGTCACCACGGGATGTTAAGTGTGTTAGCCTGTGTAAATCCTCGCTATTGTATTGGACCCTAACATGTCCTCACTCGAAGTGATATATTTAATGCATAAACTTTTCGACTCCAAATCGCTGTTTTACAACAGCCGCTGGATATCGAAAGGTGAAACTAATTATTTTGGTTAAAAAACTTCAACATGGTGTTCACTGTCCAGCTTCTGGTCCAGCTGACCAGTCTGGATAATTCTACTGTTTTGACCACTTTGGAGGAAAAATCTGGACTAGAGTTCAACAAAACTGTAGTAGACTCAAAAATGAATCCACATTGTATTTATTTGCCTCCATAGCCTTCCTAGTTTATGAGTTATGATTCCTAAGTTGACAGAATTATCTCAGGAATTTTGACAGCACCTCCTTTGCAAGTGCTGTTTTGTTCACAAAATTCCATCTATTTCTGCCCTCAATCTAGGAAAACACTAAACTACAATGTTGTAACACATTTCCTATACTTTCCAACGATGTCTTACTTGACCCTTAGAAATTTTTCTAAAGAACGTTGAGGTCGAAATACAGAAAATTCCATAGAGCATTTTGGTCTGTCCTGTTTCTGGACAGTGCCTACTCATCTGATATTTTGATCCATTTGGAGGGGGATTTTGTTCTGGAGTTCTACATAAAAGTTGTAGAAGACTTGAAAACCTTTCCAGAATAGTATCCCATATCTCCATTGGTTCAACTAATCCTATGTTATACCCTTTTTAAATTCAGCAAAATTTCTGCTGAAAACAGGGGAGATTGTTCCTAAGTTTTTTTAGATGGAATCTATACTCCCAATTGACTCTTAGTTCAATATGGGAGTTCAATAACCCCTAATTGGAATCCTAAACTTCATTTTTAACTCTTTTCTTTGAAAATATACTTTTATGCAACTAATACTCATCTCGGTACTACGTTTCCTTACCAAAGAAAAATCCTAAACGGGTATTCCGGCATATACGTGTCAAGTGGTGGAACTAAGAACGTCACTCACAAACGGTTTCTATATGTCATGCACTAATGTGGTTAATGTACCTGCAAAAGACCACACAATAATGGTACACACAAGGGTTTTTGACATTTCAGGCAGTTATATATCATAGTAAAAACATACGGTCCATATCATTGCCATACGGATCGTCCTTGAGTCAAGCTACATCTCAAGGTACATGGTCGTGTTTTTACACCACACGACGGGGAGCCCGAGTAGAGCGTGTAAAAGTCCCAAAAACTTGTGAATAGAAAACTTAAGCTATGAATAAAGTTGAGTTTATATGCAAGAAATGGGACTTACAAAAAACTTTTGTTTACTCATGAAAGTGTTGGCATGAGCAATAAAAACTTTGAATTCAGTATGAATTAAGAGGGTCACTTCCAAAAGAGGAGGGGCCATCTCCAAAAAGGAAAATGCAAACTGATGTTTAAAAAGTTGTATTTGCAATGACCAACTCATAGATCAGAGGGCATATTCAACCCCCCAGATTCAAATTATGAAGAAGGCAGATTTTGAGCAAATTTGGAGGTGCTTTGATATGTGTATCAAAGCTACTTGTGAATTGTCATTGAAATTTGAATTCCAATTTGAAACTGAAGTAAAAATTTCCAAATTTCCAATTGGCCTTTGAATTTGAGCTCTTCATAGCTGAATTTGCCATGTGCCAAGATTTGGAGATATCTGTGAATGTTTTGGGGATAACAAAGGGGGCGGGCCCCACATGTCATAGTGACATTCAAACTTACCCTCGAAGCAATCTTGCTGTTTCCCTCGAGCGGCCGAGACCTTCCTCCGAACGACACCGGGGCGCCACCGAAGCCACCGCCTCACCCTCTTTCGTGCGCTGGCGACCAGTTTACCGCCTCCATCCCTACCTTGGCGTGATCTTTTTCCCCTGAACCGAGCCAACGGTGTTTCTTTTCCCCTCCTCGCGCCCGATAAACCCTGAGCTCGCCGCCGCTTCGGGTCTGACCGAAGGTGCATGCCAAACCAGCGCGCAGCAACTTCTGAGCCGCAAAACGGCAAGGCCTGATCGTCCTCCACTCCCTCAGCTCAAGAGCAGTCCGGTTCCGGCCTCTTTTCCCTAGCCAAGCTCATTTCCGCGGCAACCGAACTGCACCGCAGCTCGTCGCTCCCGTGGACAGCGGAGTCTAGCGCCTTTCACGGCCAAGCAAGGATGTCCCCGGACGCACCAGCGATCCCTGCTGCTTCCACCCAAACCACAAGTCAAGCCGTGAACCACCGAGCGAGAATTCAGAAAAAACTTCACCGGCGGCCACCGGGCGACGTTCTGGTACGAATTCTCCAAATTCTCACTCCCTTCTCGTCTTTAGGTCACTAAACTGTGCTCAAAGGACCTAGACTCGAGGACGACCTGATCCCCTCCCCAATCATGGCTTGAAACCCCATATTAGCAGATCATTTTGAAGTTTCCGAGCGGCGATCATGGCGGGGACCCCCGGGTGTACGGTGAACCCCCACTTGCCGCCATTCCCTAGCCAGTTCGAGGCCACGCCGAGCTTTCCTGACCTCCACTGATGCTTTAGAGCGGGTCCGCCGAGCTTTTGGCGGGCTAGTGTGCTCGGGCGACGGTGCCGATCATAACCGAAGGCCGCGGCTCGTCGCCGGCCTACTTCCGGCCACCGGCAGCCCGAGCCAACCCCGTAGACATGTTCCCCGACCCTGAAAACCCCCAGGCGGTGAGTACTGAGCCGGGAGACGGCCGGGAAGCCGACTCCGGCGAGCTCCGACGAGTCTCCGGCGAGGTGGCGGCGCGGGAAAAAGGGGACGGGCCGAGGTTGAAGACGACAGGCCGGGCCCACCTGTCAGCGGCGATATTTTAAATCTTTGATCCGCTGCGGCCCCGGATCCGGTGTGGTGGCGCGGGAAAAGGTCTGTGGCCCCGTGTGGCTCGTGTTTCAGCGGTCAACACGTGGCCCTGTGGCCCGCAGTCAGGGTTTAAACTTTTTCCGAATTAATTTGAATTCCGGATTTAGTTCAAACTTTAGAACTGCATAACTTTTGCTAGGAAGCTCCAAATTAGTGATTCAAATTGGGTTTGATTCAGGATGAAGAGCTCTATTCAAATGTACAACCTAATTTGCATGAAAACCAATAGAAAATTCTGGAAAATTCTTTAAAGCTTTTCAGAAAAAGAATTTTAGAGGGACTTTGGTTCATCCAAAATTCCCCAAATTTTGACATAATATTCTTTGGGATACTAGGAGACTCCTTTAAAAGTTTCAGCTCATTTGGAGTTGAATTAGTTAGCGTAATTCTAATTCCAAGTTTCTGTATTCAAATAAATACAGAAACATTTTCAGAGAATTTCCAAAACTTGGAAATTCAGTTCTAGCCATTCCTTAGCTCCAAAAATCCTAGGAAAATTTAGGCATACTCTCTGAGCTATGTAGGAAATTATGGTTCACTTAGATTTGCATGAAAGTGCAAGTTTAATCAGAATTAATTCCTTTATGCTTAAATGCTTAGGGAATTGTTCTGGGTGATCCACTTAGTGAAATGTTCTGAATTTTGGGCCAGAGGACTTTCTTGTGACAAGGAACTCCCAAGAAAATTCCAAGCTCCATTGGAGCCCTGGATCATTAGTGTTCTGTTCAACCATTAGTTGATCCCCCACCCAAGTGATGAACCTCACTTCTCACTTGATGATAGTGCTCAAACACACACTTAACCCACCACCCCAGTGTCATTTTAAATTCTTAAACAGAGTTCCAGTTTTAAAAACTTGTCCTTAGCACTTGTTAGCAAATGTTTGACAATTAAACATGTATGCATCTTCATAAGTGTAGTGATTAAACGTGGATATGTAAAGAAGAAGTTGAGCTTGGATCAAGAAAAAAGAAGGCAGGGATTAAGCCTCAAGTCATCATCAGCAACTAACTTCATCTTATCTGACTTAAGTCACCTGCAAAACCAAGGCATACCCCGGTTTGCATTTAAGTTGTTTTCTAAAGTTTTTACTTTGTTCACTACTATGGGTCTCAGTTTGTATGTGCATTAGGTCAAGGATGTTTTATACCCCACTTGCATAACCAAAAAAAATGAACCCTGAGGTCGAGGGTAGAATTGTGTCATCGATGTAGAATAAGGCCATGCTAAATATACTAGGGCATCCAGTAGAAGACGAGTAGTTGGAAACTACTCGCGAGCTATAGTTCAGAATATCATAAGTGTGGTTGGGGAAGGAAGCAAACTAAAGTTTACATTTCTAAAGATGAGACCGGGCAGAGGGGTTAGGCTGCGACAAGACGAGGTCTTGGTCGAGTAGCTCTGCCTGTGTCGGTTAAGGACCGATGCGTATGCCGCGTCCAGGAGCAAGTATTGAGTTGTGTACCGGATGCTTACTGATATATGGGAACCAGGAAACCGATGTACCAGGTTCACTGGATTGTAGAGGCATACCACATCGTCTCGTTAGACCTATGAGCCCGAGACGGCGCGACCGGTTCTACAGTCTAGTGTCCTGAGAAAGGTTGCCACATACGACGTAATGAAGGACGCCAGAGTTGGGTCTTCAGAGGCAGGCGTATGTGTCGAGTTATCCGGGTAGTGTTTGATTCGAATCACCGTCCCTCGCGGTTATTGAGTACCGCTTGCTCCCATGTTGTGACGTAGTTAATCAACTTGTGTGGAAACAGTTTGCAAAAGTATAATTGCTGCTATGATGATGTTAAGTTGCATGAAAACCATGGTTGAAGTAGAGATAGAGCTAACTAAAGTTATTTTCTACCTTGGGGTAAGTAACATTGGAATGAAGCGTTTCTTGTTTGATTGTGGAGTTCCAATGTTGCTGATCGCAAGGCCATTATTAATATGGCTAAAATTTGAAAGTTAAGGATGAACTCGTAGGCGAGTCTTTTCGCAAATGACAGGTTTAGGTCTTAGGTTACTTTCATCTAGAGTTTCATGTCTTAGGAGAGACGGTTAAGTCTTGCTATATAAGTGGTTTTGCAGGTAAACCTCGACGCTATAAAGAGGGTTGTCCGGTGAGACTCGGAAACTTCCAAGTCATGTCACAATTGGAGAACCTAGCCGCTGCCTTGTCTTCGTGTTGCTAGCGAGAAGAGTCCACGGGCTGGACCTCTTCTCGGTGCTTCATAGTTATTCAACATGAGCTGGTTATAGACTTCCGCTGTAGCTAATTTGGGTAAATTATTTACAAAGAATAATTGTAACCTTCCGCTTTTGATTTATGTAATACTGTGTTCCTTATATGTGTGCTGTTGGGTGCCGCATAACACGGCACCACCCAATGCGATTCCTTGGGCAAGGCGGCACGACCCCGTGATCAGGATCGGGCCCCCTCAGCGTGGTATCAGAGCCGCATTGGTAATAGCACACGGAGTAAGGATCGTATTACGACAAAAACTTAGGATACGGTGAGGAAACGATATTAGGCCCACATAAGGACTATAGTAGTATTGTTACTTAAAGTGGCAGCACTAACATATGTGTTATAATTCTGAATTTTGATTATGTAACGACACACCTACGTTCGGGTAAGAATGGTAAGGAACGCCACCGAAAGCGGTTCAATTTCGGTTAGCTCCCCTGACGAGGAATGTGGTTCAGGGAAAGATCTCACAACTTGGTGTGAGACGTCAATATGAACTCTTGGACTCTCCATGTTCCTGAGTTCATATGAAACGCTTATCCCTAGCGTGCATTAGGCAAGTAAGTGGAGACCCCATCGCATGGTCAGTAACGCGATAGTGTGTTCGTCTGGAAGTAGCCCAGGAGGACATACGCAGCGCTTGCCATCGGCGTGCCCTGCAGGGCTGTAGGTGGTATCCGTTGGGTTGATAACATTCCCAACCGTGACGACCCGTTCATGACATACTCGGGTTCCCCGTCGTGTGGTGTTGAAACACGATCGCGTACCTTGAGACGTGACTTAACTCAAGGACGGCCGTATGGCAATGATACGGGCGTTTGTATTTACTTTCAATTATGGAACTGCCTGAAATGAAACAACCTTGAGTGCACCACTATTGAGTGTTCTTCTGCAGGTACTAACCACGTACTTATCCCGTGTAGTACACGTGTGCGAGAGACCGTATTAGTGCCACTGATAAAACGGATATGCCGGTATAATCCGGTTTAGGATTTTCTTTTGGAGACGCAACGTAGTACCGACATGTTCTTACGGTGCATCGACATCGTACCACACATAAGAACCTCTTCCCTATGAAGAAATGATTCATGAGCCAACTTTCAACTAAAAATGGAAGTTTGAAACAAATATTAGTTATTGAACTCTTATTTTGAGCTAAGATTCAAATGAGAGCATAACTAGGTGTCAAAGTTTTCAAAAACAGAGAGCTCTGTTTCTGGCAGGAATTCTTGCTGGACTTTGACAGAGCATAACTCTGAGTAGCTTTAACCAATTAAGGTGTATGATACAGTTCTGGAAAGATTTTCAAGTGCTCTACAATTTCCTTGTAGACCTCCAGAGCAAAATCACACTTTAAGTTGGTGAAATGTCCAGTTGAAGGCAAACTGTTCAGAACCAGGACAGTAGCAAAAACCTCTCTGGACCTTTCTGTTTTCAAGCCATAACTTCCTGTAGAAAAATCCTCAAGGAGCAACTCAAAGATCTGATGGACAAGGGGTTTATTCGTCCAAGTTCATCACCATGGGGTTGCTCAGCTTTGTTTGTGAAGAAGAAGGATGAGACACTGAGGCTATGCGTCGACTATCGTCCTTTAAATGATGTGACCATAAAGAACAAGTATCCACTACCAAGAATTGATATTCTCTTCGATCAACTAGTGGGTGCTAAAGTCTTCTCCAAGATGGACTTAAGGTCGGGATATCATCAAATCAAGATTCGAGCGGAAGATGTCCCAAAAACAGCATTCTCGACAAGATATGGACTCTATGAGTATCTTGTCATGTCATTTGGGTTGACCAATGCTCCGGCCCACTTTATGTATCTTATGAACTCGGTGTTCATGCCGGAGCTTGATCAGTTCGTCGTGGTCTTCATCGACGACATCTTGGTCTACTCCAAATCTGAAGAGGAACACGCTAAACATTTGCATATTGTGCTCCAACGACTGAGAGATCACAAGCTCTATGCAAAGTTTAGTAAATGTGAATTCTGGATCAACCAAGTGCCGTTTCTTGGACATATTATTTCAGCAGAAGGCATTGCTGTTGATCCAAGAAAGATTGAACAAGTGCTGAAATGGAAGTCTCCAACATCAGTCCATGAAGTTCGTAGCTTCTTGGGTTTGGTGGGATATTACCGGAGGTTCATCCCGAGCTTCTCAAAAATCTCCAAACCTATGACAGAGCTACTGAAGAAGGGCATCAAATATGATTGGAGCAAACCATGTGAGGAAGCTTTTCAAGCATTGGTGAAACACCTCACAACAGCCCCGGTTCTAGCTCAACCGGATATAACCAAGCCTTTTGATGTTTATTGTGATGCGTCCGGCATCGGACTTGGTTGTGTACTCATGCAAGGAGGACGCGTGGCCGCATATGGATCACGGCAATTACGGAATCATGAACAACATTATCCAACTCATGATCTCGAGCTTGCTGCCGTGGTACTAGCTTTGAATATGTGGAGACATTACCTCTTGGGAAATCTGGTTCATCTCTACACTGACCACAAGAGTTTGAAGTACATATTCACTCAGAAAGAGTTGAATATGCGGCAACGACGATGGTTGGAGCTGATCAAGGACTATGAGATTGAAATTCATTATCATCCGGGCAAGGCAAATGTGGTTGCCGATGCACTCAGCCGGAAGTCTCATATTCATAACCTAACCATCACGCCGATAGAAGAGGAAGAACCAAGTCTCTACTTGGTTCCCTATGGGGCCCTACATAACCTAGCTCTCATACCCACAATAAGAGAGGAGGTGATGGAAGCTCAAAGGAGAGACAAGGGCATGGCTCATATCAAAAGGAGGTTGAAGAACGGGGAGATGAAATGTTTCTGGTTAGGCGATGAAGATATCTTGTGGTTCAAGGACCGGATAGTCGTACCCCGTGATATGAGGCTGCGGAAGAAAATTTTGGATGAAGCTCACTTATCCAAATTTTCTATTCATCCTGGCAGCAATAAAATGTACCAAGACCTCCGGGAGAAGTTTTGGTGGACACGTATGAAACGTGAAGTTGCAAAGTATGTTTCAGAATGTGATACGTGTCGAAGAGTTAAGGCCGACCATGTGAAGAAGTCGGGCCTGCTGCAACCGCTACAAATACCGGCATGGAAGTGGGAAGACTTGAGTATGGATTTCATCATTGGGTTGCCGATGACCTCCCACCACCATGACTCGATTTGGGTAATCGTTGATCGGTTAACCAAATCGGCACGTTTCATTCCGGTGCATACCAACTACAACGCCAAGCAGTACGCGGAGTTATACATAGCGCGGATCTTATGCTTGCATGGAGTTCCCCGTACCATTGTCTCCGACAGAGGATCGCTGTTCGTATCCCGCTTCTGGGAACAGCTACACATATCCTTGGGAACTAAATTGATTCGAAGCTCCGCGTATCACCCTCAAACTGATGGACAAACGGAGAGGGTGAATCAAATACTTGAAGATATGCTGAGAGCATGTGTCATCCCTCAC
Source organism: Neostapfia colusana (assembly GCA_030760725.1). Lineage (NCBI taxonomy): Eukaryota > Viridiplantae > Streptophyta > Magnoliopsida > Poales > Poaceae > Neostapfia > Neostapfia colusana. The sequence goes on along the minus strand of JASWHV010000001.1, from coordinate 42,342,540 downwards.
GGTAAGAGCTGGGATGATCACTTACCGTTGGCGGAGTTCTCATATAACAACGGGTATCAATCAAGTATCAGAATGGCACCTTATGAAGCTCTCTACGGCCGGAAGTGCCGCACACCATTGAACTGGTGTGAATCCGGCGAGAGAGTTATTTACGGGATTGATCTCGTAAATGAAGCAGAAGAGCGGGTGAGGCTTATTCAGGAAAATCTGAAAGCCGCTCAGTCCAGGCAAAAGAGCTATGCGGATAAGAGACGTCGTCCTCTGAACTTTCAAGTTGGAGACCACATCTACCTCCGCGTATCTCCTATGAAGGGCATTCACCGATTCGGAGTGAAAGGAAAATTAGCTCCGCGCTTTATCGGTCCCTTCGTCATCATTGAAAGATGCGGACCCATGGCATACCGTTTGGAGCTGCCGGCAACCTTAGCCGGAGTGCATAACGTCTTCCACATATCCCAGTTGCGGAAGTGTTTAAAAGTCACAACGGAGATTCTCACGGGAGACATAGAAAATTTGAAGCCGGACCTCACGTATGTTGAGCGACCAACCCGGATAATTGATGAAAAGACTCGCGAAACCAGAAGCCGGGCGCTGCGATTTTTCAAGGTGCTATGGGAAAATCACACGTCCGAAGAAGCTACATGGGAAAGCGAGGAGTATTTACAACGCAATCATCCGGAGTTATTAGAGGCGTATGTTGAGTAACTGTCCTCTCCACGTTGTCCTTAATCATGAATCTCGGGACGAGATTCTTTTTAAGGGGGGAGGAATGTAAAAGTCCCAAAAACTTGTGAATAGAAAACTTAAGATATGAATAAAGTTGAGTTTATATGCAAGAAATGGGACTGACAAAAAACTTTTGTTTACTCATGAAAGTGTTGGCATGAGCAATACAAACTTTGAATTCAGTATGAATTAAGAGGGTCACTTCCAAAAGAGGAGGGACCATCTCCAAAAAGGAAAATGCAAACTGATGTTTAAAAAGTTGTATTTGCAATGACCAACTCATAGATCAGAGGGCATATTCAACCCCCTAGTTTCAAATTATGAAGAAGGCAAATTTTGAGCAAATTTGGAGGTGCTTTGATATGTGTATCAAAGCTACTTGTGAATTGTCATTGAAATTTGAATTCAAATTTGAAACTGAAGTAAAAATTTCCAAATTTCCAATTGGCCTTTGAATTTGAGCTCTACATAGCTCAATTTGCCATGTGCCAAGATTTGGAGATATCTGTGAAAGTTTTGGGGATAACAAAGGGGGTGGGCCTCACATGTCATAGTGACATTCAAACTTACCCTCGAAGCAATCTTGCTGTTTCCCTCGAGCGGCCGAGAGCTTCCTCCGAACGACACCAGGGCGCCACCGAGGCCACCGCCTCACCCTCTTTCGCGCGCTGGCGACCAGTTTACCGCCTCCCTCCCTACCTCGGCGTGATCTTTTTCCCCTGAACCGAGCCAACGGTGTTTCTTTTCCCCTCCTCGCGCCCGATAAACCCTGAGCTTGCCGCCGCTTCAGGTCTGACCGAAGGTGCATGCCAAACCAGCGCGCAGCAACTTCTGAGCCGCAAAATGGCAAGGCCTGATCGTCCTCCACTCCCTCAGCTCAAGAGCAGTCCGGTTCCGGCCTCTTTTCCCTAGCCAAGCTCGTTTCCGCGGCAACCGAACTGCACCGCAGCTTGTCGCTCCCGTGGACAGCGGAGTCTAGCGCCTTTCACGGCCAAGCAAGGACGTCCCCGGACGCGCCAGCAATCCCTGCTGCTTCCACCCAAACCAAAAGTCGAGCCGTGAACCACCGAGCGAGAATTCGGAAAAAAACTTCACCGGCGGCCACCGGGCGATGTTCTGGTACGAATTCTCCAAATTCTCACTCCCTTCTCGTCTTTAGGTCACTAAACTGTGCTCAAAGGACCTAGACTCGAGGACGACCCGATACCCTCCCCAATCATGGCTTGAAACCCCATATTAGCAGATCATTTTGAAGTTTCCGAGAGGCGATCATGGCGGGGACCCCCGGGCGTACGGTGAACCCCCACTTGCCGCCATTCCCTAGCCAGTTCGAGGCCACGCCGAGCTTGCCTGACCTCCACTGATGCTTTAGAGCGGGTCCGCCGAGCTTTTGGCAGGCTAGTGTGCTCGGGCGATGGTGCCGATCAAAACCGAAGGCCGCGGCTCGTCGCCGGCCTACTTCCGGCTACCGGCAGCCCGAGCCAACCCCGTAGACATGTTCCCCGACCCAGAAAACCCCCAGGCGGTGAGTACCGAGCCGGGAGACCGCCGGAAAGCCGACTCCGGTGAGCTCCGACGAGTCTCCGGCGAGGGAGCGGCGCGGGAAAAAGGGGACGGGCCGAGGTTGAAGACGACCGGCCGGGCCCACCTGTCAGCGGCGATATTTTAAATCTTTGATCCGCTGCGGCCCCGGATCCGGTGTGGTGGCATGGGAAAAGGTCTGTGGCCCCGTGTGGCTCGTGTTTCAGCGGTCGACACGTGGCCCTGTGGCCCGCAGTCAGGGTTTAAACTTTTTCCGAATTAATTTGAATTCCGGATTTAGTTCAAACTTTAGAACTGCATAACTTTTGCTAGGAAGCTCCAAAATTAGTGATTCAAATTGGGTTTGATTCAGGATGAAGAGCTCTATTCAAATGTACAACCCAATTTGCATGAAAACCAATAGAAAATTCTGGAAAATTCTTTAAAGCTTTTCAGAAAAAGAATTTTAGAGGGAGTTTGGTTCATCCAAAATTCCCCAAATTTTGACATAATATTCTTTGGGCTATTAGGAGACTCCTGTAAAAGTTTCAGCTAATTTGGAGTTGAATTAGTTAGGGTAATTCTAATTCCAAGTTTCTGTATTCAAATAAATACAGAAACATTTTCAGAGAATTTCCAAAACTTGGAAATTCAGTTCTAGCCATTCCTTAGCTCCAAAAATCCTGGGAAAATTTAGGAATACTCTCTGAGCTATGTAGGAAATTATGGTTCACTTAGATTTGCATGAAAGTGCAAGTTTAATCAGAATTAATTCCTTTATGCTTAAATGCTTAGGGAATTGTTCTGGGTGATCCACTTAGTGAAATGTTCTGAATTTTGGGCCAGAGGACTTTCTTGTGACAAGGAACTCCCAAGAAAATTCCAAGCTCCATTGGAGCCCTGGATCATTAGTGTTCTGTTCAACCATTAGTTGATCCCCCACCCAAGTGATGAACCTCACTTCTCACTTGATGATAGTGCTCAAACACACACTTAACCCACCACCCCAGTGTCATTTTAAATTATTAAACAGAGTTCCAGTTTTAAAAACTTGTCCTTAGCACTTGTTAGCAAATGTTTGACAATTAAACATGTATGCATCTTCATAACGTGTAGTGATTAAACATGGATATGTAAAGAAGAAGTTGAGCTTGGATCAAGAAAAAAGAAGGCAGGGTATGGGGCATCTTTACGCCCGCTGCCTATCACTCGGGTGCAGGCAGCGCCGTTCTACTGGCCACCTGGCGGGCCCGGAGCCCTCCTCAGAGGAGAGGAGGGTCCGGCCCGCGGGGCACGTGGAGCCTCCGGACCTCTCCCCGCGGAGGGGGAGGTTCGGCTTCTGTCGGCCACGTGGCGGGCCCGGAGCTCCCCTCTGAGGAGAGGGAGGTCCGGCCCCGCCGGATACGTGGCACCTTCGGACCTCTCTCCCGCGGAGGGGGAGGTCCGGCTTCTGTATGCCACGTGGAGGGCCCGGAGCTCTCCTCTGAGGAGAGGGAGGTCCGGCCCCGCCGGACGCGTGGCACCTTCGGAGCTCTCCCTGCGGAGAAGGGCGAGTTCCTTAGGCATTTTCCCCTGTGCGCGGGGGTACCCCATATCGCAGGTACCGACAATTAACTTTTCCCAGTTTATTACTACGTCACGACGCAGAGAACAAGTATGCTCACTATCATGAGCGACGGTGATTGCAATAAAAAACACCCGGCTGACACGACATGTATGCCCGTACTCAATGTTGCACACAGCAACCGTCACTGACGTCGTACGTGGCCACCTTTCACACGACACCCAAATGTCGAACCGGTCCCACCGACTAGGTTAGTCTCTCTACAGCAAACCCTCGTAGAGCCGACTTCTCTATCCTTTCAGCATCGGCATCAGACGGTGAGGTATGCCTCGACACCCAGGTTAACATGTTACATCGGTTTCCTGGGTCCCATATAGCCAGTATGCATACGGTACACAACTCAAACTTGCCCAACGGGCCGCACACGAGAACGGGCCTTAATCGACTCAGACATAGACTAGGCTCACAGGACCACGTCCTTGACCTTTCATCCACTGCCCGGTCTCCATTCCCAACTATGAGGATCAATTCCCAACTCTTCCGATTGATCCCCCTAAATCCCTGTTCACGAGTAGGAATCTGCCCACTCGAGTTTTGCTTCTTTTAATCCACTTTTTTTGAGATCAGGAGTTATAAGTAACTGATAACATATCCTATATTAAACTCCAGGGTTTTCTGGGTCATGCATTTGGAGTTTCAGACCATCTAGACGTAATGCAATAAATAAAATGCTAGACGTATGAAGTGAATACAAATAAAAACTTGTAAATTTGATGCAAACCGGGGCTTGCCTTTGTTTTGCAGGTGACTTATATATATATATGCAGTTAGGGGAGACCACTTGAATTGATCTCTTGCCTCCCTCCTTTGATTTCTACTCCGATGACTTCAACTCCTCCACGTAGATACTACACGTGATGAATATGCATATCGTTTAATTGTAAAGACTTAGCTACAAGTCCTAATAACAAGTTTTCAAAAACTGGAACTCTGTTTAAGAATTTAAAATGACACTGGTGCTAGTGGTTTAGGTTTGGATCTAAACACATGATTAAATGCTAAGTGGTTTTCCCCCTCTTCTATATTGATCACCTAAAAAGGTTAAAAAGCACAGGGGTGATCCAGGGCTCCAATGGAGCTGAGAATTTTTCATGTGATTTCCTTGTCACAAGAAAATCCTCTGGACCAAAAATTAGCACTTTTCATTGAGTGGTTTATTCAGAATAATTTTCTAAGCAATTAAGCAAAGAAGAATTAATTCTCCACCCATGTTCATGCAAAAATTAGTGAACCACAATTTCAATTATAGCTCATAGAGTTTGCATGAAATTTCCTAGCATTTGTGGAGCTAAGATCTGCCCAGAAATGAATTTCCAAGTTTTGGAAATTCTCTGAAAATGTTTCTGTATTATTTGAATACAGCATTTTCAAATCTAAATTTCCCTGATCAAATCAACCCAAATTGAGCTGAAACTTTTATAGGGGTTCACTAATGCCATAAAGACTATTCTGGCAAAGGTTGAGGATTTTTGGATTAACCAAACTCCCTCTAAAATTCTTTTGCTAAAAAGCTTTAAAGAATTTTACAGAATTAAATAAAGGGTTTCATACAAATTGGGTTCTACATGTGGATAGTACTCTATCAGAGGAATCCAACAAAATTTGTTTCACAATTTCTGGATTCTCCTACCCAAAGTTGTAGCTATTCAAAGTTTGAACTGAAAACTGAAATTCTCCAAAATGTTCAAATGCTGGCAGTGGGTCCAGGGGACAGGTGTCACGCGTCGGGGCAAGCCACACAGGGCTACTGAGTATTTCCCACGCGGCCACAAGCGATCCCAGAGCCACAGCCGATCAGAACATCGACTCCCGGTCGCTGACATGCGGGACCCACCGGGTCGTCTTCTACCTCCGGCCGAACAGAACCCGCGGCGGCGCCCTCCGACGAGCGTCGCCGGAACGACCTTACCGGCCACCTCCCGGCCTCCTGCTCGCCGCCTCTCCATATTCTGACCTGCTGAACACGTTGGGAGGCTCGCCGGCGGCCATAGATCGCCGGAAAACCTTGCGCACCGGGGTCAGCAACCCTTAGGGTTCCGGTGAACTCGGAAATCGCCTACACGGGATGAAAAGGGTCGGGAAAGGCTCGGAGAGTACCGTGGGAGCTTGAGGGTGATGGAAATGGGCTCCAAACCTCGTGAAAAGGCCGGAAGCATAGAGCTCCACGGCAACCCGAGGCGATTTCTGCAGGGCGGCACGAAAAAAAACTATAACTCGGTCGATCATAGGTCTTTTCGCTCGGTTCTTCTTCGAGGAGGACCGCTGCGAGGTATAGGGGCTGCGTGCAAGCTCGCTCGAGCTTGGGAGGACTGTGCCGCTAGAATTTTGGGTTAGACCGACCCCTAACCCCAAGCACCGTTCTTCGGTAATTTTGGAAATTCTTTGAGCTCGGTCGATCAAACGCTACACGGTTTGCAGCTGCACGAACTAGGGATCATAGCGCACCTTTTTCGTGTTGAAGCGGGATGGTGAGGAGAACCGTAGCTCTTTCCACGGTGACCCGAGTCGGCTTCCGCCGGTGAGCTCGGTTTCTTGGCGCCAGTTGCTGATTTGCGCGCGCCACAGAATAGGAACTTCGGCGTTGTGGGACTGGCGTGGTTGAGCAGGCGCAGGCGCTGCTTTTCTGTACTGCCGGCGCGCACAACCGAGGCTTGGTTGGGGCTGGCAATCGGGGAGAAAAGAGTGCGGTGGTGAGCGCCGGTTGCTGTTCGCGCGTGAGAAGAACAGCCAGCGCGCGATCAAAAATGAAGACGGCAACGTGCTGCAGCTGGTTCCGGGGTAAAGAGCAGGCCAGCGCGAAATGGGAGCAGGAGGTGGAGCCTTGGGCGAAGGGGGCGGTCGCTCGGTGTCGCCCAGGGTGAAACCCCGGTGGAGTGAGGAACAGAGAAAAAGGCTTAAGGGTTAAGTCTACTCATTCCTATGACATGTGGGCCCCCAATTCAGTACCTCTTTTCCTCAAAATATCTCCAAAGTTTGACAATTATCCAACCCAAATGTTTGAAAGTTGGAAACTGAGCTCATTTGAATAGTTTGTATAAATTCCATGCAAATTCAAATGTTTATTTGAATTCTTTGCACATTTGACTCCATTTGGAAAAATAGGCAGCAAATATTTTCAAAAATTAATGAAACTTTGCCTACCCACTAATTTGGACCTAAGGAATTCAAATATGCAATTTGATTCTTTTGTTAGCTGCTGCAAACAAGAGTTTGAAAACAACAGTTTTGAATTCCCGTTGTGTCCTTCCCTCATCTGAAGTTTGAGTTTAACATTTAGTTCCAACTCTTATTTTTAAACCCTCCCATTGCACTTGAGTTCTTCATTTCTGTGGTTTTAATCCACATGAGGTCCATCCATGCAGTAACCCTAAGTTTGTTTAGAAGAAATCTCACCTATGTTATCATATGTGGGAAAAAGTTTCAACTAAGCCCCTTTTTCATACACATGACTCCAACATTTGTGCAAACTCATGTTTCTTTGTATTCACATTTTTGGGACCTTTACAATCCTCCCCCCTTAAAAGAATCTCGTCCCGAGATTACAAAAGAAAGATGAGGCGGAAGGTAATTACAACAACTACGACAAAAGTTCCGGATAGTTTTTGTGGAGGTAATCTTCACTTTCCCAAGTCGCTTCTTCTGGTGGACTCCGAGAGCTTGGCCTCAGAGATCTCCTAGCTGTCGGGCCCCCCCATGGGGTCCGGACAGCCTTGGTGCTTGACTTCTGCAGCAGGAGCAGGTTGTAGTGGCGAGGGGTCCGGCCGCTCTGCGACTAGGACCATACTCACCACTTCTGTTGTCGCCGCGATGTAGAGCAGTAGATGCTCACTGGGCTCAGGGGCAACCATGATGGGCAGCGTCGATAGGTGCTGCTTCAACCTCTGGAATGCTTCTTCTGCTTCTTTGGTCCAAACAAATGGACCGGCTTTGTGCAGGAGCTTGAAGAAGGAACAGCCCGCTCAGCTAGCCTAGGTATAAACCGACTGAGCGCAGCTAGACATCCCGTGAGCTTCTTGACGTCCTTGATGCGAGCCGAGGGCCGCATCAGCTCGATGGCCTTGATTTTTTCTAGGTTAGCCTTGATCCCTCGGTGTGAGACCAGGAATCCAAGGAGCTATCTAGAGGAGACACCTAACACACATTTGTCCGGGTTTAGCTTGGTGCGCATGGAGCGCAATTTGTCAAAGACTAGAGCTAGGTTATCTAACAAGGACGAGCTCTGTCTGACTTTGACAACGATCTCATCGACATACACCTCTACTAAGTCTCGGATTAGCTCTCCAAATGTTTTATGCATAGCACGTACAAAGGTGGGAAGAGCATTTTTCAAACCATAAGGCATGGAGACATAATAATGCAAGCCATCTACTGTTATGAAAGCAGTGTGTTCCTCATCTTCTCTAGATATTGGTATTTGGTGGAAGCCTGAGTAGGCGTCTAGGAAGCATAATAAATCACAGCCTGATGTAGAGTCTACAATTTGATCTATTCTAGGGAGAGGGAATTGATCCTTAGGGTCCAGAGCTTCCCACCGGCCTTCGGGACGACAACAGGGTTTGCCAACCACCGCGGGTGGTGGACCTCTTGTACGAAGCCAGCATCGAGCAGCTTCTTTATCTTTTCACGGATGAAGTTCTGCCGCTCGATGGACTGCTTCCGGGGCTTCTACTGGACCGGCCGAGCGTCAGGATAGATCTTTAGATGGTCCTCAATCACCTCCCTAGGGATCCCGGGCATTTGTGACGGTTGCCATGCAAACACGTCGACGTTTTCCTGGAGGAAGGTGGTGAGCGTGCTTTCCTATTTGATGTCCAGGCCCTCGGCTATGCGGGTGGTCTGGGCAGCCTCGGACCTGACTTGGACGACCTTCAGGGGGACGTCGTCTTCGTCGGAGGGTTGCACTCGGGGTGCAGAGGTCGAGGCATGATGGCGTGCACTTGGGTGGACCTGGTCCGGTTCTGCACCTCCAGGGGCTGGTGCTCGGGCCGCCGCAAGTGCTTGGAGCTTCTCCAAGGCTGACACTGCGGCGGTGCGGTCTCCATGGATCCTTTGGACACCGGTGGGTGTAGGCATCTTCAGGACTAGGTAGCCATAGTGGGCTACCGCCATAAACTGGTACAAGGTCGGTCTGCCGATGATGGCGTTGAAGGGGAGGTCGACCTCCGCAACGTCGAACAGAACGTATTCTGTTTGGTAGTTGTCCGGAGCTCCGAAGTTCACCGGGAGACTTATGTTCCCATACGAGACGACCTGTCCCGGCCCTACCCCTAAGAACGGGCTCGACGGGGTGAGCTTGGCCATGGGAATCTGCAGCTTCTGGAAAGCTGCACGGCTGATGAGGTTGAGGTCGGCCCCACCATCCACCAGTATGTGATACATCTTCACGTTGGCTATGGCTGGGGCAACCAAGAGAGGTAGCTGTCCAGCCCCAGCCATGTTCTTGGGGCAGTCAGAGGCGTCGAAGCTGATGGGGGTCCCTACCCACTTGTGGTGCGGTGCTGCACTTGGGGTAGGAGCCACCGATGCCATTGCTCGGCGCAGCGCTTGACTGCGTTCGGGGACGAGGGGTCCGAGGACTCTCCATAGATGACATGGAGCGCCTTCTGGAGCTAGTCTTCACCGGAGCCTGAGTCCTCATGGTTGTGGACCGCCTTCACGGTGCGCTAAGGCTCCTGGTACTCCATTTCTTGGTCGCCGTTGTCCCGGGGGTCGACCTTCTGCTTGCCCTCCCTCTTGCGGAAGGGAGCACCATCTGTGCGCGGTTGCTTCCCCTCGCGTAAGCGCTCCGCGAGCTTCCTTATCTCCCGGCACTCATCAGCAGTGTGGCCCCTAGTATTGTGTACCGGGCACGGCTCACTACGGTCACCATCGTTGGGTGACTGCCGTGGTCTCTTGTCGGGGCGTGGCCCCCGAGCTCTGCCAGGTGCTGCAGTTGCAGCAACGGGAGCTCCGGCCGGCGGTTTGACCTTTCCACCACCTTTCTTCTTGTCCTTATTGCTGCTCCCTTGGGGTGCAGCACTAGCTCCGGGCTGCCCTCTTGTTTCGGAGGCTGGCTGTGAGTGCCAGTTATGCCCTTCTGCTGCTCCGGCGCACTTGTTCGCCAGACTGCAGAGCTCCGTGACATCTCGCACCTCCCTAGTGGCCAACTTCTCGAGCATCTTCTTGTCCCTAACACCCTGTCGAAATGCAACCACAACTGATGCATTCTGGATGTGGGGGAAGGTGTTCCGCACCTGGGAGAATCGCTGGATGAAGGAGCGCAGTGATTCCCCCAGTTGCTGTCGCACGCCATGGAGGTCCAGCTCCATGTCGGGACGCGTGTAGGAGCCGCCGAAGTTCACCGTGAACTGTCGGCATAGCTCCCCCCAGGAAGTTATGGAACCCTGGGGCAGGTTCATGAGCCATGACCATGTCGGGCCGGTCAAGGCGACGGGGAAGTAGTTGGCCATGATGGCCTCATCCCCTCCTTCCGCGAGGATGGCAGTAGAGTAGATTTCCAGGAACTCTACAGGGTTGACGCTTCCGTCGTATTTCTCCGGCAGGTGTGGCCGGAACTTGCGTGGCCACACTTTGAAGCGAAGGTGCGGTGCTAGGGCCGCACACCCCGTCCCTGCTGCTGTAGATCCTGGTGCCGCAAACCCTTGGTCTGCTGCTGGCACGGTATACCACGGCATGGTCAATGGTGCACCATATATCGGGGGCGACGACTGCAAGGCATATGGATGCTGCATATGCTGCGTGGCGTACGCCTGGGGCAGAGGTCGCATGGCAAACGTCTGAGGCCCAGGCTGAGTCGAGGTAGTCGACATGCTGTAGTCGGCCTCGTGGTTGCGACGCATTTCCCACTGTCGCTCAATGGTCACGCGACCATCTTCTCCCAAGCGACGTCGCTCCAGCTCTGTCCTCAGGTCCGCCGTTGAGAGTCTGGTAGAACGGGAGTCTGCCGTCTACATGTCAACCGTTCGTGTGCGAGACAGCGACACATCTTGTTGACCGGGGTGTCGTCCCCGTCGCAGCAGAGGGTTGAAGGCAGCAGCGACGAGGCAGTCGACGTCGCGGATCCACTGCTGGGTGGCGCCCTGGGGAGCGTCCACAGCAGGCGGATTGTGTAGGAGCGCTCGTGAGGCAGCTAGTGCACTTGCTTGAGTAGCACTCTGCGCCGCAACAGATCTTGAGGTTGTAGGAGTCCGCGTTGTTGGAGTCCGACGCGGGCTTCCAACCTGTCCCGACACACTCCTCCATTAGCGTGTCGAGACATGACCCTCACTGGTCATCGTTCGCCGGGAATGAGGGCGTGAAGAGCTAGCCGTTGAAGGAAGCTTGGTCATCTTCGTCGGCGCAGACCTGTCTCGAGAGAAAAAAGCCCCCTACCTGGCGCGCCAAATGTCGAAGTGTGCCGTCGACACTTCCCCTGGGCCTGCTTCAGGAGCAACCCGTGGAGGTTCTTTTTCGGAGGGGCTAGTTCTCTCAGAAGGTCGCGTTAGTTGTGCGAGGATTGACACAAAGATTTTTACGTGGTTCGGGCCGCCGGAGCGTAATACCCTACGTCCACGGGAGCTGTATTGCTCGGTGTATTGCTTGCTCGTGTATGAGGATCAGTTGGCTGGGTCACGAATCGAACCCTTTGCAACGTTGCCAACCCAAGTCTTTTATACTTCAAGGCTCGGGCGGCTTACAAGGTGGGCCCCGAGGCCCGACAGGTGGCCTCAGGGAGATTTCCTGCCATCTACCATATCTTGCAGTGAATGCTGGTAGTTGTCTCTAGCAATGGCTTCTTAGTCATCGTTCTGTCGTCCTGACCGTGCCACAAGCTAGGCGTAGTGGTTGATAATGACAGGGACGACAGGGGATATCTTGTCGCTGTATCTATTGGTCAACAACTTCTGACATGCTGCGCTTGTCTTGGAAAGGCGCGGGTCTTGAATATATTGATTGGGCAAAGCATGACGTGCCTTTATTCCTGCTGCCTACTGAGCCGGGGTGGGCGGCACGACACGTGGCGCCTTCGGAGCTCACCCCTGCGAAGGGAGCAAGGTCCAGCACTGCTGGCCACGTGGCAGGCCCGGGGCTCGCCTCTGAGGAGAGGGGAGGCCTGACCCCGCTGGACACGTGGCGCCTTTGGAGCTCACCCCTGCGGAGGGGGCGAGGTGCGTCTCTGCTGGCCACGTGGCAGGCCCGGGGCTCGCCTCTGAGGAGAGGGGAGGCCCGGCCCCGCTGGACACGTGGCGCCTTCGGAGCTCACCCCTGCGGAGGGGGTGAGGTCCTGCTCTGCTGGCCACGTGGCAGGCCCAGGGCTCGCCTCTGAGGAGGGGGAGGCCCGGCCCTGCTGGACACGTGGCGCTTTCAGAGCTCACCCCTACGGAGGGGGCGAGGTCTGGCTCTGCTGGCCACGTGGCAGGCCCGGGGCTCGCCTCTGAGGAGAGGGGAGGTCCGGCCCTGCTGGACACGTGCCGCCTTCGGAGCTCACCCCTACGGAGGGGGCGAGGTCCTTAGGCGGTTTTCTCCTGTGCGTGGGGTACCCGGTATTGAGGGTACCGACAACCCTGCATGGGGCCGATTCCCCACGCTCCAGATCACACTACGCACAAGCGCTCACACAAAAAGCAATAGAACAAGCACACCCGTGGATGTAGGGTATTACGCTCCGGCGGCCCGAACCACGTAAATCCATGTGTTCATCCGCTCCCTCGAGCCCAGGTCGTGAAGGGTACCAAGCCCCTTCCGGGAAAAAAAAACCTCGCGGGCTGGTTGCGAACAGGCCGGGAGGAGTAAATCTAGTTCAAAACTGAACTAAAATATTGTTCTAACGAAAGCAGTTTAAGAAAAAAGGAATAGTAAATTTTGATATATTTTAAAAGGAATAAACAATTTAGACGTTGAATTTTGTTGTTAATTTCTCTTACACCGTAGTTTCATGTTGGCCTTCTCCATTCATATGGGTCTGAAACTGCAATATTGTTTCATTTATGTAGCGATTAAATTGACAACCATTGACGTTACGGTGGATAAACAGAAAAGGACAACAATTTCACCTGGTGGTATCCAATGAATAGGCTAGGTGACTGACTAATGTTCGGAATCCTGATCGCCACAAGAATTACCAAGTGAAATGCATGCACGAATGTAAGTACCGTCACCATTGACAACGCAATTGGGAAGGAAGAACAAAAATGCTGGCGCATATTCATACCAATGCAGACATGGAACAGGGATGTAGAATAATATCGTCCTTATCTAGTTTTCTCCGCCGATTGACGCATTTTTCCTCGTCCTTCGATGCCTCGAAGCTTCCCTAGATCAGCTCATAAATACCTCATGTTTCTGTGCTCATCCGTGAATGAGAAAAGCCCACTACCATGGCGGCGTTCCCCATCAGCTCATGTGCGTCGTCTCGTGTAGTTTCCTTTTCATTGCTTTCGGAAGTGCTGATTACAACTTCGTTCTGGTGCGAACAAGATCGTTCGCATCTCCATCAGCATGCTCTTCGTCCATGCCACTCGGTATACTACCTGTATCGGCTCACTCGGTGCGTCGTACATAAACTTCAAAACATACTCACAAATATTACAATACTAACTTGCAGTGACTTCTGATCGAGACCGCGCATCCGTGCCGCTGGTGCACCGGTACGGACCGTGCCGTTCGCTCCCTCGGTGGCAAGTGCGGAGAAGCCATCCATACCCGAGAGGCTCCGCCAGGACCGTGCTCGCAGAGACCATATCATCAGCAAGGTCTCCGAGCGCATGAGCAAGCTGTCTGATGCCGGCGTGAGCATCCCGACGGCCCTGGGGAATGACGCCCCTGGGGAATGCTGTCAACTCTCTTGGAGTACGTCGTCACCTTGGGCATCGGCACGCCGGCCGTCCAGCAGACCGTGCTCATGGACACCGGCAGCGACCTGTCGTGGGTGCAGTGCAAGCCGTGCAACTTCACGGAATGCAACTCCCAGAAGGACCCCTTGTTCGACCCTAGCTCGTCTTCCACCTAGGCCACTATCCCGTGCGACAGCCACGCGTGCAAACAACTCATCGGCGACTCCTACAACGCCGGCTGCACCAACGGCAGCAGCCCCTCCCTGTGCCAGTACGGCATCCAGTACGTCGGTGGGGAGACGACCACGGTGGGGCTGTACAGCACGGAGACGCTCACGCTGAAGTTTGGGGGCACCGTCAAGAACTTCAGCTTTGGCTGCGGCTTGCACCAGCGTGGCGGGTTCGACAAGTTCGACGGGCTTCTCGGGCTCGGCGGCGCGCTCAGAGTCTCTCGTGCCTTTTCGTACTGCCTACTGCCGGGAGACGGCACCGCGGGGTTCCTCACCCTCGGCGCACCGAGCAATAACACGGCTGGCTTCGTGTTCGCTCCGATGCACCAGCTTCCGGGCGTGTCGACGTTCTACGTGGTGACTCTTGCCGGCATCAGCGTCGGCGGCAAGCAGCTCGACGTACCGCCGGCGGTGTTCTCCAAGGGAATGATCATAGACTCAGGCACGGTCATCACAGGGCTCCCAGCGACAGCCTACTCAGCGCTGCGGTCAGCGTTCGGGAACGCTATGTCGGCGTACCCTCTCTTGCCGCCGAATGCTGACGGCCTTGATACACGCTACAACTTCACTGGACACAGCAACGTGACGGTGCCCAAGGTTGCCCTGACGTTCTCCGGTGGCGCGACAATCGGCCTCGACGTGCCTTCAGGTGTCCTAGTCTAAGCCTGCCACTACTACAGAAGTATCTTCACAGGTACCTATTAGTAGTTAAAGGACTGACTGTGATAAAGTGTTTTCATAGGCAGCTATTAATAGTTAGAGGACCGCCTGTGCTAATATAGATATCACAGGCGGTAAAACTTACGTTACTAATCGCCTGTGATAATGTGTCTTCACAAGCGGTTAGGTTTAGATAAAGGACCGCCTGTGATTAATCTATTTCACAGGCGGTATTACTTCCTGCCTGTGAAATTGTAGATTATCGCAGGCTCTTTATTTTAGTCGATTTTGAAAACCATGTGTGACAATACGTTTGGAGCCGCCTGCGATGCAGCTTATTATAGTAGTGTGCCTCGCTTTCCTCAGAGGGCACACGGATGAACTTACCGAACCAGCGTACGCTCGAGGAAGCGTCGGGTTTAGGTCTGGTGCTTGCTGAACCCTGAGGTTGGAGCAATACATACTCCCAATCAGAATAATAAAAGCTTGACATCTCTATTTTATTTTTCCAGCGTTATTACAATGTCGCGGTTGAAATAATGAGAAAGTATATGTTGATTCTATTCAATCGCTTAATAGTTGCACATTATACGTTTCCTTCACTTTTTTCCCGATGTTATGTTGCTGCTTCCCAGTTTCCTTGAATTTACGGGCATGTAGCCTGTTTCTTATATATTACAAGTTCTTTTCTGCTATCCACCAGCAGAGCTCAGAAGGAACAAAACATTGGATTAATAACAAACTTTAAAACTCTTTACTCAAAAGGTCCATTGATACAATCTCCAATAAACAGCCAGCACCTCGTGATGCTGGAACGGTGACCAGACTCGCAACTAGTGTGTTTTCCTGGAAAGAACTGAATATTATATTTTTTCCTTTTTTCCCAAAATGTATACCATTATAATATTTCTAAGTAGGTAAACATATCATTGCTTGCCGGTATTGTCTCTTGCAATTATCAATGTACAC
The DNA here is from genome assembly GCA_030760725.1 of Neostapfia colusana. Classification (NCBI taxonomy): domain Eukaryota; kingdom Viridiplantae; phylum Streptophyta; class Magnoliopsida; order Poales; family Poaceae; genus Neostapfia; species Neostapfia colusana. The sequence goes on along the minus strand of JASWHV010000001.1, from coordinate 42,326,998 downwards.
CAGTGATTAAAAAAGCAGTCGCCTAGCCCCCGTAAGCGCCACCGCGGACCTCAAACACTCTGCTTTCAGTTAGGCTTTTAATTATGTGTTTTTTCTTTTTTTTACACAGTAATCATGTGATCGTATGAATTTTTTTATTATCTTCTCAATTTTTTTATATTTATTTATCAAAAGTACAAACGCTTAGTTCATCCTCTTTATTAAACACTGATGCACAATAAATAATGGTTATATAAAAGGGCAAAGTCGATATTTGGAGGACACCTTGGATTCTCCTTGAGAGTTAGGCCAAGAGCAGAACAGGTGATTCCCATATGATCAATTCAAAGTGTTTCTAGGAGGATTTCAAAGGAATGACAATGATTTTACTCAGATTTGGGCCACTCGGAGGCTAATAGCCTTTGTTCTACATGTGTATTGAGTGATGTTGTGTACAGGCCCCCCTTTTCTAGCCCTCGATCCCCTCCCGCCTTTTATAGTCCAAGGGAAACTTTTGGCAATGGTGGTCAAATAAGAAGGAAATAATTAGAGTAGGTCACTGCCACGAACTTTTTCGTGGGCCTAAAGGAATTGTCATATCCTGCATTAGGTAGTATAGCTTTCAGCGACTTTGAGGCACGTGCATGGGTGCCTGTTCGTTCCCACAATGAAGGCAGTTAGAGTGAAACAAGGAATTATGGTGGGCCCCATGACTTGATCTTGATCTTACGTCAGCCATAGTGGTAGACTTAGTGGCAAGCATGGCTTTGCTTGTTCCCCATATGTGGTGAGTAGTGGGATCGTCTTGTCCCACCTAGTCACATCGAGCCTCTGCCCAACGGTGTGGCAACATCGCTTGACACTTCTTGCACCATCATGAGGACTTTCCTTGGGAGGCACGGTATGATGATCGGATAGGTCTTGACTTGATCCAGCTAGTCGGGGGCAGCATTGTTGAGCCAGGTTAGGGGATAACCGCTGACGCTAATTTCACTGTTAGAGTCTTGGTCTTGATTTGCAGGTTTTAGGCCTTCTTAATCCCATATTGTGGGCCGTGTCTTTGTTTTTAAAAGCCTTATGGTTGTGAGCTCATAAATCATTACTTGTTTGATGAAGGCTCATGGGAACCCTCATTTTCAATACACTGACAGGAGCCCTTGACACCAGCCGCTAACGCCGGGATTGGGGTGAGGGGCTGGGCCAATCTCTAGCGAACGCGGGAGTCATGCCTTCCGGAAACTACTGGTTACGCATATGGTCTGAAGGCAAGGAGGGATCAATTCCTTTAACCACATCACTGAAGTGGTCTCACAAAAGACGAGAGGGCATTCGCCCGGTGGTATTCCCAATACGTTAGAAGACGAAGAGAGGTTGATCCTTGATTTGGTACCCAGGACGCCAAGGCCTTATCCACCAGCTATAAATATGGCCTTATAGAGGTTCGAGATCCACATGCCTCATCTTCCACCTGCTCCCATTCATAACCCTCTCGGCTTCCCATCCTCATAGCCACCAACGACCTCCCTCCACCTCCTGCCCTTTGGTGACGAAAGGCACAAAGGTGAGGTTATATCAACTAGTGCTGCGGTCGATGCTTGACCGCTCACTATATCTTCTCTTGCCATCCACTTGAGCCAGTGGAGGTCATCATGACCTTTTTATGAAATTAAACACCTGGTATAGAAATGAGGCACAATCATGAAGATTTCTGCATTAGAGAACTGTCAGGTTTCAACATTGATCTTCTTGTGACAGAGATCTCTTTGACAAGTGTCAGATACACTGTAAATGTCCTGCTTTCTCAATCCATGTGCTCTTGTTTTTGCAATATCTAATTAACTTTTTCCCACATTAACTTGTTTGTCGCCGCACTGGCAATGAAGCTGAATGGATCAGTCGTTTAGTTGTAGCCATTCAATAATCAAGTACCTCGACTACAGGTCCCTTATGGGCAGACATCCCTAAAGCTATTACTCTAGCCACACTACAGGATTGGATGATGCAGTAGGTGAACCTGATAGAGTGTCTCATTTCTACGCCATCCTCAATATACGATGCCATCACACCACTCGAGAGCTCCCCCTAAGGCATCTTCCCTCTCTTGGAGTTCTTAAGGTTGGGTCACTCTCTAGCCTCGTGGTCAGCTAGCCACTAGGGCAGAGGCCACTCTAGCACTTGCAAGGATGCACTATACGCGAGACAACCTTGACCGAATCCGCATATGTGTTTTAGTAAATGCTGTAGGGAAGTCACTGTAGAGAATCACCAAGTTTGTGCAACAAATTGAGGTGGCTCGGCAGTGCAGGCTGGAGCAGATTGCGGACCAGCAGGGGGGTAGCCAATAGTTATAAAGGCAACAGGAGGGATCTCAGCATCTGGAATAGAATTGAAGCATGTTGGGTGGTTGTAGTTGCTAAATTATCTGCGGAATTAGGGTTAGTAATAAATCACTTGTAATATCTAAGTTAATTAATAATTAATGATACCTTGTAATATTTTGGAGTGTGAGTGGAATATTCATGAAATTACAAGATATGCAATTGTGTTCTACCATCCATCTCTATGCATTGCTCGACTTACTTTTCTTCCCGTGTACTTTGCCATTTACTTTGACTTTAGCCAAGAGTCATAGAGGTAACAGTAAATAAACTTATGGTACTTAGGGGTCGTCAAATTACACAAAGTCGTGTAGCCTGTTAGATTGACATTTGACAGAAAACAAGAACTATCGAGTCACCAGACTTCAATTCTGTGGTGTTCTTTCATTATTAATACAAGATTGTGGCATGTACTCTTAGCCAACCTATCATTTGCGTTGCAACTAGGTCAGGATTGAAGGGTGGCTACCTAGTCTTATAAGCTACTTGAACGCATGACATCGTACCATGATACCATACTAAGTAGCAAAAATTGTGAGTGTACCCCCAGACGTAACTTCGGAAGCTAACGATTGAGGAAAGTTAAGACGTAAACATGAAAGTTAAGAAAACTTTAATGTAAGCAATCATGGCATAGCTTTCTTTATGATGATAAACTATAAAGGTACATTGTATGTAATGTTAAAAATAAAATAACGTAGTTGGGCTATGCTCTGTTGACTAGGGCAGATGGCTCCATCTTTCTTGTTTGACTGGTATGTAAGTTATTTGGGCACACGTAAGTCGCTTCCATGCGAATACATCCTAGTTTACTAGAAAGAATCTTGCAGACGCCTCGTCCTGTTCTATGCTGCCTCTGGTATCTTGCTTCTTTGTTGGAGGTGGTAAGTTTATGTCATTGGGCTTCTCCAACTCTTCTAGTTTTCCCACCATACCAAAGGACTCAGAGATTTCTCCAAGATCACCTTTATAGACGTTTAAGCGTTGGAAGTTGCCAAAGACTGATGACGCCCATTGGACCCAACATCTTCAGTTTGAGGTAAATGTAGCAGGGTCAATCCATGAACTTGAAGAAGGCTTGTCTTCCTAAGATTGCGTGGTAGGTTGACTTGAAGTCCACCACTTCAAACTCAAGCTTTTTGACCCAAAAATCATTATTGTTGCCGAAGATCACGTCAAAGGATATATTCTGGATGGTCTATCTGTTTTTTCTGGTATGATGACATGGAAGGTCGCATCACTATAATCGATGTTGTCCAAAGAGTGTTTCATCCTATTCATCTTGTCGACATAGATTATATTGACATTGTTGCCTCCACCCATGAGTACTGTGCTAAGGTAGTATCCTCCAATATAGGGGTTGACCACTAAGGCATGATGATTTTAACCATCTAAGCCACTTTAGAGTAGAAGGGCTTGGTGGATTTACTTCTCATAGAAGTAGTTTTTGACTCCTTTTGGAGGGGTGTCCCTTATAGATCACCAGACTTTCCTATAGCTTACGGTAGGCCCGAAACAATATTTATAGTATATTTCTTCTACTAACACGTACTTACAAGAAAAGAGCTCGATGAACGACCGAGCAATGTTCAAGTGTGGAAGAGAGGTCAAGGCAAGTGACCCTTCACAACGCGACCAGCTGTGCACTCCGGTGATGACAACTCGATTGGTGAGTCCTCAAGTTGCTTTACGTTATTTGTAACTAACATTGCTATTGACACGTTTTTATGTATTGCTTTTATTTGTAGGAAAAGTAAGGGGAGCAGACTGTGAAGATTCACAGCGAAGACTGATTGGCAGAACACACCAATTGACATCAATACCGTGTATGTGAGCGGTGGAGGCAAAGCCCATGGCCAGTGAGATGCTAGATGTTTTTATTTCTGTCAATTCGAGCTACATTATCTTACTCTTATTTTTTTGTAGTTTTACCATTTTCGATGCAGTGGTTGACTCGAGGGTGGCAAGGCCTTCGAGGGGCTTCTTCTCGCGGTCTTCATCCGCTGGACCCAGCCGGCGGATGTCGTAGAGGGATCTGGAGCTTCAAAGTGTCCAGAAGGAGCTACATCTGACATATGAGAAGCTCCAGAAGAAAGCAACCCTATTAAAGGCCACACAAGAGTATCAAGCCAGGTACAATGCACAGATACAAGCGGCGATATAGGTAATAACTTAAAATGCAAACCAATCATATCATTTCATTACTATTGATGTGCTAATGTTTTACTATCACAGGCATTATCCCAACAGAACGGGCAGCAGGTTGCCAATTCCTCATGGCAGCAGTCTATGCAGCCATAGGTACCTTCTTCAGCGGCACAGGTAAGCAAAATTTCTTCAAATCAACGTAAATTAGATTACTATAGCAAAATGAGACAAAATTAGTCAAGCATAGCCAAACTTAGCCATAATTATTCAAACATAGCAAAACTTAGCCATACTTGCTCAAACATAGCCAAACTTAGCAATAATCGCTTAAACATAACATTAATTACTCTAACTATCACAGAGATCAACGGCGGAGGCTTAGACTCCATCGCCACACCCACCGGTTCTTGGAGCGCGACGCGAGGATGACATTATGGGCTTCGGAGGCAGCAGATTTAGGAGTGTGTAGTGTCGTGTGTTATATTTGATACTATTGTATTGTGAATTTCCTGTGTTTTGGTATATATGTTTTTGTATCTGTCTGTGAGAGGACCATTGTGCCAGGTTAGCATTTTTATATTTTTAAGATTAAATCTCTTATTTACGACGACATGGAAATGGCGGTCGTAAATAAGCCTGTGTTATTTACAATGGTCTGGTCCTACCCGTCGTAAATAAGCATTCAGAGGGTGCCAGCTGACACGTCTCCATAAGTTACGACGAGCGGTTCAGACTGTCATAAATAACTTATTTACGATGGTGGCCATCGCAAATAACCTTATTTACGGCCAACCACTTGTGGCGGCCGGATGCCATCATAAATTAGGATTAATCATCGTAAATAAGTTAATTACGACGGTTATCAGCTTAATTACGATGGTTTTGGCCGTCGTTAATGTCCATATTTCTTGTAGTGCTAGTGAGCGACAAATTCAAATGAGCCAAATGGAAGTGAGAAGTCATCGAGATTGAATTTACTGGAACCATAGCTATTATGCGTAAAATCTCTACCTAGCGCGCCAACCTCGTGAGTATTTCTCGTCAAGTAAAATTTATAGATGGGTCGAGGGACTCGGCAAGTTACCTACACGTAGGTAATTCTAGAAGTAACAAAGAGACGACGATTATCCAGGTTGGGGTCCTCCATATGAGGTAATACCTAGTCCTAATTGGTTGATTCTTGTTGATATGATGATTACAATGATGGATGTGGCTATGCATATGCTAGAATGCTTTGTGTGGTATGATGCTTGATCTTATTTGTTGTCCTCCGCACTTGTTGCCCAACCATCTTTTGTAGTGGTTAGAGGTCCTGGGGCATTGACCCGAGTATGTTAATAGTTAGATATGTATATTATAGAATCTATCTATATTTTACTAATATCTATAAGTGGTTGCTTCTTTCATTATCTGTAGAGTTCAGACGTTAATATTCACCTCAATTCCACATTACATGCTAAACACAGAGTCTAGGTTTTGTTGACGTAGTCATAACCACTACAGGAATCGCGAAAATAGGCGACGGTCAAAAACCATCGTCTATAAGGTTACTAGCGTCATCAATAACTTATTGACGACGGTAAAGGGTTATAGACGATGGTTTCTGTCCGTCGTAAATAATTAGTCATCAATAAGTTTACTGACGGCGATTACCGTCGTTAATAAACTTAATGACGACGACTAAAACCAGAAATCGTCTATAAGTTTGGCGAGCCACGTGGCTGTTCAAGAAGCTTATAGACGACGGCCAGCAGTTGGCCGTCGTCAATAAGATCTATTATAGACGACGGTACATCTGGCCGTTGTCACGCCTGGTTCCTGTAAAACAGCCAGACATGCTACACATGTATGTCAGGATCAGTTATACCATACATGTGTTAACAGAAATGATGTATGATATATATATAAAAGCCAATTTTATTACGATCTCAGAGTGAACTTATAGTCTAAAAAGGAAAGATACATAGTAGTGGATAAGCTAAGCGTAGAGCTCCATCTCAGGCGTTGTCCGAGGGCACGCCCGCCTAGTACTGCGCACCGAGGTTAAAGCCATCGTCTTCATCGTACTCCACATTATCTCTATAGTTTGAGCAACAATTATTTCCAAAGAGAAGCAATAAAGACACATGAGTACTTAGAGTACTCAGCGAGTGAGGGAGTTATATGACATGTAGGTAAATTCAAGGAAGGTTAACTCGGCTAAAGCACTATGCAGCATCCTATCTCTAAGTTGTAATAGCACCCTAATTACTAAGTGAGTATCCCACCAAGTGTCACTAGAATCTAGGCCCACTGCCAACCAGATACAACCAACCTTTTCCCATACCCATCTAATCATGAAGGAGTTACTAGTCTGCTCTTGACCGTGAGCACGGCTGTCTAGATAGTTTTGACTCTGCAGAGTTTGTACCCTTTACCCACAAGTCATGATTTTGTCCCTTGTCACTAAGTGGACTAAAGTCTTAGTGATTAACCGTGATCAAGAATCACATCTCACACTTCCTGTGTGGCCAGGGGATCACTATGAGGCATTTACATCGCATTACCAAATCCCTGTACACCCGCTAAGATTTCACCGCTAACAGCATACTTGGAGTCTATTTTACCTCCGCTTCAGAAGCCCCCTCTTGCGCCACACAAACATCTCAATGGTGTACACAAGATAAGGTAGAAGTCAACTTAATTGGCCAAACCGTTCCATACCGGTCTTGTGGTGGCACGACATAGCTAGATCACAGGATATCACGAACCGGTCCTTAGAATCTACATAGACACTAACCACCAACCCGAGTCTCGTGCATACGCACCAACCGTATACCAACCATCCTGCTAGATTCCTATCTCTACTAACCATGTATATACCATACATAGCACCACAACAATATCTCAAAGATGATGATATTAGAATTCATGTAAAGTTTTCTCCATCCAATTATCTAAGCAGAGCTAAGCAATGAGTAAATGACATAAAATAAATCCCAACCCAATTTCCTTTTCCAGGCTACAAGGAATAATATGGAATTTTCTAGTAAACATTCTATCATGGGAATTCATATTAAGACATGCAGGAAAATTCTAACTGAATTCCTAAAACGGGAACAATGTGGTCAAGGATACTCGCCTCCGAAAAGTAGCTGCTGCTCTCCGACGTCAAAGTCTTGATCTTACAAATTAAAGGTCTCCTCCAGGACTGGCTCTACCCAATTCATCATACACATAGCCAAATAACAAGAAACAAATAAGACATAGTATTAAAGTGTTCAATCCACATAAATACATAAGCATTACCCTTAAAACTAAGCCTTTACTGTTAAAAATATATTTGTGATGTTAAAATCAACATTAAAAGTTAATATAAACATTTATGAAGTTATTCTATGTAAAATCAGCAATTACTATGGGCCTAGGTGTAAAATCAGCCTGTTGTGAAGGTCAATTAAGTGAAAATTGGATTATTCAAAGGTTAGTAAATAATTTTAGCCACTTTAAGGGGGTTTTGGGTAATTATTAGCATGGGTAGGGGCTATTTTGTTATATTCTAGCAAGGATCATGGCTTAAAATGCTAAAACAGAATTTTACAAGGGTTAATTTGCAAATACGTAAGTACCAGGGGTGTTTTTGCTTATTTTCAGCATAATACAGGGGCTAGAACCTAATACAAGTTAATTACAGGGGTAAATCTACATAAACAGTTTCTCGAGGGGCATTCTGGAAATTTTCCATGGCCTAAAATGCTATAACAGACGGTTCTAGGGTTCATTTTGCTAAAATCAAAGTGTCTAGAGGTGTTTTATATAAAAACAGAAATACCCAGGGGCCTAAAAAATAATTTTACACTAAGTATTAATGATTTAATTGCTAAAATAGGAAGTTTCAGGGGCTTTGTGCGAAATTAGAGGCCTCAGGGGTCATCTGGTAATTATTCAGAACATTCTAGGATTAAAATGTAAAAACATAGGGTTAGAGGGGCCTAGAAGTCATTTTGTAACTAATTTCCTAAATTCTAGAGAGCCTAAGGTTGTTTCTACAAAAACTAGGGGCTTGTTTGCGCAAACCCAAAAGATCTAGGGGGCCGAGCGTAAAATAGCTGGCGGGAAAACCGGATTTGTACCGGGGTCGTTGGATTGGGCGCGGATGGTTGGGATTTTAAATCCTGAAGCGGTATCCCACGATCTAATCGTGGCCGCTCATCCAAAATTTGACGGCGGGGGCGCGTTTCACTCCCCAGCCGGCCGTCGGCAACTCAGTGCGCGGCCGGATCTCGCCGGAGATCCACCGGATTCGCGTTCCTGAGCCTTAAACTCTAAGCTAAATGCCAAAAACGAAGGAGGGGAACGTGGTGAGCTCACCTAGGACGGTTTTGGAGGCTTGGATGTGGCGCAAATGGTCTCGCGACGGAGTAGTGCGGCGGAAACCTTCGGTTCTTTGTCAGTGACGGCGTACGTGGCGATTCCCTCGCGTTCTTCACGTCATCGACGTGTTCTGAAGTATTGCGAAGACGATGGAGCGGTCAGTAGGGGAAATTAGTCACCCGAGGCTTTAGAACGCGAGGAAATTCGAGAGGACTCACCGGAGCTCGCCAAACCTAGGGTTTGGGGCATCGGCGCGACTCGGGGCGAGGCGATGGGGTTCTCCGATGTTCCTGCAAGCCGCACATCGCGTTAGATCATCAGAAGATGGGGAGTGCGAGTGGAATTCGGTGGATTCGGCGGCTACCCAAAAGAATTTGGCGGCGGCGGATTCTTGCGAGCAGGGGGGGCACCCTAGGGCTTACTGAGGTATATAGCAAGGGGGCGGCCTACCCTGTTCATCATACACATAGCAAAATTACAAGAAACAAATAAGACAAAGTATTAAAGTGTTCAATCCACATAAATACATAAGCATTACCCCTAAAATTAAGCCTTTACTGTTAAAAATACATTTGTGATGTTAAAATCAACATTAAAAATTAATAAAAACATTTATGAAGTTATTTTATTTAAAATTAGCAATTACTATGGGCCTAGGTGTAAAACTAGCATGTTGTGAAGGTCAGTTAAGTGAAAAATGGATTATGCAAAGGTTAGTAAATAATTTTACCCACGCTAAGGGGGTTTTGGGTAATTATTAGCATGGACAGGGGCTATTTTGTTATATTTGTAGGATCGAAGTACACGTGTAAAGCTACCAGAGGGGGGTGAATGGTAGATAAAAACTTTTCAGCGGAAGCAACATAACACCCCTCAGCAGAAAACGGATCTGTTAAAGAAACCGTGTGTGCAACTAATCTAAACGTGTTCAACTGTCATAAAACTAGTATATGTTGTAGAGAATCAAGTCACGAAGACGTCACAATAAGAATCATGAAATCCATTGAGAGAAACTCAAGTTACGATCGAAAGATCGAACAAAGGTCAATCTGTCCTACGCGAGAAAAACAGTTCTGGAATACTGCAAAGAAACTCGTATAGATCGGAAACCACAAATTCAATGACCGTGAAATTTTCACATATGATAGATAATCAAGTTGTGAAGACAACCCAAAAAGAATCACATCAATTGGATCCGTAAAACTCGAGTTATGATAAAACCATCTAAGCAAGGTAGTGCTGAACAGAAACTCGATGAGAAAAACTTGTCTCAAACAAGTCGGACGAACAAGGCATAAAAGTCCTTTAGAATACGAATTTTATTTATCAAAACATAAGAGGAACAGCCCCAAAGTCGTTCTCTCCACGAGCCTTGGCCTCCCTTTCTTATATAACCAGCTCTATGGGCAATCCAATTCAAACTAGGACTCCTACTCCTTGGATTTAAACTGTAACTTTCCAATACTGCTCAAGACTCTTCTATACGCAGATAGAAGCAATCTTAAGACTTCCAAACACCTTAGGAACGTCCCAAACATTCCTAAAACAACTCTACTTCATTCCTAACACGAAATCCTATTATAACCAACTCGAAACTTTCCATAAACAAACCATAACCGCCTCAGCCGCAGCTTGAGCGCAAAATGCAGCCGGTTGAACCTTTTCAACCATATCTCCACTTCCATATCTCTTCACCACGCCTTGGAACCATGTTGCCACATCCATGCACTCCTTGCACACGTGCAAACACCTTCCAACAATGTCCACGATACCTTCATATGCATTGTTCTTGATCCAAACATGCTGCGTGACCTCCCGATCAACTCAACCACAATTCCTCCCGAACGTGGTTGTTGAACCTCATCTTCTTCCTAAGACTAGTTCAATGGATCCCTTCACCAGCCATGTCTTGAACTCAAGCAACACCTGCACATGAATAAACAACCAATACTTCCGAGCATAAGTCCTCGACTTGACTCTCGTTAGTTCCAAAACTACAACATCTTACGTGAGCACCTCACATAAGCATGTTGTAAACAATAGCAAAATGATATCAGCCATAACCACCAAAACACAACAAAAGCTTAGTGAAATAATACTAAGCAAACTTTCCATAAGAGTAAAGCAAGTTCGAAACATTACAAGTTAAAAGCAGAACCATTGCAATCAAGCTCTGAACCTTACCAAAGCTAACCGGACCTTGAACCGGAGCTTACCAAAGCTAGTCGGACCCAGCGCCGGAGCATACTAAAGCTTAGTCGGACCTAGCACGGAACTTACCAAAGCTAGTCGGACCTAGCACCGGAGCTAGCAAAAACAAGTCGGACCTAGCCAAAATAAGTCAGACCTAGACAAAGCAAGTCAGACCTTACGTCGAACCTTGCCGGAGCTACCCAAAACAAGTCGGACCTATCGTCGGACCTTGCAGGAGCTCGGACCTAGAGTCGGACCTTGTTAAAAAGGTGTTTTGGTAGTATTCAAAACTTTTATCGTCAAAGCCAATGTATTCAGCACACATAGGTCTCACAATCTCCCCTTTGATGAATGCATTGGCAACACCACTTAAAATCCGAACATTGGCTTATTCACATGAAAAGTTTTGAAAACAATTTCTCCCTCTTTGTAAATCAGAAATAAAATGAGAAGAAAAATAAAAATACAAAAAATTCCCCCTGAGAAGAATGGTGCCAAAACACTTGTGAATGTGTGCAATGTGTGATCAATTTCTCCCCCTTTGACAATGTATTCAACAAGGTACAAAAGAGAAATTTTAATTTGTTATGAGCACATTATAACATATATATATAAAACAAAGCTCATCAAAATCATACTATCAAGTAACTTACACTATCACATCAATGAGATACATAAAGTAGTGTAAGCCATGCTAGAGATCAAATGTAATTTTCAATTTAAGCAAGTCATGATCTCACAAACTTAACTATTTCAAGACCTGAAAACATGTGTAGGATCGAAGAGCACATGAAAAGCTACCAGAGGGGGGGGGTGAATGGTAGATTAAAACTTTTCGCAGCGGAAACAACAAAAACCCCTCAGCAAAAAATCAATCGGTTAAAGAAACCATGTGTGCAAGTGTTTTCAAACGTGTTCAACCGTGACAAATCAAGTAGAGAGGTAGAGAATCAAGTCACGGATCTAATGCAACAAGAATCACTTGAAAACACAAAGTAAAACTTGAGATACGATCAAAACATTAAACGAAGATCAATCTGTTCTACCCGATATAAAACAGATCTGCAACGCTGCAAAGAAACTCGTGTATCTCAAAAACTACAGATCCGAAGCTCGTGAAAATTTCACAGATGATAGAAAATTGAGTTGTGAAGACAACCCGAAATGAATCACGTCAATCGGATCTGTAAAACTCGAGTTATGAACGAAACACCAAAGCAACGTCGGTCTGTCCAGAAACTCGGCGAGAAAAACTTGACGAAAAACAAGTCGGACGAACAAGGCACAAAAGCTCCTCGAAACTATGAACTTTATTCAATAGAAACACAAGAGGAACAGCCCAAAGTCGTGCCCCCACGAGACTTGCCCCCCTTGCTTATATAACCAGCCCTAAGGCCAACTCAACTCAAACTAGGACTCCTACTCTTACTTGAATTCAAACTGTAACTTTCCAATACTGCTCAAGACACTTCTATATGCAGATAGAAGCAATCTTAAGACTTCCAAACACCTTAGGAACGTCCCAAACATTCCTAAAATAACTCAAATTCGTGACCCAAACGAAATCCTATCATAACCAACTTAAAACTTTCCATATTTGAGTCAAACATGACTCAGCCGCAGTCTGAGTCCATAACCTAGTCGGTTGAACCTTTCCGATCAATTCTTTATGTCCACATCTCTTCATCACGCCTTGGAACAATGTTGACACGTCCATGCACTCCTTGCACACGTGCAAACACCTTCCAACGACGTACACGCAACCTTCATATGCACTGCCCTTGATCCAAACATGTTGCACGACCTCCCGATCAACTCAACCACAGCTCCTCCCGAACTTGGTTGTTGAAACCTCATCTCCTCCCTGAGACTAGTCCAAGGATCCCGTCACCAGCCATGTCTTAAACTCAAGCAACACCTGCACATGAATAAACAACCAATTCTCCCAAGCACAAGTCCTCGACTTGACTCACGTTAGTTCGAAAACCACAACACCTTACATGAGCACGTCACATAAGCATGTTGCAAACCATATCAAATGATAACAGCCATAACCACCAAAACACACCAAAAACTTAGCAAATTAATACTAAGCAAACCTTCCCATAAAGCAAGTTTGAAACATTGCGAGTTAAAAGCAAAAACAAGACGCTGCAGTTCTACGAGTTGAACTTCACGGGAGCTCCCTAAAAACAAGCTCCGGACCTCACAAAAGCTCTCCGGACCTTGCAGGAGCTCTCCGGACCTTGCGTCGGACCTTGCCAACACTTGGCGGACCTAACAAAGAACTTGTCGGACCTTGCCACAGAAGAATGTTTTGGCAATATCAAAACTTTGAATGTTAATGCTAACTTTTATCCTAATTGCCAATGTATTCAGCACACATAGGTCTCACAATCTCCCCCTTGATGAATGCATTGGCAACACCAATTAAAATCCGAACATTGGCTTATGAAAAGTTTTGAAAAGCTTTGAAAACTCATTTCTCCCCCTTTATTAATTTCTCCCCATTTTTTAAATCAGAGAAGGAAGAAAGTGTATAACATATGCAAAGTGTAAAAAATCTCTCCTTATATATATTTCCCCCCTTTGACAATGTATTCAGTAAGGTTCAAAAGAGAAATTTTTAAATGTTATGAGCATATTATGTAGCGGCTCAGGATACCACGCTGAGACGGCCCCACGGGACCTCGTTGGGTGGTGCCGTGTTATGCGGCACCCAACAGCACACGGGTCAATGAACACACATCATATTACGTAAACAGTTTAGCGGAAGCGTAAAAGAATGTTTTACAAATAGTTATATCAGAGTAAACTACAGCGGAAGACTATCACTCTCACGACTCATTTCTAAACTAGCAACAAAGAAACGGTCCAGCCCGCGGACGTTTCTTACTAGCAACACGAAGACAATCTGCAGCAGCGAGGGTGCTCTTAGAGTAAGCACCCGGAGGTTCCCGAGTCTCATCGGCACCCCTTCTCATATTCAGCGAGTCAGTTACCTGCAAAACAACTCGGATAGCATCCGTGAGCATAACGCTCAGCAAGACTTAACCGTCACCCTAAACATGAAACTCTAGTTGAGGTTATGAACCTAACATAGGACGGCATAAGCATAATTAACTCGCCTAAAAGTGAATACTTACTTTCAGGTATTAATTGCAGCATTTTAAGTAACCCTGGGCACGCTACATCGGGAGTCCACAATCAAACAAGAAACGCTTTCGCCCGATGTAAATTGCTCATGGCCTAAAAGAATCGAGTTTGCACTAGCCTATTCATCGAGATCCAATACAACACTAGTATAATACTTCACATCAATATGATTAGTTCTTTTCTCATGCAAGTTCTTACTACGTCACGACTGTGAGAACAAGTATGCTCGGTCCATTCCGCGAGCGACGGTGATTCGAATCAATAACACCCGGACTACACGACACGTACGCCCGTACTCGACGTTGCCTACAACAACCATCACTGACGTCATACGTGGCAGCCTTTCCCCCGTTTCACCTCCGCTGAATCGATCAAGTTGCCCCATACAGTAGCTACTCTCATGGTGCACCTTCCGACGTGAGATGTCATGAGAATATTCCCCACATACTGCACACCGGCCGTCCGCCTGAGGCGACCCGAAAAGTCCCAACGACAGCTTCCCGAGGTACATCGGTTTACTAGGTCCCATATAGCCAGCATGAGTCCGGTACACAACTCAAACTTGTTCAACAGGGACGCATACGGATCGGTCCTTGACCGACACGGACAGGTCTACAGCACCCAGGCCCCTATGTCCTGCTGCTCCTACAACCTTCCGGTCTCAACATTAACTTGCTAATTCAATTACGAACCAATCCCTTATGCCCCTGTTGTTCCTAAATCTGCGAGTAGCATCTCACCACTCGACTTCTACCGAACCGTACTTAAGCATGGCAGTTCTACACGGTGAAAGACACCTACCCAATACTCCATGGGTCATTTGGCTATGCAAGAGGAGTATCAATCACTAGACCTAATGCACAGTTCATATCTTGACCGAAAGTGAGTACAAAATAAAAACTTAACAGTTGTTAAATGCAAACCGGAGCTTGCCTGTTTTGCAGGGTAGTCGTATATAAGCAGTTAGTATCCTTGCAGATCCACCCTTGACTCTCCAGAGCTTGATCCACTTCGATGAATCACTCCTTTGAGTACCCTTCGTTGTGGTTCCTATTGAGATGCATATGCACATGTTTTATAGAATGTAATGGAAAGAAGTTATAGAGTTAATCTCTTAGGAACAGAGGTTGTGTGGAAGAGCCAAGCATGGCTTGGTTTGCCTCTGTTGTGCAAAGAACAGAAATAAACTAATTTGTCCTAAAGGCTTTTGCTATACACTAATCATGTTCCCTAATGAACATAATAGATAAGTTGAAAGGATTTGAGTGCAACTGAAGAACAATAACTCCAATGGCCTCAAAACTTTTACAGCAGGGTCTATACTACCTAAGGATTTAGCTTGCCAAATTGCAGCTAATGTGAAGTCATATTGTGTCCTCCATATATCTCACAATATCTCTTATGAATTTTTCCCTTATACATAAGTATGGAGAATAAGAACAGGGAGTTCCAGGACTCATCTTGGGCGGATAATTTACATGTGAGTTCTTGATCACATGAGAGTCATCTGGTCCAAAATTCAGCCCTTTTACTTGGGTAGTCCTCCCAGAACAATTCTTTAAGCATTTGTACTCAATAGAATTAATTCTGTAGTAATGTGCATTTTCATGCCCAACTAAGTGAACTAAAATTCCAAGTATGTCCCAGAGAGATTGCCTAAATTTTCCTATGATTTTTGGAGCTATAGATTGCGCAGAACAGATTTTTGAAGTGGGAAACATTTTCTGAAAATGTTTCTGGATTCTTATGAACACAGCAGATTGTTTTTAGCAAATTCCTACTCAAATGATCTCCAAATGAGCTGAAAAGTTGCTAGAAGGTCAACAATATGCTAAAGAATATTCTGGCAAAATTTGGGTATTTTTGGATAACCCAAACTCCCTCAATAATTCTTTTTCAGAAAACCTTCAAAGAATTTTCTAGAATATAATATTGACTTTCATACAAATCTGAGTTCATATTTAGATAGAACTCAGAGAGATGAATCCAACCCAATTGGAATCACTCAAATTGGAGTTTTCCACAGGGAGATATGAATTTCTAAAGATTGAGCTAAGTCTGGAATTATTTTCCTATTGAAAATCCCACTGGGCCCGCTTATTTGAATTCCAACCAATCAGAACTGGGCCACACCGGGGCCACGGGGTTTTTCGCGCCAGCACACGGGATCCCGGCCACAACCGATCCCGGATTTGAATTCTGAGCTGCTGACAGGCGGGGCCCACGCTTCGTCTTCTACCTCCGGCTCCCTCTCTCGCGCCCGCGCGCTCCCCCTCGCCGGAGTAACCGGAAGCTCGCCGGACCGGCCTTCCCGGCTACCGCCGGAGCTACAACTCACCGCCAGGGGGTTTAGGGCCTCGAGGAACAGGGCTGTGGGGTTTGCTAGGGCCGCCGACGACCGGAACATGGCCGGCGACGTGTAACTGCCTCTGTGGAAGTCCGGCAGCGTCGCCCGGGATCTCCAGCCCTCAAAAGCTTGTGCCGACGAGTACCTCTAGGAGGATCGACATGACCTCAAAATGACTCGGGAGCGGCTGTAAATAGGTTGTCACCGTGCGACCGAATGGGTCCGCCATGAACACCTCTAGTCGAGCTCGAATTCCATCGTGCTGAGGTGTTTTCATGCGCTGGATCCTAAAGGAGAAATGACCGCTGGCTAATCCAGCGTCTATGTGCCAAATTTTATGACTTAAGGAGGATCAGAGGGCAAGAATTTGGAAGAATCCTACCGGAAGCTCGGAATGGGGTCGCCGGAGCAAAACTTCGAAATTCGCCGGCGATGCTTCACGGTATGGCCTGAGCTTGGTCTGAGAGCAGCACCGCACCCGTGCGCGTCCGTAGGTGTGATCGTTCGGCCGTGGAACCCGCTGTGGAGGGCTGTCCACGAGCGCCCGATCACTTTCTCGGCTTAGGTCGCCGTGGCGGCGGTCGTTCTCGGGCACCGGAGGCCGCAGCTCACTTGCTCGTGGTTCAGGGAGGTGGAGGCCGAGCTCGCGGTGATGTTTAGCAGCTCAGGGGAGGAGAGAGCGTGGTGGTTTCACCGTTCTTCTGATCAGACCGAGAGGCGGAGGGGAAGACGGTCGTTGGCCGTGCGCTCGCGAGGAGAGAAGAAGAGACGGCCTTTGCTTCGTCCAGGGGGGGTTTATCAGGTCGTAGAACCGCCTCTGGACGCCGTGTGTGGGGAAATGCAGCAGCTGGTGGCGCTGCCGAGCGCCCCCGTGGCTCCACGGTGGGAGCAGCTCTTGGCCCACGTGCTGCTCGATGAATTTCCCCACTGGGCTGAGACTTAGGGTGCAAGGTTCCTTCCTTTAGCTCTATGACATGTGGGTCCCACTCCACATGTACCTCCCAAATATCTGTTCAAGCTGATCCTCTTAATTCCCACAATTCTGAGTTTAAAGTGTGGGTTAGAATTTGAATCCTTCCAATTCAGTTTGAATTTGCTTTTCCAAATTTGAATTTGGTTGAAGTTTGCAAATTCTCCTCTTTAACTCCCTTTTGAGCTTACCATGCAAAGAGGTATTTAACTCCTTATTGGTCCAACACTTTTAAATAAAAAGGTGAACCTCATGTTGGATATTCATCCATGTATTACCTTGCATGAAGAAAAATTTTAGCAAGTCCCATTTTTCCTGTCATTGCCACACATATGAACTCAAACCATAGTTTTTATTCATACACATTTTTGGGACTTTTACATTCCTCCCCCCTTAAAAGAATCTCGTCCCGAGATTACAAAAGAGGAACGCGACGGGAGAGGTAATTACAAACTGTACAAAGATAAAAGTTCCGGGTAGTTGGTGCGGAGATAATCTTCACTTTCCCACGTCGCCTCTTCCGCGGTGTGATTACTCCACAGCACCTTGAAAAATTTGATCGTCCGGTTCCGGGTTACCCGGGCCATTTCATCCAAAATCTGAACCGGTCGCTCGGTGTAGGTCAGGTCTGGTTTCAATTCGTCGATGTCCTCAGTGCGAACAGCAGCGGTGAATTTGAGGCACTTCCGCAGCTGTGAAACATGAAATAAATCATGAACACCCGCTAGACTTGCCGGTAATTCCAGCTGGTAGGCTACGGGTCTGCACTTCTCCGTGATAGCAAAAGGGCCAATAAAACGGGGAGCGAGTTTCCCCTTTACACCGAACTGGTGAATTCCCTTCATCGGAGACACACGAAGATACACGTGTTCTCCGACGTCAAAATGTAATGGCCTACGCCTTTGATCAGCGTAGCTCTTCTGTCGGGATTGTGCAGCCTTTAAGTTCTCTTGTATCAACCGAACTCGGTCTTCGGCTTCGTTGACAAGATCAATCCCAAACAGAACTCTTTCGCTGGACTCACACCAATTTAGTGGTGTACGACACTTCCGGCCGTAGAGAGCTTCATACGGTGCCATTTTAATACTCGCTTGATAACCGTTGTTGTATGAAAACTCCGCCAGCGGTAGGTGATCGTCCCAATTCCTACCGTGGTGGATGGCACACGCTCTCAACATATCCTCAAGCACTTGATTCACCCTCTCCGTTTGTCCATCAGTTTGAGGGTGATATGCGGAGCTCCTAATCAACTTGGTGCCCAACGAGGCATGCAGCTGCTCCCAAAATCGAGCAACAAACAGCGCACCTCGATCTGAAATGATGGTCTTTGGAACACCATGTGAACAAATAATTCTGGAGATGAATAACTCCGCATATTGTCTTGCTCGATAATGAGTGTTCACCGGTATGAAATGAGCTGATTTCGTCAACCAGTCGACGATCACCCATATCGAGTCATGCTTCTTGGATGTGAGCGGTAATCCGACGATGAAGTCCATACTCACATCCTCCCATTTCCATGCCAGTATCTTCAAAGGTTGTAGCGGTCCGGCTTTCGGCATATGATCAGCCTTGACCCGTCTACACGTATCACACTCGGATACGTATTTAGCAATCTCCCTCTTCATCCTCGTCCACCAAAATTTCTGTTTCAAATCTTGGTACATCTTGTTACTTCCGGGATGAATGGAAAACTTCGACAGGTGGGCTTCATCCAAGATTTTCTTCCGGAGTTTCATATTGCGCGGTACCACTATACGGTCGTTAAACCATATTGTACCGTTCTCATCCTTCCGGAAACATTTCACCACTCCGTTGTCTAGTCTTCTCCGTATGTGAGACATACCTCTGTCTCTTCTTGGAGCCTCAACAATCTCTTCACGGATTGTTGGAATGAGCGCGAGATTATAAAGCGCGCCATACGGAATGACACGGAGGCTGGGTTCTTCATCTTCCAACTCAGCAACCGCTAAGTTGTGAACGTGGGCTTTCCGACTAAGCGCGTCGGCAACCACGTTGGCTTTTCCCGGGTGATAGTGGATCTCAATTTCATAATCTTTTATGAGCTCCAACCATCTCCATTGTCTCATATTCAGCTCCTTCTGCGTGAAGATATACTTCAAGCTTTTATGATCGGTGTAGAGGTGAACAAGATTACCAAGCAGGTAATTCCTCCACATCTTCAACGCCAACACCACAGCAGCAAGCTCAAGATCGTGAGTTGGATAATGCTGCTCGTGGTTTCGCAGTTGACGAGACCCATAGGCAACTACACGCCCTTCTTGCATCAGAACGCAGCTGAGACCGATGCCGGATGCATCACAGTATACATCGAATGGCTTCGTCGTGTCCGGTTGAGCAAGAACTGGAGCCGTTGTGAGATGTTTCACCAAAGTTTTGAATGCGGCTTCACATGCTGCATTCCACATGTATTTAGTGCCCTTCTTCAGCAGCTCCGTCATTGGTTTAGCAATCTTTGAGAAGCTCGGAATAAACCTCCGATAATACCCCGCTAAACCTAGGAAACTTCGGACCCCGTGGACTGATTTGGGAGGTTCCCACTTCAGCACTTGTTCAATCTTGCTGGGGTCCACGGCAATCCCTTCTGCCAAAATAATATGGCCAAGGAAAGGCACTTGATCAATCCAAAATTCGCACTTGCTAAACTTGGCATACAATTGGTGCTCCCGTAACCGTTGTAGCACAGTACGCAGATGTTCAGCGTGCTCTTCTTCTGATTTGGAGTAAACCAATATGTCGTCGATGAATACCACGACGAACTTGTCTAACTCCGGCATGAACACATAATTCATCAAATACATGAAGTGTGCCGGAGCGTTGGTTAATCCAAATGACATGACGAGGTACTCGTAGAGTCCGTATCTCGTCGAGAAAGCTGTCTTCGGTATGTCCTCCGGTCGGATCTTGATTTGATGATAGCCCGACCGAAGATCCATCTTCGAAAATACCTTTGCACCCACAAGTTGATCAAACAGGATGTCGATGCGAGGCAAAGGATACTTGTTCTTGATCGTGACAGCATTGAGAAGACGATAATCAACACATAGCAGTAGTGTTTCGTCCTTCTTCTTAACGAACAGCGCTGAGCAACCCCAAGGTGAAGAACTTGGTCGTATGAAACCATTGCTCATGAGTTCATTCAGTTGCTCTTTCAACTCCACTAGCTCGTTAGGTGCCATCTTGTAAGGCCTTCGTGAAATACGCGTCGTTCCCGGCGCCAGTTCAATTTTGAACTCGACGTCCCGTTCGGGCGGCATGCCCGGTAAATCATCGGGAAATACGTCGGGATAATCACGTACCACCGGAATATCTTCAAGCTTCAGTGCTTCCGTGTGGTAGGCCTCTACCATGTCTGGGTCTTTGCTGTCTAAAAACAGCATGTGCTGTCCGTGAACCGGCGAGTCAATCTGGACAGTCCGGTTACCGATATTGAGAACGACACCGTGACGATTTAACCAAGACATCCCCAATATAATGTCTATCTTCTGCCTATCCAACATAATCAGCGATGTTGGGTATATTTTTCCGCCCAAACACAAAGCTGCTCGGGACACAACCTGATTGGCAGAGATATTTCCTCCCGGTGAACGTATGAGAAAACTCGTTGTGGGAGTATTGGTGGATAATTGGTGCTGATCCACGCATGTTTTGCTGATAAAATTGTGGGTTGCACCTGAATCAAAAAGTACCAATACGGGCACGTCCTTGAGAGTAAACATGCCCGCTAACACCGGTGCTCCCTCCGGGACATCCTCAATCGCAAGATGTTGCACACTCCCGGATTGCAATGCTGTTATGTTGACTTGAGCAGGTGGCGGCATACCACCTGATGATGATGGCTGTCTGGTGTTTACCAACTTCTCCTGGCATTCCTGCCTAAAATGCCCAAAACGGTGGCAATAAGAACACGGAGGTTTCCCCGGTTCTTTGTTGACTTGTGGTTGATAAGTTGAGGCACTTGGCTGCAGCAATGATGCAACAGATGTCATTCGTTGCTGAGGCAAAGGTGTTGCTTCAAGACATGATTCTTGAGCAGGAAATCTGTACGGAGTTGATCTCCCTGGTGCTTGCCATATCTCATCGGATGGTGTGTGATACACCACACGGTATTTACGAGGAACGATTGGTGTGTCTTCTTGCACATCCTCCCGGTCCCTCTTCTCTGCTTGACACTCAAGTGTCGCTTGTTCTTGCAGCAGAGCAGCACTGATCAACTCGGTGTAACTGCCTTGATTGAACAAAGCTAACTTCTCTTTTAGTATGGCACTCAAGCCATAGAAAAAGTAGTCACACATTGCAGCTTCGCTCGTCGCATAAGCAGGAGCATATTGTGACAGAAGGTTGAATCGTCTGACATAATCGAGGACACTCATGTCCCCCTGCTTCAAGTTTCTGAATTCTTGCTGCTGGGCCTTGATAAAACCCATAGGAATGTGACGAGCCCGGAATGCTTCACGAAATTCCATCCATTCCACTTGATGGCCTTCCGGAACGGTGGCAAGATAAGCGAACCACCAATTTCCGGTGGCTCCATGGAGCTGTTGAGCTGCAAATGATGTCTTCTGATATTCGTCGCACTCAAACACTCCAAACTTGGACTCCATAACTCGAAGCCACTGATCAGCTTCCACTGGTTCATGGGCTTCCGTGAAGATTGACGGTTGTGTCACCAAGAAATCCAAGTAGGCGTTCCGAGGTGGAACGTTCTGTTGTGCACGCTGGAGTAAGCCCTGTTGTACCAAGGCTTGGAGTAGTCTTGTGTTCTCTTGACTTGACTCGACCATCTGAGCCATGACATCCGCCCATACCGTTGATGGCGGTGCCCCTGGTGGAGTCGAGTCATCACCGTCTCGATGAGAACCTTCAGTCCTACTCGGAGAATGAGTACGCACCATACTGCAAAAGCATAATTTTGAGGGGAGTCACAACTTGATCCAGCAGTATGTGAAAGTATGTAAAACATGAACATGCTAAAACTTTATGAAAGCATAACAAAATTTCATGTTTACACATCTTTCTAAAGCCAACATATTCAGTCCCTCATTCTGTACAGAACAGACCTTTATGTACTTAACCCAGAATTTGATCCATTTATTAGCATTTTCATAACTCAAGTTGAATACCAAAGTTAAAGTTAACTTCAGTATATCTTCAACGAGTACTAATATGCCCCTAGATCATTTCTGGAACAAAAGTTAGGATTGTTCAAAGTTGACAGAATCTCTGGCCAAAATTTGCCAGCACCTCCTTTGTATGTGGCTGTTTTCATCACAGTTTTACATACAAATGGGGTACCATTCTGAACAAACTATGAACCACAAAATCGTTGCAAATTTCCTAACCTTTCCAATGGTGTATCATATGATCCTTAGAGATTTTCCTACAGACTGTTGTGTCTAATTTACAGCAACATCCAGAGAAGTTTGCAGCTGCTCTGTTTTCTGAACAGTTTGCATTCATCTGGACATATAACCAAGTTGGTGTCGGATTTGGCTCTGGAGTTCTACACAAGAGTTGTAGAGCACTTGATAACCTTTCCAGAACTGTATCAAACACCTCCATTGGGTCAAGATAATCAGAGTTACGCTCTGTTAAAGACTAGAAAAATTTCTGTCTGAACAGAGCACTCTGTCTTTGAGATCAAAAGAAGCCTAACAAGTCTCTTCTTTGAAACTTAGTTCAAATGAAGAGCTCAGTAACTAATATGTGCTTTATCACATCCATTTTTAGTTTGGAAGTTAGTCATGACTGATTTCTTCATAGGTAAGAATACTATCCAGTGTAGTACGGTGACGATGCACCGTAAGACATATGACGGTACTACGTTGCCTCACCAAAGAAAAACCTAACCGGATTACACCGGCATATACGTATCCTTAGGTGGCACTAAAATGGTCACTCACAAACGTGTTCTACACGCACTAAGGTTTTCGTGGTTAGCACCTACATAAGCCACACTCAATCATCAGGTTCGGCTGCACACCGAACCCGGTATCCTTAACAGTTTGTACACCCGGCCGTCATCACTCGCCCAGGTGTTCTCAAGCCAAACACGCCTTGAGCTACGTGTAAGAGTAAACTACAGCGGAAGACTATCACTCTCACGATTCATATCTAAACTAGCAACAAAGAAACGGTCCAGCCCGCGGACGTTTCTTACTAGCAACGCGAAGACAATCTGCAGCGGCGAGGGTGCTCTTGGAGTAAGCACCCGGAGGTTCCCGAGTCTCATCGGCACCCCTTCTCATATTCAGCGAGTCAATTACCTGCAAAACAACTCGGATAGCATCCGTGAGCATAACGCTCAGCAAGACTTAACCGTCACCCTAAACATGAAACTCTAGGTGAGGTTATGAACCTAACATAGGATGACATAAGCATAATTAACTCGCCTAAAAGTGAATCCTTACTTTCAGGTATTAATTGCAGCATTTTAAGTAACTCTGGACACGCTACATCGGGAGTCCACAATCAAACAAGAAACGCTTTCCCCTGATGTAAATTGCTCATGGCCTAAAAGAATCGAGTTTGCACTAGCCTATTCATCGAGATCCAATACAACACTAGTATAATACTTCGCATCAATATGATTAGTTCTTTTCTCATGCAAGTTCTTACTACGTCACGACTGTGAGAACAAGTATGCTCGGTCCATTCCGCAAGCGACGGTGATTCGAATCAATAACACCCGGACTACACGACACGTACGCCCGTACTCGACGTTGCCTACAACAACCATCACTGACGTCGTACGTGGCAGCCTTTCCCCCGTTTCACCCCCGCTGAATCGATCAAGTCGCCCCATACAGTAGCTACTCTCATGGTGCACCTTCCGACGTGAGATGTCATGAGAATATTCCCCACATACTGCACACCGGCCGTCCGCCTGAGGCGACCCGAAAAGTCCCAACGACAGCTTCCCGAGGTACATCGGTTTACTGGGTCCCATATAGCCAGCATGAGTCCGGTACACAACTCAAACTTGTTCAACAGGGCCGCATACAGATCGGTCCTTGACCGACACGGACAGGTCTACAGCACCCAGGCCCCTATGTCCTGCTGCTCCTACAACCTTCCGGTCTCAACATTAACTTGCTAATTCAATTACGAACCAATCCCGTATGCCCCTGTTGTTCCTAAATCTGTGAGTAGCATCTCACCACTCGACTTCTACCGAACCGTACTTAAGCATGGCAGTTCTACACGGTGAAAGACACCTACCCAATACTCCATGGGTCATTTGGCTATGCAAGAGGAGTATCAATCACTAGACCTAATGCACGGTTTATATCTTGACCGAAAGTGAGTACAAAATAAAAACTTAACAGTTGTTAAATGCAAACCGGAGCTTGCCTGTTTTGCAGGGTAGTCGTATATAAGCAGTTAGTATCCTTGCAGATCCACCCTTGACTCTCCGGAGCTTGATCCACTTCGATGAATCACTCCTTTGAGTCCCCTTCGTTGTGGTTCCTATTGAGATGCATATGCACATGTTTTATAGAATGTAATGGAAAGAAGTTATAGAGTTAATCTCTTAGGAACAGAGGTTGTGTGGAAGAGCCAAGCATGGCTTGGTTTGCCTCTGTTGTGCAAAGAACAGAAATAAACTAATTTGTCCTAAAGGCTTTTGCTATGCACTAATCATGTTCCCTAATGAACATAATAGATAAGCTGAAAGGATTTGAGTGCAACTGAAGAACAAGAACTCCAATGGCCTCAAAACTTTTACAGCAGGGTCTATACTACCTAAGGATTTAGCTTGCCAAATTGCAGCTAATGTGAAGTCATATTGTGTCCTCCATAATTCTCACAATATCTCTTATGAATTTTTCCCTTATACATAAGTATGGAGAATAAGAACAGGGAGTTACAGGACTCATCTTGGGCTGATAATTTACATGTGAGTTTTTGATCACATGAGTGTCATCTGGTCCAAAATTCAGCCCTTTTACTTGGGTAGTCCTCCCAGAACAATTCTTTAAGCATTTGTACTCAATAGAATTAATTCTGTAGTAATGTGCATTTTCATGCCCAACTAAGTGAACTACAATTCCAAGTATGTCCCAGAGAGCTTGCCTAAATTTTCCTATGATTTTTGGAGCTATAGATTGCTCAGAACAGATTTTTGAAGTGGGAAACATTTTCTGAAAATGTTTCTGGATTCTTATGAACACAGCAGATTGTTTTTAGCAAATTCCTACTCAAATGATCTCCAAATGAGCTGAAAAGTTGCTAGAAGGTCAACAATATGCTAAAGAATATTCTGGCAAAATTTGGGTATTTTTGGATAACCCAAACTCCCTCAATAATTCTTTTTCAGAAAACCTTCAAAGAATTTTCCAGAATATAATATTGACTTTCGTACAAATCTGAGTTCATATTTAGATAGAACTCAGAGAGATGAATCCAACCCAATTGGAATCACTCAAATTGGAGTTTTCCACAGGGAGATATGAATTTCTAAAGATTGAGCTAAGTCTGGAATTATTTTCCTATTGAAAATCCCACTGGGGCCGCTTATTTGAATTCCAACCAATCAGAACTGGGCCACACCGGGGCCATGGGATTTTTCGCGCCAGCACACGGGATCCCGGCCACAACCGATCCCGGATTTGAATTCTGAGCTGCTGATAGGTGGGGCCCATGCTTCGTCTTCTACCTCCGGCTCCCTCTCTCGCGCCCGCGCGCTCCCCCTCGCCGGAGTAACCGGAAGCTCGCCGGACCGGCCTTCCCAGCCACCGCCGGAGCTACAACTCGCCGCCAGGGGGTTTAGGGCCTCGAGGAACAGGGCTGTGGGGTTTGCTAGGGCCGCCGACGACCGGAACATGGCCGGCGACGTGTAACTACCTCTGTGGAAGTCCGGCAGCATCGCCCGGGGTCTCCAGCCCTCAAAAGCTTGTGCCGACGAGCCCTACAGCACCAGCGTACCTCTAGGAGGATCGACACGACCTCAAAATGACTCGGGAGCGGCTGTAAATAGGTTGTCGCCTTGCGACCGAATGGGTCCGCCATGAACACCTCTAGTCGAGCTCGAATTCCGTCGTGCCGAGGTGTTTTCATGCGCTGGATCCTAAAGGAGAAACGACCGCTGGCTAATCCAGCGTCTATGTGCCAAATTTTATGACTTAAGGAGGATCAGAGGGCAAGAATTTGGAAGAATCCTACCGGAAGCTCGGAATGGGGTCGCCGGAGCAAAACTTCGAAATTCGCCGGCGATGCTTCACGGTATGGCCTGAGCTTGGTCTGAGAGCAGCACCGCACCCGTGCGCGTCCGTAGGTGTGATCGTTCGTGTAAAAGTCCCAAAAATGTGTATGAATAAAAACTATGGTTTGAGTTCATATGTGTGGCAATGACAGGAAAAATGGGACTTGCTAAAACTTTTCTTCATGTAAAGTAATACATGGATGAACATCTAACATGAGGTTCACCTTTTTATTTAAAAGTGTTGAACCAATAAGTAGTTAAATACCTCTTTGCATGTAAGTTTAAAATTCAGATTTGAAATTCAAAGTTCACACATATGGTGACCCAAAAACTTTGAATTAACATGCAGCCATATAGTTGAGTTTTTAGGGAAAAGGTTATCACCAACTTTTCAATTGTAGGGTGGACTCAAAGGAGAGCTAAAGAGAAGAAATTGCAAATTCTAAACCAAATTCAGATTTAGTCTTGCAAATTCAAACTAAATTTGAAGAATTCAAATTCTATCCCACCTTTTTAAAATTTAGCATTTTGGGGAGTGAAAAGATCAGCTTGAGAAGATATTTGGTGAATAAATGGGGGGTGGGACCCACAGGTCATAGAGCTAAAGGAGGAGACTTACTCCCTAAGTTTTGCTCTCGGTGGGGACTTTTCCCGAGCAGCTCGCGAGTGCCACCGAGCAGCTTGCCGGTGACAGCTCCTGCTGCCGGTCTCCATGCGCTGGCGCCCTGGGGTCGGTCCTGGCCGCACCCCCAACGTGATAACGTGCCCCCCCCCCCCCCCCGGCCAAAGCAAGGCACAATTGCTTTCTCCTCCTCGCAAAGAAACCGAGAGCAGAGCACCTCATCGGCGCTGCTCCACTGCCCCTGTCTCCCGGCCAGCCCAGCGCCTCTCCGGCAGGCTCAAGAGGTCAAAGAGGTGCGCCAGGAGGTACTGATCCTCATCCCGTCGTCCTCTTGCTCTCCCCCGACGCCGGCTCGCCGGAATTCGAGTTTTGGCACCGGTGCACGTATAGAACAGCATGTGTTTAATTCGGGAAATTCTCCCAAACCGATTGATCATACCTCCTACAATTCAAACCACAGCAACTAGATGTCCTAGCGCCCTCCCACGCCGAAAACCAAAGGAAACCGACCCTCCTATGCCCCGGGCGACGAGAAATCGTCGCCGGCGGCCAAAACTGCCATGGTCCACGGTGACGACTGGGTTGCAGCCACTTCCTGCACGATCTGATCTCCGTTCCATGTTTCTAGAACCATAGGGATGCTGTAGGACATCGTAGCTCGCCGGGAGATGCATTGGACACGCTGGAACGCGTCCATGTCGAGCTCCCGAGCCGCCCCGCCGGTGCCGACCCACCTACAGCCGTTTTCATGCGGGGAAACCTTGCCCGGCAGCTGCGCCACGTTCCCAGGAGCATGTAGGGCGAAACCGGAGCTTATTTGGTGGAGAAATGAGGGAGAACGAGCCATGCCAAGTTTTCTGTTGGTGTGCACCCGCGGGCTCTGGCGGGAGGTTGAAGAAGCACCTGACCCGTGGGCCCCACGCGCGACTGTGCTGTTTAAAATCAAACAGAGAGTTGTGCAAACTTGTAAAATGCATAACTTGGTGTAGGAAGCTCCAGAAATAGTGAGATAAATTTTGTTGGATTCCTTTAAGAGAGTACTATCCAAAGGTACAACCCAATAATTATGAAAACCCCTGGTTTTGGCTCATTAATTCATAGAAGGAAAAGCTTGTGGGAATTTTTCCAGGAGTTCTATGTATTGGAAAATCCCCAAATTTGGGAAGGAGAGTCTTCCAAAAATACTTGAACTCCAGTAAAATTTTCAGAAGCATTGGACCTCATTTGCTTGGCCAAATGTGGTGTTAATTCCTTATGTCTCTGAAAGTGGGAGAATAAACAGAGGTCAATTTCAGAATTTTTCCCCAAACTTTAGAACCTCATAACTCTTGCTAGGAATCCCCAAATTTAGTGATTCAAATTGGGTTGGATTCATATTGAATATCTCTGTCCAAATCTACAACCCAATTTGTATGAAACGAATTATTTAATTCTGGAAAATTCTTGGAAGGTTTTCTGAAAAAGAATTATAGAGGGAGTTTGGTTTATCCAAAAATACCCAAATTTTGCCAGACTATTCTTTAGCATATTGTTGACCTTATAGCAAATTTTCAGCTCATTTGAATATCATTTGAGTAGGAATTTGCTAAAAACAATCTGCTGTGTTCATAAGAGTCCAGAAACATTTTCAGAAAATGTTTCCCACTTCAAAAATCTGTTCTGAGCAATCCATAGCTCCAAAAATCATAGGAAAATTTAGGCAAGCTCTCTGGGACATACTTGGAATTGTAGTTCACTTAGTTGGGCATGAAAATGCACATTACTACAGAATTAATTCTATTGAGTACAAATGCTTAAAGAATTGTTCTGGGAGAACTACCCAAGTAAAAGGGCTGAATTTTGGACCAGATGACTCTCATGTGATCAAAAACTCACATGTAAATTATCAGCCCAAGATGAGTCCTGGAACTCCCTGTTCTTATTCTCCATACTTATGTATAAGGGAAAAATACATAAGAGATATTGTGAGAATTATGGAGGACACAATATGACTCCACATTAGCTGCAATTTGGCAAGCTAAATCCTTAGTTAGTATAGAACCTGCTGTAAAAGTTTTGAGGCCATTGGAGTTCTTGTTCTTCAGTTGCACTCAAATCTTTTCAGCTTATCTATTATGTTCATTAGAGAAAAGGGTTAGTGTATAGCTAAGGGCCTTAAGGTCAAATTAGTTTAATTCTGTTCTTGGCACAACAGAGGCAAACCAAGCCATGCTTGGCTTTTCCACACAACCTCTGTTCTTAAGAAAGTAATTCTATAACTTCTTTCCATTACATTCCATGAAACATATGCATATGCATTTCAAGAGGAACCACAACGAAGGGGACTCAAAGGAGTGATTCATCAAAGTGGATCAAGCTCCGGAGAGTCAAGGGTGGATCTGCAAGGATACTAACTGCTTATATACGACTACCCTGCAAAACAGGCAAGCTCCGGTTTGCATTTAACAGCTGTTAAGTTTTTATTTTGTATTCACCTTTGGTTAAAATTTGAACTGTGCATTAGGTCTAGTGTTTGATACTCCTCTTGCATAGCCAAATGACCCATGGAGTATTGGGTAGGTGTCTTTCACCGTGTAGAACTGCCATGCTTAAGTACGGTTCGGTAGAAGTCGAGTGGTGAGATGCTACTCGCAGATTTAGGAACAACAGGGGCATACGGGATTGGTTCGTAATTGAATTAGCAAGTTAAAGTTGAGACCGGAAGGTTGTAGGAGCAGCAGGACATAGGGGCCTGGGTGCTGTAGACCTGTCCGTGTCGGTCAAGGACCGATCCGTATGCGGCCCTGTTGAACAAGTTTGAGTTGTGTACCGGACTCATGCTGGCTATATGGGACCCAGTAAACCGATGTACCTCGGGAAGCTGTCGTTGGGACTTTTCGGGTCGCCTCAGGCGGACGGCCGGTGTGCAGTATGTGGGGAATATTCTCATGACATCTCACGTCGGAAGGTGCACCATGAGAGTAGCTACTGTACGGGGCGACTTGATCGATTCAGCGGGGGTGAAACGGGGGAAAGGCTGCCACGTACAACGTCAGTGATGGTTGTTGTAGGCAACGTCGAGTACGGGCGTACGTGTCGTGTAGTCCGGGTGTTATTGATTCGAATCACCGTCGCTCGCGGAATGGACCGAGCATACTTGTTCTCACAGTCGTGACGTAGTAAGAACTTGCATGAGAAAGGAACTAATCATATTGATGTGAAGTATTATACTAGTGTTGTATTGGACCTCGATGAATAGGCTAGTGCAAACTCGATTCTTTTATGCCATGAGCAATTTACATCGGGGGAAAGCGTTTCTTGTTTGATTGTGGACTCCCGATGTAGCGTGCCCAGGGTTAC
Source organism: Neostapfia colusana (assembly GCA_030760725.1). NCBI lineage: Eukaryota > Viridiplantae > Streptophyta > Magnoliopsida > Poales > Poaceae > Neostapfia > Neostapfia colusana. The sequence continues at coordinate 42,296,287 of JASWHV010000001.1, read as the reverse complement.
TTAAAATGTTGCAATTAATAACTGAAAGTAAGGATTCACTTTTAGGCGAGTTAATTATGCTTATGCCATCCTATGTTAGGTTCATAACCTCACTTAGAGTTTCATGTTTAGGGTGACGGTTAAGTCTTGCTGAGCGTTATGCTCACGGATGCTGTCCGAGTTGTTTTGCAGGTAATTGACTCGATGCGTATGAGAAGGGGTGCCGATGAGACTCGGGAACCTCCGAGTGCTTACTCAAAGAGCATCCTCGCCGCTGCAGATTGTCTTCGTGTTGCTAGTAAGAAACGTCCGTGGGCTGGACCGTTTCTTTGTTGCTAGTTTAGATATGAGTCGTGAGAGTGATAGTCTTCCGCTATAGTTTACTCTGATATAACTATTTGTAAAACATTCTTGTACGCTTCCGCTAAACTATTTATGTAATATGGTGTGTGTTCATCGACCCGTGTGCTGTTGGGTGCCGCATAACACGGCACCACCCGACGAGGTCCCGTGGGGCTGCCTCAGCGTGGTATCAGAGCTGCGTTGGGAACAGAGCACGGATTGAGCATCATATTATGTCACAAACTTAGGGTACGGTGAGATATCGGTACTAGGCCCACATAAGGACTACTATTAGCATATTATGAAGGTGGCAACCTAACTTATTTGTTATGTCGGAAAATCGTGCATCTCGGGACGGTTTATGTCTTGGGGGGTGTACGTATGCGCTGTCCACCAGTGCGCACAAGCTGAAGGGTGGAGTCTCACGGGTGGCAGGTAACCCGACCCGCTTTAGTATCCTCTACGACTCTTCATGTCGTTTGGGGTATTCGAGCAACATCTTCCCTGGCGTGCGTGGTGCAATTTGGGAGACCCCATCACGTGGTCAGTAACGTGAACACGTAGCTCAAGGCGTGTTTGGCTTGAGAACACCTGGGCGAGTGATGACGGCCGGGTGTACCAACTGTTATGGATACCGGGTTCGGTGTGCAGCCGAACCTGATGATTGAGTGTGTTTTATGTAGGTACTAACCACGAAAACCTTAGTACGTGTAGAACACGTTTGCGAGTGATCGTTTTAGTGCCACCTAATGATACGTGTATGCCGGTGTAATCCGGTTAGGTTTTTCTTTGGTGAGGCCACGTAGTACCGGCATATGTCTTACGGTGCATCGCCACTGTACTACACTGGATAGTATTCTTACCTATGAAGAAATCATTTATGACTAACTTCCAAACTAAAAATGGATGTGATAAAGTACATATTAGTTACTGAGCTCTTCATTTGAATAAGTTTCAAAGAAGAGACTTGTTAGGCTTCTTTTGATCTCAAAGACAGAGTGCTCTGTTCAGACAGAAATTTTTCTGGTCTTTCACAGAGCGTAACTCTAATTAGTTTGACCCAATGGAGGTGTTTGAGACAGTTCTGGAAAGTTTATTAAGTGCTCTACAACTTTTCTGTAGAACTCCAGAGCCAAATCCGACACCAACTTGGTTGAACGTCCAGATGAATGCAAACTGTTCAGAAAACAGAGCAGCTGCAAACTTCTCTGGATGTTTCGGTAAATTGGTCATAACAATCTGTAGAAAAATTTTCTAAGGGTCATGTAATACACCGTTGGAAAGGTTATGAAACTTACAACGATTTTGTAGTTCATAGTTTGTTCAGAATTGTACCCCAGTTGTATGTAAAACCGTGATGAAAACAGCCACATACAAAGGAGGTGCTGGCAAATTTTAGCCAGAAATTCTGTCAACTTTGAACAATCCTAACTTTTGTTCCAGAAATGAGCTAGGGGCATGTGAGTACTCGTTGAAAATATACTGAAGTTAACTTTAACTTTGGTATTCAACTTGAGTTATGAAAATACTAATAAATGGATCAAATTCGGGGTTAAGTACATAAAGGTCTGTTCTGTACAGAGTGAGGGACTGAATATGTTGGCTTTAGAAAGATGTGTAAACATGAAATGTTGTTATGTTTTCATAAAGTTTTAGCATGTTCATGTTTTACATACTTTCACATACTGCTGAGATCATGTTTTGACTCCCCTCAAAAAAATTATCCTTGTGCAGTATGGTGCGTACTCATTCTCCGAGTAGGGTTGATAGTTCTCGTCAAGACGATGATGACTCGACTCCACCACGGGCACCGCCATCAACGGTATGGGCGGGTGTCATGGCTCAGATGGTCGAGTCAAGTCAAGAGAACACAAGACTACTCCAAGCCTTGGTACAACAGGGCTTACTCCAGCGTGCACAACAGGACGTTCCACCTCGGAACGCCTACTTGGATTTCTTGGCAACACAACCGCCAATCTTCACGGGAGCCCATGAACCAGTGGAAGCTGATCAGTGGCTTCGAGTTATGGAGTCCAAGTTTGGGGTGTTTGAGTGCGACGAATATCAGAAGGCATCATTTGCAGCTCAACAGCTCCATGGAGCCGCCGGAAATTGGTGGTTTGCGTATCTCGCCACCGTTCCGGAAGGCCATCAAGTGGAATGGACGGAATTTCGTGAAGCATTCCGGGCTCGTCACATTCCTATGGGTTTTATCAAGGCCCAGCAGCAAGAATTCAGAAACTTGAAGCAGGGGAACATGAGTGTCCTCGATTATGTCAGACGATTCAACCTTCTGGCACAATATGCTCCTGCTTATGCGACGAGCGAAGCTGCAATGTGTGACTACTTTTTATATGGCTTGAGTGCCATACTAAAAGAGAAGTTAGCTTTGTTCAATCAAGGCAGTTACACCGAGTTGATCAGTGCTGCTCTGCTGCAAGAACAAGCGACACTTGAGTGTCAAGCAGAGAAGAGGGACCGGGAGGATGTGCAAGAAGACACACCAATCGTTCCTCGTAAATACCGTGTGGTGTATCACACACCATCCGATGAGATATTGCAAGCACCAGGGAGATCAACTCCGTACAGATTTCCTGCTCAAGAATATTATCTTGAAGCAGCGCCATTACCGCAGCAACGAATGATACCTGTTGCATCATTGCTGCAGCCAAGTACATCAACTTCTCAACCACAAGTCAACGAAGAACCGGGGAAACCTCCGTGTTCTTATTGCCACCGTTCAGGGCATTTTAGGCAAGAATGCCGGGAGAAGTTGGTGAACACCAGACAGCCATCATCGTCCGGTGGTATGCCGCCACCTGCTCAAGTCCATGTAACAGCATTGCAATCCGGGAGTGTGCAACATCTGGCTATTGAGGATGTCCCGGAGGGAGCACCGGTGTTAGCGGGCATGTTCACTCTCAAAGACGTGCCCGTGCTCATACTTTTTTATTCCGGTGCAACCCATAATTTTATCAGCAAAACATGCGTGGATCAGCACCAATTATCCACCAATACCCCCACAACAAGTTTTCTTATACGTTCACCGGGAGGGAATATCTCTGCCAATCAGATTGTGTCCCGAGCAGCTTTGTGTTTGGGCGGAAAAATATACCCAACATCCCTGATTATGTTGGATAGGCAGAAGATAGACATTATATTGGGGATGTCTTGGTTAAATCGTCACGGTGCCGTTCTCAATATCGGTAACCGGACTGTCCAGATTGACTCGCCGATTCACGGACAGCACACGCTGTTTTTAGACAGCGAAGATCCAGATATGGTAGAGGCCTACCACACGGAAGCGCTGAAGATTGAAGATATTCCGGTGGTACGTGATTATCCCGACGTATTTCCCGATGACTTACCGGGCATGCCGCCCGAACGGGACGTCGAGTTAAAAATTGAACTGGCGCCGGGAACGACGCCTATTTCACGAAGGCCTTACAAGATGGCACCTAACGAGCTAGCGGAGTTGAAAGAGCAACTGAATGAACTCATGAGCAAGGGTTTCATACGACCAAGTTCTTCACCTTGGGGTTGCTCAGCACTGTTCGTTAAGAAGAAGGACGAAACACTACGGCTATGTGTTGATTACCATCCTCTCAATGCTGTCACAATAAAGAACAAGTATCCTTTGCCCCGCATTGACATCCTGTTTGATCAACTTGTGGGTGCAAAGGTATTTTCGAAGATGGATCTTCGGTCGGGCTATCATCAAATCAAGATCCGACCGAAGGACATACCGAAGACAGCTTTCTGTAAGGGCCTCAGTTTTTGACACTCATTTGCAGTGTTCATCACCACACCACACACCTCATTTGAGGAAGAATGATGAACACAAATAAAGAGCAAGTAACAATTATCAACATGCTCATTAGGGAACAAACTCACACATTGCAAAAGTGGTACTTCCCACATGTGATATAGATGGGCTGGACATATGAAAACTCCTACACTTTGCTAAGGATGTCCATGCCAAGTTCCACCCAAATTCAAAACCTTTTTGAGGTCATTTTGGGTATAGTTAGGAAGAGGGCAGTTTGAAACCATATTCAAATTCAAACTGTTTTCACCCACTGAATTTAAAAAGTGGAAGGCATATTCTTGCTCAGCACATTTTTGTGAGCTCACACACCAATTTTCACTCCATTTGGAGTTAATCTTGACATGAGCTAAGGGGGAGAAATTCAAACTTTATTTGAATTTCAAACTGCACTTGTGCTGAAATTCATTCAAACCAAACCTCATTTGAACTTTGATCAATTCAAATGGCTCTTGGGTGAATAATTTGAATTGCCAAGGGTAGAATAGGGTTCACTGTTTACCACAGCTGTTAGGAATAAATTTCAGAGGCTAAAAGAGAAGTGGGACCCACATGTCAGCCTCTGCCTCAAAGCAAACCGACTGAACCACAGTTCAGTCGGTTCCCGGCAGCTGTGCGCGCGCGCCACCGAAGGGGGGCAGCCGGCGCCAGCTCCTGCTGCGTGCCCCAAGCCGGAGACCAGCCGGCCGGGCTATTTATTCCCTCCCCGGCGTGCTTCAGTCACCATTTTCCCGAGCTACCGGCGTGCGCGACTGCTTTTCCCACTGCCATCACTAGCGCTCGAGTTCCTGCTTGATCAAGCCGATCGCAGCTCCCTCTTTCCGTTCCAAGGTCCCAGCAAGGTACTAGCAACCATCCTCCATCCTTCCCATTGATAGAAATCGATTGAAACCGAGTGATATCGGCTGTGCCGAAAGATCAAACTCGGAACTGGAAACCGCCGCACCTCGGGCTCTCGTGGACAGCCCAACCTGGGCGTTGTCACGCCCGAGCCAAGGCACCCTTGGACGCGCAAGTGATCGGTGCTGCTCACCCCCGAGCCACAGCTCGAGTGGTTGCTCACCGGCGGCGAATTTCCACTTTTCCCCTTTCTGTGTGCAGAACGACCTTCGGGTACGATTCTGTTTAATTCATGCTCTAGAAAGGATTAGAGGGCCTCAGGCCACTCCCACACGAACTAGACACGGTGACGCACAAGTTGCCTTCACAACTCTGGGCCGGAGAACTTCTGTGCCCGGCGTAATTCAAGGTCTACTAATGGCGGAACGCACGGGGGGTATCGGGCGCACGGTGAGGACCTATTTCGGGCCTTCCCCGAGCTGCCCCGAGTTCATGTCGACCTTCTCTGAGGTCCACTGATGCTCCCCGACCGGTTTCCCAAGTAGCTGAGGCACTAGGAGCATCAGCCGACATGGCCGAAGTCGTTCCGATATGGCGGCTCGTCGCCGACCATGCTCCGGCCGTTGTCATGAGCAGCTGACCCTCGGATCATGTTCCCCAAGGAAAATTAGGCAGGGGCGGCCAGAATCAAGAAGTTTGGAGCGGTACAGCAGCCAGCGGCGAGCTCTCCGACGAGGTCCCTCGGCGGCGGAGCGCGGGTGTCGCGAGGTTGAAGAAGGGGGTGGACCCCAGCTGTCAGCGGCCGATATTTTGAATCGGGATCCGGCTGCGGCCGGGATCGGATGTGCTGGCGCGCAAAATCCTTGTGGGCCGCGGTGTGCTGTCGCTTCGGCGTGCGACGCGTGTCCCCTGGGCCCACGCGCGAGTTTAAACTCTTCCCCGATTTTCAGATTTCCTTCAAACTTCAAATCCTTATAACTTTGGCTAGAAAGCTCCAAATTGAGTGAACCAAATTTTGCTGGATTCAGCTCTCTGAGTACTTTCCAGAAAATCAAGTTTCACTTCATGAAATTCCTTAATTCTCCAGAATTAATTCCTTAAAGTTTAAACTGTTAGGAATTTTAACTGGAGAATCCTTTGGAGGAAAATCCTGAAATTTTGCTGAGATGTTCACCAAAATATCCTTGAACTACCATAGAAATTTCAGATCCATTTGAGCTCATTTAATCCACCTAATGGTGTGATTAGTAAAACTGTTCCAGAGAAAATGGAAAATGTTCAGAAACATTTTCAGAATTTTCTCTGAAATTGTTTAGCTCATATCTTCAGTTAGAGACTTCCAAATTAAGTGAGACCAACTCCATTAGAACCCTCTGAAAATCTAGTTTTCAGAAAGTCATAGTTTGTCTCATGAAATTCCCTAGAACACCCTAAGAGTTCCAATTGAGGTCAAGAACATAATTATTTGTGGAGGGCTCAAGTGAGCTTCACTGCAACTAAAACTTGACCAAGTCTTTGTTTAGGTTGTAACCAAGCCACAGTAAAAGTTTCACAGTCATTAGGTCTGTCTAGAAAGTTTTATAGAATTCACAACTTCAAAGTTAATACAAAGGCATTTAATTAATACATACATTGTTCTTATCATGTAGTCGCTAAGGTCGAGGAGGAACCCGAAGTCCTAGACTTCGTTACTCCGGAGGAACAGCTAGCCTACGACCAAGAGCAGCAAGGCAAGCCCCGGTTTACATTAACCATTTTATAAATTTTTATTGTTTTGAGCACATACTTGTTTTCTTTATGTTGTGCATTAGAGTCTTGTTTGGAAACCCCACTGCATAGCCAAGAGAACCATGGGTTGGGGTTTAGGATTGCAAACCCCGTTAGCCACTGCATTGCTAGGATAGAGTAGGATTCGGTACAAGTCGAGTAGTTGGAACTACTCGCGAGAATAGGCTAGAGGCACATTGCTCGGGTAGAGATAGCACATGATACACATGGCAAGAAAATGAGACCGAGCGGAGAGTAAGGGCAGCAGGACTTTGGGGCCTGTGTGCTGTAGCTCCGCTTGTGTCGATTGAGGACCGAGCCGTGTGCGGGCCTGTTGAACAAGCTAGAACAGTACCGAAGACCTACCGGCTATATGGGAACCGGGAAACTGATGTAACTCGGGTAGCTGGGTATTGAGGCATTGCCCGTCGTTCAGAGGGTAGGTTGAGAGCTCGAGGTGTAAATCAGCTGGCGGCACAGAGATGCGCGTGCAGGGACCTCTTGCTCGGGACGATGGGACCGGTTCAATATTTGGTTGACGGGTGAAAGGTAGTCGCGTACGGCGTCCGTGATGGTTGTTGTAGGCAACATCGAGTACGGGCGTACGTGACGGGTTGTTCGGGTAACCCTGCAGGTGTAAATCGATTATAATCGCCGTCCCTCGCGGTCAGTGAGTACCACTTGTTCACTGTACCGTGACGTAGAAAGAACAGGCTAGTTACATGTTAAAATGTTGCTGATTGAAAGTTGGATATTGATTGTTAATGATATGTTGTAGCTTAGTGCTAACTAAAGTTCCTTTCAACTTTGGGCAAAGTACATGAGAGAAATGCGTTTCTTGTTTGATTGCGGCTCTCTCATGTGCCTTAGCGTAAGGTTCTCCACAACCTGCTGCTAAAACTTGAAAGTAAGGTTCTACTAATTAGGCGAGTCCTTGCAAATGATTTTTACCTCATGCAACCCATTACCCTCATGTAGAAGTTCCATGTTTAGGCGAGACGGGTCAGACTTGCTGAGCCTTCGTGCTCACTGCTTGTGTTTGAAGCTTTTGCAGGGTTCTATGAGGAAGGGACTCCCGAAGAGGAGACGGAACCCCAGGAGGGGAACCCCGTCGAGTGGGAGTCGTGCACGCCGCAGAGTTAGTGTGCGTGTGTGCTAGCAAGGACACGTTCGAGGGCTGAACGTGCACTTGATGCTTAGTCTACGCCCGCGAGTGTGGACTAAACTTATTTTGATGTAAACATGTTAATAAACTTGTTTATGTAATAAAGCTTCCGCTTCCGCTTTGTACCTTTGACGTGTGTTATACGGTGCTGTGCAACGCAGCACCCCTCAGCGTGATCCTGGCTCGACAGGACCCAATGGGGTCGTGTCAGCGTGGTATCAGAGCTCGCTTGAGGTTTAACACAGTACAAAGGTCTCCCTTTTCAAAAATCCAGTGAGGAACGAGTTAGTAGCCCGTATAAGGATGTTATTAGTATATAGAAAGTGGCTTAGTAACCTATTTGTTATGTCGGAAAATCGTGCATCTCGGGACGTTCATGTCTTGGGGGGTGCACGTAAGCGCTGTCCACCAGTGCGCACAAGCTGAAGGGTGGAGCCTCACGGGTGGCAGGTAACCCGATCCGCTTTAGTATCCTCTACGACTCTTCATGTCGTTTGGGGTACTCGAGCAACGTCTGTCCCTGGCGTGCGTGGTGCAACCTGGGAGACCCCGTCACGTGGTCTGAAACGTGAACACGTAACTCAAGGCGTGTTTGGCTTGAGAACATCCGGGCGAGTGATGACGGCCGGATGTACCAACTGTATGGATTCCAGGCTCGGTGTGCAGCCGAGTCTGATGATTGGTTGAATTTCTGCAGGTAGCCTTACCACGAAACGGTAGACGTATAGTATCCGTGTGCGAGTGACGAGTAGTGCCACTGAACTAACGACGCCGGCTAAGTCCGGTATAGGTTTTTCCTTTGTGAGGACGTAGTACCGACATAATCTGGTGACGCCTCGACGTCACACCCAACAAAATGAACAACTTCATTTAAAATTTGAAGGTTTTGATCCAAAGTAGTAAAACTTGATGTAATTCCTTCCCTTGAACAGGATATTCAAAGTTAACAAGCTTTCAACTTATAGGATGTTAAGGACAGAGCACTCTGTTTCCAGCTAAATTAAGGCTGAAGTTAATCAGAGGTTAGAGGTTGAGTTCTTTCGAGGTTGATGTCGTATGATACATCTCTGGAAAGCTTTGGAGGAGCTTTACAACTTTTCTGTTGAGTTCCAGAGGTGTTTCGTCCCGTAACCACTCGAAAAATGCAGCAGAGTTGAAACTGTCCAGAAAACAGGACGGAGCAAAGACTCTCTGTAAATTAAGCATAACTTCCTGCATAAAAATCCAAAAATAGAAAATGAGGTAGTTCTGGAAAGATTATGAGATGGGTTACAACTTTGTAACAGAAAGTTTTGTCAGATTAGGAACAGAATTAACTGGGATTCTTGGATCAAATCCGTACCTAGGGCAGGGAGGTGCTGTCCAATTGTTTCCAGAAATTCTGTTAACTTTGACATCTCATAACTTTTGAACCAGGACAGATCTTAGGCCAACCAAATACTTTCTGGAAAGCTATTGAAGTTAACCTTAACTTTGATGTTGAGCTCCAGGACTGGTTTTGCTTTTAACATGGCCTAAATCAGGTTGATATGGAAACTGGTCAAGGCTGTCATGGGAACAGCAGACCAGCAGTCAAATTTGTTTAAAATTTGAACTATGTTTCCAAGTTTTATGGGTTCAATGACATGTTTTATGTTATAACTCAGAAGTTTACTGTTCAAATAAATATTTGACATTTTTCAAATATATTTTTACAGATGACAGCAGATAAACAATTGGAGAACGGGTGGGTGGCTTCCCACTGTTCTGACCGTAGCGGCTACCCGGAAGCATTGTGGCAAATGCTTCAATATTTCGGGTACAACCAGATGCCGCAATACTTCGCCAAGGAAGAAGGCGAAGAGGGGAACAAGACGTGGACGATCCATGTCGAGGTTTCCGCAGGACCTACGCCACCCGGTTGGGTGCCATTCACCGTCACGGTGAGAGAAAGACAACCGGAAGGGATGTGGCAAGTGGCAGCCCGTGACACTATGTCACGTTTCTGCCAACTACACGTGCAGGCTATGGAGGGAACTCCATACGCACTCGTTCCGGTGGAGGGGCGAGCTCAGCATGTGTGGGAAGAGAGGTACCTGGGGGCAACAGACCCGACTTGCCCAAGGTACAACCCCGCGGAGGCAAATCTCAGCCTCCAAATGAGGGCGGGAAACGCTGTGATGGACAGCCAAGCTGTTCATACGGAGCATCTCGCCACCAAGCTCAAGGAGAGCACAAGCCGTGGAGATCATTTTGAGAGTGCTCACAGTGCACTCCGCAATGTGCTCCTTCCGACGATCAAGCGACTGAATGAACAACACAATCGGTTGCGTCGTCTGAAGAAGGCAAAGAAGAAGAGCCGTGTTGACATTGCGGCGTTGCAAGAGCTGGTGCAGACCCTAACCCAGCAGAATGAGGACCTTGCTCAGGAGCGGGACGACGCTATCGAGGAAGGCCAAGGCTGGGAAGAGGACTACAACCAAGCTATGGACGAGGTGCATGCCTTGCAGGACCTCGTGCCCCCGGTATTGGGCGTACCGGTAGTCTTGGGTCTTCCAGCCATGGGAGAACCTGGAATGGGAGAAGAGGTGGTAGACCCCGAGCCACCAGCAGAGGTACCGGAGGAGGACGACCCACAGGAGGTCGAGTTCTACTCCGAGTAGGGGGTTACGGTTGCCAAGTAGGGCAGCTAGGGTAGCGTAACCCAACTTTTGTAATCGGTGACATGTCGTGTAGACAGTAGTGTATGTGTAGGTAGTGACGACATGAGCACGACTTCTCGGAGATCCGAGAATGATGTATCTTGTATAAAGTTTATGCTTTATCAATATATGTGAATGTTGTGCAAGTTAATCATGCGTCGCTTCAATACCTACTGCTGTTTATGGAATTTTGAGTAAGACATGTGCTAATTGCTGTTGTGTTGAATTTCAGAATGACGCGTACTCGTGCCAACCCTGATGTTGGAGGTACTAGCCAAGGGGGAGAGACCTCCCAACCACCTCCCGAGGACTCCTCGGGACAGCAGCAGCAACAGCAACAGCAAACACCGCCACCGCCACTGCCGACGGTTACATTGGCCGACATTGTCGCGGCAATGGCGGGTTCACATCAGCAGCACACAGAGCTGCTGCAAACGTTGATTGCGAATACGTCTCGCCCAGAGAGACGTCAAGATCGCGAGGAGCGCCAACAGAGCTCCTACTCCGACTTCCTGGCGACTCATCCCCCTGTATTCTCAAGGGCGGATGAACCACTTGACGCGGACAACTGGCTCCGCGCCATAGAGATGAAGTTCGGGCTGCTCCAAATCAGCGAGCAGCGCAAGACTCAGTTCGCGGTCCAGCAGCTCCAAGGATCCGCGAGCGCGTGGTGGGCCAACTTTTGTGCTTCACAACCCACCGACCGAGCGATGACCTGGGCGGAGTTCCGGACGGCCTTCAGGGCCTATCATATACCGCCAGGTCTGATGAAGAGGAAGACGCAGAAATTCCTACACCTGCAACAAGGGAGCCGAAACGCGCTGGAATATTCCAGGGCGTTCAACGATCTCGCGCTCTACGCGTCGTATCACGCAGATACGGACGAGAAGCGGCGGGACCACTTTTACCAGGGGCTTAACCCGCTCCTGAAGGACAAGCTGGCGATGTTCAATCGCGGCAGCCTCAACGACATAATTGATGCTGCGATTGTTCAGGAGGACTCCGGCAAGGAGTTGGCGGCGGCAGAGCGAAAGCGAAGCGCGCCGCAGAGCAGTGGAGAAGGAGGCGGTCCTTCTCAGAAGTTTCGGATGGTGAATCGCCCACCATCAGGTCCACGCTGGCAACCACCACAGCGGTCGATGCCGTTCCGCAGTCGGTCGTACTCTTCACCGGCATTCCGGCCGGTACTGCCAGCACCACCGCAACAACAACAGCAGCAGCGGGCGATGCCGCGTGCGTTTGCACCTCCGCAACGCATGCCGGGCTTTCGTCCACCAAGTACTCCACCAGCAGCGGCCACGGGTTACAAGTGTGGCCGTCCAGGACACTTCGCGAGCAGTTGCCCGGAGAGGCAAGGCAGCGGAGTGGCACCACCGTTTCCGGGGAGGAATCAACCCCGGAACCCTACTAATGCGCGGCGGGCAAACCCTAGGCCCGGTACTGTCCACCAGCTTGCCATTGAGGACGTGCCGGAGGGCGAGCCAATCCTTGCGGGTATGTTCCAACTCCACCAGCATCCCGCTATAATACTATTTGATTCAGGCGCCACGCATAATTTTATTAGCCAAGCTTTCATTGCTAAACACAGCTTGCCAATACTACCCACCGATAGTCCATATTTAATTTGTTCACCGGGTGGGAAGATTTCAGCAAGCGTAATGGTCTCCAAAGCACCATTATGCCTAGCGGGTAGAGTGTACCCCACGTCTCTCATTATCTTAGAGGGACAGAAGGTCGATGTCATCCTAGGGATGTCGTGATTAACCCGCCACGGCGCTGTTTTAGACACCGTCCTCCGAGTCGTGCACTTAAACTCAGGAGTGCACGGTTCTCACTCATTATTTCTGGACAGTCCAGAAATAAAACTTCCAAGTGTCTATCAAGCCACAACCATCAGATTGGAAGACATTCCAGTGGTCCGAGAGTTCCCTGATGTATTCCCGGATGATTTGCCGGGGATGCCACCCGATAGAGAGGTGGAGTTCAAGATTGAACTTGCACCGGGAACCATGCCAATATCCCGAAGGCCATACAAGATGGCGCCCAAGGAGTTGGCGGAACTGAAGATTCAGCTCACGGACCTTCTGGAGAAGGGTTTTATTAGGCCAAGCTCCTCGCCATGGGGCTGTTCGGCATTATTTGTCAAAAAGAAGGATGAAACGTTGCGGCTTTGCGTGGACTACCGTCCATTAAATGCCGTAACCATCAAGAACAAGTACCCGTTACCACGGATCGACATGTTGTTTGATCAGTTGGTCGAAGCAAAGATCTTTTCCAAGATGGATTTAAGATCCGGGTACCATCAGATTAAGATAAGGGCGGAGGACATTCCAAAGACAGCCTTCTCGACAAGGTACGGACTTTATGAGTACCTGGTCATGTCCTTTGGCCTCACCAATGCTCCAGCTCACTTCATGTACTTAATGAACTCGGTGTTCATGCCGGAGCTGGACAAGTTTGTCGTGGTCTTCATCGACGACATCCTGGTATATTCCAAGTCGGAGGAAGATCACAAGAAACATCTGCGTATAGTCTTGCAACGGCTGCGGGATCACAAGTTATACGCAAAGTTCAGCAAATGCGAGTTTTGGATATCGCAAGTGCCTTTCCTCGGGCATGTCATCTCAGCGGAGGGTATCGCTGTGGACCCGAGCAAGATCACGCAAGTGCTGAATTGGAAATCCCCGAGAACTGTTCATGAGGTACGGAGTTTCCTCGGACTCGCGGGATATTATCGGAGGTTCATTCCGAACTTCTCGAAGATTGCCAAGCCAATGACAGAGCTGCTGAAGAAGGCTACCAAATATGTTTGGAGTCCAGCATGTGAAGCAGCATTCAAGGCTTTAGTCAAGCACCTGACATCAGCACCGGTTTTGGCGCAGCCAGACACAACAAAACCGTTCGATGTGTACTGCGATGCATCCGGCATTGGGCTCGGATGTGTGCTGATGCAAGACCGAAGGGTGGTCGCGTATGGGTCACGGCAGCTTAGGAATCATGAGCAAAATTATCCAACTCACGACTTGGAGCTCGCTGCCGTGGTACTTGCACTGAAAATGTGGAGGCACTACCTACTCGGTAACCTCGTACATTTATATACCGACCACAAAAGCCTCAAGTACATATTCACTCAGAAGGAGCTGAACATGAGGCAACGAAGATGGTTAGAACTGATAAAGGATTACGAGATAGAGATCCATTATCATCCGGGCAAGGCAAACGTTGTGGCAGACGCGCTAAGCCGCAAGTCACACGTCAATAATCTGACCATCACACCGTTGGAAGAGAGCGAACCACCACTACATGTGATTCCACATGGAGCTCTCTACAACCTAGCTTTGATCCCCACCATCCGTGAAGAGATAGCAGCAGCCCAGAAGAATGACAAGGGCATGTCGCATTTGCGGAGACGTGTAGACAGTGGGGAGTTGAAACGTTTCCGGAAGGACGGAGACGGCGTCCTATGGTTCGAGGACCGGATCGTCGTACCCCGAAACCCAGAGTTACGGAAGAAAATCTTTGATGAGGCTCACTTATCAAAGTTTTCTATTCACCCCGGCAGCAACAAAATGTATCAAGAACTCAGGAGAAAGTTTTGGTGGACACGAATGAAGCGAGAGACTGCAAAATACGTGTCCGAGTGTGATACATGTCGAAGGGTGAAGGCAGACCACATGCGGAAACCGGGACTGCTGCAACCACTGGGCATTCCTGCCTGGAAGTGGGAGGACGTGAGCATGGATTTCATCGTCGGTTTACCCACCACCTTACAGAAACATGATTCTGTGTGGGTGATCGTCGATCGGCTCACCAAAGTTGCCCATTTCATCCCGGTCAACACCAACTACAACGCCAAGAAGTACGCTGAACTGTACATCTCACGGATCCTATGCTTATACGGCGTACCCCGTACCATCGTATCGGACCGGGGCACTTTATTTGTGTCCCGTTTTTGGGAGCAGCTACACGCTGCCTTGGGGACGAAGCTGATCCGTAGTTCAGCCTACCACCCGCAGACGGATGGGCAAACTGAGCGGGTAAATCAAATCCTAGAAGACATGCTACGAGCTTGCGCTATCGACCACGGCAAGAATTGGGATGATCACTTGCCGTTAGCCGAGTTCTCGTACAACAATGGGTACCAAGCCAGCATCAAGATGGCGCCCTACGAGGCGCTATACGGAAGAAGATGCCGCACACCATTGAACTGGTGTGAGTCTGGCGAGAGGGTTACCTTCGGGATTGACCTTGTCAACAACGCGGAAGAAAAGGTTCGACTAATTCAAGCGAACCTAAAAGCCGCTCAATCCCGTCAGAAACAGTATGCGGACCGGAGAAGGCGCCCATTACAATTCGAGGTTGGAGATCACGTATACCTACGAGTGTCTCCAATGAAGGGCGTAAACAGATTTGGGGTGAGGGGAAAGTTGGCACCCCGGTTCATCGGTCCATTCCAGATTACCGAAAGATGTGGATCGGTGGCATACCGGCTAAGATTACCAGAAGCACTTTCCGGTGTGCACGACGTCTTTCACATTTCCCAGCTGAGGAAGTGTCTCAAGCTATCAACTACCGTTCAGCTTGAAGACATTGAAGAACTGCAACCGGATCTCACCTATCGGGAGGAACCGGTGCAGATTATTGATGAAAAGGCCCGAACCACACGCAACCGTACGTTGTGGTTCTACAAGGTTCTATGGAGTAATCACTCCATGGACGAAGCGACATGGGAAAGCGAAGAATTCCTTCGCACTAACTACCCCGACTTTTTCACGTCGCATATTCGGTAATTTTCCACCGTCCTCTCTCTCATTTCACCTTATAATCTCGGGACGAGATTCTTTTAAGGGGGGAGGAATGTAAGGGCCTCAGTTTTTGACACTCATTTGCAGTGTTCATCACCACACCACACACCTCATTTGAGGAAGAATGATGAACACAAATAAAGAGCAAGTAACAATTATCAACATGCTCATTAGGGAACAAACTCACACATTGCAAAAGTGGTACTTCCCACATGTGATATAGATGGGCTGGACATATGAAAACTCCTACACTTTGCTAAGGATGTCCATGCCAAGTTCCACCCAAATTCAAAACCTTTTTGAGGTCATTTTGGGTATAGTTAGGAAGAGGGCAGTTTGAAACCATATTCAAATTCAAACTGTTTTCACCCACTGAATTTAAAAAGTGGAAGGCATATTCTTGCTCAGCACATTTTTGTGAGCTCACACACCAATTTTCACTCCATTTGGAGTTAATCTTGACATGAGCTAAGGGGGAGAAATTCAAACTTTATTTGAATTTCAAACTGCACTTGTGCTGAAATTCATTCAAACCAAACCTCATTTGAACTTTGATCAATTCAAATGGCTCTTGGGTGAATAATTTGAATTGCCAAGGGTAGAATAGGGTTCACTGTTTACCACAGCTGTTAGGAATAAATTTCAGAGGTTAAAAGAGAAGTGGGACCCACATGTCAGCCTCTGCCTCAAAGCAAACCGACTGAACCACAGTTCAGTCGGTTCCCGGCAGCTGTGCGCGCGCGCCACCGAAGGGGGGCAGCCGGCGCCAGCTCCTGCTGCGTGCCCCAAGCCGGAGACCAGCCGGCCGGGCTATTTATTCCCTCCCCGGCGTGCTTCAGTCACCATTTTCCCGAGCTACCGGCGTGCGCGACTGCTTTTCCCACTGCCATCACTAGCGCTCGAGTTCCTGCTTGATCAAGCCGATCGCAGCTCCCTCTTTCCGTTCCAAGGTCCCAGCAAGGTACTAGCAACCATCCTCCATCCTTCCCATTGATAGAAATCGATTGAAACCGAGTGATATCGGCTGTGCCGAAAGATCAAACTCGGAACTGGAAACCGCCGCACCTCGGGCTCTCGTGGACAGCCCAACCTGGGCGTTGTCACGCCCGAGCCAAGGCACCCTTGGACGCGCAAGTGATCGGTGCTGCTCACCCCCGAGCCACAGCTCGAGTGGTTGCTCACCGGCGGCGAATTTCCACTTTTCCCCTTTCTGTGTGCAGAACGACCTTCGGGTACGATTCTGTTTAATTCGTGCTCTAGAAAGGATTAGAGGGCCTCAGGCCACTCCCACACGAACTAGACACGGTGACGCACAAGTTGCCTTCACAACTCTGGGCCGGAGAACTTCTGTGCCCGGCGTAATTCAAGGTCTACTAATGGCGGAACGCACGGGGGGTATCGGGCGCACGGTGAGGACCTATTTCGGGCCTTCCCCGAGCTGCCCCGAGTTCATGTCGACCTTCTCTGAGGTCCACTGATGCTCCCCGACCGGTTTCCCAAGTAGCTGAGGCACTAGGAGCATCAGCCGACATGGCCGAAGTCGTTCCGATATGGCGGCTCGTCGCCGACCATGCTCCGGCCGTTGTCATGAGCAGCTGACCCTCGGATCATGTTCCCCAAGGAAAATTAGGCCGGGGCGGCCAGAATCAAGAAGTTTGGAGCGGTACAGCAGCCAGCGGCGAGCTCTCCGACGAGGTCCCTCGGCGGCGGAGCGCGGGTATCGCGAGGTTGAAGAAGGGGGTGGACCCCAGCTGTCAGCGGCCGATATTTTGAATCGGGATCCGGCTGCGGCCGGGATCGGATGTGCTGGCGCGCAAAATCCTTGTGGGCCGCGGTGTGCTGTCGCTTCGGCGTGCGACGCGTGTCCCCTGGGCCCACGCGCGAGTTTAAACTCTTCCCCGATTTTCAGATTTCCTTCAAACTTCAAATCCTTATAACTTTGGCTAGAAAGCTCCAAATTGAGTGAACCAAATTTTGCTGGATTCAGCTCTCTGAGTACTTTCCAGAAAATCAAGTTTCACTTCATGAAATTCCTTAATTCTCCAGAATTAATTCCTTAAAGTTTAAACTGTTAGGAATTTTAACTGGAGAATCCTTTGGAGGAAAATCCTGAAATTTTGCTGAGATGTTCACCAAAATATCCTTGAACTACCATAAAAATTTCAGATCCATTTGAGCTCATTTAATCCACCTAATGGTGTGATTAGTAAAACTGTTCCAGAGAAAATGGAAAATGTTCAGAAACATTTTCAGAATTTTCTCTGAAATTGTTTAGCTCATATCTTCAGTTAGAGACTTCCAAATTAAGTGAGACCAACTCCATTAGAACCCTCTGAAAATCTAGTTTTCAGAAAGTCATAGTTTGTCTCATGAAAATCCCTAGAACACCCTAAGAGTTCCAATTGAGGTCAAGAACATAATTATTTGTGGAGGGCTCAAGTGAGCTTCACTGCAACTAAAACTTGACCAAGTCTTTGTTTAGGTTGTAACCAAGCCACAGTAAAAGTTTCACAGTCATTAGGTCTGTCTAGAAAGTTTTATAGAATTCACAACTTCAAAGTTAATACAAAGGCATTTAATTAATACATACATTGTTCTTATCATGTAGTCGCTAAGGTCGAGGAGGAACCCGAAGTCCTAGACTTCGTTACTCCGGAGGAACAGCTAGCCTACGACCAAGAGCAGCAAGGCAAGCCCCGGTTTACATTAACCATTTTATAAATTTTTATTGTTTTGAGCACATACTTGTTTTCTTTATGTTGTGCATTAGAGTCTTGTTTGGAAACCCCACTGCATAGCCAAGAAAACCATGGGTTGGGGTTTAGGATTGCAAACCCCGTTAGCCACTGCATTGCTAGGATAGAGTAGGATTCGGTACAAGTCGAGTAGTTGGAACTACTCGCGAGAATAGGCTAGAGGCACATTGCTCGGGTAGAGATAGCACATGATACACATGGCAAGAAAATGAGACCGAGCGGAGAGTAAGGGCAGCAGGACTTTGGGGCCTGTGTGCTGTAGCTCCGCTTGTGTCGATTGAGGACCGAGCCGTGTGCGGGCCTGTTGAACAAGCTAGAACAGTACCGAAGACCTACCGGCTATATGGGAACCGGGAAACTGATGTAACTCGGGTAGCTGGGTATTGAGGCATTGCCCGTCGTTCAGAGGGTAGGTTGAGAGCTCGAGGTGTAAATCAGCTGGCGGCACAGAGATGCGCGTGCAGGGACCTCTTGCTCGGGACGATGGGACCGGTTCAATATTTGGTTGACGGGTGAAAGGTAGTCGCGTACGGCGTCCGTGATGGTTGTTGTCGGCAACATCGAGTACGGGCGTACGTGACGGGTTGTTCGGGTAACCCTGCAGGTGTAAATCGATTATAATCGCCGTCCCTCGCGGTCAGTGAGTACCACTTGTTCACTGTACCGTGACGTAGAAAGAACAGGCTAGTTACATGTTAAAATGTTGCTGATTGAAAGTTGGATATTGATTGTTAATGATATGTTGTAGCTTAGTGCTAACTAAAGTTCCTTTCAACTTTGGGCAAAGTACATGAGAGAAATGCGTTTCTTGTTTGATTGCGGCTCTCTCATGTGCCTTAGCGTAAGGTTCTCCACAACCTGCTGCTAAAACTTGAAAGTAAGGTTCTACTAATTAGGCGAGTCCTTGCAAATGATTTTTACCTCATGCAACCCATTACCCTCATGTAGAAGTTCCATGTTTAGGCGAGACGGGTCAGACTTGCTGAGCCTTCGTGCTCACTGCTTGTGTTTGAAGCTTTTGCAGGGTTCTATGAGGAAGGGACTCCCGAAGAGGAGACGGAACCCCAGGAGGGGAACCCCGTCGAGTGGGAGTCGTGCACGCCGCAGAGTTAGTGTGCGTGTGTGCTAGCAAGGACACGTTCGAGGGCTGAACGTGCACTTGATGCTTAGTCTACGCCCGCGAGTGTGGACTAAACTTATTTTGATGTAAACATGTTAATAAACTTGTTTATGTAATAAAGCTTCTGCTTCCGCTTTGTACCTTTGACGTGTGTTATACGGTGCTGTGCAACGCAGCACCCCTCAGCGTGATCCTGGCTCGACAGGACCCAATGGGGTCGTGTCACTTTCTCGACGAGATACGGACTCTACGAGTACCTCGTCATGTCATTTTGGCTAACCAACGCTCCGGCACACTTTATGTATTTGATGAATTCTGTATTCATGCCGGAGCTAGACAAGTTCGTCGTGGTATTCATCGACGACATATTGGTTTACTCCAAATCTCAAGAAGAGCATGCTGAACATCTGCGCATTGTGCTACAACGGTTGCGGGAGCACCAATTATATGCCAAGTTCAGCAAGTGCGAATTTTGGATTGATCAAGTGCCTTTCCTAGGCCATATCATTTCAGCAGAGGGCATTGCCGTGGATCCCAGCAAAATTGAACAAGTGCTGAAGTGGGAATCTCCCAAATCTGTCCACGAGGTCCAAAGTTTCCTAGGTTTAGCGGGTTATTATCGGAGGTTTATTCCGAGCTTCTCAAAGATTGCTAAACCAATGACGGAGCTGCTGAAGAAGGGCACTAAATACATGTGGAAGGCAGCCTGTGAAGCCGCATTCAAAACTTTGGTGAAACATCTCACAACGGCTCCAGTTCTTGCTCAGCCGGACACGATGAAGCCATTCGACGTATACTGTGATGCATCCGGCATCGGTCTCGGCTGCGTTCTGATGCAAGAAGGGCGTGTGGTCGCCTATGGGTCTCGTCAACTGCAAAACCACGAGCAGCATTATCCAACTCACGATCTTGAGCTTGCTGCAGTGGTGTTGGCGTTAAAGATGTGGAGGCATTACCTACTTGGTAATCTTGTTCACCTCTACACCGACCATAAAAGCCTGAAGTACATCTTCACGCAGAAGGAGCTGAATATGAGACAACGGAGATGGTTGGAGCTCATAAAAGATTATGAAATTGAGATCCACTATCACCCGGGAAAAGCCAACGTGGTTGCCGACGCGCTTAGTCGGAAAGCCCACGTTCACAACTTAGCGGTTGCTGAGTTGGAAGATGAAGAACCAAGCCTCCGTGTCATTCCGTATGGCGCACTTTATAATCTCGCGCTCATTCCAACAATCCGTGAAGAGATTGTTGAGGCTCAAAGAAGAGACAGAGGTATGTCTCACATACGGAGAAGACTAGACAACGGAGAGGTGAAATGTTTCCGGAAGGATGAGAACGGTACAATATGGTTTAACAACCGTATAGTGGTACCGCGCAATATGAAACTCCGGAAGAAGATCTTGGATGAAGCCCACCTGTCAAAGTTTTCCATTCATCCCGGAAGTAACAAGATGTACCAAGATGTGAAACAGAAATTTTGGTGGACGAGGATGAAGAGGGAGATTGCTAAATACGTATCCGAATGCGATACGTGTAGACGGGTCAAGGCTGATCATATGCGGAAAGCCGGACCACTACAACCTTTGAAGATTCCGACGTGGAAATGGGAGGATGTGAGTATGGACTTCATCGTCGGATTAACGCTCACATCCAGGAAGCATGACTCGATATGGGTGATTGTCGACCGGTTGACAAAGTCGGCTCATTTCATACCGGTGAACACTCATTATCGAGCAAGGCAATATGCGGAGTTATTCATCTCCAGAATTATTTGCTCACATGGTGTCCCAAAGACCATCGTTTCAGATCGAGGTGCGTTGTTCGTTTCTCGGTTTTGGGAGCAGCTGCATGCCTCGTTGGGCACCAAGCTAATTAGAAGCTCCGCATATCACCCTCAAACCGATGGACAAACTGAGAGGGTGAATTGCTCGAGGACATGTTGAGAGCATGTGCCATCCACCACGGTAGGCATTGGGACGATCACCTACCGCTGGCGGAGTTTTCATACAACAACGGTTATCAAGCGAGTATTAAAATGGCACTGTATGAAGCTCTCTATGGCCGGAAGTGTCGCACACCACTGAATTGGTGTGAGTCCGGCGAAAGAGTTCTGTTTGGGATTGATCTTGTCAACGAAGCCGAAGACCGAGTTCGGTTGATACAAGAGAACTTAAAGGCTGCACAATCCCGACAGAAGAGCTACGCGGATCAGAGGCATAGGCCATTACATTTTGACGTTGGAGAACACGTTTATCTTCGTGTATCCCCGATGAAGGGAATTCACCGGTTCGGTGTAAAGGGGAAGCTCGCTCCCCGTTTTATTGGTCCTTTTGCTATCACGGAGAAGTGCGGACCCGTAGCCTCCGGCTGGAATTACCGGCAAGTCTAGCGGGTGTTCATGATGTATTTCATGTTTCACAGCTGCGGAAGTGCCTCAAATTCACCGCTGCTGTTTGCACTGAGGACATCGACGAATTGAAACCGGACCTGACCTACACCGAGCGACCGGTTCAGATTTTGGATGAAAAGACCCGGGTAAACCGGAACCGGACAATCAGATTCTTCAAGGTGCTGTGGAGTAATCACACCACGGAAGAGGCGACGTGGGAAAGTGAAGATTACCTCCGCACCAACTATCCGGAATTTTTAGCTTTGTACAGTTTGTAATTACCTCTCCCGTCTCGTTCCTGTTTTGTAATCTCGGGACGAGATTCTTTTAAGGGGGGAGGAATGTAAAAGTCCCAAAAATGTGTATGAATAAAAACTATGGTTTGAGTTCATATGTGTGGCAATGACAGGAAAAATGGGACTTGCTAAAACTTTTCTTCATGTAAAGTAATACATGGATGAACATCCAACATGAGGTTCACCTTTTTATTTAAAAGTGTTGAACCAATTATTTAAAAGTGTTGAACCAATAAGTAGTTAAATACCTCTTTGCATGTAAGTTTAAAATTCAGATTTGAAATTCAAAGTTCACACATATGGTGACCCAAAAACATTGAATTAACATGCAGCCATATAGTTGAGTTTTTAGGGAAAAGGTTATCACCAACTTTTCAATTGTAGGGTGGACTCAAAGGAGAGCTAAAGAGAAGAAATTGCAAATTCTAAACCAAATTCAGATTTAGTCTTGCAAATTCAAACTAAATTTGAAGAATTCAAATTCTATCCCACCTTTTTAAAATTTAGCATTTTGGGGAGTGAAAAGATCAGCTTGAGAAGATATTTGGTGAATAAATGGGGGGTGGGACCCACAGGTCATAGAGCTAAAGGAGGAGACTTACTCCCTAAGTTTTGCTCTCGGTGGGGACTTTTCCCGAGCAGCTCACGAGCGCCACCGAGCAGCTTGCCGGTGACAGCTCCTGCTGCCGGTCTCCATGCGCTGGCGCCCTGGGGTCGGTCCTGGCCACACCCCCAACGTGATAACGTGCCCCCCGGCCAAAGCAAGGCACAATTGCTTTCTCCTCGTCGCAAAGAAACCGAGAGCAGAGCACCTCATCGGCGCTGCTCCACTGCCCCTGTCTCCCGGCCAGCCCAGCTTCTCTCCGGCAGGCTCAAGAGGTCACAGAGGTGCGCCAGGAGGTACTGATCCTCATCCCGTCGTCCTCTTGCTCTCCCCCGACGCCGGTTCACCGGAATTCGAGTTTTGGCACCGGCGCACGTATAGAACAGCATGTGTTTAATTCGGGAAATTCTCCCAAACCGATTGATCATACCTCCTACAATTCAAACCACAGCAACTAGATGTCCTAGCGCCCTCCCACGCCGAAAACCAAAGGAAACCGACCCTCCTATGCCCCGGGCGACGAGAAATCGTCGCCGGCGGCCAAAACTGCCATGGTCCACGGTGACGACTGGGTTGCAGCCACTTCCTGCACGATCTGATCTCCGTTCCATGTTTCTAGAACCATAGGGATGCTGTAGGACATCGTAGCTCGCCGGGAGATGCATTGGACACGCTGGAACGCGTCCATGTCGAGCTCCCGAGCCGCCCCGCCGGTGCCGACCCACCTACAGCCGTTTTCATGCGGGGAAACCTTGCCCGGCAGCTGCGCCACGTTCCCAGGAGCATGTAGGGCGAAACCGGAGCTCATTTGGTGGAGAAATGAGGGAGAACGAGCCATGCCAAGTTTTCTGCTGGTGTGCACCCGCGGGCTCTGGCGGGAGGTCGAAGAAGCACCTGACCCGTGGGCCCCACGCGCGACTGTGCTGTTTAAAATCAAACAGAGAGTTGTGCAAACTTGTAAAATGCATAACTTGGTGTAGGAAGCTCCAAAAATAGTGAGATAAATTTTGTTGGATTCCTTTAAGAGAGTACTATCCAGAGGTACAACCCAATAATTATGAAAATCCCTGGTTTTGGGTCATTAATTCATAGAAGGAAAAGCTTGTGGGAATTTTTCCAGAAGTTCTATGTATTGGAAAATCCCCAAATTTGGGAAGGAGAGTCTTCCAAAAATACTTGAACTCCAGTAAAATTTTCAGAAGCATTGGACCTCATTTGCTTGGCCAAATGTGGTGTTAATTCCTTATGTCTCTGAAAATGGGAGAATAAACAGAGGTCAATTTCAGAATTTTTCCCCAAACTTTAGAACCTCATAACTCTTGCTAGGAATCCCCAAAAGTGATTCAAATTGGGTTGGATTAATATTGAATAGCTCTGTCCAAATCTACAACCCAATTTGTATGAAACGAATTATTTAATTCTGGAAAATTCTTGGAAGGTTTTCTGAAAAAGAATTATAGATGGAGTTTGGTTTATCCAAAAATACCCAAATTTTGCCAGAATATTCTTTAGCATATTGTTGACCTTATAGCAAATTTTCAGCTCATTTGAAGATCATTTGAGTAGGAATTTGCTAAAAACAATCTGCTGTGTTCATAAGAGTCCAGAAACATTTTCAGAAAATGTTTCCCACTTCAAAAATCTGTTCTGAGCAATCCATAGCTCCAAAAATCATAGGAAAATTTAGGCAAGCTCTCTGGGACATACTTGGAATTGTAGTTCACTTAGTTGGGCATGAAAATGCACATTACTACAGAATTAATTCTATTGAGTACAAATGCTTAAAGAATTGTTCTGGGAGAACTACCCAAGTAAAAGGGCTGAATTTTGGACCAGATGACTCTCATGTGATCAAAAACTCACATGTAAATTATCAGCCCAAGATGAGACCTTGAACTCCCTGTTCTTATTCTCCATACTTATGTATAAGGAAAAATACATAAGAGATATTGTGAGAATTATGGAGGACACAATATGACTCCACATTAGCTGCAATTTGGCAAGCTAAATCCTTAGGTAGTATAGAACCTGCTGTAAAAGTTTTGAGGCCATTGGAGTTCTTGTTCTTCAGTTGCACTCAAATCTTTTCAGCTTATCTATTATGTTCATTAGAGAAAAGGGTTAGTGTATAGCTAAGGGCCTTAAGGTCAAATTAGTTTAATTCTGTTCTTTGCACAACAGAGGCAAACCAAGCCATGCTTGGCTTTTCCACACAACCTCTGTTCTTAAGAAAGTAATTCTATAACTTCTTTCCATTACATTCCATGAAACATATGCATATGCATTTCAATAGGAACCACAACGAAGGGGACTCAAAGGAGTGATTCATCAAAGTGGATCAAGCTCCGGAGAGTCAAGGGTGGATCTGCAAGGATACTAACTGCTTATATACGACTACCCTGCAAAACAGGCAAGCTCCGGTTTGCATTTAACAGCTGTTATGTTTTTATTTTGTATTCACCTTTGGTTAAGATTTGAACTGTGCATTAGGTCTAGTGTTTGATACTCCTCTTGCATAGCTAAATGACCCATGGAGTATTGGGTAGGTGTCTTTCACCGTGTAGAACTGCCATGCTTAAGTACGGTTCGATAGAAGTCGAGTGGTGAGATGCTACTCGCAGATTTAGGAACAACAGGGGCATACGGGATTGGTTCGTAATTGAATTAGCAAGTTAAAGTTGAGACCGGAAGGTTGTAGGAGCAGCAGGACATAGGGGCCTGGGTGCTGTAGACCTGTCCGTGTCGGTCAAGGACCGATCCGTATGCGGCCCTGTTGAACAAGTTTGAGTTGTGTACCGGACTCATGCTGGCTATATGGGACCCAGTAAACCGATGTACCTCGGGAAGCTGTCGTTGGGACATTTTGGGTCGCCTCAGGCGGACGGCCGGTGTGCAGTATGTGGGGAATATTCTCATGACATCTCACGTCGGAAGGTGCACCATGAGAGTAGCTACTGTACGGGGCGACTTGATCGATTCAGCGGGGGTGAAACGGGGGAAAGGCTGCCACGTACGACGTCAGTGATGGTTGTTGTAGGCAACGTCGAGTACGGGCGTACATGTCGTGTAGTCCGGGTGTTATTGATTCGAATCACCGTCGCTCGCGGAATGGACCGAGCATACTTGTTCTCACAGTCGTGATGTAGTAAGAACTTGCATGAGAAAGGAACTAATCATATTGATGTGAAGTATTATACTAGTGTTGTATTGGATCTCGATGAATAGGCTAGTGCAAACTCGATTCTTTTATGCCATGAGCAATTTACATCGGGGGAAAGCGTTTCTTGTTTGATTGTGGACTCCCGATGTAGCGTGCCCAGGGTTACTTAAAATGCTGCAATTAATAACTGAAAGTAAGGATTCACTTTTAGGCGAGTTAATTATGCTTATGCCATCCTATGTTAGGTTCATAACCTCACTTAGAGTTTCATGTTTAGGGTGACGGTTAAGTCTTGCTGAGCGTTATGCTCACGGATGCTATCCGAGTTGTTTTGCAGGTAATTGACTCGATGCTTATGAGAAGGGGTGCCGATGAGACTCGGGAACCTCCGAGTGCTTACTCAAAGAGCATCCTCGCCGCTGCAGATTGTCTTCGTGTTGCTAGTAAGAAACGTCCGTGGGCTGGACCGTTTCTTTGTTGCTAGTTTAGATATGAGTCGTGAGAGTTATAGTCTTCCGCTATAGTTTACTCTGATATAACTATTTGTAAAACATTCTTGTACGCTTCCGCTAAACTATTTATGTAATATGGTGTGTGTTCATCGACCCGTGTGCTGTTGGGTGCCGTATAACACGGCACCACCCGACGAGGTCCCATGGGGCCGCCTCAGTTCGGCCGTGGAACCCGCTGTGGAGGGCTGTCCACGAGCGCCCGATCACTTTCTCGGCTTAGGTCGCCGCGGCGGCGGTCGTTCTCGGGCACCGGAGGCCGCAGCTCACTTGCTTGTGGTTCAGGGAGGTGGAGGCCGAGCTCGCGGTGATGTTTAGCAGCTCAGGGGAGGAGAGAGCGTGGTGGTTTCGCCGTTCTTCCGATCGGACCGAGAGGCGGAGGGGAAGACGGTCGTTGGCCGTGCGCTCGCGAGGAGAGAAGAAGGGACGGCCTTTGCTTCATCCAGGGGGGGTTTATCAGGTCGCAGAACCGCCTCTGGGCGCCGTGTGTGGAGAAATGCAGCAGCTGGTGGCGCTGCCGAGCGCCCCTGTGGCTCCACGGTGGGAGCAGCTCTTGGCGCACGTGCTGCTCGATGAATTTCCCCACTGGGCTGAGACTTAGGGTGCAAGGTTCCTTCCTTTAGCTCTATGACATGTGGGTCCCACTCCACATGTACCTCCCAAATATCTGTTCAAGCTGATCCTCTTAATTCCCACAATTCTGAGTTTAAAATGTGGGTTAGAATTTGAATCCTTCCAATTCAGTTTGAATTTGCTTTTCCAAATTTGAATTTGGTTGAAGTTTGCAAATTCTCCTCTTTAACTCCCTTTTGAGCTTACCATGCAAAGAGGTATTTAACTCCTTATTGGTCCAACACTTTTAAATAAAAAGGTGAACCTCATGTTGGATATTCATCCATGTATTACCTTGCATGAAGAAAAATTTTAGCAAGTCCCATTTTTCCTGTCATTGCCACACATATGAACTCAAACCATAGTTTTTATTCATACACATTTTTGGGACTTTTACATATTATAACATATACATACAAAACAAAGCTCATCCAAGTCATACTATCAGGTTACTTACACTATCACATCAATGAGATACATAAAGTAGTGTAAGCCATGCTAGAGATCAAATGTATTTTTCAGTTTAAGCAAGTCATGATCTCCCTTACTCAACTATTTCAAAACCTGAAAACATGACACTTGTTGCTGCATTTTTATTATTCATAATCATTTAAGGCACAAAGTTGATCATATGATATTTGCAAGAGATTATATGCCGCATCAGCCTTATTCTAACCAACCAAGCCAAGTCTATGTCATTTGACAATCAGAAGCTTAAGGACATGGTTTTAGTCATACACAATTCCTTCCAAGTTCATATCTTAGTGCAATGATAAGCAATCTCAAAAGAAGTGTGATGCATGCATATCCTCTTGATCTTTTCTCAATTTTTTATTTGAAAACTCAACATGTGAGCTGATCACTTGATTAATTTTTTTATGATTAAAAGCACTTGTGAGCACGCAACAAGTTCAAAACAGCAAGAAAGTTCGATCATGACCAGATTTAGTGTAAGTAATTATTCCAATTACTAGTCATGGCAAAAACTACAAAATGTATAACATGAGTAATGTAGTAAGAACTTTCAGCCTGTAAAAGGAATCACAAAGTCATATATGTATGAAATACTATGCTCATATTATTTTAGTTTCAGATTCACACATAGACTTTCAAAGTTTCAAAAACTCCCCCTCAATTTAAGCCATGAGGATGCATAACCCCTATTTCACTACGAATGAAACAAAAACGAGTGAAATCCAAAGGTTTTGTAAAAATATCAGCCAATTGTTGTTCGGTATCGACATGGTGAAGCACAATGTTTCCTTTTTCAACATTATTACGAAGAAAGTGATACCTAATGTCAATGTGCTTAGTTCTAGAGTGTTTCACGGGGTTTTTAGCAATACAAATTGCACTAGTATTATCACAAAACAGTGGAACACTATCTAAATCAACCCCATAGTCCTTAAGTGTGTGAACAATCCAAAGAATTTGTGAGCAAGCGCTAGCCGCAGCTACATATTCAGATTCGGCCGTGGATTGTGCAACTGAACTTTGTTTTCTAGAGGACCAAGCAACAAGTGAATTACCAAGAAAATGACAAGCACCCGAAGTACTTTTCCTATCAATCCTACAACCCCCAAAATCTGCATCCGAAAAAGCTTTCAAAGAAACGGTTGAGTAGAAGGAAGAAAAATGCCAAATTCTTGAGTTCCATGTAGGTACCTGAGAATCCTTTTGATGGCTTGGCGATGTGAAGCACGTGGAGAAGCTTGAAAACGTGCACAAAGACATACGCTGAATTGTATGTACGGTCTTGACGCCGTGAGATACAAAAGTGATCCAATCATACTTCTGTATTCTTTTTTATCGACCGGGTCATCATCTTCGTCAAGTTCAAGTGTTGTTGCTGTTCACATTGGTGTCCGAAGAGGCTTGCATTTGTCCATGTTGAAGCGCTTAAGAAGGTCCTTTGTATACTTAGTTTGATGCACAAAAGTTCCTTCTTTTGTTTGCTCGATTTGCAGCCCCAAAAAGTATGTGAGTTCTCCCATCATACTCATCTCAAATTCTGAACTCATCATAGCTGAAAACTTGGACACGAGATCATGAGAAGCACAAGCAAAGATAATATCATCCACATACACTTGAACGAATAATGAGTCATTGCCATGCTTAAGTACAAAAAGAGTTTTGTCAACCTTGCCCATGGTAAACCCCTTTTCAAGTAAGAATGTTTTTAACCTATCATACCATGCTCTAGGGGCTTGTTTTAGACCGTACAAGGCTTTGGACAGTTTGTAAACATGATTAGGAAAATTTGGATTTTCAAAACCCGGTGGCTGCTTAACATAAACCTCCTCCTCTATGTAGACATTAATAAAAGCACTTTTAACATCCATTTGATATAACTTGAAACCTTTAGATGCAGCAAATGCTACTAAAATTCTTATAGCTTCTAATCTAGCAACAGGAGCAAATGTTTCATCAAAATCTAGACCTTCAATTTGAGTGAAACCTTGAGCAACCAACCTAGCTTTATTCCTAACCACAACCCCATCCTCACTTTGCTTTTTTTTAAATACCCATTTAGTTCCAATTAATGTGTGACCTTGAGGTGGAGGTACAAGTGTCCAAACATTATTTCTTTCAAAATTTTCTAACTCTTCTTGCATGGCATTAATCCAAGATTCATTAGTGAGTGCGTGTGATATATCCTTGGGTTCAAAAGAAGCAACAAAAGCAGAATGAGCATGAGAGTTTGTTTCACAAAACCTGGACCGAGTGACTCGTTCATGCAAGCTTCCAATGATTTATTGTGGAGGATGACTTTTGAGTACTCGGAGGGGAGTAGACACTTCACAAGCACCTTCTTCTTCATGTTCGGACCTTTGATTAGGAGAGCTTGTTGATTGAGGAAGGTCCGAACCAGAAGTAGTGACTGTTGGTGCTGGTTGTGGTGCAAAATCAGCAGCTTGATCGTTATTTACTTCTGAGTTTTCGGGCAGCAGCACCACTTCTTCATCTTCTTCAATAAAAATACTCTCCCCCTGTGGATATGGATCCGGACCTGCAATATCAGAGCTAGTACTTGGGCTAGCTTCATCAAAAGAAATCTCGCAAGTCTCCACAATTTTGTTAGTGTCAAGTAAAAGCACACGGTAGCCTCTAGTATGAGATGGATAACCAAGAAACATGCCATCAACAGATCTAGCTTCAAATTTATCAAGATTACCATGTTTCTTAACAAAGCATTTGCAACCAAAAACTCTAAAGTGTGTAACACTAGGCCTATGTCGAAACCGGAGCTCATATGGGGTTTTTCCAAGCTTAGCACGTAAGAAAACACGATTTGAGACATAACAAGCGGTTGCAATTGCATCAGCCCAAAATTTCCTAGGAGTTTGATATTCATTAAGCATAGTCCTAGCCATCTCAACTAAGGTCCTGTTCTTTCTTTCTACGACACCATTTTGTTGTGGTACATAGGGTGAAGAGTATTGATGATCTATTCCATTTTCAGCACAAAAGTGATCAAAGGATTGGTTTTTAAATTCAGTTCCGTTATCACTTCTAATTGCTTTTAATGATACTGTGTGATCAATAGATAATCTAAGAAATAAAGTTCTAAAATGACTAAAAGCTTCATTCTTAGATGCCATAAAATAAACCCAAGAATATCTGGAATAATCATCAACAATCACAAGCACATACCATTTACCTCCGAAGGATTGAACACGTGCCGGACCTACTGTGTCAAGATGTAAAAGTTGCCCCGGTTCAGCTGTCATGGTCATTGTGAGAGGAGCATGTGAACCTGCAACAAACTTAGCATGTCTACAAGAAGAGCACAAAATATCATTGTCCTTTTTAAGCTTCGGCAGCCCACGTATGCCATCGAGAGCACTAACACGAGTGAGATGATCAAAGCCTATGTGACCAAGTCTACGATGCCAAAAATATAGATCCTTTGTATCATTAGCAACTAGACACCGATGCTTAGAAGTTGACAAATCAAAATCAGCTTTAAAAACTCTTCCAAACCTAGACATGTTAAACAAAAGCTCATCTTTTGAATCTACAACCTTGCAGCAATTTTTAGCAAAGCTAACCTCTAGATTTTCATCTAGCAATTGTGAAACCGAAAGCAAGTTGTATTTCAAATTTTTAACAAGTGCCACATCTTTCAAAGTGTAGAGATTGTTTACTCTAACCAAACCTTTAGCAATTATGGGAGTAGAAGAGCTATCGGCGAAAGTAACATTTTCTACACGTGACACAAAAGAGAGAGAGGAGAACCATTCTTTGTTACCGGTCATGTGGCGTGAGCAACCTGAATCCACAATCCAAATGTTCTCCTTCCTCAAACGTGAAACCTACACAGCAGCACAATACGTCGATGACTCAATACTGGGGTTAGTTAAAAGACTTTTAGGAATCCAGTACTGAGTCACACGACGTCCAACAGGAATAACACGCAAAAGCTGAGAAGGTACAGCAGGTTTATGAGCCAAACATCGAAAATTTTTGTTCCCAACTACTGACTTAGAAGATGTGTTATATGTAACACAAAAAACAGTAGGTCCGGGAGCAAGTTTTTGACTCATTACAGCAGGTTGCAAGCTCCGAACATTCGGTCTAGCAGATTTTGCTTGGTTGTTATGTGATCTAGCAAGTATTCTTTGTTTCTTATCGTGTTTAGCTAGTCTATAACAAAAATCCATGACATGACCATCTCTACCACAGTAGGTACAATGAAAAATAACCTTATTATCGTGTCTAGATGAGCAAGCAACACGTTTATTAGAACCCGAATGGGACAGTACTCCTGCAGATTTGAAAATCACCTCTTTTTGTCTAGGAGCTGTTTGAATCAAACCGCTTCCAAATGACTTTACAACTTTAGGTGGGTGTGCCTTAGCATGAGCATGAGAATTAAAACCTAAACCAGTTTTATCATTACAAGACTTGGAAGAATTCAGCAGCAAGTTTAGGTTCTTATTTGCATTAGAAAACCGATCTAGTGTCCTATGCATGTCATCAAGTTTATTGGACAGATCAAAGCAGTTTTCACATGAAGTTTTTCCTTTTAGTTTGAAATTTGAACAATATTTAACTTCATGCACACGTAAAGCATTGTTCAAAATAGAAATCTCATTCATAGCATCATTTAGTTTCTTATTCAGATCATCACATGAAGAACAATGCAAATCAATTGTAGAACAACAAGCATCTTTCAAATTTTTATCATTAAGTGCAGCAAGCTCTTTGTTCTTTTCAATTTCAAGTTCAAGTTTATCAAGTGTAGATGCGTGTGCACTTCTTAAATAGGATAATTGTTCATAAATCAAATCACATGAGGAACAAGAATCATCACTAGGAATCAAAGTTTTTAAACGATTAATTTCAGATTCTATTGATTCAATTTTAACAGCATTGTTCCTAAGTTTTTTATCCTTTTTCTTTAATATAACAGTGGCACGAGAAATAGCATCACACATTTCTTCGCAAGTGGAACATACCTCTTCATCGTCGCTGTTGTGTTCTGCCTCCTCGGAGCTTGAACTTGACTTGCTCGCCATGCAGCACATATTTGCCATAGCTTCTTCATTTTCATCACTACCGGTGTCCGCATCACTTGAGCCGAAATCTTGAAGTGCAGAAATCATACTATGCACTATGTTGCGCATTGATAATTCTTTCTTCTTCTTATTCTTTGCAAACGATTTCTTCGGCCTTGTTTTCTTTTCTTCACGTGAAGTCGGACCTGAAAGGTTAGGGCACTCCGTACGAAAATGTCCTGTCTTACCACATTCAAAACATCGTTGAGGTCCAGAGCTTCCTCTCCTTCTAGTTCTCACATTTTGCAATGCTTTTGAGAACCGAGTAGAGATGAGTGCAAGCTCCTCCTCTAGAAACTCTTCAATCTGTTCAAGGATTAGAGAGAACAGCAAAGAGAGTGCACCACTAGATGATGATTGACTAGAACTAGACATGTCACATTGCGAAACAAATGCAATAGACTTGTTGGGGTTTTTACGTGAGATGATGTCAATTTCATGAGTTTTCAATTTAGAATAAAGCACGTCTAAAGTAAGAGAACTCATGACAGTAGATTCACGAATAGATGTAACTTTCATCTCCCAAATTGACATATCTAATGCTCCTAACAATTGTCTAGCATTTTCAGCATCTGAAAAGTTAACATTGACACTACGCAAGTTGCTGAGAATTTTATTAAAGCGAGCAAAAAGGTCGTCAATTGACTCACCGGGTTGCATCTCAAAACGCATGTATTCTTTCTTGAACATATCTTGCCTTACCTCCTTGATCGTATTGGATCCTTCATGGTAGTCACAAAGAGCTTTCCAAACATCATATGCAGATCGGAGGTGTGCAACACGGTCGAAGTCGCTTTGAGTCAATCCTTGGATGATCAAGTTGCGAGCCTTGTTGTTGTTGTCAACATCTCTCATGTTCGCAGCCGTAACTTGATCGTTGGGTGGTACATCGAAGTTCCGGTAGACCTTTTCCCATATGGCGAAGCCTTGCGCCTGTATGTAGGCCTCCATCCGCGCCTTCCAAACCTGAAAATCGATGCCATTGAACACACAAGGTTTTGCGGAGTACTTCTCCATGATGGTTTAGTCAAAACATGTGCAAATCACAAAGATTAGAGCACCTTGGCTCTGATACCAATTGTAGGATCGAAGAGCACGTGAAAAGCTACCAGAGGGGGGTGAATGGTAGATTAAAACTTTTCGCAGCGGAAACAACAAAAACCCCTCAGCAAAAAATCAATCGGTTAAATAAACCGTGTGTGCAAGTGTTTTCAAATGTGTTCAACCGTGATAAATCAAGTAGAGAGGTAGAGAATCAAGTCACGGATCTAATGCAACAAGAATCACTTGAAAACACGAAGTAAAACTTGAGATACGATCAAAACATTAAACGAAGATCAATCTGTTCTACCCGATATAAAACAGATCTGCAATGCTGCAAAGAAACTCGTGTATCTCAAAAAATACAGATCCGAAGATTGTGAACATTTCACAGATGATAGATAATTGAGTTGTGAAGACAACCCAAAAAGAATCATGTCAATCGGATCTTTAAAACTCGAGTTATGAACGAAACACCGAAGCAACGTCGGTCTGTCCAGAAACTCGGCGAGAAAAACTTGACGAAAAACAAGTCGGACAAACAAGCCACAAAAGCTCCTCGAAACTATGAACTTTATTCAATAGAAAGACAAGAGGAACAGCCCAAAGTCGTGCCCCCATGAGACTTGGCCCCCCTTGCTTATATAACCAGCCCTAAGGCCAACTCAACTCAAATTAGGACTCCTACTCCTACTTGGATTCAAACTATAACTTTCCAATACTGCTCAAGACTCTTCTATACGCAGATAGAAGCAATCTTAAGACTTCCAAACACCTTAGAAACATCCCAAACATTTCTAAAATAACTCAAATTCGTGACCCAAACGAAATCCTATTATAACCAACTCAAAAACTTTCCATATTTGAGTCAAACACGACTCAGCCGCAGTCTGAGTCCATAACCTAGTCGGTTGAACCTTTCCGATCAATTCTTTACGTCCACATCTCTTCATCACGCCTTGGAACAATGTTGCCACGTCCATGCACTCCTTGCACACGTGCAAAATCCTTCCAACGACGTACACGCAACCTTCATATGCACTGCCCTTGATCCAAACATGCTGCGTGACCTCCCGATCAACTCAACCACAGCTCCTCCTGAACTTGGTTGTTGGAACCTCATCTCCTCCCTGAGACTAGTCCAAGGATCCCATCACCAGCCATGTCTTGAACTCAAGCAACACCTGCACATGAATAAACAACCAATTCTTCCGAGCACAAGTCCTCGACTTGACTCACGTTAGTTCGAAAACCACAACACCTTACATGAGCACGTCACATAAGCATGTTGCAAACCATATCAAATGATAACAGCCATAACCACCAAAACACACCAAAAACTTGGCAAATTAATACTAAGCAAACCTTCCCATAAAGCAAGTTTGAAACATTGCGAGTTAAAAGCAAAAACAAGACGTTGCAGTTCTACGAGTTGAACTTCACGGGAGCTCCCTAAAAACAAGCTCCGGACCTCACAGAAGCTCTCCGGACCTTGCAGGAGCTCTCCGGACCTTGCGTCGGACCTTGCCAACACTTGGCGGACCTAACAAAGAACTTGTCGGACCTTGCCACAGAAGAATGTTTTGGCAATATTCAAAACTTTGAATGTTAATGCTAACTTTTATCCTAATTGCCAATGTATTCAGCACACATAGGTCTCACAACATGACACTTGTTGCTGCATTTTATTTATCATTTAAAGCACAAATTTTGATCTGATGACATTTGCAAGAGATTATATGCAGCATCAGCCTTATTCTAACCAACCAAGATAAGCCTATGTCATTTGACAGTCAGAAGCTTAAGGACATGGTTTTAGTCATACACAACTCCTTTCAAGTTCATACCTAAGTGCAATGATAAGCCATCTCAAAAGGAGAAGTGCGATGCATGCATATTCTCTTGATCTTTTCTCATTTTTTATTTGAACATAAAAACTCAACATGTGAGTTGATTACTTGATTAATTCTTTATGATTAAAAGCACTTGTGAGCATGCAACAAGTTCAAAACAGCAAGAAAGTTCGACCATGACCAGATTTAGTGTAAGTAATTATTCCAATTACTAGACATGGTAAAAACTACAAAATGTATAATACGAGTAATGTAGTAAGAACTTTCAGCATGAAAAAGGAATCACAAAGTCATATATGCATGAAATACTATGCTCATATTATTTTAATTTCAGATTCACACATAGACTTCCCAAGTTTCAAAGTTCTCCCTCAATTTAAGCCATGAGGATGCATAACCCCTATTTCACTACGAATGTAACAAAAACGACTGAAATCCAAAGGTTTTGTAAAAATGTCAGCCAATTATTGTTCGATATCTACATGGTAAAGCACAATGTTCCCTTTTTTGACATTATCACGGAGAAAGTGATACTTAATGTCAATGTGCTTAGTTCTTGAATGATGCACGGGGTTTTTAGCAATGCAAATGGCACTAGTGTTATCACAAAACAGTGGACACTATCTAGATCATCCCCATAGTCCTCAAGTATTTGAACAATCCAAAGAATCTGTGAGCACGCACTAGCAGCAGCTACATATTCAGATTCGGCTATGGATTGTGCAACTGAACTTTGTTTTCTACATGACAAGGCAACAAGTGAATTACCAAGAAAATGACAAGCACCAGAAGTACTTTTCCTATCAATCGTACAACCCCCAAAATCAGCATCGGAAAAAGCTTTCAAAGTAACGGTTGAGGAAGAAGGAAGAAAAATGCCAAATTCTTGAGTTACATGTAAGTACCTGAGAATCCTTTTGACGGCTTGACGAAGTGAAGCACGTGGGGAGGCTTGAAACCGTGCACAAAGACATACGCTGAATTGTATGTCTGGTCTTGATGCCGTGAGATACAAAAGTGATCCGATCATGCTTCTATATTATTTTTGATCAACGGGATCACAATCTTCATCAAGTTTAAGTGCTGTTGCTGTTCCCATTGGTGTCCGAAGAGGCTTGCTTTTCTCCATGTTGAAGCGCCTTAGGAGATCTTTTGTATACTTTGTTTGATGCACAAAGGTACCCTCCTTGGTTTGCTTGATTTGCAGCCCCAAAAAGTACATGAGTTCTCCCATCATACTCATCTCAAATTCTGAACTCATCATAGCTGAAAACTTGGACACAAGATCATGAGAAGCACAACCAAAGATAATATTATCTACATACACTTGAACGAATAATGAGTCATTGTCATGCTAAAGCACAAAAAGAGTTTTATCAA
The DNA here is from genome assembly GCA_030760725.1 of Neostapfia colusana. Classification (NCBI taxonomy): domain Eukaryota; kingdom Viridiplantae; phylum Streptophyta; class Magnoliopsida; order Poales; family Poaceae; genus Neostapfia; species Neostapfia colusana. The sequence goes on along the minus strand of JASWHV010000001.1, from coordinate 42,259,598 downwards.
CCTTGCCCATGGTAAACCCATTTTTAAGTAAGAATGTTTTTAACCTATCATACCATGCTCTAGAGGCTTGTTTGAGACCGTACAAGGCTTTGGACAGTTTTTAAACATGATTAGGAAAATTTGGATTTTCAAAACCAGGTGGTTGTTTGACATAAACCTCCTCATCTATGTAGCCATTAAGAAAAGCACTTTTAACATCCATTTGATATAGCTTAAAACCTTTAGATACAGCAAAAGCTAACAAAATTCTTATGGCTTCTAATCTAGCAACAGGAGCAAAAGTTTCATCAAAACCTAGACCTTCAACTTGTGTGAAACCTTGAGCAACCAACCTAGCCTTATTCCTAACCACAACCCCATCCTCACTTTGTTTATTTTTAAACACCCATTTAGTTCCAATTAAAGTGTGACCTTAAGGTGGAGGTACAAGTTTCGAAACATTATTTCTTTCAAAATTTTCTAACTCTTCTTGTATGGAAATAATCCAAGATTCATTAGTGAGTGCGTGTGATATATCTTTGGGTTCAAAAGAAGCAACAAAAGCAGAACGAGCATGAGAATTGGAGTCGAAAAACCTGGATCTTGTAACTCGTTCATGCAAGCTTCCAATAATTTGTTGTGGAGGGTGACTTTTGAGAATCCGGAGGGGAGTGGACACTTCCCAAGCTTCTTCTTCTTCATGTTCATCACAAATAGATGAGCTTGTGACGTGAGGAGGATCTGGACCAGCAATGGTGGTCGTCGGTGCTGGCTGTGAATCAAGATCAGGAGCTGGAACAATGTCATTAGCTGCTGAATTTTCGGGCAGCAGCACCATTTCTTCCTCTTCTTCAACGAAAATACTATCCCCCTGCGGATATGGATCCGGACCTGCAATATTGGAACTAGTACCTGGGCTAGCTTCATCAAAAGAAACCTCACAAGTCTCCACAATTTTGTTAGTATCAAGTAAAAGCACACGGTAGCCTCTAGTATGAGATGGATAAACAAGAAACATGCCATCAACAGATCTAGCTTCAATTTATCAAGATTACCATGTTTCTTAACAAAGCATTTGCAACCAAAGACCCTAAAGTGTGTGACACTAGGCCTATGTCCAAACCTGATCTCATATGGTGTTTTACCTAGCTTAGCACGCAAGAAAACACGATTTGAGACATAACAAGCGGTTGCAATTGCATCAGCCCAAAATTTCCTAGGAGTTTGATATTCATCAAGCATAGTCCTAGCCATCTCAACTAAGGTTCTGTTCTTTCTCTCTACAACACCGTTTTGTTGAGGTACATATGGTGAAGAAAATTGATGATCTATTGCATTTTCAGCACAAAAGTGATCAAACGATTGATTTTTAAATTCGGTTCCATTATCACTTCTAATTGCTCTTAAAGATACTGGGTGATCAATTGATAATCTAAGAAATAAAGTTCTAAAGTGACTAAAAGCTTCATTCTTAGAAGCCATAAAGTAAACCCAATAGTATCTAGAATAGTCATCAACAATCACAAGAACATACCATTTAGCTCCGAAGGATTGAACACATGAAGGTCCTACGGTGTCAAGGTGTAAAAGTTGACCCGGTTCAGTTGTCATGGTCATTGTGAGAGGAGCATGTGAACCTGCAACCATCTTAGCATGTCTACAAGAAGAGCACACAATTTCTTTGTACCCTTTAAGCTTAGGCAGCCCACATATGCGATCGAGAGCACTAACACGCGTGAGATGATCAAAGCCTACGTGACCAAGTCTACGATGCCAAAAATATAAATCTTTGGAATCATTTGCAACTACTGTTTGTCGTGGTCTTCATCGACGACCTAATGTTTTATTCCAAGTTGGAGGAGGAACACGAGAAGCACCTGCGTATAGTCTTGCAACGACTGCGGGATCACAAGCTATACGTGAAATTCAGCAAGTGCGAAATTCTAGATATCACAAGTATTTTATCTCGGGCATATCATCTCAGCAAAGGGCATCGCTATGAGCCCGAGTAATATCGCACCTGTGCTGCATTGGAAGTCCCCAATAACTGCTCACGAGGTACGGAGTTTCCTCGGACTCGCGGGATATTATCGGAAGTTCATTTTGAACTTCTCGAAGATTGCCAAGCCTATGACATATCTGCTGAAGAAGGCTACCAAATGAGTTTGGAGTCCAACATGTAAAGCAGCGTTCAAGGCATTCGTGAAACACCTAACATCGGCACCGGTTTTGGCGCAGCCAAACACAACAAGACCGTTCATGGGTATTGCGATGCATCCGGCTTTCGGCTAGGATGTGTGCTGATGCAAGACTGAAGTGTGGTCGTGTATGGATCATGGCAACTCGGAAATCATGAGCAATGCTATCCGACTCATGACTTAGGACTCACTGCCGTGGTACTCGCACTCAAAATGTGGAAGTACTACCTACTCGGTAACCTCGTGCATTTATATACCGACCACAAGTGCCTCAAGTACATATTCACTTGGAAGGAGTGAAGCATGAGGCAGCAAAGATGGTTGGAGTTGATAAAGGATTACGAAATAGAGATCCATTATCACCCCGGCAAGGTTAACATGGGCGAATGCGGGAGTCGCAAGTCACACGTTCGTAATCCAACCATCACCCCGTGGGAAGAGAGCGAGCCATCATTACGTATGGTTCACCTTAGAGCTCTCTACAATTTAGCTTTCATCCCCACCATCCGCGAAGAAAAGGTGGCAGCCCAGAAACGTGATAAGGGCATGTCACGTTTGCGGAGATGTATAGACAGTGGGGAAACTGAAGTATTTCCGGAAAGACGGAGACGACGTCCTGTGATTTCAGGCAGAATCGTCGTACCCCGTAACCCAGAGTCGAGGGAGAAAGAGTGTTGACGAGGCTCACTTGTCATAGTCTCTATCCATCTCGATTCGTTGGTCCATTCCAGGTTATGGAAAGATGTGGACCGTTGCATACCGGCTGGAAGTATCACAGGTGTGTATGACATCTTCCACATCTCTCAGCTGAGGAAGTGCCTCAAGTGTTCAATCACCATTCAGCTGGGTAATATCGAAGGACTGAAGCCAGATCTCACACATCAGGAGGGACTGGCTCAGATCATCGACATAATGGACCGAACCACACGCGGCCATGGGAGAGCGAAGGACTTCTTTGTGTCAATCATCCCAACCCTTGACGTCGCACAACCTATAATTTTCCACCATCCTCCCTCTCGTTTTTACCTTATAATCTCGGGACGAGATTCTTTTAAGGGGGGAGGATTGTAAAGGTCCCAAAATATGCATACAAAGAAACTCTTGTTTGTACAAAGTTGGTTTCACATGTATGAAAAATGGGACTTGTTAAAAACTTTTTCCCACATGTGATAACACACATGAGGACTTTCTTCACACAAGCTCAAACATTTGTTTGAAGACTTGGAACCCAAGTGGGTTAAAAAAAACAAAGTGGGAAGTCCCCATTTGTGTGAGAAAGCTAAAGTCATATTTTGAGAAAACAAATTGTTTCACTCAAAATTCAGATGAGAGTAACACAATAATTGTCAAACTGTTGTGTTAAAAATTCCATTTGCAGCAGCCAAATCAAAGATCAGATTTCATATTTGAATTCCTTGGGTCCAAATTAGGGGTAGGCAAAGTTTCATGAATTTTTGGAAATGTTTCCTACCCATTTTTCAAATGGACTTTTAATTGCATAGGAATTCAAATTCAAATATGGATTTGGAAGAAACTTGTCCGATTCTACAAATTCTGTTTAGATTCAAATTTCCCACAATTAAATGGAGTTGTTTGCCAACTTTAAGAGCTGTTGAGAGGGGATAAGGGGGAAGGTGGGACCCACTTGTCATATGCCCAAAAGATCTCCAGTCTTAAGTCTTCGGTCTTCAGTTTCCCACTCGAAGTAACCGAGCTAGCTGCGAGCGACACCGAGGGGCACCGGGAGCCACCTCCTGCTCCTCTCTTGCGCTGGAGACCGAGTGAAGGCTCCCTCGTGCGCTCAGCGTGATCCGCTTTTTACAGACTCGTTTCCTCCTCGCACTGAAAACAGCAAGCGCACCGTCCGCTCCTCGGTTGATCGCTGCTGTGCCGTTTCAATGAGTTGGACGCCTGGCTGAGCGTACCCGAGGCTGCAGAGATCCCTTCCCGACGTTTATTACCGTTTCTCAGCTCATGGCCGGCCTTCCACGATCGGTGACAACCCGTTTTTCCTCCGGGAAAAACAGAACACGCTGCATGTTGCTGCTCCTCAACGTACGGGCTACTCCCAGCGGCTCCGGTCCAAACAAATGCACACAGAGGTTAGCAAGGCTGTCTAGCTCGTCATCCTGTAGCCCCCTTGCTCTCCCCCGACGCCGGCTCGCCGGAATTCAATTTTTGGCACCGGCGCATGTGTAGAACAGACCGTGTTTAATTCGTGAAATTCTCCCAAACCGATTGATCATACCTCCTACAATTCAAACCACAGCAACTAAATGCCCTAGCGCCCTCCCATGCCGAGAACCAAAGAAAACCGACCCTCCTATGCCCCGGGCGACAAGAAATCGTCGCCGGCAGCCAAAACTGCCACGGTCCACGGTGACGACTAGTTTGCAGCCATGTTCTGCACGATTTGATCTCCGTTCCATGTTTCTAGACCCATAGGGATGCTGTAGGACATCGTAGCTCACTGGGAGATGCCTTGGACACGCGGGAACGCGTCCATGTCGAGCTCCGGAGCCGCCCCGCCGGTGGCGACCTACCTACAGCCGTTTTCATGCGTGGAAACCTTGCCCGACAGCTGCGCCATGTTCCAAGGAGCATGTAGGGCGAAACCGGAGCTCATTTGGTGGAGAAATGAGAGATAAATAGCCATGCCACGCTTTCTACCGGTGTGCACCCGGGGGCTCTGGCGGGAGGTTGAAGAAGCACCTGACCCGTGGGCCCCACGTGTGACTGTTCTGTTTAAAATCAAACAGAGAGTTGTTCGAACTTGTAAAATGCATAACGTGGTGTAGGAAGCTCCAAAAATGGTGAGATAAATTTTGTTAGATTCCTTTAAGAGAGTACTATCCAGGGGTACAGCCCAATATTTATGAAAATCCCTGGTTTTTGCTCATTAATTCATATAAGGAAACTTTTGTAGGAATTTTTCCAGGAGCTCTGTGTATTGGAAAATTCCCAAATTTGGGCAGGAGATTCCCCCAAAAATGCCGGAACTCCAGTGAAATTTTCAGAAGCATTGGACCTAATTTGCTTGGCCAAATGTGGTGTTAATTCCTTATGTCTCTGAAAATTGGAAAATAAACAGAGTTCAATTTCAGAATTTTTCCCCCAAACTTTAGAACCTTATAACTCTTACTAGGAAGACCCAAATTTAGTGATTCAAATTGGGTTGGATTCATATTTAATAGCTATGTCCAAATCTACAACCCAATTTGTATGAAACCCATTATTTAATTCGGGAAAATTCATTAAAGCTTTTCAGAAAAAGAATTTTAGAGGGAGTTTGATTAATCCAAAAATCCTCAAATTTTTCCAGAATAGTCTATGGGGTATTAGTGAACCCTTATAAAAATTTCAGATCAATTGGAGTTGATTTGATCAGAACAATTCAGCTTTGAAGATGCTGTGTTCAATTGAATGCAGAAACCTTTTTCAGAGCATTTCCAAGACTTGGAAAAAATCAGTTCTGGGCAAATATTAGCTCCAAAAATGCTAGGAAAATTCATGCAAACTCTATGAGCTGTAATTGAAATTGTAGTTCACCAAGTATGGCATGAACAGGGGTGTTAGCTCAGAATTAATTCTTCCTTGCTTAATTACTTAGAAAATTATTCTGAACAAACCACTTAATGAAAAGTGCTAATTTTTGGTCCATAGGATTTTATGGTGACAAGTAACTCACATAAAAATTTTCAGCTCCATTGGAGCTCTGGATCACCCTGTGCTATTCAACCCTTTAAGATGATCAATATAGAAAAGGGAAGACACTTAGCACTTAGTCATGTTGCTTAGACCCAAACCCAAACCACTAACACCAGTGTCATTTTAAATTCTTGAACAGAGTTCCAGTTTTGAGAACTTGTTATTAGAACTTGTAGCAAGGTCTTTACAATTAAACAATTGTGCATATGCATTACGTGTAGCATCTACGTGAAGGACTTCAAGTCATTGGAGTGGAGATCAAAGGAAGGAGGGAAAAGATAAAGCCAAGTGATCTTCACTAACTGGATTATATATATATTAGCCCTGCAAAACAAAGGCAAGCCCTGGTTTGCATCTAAATTTACAAGCTTTTATTTGTATTCACTTTACTTGGTCTAGTAATTTATTTATTGCATTAAGTCTAGATGGTATGAAGCCCCAAATGCATGACCCATAAAACCACGGAGTTTAAATGTAGAATATGTTATCAAATAATTATAACTGCTGATCTCAACAAAAGTGGATTAAAAGAGGCATGACTCGAGTGGGCAGATTCGTACTCGTGAAACGGGGTTAAGGGGGATCAATCGGAAGAGTTGGGAATTGATCCTCATAGTTGGGAATGGAGACAGGGCAGTGGATGGAAGGTCAAGGACGTGGTCCTGTGAGACTAGTCTATGTCTGAGTCGATTAAGGCCCGTTCTCGTGCGTGGCCCCGCTGGACAAGTTTGAGATGTACCGGATGCATACTGGCAATATGGGACCCAGGAAACCGATGTAACATGTTAACCTGGGTGTCGAGGCATACCTCACCGTCTGATGCCTATGCTGAAAGGATAGAGAAGTTGACTCTATGAGGGTTTGCCTAGAGAGACTTAATTCCAGTCGGTGGGACCGGTTCGACATTTGGGTGTCGTGTGAAAGGTTGCCACGTACGGCGTCAGTGAAGGTTGCTGTGTGCAACGTCGAGTACGGGCGTACGTGTCGTGTCAGCCGGGTGTTTTTTATTGCAATCACCGTCGCTCGCGGTAGTGAGCATACTTGTACACTGAGTTGTGACGTAGTAATAAACTGGGAAACATTTAATATGCTTCGTGAGTGATCCTCATAATGGAGATGAGGAACGATCAATACTTCACTAAATTTACTTTCCACCTTGGGCTAGTAGCGTCGAGGCAAAGCGTTTCTTGTTGGATTGTGGAGCCTCGACGGTAATGGCGCAAGGTCGGTATGAGTCTAGGGTAGCTGACTAAAGTTACTTTCACCTCGGGCAAGTGACATCGAGATGAAGCGTTTCTTGTTTGATTGTGGAGTCTCGATGTAAATTGCATGAGGACTATAAAAGTTGCTTAAAACTTGAAGTAAGGATTTTCCTTTAGCTCAAGATCATCTTTTATGTAAACTTCTATATTTGGCCCTCTATCTTTATCATGTAGAGTTTCATGATTAGGGTGACGGGTCAGTCTTGCTGAGCTTCGTGCTCACAGATACTACCTAAGCTGTTTTGCAGGAAATAACTGTAGGCTGATATGTACGGGTGCCCGATGAGACTCGGAACTCCCCGAGTGGTGAACTCATGGCAACCCCTGCCGCTGCTATTATGACAGTGTTGCTAGCGAGAAGGGTCCGCGGGCTAGACACCTTCTTCGTTGCTTAGCATAGGTATGAGACGTGAGTTGTAATAGTCTTCCGTTGTAGTTTATTTTGAGAAGTATTTGTAAAATTTACACTTTGTAAGCTTCCGCTTGATGTTTGTAATATGATGCTTTATTATGTGTGCTGTTGGGTGCCGCATCCCACGGCACCACCCAATGCGATTCCCGGGCGAGGTGCCCCGTTCCCGTGAACCGGGACGGCGGGTCCTCACAATCACGACCCAAGATTAGTAAACTTACGAGAAGAGGTGAGAAAACTCTGCCTTGAGATCTTCTTCCCTCTCCCAAGTGGCTTCCTACTCAAAATGGTGCTTCCATTGAACCTTGCACATGGGAACCCTATTGTTTCTAGTGATACGCTATGTCCTCTCGAGAATCTTGATAGGGTACTAAGCATAACATAGGTCTTCCTCCACCATGAGATCATCCATCGGCAACTGTTCCTCGGGTGTCCTGAGACACTTCTTCAACTTTGACACATGGAAAACAGCGTGCAGTCTGACAAGTGAGGTGGCAACTCCAACTGGTATGCAACCTCTCCCCTTCTACTTAGCACCTTGAATGGTCCAATGTACCTAGGTGCAAGCTTGCCTTTTACTTTAAATCGTTGAAGCCCTCTGATGGGTGACACTTTGAGGTACACAAAGTCTCCAACCTCAAAAGTCAACTCTCGTCGTCTCCTGTCAGCATAGCTCTTCTGCCTAGACTGAGCTGTTCTTAGGTTCTTCCGAATCTCTTGCACCTACCTCTCAGCTTCTCTCAATGATTCTGGCCCAAATACCTGGCTCTCTCCAGTTTGACTCCAAAATAGTGGCGTCCTGCATTTCCTCCCATTCAATGCCTGAAAGGGTGACATCTTCAAGCTACCTTGATAGCTATTGTTGTAGGAAAATTCCGCATAGCATAGATTCCTGTCCCATCTCCTACTATTCTTCAAAGCACATGCCCTCAACATGTCCTCTAGGATCTGATTAATGCGTTCAGTCTGGCCGTCCGTCTGAGGGTGATATGCCAAACTGAAATTAAGATGGGTACCCATATGCTCGTGTAACTTCTGCTAGAACCTTGAAGTGAACTGTGTACCCCTATCAGACACGATCTTCTTAGGGACCCCATACAAGCACACAATCCTTGACATGTACAACTCCGTCAATCATGACCCACTGTAATTCTCTTTGACTAGGATGAAATGAGCAACTTTAGTCAATCGGTCCACAATTACCCATATTTAGTCATATCCCGACTGGGTCCTGGGTAACCCAATGATAAAGTCCATGCTGATTTCTTCCTACTTACACTCTGGCACCTTAAGTGGTTGTAGTAACCCTGCAAGTCTCTGATGTTCTGCCTTCACGAGCTGACATGTTTCACATAGAGCCACATATTCTGCAACATCTCACTTCATACCATGCCACCAATAACGGTCTTTTAAGTCTTGGTACATCTTAGTACTCCCAGGGTGAATGGAGTACTCTGAGTCATGAGTCTCTCGTAGTATCGTCTGCCATATGCTCTTATCATTAGGTACACATATCCTCTTACCCAGCCACAATGTCCCCTGCTCGTCTTCTCGGTAACCGGGAGCCTTGTTTTCCTTCATCAATCGCCTGATCTCCCGAAGCTTCTCATTGTTCTTCTGTCCCTCTCGAATCTCGCGCTCCAAAGTGGAGTCCACTTCCATGACCACTGCCTTTGTGCTAGACACCAAGCTGAGATTAAGCTTTGTAAACTCTTCACATAACAGAGGTTGCAACATCAAAACATTGCAATGCACCTTTCGGCTCAAGGCATCGGCTACCACATTGGTCTTCCTTGGGTGATAATTAATCCCCACATCGAAGTCATTAATAAGCTCCAACCATCTGCGCTGCCTGAGATTAAGATCTGGCTGTGTGAATATGTACTTGAGGCTCTTATGATCTGTGTAGATCTCTGTCCTCTTTCCCATTAAGTAATGCCTCCAAATCTTTAATGCATGGACAACAGCTGCCAGTTCCAAGTCATGCATCAGATAATTTCTCCCATGTTCCCGAAGTTGTCTGGAAGCGTAGGCCACGACATGTCCTTCCTGCATAAGGACACATCCCAGTCCCTGCCTAGAAGCATCATAGTAAACTGAGAACTCATTCTGCATGTCTAGCATGATCAATACCGGAGCTGAGGTCAACCTCTTCTTCAAATCTTGAAAGTTTGTCTCGCACTCGGGCGTCCATCTGAAAACTGCCCCCTTCTCAAGCATCTTAGTGAGTGGTCGGGTGATCTTTGAGAATCCCTCAATAAAGCGACGATAATACCCTGCCATACCCAAGAAGCTTCTAATCTCCCCACATTCTCTAGCGCACTCAACTGCATTACAGTAACCACCTTGCTCGTATCAACATATATCCCTCCTGCTGATATGACGTGCTCCAAGAAATCCACTTCCTTCAACCAGAACTCACACTTGCTAAGCTTGCCATACAACTGGTTCTCTCAAAGTTTCGGCAAAACCAACCTCAAATGTTCCTCATGCTCTTCTTCATTTCTTGAGAAAACCAGAATATTGTCAATGAACACCACCACAAATCTGTCCAAATACTCCATAAACACCTTATTCATAAGGTACATGAAGTAGGCTGGGGCATTAGTCAAACCGAAAGACATGACCGTGTACTCGTATAGACCATAGCGAGTAACAAACGATGTCTTCAAAATATCTGCAGCTCGAATCTTCAATTGATGGTACCCTGAGCGAAGATCAATTTTGGAAAACACACTTGCCCACCTCAATTGATCAAACAAGTCCTCGATACATGGCAACGGGTACTCGTTTTTGATGGTCACAACATTAAGAGCTTGATAGTTGACACATAACCTCTGAGTCCCATCTTTGTTTGGCACGAATATAACCGGGGATCCCCAAGGTGAGGAACTAGGTCAAACATACCCCTTATCTAGCAGCTCTTGGATAATCTCCTTGAGCTCTGCCAACTGATTAGCATCCATCCTATATGACCTCTTATATATAGGAGCTGTGCCAGGTACTAAATCGATGATGAACTCAATATTACGATCTGGTGGCATACCTGGTACTTCCTCAGGAAAAACATATGGGAACTCACTAACCACCCGGATTCCCTCCGTTGTCTCGAGTTGATTAAGATGGATCTTCTCATCTATCACACGGACTGACTTGAACTCCACCTTGCTGCCATTGGTGTGAGTCAAACTGACAGTCTTTGACACACAATGTATCATACCATTATACTTGGCCAGCCAATCCATCCCCAATATGATATCTAGGCCCCGTGACTCCAACACAAGGAGGTTTGCAGAGAAGACCACCCCCATGATGTCAAGACTTACTTTTGAGCACACTACGTTTGTCTTGAGTTCTCTCCCGGGAGAGTTGACCACTAGCATACAAATCATAGATATAGTATTCATATTATGCTTCTGTACGAAGTCCTTAGCAATGAAAGAATGAGTAGCATCCGAATCAAACAAGACTGTAGCGGGGTGGGAATCAATGGAGAACATACCAATCACCACATCTGGAGCATCCTGAGCCTCCTCCAAAGCTACATGGTTCACACGACCATGCATGACATTTTGCTGATGCTGCTGTGGCTGTTTCTTCTTCGGACAATGGTTGGAGAGATGACCACTCTCGCCGCAAGTGTAACACGGCCCAATCATCCTGCCACTCTGAGTCTTGCTGCCCTGCTGCTGACTTTGCTGAAAATGACCAGCCAGACGAGGTGGAAAGGTAGGACGCGTCTGCTGGAATGGTGGACGCTGCTGCTGAGTTTGCGGCGCTGACTGCCTGAAAGCCGGGGTAGGGTACCTCGGCGCCTGATACGAGCCCATGGGACGGCTCACCTGCCCCACACTTGCGTCGGCGTAAAACGGGTGCAACTGCTGCTGCCGAATGACTGGCCCTGCCAAGATGTCTTTCGCTTCCTATGTGCTTCTAACTCGGGCCTCTGCTTCTCCATAACAAAAGCTTTATCAATCATCGTCTGGAAAGTACCGTAGTAGCTGGAGGAAAGTGCATTTTTCAATTCTTCATCTAGTCCCTGGATAAAGCAGTCCTGTTACTTATCATTAGTGTTGACATCTTCAGGCGCATAACAAGACAGCTGCGTGAACTTCTGAAGGTACTCATGAACTGTCATGTTACCCTGCCTCAGACTCAAAAACTCCTTCCACTTCATCTTTATTGCCCCAGCTGGCACATAGTGACTGCGAAAGCTTTGTGTGAACTCCTCCCAAGTGATACTCTGTGGGTCATCATGGGCGGATGTGAACGCTGTCCACCAGTCTGCTGCGGGACCTGAAAGCTTGTGGGATGCAAGCAGCACCCTCTCCCGACCCTGACACTGAACTAACTGTAGCTTACTTTCAATCGACTTCGACCAATCATCAATATCTAATGTCTCCACGGAGTTTGAAAACACTGGTGGATGAGTACCCTGAAAGTCCCTCAGTTTGAGCCAGGGTTCAGGCACTGGTGGTGGTGGAGGTGGAAGAGCTTGATTCATGTTGGCCACCACTTGAGTCGAATTCTGCAGAAGCTGAGTCTGCATAGCCAACATCTGCTGCATTCCCAGTGGAACAGCTCCCCCACAGGCACCTCGACCATTCTATGGTGGAGTCTGGAATGCTGGAGGAGCATTACCCTCCTCGGGCATCCCACGGCCACGACCTCGTCCACGTCCTCTGCCTGCCATCTAATATATATATCTATATATATATACATATATATATATACATATATATATATATACATATATATATATACATATATATATATATATATAGTGCTAGATAATGAGAACAAGCATTAAGACTAATCAGTTCAAGAGAATAATCAAAATAAAAGCTCATATATAAATATTTGAAATATAGCAAGTCAATGTATCACTATCAATTTTTCAAACAAGGCATCCACTATCATTAAGTGACACAAAATGTCAACTTTTACGGTTTCTACGACAAGGTGACCCATATATGTGGATATACTTCTAAACTCGGAACCATTTCTAACTAGACTTGCGTCCTACGGACAACCTCGGCTCTGATAGCATTATGTCACGCCTGATTCCTGTAAAACAGCCAGACATGCTACACATGTATGCCAGGATCAGTTATACCATACATGTGTTAACAGAAATGATGTATGATATATATATATATATATATATATATATATATATATATATAAGCCAAGTTTATTACAATCTCATAGTGAACATATAGTCTAAAAAGGAAAGATACATAGCAGCGGATAAGCTAATCGTAGAGCTCCATCACAGGTGTTGTCTAGGGGAACGCCCGCCTAGTACTGCACACCGGGGTTAAAGCCATCGTCTTCATCGTACTCCACATTATCTCCATAGCCTGAGCAACAATTATTTCCAAAGAGAAGCAACAAATACACATGAGTACTTAGAGTACTCAGCAAGTGAGGGAATTATATGACATGTAGGTAAATTCAAGGAAGGCTAACTCGGCTGAAGCACTATACAACATCCTATCTCTAAGTTGTAATAGCACCCTAATAACTAAGTGAGTATCCCACCAAGTGTCACTAGAATCCAGGCCCACTGCCAACCAGATACAACCAACCTCTTTCACATACCCAGCTAATCATGAAGGAGATACTAGCCTGCTCTTGACCGTGAGCACGTCTGTCTAGACAGTTTGGACTCTGCAAAGTTTGTACCCTTTACCCAAAAGTCATGATTTTGTCCCTTGTCACCAAGTGGACTAAAGTCTAAAAGATTGCCCGTGATCGAGAATCACATCTCACACTTCCTATGGTGTGTGGCCAGGGGATCACTATGAGGCCTTTACATTGCACTATTGAATCCTTGTTTGGCTTGAGAACATCTGGGCGAGTGATGACAGCCATGTGTACGAACTGTATGGATACCTGGCTCGGTGTGCAGCCGATTCTGACGATTGTGTGAGTTATATGCAGGTAGTCTAACCACGAAACGGTAGACGTGTAGCATCCGTGTGTGAGTGACGTTTAGTGCCACTGAACTAACGAAGCCGGCTAAGTCCGGTATAGGTTTTTCTTTGTGAGGGCGTAGTACCAACATGCTTTGGTGACGCATCGATGTCACACTCCACTAAATGAACAACTTCATTGTAAAACTTGAAAGTTTTGATCCAGAGCACTAAAACTTGATGTAACTCCTTCCCTTGAACAGTATATTCAAAGTTAACAAATTTTCAACTCATAGGCTATTAAGGACAGAGTCCCCTGTTGTCAGCTGAATTAAGGCTGAAGTTAATCAGAGGTTAGAGGTTGAGTTCTTTCGAGGTTGGGATCATATGATACATTTCTGGAAATCTTTGGAAGAGTTTTACAACTGTTCTGTTGAGCTCCAGAGGTGTTTCATCCCTTAACCAATCGAAAAATGCAGTAGAGTTGAAACTGTCCAGAAAACAGGGCAGAGCAAAGACTCTCTGTAAACTCTCTGTAAATTGAGCATAACATCCTGCATAAAAATCCAAAAATAGAAAATGAGGTAGTTCTGGAAAGCTTATGAGATGGGTTACAACTTGTAACAGAAAGTTTTGTCAGATTGGGAGCAGAATTAACTGGAATTCTTGGGTCAATCAGTACCTAAAGCAGGGAGGTACTGTCCAATTTTCTCCGGAAATTCTGTTAACTTTGACATCTCATAACTTTTGGATCAAGACAGATCATAGGACAAGCAAATACTTTCTGGAAAGCCATTGAAGTTATCTTTGACTTTGATGTTGAGCTCCAGAATTGGTTTTGCATTTAGCATGGCCTAAATCAGGTTGAAATGGAAACTGGTCAGGGCTGTCATGTTGGACAGCAGATCAGCAGTCAAATTGGTTTAAGTTTGAACTATGTTTCCAAGATTTTGTGAGTTCAATGACATGTTTTATGTTATAACTCAATAGTTTACTGTTCAAATCAATATTTTACATTTCTCAAATATATTTTTACAGATGACAGAGGATAAACAGTTCCAGAACGGGTGGGTGGAATCTCACTGTACTCACCACAGCGGCTATCCGGAAGCATTGAGGCAGATGCTTCAACATTTGGGGTACAACCAGATGCCGCAGTACTTCGCCAAGGAAGAAGGCATGGAGGGGAACAAGACATGGACAATCCATGTCGAGGTTCCTGCAGGACCTATGCCACCCGGTTGGGCGCCGTTCACTGTCACGGTGAGAGGTAGACAACCCGAGGGAAGGTTGCAAGTGGCAGCCCGTGACACTATGTCACGTTTCTGCCAGCTACACTGTAATACCTGAATGTTTCACAAAATGGGTAAACCCCCTCCCCCTTCACCACCCCAGCCCGGCAGTCGGCCCCTCTTCCTCCAAAACCGCCGCCTCTCTTCTTCTCTCTTCCTTTTCACCGTTCTATTATCACATGTGGAGAAAAACCGCCGGCACGTGGCTGATCTCGCGCCCTCTCTGCCAACCGGCGCCCCAGCAACCGCCGCCTCCTTCCCCTCTACAAATACCGCCGACCCCGACCCTTTTTCCCCCACAGAAACCACTCACACTCACCCCGATCGGAAAAACAACCGTCATTCCCAATTCTCCGAAAACCCACGTTGATCTTCAACTCCAACGACCCCTACACCCTCCTACGGCCTCCAGAACAAGTTTCCGACGAAATTCTCCGAAGGAACACGGCTAGGAAGCCCTGCCGACGAAGATCGCCGGAGATCGACACTGCTCGCCGTCGACAGCCCTCTCCGGCCGTTTCTGACCCCCGAGAACCCCCTAGGTGAGTCCCCCATCCTCCCCTCTTTATTCTGGTACCAAGAGATCAAAGAATGGTGGAGAAATTAAAGAAACCGAGAAACTCCGGCCACCGCTGCCGCTCGCCGGCGATCGCGCGGCCGCCGGACTCGGGAGAGACGGGTATAGGGCGACGTGGCCAACTCTGGTGCGTCGATTTTGAGCCAACGGCTCTGATTAGATCGCGCGTACCGGTTCAATTATTTTAAATCTGGTCCGTTGATCTCAGATCCAACGGCCCACATTCAAAACAGTTATATACGTTGGGAATTTCACAGAGGGACCCCTGGGGATTTAAACAAATAGGAAATAGCCCCTGATTCTTACAGAATCAACCCTAAGTTCATAGAAAATTGGAAATTTACTTTGGAATAGCCAAATAGCCCCTGTGCTTTTTAGAAATTGGTAAAATAGTTATGAAAATTCAATCAGAACCCTGGAAAGTTTGAAATTGTTAAAATTAGCCCAAAACAGTTTTAAAAGTTTGTTTTAATTCTGTAATTAATCAAATAAGACTAAATAATCTCTGGAAAATGTGGGAAATTTATTAAAAGCATTGCTAAAACATTATGAACAGAAAACAAATTCTGAAATTAAAAATAATCACTTTCAGAAACTGAAAATATTTATTTAGTGTTAAATTAATTCTGAAAATTCAAAATAAAAACAATATAGGTGTTAGGAAATTGTAGAAATTTATTAATTAGTATAAGATTATTCTGTTTTATACTTTTCTGTATTTTAAGTTTCTGAAGTCCAGAAATAATTATTTAGATGACTGAAAATGCATTTTTAAGAATTAAATAAATACTGAAAAATAGGTAAAAATACTATATAATGAAGGAAAATTTTGTAAACTGTTTCAAATACATAAATAGGTTCTGAAAAGTAGAAAAGTACTAATATAAGTTCTGAAAATCATTACAGTAATAATTTAAATAAATTTTGGGATTTAATTAATTATAAAAAATTAACATATGTACAAATAACATTCTAAAATTATTTCAAATCACATCACAGGTTGAAAGTGAGTAATTGGCTATAGCAAAAGCAAAATAGAAGTGTAGAGGTACCCAATTGAAACATAATTTTCCTTCTAACTCACATAAAATGACAAGAAATAAATAGTTGCATGTGTGTAACCAAACCTATGTAATTGAAATGCTTTGATATGATTCTTATGGCATGTTTGTGACTGTTTTGTGGGTGCAAATGCATGGATAGAACCAAATCAAGAACTAATCCCCAATCTTCAAGAGCAAGAGTTTGAAGTGCATTACCCTTCATTCAAAGGCAAGTGTTCCTTGACCACTTTGTTCCTATTCTAGGGTGAATAGTTAGATTAATTGCATGATGTCTTTAATATGAAACCCAGTGTAGGATGTTTCCATAGTTCTATTGCTTTATCTTCCTTGCAAAACCATGGAGGGAATTAGATAGGACTTAATGGTTATCATTTTATGTGCTTAGCTATGCATACCTAGAACTTAGAGAATGAATGGAACATTGATGTTACTTGTCTTGTGGGATTATATGAAGGACACAAGTGTGTGTCATGTGGTTATGAATCTAGGCAGGCTGGTTGTTTGGTTGGTGCTTCGTGCACGAGACTCGGGAAGGAGTTAGTGCATGTCTTAGATTCTAAGGACCGGTTCATGGAACAGTTAACCCGGCTTTACAGTGCCACCACAAGACTGAGATGGGGCAGCTTGCCAATTAATTAGGAGTTTGCCGGTATAGTATGAGTGTTTGGATGGTGCGGGGAATGGGAGTCCATTTTTGACTGCCCTAGGAACTGCAAGGCTCAAGAGGGGGCTTCTGTAGGGGAGGGTTACTCCCAGGAACTACAGCGGTGAAACCTCAGTGGGCTTGTACTTGCCGGTAGACCCTTTGTAAAGGCCATGTAGTGATCTCCTGATCGCACACCAAAGGAAGTGTGTAATGTGGCTTGCAACCACGGATATCAGGGAGGTTTCTTAGTCCACCAGGCAACAGGGGATGAAATCACTACTTGTGGGTAAAGTGGTACAATCTCTACAGAGAACCAAACTGTCATGACAGCCGTGCTCACGGTCAAGAGCGGCTTGGACTTGTCCATGATTAGAGAAACATGGATGTGGGCGGAAAGAGGTTGTTGGGTGGTGTAACCTAACATTAGTGACTTAACAATAATGATGGTGGGATTATCACTTAGTAAGATAGGTTGCTAATCAAAGCTAAGGCTTAGGATTAATGCATAGTGCTTAACCATGTTAACCTTCCTTGTTGTTGGCCTTCATAACATTCTTTCCTACACTTGCTGAGTACCTATGGTACTCAAACTTGCTTTCGTTGGTTATCATATGTTACTCAGGTGTAAATGAAGACGTAGACTTTGATGAGGAGGACTTCGATCCCGAGGAGTTGTTCTAGGTTGGCGGAACTTCCGGGCAACGCCTGTGGAACTGGAGCATCCACGCCGTAGTCTTCCGCTGTCGTGTTATAGTGTATTGATACTATTATACGATATTTTATGTAATATGACGTAATATTATGATGTACGTTTAACTTGGCTTATAATACAATGATATTTCACTCTTGTCGGCACATGTATGAGTCAATTGATCCTGGCATACATGTGAGTATACGCTCGGTGTTCCTTATGGAATATCGGGTGTGACAAAGTGGTATCAGAGCCAAGGTTGCCCGTAGGACGCAAACCTAGTTAGAAATGGACGAGATAGACATCACTATTTTATTAAAAACTATTTTTACTAAATATTTTGTTAAAAGGAGGATTATTTAATATGTTGTCTAACCTCTTCTATACTCAAAATTATATTATTGTTTATTTTGTAACATATTTTAAAATTTTTTTAAATAGATGGCACGCACACGTCTCACAGCCCGTAAGTCCACTGGAGGACGAGTTCCTCGACACCAGCTGGCTGAGCGTACTACTGAGGAGGTGGACAACCCTACTACCTACAAGACCCACGGGGAGTACACTAGAGGCATGGTGGATCGCCTCCGACACCTCCTTCGCTGTGCTGGTTATACCGGCAAGCTAGAGGTGCAGTACGACACCACTCGAGTCTCTCGCGCGGAGCGAGATGAGTGGAAGTCGCAGGCGAGGATCTACTATGAGAACAAGCTGCTCAAGATACACAACTCGCCAGCATGGAGGTCCACCATGGCAGAGGCTGAGAAGGACGCCACTTGGGAGGCAATCACTTGCCAGAGCTACACCAACCGTGGCCGCCTTGAGGGGACCCAATACATGTACACCCCCCGGCGACAAAGTGGAAGCGCGGTATTCAACTATGAGCCTCTCCATGAAGGTTGTGATGTGGTGCAGATGGACATGAGTCTTCAGGTAGGGGTGGACGTCAGTACGAGGCTGCAGAACTGCCAACAGGAACTCCAAGACGTCCGGGACCTTCTGAAGAAGACGGAGGCCATTATGCGTGGACTGATGAGGATGAGGGATGGAGAAGTGAGTGATCTCTATGCTTCGGATGGAGACACTTGGACTCCGGACTCTCCAGACCGTAGGGCAGCCAAACACCCTCATATTCCTCCAGCACCTGAGGCCTCCACAGCTGAGTCAGAGGCTAGCAACCCTGATGGTGATGGCGGGAACCCACAGGAGGATGCACAGAACCCAGGGGACAACTAGGATAGGTGTCCTTGTTCATGTAGTAACTCGTGTATCACGTATGTATGGTAGTGTGTTGATTAATGTGTAATGCTTGATTAGTGAACTTGTTTAGAATGATGATGTCATGTATGTTAGTGTATGAACGGGAGTTGTGAAAGCCGTAGACTTATGTTCACAACCTCGTTAGTATATGTAACTATCTATTAAGGAATATAAGTGCTTAGTTTGTTTCAATCATGATCATCTAATAAATGAAATAGAAACTTTAGTAACTCTTGTATAGAATGGATGAAGTAAGTATACAACGTAATACACCTAAGAGAACATCGATATATTAATTTTAAACATAGTCTTTTACAATAGATGGCAGGAAGAAGGAGACGCAATGAAGGGAACAACAACAATGAGGCTGCAGAGTTCCCTTTGCCTGGATGGCAGCCACGAGTTGCATGCAGAGCAGATGGAGAAGTTATACAACAAATGATGAACATGCAAAACCAACTCCTTCAGAACTTAACACAAGTGGTGGCCAACATGCAACCACAAATTCAGAATGCACCGCATCAACCCAAACTGAATGAGTTTCTAAGCACTCAACCACCAAGGTTCGACAACGCTATAGAGCCATTGGAAGCTGATGATTGGCTCAAGAATGTTGAGAACAAGTTGCAGATCATACAGTGCCCAGGACGTGAGAGAGTGCTCCTTGCTTCTCACCAACTATATGGATCTGCAGCAGACTGGTGGATAGCATACAAAGAAGCCCATGAGGATCCAGAAAGTATCTCATGGAATGAGTTCAAACTTGCCTTCCGCAATCACTATGTTACAGTAGGAGAGATCAAGAACAAGCGGAAGGAATTCCTCAACCTGAAGCAAGGTAGTATGTCCGTGCGAGAATACCTTACCGAGTTCACACAGTTATCTTGCTATGCTCCGGGAGACATAGACACGGACGAAAAGAAACAAGATTGTTTCATTGAGGGATTGAACTCAGAAATACAGTATGCTATGTCTTCAAGTGACTATGAAAGTTTCCAAAAGCTCATCAACAAGGCTTTCATAGTGGAGAGGAAAAGACAAAAGTTAGTTGAGGAGCGAAAGAGGAAAATGAATTGGCAAGGACAGGCTTCTAGCAGCAACAGTCGGCCTCGTTTCTCATCACCGCCGACGGGAGTAATGAATCGACCTATAGCTCCCAATCAGTTTCAGAGGAACTACAACCCTGCTGCTAGAAACCCAACTTTCCAACCACAACAGCAGAGACAACAAGTGCAGCAACAACGCCCTACCTTTCAACCTCGTCCTACAGGGCCAAATCCTTAAAGTACACAATCAGGCAACAAAGCACCAATGAACAAGGTCACGGGGCAATGCTTCAACTGTGGGGAAATGGGACATTATGTCAACCGATGTCCCAACAAGAAGCCACCTCAGGCACAAAATCTTGTGCGTGGCAAGGTGAATCATGTGACGATGGAGGAAGCACAGGAGGCACCAGATGTGGTGATTGGTATGTTCTCCGCGAACACTTATCCTGCTACAATTCTGTTTGACTCTGGTGCAACACACTCATTCATAGCCAAGGAATTCATAACCAAGCACAACTTACAAATTACATCCATTAATCGAGTGTTATTAGTGAATTCTCCTGGAGGAGAAATAAAGACAAAACAAATATATCCCAAGGTAAAGCTAGGAGTTAATGGAGTAGAATTCCTTGCAAATCTTATTGTGATAGAATCACAAGGAATAGATATCATCTTGGGGATGGACTGGTTAACCAAGTACAAAGGAGTTATACATTGCTCAACAAGGACAGTGGAACTAACCCATACGGATGGAACTAAGGTTGAGTTCACATCTATTCAAGTACCCTCTGGAAATGTTCAACTCAACAAAACTGAAGTAGTTATTGAGGACATAAAGGTGGTCAATGAATTTCAGGATGTATTTCCCGAGGAGTTACCAGGTATGCCACCAGATCGAGAAGTAGAGTTCATCATAGAATTAGTACCTGGTATTGCTCCTATATATAAAAGACCATACGGATGGATACCCAACAACTAGCAGAACTCAAGGATCATATCCGAGAGTTATCGGAGAAAGGGTATATCCGTCCTAGTTCCTCACCATGGGGAGCTCCGGTCATATTTGTACCAAAGAAGGATGGAACCAAGAGGCTATGTGTAGATTATCGTGCCCTCAATGAAGTGACAATAAAAAACAAGTACCCTTTACCTCGTATTGAGGACTTGTTTGATCAATTAAGAGGTGCATGTGTATTCTCCAAAATTGACCTCCGTTCCGGATATCATCAACTAAGGATAAGGGAATCGGATATTCCGAAGACGGCATTTGTTTCTAGGTATGGATTGTATGAATATACAGTTATGCCTTTTGGACTAACAAATGCTCCGGCATATTTCATGTACCTTATGAACAAGGTGTTCATGAAATATTTAGACAAATTTGTAGTAGTGTTCATTGATGATATCCTCATATACTCAAAGAATGAGAAAGAACATGAAGAGCACCTGAGAATAGTCTTACAAAAGCTAAGAGAAAACCAACTTTATGCCAAATTCAATAAGTGTGAATTTTGGCTTAGGAAAGTTGCTTTTCTGGGACATATCATCTCCAAAGGAGGAATCGCAGTAGACCCAGAAAAGATATCTGGTGTGCAAAAGTGGAAGACACCAGAAAATGTTGGGGAAATCCGAAGCTTCTTAGAATTGGCAGGCTATTACAGAAGGTTTATTGAAGGGTTTTCAAAAATAGCCAAGCCACTCACAAAGATGTTGGAAAAAGGAGCTGCTTTTATATGGTCTCAAGAGTGTGAATCAAGCTTCCAAGAATTAAAGAAGAAGTTAACAACTGCTCCAGTCTTGGTTATGCCCGATATGGAGAAATCATTCTCCGTATATTGTGATGCTTCAGGGCAACGGTTAGGATGTGTGCTTATGCAAGAAGGACATGTTATTGCCTATGCTTCCCGACAACTTCGGAAGCATGAGAAGAACTACCCTACTCATGACCTAGAATTGGCAGCAGTTGTACATGCATTGAAACTATGGAGACATTACCTAATGGGTAAAAGAACTGAGATCTATACCGACCATAAGAGCTTGAAGTATATCTTCACTCAGCCAGATCTCAATCTTCGACAAAGGAGATGGTTAGAGTTTATTAACGATTTTGATGTGGGAATCAATTACCATCCTGGAAAAGCTAATGTGGTTGCAGATGCTTTGAGCAGAAAGACACATGTTAACATGTTAACCATAAGAGATCTACAACCCCAACTTTGTGAAGAGTTCGCAAAACTCAACTTATGCTTGGTGAATCATACAGAAGCCATAGCAATGGAGGTTGATTCAACCCTGGAATATGATATACGAAAAGGTCAAAAGGACGATGAAAAGATCAAAGAGATTAAGCAGTTGATCAAAGAGAACAAGGCTCCAGGATTTAGAGAGGATGAGAATGGTATCATATGGCATGGTAAAAGAATATGTGTACCAGACATCAAGGAAATAAAGAAGTTAATATTAAAAGAGGCCCATGATTCAGATTATTCTATCCATCCTGGAAGCACAAAAATGTATCATGATCTTAAAACAAGGTATTGGTGGTATGGAATGAAAAGAGATGTTACAGAGCATGTGGTATTGTGCGACACATGTCAACTAGTCAAAGCAGAACATCAAAGGCCTGCAGGGCTATTACAACCACTAAAGATACCTGAATGGAAGTGGGAAGAAATTGGGATGGACTTTATAGTGGGTTTGCCCAGGACACAAACAGGGTACGACTCGATATGGGTGATAGTGGATAGATTAACAAAAGTTGCTCACTTTATTCCAGTGAAAGAAAATTATAATGGTTCCAAACTAGCAGAACTGTATATGTCACGAATAGTCTGCCTACACGGTGTACCCAAAAAGATAGTATCAGACAGAGGTACACAGTTCACTTCAAGGTTTTGGCAGAAACTACATGAGTCTATGGGAACTCGATTAAACTTCAGTTCTGCATATCACCCACAGACTGATGGGCAAACAGAAAGAACCAACCAGATTCTTGAAGATATGCTCCGAGCTTGTGCACTTAAGAATAGTAGGAGTTGGGATAAGAATTTGCCGTATGCATAATTTTCCTACAATAATAGCTATCAAGCAAGTATGAAGATGTTCCCCTTTGAGGCTTTATATGGAAGGAGATGTAGGACTCCACTATTTTGGGATCAAATACGAGAGAATAAGGTGTTTGGACCTGAAGTGCTAAAAGATGCAGAAAAGAAAGTCAGAGAAATTCGCAATAATCTAAAGATAGCTCAAACAAGACAAAAGAGCTATGCAGACACAAGGCGAAGAGAATTAGTCTTCGAAGTGGGAGACTATGTGTATCTCAAAGTGTCACCCATGCGTGGACTGAAGAGATTTAAAGTAAGAGGGAAGCTAGCACCTCGGTATATCGGACCATTCAAGATATTGGAACGCAAAGGAGAGGTAGCATATCAGTTGGAGTTACCCTCTCGATTGTCGGATGTACACGATGTGTTCCACGTATCACAACTCAAGAAGTGTTTGAGAACACCAGAAGAACATCTGCCAATGGATGAGTTGGACATACAAGAAGATCTTTCATATACCGAGTACCCCGTCAAAATCCTTGACACAATGGAAAAAGTCACAAGGAACAAAATAATCCGCATGCATAAGGTTCAATGGAAACATCATTCCGAGGCAGAAGCTACATGGGAAAGAGAAGATGAACTCAAATCACAATTTCCCAACCTGTTTCCATTATAATTACAAATCTCGAGAACGAGATTTCTCTTAAGGGGGGTAGAGTTGTAATACCCGAATGTTTCACAAAATGGGTAAACCCCCTCCCCCTTCACCACCCCAGCCCGGCAGTCGGCCCCTCTTCCTCCAAAACCGCCGCCTCTCTTCTTCTCTCTTCCTTTTCACCGTTCTATTATCACATGTGGAGAAAAACCGCCGGCACGTGGCTGATCTCGCGCCCTCTCCGCCAACCGGCGCCCCAGCAACCGCCGCCTCCTTCCCCTCTACAAATACCCCCGACCCCGACCCTTTTTCCCCCATAGAAACCACTCACACTCACCCCGATCGGAAAAACAACCGTCATTCCCAATTCTCCGAAAACCCACGTTGATCTTCAACTCCAACGACCCCTACACCCTCCTACGGCCTCCAGAACAAGTTTCCGACGAAATTCTCCGAAGGAACACAGCTAGGAAGCCCTGCCGACGAAGATCGCCGGAGATCGACACTGCTCGCCGTCGACAACCCTCTCCGGCCGTTTCTGACCCCCGAGAACCCCCTAGGTGAGTCCCCCATCCTCCCCTCTTTCTTCTGGTACCAAGAGATCAAGGAATGGTGGAGAAATTAAAGAAACCGAGAAACTCCGGCCACCGCCGCCGCTCGCCGGCGATCGCGCGGCCGCCGGACTCGGGAGAGACGGGTATAGGGCGACGTGGCCAACTCTGGTGCGTCGATTTTGAGCCAACGGCTCTGATTAGATCGTGCGTACCGGTTCGATTATTTTAAATCTGGTCCGTTGATCTCAGATCCAACGGCCCACATTCAAAACAGTTATATACGTTGGGAATTTCACAGAGGGACCCCTGGGGATTTAAACAAATAGGAAATAGCCCCTGATTCTTACAGAATCAACCCTAAGTTCATAGAAAATTGGAAATGTACTTTGGAATAGCCAAATAGCCCCTGTGCTTTTTAGAAATTGGTAAAATAGTTATGAAAATTCAATCAGAACCCTGGAAAGTTTGAAATTGTTACAAATTAGCCCAAAACAATTTTAAAAGTTTGTTTTAATTCTGTAATTAATCAAATAAGACCAAATAATCTCTGGAAAATGTGGGAAATTTATTAAAAGCATTGTTAAAACATTATGAACAGAAAACAAATTCTGAAATTAAAAATAATCACTTTCAGAAACTGAAAATATTTATTTAGTGTTAAATTAATTCCGAAAATTCAAAATAAAAACAATATAGGTGTTAGGAAATTGTAGAAATTTATTAATTAGTATAAGATTATTCTGTTTTATACTTTTCTGTATTTTAAGTTTCTGAAGTCCAGAAATAATTATTTAGATGACTGAAAATGCATTTTTAATAATTAAATAAATACTGAAAAATAGGTAAAAATACTATATAATGAAGGAAAATTTTGTAAACTGTTTCAAATACATAAATAGGTTCTGAAAAGTAGAAAAGTACTAATATAAGTTCTGAAAATCATTACAGTAATAATTTAAATAAATTTTGGGATTTAATTAATTATAAAAAATTAACATATGTACAAATAACATTCTAAAATTATTTCAAATCACATCACAGGTTGAAAGTGAGTAATTGGCTATAGCAAAAGCAAAATAGAAGTGTAGAGGTACCCAATTGAAACATAATTTTCTATCTAACTCACATAAAATGACAAGAAATAAATAGTTGCATGTGTGTAACCAAACCTATGTAATTGAAATGCTTTGATATGATTCTTATGGCATGTTTGTCACTGTTTTGTGGGTGCAAATGCATGGATAGATCCAAATCAAGAACTAATCCCCAATCTTCAAGAGCAAGAGTTTGAAGTGCATTACCCTTCATTCAAAGGCAAGTGTTCCTTGACCACTTTGTTCTTATTCTAGGGTGAATAGTTAGATTAATTGCATGATGTCTTTAATATGAAACCCAGTGTAGGATGTTTCCATAGTTCTATTGCTTTATCTTCCTTGCAAAACCATGGAGGGAATTAGATAGGACTTAATGGTTATCATTTTATGTGCTTAGCTATGCATACCTAGAACTTAGAGAATGAATGGAACATTGATGTTACTTGTCTTGTGGAATTATATGAAGGACACAAGTGTGTGTCATGTGGTTATGAATTTAGGCAGGCTGGTTGTTTGGTTGGTGCTTCGTGCACGAGACTCGGGAAGGAGTTAGTGCATGTCTTAGATTCTAAGGACCGGTTCATGGAACAGTTAACCCGGCTTTACAGTGCCACCACAAGACTGAGATGGGGCAGCTTGCCAATTAATTAGGAGTTTGCCGGTGTAGTATGAGTGTTTGGATGGTGCGGGGAATGGGAGTCCATTTTTGACTGCCCTAGGAACTGCAAGGCTCAAGAGGGGGCTTCTGTAGGGGAGGGTTACTCCCAGGAACTACAGCGGTGAAACCTCAGTGGGCTTGTACTTGCCGGTAGACCCTTTGTAAAGGCCATGTAGTGATCTCCTGATCGCACACCAAAGGAAGTGTGTAATGTGGCTTGCAGCCACGGATATCAGGGAGGTTTCTTAGTCCACCTGGCAACAGGGGATGAAATCACTACTTGTGGGTAAAGTGGTACAATCTCTGAAGAGAACCAAACTGTCATGACAGCCGTGCTCACGGTCAAGAGCGGCTTGGACTTGTCCATGATTAGAGAAACATGGATGTGGGCGGAAAGAGGTTGTTGGGTGGTGTAACCTAACATTAGTGACTTAACAATAATGATGGTGGGATTATCACTTAGTAAGATAGGTTGCTAATCAAAGCTAAGGCTTAGGATTAATGCATAGTGCTTAACCATGTTAACCTTCCTTGTTGTTGGCCTTCATAACATTCTTTCCTACACTTGCTGAGTACCTATGGTACTCAAACTTGCTTTCGTTGGTTATCATATGTTGCTCAGGTGTAAATGAAGACGTAGACTTTGATGAGGAGGACTTCGATCCCGAGGAGTTGTTCTAGGTTGGCGGAACCCCCGGGCAACGCCTGTGGAACTGGAGCATCCACGCCGTAGTCTTCCGCTGTCGTGTTATAGTGTATTGATACTATTATACGATATTTTATGTAATATGATGTAATATTATGATGTACGTTTAACTTGGCTTATAATACAATGATATTTCACTCTTGTCGGCACATGTATGAGTCAATTGATCCTGGCATACATGTGAGTATACGCTCGGTGTTCCTTATGGAATATCGGGTGTGACATACACGTGAGAGCGATGGAGGGCACCCCATACGCGCTCGTTCCTGTGGAGGGACGGGCTCATCATGTGTGGGAAGAGAGGTATATGGAGGCAACAGACCCGGGTTGCCCAAGGTACAACCCTGCGGAGGCGAACCTCAGCCTCCAAATGAGGGCAGGAAAGGCCGTGATGGACAGCCAAGCTGTTCATACGGAGCATCTCGCCGCAAGGCTCAAAGAGAGCACAAGCCGTGGTGACCATTTCGAGAGTGCCCACAGCGCACTCCGCAATGTGCTCCTTCCAACGATCAAGCGACTGAACGAACAGCATAATCAGTTGCATCGTCTGAAGAAGGCGAAGAAGAAAAGCCGTGTCGACATCGCGGCGTTACAAGAGCTGGTGCAGACTCTAACCCAGCAGAATGAGGACCTTACTCAAGAGCAGGAGAACGCTATTGAGGAAGGGCAAGGCTGGGAAGAAGACTACAACCAGGCCATGGACGAGGTGCATGCATTGCAGGACCTCGTACCTCCGATATTGGGCATACCGGTGGTGTTGGGTCTTCCAGCAATGGGAGAACCCGAGATGGGAGAAGAGGTGGTAGATCCGGAGCCACCAGCAGAGGTACCGGAGGAGGACGACCCGCAGGAGGTCGAGTTCTACTCCGAGTAGGGGGTTACGGTTGCCAAGTAGGGCAGCTAGAGTAGTGCAACCCAAACTTTTGTAATCGGTGACATGTCGTGTAGCCAGTAGCGTATGTATAGATAGTGACGACATGAGCACGACTTCTCGGAGACCCGAGAATAATGTATCTTGTATAAAGTTTATGCTTTATCAATATATGTGAATATTGTGCAAATTATTCATGCGTCACTTCAATACCTACTGTTGCATATGGAATGTTAAGTATGACATGTACTGATCGCTGCTGTTTTGAATTTCAGAATGACTCGTATTCATGCCAACCCATACGTTGGGGGTTCTAGTCAAGGGGGAGAAACCTCCCAACAGCCTCCCGAGGACTCCTCGGGACAGCAGCAGCAACAGCAGCAACAACAACAGCAAACACCGCCACCGCCACCGCCAACTGTTACATTGGCCGACATCGTGGCGGCAATGGCGGGTTCTCATCAGCAGCACACGGAGTTGATGCAAACTCTTATTGCTAATACATCTCGACCAGAGAGGCGTCAAGATCGTGAGGAGCGTCAACAGAGCTCCTACTCTGACTTCCTAGTGACTCATCCCCCGGTATTCTCAAGGGCGGATGAACCCCTCGATGCGGACAACTGGCTCCGCACGATGGAGATGAAGTTCGGGCTGCTCCAAGTGAGTGAGCAGCGCAAGACTCAGTTCGCGGTCCAACAGCTCCAGGGATCCGCGAGCGCGTGGTGGGCAAACTTCTGTGCTTCACAGCCCACCGACCGAGTTATGACCTGGGCGGAGTTCCGGACGGCCTTCAGGGCCTATCACATACCGCCGGGTCTGATGAAGAGGAAGACGCAAGAATTCTTACACCTGCAACAAGGGAGCCGGAACGTGCTGGAATATTCCAGGGCTTTCAACGATCTCACACTCTACGCGTCGTATCATGCCGATACTGACGAGAAGCGGCGGGACCACTTCTACCAGGGGCTTAACCCGCTCTTGAAGGACAAACTGGCGATGTTCAATCGCGGCAGCCTCAACAACATAATTGATGCTGCGATTGTTCAGGAGGACTCTGGCAAGGAGTTAGCGGCGGTGGAGAGAAAGCGAAGCGCGCCGCAAAGCAGCGGAGAAGGAGGAGGTCCTTCTCAGAAATTTTGGATGGTGAATCGCCCACCATCAGGTCCACGCTGGCAGCCACCACAGAGGTCGATGCCATTTCGCAGTCAGCCGTATTCTGCACCGGCATTCAGGACGGCACTGCCAGCACCACCTCCGCAATAACAACAGCAGAAGCGGGCGATGCCGCGTGCGTATGCACCTCAGCAGCGCTTGCCGGGCTTTCGTCCCCCAAGCACCGGACAAGCAGCGATCACATGTTACAAGTGTGGTCGTCCAGGACACTTCGCCAGCAATTGTCCGAAGAGACAAGGCGGCGGAGTTGCACCGCAACTTCCGGGGAGGAATCAGCCCCGGAACCCTACTAATGCGCGGCGGGCAAACCCTAGGCCTGGCACCGTCCACCAGCTTGCCATAGAGGACGTACCGGAGGGTGAGCCAATCCTTGCGGGTATGTTCCAACTCCACCAGCATCCCGCCATAGTATTGTTTGATTCAGGTGCCACGCATAGCTTCATTAGCCAAGCTTTCATTGATAGATATAGCTTGCAAATACTACCCACCGATAGTCCTTATGTGATCTGTTCACCGGGTGGGAAAATTTCAGCAAGCATGATGGTTCCAAAAGCGCCATTATGCTTAGCGGGTAGAGTGTACCCTACGTCTCTCATAATTTTAGAGGGACAAAAGGTCGATATCATCTTAGGGATGTCATGGTTAACCCGCCACGGCGATATTTTAGACACCGTCCTCCGAATTGTGCACTTGAACTCAGGAGTGCACGAATCTCACTCCTTATTTCTGGACAGTCCAGAAATAAAACTTCCAAGTGTCTATCAATCCACAACTATCAGATTGGAAGATATTCCAGTGGTCCGAGAGTTCCCTAACGTGTTCCCGGATGATTTACCGGGGATGCCGCCCGATAGAGAGGTGGAGTTCAAGATTGAACTGGTACCGGGAACCATGCCAATATCCGGAAGGCCGTACAAGATGGCGCCCAAAGAGTTGGCTGAACTGAAGACCCAGCTAACGGACCTGCTGGAAAAGGGTTTTATTAGGCCGAGCTCCTCACCATGGGGCTGCTCGGCACTATTCGTGAAGAAGAAAGACGAGACGTTGCGTCTTTGCGTGGACTATCATCCATTAAACGCCGTAACCATCAAGAACAAGTACCCGTTGCCACGGATCGACATGTTGTTTTTTCAGTTGGTCAAAGCAAAGATCTTTTCCAAGATGGACTTAAGATCAGAGTACCATCAGATTAAGATACGGGCTGAGGATATTCAAAGACGGCTTTCTCGACGAGGTACGGGCTTTATGAGTACCTGGTCATGTCCTTCGGCCTCACCAATGCTCCAGCTCACTTCATGTATTTGATGAACTCGGTATTCATGCCAGAGCTGGACAAGTTTGTCGTGGTCTTCATCGATGACATCCTGGTATATTCCAAGTCGGAGGAAGACCACAGGAAGCATCTGCATATAGTCTTGCAACGGCTGCGTGATCACAAGCTATACGCAAAATTCAGCAAGTGCGAATTCTGGATATCGCAAGTGCCTTTTCTCGGGCATATCATCTCAGCGGAGTGTATCGCTGTAGACCCGAGTAAGATCAGACAAGTGCTGAATTGGAAATTCCCAAGAACTGTTCACGAGGTACGAAGTTTCCTCGGACTCGCGGGATATTATCGGAGGTTCATCCTGAACTTCTCGAAGATTGCCAAGCCTATGACGGAGCTGCTGAAGAAGGCTACCAAATATGTTTGGAGTCCAGCATGTGAAGCAGCATTCAAGGCTTTAGTCAAGCACCTAACATCAGCACCGGTTGGCGCAGCCAGACACAACAAAACCGTCCGATGTGTACTGCGATGCATCCGGCATCGGGCTCGGATGTGTGCTGATGCAAGATCGAAGAGTGGTCGCGTATGGGTCACGGCAGCTTAGAAACCATGAGCAGAATTATCCAACCCACGACTTGGAGCTCGCTGCCGTGGTACTTGCACTGAAAATGTGGAGGCACTACCTACTCGATAACCTCGTACATTTATATACCGACCACAAGAGCCTCAAGTACATATTCACTCAGAAGGAGCTGAACATGAGGCAGCGAAGATGGTTGGAACTGATAAAGGATTACGAAATAGAGATCCATTATCACCCCGGCAAAGCAAACGTAGTGGCGGATGCGCTGAGTCGCAAGTCACACGTCAACAATCTGACCATCACACCGTTGGAAGAGAGCGAACCACCACTGCATGTAATTCCACATGGAGCTCTCTACAACCTAGCTTTGATCCCCACCATCCGTGAAGAGATAGCGGCAGCTCAGAAACATGACAAGGGCATGTCGCATTTGCGGAGACGTGTAGACAGTGGGGAGTTGAGATGTTTCCGGAAAGACGGTGACGGCGTCCTATGGTTCAAGGACCGGATCGTCGTACCCCGTAACCCGGAGTTACGGAAGAAATTCTTTGATGAGGCTCACTTATCAAAATTTTCTATTCACCCCGGCAGCAACAAAATGTATCAAGAACTCAGAAGCAAGTTTTGGTGGACACGGATAAAGCGGGAGATCGCCAAGTACGTGTCCGAGTGTGATACATGTCGAAGGGTGAAGGCAGATCATATGCGGAAACCGGGACTGCTACAACCACTGGGCGTTCCTGCCTGGAAGTGGGAGGATGTGAGCATGGACTTCATCGTCGGTTTACCCACCACCTTTCAAAAACATGATTCTGTGTGGGTGATCGTCGACCGGCTCACCAAAGTTGCCCATTTCATCCCGGTCAACACCAACTACAATGCCAAGAAGTACGCTGAACTGTACATCTCACGGATCCTATGCTTGTACGGCGTACCCCGTACCATCATATCGGATCGGGGCACTTATTTGTGTCCCGTTTTTGGGAGCAGCTACACGCTGCATTAGGGACGAAGCTGATCCGTAGTTCAGCATACCATCCGCAGACGGATGGGCAAACCGAGCGGGTAAATCAGATCCAAGAAGACATGCTACGAGCTTGTGCTATCAACCACGGCAAGAATTGGGATGATCATTTGCCGTTAGCCGAGTTCTCGTACAACAATGGGTACCAAGACAGCATCAAGATGGCGCCCTACGAGGCGCTATACGGGAGAAAATGCCGCACACCATTGAATTGGTGTGAGTCTGGCGAAAGGGTTACCTTCGGGATTGACCTTGTCAATAACGCGGAGGAAAAGGTTCGGCTGATTCAAGCGAACCTAAAGGCCGCCCAACCCCGGCAGAAACAGTATGCGGACCGGAGAAGATGCCCATTGCAGTTCAAAGTTGGGGATCACGTATACCTACGTGTGTCTCCAATGAAGGGCGTAAATAGATTTGGGGTGAGAGGAAAGTTGGCACCCCGATTCATCGGTCCATTTCAGATTACAGAAAGATGTGGATCGGTAGCATACCGGCTGAAATTACCAGAAGCACTTTCCGGTGTGCACGACGTCTTTCATATTTCCCAGATGAGGAAGTGTCTTAAGCTATAACTACCGTTCAGCTGGAGGACATTGAAGAACTGAAACCGGATCTCACCTATCGGGAGGAACTGGTTCAGATCATTGACGAGAAGGCCCGAACCACACGCAACCGTACATTGTGGTTCTACAAAGTTCTATGGAGTAATCACTCCGTGGACGAAGCGACATGGGAGAGCAAAGGATTCCTTCGCGCTAACTACCCAGACTTCTTCATGTCGCACATCCGGTAATTTTCCACTGTCCTCTCTCTCATTTTCACCTTATAATCTCGGGACAAGATTCTTTTAAGGGGGGAGGAATGTAAGGGCCTCAGTTTTTGACACATGTTTAAAATATTCATCACCACACAACACACCTCATTTGAAGAAAGTTGATGAACACATTTGAAGAGCAGGTAACCATTATCATCATGCTCATTAGAGGATAAACTCACAAAATGCAAAAGTGGTATTTCCCACAAGCATCATCTTGGGGCTGGACATATGAAAACTCCTACACCTTGCTAGGGATGTCCATGCCAAGTTTCACCCAAATGCAAAACCTTTTTGAGGTATTTTTGGGTATAGTTAGAAAGAGAGTGGTTTGAACTCAAGTTCAAATTCAAACAGTTTTTACCCCATGAATTCAAAAGTGGGAAACATATTCATACTCAGCACATTTTTGTGAGCTCACATACCAATTTTCACTCCATTTGGAGTTGATCTTGACATGAGCTAAGTATAGCAAATTCAAACTTTATTTGAATTTCAAACTACATGTGTGCTGAAATTTAGTCAAAACCAAACCAATTTGAATTCTATCCCACTCAAATGGCCCAGGGGCAGATAATTCAAAGACTTGAGGTTAGTTTGGTCACTACTGTTTAGAGCAGTAGAGCAAAGTTAATTTCAGAGGTTAAAATCCTGGGTGGGACCCACATGTCAGCCACTGAAGCAAAAGCAACCGACTGAAAACCCTGCTCGGGTTCTTGCGCCGGACCGAGCAGCCGCCACAGCGAAGGCACGATCGGGACAGCAGCTGCTTGCCGTCCCGACCGGCTGAACCGACTCGCGGTCCTCTTATCTCTGCAGCCGCCCTGATCGGAGTGAGAACTGCGCACTCTGCTGCTTCCTCGCACCAGAAACATGCCATCGCTGCCGATCGCTCGGAGCTGATCAGGGAAGCGTGATCACCGCCTCTCCACTCTCTCCAGAGCTACGACGAGGTACTAGGAACCTTCCTTCTTCTTCCCCGTCGCTAGAACCCGGCTGAAACTGGTTGATCTCGGCTATACCGAGAGTTCCATTCAGAGACACCAACCTGCCGCACTTCGGGCTCTCGTGGACAGCCCAACCGGGAGGTTGTCACACCAAAGCTAAGGCGTCCCCGTACGTGTTGGTGACCGGTGCTGCTCACCCCCGAGCCACAGCCCGAGTGCTTGATCGCCGGCGGTGAATTTCCAGTTTTCCCCTTTCTCAGTACAGACCGACTTTCGGGTGCGGTTCTGGCAAATTCATACTCTAGGAAGGATTAGAGGGACTCAATCTGTTCCTACACAGACTAGACTTTGTAGCGCACAAGTTTCCTTCACAACCTATAGCCGAAAAACCCCTGTACATGGCATATTTCGAAGATTGCCAACGGCGGATCATGCGGGAAGCATCGGGGCACGGTGAGGGCCTACTTCGGGCCTCCCCCGAGCAGCTTCAAGCTCATGTCGACCTTCAATAAGGTCCACTGATGCTCCCCGACCGGTTGCTTGAGTGATTGAGGTGCTAGGGAGGTCGGCCAACACGACCGAAATTCTCCCGAGGCCGCCGCTCGTCGCCGACCAGGTACCGGCCATTTTCATGACGAACTGAGCCAGGATCTTGTTCCCCGAGTGAAAGTAGGCAGGGGCGGCCAGGATCATGAAGTTTGGAGCTCCACAGGGGCTGCTGGCGAGCTCTCCGGCGAGGTACCGCGGCGGCAGAGCGCGGGCGGCGAGAGGTAGACGAAGGAGTGGGTCCCGTCTGTCAGCGGCCCGGATTTTAAATCGGGATCAGTCTGCGGCTCCGATCTGGTGCGCTGGCGTGCAAAAACCCCGTAGACCCCGGTGTGCCGCCACTCCAGCGTCCAACACGTGTCCACATGGACCCACCGACTGATTTGAACTTTTCCCTGATTTTCAGAATTCATTCAAACTTCAAATCCTCATAGCTTTGGCTAGGAAGCTCCAAATCGAGTGAACCAAATTTTGTTGGATTCAGCTCTCTGAGTAATTTCCAGCAAATCAAGTTTCACTTCATGAAAATCCTTACTTCTCCAGAATTAATTCCTCAAAGTTTAAACTGTTTGGATTTTAACTGGAGAGTCCTTTGGAGGAAAATTCTGAAATTTTGCTGGGATGTTCACCAAAATATCCCTGAACTACCATAAAAATTTCAGATCCATTTGAGCCCAATTGATCCACCTAATGGTGTGATTAATAAAACTGTTCCAGAGAAAATAGAAAATGTTCAGAAACATTTTCAGAATTTCTCTGAAATTGTTTAACTCATATCTTTTGCTAGGTACCTTCAAATTGAGTGAGAACAACTCCCTTAGAACCCTCTGAAAATCTATTTTTCAGAAAGTCATGAGTTGCCCCATGAAAATCCCTAGAACACCCTAAGATTTCCAATTAAGGTCAAGCACATAATTAATTGTGGAGAGCTCAAATGAGCTTTGCTGCAACTAAAACTTGGCCAAGTCTCTGTTTAGGTGGTAACCAAGCTACAATAATAATTTCATAGTCATTGGGTCTGTCTAGAGGGACTTGCAACCTTCACAAGTTTAATTCCAATCAAATGCTTGTAATTAATACATATAATTGTATCTCATGTAGTCGCTAAGGTCGAGGAGGAACCTGAAGTCTTAGACTTCATTACTCCGGAGGAGCAGCTAGCCTACGACCAAGAGTAGCAAGGCAAGCTCCGGTTTGCATTAACCTTTTTACAAACTTTTATTGTTTTGAGCACTTACTTGAGTATTATGATTCCTTGCATTAGAGTCTTGTTTCGAAACCCAATTGCATAGCCAAGAGAAGCATGGGTTGGGACTAGGATTGAAAACCCCGTTAGCTATTGCAATGCTAGGATTATGTAGGATTCGGTACAAGTCGAGTAGTTGGAACTACTCGCGAGCATAGGCTAGAGGCACTCGACTCGGATAGAGATAGCACATGATACACATGGAAAGAAAAATGAGACCGAGCGGAGAGTAAGGGCAGCAGGACTTTGGGGCCTGGGTGCTATAGCTCTGCTTGTGTCGATTGAGGACCGAGCCATGTGCGGGCCTGTTGAACAAGCTAGAACAGTACCGAAGACCTACCAGCTATATGGGAACCGGAAAACCGATGTAACTCGGGTAGCTGGGTGTTGAGGCATAGCTGGTCGTTCAGAGGTAGGTTGAGAGCTTGAGGTGTAAATCGGCTGGCAGCACTGAGATGCGCGTGCAGAGACCTCTTGCTCGGGACGATTGGACCGGTTCAACATTTGGCTGACGGGTGAAAGGTGGTTGCGTACGACGTCCGTGATGGTTGTTGTAGGCAATATCGAGTACGGGCGTACGTGACGGGTTGTTCTGGTAACCCTGCAGGTGTAAATCGATTATAATCGTCGTCCCTC
This sequence comes from Neostapfia colusana, assembly GCA_030760725.1. NCBI lineage: Eukaryota > Viridiplantae > Streptophyta > Magnoliopsida > Poales > Poaceae > Neostapfia > Neostapfia colusana. The sequence continues at coordinate 42,223,721 of JASWHV010000001.1, read as the reverse complement.
GTGGTCAGTGAGTACCACTTGTTCACTGTAGCGTGACGTAGAAAGAACAGGCTGGTTACATTTTAAAATGTTGCTGATTGAAAGATGGACTTGATTGTTAGTGATTTGTTGTAGTTTAGAGCTAACTAAAGTTCTTTTCAACTTTGGGCAAAGTACATGAGAGAAATGCGTTTCTTGTTTGATTGTGGCTCTCTCATGTGCCTTAGCATAAGGTCCTCCACAACCTACTGCTAAAACTTGAAAGTAAGTTTACAATAATTAGGCGAGTACTTTGCAAATTGTTTTATCTCCTGTACCTATCACCCCTCATGTAGAAGTTCCATGTTTAGGAGAGACGGGTCAGTCTTGCTGAGCCTTCGTGCTCACTGCTTGTGTTTGAAGCTTTTACAGGGTTCTATGAGGAAGTGACTCCCGAGGATGAGACGGAACCCCAGGAGGGGAACCCCGTCGAGTGGGAGTCGTGCACGCCGCCGTGTTAGTGTGCGTGTGTGCTAGCAAGGACATGTTCACGGGCTGAACATGAACTTGATGCGTAGTCTACACCCGTGAGTGTAGACTGAACATATTTTGTTGTAAAAATGTTCATAAACCTGTTAATGTAATAAAACTTTGCTTCCGCTTTGTACCTTTGATGTGTGTTATTCGGTGCTGTGCAACGCAGCACCCCTCAGCGTGATCCTGGCTCGACAAGACCGTGGGGTCGGGTCAACACCGATGGTTGTGTACTGGTATAATGGAGGTTTTGCAGTCGCCGACGGGTGATGAAATCACAAACTTGTGGGTAAAGTGGTGCCACCTCTGCAGAGTGTAAAACTATCATGATAGCCTTGCTTCCGGTCACAAGCGCCTGGACAACCCACATGATTAGATGGGATGGTTTTTGGGATGGTATTGGTTTGGTTATGGTTTGGTCTTTGGATTTGGTTTTCGGGACTGTTGAGTCTGGGTAATGAGATTGGTTGCATGATTGTTGAGTCATGGCAATGAGATTTGATCTCGGTTATGAGATGGAATTGAATATGAGATGAGACGGTAGTGAATACGAGATGGTATTCATGAGCATGTGAAAAGTTGAGAAAGATAAATGTTCGGATGAGATATGAAAAGTGGTGAATCATGGTGGAGGTATGTTGATGTTTAAATACATGTTGAGATTACATTCACTTAAAGCTAGTTGTTGTTTTTATCGTGTTTTGAGAAATAAATTTTGCTTTCTGCAACAAGCCTTTTTATACCCACCTAGTTGTAAGCTACATGTCATACTTTCCGCACTTGTTGAGTACGTCATGTACTCACCTTTGCATTATCATACATCATCAGCAACAGGAGAGGAGTAATATGAAGACCACGTGGAGTATTAGGAGTGTGATCTACCCTCAACCTTGCCTGTGGAGTAGAGATGGAGCCACCGCCGCTGCTGCTGCTTAGTTACTTCCACTGATAGAACGAGACTTCCGCTGCTAGAATAAGACTTCCGCTGCTAGAATAGATTAGAGACTTCCACTGCAATAGAGATTGGTGTAATAAAGTACCTGAACATATTCATTTGTGGTTATATATATTCTGAATTCAGTTTGTGGATTAAATGTGTATGTGTGATGAACATCCTGGGCACACATACGCATCAGTCTCGGTTCCGAGAGGTTTTTCTTCTCGGGATAGGGGCGTCATAGATTGGTATTAGAGCCACGGTTGACTGTAGGTCACAGGCCTAGGTAAGACCACAGATTAGTTTCAGAGCTGCCACACTTAGTCACAGATTGGTATCAAGTTACCACGGTTGACTGTAGGCCACAAGCCTAGATAAGGTTACAGATTGGTATCAAGCTACCATGATTGACCGTAGGACGCAGGCCTAGTAACAGATTGGTATTAGAAGCCACGCTGACCGTAGGATGCAAGCCTAGGAACAGTGCATAGATTGGCATTGGAACCACCTTGACCATAGGACGAAGTCACAGTTTAATCACAGATTGGTATCACCCCAAACCGCATAGGACTCCCATTAAATAAGCTTGAATAGGAGTTGTGTGAAATTTTGTGACGATTGCTTGTGTTTGAGTGCTTAGTGTGAGTTGTGGGACGTTTCAGCGTTGTCCATATCCACACATAGTAGAGAGATGTGAGATGCTTCGGCACTTGTTCACATCCTCATATAGGCTAATATATATAGCCCATCCACCTTGATGCATATAGTTAGGGGGATCCATCTAACCTTCTAACCTCTATTCTATCCAACTCTCTCTCACAGATGGTGAGGGAAAACACCGGACGACAAAGGAAGAACGTCCTTGGCAACCAAGAGGATGACCACGTTGAGTTTCCTGAGAATGTCAACCCCGAGGCTGGTGCAAACAACCTGGAACGGTTGATGGCTATGCAGAACAAGCTCATGCAAAACATGATCCAAACTTTGGGTCAGCTGCAATCCAACAACAACAACAACCCCGTTCCTGCACCACCGCCACCACCGCCGGCTCACAACAGATTGGGAGAGTTCATGAGGACTCGACCACCCACTTTTGCACAAGATAATGATCCCATGGACGCCGATGATTGGTTGAAGTCCATGGAGAAGAAGCTTGCCATAGTTCAGTGCAATGACCGAGAGAAAGTTCTCTTTGCATCGCACCAACTCATGGGAGCAGCCGCCGACTGGTGGGATGCCCTTTGTAGTGCTCATGACAATCCGGAGACTATTACTTGGACCGAGTTCAAGGAGAGTTTCCGCTCTCATTATATCCCTGCTGGTGTCATGATGCTCAAAAGGCAAGAGTTCGAATGTCTCCGCCAAGGCAGGAAGAGCGTGAATGAGTACCTCAACAAGTTCACGCAACTTTCAAGGTATGTGAGACGGGCGCGGTACCGACTGAGTCAGGGCTCAGCTCTGATACCACGCTGACGCGACCCGCTCAACCGAGACAGGCCACTCGCCCGGGAATCGCATTGGGTGGTGCCGTGTTATGCGGCACCCAACAACACACATATGAGGAACAATGTATTACATAAAACAATAGCGGAAGCTTACAAGTTTTTTTTTTCTTTGTAAATACTTTACATCAAGTAACTACAGCGGAAGTCTTTATCAACTCACGTCGAATCACTAAGAGCACCCGAGATGAAGTCCAGCCCGCGGACTCCTCTCGCTAGCAACACGAAGACAAGCAGCAGCGGCTAGGTTCTCCAAGTGTTACCTGACTCGGGAGTCCCCGAGTCTCACCGGACAACCTTCTTTTCAGCATCGTTGTTAACCTGCAAAACCACTTATATAGCAAGCGTGAGCACATAGGCTCAGCAAGTCTGACCCGTCTCTCCTAAACAAGAAACTCTACATGCACGATGGTTTCAAATGGGTCGGCTAAATTTGCATAAGGGACTCGCCTAAAGTTGATCCTTAACTTTCAGATTTTAAGCCTCATTGTGCAGACCTTGAGCCGAAAAGCATCGCAACTCCACAATCAAACAAGAAACGCTTTGTTGCGATGCTCCTTGCACAAAGTGAAAGTAAAGTTTAATGAGCCTATCTCTAACTCAATCATGGTTGCAATACAAATTATAGTACAACCTTATCAAGTTCAAAAGATAAACAATTCCAGTTGTTACTACGTCAAGACGCAGTGGGCAAGTATGCTCATATGACCGCGAGCGACGGTGATTCGAATCAGTACACGCCCGGACTACACGACACGTACACCCGTACTCTGAGTTGCCGGCAGCAATCTCGACTGACGTTGTACGCGGCCACCTTTCCCAAGATCTTCCACATTGGACGCAGTCCAACTGCCCCGAGTACGCAAGTTCCCTCAAGGTACATACCCGCTGTGGTATGTTCTTGAGCGAGTTACCTCCTGCTACCCTGACGCTGAAAGCCTAAGGCAGTTGGAAAAGTTCCACTATGGATCTCCCAAGGTACATCGGTTTCCTGGGTCCCATATAGCCAGTATGTGCCCGGTACACAACTCAAACTTGTCCAACAGGGCCAAGCACGGACGGGCCTTAACCGACACAGGCAGGGCTATGCACGCACGGCCTGCAACCTGCTGCATCTAAACCTCCCTGCCCGGTCTCCATTTCTTAAGTGTGAACTTTCATCATTCTTTCTAATTCGGACCCGTTCCAAGTAAACCAGCCCTAAACTCGCGAGTAGATTCCAACTACTCGTCTTCTACCGGACATTTCCTACTAACATTAGCGTAGCCAAATTCCCTCGAGGAGTTGCTATTCTACCCTTTCTCTCATAGGTGTTTCTGGTCATGCAAGTAGAGTTTTCAATATCATCTAGACGTAATGCAATCAACGATGCAAAGCTATGATCTCTACAAATGAAAATGTTTTATAAAATGGTTCAAGTGCAAACCGGGGCTTGCCTGTTTTGCAGGTGACTACTGTTACAATCAGTTAGTGACGATCACTTGGAGCTTGATCACTTGTTCTCCTCCCTCCTTGATCTTCACTTCAAGTCCTCCTCACCTTCCTCACGTATATGCTACACGTTATGATCATGCATATGTATTTAATTGAAAAGCTTTTGCTTATAAGATCTAATGACCATTTTAAAACTGGAACTTTGTTTAAGAATTTGAAATGACACTGGTGCTAGTGGTTTGGGTTGGGCTTAAACACTAAGATCAAGTGTTGAGTGCTTCTTCTCACTTAAGTGTTGATCACCTTAAGAGATCACACATGACAGTGGTGATACAGAGCTCTAATGGAGCTGAGAATTTTCATGTGAGTTCCTTGTCACAAGAATGTCCTCTGGACCAAAATTTAGCACATTTCATGGAATGGTTTATTCAGAATAATTCTCTAAGTGTTTAGTCAAAGATGAATTAATTCTGAGGTAACATCCATGTTCATGTCAAACTCAGTGAACCACAATTTCAATTATAGTTTATAGAGTCTACATGAATTTTCCTAGGATTTTTGGAGCTAGGAATTTCACAGAACTGAATTTACAAGTTTTGTAAATTCTCTGAAAATGTTTCTGTATTCATTTGAATACAGGAACTTACAATCTGAATTACCCTGATCAATTCAACTCCAAATGAGCTGAAACTTTTACAGGAGTCTAATAACACCCTATAGAATATCCTGGCGAAATTTGAGGATTTTTGGATAAACCAAGCTCCCTCTAAAATTCTTTTGTTGAAAAGCTTTAAAGAATTTTCCAGAATTAAATAAAGACTTTCATACAAATTGGGTAGCATAATTGGATAGAGTTTGTCAATCTGAATCTAACCCAATTTGAATCACTAAATTTGGAGGTTCCTAGCAAAAGTTATGCCCTTCTAAAGTTTGGGGAAAAATCTGGGATTTGAATAAATCCGGGGAAAAGTTTAAACCTGACTGTGGGCCATGGGGCACGTGTCAGTCACCTGGAGTGCGCCACACGGGGTCACAGGGTTATTTCCCGCGCTGTTACAATTGATCCGGCACCACAGAGTATCCGGCCCACTGTTGCCGTGCGACTGACGCGTGGGGCCGGCGAGGTCTTCTTCCACCTCCCGTTCCCGCGCGATCCCGCCGCCGGGTTCGCCGGAGTAGCTCCGGGATCGGTCGTCCGGTCATCGCAGCTGCTGAAACTCGCCGCTAGGCCCTATTTCAACCCGAGGAACATGATGGTGGGACTTCCCCAGACCGGCGAGGTTCCTAAACCACCCCGCACCGGTGCAGCGGCTCCGAGGGAGTTCGGCAACGTTGCCCCGATGCTCTAGCCTGCCCGAAGTCCACTAGAAAGGTTCTACAGCACCAGTGGAGATTTGCCCTGCTCGGCATGGCCGCATATGGGCATGGAAACGGCTCCAACCTAGGGTTCATCGTGCACCCGATGCCCCTTATTGTGGTAGCCGTTGGAAAAGCTTGAAACAAGCCGTCTACCATGGGTTTCATGCGACGTTTTGTGAAGAATAAAAGTTGCTACACCAGTCTAGATTCTATGTGCGAAATTTGCAGAGCTCTAAATGAATATAACTCGAGAATTTCGTCGATTCATACCCGCGGGTCAGTTTTCACCGGCCGGAGAGGATCTTTGAAATTCGTTGTTGAGAGGCCGAGACAGACTCGGTGCTTCGGGTGGAAGCTGCATGGAGCTCCTGCGCGTCCCAGGGTGGCCTCGCTTGGTCGTGACAAGCTCGGGAGGAGGCTGTCCACGGAAGCCGTGGATGGCGGTTTCTTCCGGCCGCCGCTGAAACCGAGTTATCTCAGTATGGAGAGCACGAACGCCCTTGGTGAGTGCACGAGGGGGTCGTGGGGACGATGGTGGTGTTGTTTGTCTGCTCAACCGAGGCTTCACACGCACGTTATGGCGGTGGCCGATCGAGCGGACGGCGTCGGCCGCTGCATCTGTTTCTCGCGCGAGGAAAAGACAGAGCGGCGCTGGTCTTCAGGAATGAGCGAAGAGGAGCACGGCAGAGGGTATAAGACGGTCGGGCGGCTTCTCCAGCGCGACGAAATCCAGCAGGAGGTGGCTGCCGGCTGAGCATCGGTGTGGAGCGGAGCTGCGCCCTCGGTCTCGGGTGCCGACTGAAGGAGGCAAACAAGTCCCAAATTTCATGCACATGAAACAAAACTTTGCAAACAAGTGTTTCTTTGTATTCATAATTTTGGGACCTTTACATTCCTCCCCCCTTAAAAGGAATCTCGTCCCGAGATTCAAAGGAAGATGAGGTGGGAGGTAATTACAAGGTTTATGACAAAAGCTCTGGATAATTCTTGTGGATGTAATCTTCGGTTTCCCACGTCGCCTCTTCCGGGGTATGATTACTCCACAGGACTTTGTAAAATTTTAAAGTCCGGTTCCTAGTGGTCCGGGTCTTTTCATCGATAATCTGTACAGGTTGCTCGACATAGGTGAGATCCGGCTTCTACTCGTCGATGTCTTCGGTGCGGATGGCAGCTGTAAACTTGAGACACTTCCGCAGCTGGGACACGTGAAATATGTCGTGAATACCGGCAAGGCTTGCCGGTAGTTCCAGCCGGTAGGCTACAGTTCCGCACTTCTCCGTGATAGTAAACGGACCGATGAATCGGGGAGCAAGTTTCCCCTTGACACCGAACCGATGGATCCCCTTCATCGGAGACACACGAAGATACACGTGCTCTCCGACTTCGAAATGCAGCGGTCGACGTCTCTGGTCCGTGTAGCTCTTTTGACGAGATTGAGCAGCTTTGAGGTTTTCTTGTATTATCCGAACATTCTCTTCGGCTTCATTGACAAGATCAACCCCGAATGTTACTCGTTCACCGGATTCGCACCAGTTCAATGGTGTACGGAACTTTCAGCCGTATAGAGCTTCATATGGTGCCATCTTAATGCTCGTCTGATATCCGTTGTTGTACGAGAACTCCGCCAGCGGTAAGTGATCATCCCAGCTCTTACCGTGGTGGATGGCACATGCTCTTAGCATATCCTCTAGTATTTGATTCACCCTCTCAGTTTGCCCATCGGTTTGAGGGTGATATGCAGAGCTTCTAATCAACTTTGTCCCCAAGGAGGTATGTAGCTGTTCCCAGAAACGGGCTACGAACAGCGATCCTCTATCTGACACAATGGTGCGGGGAACTCCATGTAAGCACACGATCCGTGCTATATACAGCTTTGCATACTGCTTTGCGTTGTACCTAGTATGCACAGGGATGAAATGTGCTGATTTGGTTAATCGGTCCACAATTACCCAAATCGAATCATAGTTGTGGGAGGTCATCGGCAGCCCGATGATGAAATCCATACTCAAGTCTTCCCACTTCCATGCCGGTATTTGCAGTGGCTGCAACAGGCCTGACTTCTTCATATGGTCGGCCTTGACTCTTCGACACGTATCACACTCTGAAACGTGCTTTGCAACTTCACGTTTCATACGTGTCCACCAAAACTTCTTCCGGAGATCTTGGTACATTTTATTACTGCCCGGATGAATGGAAAACTTCGACAAATGAGCTTCATCCAAAATTTTCTTCCGTAGTCCCATATCCCGGGGTACTACAATCCGGTCGTTAAACCACAAAGTACCCTCATCATCCTTCCGGAAGCACTTCATTTCTCCGTTGTCTAATCTTCGTCGTATGTGAGACATACCCTTGTCTTTTCGTTGAGCCCCAATGATCTCCTCTCGGATGGTAGGAATGAGAGCAAGATTATAGAGAGCTCCATACGGGATGACACGGAGGCTTGGTTCTTCATCATCCATTTCAGCAATAGTTAGGTGATGGATATGCGCCTTACGACTGAGCGCATCGGCGACCACATTCACCTTTCCTGGATGATAATGAATCTCTAGTTCATAATCCTTAATGAGCTCTAGCCATCTTCGTTGCCTCATGTTCAATTCTTTCTGAGTGAAGATGTACTTCAAGCTCTTGTGGTCGGTGTAGAGGTGTACAAGATTTCCGAGCAAGTAATGCCTCCACATCTTCAAAGCAAGGACCACGGCAGCTAACTCAAGATCATGAGTTGGATAATGCTGCTCGTGAGTTCTGAGTTGACGAGATCCATAAGCGACCACTCGTCTTTCTTGCATCAGCACGCAGCCAAGACCGATGCCAGATGCATCGCAATAAACGTCGAATGGCTTCGTTGTATCCGGCTGAGCAAGAACAGGGGCTGTTGTGAGATGCTTCACTAAGGTCTTGAAAGCTTGTTCACACGCAGCACCCCACACAAATCTGGTATTCTTCTTTAATAATTCCGTCATCGGTTTAGCAATCTTGGAGAAACTCGGAATAAACCTCCGGTAGTAACCCGCTAAACCGAGGAAGCTTCGGATTTCATGTACTGACTTTGGTGACTCCCATTTCTGTACTTGGATAATCTTACTCGGATCTACAGCGATGCCCTCCGCTGAAATGATGTGTCCGAGAAAAGGTACTTGATTAATCCAGAATTCACACTTGCTGAATTTTGCATAGAGCTGATGATCTCGCAATCTTTGTAGCACAATATGCAGATGTTCAGCATGTTCTTCCTCTGACTTGGAGTACACCAAGATATCGTCGATGAAGACAACGACGAATTTATCCAACTCTGGCATGAACACTGAATTCATCAGGTACATAAAGTGTGCCGGGGCGTTGGTCAAACCAAAAGACATAACGAGATACTCATACAGCCCGTATCTCGTTGAGAATGCCGTCTTCGGAATATCTTCTGCCCGGATTTTAATCTGGTGATATCCGGACCGAAGATCCATCTTGGAAAATACCTTCGCACCCACTAATTGATCCAAGAGCATATCTATGCGAGGTAGTGGATACTTGTTCTTGATGGTAACGGTGTTCAAAGGACGATAATCAACACAAAGCCGTAGTGTTTCATCCTTCTTCTTGACAAACAACGCTGAACAACCCCAAGGTGACGAACTCGGTCGTATAAATCCCTTGCTCATTAGGTCATTCAGCTGTGTCTTCAATTCTGCCAGTTCATTGGGTGCCATCTTGTACGGCCTTCGTGATATCGGTGTGGTTCCCGGTATAAGTTCGATCTTGAACTCAACGTCTCGCTCGGGCGGCATGCCCGGTAAATCGTCGGGAAACACATCCGGATACTCACGTACCACCGGAATGTCCTCTATCTTGACAGCTTCCGTGTCGTTCACTGTTGCAATCTGTTGCCGTCTGGCGCCCAGAATTAATATATGAAGACCGTGCTGTGGGGAGTTGAGCTCAACGGTCCTGGAGCTGATGTTAAGAACCGCTCTGTGGTAATTCAACCACGACATCCCCAAAATGATGTCGATCTTCAGACCCTCAAGGATAATGAGAGTCGTAGGGTATATTTTACCCCCCAAACAAAGAGGTGCTCGGGAGACAACCTCGCTTGCGGTACTGCTGCCCCCGGGCGAAGATATGAGGTATTGCCTCTTTGTATAAACGGTTTGGAGCTGATGTTGAGCCACAAAAGATTGGCTAATGAAGTTGTGTGTGGCACCGGAATCAAAGAGAACTAAAACCGGTAGCTGATTCAGAGAAAACATCCCTGCTAAAGCGGCTTCTCCTTCCGGAACATCATCAATCACAGTATAGTGAATGTTGCCCCTTATCTGCCCTCCTATCTGCAGATTGAGGTACGGGTCGTATTGTTGTAAATATGATGACCCGTAACCTCGAATTCCCTCCGAACATTGCCTAGCATAATGGCCCTTACGCCCACAAGTAAGACACGGATGCCTCTCCGGTTCTTGGTTGACTTGCGGTGGACTGCTAGGTACATATGGCTGCCGCGATGAAGCACAAACCACCGTCTGATTCTGCGGCTGTGGAGGTGGTGCAAGTTGTAGAACTTGACCAGCAATCAATCTCTGAGGAGTTGATCGTACAGGTGGCCTCCGTCTTTCACCGGGTGGCGTTTGATACACCAAACGGTTCTTTTGAGGCACATAACTTGTGCTATCCTGCTCGATCTCACTCATCTTTCTCTTCTCCGCTTGCCACTCAAGTGTCGGCTTCTCTTGAATGAAAGCCGCATTGACCATGTCGGTGTAACTGCCGTTATTGTGTACGGCCAGCTTTTCCCGTAATATGGCACTCAGGCCATGGAAAAATAGGTCACACCGTGCCTCTTCTTTCGCCACATACTCGGGAGCATATTGGGCCAAAAGATTAAACCTTCTGACATACTCGAGGACACTCATGTCCCCTTGCTTCAAGCCCAAAAATTCCTCCCGCTTTGCCTTGACAATACCTAGTGGTATGTAACGAGTGCGAAAGGCTTCACAAAACTCCCTCCATGTCACTTGATGGTCCTCCGGAATGGTGGCAAAATGATCCATCCACCAGTTTCCGGCTGCTCCATGGAGTTGTTGAGCAGCAAACTTTGTCTTCTGGCAATCATCACACTGGAATACTCCAAATTTAGACTCCATGACACAAAGCCATTGATCTGCTTCCACAGGTTCGGTGGCTTCAGTAAAGATAGGCGGTTGAGTCGCCAAGAAGTCCAGATAAGCGTCCCGATGTGGAACGACTTGTTGCGTGTTCTGGAGTACGCCTTGCTGTACCAAAGCTTGGAGTAAGCATGTGTGTTCTTGTGTTGCTTCTTGGAGTAGCCTAGCGTTCTCTTGGTTAGCCTCGACGACCCGAGTCATAAGATCCATCCATCCCGTGGATGGTGGTTCCGATGGTGGGATAGAAGCATCACCACCTCGACGAGAACTTCCGGCCCTACTCCTAGAGCGATTACGAACCATACTGCAAAATGTAGTTGAGATGAGTTAAGCAAGAACTCAGCAGTCTGTGAGACTAATGGAAACATGATTATGTCAAAACTTTATGAAAGCAGTAACAAAATTCATGTTTACAAAACTCCTTAGTAGGCATAGCTATTCAGCCTATCTGTACAGAACAGACCTTTATGCACTATCTCCAGATTTTGATCTAGTTAAGGGCATTTTCATAACTCAAGTTGAATACCAAAGTTAAAGTTAACTTCAGTATCTTTCCAACGAGTACTCATACGCCCCCAGATCATCTCTGGATTACAAGTTATGATTTTTCCAAAGTTGATAGAATTCCTGGATAAAATTTATCAGCACCTCCTTTGTACGTGGCTGATTTTATCACAGTTGTATATGTAAATACAATAAGAATCTGAACAAACTTTGAATTACAACAATGTTGCACATTTCATAACCTATCCAATGGTGTACCATAGGCTTCTTAAGGGTTTATCTACAGAAAGTTATGGCTTAAAAACAGAAAGGTCCAGAGAGGTTTTGTTGCTGTCCTGGTTCTGGACAGTTTACCTTACTCTGAACTTTCTACCCATTTAGCAAGTGATTTATCTCTGGAGGTCTACAAAGAAGTTGTAGATCACTTGAAAATCTTTCCATATCTGTATCTTACACCTTAATTGGGTAAAGCTACTCAGAGTTATGCTCTGTCGAAGTCCAGCACAAATTCCTGCCGAAAACAGAGCACTCTGTTTTTGAAATCTTTGAAGTCTAATCTTCCTCTCATTTGAATCTTAGCTCAAAATAAGAGTTCAGTAACTAATATTTGTTTCAAACTTCCATTTTTATTTGAAGGTTAGTTCATGAGTCATTTCTTCAAAGGAAAGGGGTTATTATGTTTAGTACGGCGTCGATGCACCGTAAGAAGCATGTCGGTACTATGTAGCCTCACCAAAAGAAAATCCTAACCGGATTATACCGGTATAACGTATCTTAGGTGGCACTAAAACGGTCACTCACAAACGTGTACTATTCGTACTACGGTTTCGTGGTTAATCCTGCATAAGTCACACTCAATCATCAGGTCCGGCTGCACACCGAACCCGGTATCCATACATTTCTTACACCCGTCCGTCATCACTCGCACAGGTGTTCTCAAGCCAAACACGCCTTGAGCTACGTGTTCACGTTACTAACCACGTGACGGGGTTTCCCAAATTGCACCACGCACGCCTGGGACAGACGTTGCTCGAGTACCCCAAACGACATAAGGAGTCGTAGAGGATACTAAAGCGGATCGGGTTACCTGCCACCCGTGGGGCTCCACCCTTCAGCTTGTGCGCACTGGTGGACAGCGCTTACGTGCACCCCCCAAGACATAAATCGTCCCGAGATGCACGATTTTCTGACATAACAAATAAGTAAGGTTGCCACCTTTATATTAAGCTAATAGTAATCCTTATGTGGGCCTAGTACCGTAGCCTCACTGTACCCTAAATTTTTGTCGTAATACCATCCTTATTCCGTGTGCTATTACCAATGCGGCTCTGATACCAACTGAGACAGGCGCGGTACCGACTGAGTCAGGGCTCAGCTCTGATACCACGCTGACGTGACCCGCTCAACCGAGACAGGCCACTCGCCCGGGAATCGCATTGGGTGGTGCCGTGTTATGCGGCACCCAACAACACACATATGAGGAACAATGTATTACATAAAACAATAGCGGAAGCTTACAAGTTTTTTTTCTTTGTAAATACTTTACATCAAGTAACTACAGCGGAAGTCTTTATCAACTCACGTCGAATCACTAAGAGCACCCGAGATGAAGTCCAGCCCGCGGACTCCTCTCGCTAGCAACACGAAGACAAGCAGCAGCGGCTAGGTTCTCCAAGTGTTACCTGACTCGGGAGTCCCCGAGTCTCACCGGACAACCTTCTTTTCAGCATCGTTGTTAACCTGCAAAACCACTTATATAGCAAGCGTGAGCACATAGGCTCAGCAAGTCTGACCCGTCTCTCCTAAACAAGAAACTCTACATGCACGATGGTTTCAAATGGGTCGGCTAAATTTGCATAAGGGACTCGCCTAAAGTTGATCCTTAACTTTCAGATTTTAAGCCTCATTGTGCAGACCTTGAGCCGAAAAGCATCGCAACTCCACAATCAAACAAGAAACGCTTTGTTGCGATGCTCCTTGCACAAAGTGAAAGTAAAGTTTAATGATCCTATCTCTAACTCAATCATGGTTGCAATACAAATTATAGTACAACCTTATCAAGTTCAAAAGATAAACAATTCCAGTTGTTACTACGTCAAGACGCAGTGGGCAAGTATGCTCATATGACCGCGAGCGACGGTGATTCGAATCAGTACACGCCCGGACTACACGACACGTACACCCGTACTCCGAGTTGCCGGCAGCAATCTCGACTGACGTTGTACGCGGACACCTTTCCCAAGATCTTCCACATTGGACGCAGTCCAACTGCCCCGAGTACGCAAGTTCCCTCAAGGTACATACCCGCTGTGGTATGTTCTTGAGCGAGTTACCTCCTGCTACCCTGACGTTGAAAGCCTAAGGCAGTTGGAAAAGTTCCACTATGGATCTCCCAAGGTACATCGGTTTCCTGGGTCCCATATAGCCAGTATGTGCCCGGTACACAACTCAAACTTGTCCAACAGGGCCAAGCACGGACGGGCCTTAACCGACACAGGCAGGGCTATGCACGCACGGCCTGCAACCTGCTGCATCTAAACCTCCCTGCCCGGTCTCCATTTCTTAAGTGTGAACTTTCATCATTCTTTCTAATTCGGACCCGTTCCAAGTAAACCAGCCCTAAACTCGCGAGTAGATTCCAACTACTCGTCTTCTACCGGACCTTTCCTACTAACATTAGCGTAGCCAAATTCCCTCGAGGAGTTGCTATTCTACCCTTTCTCTCATAGGTGTTTCTGGTCATGCAAGTGGAGTTTTCAATATCATCTAGACGTAATGCAATCAACGATGCAAAGCTATGATCTCTACAAATGAAAATTTTTTATAAAATGGTTCAAGTGCAAACCGGGGCTTGCCTGTTTTGCAGGTGACTACTGTTACAATCAGTTAGTGACGATCACTTGGAGCTTGATCACTTGTTCTCCTCCCTCCTTGATCTTCACTTCAAGTCCTCCTCACCTTCCTCACGTATATGCTACACGTTATGATCATGCATATGTATTTAATTGAAAAGCTTTTGCTTATAAGATCTAATGACCATTTTAAAACTGGAACTTTGTTTAAGAATTTGAAATGACACTGGTGCTAGTGGTTTGGGTTGGGCTTAAACACTAAGATCAAGTGTTGAGTGCTTCTTCTCACTTAAGTGTTGATCACCTTAAGAGATCACACATGACAGTGGTGATCCAGAGCTCTAATGGAGCTGAGAATTTTCATGTGAGTTCCTTGTCACAAGAAAGTCCTCTGGACCAAAATTTAGCACATTTCATTGAATGGTTTATTCAGAATAATTCTCTAAGTGTTTAGTCAAAGATGAATTAATTCTGAGGTAACATCCATGTTCATGTCAAACTCAGTGAACCACAATTTCAATTATAGTTTATAGAGTCTACATGAATTTTCCTAGGATTTTTGGAGCTAGGAATTTCACAGAACTGAATTTACAAGTTTTGTAAATTCTCTGAAAATGTTTCTGTATTCATTTGAATACAGGAACTTACAATCTGAATTACCCTGATCAATTCAACTCCAAATGAGCTGAAACTTTTACAGGAGTCTAATAACACCCTAGAGAATATCCTGGCAAAATGTGAGGATTTTTGGATAAACCAAACTCCCTCTAAAATTCTTTTGTTGAAAAGCTTTAATGAATTTTCCAGAATTAAATAAAGACTTTCATACAAATTGGGTAGCATAATTGGATAGAGTTGGTCAATATGAATCTAACCCAATTTGAATCACTAAATTTGGAGGTTCCTAGCAAAAGTTATGCCCTTCTAAAGTTTGGGGAAAAATCTGGGATTTGAATAAATCCGGGGAAAAGTTTAAACCTGACTGTGGGCCATGGGGCACGTGTCAGTCACCTGGAGTGCGCCACACGGGGTCACAGGGTTATTTCCCGCGCTGTTACAATTGATCCGGCACCACAGAGTATCCGGCCCACTGTTGCCGTGCGACTGACGCGTGGGGCCGGCGAGGTCTTCTTCCACCTCCCGCTCCCGCGCGATCCCGCCGCCGGGTTCGCCGGAGTAGCTCCGGGATCGGTCGTCCGGTCATCGCAGCTGCTGAAACTCGCCGCTAGGCCCTATTTCAACCCGAGGAACATGATGGTGGGACTTCCCCAGACCGGCGAGGTTCCTAAACCACCCCGCACTGGTGCAGCGGCTCTGAGGGAGTTCGGCAACGTTGCCCCGATGCTCTAGCCTGCCCGAAGTCCACTAGAAAGGTTCTACAGCACCAGTGGAGATTTGCCCTGCTCGGCATGGCCGCATATGGGCATGGAAACGGCTCCAACCTAGGTTTCATCGTGCACCCGATGCCCCTTATTGTGGTAGCCGTTGGAAAAGCTTGAAACAAGCCGTCTACCATGGGTTTCATGCGACGTTTTGTGAAGAATAAAAGTTGCTACACCAGTCTAGATTCTATGTGCGAAATTTGCAGAGCTCTAAATGAATATAACTCGAGAATTTCGTCGATTCATACCCGCGGGTCAGTTTTCACCGGCCGGAGAGGATCTTTGAAATTCGTTGTTGAGAGGCCGAGACAGACTCGGTGCTTCGGGTGGAAGCTGCATGGAGCTCCTGCGCGTCCCAGGGTGGCCTCGCTTGGTCGTGACAAGTTCGGGAGGAGGCTGTCCACGGAAGCCGTGGATGGCGGTTTCTTCCGGCCGCCGCTGAAACCGAGTTATCTCAGTATGGAGAGCACGAACGCCCTTGGTGAGTGCACGAGGGGGTCGTGGGGACGATGGTGGTGTTGTTTGTCTGCTCAACCGAGGCTTCACATGCACGTCATGGCGGTGGCCGATCGAGCGGACGGCGTCGGCCGCTGCGTCTGTTTCTCGCGCGAGGAAAAGAAGCAGAGCGGCGCTGGTCTTCAGGAATGAGCGAAGAGGAGCACGGCAGAGGTTATAAGACGGTCGGGCGGCTTCTCCAGCGCGACGAAATCCAGCAGGAGGTGGCTGTCGGCTGAGCATCGGTGTCGAGCGGAGCTGCGCCCTCTGTCTCGGGTGCCGACTGAAGGAGGCAAACAGAGACCCAACACTTAGATCTTTTGCAAATTTTCAGTTCACACACTGACATGTGGGACCCACTAATCAGTCCTCCTTATCCCCTCTCCAAATATCTCCCAAGTTTGAATGTTTGAGTGAATTCAACTGTGGGAATTCAAATCTGGTATGCATTTGGATAATTGGGCAAGTTTCATCCAAATTCAAACATGTATTTGAATTCTTTGTCTTTTAAAGTCCATTTTGCAAAATGGGTTGCAAATTATTTCTATAAATCATGAAACTTTGCACACCCCCTAATTTGGACTCAAGGAATCCAAATATGAAATCTAATTTTTATTTTGGCTGTTGCAAATGAGATTTGTAGCACAACAGTTTGGAAATTCCTAGTGTTACTCTCATTTGAATTTTTGTTTGAACAAATTGTTCCAAATCTGATTTTTGTTTTCTCACACATATGGGAACTTCCCATCCTTGTTTTAGACCCCTCTAGGGTTCCAAGTTCTCAAATGAACATTTGACTTGTGTGAAGAAAGCCCTCATGTGTGTTATCACATGTGGGAAAAAGTTTTTAACAAGTTCCAAATTTCATGCACATGAAACAAAACTTTGCAAACAAGTGTTTCTTTGTATTCATAATTTTGGGACCTTTACAGTATGCCCCCGAGGATGTCAACTCGGACCAAAGGAAGCAGTACCTGTTCATGAGAGGGTTGAACAATGAGATCCAAGTTCAACTTCTCAACAATGACTATGCTAACTTCCAGAAGCTAGTTGACAAATCCATAGTGGTTGAGAGCAAGATCCGGGAGATTGAGCAAGAGGGCAAAAGAAAGATGCCATACCAGCCACAAGGGAGCAACGTACGCCCTCGGTACATGCCCCCAGCTGCACCGCAGTATGGCTCGACCGCTCCTACTTTTCACCCTAATCAACCACCACAGCAACGTCCTGCCATGCAAGCACCTCGTGTGCCTTTGCCTCCTGCGCCTCGTCCAAACACATGCGCTTATGCTCAAAACCCTCGACCTAACGTCCCTGCTGTGTTGGACAACAAGGAATGCTTTGCATGCGGAGAAACAGGACACTTCGCAAGTCAGTGCCCGAAGAGAGGTCCTGTACAGCCAAGCAACGTGCCCAAGCAGAATCCACGGCCAAATGGAGGAGCTATGCAAGGCAACCGTGGACTGCAGAACTACGCGCGTGGGAACGTGAATCACATTTCCGCTGAGGAAGCGCAACAGGCTGAGGATGTCGTGATTGGTATGTTCCTTGCCAACTCCAACCCAGCCACCATTCTATTTGATTCCGGAGCATCGCATTCATTCATATCATCCAAGTATGTTGCCAAGTATAATCTACCCATATCACACTTGAAATATACTATGTTGGTTAAATCTCCCGGTGGAGAGATGAGGACTAATATTGTCCAAAAGTAAACCTTAAAATAAGGGGGGTAGACTTCCTTGCCAACCTCATTGTCTTGGATTCCCAAGGGATTGACATAATACTCGGAATGGATTGGTTAAGCAAGCACAACGGAGTAATCCAATGTGCTGAGAGCAGCGTGCAGTTGACAAATGAGCACAGTACTCGTATCGAGTTCGACTCAGCCCAACCAACAACCAAGAAGGCAACGTTGAACCACGTCAAAGGAGCAATATTGGAAAGCATTCTGGTGGTTCAAGAATTTTTGGACGTATTCCCGGAAGAGCTCCCAGGCATGCCACCTGACCGGGACATCGAGTTTTCCATTGACCTAGTACCCAGAACTGCACCTATAGCAAAGAGACCCTATAGGATGCCCGTTAATGAACTAGTGGAGCTTAAGAAGCAAATCCAGGAGCAGCTAGAAAAGGGTTTATACACCCAAGTTCGTCACTGTGGGGAGCCCCCGTGCTCTTCGTGGACAATAAGGATGGGACCCAAAGGATGTGTGTGGATTATAGGTCTCTCAATGAGGTGACAATCAAGAACAAATACCCTCTGCCCCGTATAGAGGACCTGTTCGACCAAATGAAGGGAGCCTGGGTATTATCCAAGATTGATCTTTGGTTGAGATACCTCCAACTGAAGATTAAGACCTCCGATATACCCAAGACTGCCTTTCGAACACGGTATGGTTCGTATGAGTATACCGTTATGTCTTTTGGGTTAACGAATGCACCTGCATATTTCATGTACCTCATGAAAAAGGTCTTCATGGAGTACTTGGACAAGTTCGTCGTGGTTTTCATCGACGATATCATGGTGTATTCAAAAAGTGAGGAAGAACATGAGGAGCATTTGAGATTGACCTTGCAGAAACTGTGAGAGCATCAATTGTATGCCAAGCTCAGCAAGTGTCAATTCTGGCTAAATGAGATATCGTTCCTAGGCCACATCATCTCCGAGGAAGGAGTATCAGTTGATCCCGGAAAAGTGGGAGATGTTCTGAAGTGGAACCAACCACAAAATGTGAGAGACATTCGGAGTTTTCTTGGGATGGCTGGATACTACCGACGCTTCATAAAGGACTTCTCCAAGATAGCAAAGCCTATGACGGAGCTATGGATGAAGGGAAAGGCGTTCTAGTGGACATCAGCGTGCCAGGAAAGCTTTTAGGAGCTCAAGAAAAGGCTAACAACCGCACCGGTTTTGGTATTGCCGGACGTAAGCAAGAGCTTTGACATATATTGTGATGCATCAAGACAAGGGCTTGGATGTGTGCTCATGCAAAAAGGACAAGTGGTAGCCTATGCGTCGAGACAACTAAAGAAGCACGAGCTGAATTACCCCACGCATGACTTGGAACTTGTAGCCGTGGTGCATGCATTAAAGATTTGGAGACATTATATCCTTGGCCACCGATGTGAGATTTATACGAATCACAAAGCCTCAAGTACATATTCACCCAAACGGATGAATTTGAGGCAACGTCGACGGTTGGAACTCATCAAGGATTATGATGTTGGAATCAACTATCACCCCGGAAAGGCCAATGTAGTAGCTGATGCATTGAGCAGAAAGGGAGCATGTCACCATCTCACGGTTCGGGAGCTACCACCCGAGCTACGAAAGGAGTTCGAACGGTTACATTTCAGGTTCTTGATCGAGATGGAAGTGATGGAACTCCACTCTTCGCTGGAACAAGAGATGGCCAAGCAACAGATGAGGAGATCAAGGAGATCAAGGAAAGAATCCAACAAGGCATATAAAAGGACTTCAAGGAAGATGAGAAGGGTATGCTTTGGCTAGGAAAAAGGATTTATGTGCCTAACGTGAAGCACATCCACGACACAGTATTAAAGAAGGCACATGACTCACCTTATTCCATACATCCTGGAAGTACCAAGATGTACAAGGACCTGAAAACTTGTTATTGGTGGGATGGTATGAAAAGGGACATAGCCGAGTATGTTTCCCTATGCGATACATGCCAACAGGTGAAGGCCGAACATAAAGACCCGCTGGACTGTTGCAACCCTTAAAGGTACCTGAGTGGAAGTGGGAAGACATCAGTATGGATTTCATCGTCGGATTGCCACGTACTCAGTCGGGTTACGACTCCATCTGGGTTATTGTGGACCGATTGACGAAAACAGCCCATTTTCTTCTTGTTAAAACCGCGTACAACGTTGCACAACTAGCTGAGCTGTACATGGAGCAAATCGTGTGCCGTCATGGAGTCCCGAAGAGGATAGTTTCAGACCGGGGTTCTCAGTTTACCTCTAGGTTCTGGAGGAAACTGCATGAAGTCATGGGTACACGACTGGATTTTAGCTCCGCTTACCACCCGTAGACTGATGGACAAACCGAGAGGACAAACCAAATTTTGGAGGACATGTTGAGGGACTGCGCCTTGAAACATGGGCGTAGTTGGGATAGGAGCTTGCCATATGCCAAGTTCTCGTACAACAACAGCTACTCGGCCAACTTGAAGATGTCACCTTTTGAAGCATTGTACGGTAGACGGTGTAGAACACCACTGTTTTTGAACGAGACCGGAGAGAACCAAGTGTTTGGACCTGAAGTGCTACAAGAAGCTGAGAAGCAAGTCCAAACAATACGGGAGAACTTGAAGGCTGCTCAGTCAAGACAGAAAGGCTATGCGGACAATAGGCGAAGGAAGTTGACTTTCGAAGTAGGAGACTTCGTATACCTTAAGGTATCGCCTATCCGAGGCCAACGACGTTTCAACGTCAAAGGCAAGTTAGCACCTCGCTACATCGGGCCATTTAAGATTTTGGGCAAGCGAGGAGAAGTAGCCTATCAATTAGAGCTCCCAATGCACCTATCCGACGTGCATGACGTGTTTCACGTATCCCAGCTCAAGAAGTGTTTGAGAGTGCTAGAAGAGCAAGTACCGATCAAAGAGCTCGAACTTCAAGAGGATCTGACCTATGTAGAGCACCCTGTCCGAATTTTGGACGTAAAGGAAAGGGTCATAAGGAACAAAGTGATCCGTTGGTGCAAGGTACAATGGAGCCATCACACGGAAGCTGAAGCTACATGGGAACGTGAGGAAGACATCAAGACAGAATTCCCTCATATATTCTCCACTATCGAATCTCGAGGGCGAGATTCAATTTAATGGGGGAAGGTTTGTGACACCCTCAATTTCATATTCATGCATGCATTCATATTTTATGTAGAGAAACATTTTAAAATAAGTAGAAACAGAGAAGAAATAAAAAAGATAGCCGAAAAGAGCCAATTCCAGTTCGCCTAGAGTGCCGTAGACATTTCTCGCGGCCCGCTGGCCACATGGCGCCTTCGGAGCTCATCCCCGCAAACGGGGAGAGGTCCGCCGCTAACTGGCTACGTGGCAGGCTCGGAGCTTGCCTCTGTGAAAGGAGCGAGGTTCGACCCCGTGGGACATGCGTTGCCCCCGAAGCTAGCCTCTGCGGAGGAGCGAGGACAGCCCCGCAGGACACGTGTCGCCTTCGAAGCTAGTCACTGTGGAAAAGAGAGGACCAGCCGCACGGGACACGTGTTGCTCTCGGAGCTCACCTCCGAGAGGTCCGGCCCCGCTAGACACGTGTCACTCTCGGAGCTTACCTCCGGGAGGTCCGGTCCTACTGGACACGTGTCATCCTCGGAGCTCACTTACGAGGAGAAGACACTGCAGGACACGTCAGCCTCGGAGCTCGCCTCCGAGAGGTCCCTCCATAAAGGAGGTCCGACACTACCGGACACGTGTCGACCTCGGAGCTCATCTCTGAGTAGAAAGGAAGTCCGATGCTGTTAGGACACATGGCACTACCAGAGCCACCTCCGAAGAGAGGGGAGGTCCGGCATTAACACGTGGCACTCTCGGAGCCCACCTCCGAAGAGAAGGGAGATCCGGCACTGACACATGGCACTCCCGAAGCTCACCTCCGAAGAGAGGGGAGGTTCGGCACTGACACGTGGCGCACGCGGAGCTCACCTCTGAGGGAGAGGGAGGTCCCGACCCGCCAGGACACGTGGCGCACGCGGAGCTCACCTCTGAGGAGAGGGAGGTCCCGCCCACCTGACACGCGGCACAACCGGAGCCCGCCTCTGAGGAAAAGGAAGGCCCGGCCTCCGTAGGACACATGGAGCCTCTGGAGCTCATCATCGAGGAGGTGACAAGATCTGAAGCGGTTTTTCTTCTGTACGCTGGGGAATACCGACCCGGAAGGAAACCGACACGATTTCCACATTGCTACCGCACCGAATCAAGTGAAGATAAGTTGTTAAGATCCAAAAACAATTTGAATAGGACTCTTATTCGAATTCTGATCAGAGTAGGACTCTTCGTTTTCCTGTTATAAATAGAACCGAAAACATTTGGCCGCAAGTACTTCTTTTCCACCTCCTGAATCGACGACTTGGAGCCCTAGCCGCCAACTCACTGAGCTAAACTCCTTTCGCCAGAGATCAACCACGGTTGAGACCGCTGACAAGCCCCGACTTGCTCTCCGTCGTTGGAAGAGAGCCCCGACGATCTGTCTTGCTAGGAGGAAGGTCCCGACACCAAGGAGAAGTAAGGTAGGTCTCCAGTACCACCTTACGACATCATCGCGGTTTTCTTCACATCTGTTCCCTCGATCCCTTCGAACAGAATCCTTTTCATGGACAGATCACGTGTTGATCGGTTTGATCTAGATCTTGAGTGCAGATAATCACCACGTCCACATTTGATCTTTACACCTCTGTTCATCGTAAAACCCCATGCAAGCTATTAAAACATGCAAGAACACGTACAAACTAAACTGCATCATAGGATTAACATGCATATGCATCATTGCATCTTGAGTAAAGATTGTGCATGATAATTGATTGTTGTGAACCTTGTATGTGCATGATCATGAGTAGAAGGACAAGCTCAGGGAGCTATCTACGACGAACTACAACTGCAAGACTTCGAGATTCCAGAGCAACAAAAACCACAGGAACAAGGCAAGTGCCCCTTGACCATATTGATCCCATGTTTTTGAAACTGTTTTGTTTGCGAAAAGGTGTGTGTGCTTGAGTCAACTTGATGGGAAACCCTTCCATAGGAGTTTACTAGTTTTGTAAACCACCCTTGTCACTGGGAAAGTTGATGAGTCAGGTATGGTTTTTGCTTTTATGCTTCGCCAAGTCCATGGGATATGGGAAGCGAGATAGGATGTGTCTAGCTACTGCACTCATAAGAATAATGATAAAAGAACTTGATGATGAACATGAATCAGGGGATATCTAGGCAAGTTTGGTTTGTGGATGAGGTAGAATGAGATGGTGGTTTACTTGCCGTAGATCTAAGGACCGGTTCATGCGAGCACATGCCAGGAATACAGTGCCACCACAAGGCCATGTATGGGTGCGGCTTAGCTGAGTAATTAGGAAAGTTAATAGATTGTTATGGACCGTGGAAGGCGCGGGGAATGGGAGTCTAGTGAGGACTGCCCTGGGTACTGCATGGCACAAGAGGGGCCCTGTAGGTGGGAGAATTGGAGATTCGAGCATGCTGGTGAAACCTTATTGAGTCCATACATCTAGTAGCCCCTTTGTAAAAGCTATTTTGTGATCTCTTGACCATACACCAACGGTTGTGTGCTGGTATAATGGAGGTTCTGCAGTCGCCGACGGGTGACGAAATCACAAACTTGTGGGTAAAGTGGTGCCACCTCTGCAGAGTGTAAAACTATCATGATAGCCGTGCTTCAGGTCACAAGCGCCTGGACATCCCACATGATTAGATGGGATGGTTTTTGGGATGGTATTGGTTTGGTTATGGTTTGGTCTTTGGATTTGGTTTTCGGGACTGTTGAGTCCAGGTAATGAGATTGGTTGCATGACAGTTGAGTCATGGCAATGCGATTTGATCTCGGTTATGAGATGGAATTGAATATGAGATGAGATGGTAGTGAATACGAGATGGTATTCATGAGCATGTGAAAAGTTCAGAAAGATAAATGTTCGGATGAGATTTGAAAAGTGGTGAATCATGGTGGAGGTATGTTGATGTTTAAATACATGTTGGGATTACATTCACTTAAAGCTAGTTGCTGTTTTTATCGTGTTTTGAGAAATAAATTTTGCTTTCTGCAATGAGCCTTTTTATACCCACCTTGTTGTAAGCTATATGTCATACTTTCCACACTTGCAGAGTACGTCATGTACTCACCCTTGCATTATTATACATCATCAGCAACAGGAGAGGAGTACTATGAAGACCACGTGGAGTATTAGGAGTGTGATCTACCCTCAACCTTGCCTGTGGAGTAGAGATGGAGCCGCTGCTGCTGCTTCTTAGTTACTTCCGCTGATAGAATGAGACTTCCGCTGCTAGAATAAGACTTCTGCTGCTAGAATAGATTAGAGACTTCCGCTGCAACAGAGATTGATGTAATAAAGTACCTGAACATATTCATTCGTGGTTATATATATTCTGAATTCAGTTTGTGGATTAAATGTATATGTGATGAACATCCTGGGCACACATACGCATCAGTCTCGGTTCTGAGAGGTTTTTCTTCTCGGGATAGGGGCGTCACAGCCAGCTCCTGCTCGGTGTTCCTCGCTGCAGACCGAAGCCCCAGCCTTCTTTTCCCCGCACTTGAGACGGCCAAATACAGTTTTGCTTGTCGCTCCTCGTTCTCGTGCAAGAACAGAACCACAAGCACTGTCGCCTCGGTTGCTTGATGGGAGACCACGCTAGCTCATATGTGAATCCATTCTGCGCTGCAAAATGGAAACCTAGACTCTCCTACTACATCCTAGTCACGAAAACGAGCCGAGTTCGGCTTCCCTCGACCACAACCGAGCGTTTTCACGGCGACCGGAAAAGTACCGAACCTCAGGCTCACGTGGACAGCCCTAACGGGAGCTTTTCACACCCGAGCAGAGGCACTCACGGACGCACCAGATCATCGTTCTGCTTCCATCCAAATATCAGCCCAAGCCGTTGATCATCGCCGAAGTATTTCCAGTTTTACTGCCCGTTGGTGCCAACCGAGTTCTCGGTAAGAGTTCGGCAAATTCTCGGTCAATCCTTGTTTCTAGTGCCTAAGATCGCATACATATGCTCTAGACTCATTAGCGCACCTTCACGATCGTTAAGATTGGCTGTAGAGACACTATTTCATGTTTTTAAGACGGCGCACTGTCGGTACAGCCTCGGGCGCATGGTGAGAGAAACCTTAGAGATTCTTCCGAGCTAGTTGATGTTCATGTTGAGCATCTACAAGTCCCACCAGTGCTCTAGATCCTTGAAACTGAAGGTTTGAAGGGCTAGGGTATCGGGCTGACGTTGCCGGAGTAGGCTTTTTGCCGCCGCACGTCGCAAGCTCGGTTAGGAGCATCGCCGGCCCGAGGAAACCAGTCCAGCGTGTTCAGCATGTGTGCTTATGCCCTGGCGGTGAATTTGTGCACCGGGAAAGGCTGGGACGCCGAAGTCCGACATGCTCCGGCGAGCGCGGGCGCGCGAGAACCGGCCGAGGTAGAAGAAGACCTCGCCGGACCCACGTGTCAGCCTCTGTTTCGGGTAGGCCGGATCTTCTGCGGCACCAGATCATTTTGTGGCTGCGCGACTTAAAGCTGTAACCCAGTGTGTCCTCGCTTCTGGAAGCACCAGGTGCCCTGGGGGCCCAACGGCAGAATTTAAACGCATCCCCGGGTTTTCTGATTTTCCAGATTTTCCCTAAACTTCAAACACACATAACTTTTGCTAGGAGTGTCCAAATGAAGTGAACCAAATTTTGTTGGATTCAGCTCTCTCAGTAATTTCCAGCAAAACAAGATGCACTCCATGAAAACCCTTAATTCCCCAGAATTAATTCTCCAAAGTTTAAACTTTTGGGGATTTGAACTGGAGATTCCCATGGTGGAAAATTCTGATATTTCGCCAGGATGTTCATGGTAATATCACTGAGTCACATGAAAAATTTCAGATCCATCCGAGCTCATTTAGTCTACCTAATGTGATTAAGTAAACTGGTTCACAGAAAAAGAAAAATGTCCAGAAACATTTTTTCAGAATTCCTCTGAACTTCTTTAGCTCATATCTTTTGCTAGGATTCTCCAAATTAGATGCAACCAATTCCATTAGAACCATGTTAAAATCTTGTTTCCAAATCATGGCTTGATCCATGAAAATCCCTATAAAACCATAGGAGCTCTAATTATGGCCAAATACACATTTATTTGTGCAGGGCTAAAATGAACTTTGCTTCAATTAAAATTTTGCCAACTCCCTGTTTAAGTTGTCACCAAACCCCAGTAAAAATTTCAGAGTCAAAAGGGCTGTCTAGCTAGGGTTATAGTCTTCACATTATCAAATTAAATCAAATGCATTTAAATTGACACGCATCATATTTTCATTTTCGTGTAGTCGCTAAGGCCGAGGAGGAACCGGAGATACTTGATTGTATCCCTCTGGAAGAGAGTTCACTCGACGACTAGCAACAAGGCAAGCTCCGGTTTGCATTAACCCTTTTATAAAGTCTTATGTTTTGATCGCTTACCTTATGCATTTCCTACAATGTGCATTAGAGTCTTGATTGGAAACCCAATTGCATAGCCAAGAGAACCAAGGATTTTGGTCTTAGGATTTAAACCTCGAGTAGCCACTGCAATGCCCAAATGGTATTGGATTCGGTACAATTCGAGTAGTTTGAACTACTCGCGAGAATAGGCTTAGAGGCACACCATTCGGTTAGAGAAATAAAAAATGAATCACATGGCAAGAAAATGAGACCGAGTGGAGAGTAAGGGCAGCAGGACTTTGGGACCTGGGTGCCATAGCTCTGCTTGTGTCAATTGAGTAGCAAGCCGTGTGCGGGCCTGTTGAACAAATTAGAACTGTACCGAAGATCTGCCAGCTATATGGGAACCGGGAAACCGATGTAATTCGGGTAGCAATCTGTTGAGGCATTGCTTGTCGTCCAGAGGGTAGGTTGAGAGCAGTGAGGTGTAAATCGGCTAGCAGGCACCGAGGATGTTCTGCGTAGGGACCTCCTGCTCGGGACGACAGGACCAGTTCAACACTTGGCTAATGGATGAAAGGTGGTTGCGTACGACGTCCGTGATGGTTGCTGTAGGCAACATCGAGTACGGGCGTATATGACGGGTTATTCGGGTAACCCTGCAGGTGTAAATCGATTATAATCACCGTCCCTCCCGGTCAGTGAGTACCACTTGTTCACTGTACCGTGACATAGAAAGAATAGGCTAGTTGTCATGATAAAATGTTGCTGGTTGAAAGTATTACATTGTTTGTTATTGAAATGCTTTAGTTTAGAGCAAACCAAAGTTCTTTTCAACTTTCGGCAAGTTCCATAATGGGAATGTGTTTCTTGTTTGATTGCGGACTCCTTATGTGGCTTAGCACAAGGTTTTCCAATAATCTGAGTCTAAAAATTGAAAGTAAGGATCAACTACTTAGGCAAGTCCTTATGCAAAGAACTTCCTATTGTGCACTTCAAATTCCGCATGTAGAGTTACATGTTAGGTAAGATGGGTCAGTCTTGCTGAGCCATCGTGCTCACTGCTTGTTGTTGAAGCGTTTGCAGGGTTCTACAAGAAGGATGCTCCCGAGGAGCAGACGGACCCCCAAGAGGAACCATTGTCGAATAGGAGCCGTGCACGCCGCTGTGTTAGTGTGTGCGTGTGTGCTAGTGAGATCGCTTAGTCTACGCCCGTGAGTGTAGACTTCAATGATATTTTGATGTAACTATATTGATAAACAAGTTTATGTAATAAAATGTAGCTTCCGCTTGTTGCCTTTTTCGTGTGTTATCTGGTGCTGTCCATCGCAGCACCCCTCAGCGAGATCCTGGATTGTCGGGACCGTCGGGTCTTCACAGCGTGGCATCAGAGCATCGTTGAGGTTTAACGCACTTAAAAAGGCTAGATTTTCAAAAACTCAGTGAGGAACGTGTTATTAGCCCATATAAGGATGTTATTAGTGTATAGAAAGTCGCAACAATAACCTATTTGCTATGTCGTAAAATCATGCATCTCGGGACTATTTATGTCTTGGGGGTGCATGTAAGCGCTGTCCACCAGTGCGCACAAGCTTAAGGGTGGAGCCTCACGGGTGGCAGGTAACCCGACCAGCTTTGGTATCCTCTATGACTCTTCATGTCATTTGTGGTATTCGAGCAACGCCAGTCCCCGGCGTGCTACGGGCAGGTAGGTGGAGACCCCATCACATGGTTGGTAACATGAACACATAGCTCAAGGCGTGTTTGGCTTGAGAACACCCGTGCGAGTGACGATGGACGGGTGTATGAAACTGTTATGACTGAACCTGATGATTGTGTGGTTTATTGCAGGTAGTCTAACTACAAATCGGTATCCGAGTAGATTAAGTAAGCGAGAGTCGTTTAGGGCCACTAAATTAACAATGCCGGCTAAGTCCGATATAAGGTTTCTTTGTGAAGAACATACCGGCATGACTTGGGTGACGCTTCGACGTCGCAGTCCACTAAATGATCAACTTCAGTGTAAAAGTTGAAAATTTTGATCCATAGCATTAAAATGTTGATTTAAACTGCTTCCCTTGATCAGGATTTCCAAAGTATGCAAGTTTCAACTTATATTATTCTAGGAACAGAGTCCTCTGTTTTCAGCTGAAATAATGCTGAAGTATACAGAGTGTAGAGCTCGAGTGATTTTGACGATAAGGTGGTATGATACATTTATAGAAAGCTTTGGAAGATTTCTACAACTGTTCTATTGATGTCCAGGGGTGTTTCATCCATTAACTTGTCGAAATCTGCAGACGAGTTGAAACTGTCCAGAAAACACGACAGAGTGAATACTCTCTGTAAAATGAGCATAACTTCCTGCATAAAAATCCTAAAATTGAAAATGAGGCAGTTCTGAAAATTTATGAGATAGGATACAACTTTGTAACAGGAAGGTTTGTCAAATTCAGTATAGAATTAACTGGAATTCTTGAATCAATGCAGTACCTCAAGCAGGGAGGTGCTGCACAATTTTCTCCAGAAATTCTGTTGACTTTGACATATCATAACTATTGAACCAAGACAGATCTTATGGCAAAAAAATACATTCTAGAAATATATTGAAGTTAACTTTAACTTTTATATTGAACTCTAGAACTGCTTTTTCCCTTAACATGGTCCAAAGGGAAACTGGTCAGTGCTGTCAGTTAGGGCAGCAGACCAGAAATCAAATTTGTTCTATGTTTGATTTATGTTTCCAAGTTTTATGAGTTCAATGACATGTTTTATTATATAACTCACTGATTTACTGTTGAAAGTAATATTTTGTGGCGGACCGGGATCCGCTCATCCAAGATCGCAGAGGGTGGTGCCGCGCGATGCGACACCCGACAGTACACGTCATAAGAACATAATATATTACATGGAAAAACAAACTGAATGTACAAGGTAGTACACTTCTCAGTTACAAACTAGGGTCTTTATTACACAGCGGAAGTTTCTTTTGTACAACTCACGCCCGCCTATCTAGCAAAAGTCGGTTGCCCAGCCCTAGGGCAACCCACACTAGCTGCACGTCTCAGCTCAGCGCGGCGTGTACGGCTCCCACTCAGCCGTGGTCCCCGACGGAGGGTAACTCTCACCGGTGGACTCATACTCCGAGTCCGTGGGTGGCTCCTCACCTGAAAAACACTTAAGCAGCAACCATGAGCACGAAGGCTCAGCAAGGCTTAACCGACTCACCTAAGCATGAAACTCTACATGAGGTATACCAAGACATAGGATAGCAATGTTGCAGCAAATGGACACGCCTACACGTTCATCCTTAGTTCATCTTTTAGCAACAAGTTAACGATTCATAACGCTGAAATTTAGTGAGCAATATTTGGTGGCACACATGTAACAATACAATTATATCATAACAGCAATATTGAATCATAACATTTCGTTCATTAATCTACGTTACGACGCAGTGAACAAGCGGTACTCGTCACCACGAGGGACGGCGAATCGACTCGATATACACCTGCAGGGAAACCCAAAGAGCACGTCACGTACGCCCATCCGTGGAGCTGCACAGCACGCTCACTCGATGTTGTACAAGACAACCTTTCACCCAACAGCCCAAACGTCGAACCGGTCGCACCGAAATGAGCATGAGGTTCCCCACACAGAGCATCTCTCTATGCCCATTGGCAGATTTCCACCTTGCTGCCCTCAGCCTACGCCTATAAATCGGTGCGTTATGCCTCGACGCCCGGAGGTTTAGGCTACATCTGTTTATCGGGGCCCATATATCCGATATGCCTTCGGTACGTTCAATACTTGTTCAGCAGGGCCGCACACGGATCGGTCCTCAATCGACACAGGCAGGGCCGCACACACAAGACTTCCCCTTGCTGCGCCCTAGCCCCTGCCTAGTCTCATTTTCATTACTAAAGTGATCTCACATCACTCAACCGAACCTGTGTGTCCCAAGCCTATCTCGCGAGTAGATTCCAACTACTCGACTTGTACCGAAGTCCTATGACTCATTAAGCATAGCCTGTCTACTCGAGGTCTTAGACACTACCCTCACTCTTTTAGGAATCTTTGGTTATGCAAGTGGGGTTCCATTCATCCTACACCTAACGCACATACATACTTCATATGACACATGTAAACAAAGTAAAACTTATAAAAAGGTTAATGCAAACCGGGGCTTGCCTTGCTGCTGCTGGTCAGTAGTTAGTTCCTCGTCCGGAAGAAGGAAGTCCAGCACTTCCGGAGTCTCTTCTTCAATGGCTACACGTTGAATATAATACTACATGTAAATTTAAATGCAATGTGTAAACTTGAATACTTATTTACTACTAACTCTAGCTAGCCCTCCCCTTTGGTTCTGAAATTTTTATTGTGGCTTGGTAGGGTCCTAACCAGAGTCTTGACCAAGTTTCATTTGAAACAAAGTTCATTTGCACCTTGTACAAATAAAAGCCCACTCGGTCAATATTTGAGCCTCTGAATAATTCCAGGGGTTTTCATGGCTCCAACCATGACTTTCTGGAAATTAGACTTTAAGATGGTTCTAATGGAGTTGGTTTCATGTCATTTGAAGAATTCTACAGAAAGTTATGCCCTAATTAAGATTTGAGAAAATCTAAAAAATGTTTCTGTACATTTTTCTATTTTCTCAGGGCAGTTCTCTTAATCACCCGATTAGTGTAATTAAATGAACTTGGATGAGTCTGAAAATTTTACTGGTATTCAGGGATTTTCCAATGAACCTTTCAGCCAAATTTCAGAATTTTTCATAAAGTAGTTTTCCAGATAAAATTCCCAACAGTTTAAATTTTAGGGATTTAATTCTGGAAAACTATTCACTTTCATGAGCTGAATTTGGTATTGCTGGAAAGTGCTCATAGAGCTAAATCCAAAAAAATTTGGTTCACTCGATTTGGAGATTTCTAGCCAAAGTTATGAGGACTTGAAGTTTGGAAGAATTCTGAAAATCGGGGGAAAGGTTTAAACTCTCGGGGCCCGTGGGGACACGTGTTGAGCGTGGAGGTGTCCGGCACACCGGGGATACCACACGTGTCGAGCGTGGAGGTGTTCGGCACACCGGGGCTCACAGGGTATTTGCGCGCCAGCACAGCCGATCCCCGGCCACACCCGATCCTGATTTAAATTCTTCAGCCGCTGACACGTGGGCCAGCCGGCTTCGTCTTCCTCCCGCCGTTCTCTCGCGCCCGCGCCGCCGACCTCGCCGGAGCAGACTCGGGGCTCGCCGGCTCGCCGCTGCCGGACCTCCCATGGTCTGAAAATCGCCGCTAGGGGGTTGTCGACGTTGAGGAACACGTTGGTGGTGACAGGTCGGGCTGGGGGTGACCGGAAATAGCTCGGCGACGTGCCACGGCCTCGGTTGAGGTTCGACACCGTCAACCGTGGTTTCTAAACCCGCCAACACCTCGAACAAACGGCCCTACAGAATCAGTGTACCTCTAGGAAGCTCGACAAGGTGTTAAAAGGGTTCAGGGATGGCGGTAAGTCGGTCGGCACCGTGTGACCGACCGTGCCCGCCATGACCGCCCTCGACAGTTTCACGCTACGGATGCAGAAAATTCGTCACTCCTAGACAGTTTCACGCTACGGATGCAGAAAAGAACTTGATCGCTGGCTAGTCCAGCGTCTATGTGCAAGATTTGATGACCTCCGAAAGATCATAGAGCGAGAATTTAAAGAAACCGTACCGGAAGCTCGGTTTACGGTCGCCGGAGCAAAAACTGGAAATTCTCTGCGGATTCTTCACGGTTGGCTTCCAAACTTGGAGGAGAGCAGCACGGTGGTCGCGCGCTCCTGTTGGCTCTCTCGCTGGACCATGAAAACGCCTGTGGAACGCTGCCCACGGCCACCTGATTCTCGGCTGAGGCTAGGTCGCCGCGGTGGCGATCGTCTTCGGGCAAAGGAAGTCAGAGCTCGGGGTTTCTGGCGTTGGGGAGGTGGAGTGCGACCTCAGGTGGCTGTCTAGCAGCTCAGGGACGAAGGAGGAGATGGTTTTGCTCGTTTTCCCGATTGAGCAGAGAGCTGTGGCGAGAAACAATGCCACTGCTCGGGTTTGCCCGCGAGAAGATAAAGCCGGCCGACTCCTGCTCGGCTGAGACGGTGCCGGTCGCATGGGGGCGCGAGCCAGCCGCCCTGGGCGCCAGCGCGCGGAGAGGGAACAGCTGGTGGCGCCGGTAGCTGCTCGGTGGAATTTCCCACCGAGACTCTGACTTTGGGTGCAAGTTTCTCCTTCTCCCCTCTATGACATGTGGGTCCCACCCGGGGTTTTAACCTCTGAAATTTATTCCTAATCACTGTTGTAAACAGTGAGCCCCATAATACCCCTGGTGATTCAAATTATTCACCCCTGAGCCATTTGAATTGAATAGAATTCAAATTGGGTTCGGTTTGAGTGAATTTCAGCACAAGTTCAGTTTTGAATTCAAATAAAGTTTGAATTCGTCCCACTTAGCTCATGTCAAGATCAACTCCAAATGGAGTGAAAATTGGTGTGTGAGCTCACAAAAATGTGCTGAATAAGAATATGCCTCCCATTTTTAAATTCATGGGATAAAAACAGTTTGAATTTGAATGTGGTTTCAAACTGTCCTCTTTCTATCTATACCCAAAATGACCTCACAAAGGTTTTGAATTTGGGTGAAACTTGGCATGGACATCCTTAGCAATGTGTAGGAGTTTTCATAAGTCCAGCCCACCTATATCACATGTGGGAAATACCACTTTTGCAATATGTGAGTTTGTTCTCTAATGAGCATGTTGATGGTGGTTACATGCTCCTTATTTGTGTTCATCATCTTTCCTCAAATGAGGTGTGTGTCATGTGGTGATGAACACTTCAAATGTGTGCCCAACACTGAGGCCCTTACATTCCTCCCCCCTTAAAAGAATCTCGTCCCGAGATTACAAAAGAAGAGATAGCGATGTAGTAGGGACTTACCCGTGTTGAGAAGCCATGAACTCCGGGTAATTTGAGTGAAGGAATTCCTCGCTCTCCCACGTCGCTTCTTCCACGGTGTGGTTACTCCAGAGGATCTTGTAGAACCACAACGTTCTGCTACGCGTGGTTCGGGCTTTCTCATCAAGAATTTCCACCGGATACTCATCATATGTTAAATCCGATTTCAGCTCGCTGATGTCTTCGGTAGGAACAGCAGCTGTATGCTTCAAACATTTTCGCAGTTGCGAAACATGGAAAACATCATGGACACCAGCCAGGGATGCCGGTAGCTCCAATGTATACGCTGCTGGTCCACACTTCTCGGTGATAGCGTAGGGTCCAATAAAATGGGGAGCGAGCTTCTCCTTCACACCGAACCGGTGCACGCCCTTCATCGGAGACACGCGGAGGTACACGTGTTTCCCAACATCAAAATGCAACGGTCTACGCCTCTTATCAGCGTAGCTCTTCTGTCGGGATTGAGCGGCCTTCAAATTGGCTTGAATTGTCCGAAAGCGCTCTTCGGCGTCGTTCACCACATCAACCCCGAATGTGACCCTTTCACCGGACTCGCACCAATTTAATGGGGTGCGGCATTTGCGACCGTAGAGAGCTTCGTAGGGTGCCATCTTGATACTCGCCTGATAGCCGTTGTTGTACGAGAATTCCGCCAATGGTAGGTGATCATCCCAGTTCCTACCATGGTGGATGGCACATGCTCTCAACATGTCTTCTAATACTTGATTCACCCTCTCTGTTTGGCCATCTGACTGAGGGTGATAGGCGGATCCTGATCAACTTAGTACCCAATGCAGCGTGTAGCTGCTCCCAGAAGCGAGATACAAATAATGCACCTCGATCTGAGACAATGGTCTTGGGTACCCCGTATAGGCATAGAATCTTCGCTATGTATAGCTCCGCATATTTGCCGGCATTGTAACGTGTATTCACCGGAATGAAGTGAGCCGTCTTGGTTAACCGATCAACGATTACCCATATGGAATCATGCTTGTTGGATGTTAGGGGTAATCCCACAATGAAATCCATGCTCACATCTTCCCATTTCCATGCCGGTATCTTCAGGGGTTGCAACAGCCCTGATTTCTTCATGTGATCAGCTTTCACTCGTCTACACGTATCGCACTCAGATACGTACTTAGCTACCTCCCGCTTCATCCGTGTCCACCAAAATTTCTTTTTCAAATCTTGGTACATTTTGTTGCTACCCGGATGAATGGAGTATTTGGACAAGTGAGCTTCATCGAGGATTTTCTTCCTCAACTCCATATCTCGGGGTACGACTATGCGGTCATTAAACCACAGCGTCCCCTCATCATCCTCCCGGAAACACTTGATCTCTCCATTGTCTATCCATCTCCGGAGATGTGCCATGCCTTTATCCGTCTTATGAGCTGCAATGATGTCCTCCCTAATAGTAGGGATGAGGGCAAGGTTGTACAGCGATCCATAAGGAACCAAGTATAGACTTGGCTCTTCCTCCTCCACCGGTGTAATGGTGTGGTGATGGACATGTGATTTCCGACTCAGCGCGTCGGCAACCACATTCGCCTTGCCAGGGTGGTAATGGATCTCAATCTCATAATCTTTGATCAGCTCTAACCACCTCCTTTGCCTCATATTCAGCTCCTTCTGGGTGAAAATGTATTTCAAGCTCTTGTGGTCGGTGTAGAGATGCACTAGATTCCCTAGGAGATAGTGCCTCCATATTTTTAGCGCCAAAACCACTGCAGCAAGCTCAAGATCATGAGTGGGATAATGCTGCTCATGTTTCCGAAGTTGGCATGAGCCATATGCGACCACACGTCCTTCCTGCATCAACACGCAGCCGAGCCCAATAACAGACGCATCACAATACACGTCAAAGGGCTTTGTTGTATCCGGCTGAGCTAATACCGGGGCTGTGGTGAGATGCTTCACCAATGCTTGGAACGCTCCTTCACACGCCGTGTTCCAAACATACTTCGTCCCTTTCTTCAGCAATTCTGTCATCGGCTTAGCGAGCTTGGAGAAGCTTGGAATGAATCTCCTATAGTATCCCGCTAATCCGAGGAATCTTCTGACTTCATGAACTGAAGTGGGAGCTTTCCATTTCAGCACTTGCTCTATTTTGCTTGGGTCAACCGCAATGCCTTCTGCAGAGATGATATGCCCCAAGAATGGCACTTGGCTGATACAAAACTCACATTTTCTGAACTTGGCGTAGAGCTTGTGGTCTCACAATCGTTGAAGAACGATTCGTAAGTGTTCGACATGTTCGGCTTCTGTCTTGGAGTAAACCAAGATATCGTCGATAAACACTACCATGAACTTGTCCAGCTCCGGCATGAACACCGAGTTCATGAGATACATGAAATGGGCTGGAGCATTTGTGAGACCAAAGGACATGCCGAGATATTCATATAGTCCATATCTCGTCGAGAAGGCCGTCTTCGGGATATCCTCCGCCCGGATCTTGATCTGGTGATATCCAGAGCGAAGGTCCATCTTTGAGAACACACTTGCACCCACAAGTTGATCAAACAATATGTCGATGCGGGGCAGTGGGTACTTATTCTTGATGGTGACGGCGTTGAGCGGCCGGTAGTCCACACACAGCCTCAAGATTTCATCTTTCTTCTTCACGAACAGCGCCAAGCATCCCCAAGGCGAGGAACTCGGCCTAATGAAACCCTTTCTCAACAGATCATTGAGCTGTTCTTTCAGTTCCGCCAGCTCATTTGGAGCCATCTTGTATGGTCTCCGTGATATGGGCGTAGTCCCGGGTGCAAGTTCAATCTTGAACTCGACATCCCGCTCAGGTGGCATGCCCGGAATATCATCCGGGAACACGTCGGGATACTCCCGGACTACAGGGATGTCCTCCAATTTGAGAGCTTCAGTATCGTTGATCACTGAAACTTCCCGGACTGGATTATCTAATAATAGGGACTGCGGACGGTGTAATGGGGAGTTGAGGTGAACCGTCCGTGATAGTGTTTCCAGGACAGCGCCATGGTAGCTTAGCCATGACATCCCCAAGATTGCATCAATCTTCTGTCCCCCTAGGATAATCATAGTGGTGGGATACATCTTCCCACCTAAGCACAGTGGTGCTTTTGGAACCATCATCGTTGCTGAAATCTTTCCTCCCGGCGAGCAGATCATATACGAACACTCGGTTGGAAAGGCTTCCAGCTGATGCTTAGCCACATACGATGCACTTATAAAGTTGTGGGTTGCACCAGAATCAAAAATTATGACGATGGCTTGATGGTTGAGAGTAAACGTACCCGCCAGCACATTGTCTCCCTCTGGGGCGTCCTCATTGTCGAGGTTACGGACACCCCCAGTCCGCTGACCAACCTTCTTCACCGGAGGTCGGCCTCGAGCACCGCCCTGGAACTGCGCTTGGCCGCTGCTCTGCTGCCCCTGGGGACAGTCCTTCGCGAAATGGCCCGCCTGGCCACACGTGAAGCAGGAGAAACAGGGCAGTCCCCCGCTGATCGGTGGACGGAATCCAGGGGCGCGTTGTGGCGGTGGAAACACCCGGGGTACCGTCTGCTGCTGCTGCTGCTGTCTTGGTGGTGGCATCGGCATACGGAACGGAGGTGCCTGAAAGGGACGTCCCCCGAACTGTTGAGGCCGCGCCGGTGGTCGCCACTGCTGCCCGGATGGTGTCCGATACATCATACGGTACTTCTGGGGAGCGCCACTCCCACCGCTGGGTGGAGCGCTGCGCTTCCGCTGCTCAGCTGCCAACTCCCGCAGAGCTTCTTCTTGCATAATCGCGGCATTGACTAGGTCGTTGAATGTGCCGCAATTCCACTGAACGAGGTGCGTCTTCATTTCGGGGTGTAACTCCCGATAGAAATGCTCCCTCTTCTTCTCCTCCGTGGAGATATAGTCTGACGCATATCGCGCCAGATGGTTGAAGGCACGGGAGTAGTCATGGGCACTCCTCCCGCCCTGCTTCAGCTCCAAGAATTTTTGGAACTTCCTCTTCATGATTCCGGGAGGAATGTGATAGGCGCGGAACGCCTCCCGGAACTCTTGCCATTCCACGGCATGGCCAGCCTGTCGTGAGGCGACATAGTTCGCCCACCACGCACCAGCGGCACCGTGGAGTTGCTGCGCTGCGAACAGAGTCTTCTGCCGCTCCGTACATTGGAGCAGCCCGAACTTGGACTCGATGGTCCGCAGCCAGTTGTCCGCCTCCAATGGTTCTTCGGCTTCGGTGAACACTGGAGGGTGCGTACTCATGAAATCCGAGTACGACACTTCACGGGGCTCACGAGGCCCTCTGTCTTGACGTCCCACCGCCTGGGACATATTCTACACGATCGTGCGGAGCAGGTCGGTCTGCTCCTCACGACCTCCCATCAGGTGCCGCTATCACATCCGCTAGAGTAAGCGGAGGCGGCGGTGGTGGCCGCTGCTGCGGGGTGCTGTCGTAGGCCGGTGGCTGGGAGTCATCGCCTCCCCCTTGGCTAGACCCACCAACCTCGTGCATGGTCCTAGTGCGAACCATCTGCAACCATACGACAATAACATCAGTCCCGCAAGAGAGTGCATGCAGTCCAAATGAAATAGATGTAAAACATAATGACAATAAAAACATGCGATACATCTCGTAAGTAGATAGTGTAATAACTTTGCACAAGCTACACCATTACCAGACCAAACACAAGCTAGTTTAATCCAACTTGATGAACCTCCACTTTGGAAGCTCACTATAACTAGGTTTGGCCACCACGAGACATTACTATCGCGTTGTCATCACGTATACCACCCTTAGGGTACAACACCCTCTCCAATGAGTTCAACTGTCATTCTTCTGTCAGAATGACCAGTTTCTACCTATTCCAAGTTTTGATCTGGTTCTGGGCATTTTCATGACTCAAGTTGAATACCAAAGTTAAAGTTAACTTCAGTATCTTTCCAACGAGTATTCAATTGCCCCCAGATCAGCCTTTGTTAAAAAAATTATGCTAATTCAAAGTCAGCAGAATTTCTGGGAGAATTTTTAACAGCACCTCCCTTGGAAGTTGCTGTTTTCCATTCGAGTTTCCACTGAAATCTGTGCTGAAACTTCAGAAACTTTGAATTGCAAAGATATCACACATCTTCTTCTCTTTCTAAGGATGTATCATATGAAATTTTTGGGTTTTGCTACTGGGAGTTATCATTGAAAAACAAAACAGTTCAGAGAATGTTCTACTCTGTCCTGGTTCTGGACAGTTTACATTCCTCTGAGATTTTACCCATCTTAAGGTGAGTTTCAGCTCTGGAAGTCTACAACAAAGTTGTAGAGTACTTAAATACCTTTCCAGAGCTATATAGCACACCTCTCTGGGCTAAAAGACCGGTGAGTTATGCCCTGTTGAAGATCAGCAAACGTGCTGCCCAAAACAGAGCACTCTGTTTTTCATCCCTTTAGCTATCCTGGTCCACTATCCCATTCTTATACCCAACCAGGGTCTTAATTGTTGAACCTAATGATTTTAGTTCCTTGTTCTCAATATTTTCATGCATATGCCTACAATATCTCGGTACTACGTTCCTCACAAAAGAAAATCCTAACCGGATCATACCGGTATATACGTCTCAAGTGTGGCACTAGACGATCTCTCGCACATGTTTTCTACACGGATACATACGTGGTTAGTACCTGCAGAAGACCACACAATGATGGTGCACTCAAAGGTTGTTCATTTCAGGCAGTTCCATATTTAAAAGTAAATACAAATGCCCGTATCATTGCCATACGGCGTCCTTGAGCTAGGTCACGTCTCAAGGTACGTGATCGTGTTTCAACACCACACGACGGGGAACCCGAGTATGTCATGAACGGGTCGTCACGGTTGGGAATGTTATCGACCCAACAGATACCACCTACTGCCCTGCAGGGCACGCCGATGGCAAGCGCTGCGTATGTCCTCCTGGGCTATTCCCAGACGAACACACTCTCGCGTTACTGACCACGCGATGGGGTCTCCACTTACTTGCCTAATGCACGCTAGGGATCAGCGTTTCATATGAACTCAGGAACATGAAGAGTCCAAGAGTTTCATATTGACATCTCACACCAAGCTGTTAGATCAATCCCTGAACCACGTTCCTCGTCAGGGAGAGCTAACCGAAATTGAACCGCTTTCGGTGGCGTTCCTTACCATACTTACCAGAACGTAGGTGCTTCGTTACATAATTGAAATTCAGAATTATAACACATAAGTTAGTCTTTGCCACTTTAAGTAACTATGCTAATATAGTCCTTACTTGGGCAAACTACCGAATCCTCACCGTATACCTAAGTTTTTCCCATAATGCAGTCCTTAAGTACTGTGCTATAACCACTGCAGCTCTGATACAAGGCTGTGGCGGACCGGGATCCGCTCATCCAGGATCGCAGAGGGTGGTGCCGCGCGATGCGACACCCGACAGCACACGTCATAAGAACATAATATATTACATGAGAAAACAAACTGAATGTACAAGGTAGTACACTTCTCAGTTACAAACTAGGGTCTTTATTACACAGCGGAAGTTTCTTTTGTACAACTCATGCCCGCTTATCTAGCAAAAGTCGGTTGCCCAGCCCTAGGGCAACCCACACTAGCTGCACGTCTCAGCTCAGCGCGGCGTGTACGGTTCCCACCCAGCCATGGTCCCCGACGGAGGGTAACCCTCGCCGGTGGACTCATACTCCGAGTCCGTGGGTGGCTCCTCACCTGAAAAACACTTAAGCAGCAACCATGAGCACGAAGGCTCAGCAAGGCTTAACAGACTCACCTAAGCATGAAACTCTACATGAGGTATACCAAGACATAGGATAGCAATGTTGCAGCAAATGGACACGCCTACACGTTTATCCTTAGTTCATCTTTTAGCAACAAGTTAACGATTCATAACGCTGAAATTTAGTGAGCAATATTTGGTGGCACACATGTAACAATACAATTATATCATAACAGCAGTATTGAATCATAACATTTCGTTCATTAATCTACGTTACGACGCAGTGAACAAGCGGTACTCACCACCGCGAGGGACGGCGAATCGACTCAATATACACCTGCAGGGAAACCCAAAGAGCACGTCACGTACGCCCATCCGTGGAGCTGCACAGCACGCTCACTCGATGTCGTACGGGACAACCTTTCACCCAACAGCCTAAACGTCGAACCGGTCGCACCGAAACGAGCAGGAGATTCCCCACACGGAGCATCTCTCTATGCCTGTTGGCAGATTTCCACCTTGCTGCCCTAAGCCTACACCTATAAATCGGTGCGTTATGCCTCGACGCCCGGAGGTTTAGGCTACATCGGTTTATCGGGGCCCATATATCCGATATGCCTTCGGTACGTTCAATACTTGTTCAGCAGGGCCGCACACGGATCGGTCCTCAATCGACACGGGCAGGGCCGCGCACACAAGACTTCCCCTTGCTGCGCCCTAGCCCCTGCCTAGTCTCATTTTCATTACTAAAGTGATCTCACATCACTCAACCGAACCCGTGTGTCCCAAGCCTATCTCGCGAGTAGATTCCAAATACTCGACTTGTACCTTCCTAGTCTCATTTTCATTACTAAAGCTCCGGAAGAAGGAAGTCCAGCACTTCCGGAGTCTCTTCTTCAATGGCTACACGTTGAATATAATACTACATGTAAATTTAAATGCAATGTGTAAACTTGAATACTTATTTACTACTAACTCTAGCTAGCCCTCCCCTTTGGTTCTGAAATTTTTATTGTGGCTTGGTAGGGTCCTAACCAGAGTCTTGACCAAGTTTCATTTGAAACAAAGTTCATTTGCACCTTGTACAAATAAAAGCCCACTTGGTCAATATTTGAGCCTCTGAATATTTCCAGGGGTTTTCATGGCTCCAACCATGACTTTATAGAAACTAGACTTTAAGATGGTTCTAATGGAGTTGGTTTCATGTCATTTGAATAATTCTACAGAAAGTTATGCCCTAATTAAGATTTGAGAAAATCTGAAAAATGTTTCTGTACATTTTTCTATTTTCTCAGGGCAGTTCTTTTAATCACCCGATTAGTGTAATTAAATGAACTTGGATGAGTCTGAAAATTTTACTGGTATTCAGGGATTTTCCAATGAACCTTTCAGACAAATTTCAGAATTTTTCACAAAGTAGTTCTCCAGATAAAATTCCCAACAGTTTAAACTTTAGGGATTTAATTCTGGAAAACTATTCACTTTCATGAGCTGAATTTGGTATTGTTGGAAAGTGCTCAAAGAGCTAAATCCAACAAAATTTGGTTCACTCGATTTGGAGCTTTCTAGCCAAAGTTATGAGGATTTGAAGTTTGGAAGAATTCTGAAAATCGGGGGAAAGGTTTAAACTCTCAGGGCCCGCGGGGACACGTGTCGAGCGCGGAGGTGTCCGGCACACCGGGGATACCACACGTGTCGAGCGAGGAGGTGTTCGGCACACCGGGGCTCACAGGGTATTTGCCCGCCAGCACAGCCGATCCCCGGCCACACCCGATCCTGATTTAAATTCTTCAGCCGCTGACACGTGGGCCAGCCGGCTTCGTCTTCCTCCCGCCGTTCTCTCGCGCCCGCGCCGCCGACCTCGCCAGAGCAGACTCGGGGCTCGCCGCTGCCGGACCTCCCATGGTCTGAAAATCGCCACCAGGGGGTTGTCGACGTCGAGGAACACGTCGGTGGTGACAGATCGGGCTGGGGGTGACCGGAAATAGCTCGGCGACGTGCCGCGGCCTCGGTTGAGGTTCGACACCATCGACCGTGGTTTCTAAACCCGCCAACACCTTGAACAAACGGCCCTACAGCATCATTGTACCTCTAGGAAGCTCGACAAGGTGTCAAAAGGGTTCAGGGATGGCGGTAAGTCGGTCGGCACCGTGTGACCGACCGTGCCCGCCATGACCGCCCTTGATCGAGCTCGAAATTCGTCACTCCTAGACAGTTTCACGCTACGTATGCAGAAAAGAACTTGATCGCCGGCTAGTCCAGCGTCTATGTGCACGATTTGATGACCTCCGAAAGATCATAGAGCGAGAATTTAAAGAAACCGTACCGGAAGCTCGGTTTACGGTCGCCGGAGCAAAAACTGGAAATTCTCTGCGGATTCTTCACGGTTGGCTTCCAAACTTGGAGAGAGCAGCACGGTGGTCACGCGCTCCTGTTGCCTCTCTCGCTGGACCGTGAAAACGCCTGTGGAACGCTGCCCACGGCGCCTGACTCTCGGCTGAGGCTAGGTCGCCGCGGTGGCGATCGTCTTCGGGCAAAGGAAGTCGGAGCTCGGGGTTTCTGGCGTTGGGGAGGTGGAGTGCGACCTCAGGTGGCTGTCTAGCAGCTCAGGGACGAAGGAGGAGATGGTTTTGCTGGTTTTCCCGATTGAGCAGAGAGCTGTGGCGAGAAACAATGCCGCTGCTCGGGTTTGCCCGCGAGAAGATAAAGCCGGCCGACTCCTGCTCGGCTGAGACGGTGCCGGTCGCGTGGGGGCGCGAGCCAGCCGCCCTGGGCGCCAGCGCGCGGAGAGGGAAGCAGCTGGTGGCGCCGGTAGCTGCTCGGTGGCACAGCCGACAGCTGCTCGGTGGAATTTCCCACCGAGACTCTGACTTTGGGTGCAAGTTTCTCCTTCTCCCCTCTATGACATGTGGGTCCCACCCGGGGTTTTAACCTCTGAAATTTATTCCTAATCACTGTTGTAAACAGTGAGCCCCATAATACCCATGGTGATTCAAATTATTCACTCCTGAGCCATTTGAATTGAATAGAATTCAAATTGGGTTCGGTTTGAGTGAATTTCAGCACAAGTTCAGTTTTGAATTCAAATAAAGTTTGAATTCGTCCCACTTAGCTCATGTCAAGATCAACTCCAAATGGAGTGAAAATTGGTGTGTGAGCTCACAAAAATGTGCTGAATAAGAATATGCCTCCCATTTTTAAATTCATGGGATAAAACAGTTTGAATTTGAATGTGGTTTCAAACTGTCCTCTTTCTATCTATACCCAAAATGACCTCAAAAAGGTTTTGAATTTGGGTGAAACTTGGCATGGACATCCTTAGCAATGTGTAGAAGTTTTCATAAGTCCAGCCCACCTATATCACATGTGGGAAATACCACTTTTGCAATATGTGAGTTTG
The DNA here is from genome assembly GCA_030760725.1 of Neostapfia colusana. Taxonomy (NCBI): domain Eukaryota; kingdom Viridiplantae; phylum Streptophyta; class Magnoliopsida; order Poales; family Poaceae; genus Neostapfia; species Neostapfia colusana. The sequence goes on along the minus strand of JASWHV010000001.1, from coordinate 42,180,322 downwards.
TTCTCTAATGAGCATGTTGATGGTGGTTACATGCTCCTTATTTGTGTTCATCATCTTTCCTCAAATGAGGTGTGTGTCGTGTGGTGATGAACACTTCAAATGTGTGCCCAAAACTGAGGCCCTTACATATTTGATCTTTCTCAAATATGTTTCTACAGATGATAGAGGATAAACAATTGGAGAACGGATGGGTGGTATCCTATTGTTCTCAACGCAGCGGTTATCCGGATTTATTGAAGCTAATGCTTCAATATTTCGCATATGTGGAGACGACGCGATTCTTTGCCAAGGAATAAGGCGAGGAGGGGAACAAGACATGGACAGATCATGTCGATGTTCCAACAGGACCTATGCCACCGGGTTGGGCACCATTCAACGTCACGGTGAAAGGGAGACACCCGGAGGACATGTGCCAAGTGGCAGCCCACGACACCATGTCACGTTTCTGTCAACTTCACGTGAGAGCTATGGAGGGAACTCCATACGCGCTTGTCCCAGTGGAGGGACGAGCTAACCACGTGTGGTGGGAGCGGTACTTTGCGGCGACTGATCTGAGTTGCCCAAGGTACAAGCCCGTGAAGGCGAACCTCAGCCTCCAACTGACGGCAGGAAAGAACATTACGGATCGACTTGCCGTTGATCTCAAGGAGAGCACTATCCGCCGTGACCATTTAGAGAGTGCACACAACGCACCCTGTAATGTGCTTCTTCCGACGATCAAGCGACTGAATCAGCAGCATAATCAGTTGTGTCGTCTGAAAATGGAGGGAAGAGAAGCCGTGTCGACATCACGGATTTGCAACAATAAGTCCAAACATTGACCCAGCAGAATGAGGCCCTTACTCAGGAGCGTGATGACACTATTGAGGAGGGGCGGAACTGGGAGATGGACTACAACTAGGCCATGGACGAAGTGCATGCTTTGCATGATAGCCTCCGGTCGTGGGTCTACCAATGGTAGGTGCCATACCCGTGGTTCTATGTATTCCGGTGATGCCGGAATCTGAATCCGAAGAGGAGGTCATGAACCCTGAGCCACTGGCAGAACTAGCTGAGGAGGAAGAACCACAGGAGGTCGACTTCTACTCCGGCTAGGGAGTTTACCATTGCCGAGTAGGGCAGCGAGAGTGGTATGTGTTGGGAATAATGAGATTGTATTATTCAGGAGGCCGGAGGCCTCTATAAATAGATGTACAGGGATGGTCAATAAACATAAAAGCCCTTATACAAAAGGGAAATATAAAACACACACCTACACCTCTAACACCCCCCCTCAAACTCAAGGTGTGTCACGAACACTGAGTTTGGAGAGATAAAAACAATGCTGAGCTCTGGTCTGTGCCTTCGTGAAGAAATCAGCTAGCTGAAGCTCTGAAGGCACATACTGAAGATCAACAACACCATCTTGTACCTGCGCTCGTGTATAAGAAGCATCAACACCAATATGCTTGGTAAGATCATGCTTGACCGGATCACGAGCAATGCTGATAGCACCTGTACTGTCAGATAAAAGAGGAGTCGGCATACCAACAGAAACACCAAAGTCCTCAAGCAACCACCGCAACCAAGTCACCTCTGCACTCACAAGAGTCATAGCATGCAACTCAGCCTCTGCACTCGAACGAGAAACTGCTACCTGCTTCTTAGTCTTCCAAGCAATGTGGGAACCACCAAGAAAAACACAATAGGCAGAAAGAGATCGACGGTCAGAGGGATCACTAGCCCAAGTAGCATCAGAATATGCTTTGAGCTGTAAAGAGCTAGAGCGTGAAAAGAACAAGCGTCTAGAGATAGTCCCATGAAGATAACGCAAGACACGAAGCAAGTGACTATAGTGGACCTGGGTGGGAGCAGAAACAAACTGACTCAGAATATGAACAGAGTACGAGATATCAGGACGAGTGACACCAAGGTACACGAGACTTCCTACAATATGACGGTAACGAGTAGGATCATCAAGAGGCTCACCATCAGTGGCTCGAAGATGGATATTGAGTTCCATGGGAGTCTCAACAGTCCGGTGATTAGTAAGAGAAGCCCGGTCAAGAAGATCCTGAATGTACTTCTTTTGAGACATATAAATTCCCTCAGAGGAGGAGGAAACCTCAATCCCAAGAAAGTAGCGAAGAGGACCAAGATCAGACATAAGAAACTGCTCACTGAGACGGGCCTTCACAAAGGCTATGTACTCCGAATCTTCTCCAGGATTGATCATGTCATCAACATAGAGAAGAAGAATAGTGCGGCCACGTGACGAAGTATGCACAAAAAGCGCGAAATCATGAGCACCGGCAGAGAAACCAGCAGCAGTGACTACGGACGCAAAGTGCTGAAACCAAGCACGAGGAGCCTACTTAAGGCCATAAAGAGAACGCCGAAGGCGACAAACCATACCCTCAGGAACAGAATACCTAGGTGGTGGCTGCATATAAACCTCCTCAAGCAGCTCACCATTAAGAAAAGCATTCTTTACATCAAGCTGAGAGATGGACCAATCACGAACAGAGGCCACAGCAAGCAGAGTGCGGACCGTGGTCATGTGAGCGACAGGAGCAAAGGTCTCATCATAGTCACGACCATGCTCCTGCTGGAAGCCACGGGCGACCAATTGAGCCTTATATCGCTCAAGTGAACCATCCGAGCGGGTCTTAACCTTATAGACCCACTTACAGGTGATAGGCCGAACACGTGGGAGACAGGGCACAAGTTCCCACGTGCCGGTGTGCTCAAGAACAGCAATCTCCTCAGCCATCGCATGCTGCCAGTCCTGATGAGGAACAGCATCACGATACGTAGCCGGCTCAGGAAGAGCAGTAGCAGCAAAGCTAGAAGGAGAATACCGATCAGGAGGCTGGCGAGAACGATGACCTCGTCCAAGGGGCTTCTCAGGATAAGAATCATCAGAAGGAGATGATCCCTCAGGAGAAGAAGGCGTATCCGGAGAGTCAGACTGAGCTGGAGAAGCTGAGACATCAGAAGACGACTTAACTGGAGTAGACGGCTCATCGGAAGAAGATGGCACATCTGTAGGGGGCACAACTCGTCGAGTATAGACTTGCGTCACCGGGGCCTTCAAGGCATAATCAGGAACCATCGAAGAAGGTTCTGAGGAAGAGGAGGTCATGGATTGAGGTACTAAGTGTGAAGGAGAAACACTCACAACTGGAGCATCAGGAAGAAAAAGGAACGAAATAGGATCAACCACAGATACAGAAGAAGTATCAGAAGATGGTCGGGGATAGAAAGGGCGTGTCTCATCAAAAACAACATCCCGTGAAATTCTCATCCATCGACCAACCGGATCCCAACAACGATATCCCTTATGCTCCGAGCTGTAGCCTAAGAAGACACACTCAACAGACTGAGCAGTCAACTTAGTGCGCTCACATGGTGCAAGCAACACGTAGCACACACAGCCAAAGAGACGAAGGCTGGTGTAATCAGGCATCTTGCCAGTAAGACGCTCAAAGGGAATTCCATTTTTAAGGCTAGACGAGGGTTGAATGTTAATTAAGAAAGTGGCAGTAGAAACAGCCTCGGCCCAAAAATGAGGTGGAACAGAAGAGGCAATCAGAAGAGTATGAGCTGTCTTAAGGAGATGTCGATGCTTGCGCTCAGCAACACCATTCTGAGTATGAGCACCTGGACAAGAAAACTGAGCAAGTGTACCTTGCTCAGAAAGAAACTGACGAAGAGCATCAGAAAGATACTCGCCAGCAGAATCAGCTTCCTTATCCTTCTAGTGAGTCAGTGTCTGAGCGTCCTCATTTTGGCCGCCGGTGAGAGATCGTCAACGAACTGCCAACAGGATCGATAGGATAGAGAAAAAACTCTAACCCTAATTTTGGCTCTGATACCATGTTGGGAATAATGAGTTTGTATTATTCAGGAGGCCGGAGGCCTCTATAAATAGATGTACAGGGATGGTCAATAAACATAAAAGCCCTTATACAAAAGGGAAATATAAAACACACCCCTACACCTCTAACAGTATGTAATAACTTTTGTAATAGCAACATGTCGTGTAAACAAAAGCATGTGAGTATGTAGTCACAACATGAGCACAACACCTCGGGTGGTCAAAAGTGGCTGTAATTTTGACCCGAGAATCATGTATCTTGTATAAAGTGTTTGCTTTATCAATATATGTGAATGTTGTGCAACTCTACAATGTATCACTGCAATACCTACTGTTTTTCAAGGATTTTTAAGTATGACATGTGCTGACCGGTGCTGTATTGAATTTCAGAATGGCTCGCACTCGCGCCAACCCTGAGGTTGGGGGTTCCAGTCAGGGGGGAGATGCCTCCCAACATCCTCCAGAGACCTCCTCGGGACAGTAACAGCAACAACCAAAGCCACCACCACCGCCAACTGTCATGTTAGCAGATATAGTTGCGGCCATGGCGGGCTCGCACCAGCAGCACACCGAGTTGCTGCAAATATTGATCGTGAATATGTCTCGTCCAGAGACGCCTCAAGACCGGTAAGAATGTCAGCAGAGTTCTTGCTCGGATTTCCTCGCAACACATCCCCCGGTATTCTCACGGGCGGATGAGCCCATCGATGCGGACAACTGGCTCCGCACGATGGAAATGAAGTTCGGGCTGCTCCAAGTTAGTGAGAAGCGGAAGACACAGTTCACGGCCCAACAACTTATGGGGTCCGCGAGCACTTGGTGGGTGAACTTCTGCGCCTCTGAACCCACCGAGTGAGTGCTGACCTGGGCGGAATTCCGGACGGCCTTCCGGGCCTATAACATACTGCCGGGTCTCATGAAAAGGAAGATGCAGGAATTCATCCACCTGCAGCAAGGCAACAAGAATGCACTGAAGTATGCTAGGGCATTCAATGATCTCGTGCTCTATGCTTCCCATCATGCTGATACGGATGAGAAGAGGTGGGATTTCTTTTACCAGGGGCTAAATCCGCTCCTGAAGGACAAGCTTGCGATATTCGATTGTGGCAGCCTCAACGAGATGATTGATGCTGCGATTGTACAGGAGGACTCCGGCAAGGAGTTGGCTGCGGCACAGAAGAAGCGCAGCATGCCACAGAGCAGCAGAGAGGAAGGTGGTCCAACACAAAAATATAGGATGGTGTATCGCACACCATCAGGTCAACGCTGGCAGCCACCGCAAGACTGATGCAGTTCCGCAATCGGCCGTATCCACAGCCGGCGTTCCGACCGGCGTTACCAGCACCTCTGCAGCAACAACAGCAGCAGAGGGCGATTCTGCGTCCGTTTGCACCTCACCAGCGCATGCCAGGCTTTCGTCCCCCAAGCACAGGCCAGCCATCATACACATGCTTCAAGTGTGGTCGCTAGGGGCATTTCGCCAACAGCTGCCCCGAGAAGCAAGGCAGCGGAGTAGCACTACCGTTTCCGGGGAGGAATTAGCCCCGGAATCCCATTAATGCACAGCGGGCCAACCCTAGGCCCGCCAACATCCACCATCTCGCCATAGAGGACGTGCTGGAGGGAGAACCCATTCTTGCGGGTATGTTCCAGCTCCACAAACATTCCACCATAGTCTTATTTGATTCGGGTGCCACGCATAATTTCACTAGCCAAACTTATGTTGCTGAGCACAGTTTTGCAAATACTACCCACCGAGAGTTCCTATTTGATTTGTTCACCGGGTGGTAGAATTTCAGCAAGCGTAATGGTTCCAAAAGCACCGTTATGCTTAGGGGGGGTGGGGGGAGGGTATACCCTACATCTCTCATCGTTTTATAGGGACAAAAGGTCGATGTCATCTTAGAAATGTCGTGGCTAAACCGCCATGGGGCTGTTTTAGACACCGTCCTTCGAGTTGTGCATTTGCATCTAAAAATGCATGAGTCTCATTCATTATTTCTGGACAGTCCAGAAATAAAACTTCCAGTCGTATACCAATCCACCACTATCAGATTGGAAGATATTCTAGTAGTCCGTGAGTTTCCCGACGTATTCCCTGGATGATTTATCGGGTATGCCGCCGGACCGATAGGTGGAGTTCAGGATTGGACTTGCGCCGGAAACAATGCCAATATCCCGAAGGCCGTACAAGATAGCGCCAAAGGAATTGGCAGAATTAAAAACGCAGTTGACGGACCTGCTGGAAAAGGGGTTTATTAGGCCGAGCTCCTCGCCATGGGGCTACAACAACAACAACCAAGCCTTTATCCCAAGCCTGTTGGGGTCGGCTAGACATGAAACCCATGGGGCTGTTCAGCATTATTCGTCAAGAAGAAGGACGAAACATTGCGGCTTTGCGTGGACTATCATCCACTAAACGCCGTTACAATCAAGAACATGTACCTACTGCCACGGATCGACATGTTGTTTGATCAGTTGGTCGAAGCAGAGATCTTTTCCAAAATGGATTTAAGATCAGAGTACCATCATATTAAGATACGGGCTGAGGACATCCAGAAGACGGCTTTCTCGATGAGGTACGGGATTTATGACTACCAGGTCATGTCCTTCGGCCTCCACCAATGCTCCAGCTCATTTCATGTACTTGATGAACTCGGTATTCATGCCGGAGCTGGACAAGTTTGCCGTGGTCTTCATCAAAGACATATTGGTATATTCCAAGTAAGAGGAAGAACACATGAAGCACCTTCGTGTAGTCTTGCAACGGCTGCGAGATCAAAAGCTATACGCGAAATTCAGCAAGTGTGAATTCTGGATGTTGCAAGTACCTTTCCTCGGGCATATTATTTCAGCGGAGGGTATCGCTATAGACCCGAGCAAAATTTCACAAGTGCTGAATTGGAAGTCCCCGAGGTCTGTCCATGAGGTACGGAGTTCCCTCGGACTTGTGGGATATTATTGGAGGTTCATTCCGAACTTCTCGAAGATTGCCAAGCCTGTGACCGAACTGCTGAAGAAGGCTACCAAATATGTTTGGAGTCCAGCATGTGAAGCGGCATTCAAGGCTTTAGTGAAGCACCTAACATCAGCACCGGTTTTGGCGCAGCCAGACACAACAAAACCGTTCGATGTGTACTACAATGCATTCGTCATTGGGCTCGGATGTGTGCTGAAGCAGGACCGAAGAGTGGTCGCATATGGATCATGGCAGTTCCAGAATCATGAGCAAAATTATCCAACTCATGACTTAGAACTCGCTGCCGTGGTACTCGCTCTCAATATGTGGAGGCACTACCTACTTGGTAACCTAGTATATTTATATACCGACCACAAGAGCCTCAAGTACATATTCACTCGGAAGGAGTTGAACATGAGGCAAAGAAGATGGTTAGAGCTGATAAAAGATTATGAAATAGAAATCCATTATCACCCCGGCAAGGAAAACATGGTGGCGGATGCGCTGAGTCGCAAGTCACACATTCAGAATCTGACCATCACCCCGTTGGAAGAGAGTGAACCAACTTTTTATGTGGTTCCCCACCATCCGTTAAGAGATAGCGGCAGCCCAGAAACATGAAAAGGGTATGTCACATTTGCGGAGACGAGTAGATAGTGGGGTGCTGAAATGTTTCCGGAAGGACGGAGACGGCGTTTTGTGGTTCAAGGACAGGATCGTCATACCCTGTAACCAAGAATTGAGGAAGAATTTTTTTGACGAGGTTCACTTGTCAAAATTTTCTGTTCACCCTGGCAGCAACAAGATGTATCAAGAGCTCAAGGGCAAATCGTGGTGGACACGGATGAAGCGAGAGATCACCACTACTACAACAAGCTTCATCTCAGGCGGCTCTAAACGTATTATCACATGCGGTTTTCAAAACCGCATGAAAACGAAGAGTCTGTGATAATCAGCAATTCTGCTAAAAACAGGGGAGGTTGTACCTAAATTTTTAGGAATGACTCTATACTCTCAATTGACTCTTTTCTTTCAAAACTTTCTTTTTTGCAATTAAAAACTCATCTCGGTACTACATTTCCTCACCAATAGAAAATCCTTAACCGGTATTCCGGCATATCCGTGTCAAATGGTGGAACTAAAAACGTGACTCACAAATGATTTCTATGCATCATGCTCTAACGTGGTTAATGTACCTGCAGAAAACCACTCAATAATGGAGCACACAAGGGTTTAACATTTCAGGCAGGTCCATATCATAGTAAAAACATACGGTCCGTATCATTTCCATATGGATAGTCCTTGAGTCAGGCCACGTGTGAAGGTACATGGTCGTGTTTTCACACCACATGACGGGGAACCCGAATAGAGCACGAAAGGGTCATCACGGTTGGGAATTTTATCAACCCAATAGATACCACCTACTGCCTCATGACCGTTGAGGCACACCGATGGCGAGCGCTGCGTATGGCCCTTTGAACATTGAACGTTCAAGAGTTGCACACTATCGTGTTTCTTACCACACGATGGGGTATTCTCGCTGTTGCCTAGAGCACGCTGGGGATTATCGTTTTCATATGCACTCAGAACCATGAGAAGGTTCAGAGACTCATATTCACTACCGTGCCAAGCCACAGTAAACTATTCCATACCATTGCTCGTATGGCGAGCTTACCGCAATTGATCCGCCTGCGGTGGCGTACCTTACCTCTTACCTGAAGTTGGAGCGTCGTTACAAATTAATAACAAATATGTTAGCATTTCCACCTTAGTAGCTACTACTACAATAGACCTTATGTGGGCATAGTGACTAATCCTCACTCGACTACTTCTAAATTTTCAAAATAGGCTCTTTTCGAGCGTACTATTCCCAATGTGGCTCTAATACCACGTCTGTGAGGAGCCACCATGTGGTCCTTCCACTCCAGGATCGCAGAGGGTGGTGCCGTGTGATGCGGCACCCAACAGCGCACCAGAAAAAGATTAAGAACAACATACAAACTTTTATTCTACATAAAACAACGGCATTATTTTACAAAACCTAATAAACAGCGTATGTCTTACTCATAGCTAAACTCTCAGCCTAGCTATGCAAAAGTGAAACTGTCCAGCCCGGGGACGCTACACATTAGCGACATACAACCGGAGATCACGACGGCATGCAGGACTCCAGTTCGCCCGTGTACCCCAACGGGGACATCGCCTCATCCTCAGGGCCTTCCTCATAAATCTCACCTGCAACACCTCAAATATAGCAACCGTGAGCACGACGGCTCAGCAAGGCTTAACCGTCATTCCTAAACACATTACTATACATGCATGGATTCTTAATATAGCAAAATGATATTGCAATAAAGACACGCCTACATGTTAATCCTTACTTTTAATTTTACAGCAGCAGTTTAATATGCCTTAGACAGTCCTCACATCGGAAGTCCACAATCAAACAAGAAAGTTTGATTGTGAATATGAGATTTCTGGCATGACCAGAAAAACCCTGGAGTATTGGGTAGATGTCTTTTCATTGTGTAGAACGGCCAAGCTTAATAGAGTTCGGTAGAAGTCGAGTGGTTCGACGCTACTCGCATGAACAGGAGAAAAAGGGGCATCCGGGATTGGTTTAGAAATTTGTTAGCAAGTTGAAGTTGAGACCGGGCAGGTTGTAGGTGCAACAGGACATAGGGGCCTGGGCGCATTAGACCTGTCCAAGTCGGTAAAGGACCGATCCGTATGCGACCCTGTTGAGCAAGTTTGAGTTGTGTACCGGACTCATGCTGGCTATATGGGACCCAGTAAACTGATGTACCTCGGGAAGCTTGCATGGGGACTTTTCCGGTCGCCTTAGGCGAGAGGCTGGTGTATAGTATGTGGGTAACGCTCTCATGACATCTCATGTTGGTAGGTGCACCATGAGGGTGGCTACTGTACGGGACGATCGGATCGATTTGAAGTAGGTGAAACATGGGAAAGGCTGCCACGTACAACGTCAGAGATGGTTTACTGTAGGAAACATCGAGTACCGGCTTACGTGTCGTGTAGTCCGGGTTTTTTTGATTCGAATCACCGTCGCTCGTGGAAGAGGACTGAGCATACTTGTTCTCACATTCGTAACGTAGTAAGAACTTGCATTTGAGATAAGAAATAATCGCTTTGGTTTGAAGTTGATACTAATTGTGTTGTTACCTTGTATGCATAGATCAGAGCAAACTCAATTCATTTTCACCATGAGCAATTTACATCGGGGAAAAGCGTTTCTTGTTTGATTGTGGACTCCTGATGTGACGTGCCCAAGGTTACTATTAATTTGCTGCTAATAAGACTTGAAAGTAAGGATCCACATTTAGGCGAGTTCATTATGCAATCTACTATCCCACTTTGTGTCTTTAACTTCATGTAGAGTTTCATGACTAGGTTTGACAGTTAAGTCTTGCTGAGCGTTATGCTCGCGTATACTATACTAGTTGTTTTGCAGGTATTGACTCTATGCTTATGAGAATTGTTGCCGATGAGACTCGGAAATCTCTGAGTGGTTACTCATGAGCATCCTTGCCGCTGCTGTTGGATTATTCATGTTGCTAGTAAGAAACGTCCACAGGCTGGATAGTTTCTTTGATGCTACGCTAGAAATGAGTCGTGAGAGTTGTAGTCTTCCGCTGTAGTTTATTTCGAGATAAATATTTGTAAATTAACTCTTTGTGTGCTTCCACAAATGATTTATGTAATATGTTTGTCCTTTACCCGTGTGCTGTTGGGTGCCGCATCGCACGGCATCACCCAATGCGATTCCCAGGCGAGATGGCATGGACCCGTGATCCAGCGACTGGCGAGCCCCGACAGCATGGTATCAGAGCCGCGTTAGGAATAGCGCACGGATTGAGGATCATATTACGATAAAAACATAGGATACGGTGAGAAAACGGTACTAAGCCCACATAAGGACTACTATATTAGCATATTATGAAGGTGACAACCTAACTTATTTGTCTATGTCGGAAAATCATGCATCTTGAGACTTTTCATGTCTTGGGGGGTGCATGTAAGCGCTGTCCACCAGTGCGCACAAGCTGAAGGGTGAGCTCCACGGGTGGCAGATAACCCGGCCAGCTTTAGTATCCTCTACTCTTCATGTCGTTTTGGGTATTTGAGCAACGCCCTTCCCTAGCATGCTACGGGCAAGTATGGGAGACCCCGTCACATGGTTAGTAACATGAACACGTAGCTCAAGGTGTGTTTGGCTTGAGAACACCCGTGCGAGTGATGACGGACGGGTGTATGAAACTGTATTGGGACTAGGTTCAGTGTGCAGCCGAACCTGATGATTGTGTGTGATTTATGCAGGTACTAACCACGAAAACCGTAGTACGAGTAGAACACATTTGCGAGTGACCGCTGTTAGTGCCACCTAAGGATACGTATATTCCGGTGTAATCCGGTTAGGATTTTTTTTGTGAGGGAACGCAATACCGTCATATGTCTTATGGTGCATCGCCACTGTACTACACTTGATAACTTCTTTCCTATGAAGAAATCATTCATGACTAACTTTCAACTAAAAATGGAAGTTGGCAAAACACATATTAGTTACTGAGCTCTTCATTTGAACTAAGCTTCAAAGGAGAGAAATGCTAGGCTTCATTTGATCTAAAAATAGAGTGCTCTGTTCTGGCAGAAATGTTTGCTGGAGTTTGACAGAGCATAACTCTGAGTAGATCTACCCAATAGAGGTGTATGATATAGTTCTGGAAATATTTCTAAGTGCTCTACAACTTCTCTGTAGACCTCAAGAGCAAAATCACATGCCAAATTTGTTGAATGTCCAGTGGAATGCAAACTGTCCAGAAACAGGGCAGATGCAAACCTCTCTGGATGTTTCTGTAAATTAGCCATAACATTCTGTAGAAAAATTCCTAAGGGTCATATGAAACAAGTTAGAAAGGTTATGAAATTTTCAACGATTTTTTAGTTCAGAGTTTGTTCAGAATTGTATTATATTTTTATGTACAACCGTGATAAAAACAGCCACATTCAAAGGAGATGCTGACGAATTTTATCCAGAAATTCTGTCAACTTTGAGCAATCATAACTTTTGATCCAAATATGATCCAGAGTTATGTAAATACTCGTTGGAAAGATATTGAAGTTATCTTTAACTTTTGTATTCGACTTGAGTTATGAAAATGCAGGTAACTGTATCAAAATCTGGGTTAAGTGTAGAAAAGTCTGATCTGTACATAATAGGGGGACTGATTATGTTTGCTTTGGGAAGATGTGTAAACATGAATTTTTGTTATGCTTTCATAAAGTTTTAGCATGTTCATGTTCTACATACTTTCACATCATTCTGAGATCAAGTTTTGACTCTACTCAAAATTATCCTTTTGCAGTATGGTGCGTACTCGTTCTTCGAGTAGGGCTGAAGGTTCTCGCCGAGACGGCGATGACTCGACTCCACCGCGGGCACCGCCATCAACGGTATGGGCGGATGTTGTGGCTCAGATGGTCGAGTCAAATCAAGAGAACATGAGACTACTCCAAGCCTTGGTACAGCAAGGCATGCTACATCGAGCACAACAGGTCGCTCCACCTCGGAACGTCTATTTGGACTTCTTGGCGACTCAACCGCCAATTTTCACGGAAGCTACCGAACCTGGGGAAGCGGATCAGTGGCTTCAGGATATGGAGTCCAAATTTGGAGTGTTCGAGTTCGATGATTATCAGAAGAAATTATTTGCAGCTCAACAACTCCATGGAGCCACCAGAAATTGGTGGTTCGAATATCTCACCACTATTCCAGAAGGCCATCAAGTGAAATGGACGGAATTTCATGAAGCATTCTGTGCTCATCACATTCCTATGGGTTTTATCAAGACCCAGCGGCAGAAATTCAAGAAGTTAAAGCAGGGGGACATGAATGTCCTCAATTATGTCAAACGGTTTAACCATTTGGCACAATATGCTCCCGACTATGTGACAATCAAAGCTGCAAGTTGTGATTACTTTTTCCATGGCCTGAGTGCCATATTAAAGGATAGGTTGGCTTTGTTCAATCAAGGCAATTACACCGAGTTGGTCAGTGCTGCCATGCTGCAAGAACAGACGACACTCGAGTGTCAAGCAGAGAAGAGGGACCGGAGTGATGTGCAAAAAGATACACCCATTGTTCTCCGTAAATACCGTTTGGTGTATCGCACACCATCCGATGAAATCTGGCAGTCACCAGTAAGATCAACTTATTCAAGCTTTCCTGTTCAAGAATCATGTCTTGAAGCACCATCACAGCCACAGCAACAAATGATTTCTGGTGCCTCATTGCTGCAGCCAAGTACATCAACTTCTCAACCACAAGTCAGCGAAGAACCGAGGAAATATCCTTGTTCGTATTGCCACCGTTTTGGGCATTTTATTCAAGAATGCCAGGAGAAGTTGTTGAACAGCGGACAACCATCATCATCAAGTGGTAATCTGCCACATGCTCAAGTAGACATAACAGCATTGCAATCCAGGAGTGTGCAATATCTTGCTATTGAGGATGTCCTGGAGGAAGCACCGGTGTTAGCGGGCATTTTCACTCTCAAAGACGTACCCGTGCTCATACTTTTTGATTCCGGTGCTACCCACAATTTCATCAGCAAATCATGCATGGATCAGCACCAACAATCCACCAATACACCCATGACTAGTTATCGTATACGTTCACCGGGAGGAAATATCTCTGCCAATCAGATTGTGTCCCGAGCAGCTTTATGTTTGGGAGGAAAAATATATCCAACATCGCTGATTATGCTGGATGGGCAGAAGATAGACGTAATATTGGGGATGTCTTGGTTAAACCATCACGGTGCCATTCTCAATATCGGTAACCGGACTGTTCAGATTGACTCGCCGATTCAAGGACAGCACACACTGCTTTTAGATTGTGAAGATCAGGAAATGGCTGAGGCCTACCACACGGAAGCGATTAAACTTGAAGATATTCCGGTGGTATATGAATACCCCGATGTTTTTCCCGATGTATTACCGAGCATGCCGCCTGAACGGGACGTCAAGTTCAAGATTGAACTGGCGTCGGGAATCACATCTATTTCACGAAGGCCTTACAAGATGGCACCTAACAAGCTAGCGGAGTTGAAAGAGCAGTTGAATGAACTCATGAGCAAGGGTTTCATACGACCAAGCTCACCTTGTGGTTGCTCTGTGCTGTTCGTTAAGAAAAATGACGAAACACTGAGGCTATGTGTTGACAATCGTCCTCTAAATGCTGTTACTAAAGAACAAGTATCCGTTGCCCCGCATCGACATTTTATTCGATCAACTTGTGGGTGCAAAGGTCTTCTTGAAGATGGATCTTCGGTCTGGACATCATCAAATTAAAATCTGATCGGAGGACATACCGAAGACAGCTTTCTTGATGAGATATAGACTCTATGAGTACCTCGTCATGTCATTTGGGTTAACCAACGCTCCGGCATATTTTATGTATTTGATGAATTCAGTGTTTATGCCGGAGTTAGACAAGTTTGTCGTGGTATCCATCGATGACAGATTGGTTTACTCCAAGTCAGAAGAAAAGCACGCTGAACATTTGCATATCGTGCTACAACAGTTGAGGGAGCACAAGTTATATGCGAAGTTCAGAAAGTGTGAGTTCTAGATTGATCAAGTGCCTTTTCTAGGCCATATTATTTCGGCAGAGGGCATTGTCGTGGACCCAAGCAAAATTGAACAAGTGCTGAAATGGGAATCTCCCAAATCTGTCCAAGAGGTCCTAAGTTTCCTAGGTTTAGCGGGGTGAGAGGGCCCGACCTCGATCACGGGGCCGTGCCGCCTCGCCCGGGAATCGCATTGGGTGGTGCTGTGTTATGCGGCACCGAACAGCACACATATAAGGAACCCTGGATTACATAAATTCAACCGGAAGCTTACAACTGTTCTTTGTAAATACTTTACATAAAGTAGCTACAGCGGAAGTCAGTACATCTCACGTCGAATATCTAAGAAGCACCGGGAAGAGGTCCAGCCCGCGGACTCCTCTCGCTAGCAACACGAAGACATGGCAGCGGCTAGGTTCTCCAGGTGATACATGACTCGGAAGTTCCTGAGTCTCACCGGACAACCTTCTTTATAGCGTCAAAGTTTTCCTGCAAAACCACTTATATAGCAAGAGTGAGCACAAAGGCTCAGCAAGACTTAACCGTCTCTCCTAAGACATGAAACTCTAAATGAAAGTAACCTAATACTTAAGCCTGTCATTTGCGAAAAGACTCGCCTACGAGTTTATCCTTAACTTTCAAATTTTCATCCATAATAGTAGTGACCTTGCGCCCAGCAACATTGGAACTCCACAATCAAACAAGAAACGCTTCATTCCAATGTTACTTGTCCCAAGGTGGAAAAATAACTTTAGTGTGCTCTATCTCTACTTCAAACATGATTTTCATGCAATTTATAATTAGCATAACAGCATTTAAAACTTTGCAAACTATTCCCACACAACTTGATTACTACGTCACAACACAGGGAGCAAGCGGTAATCAATAACCGCGATTGACGGTGATTCGAATAAAACACTACCCGGATAAGTCGACACATACGCCCGCCTCTGAAGACCCATCTCTGGCGTCCTTCATTACGTCGTATGTGGCCACCTTTCGTAGGACACTAAACTTTAGAACCGGTCGCGCGCTCATAGGTCTAACGAGACGATGTGGTATGCCTCTCCTTGTTCCCATATGTCAGTAAGCATCCGTTACACAACTCAATACCTGCTCCTGGGTGCCGCACACGCATCGTCCTTAACCGACACAGGCAGAGCTACTCGACCAAGACCTCGTCTTGTCGCTGCCTAACCATCCTGCCCGGTCTCATCTTTGGAAAGGTAAACTTTAGTTTGCTCTCTTTTTCCATCTACACCCAGGTAATCCCGTCTATAACTCGCGAGTAGATTCCAACTACTCGACTTCTACCGGATGTCCTAAGCTATTTAGCACGGCATTATTATACAGCGATGACTCAACTCTACCCTTGACCTCAGGTTTCGTGTTTGGTTATGCATGTGGAGTATAAAACATCCTTGACCTAATGCACATACAAACTTCGACCAATAGTAGTGAACAAAGTAAAAACTTTAGAAAACAACTTAAATTCAAACCGGGGCTTGCCTTGGTTTTGCAGGTGACTAAAGTCAGATGTTATGAAGTTAGTTGCTGATGACTTGACGTTCACTTCCTGACCTTCTTGCTCCTTAATCCAAGCTTAATTTCTCCTTCTTCACTTTCCACGTTTAATCACTACACGTTATGAATATGCATACATGTTTAATTATAAAACTTTTTACTAACCAGTGCTAAATCCAAGTTTAAAACTGGAACTCTGTTCAAGAATTTAAAATGACACTGGGGTTGGTGGTTTGGGTGTGTGTCTAAGCACTATCATCAAGTGAGAAGTGAGGTTCATCACTTGGGTGGTGATCACCTAATTGGTTGAACAGAACACTACTGATCCAGGGCTCCAATGGAGCTGGAAAATTTTTTGTGAGTTCCTTGTCACAGTAAAGTCCTCTGGACCAAAATTCAGAATGTTTCACTAAGTAGATCACCCAGAATAATTCCCTAAGCATTTAAGCAAAAAGGAATTAATCCTGGATAAATTTGCACTTTCATGCAAATTCAAGTGAATTACAATTTCAAGCATAGTTCAGAGAGTATGCCTGAATTTTCCTAGGATTTTTGGAGCTAAGGAATGCCCAGAACTGAATTTCCATGTTTTGGAAATTCTCTGAAAATGTTTCTGTATTCATTTGAATACAGAAACTTGTAATCAGAAGTACCCTCACTAAATCAACTCCAAATGAGCTGAACCTTTTATAGGAGTCTCCTATCATCCTAAAGAATATCCTGGCAAAATTTGGGGATTTTTGGATGAAACAAACTCCCTCTAAAATTCTTTTGCTGAAAAGCCTTAAAGAATTCTCCAGAATTTTCTATTGGTTTTCATGCCAATTGGGTTGCATATTTGGATAGAGTTCTTCATCCTGAATCCAACCCAATTTGAATCACTAAATTTGGAGTTTCCTAGCAAAAGTTATGGGGTTCTAAAGTTTGAACTAAATCTGGAACTCAAATTAATTCGGGAAATGTTCAAACCCTGACAGTGGGTCCCTCCTACACGTGTCAGCAACCGGAATCCCACCACACGGGGCCACAGGACCTTTCCCGCGCCACCACACTGGATCCCGGGGCCGCAGCTGATCGGGGATTTAATTTTTCCGCCACTGACACATGGGACCCGCCGGTCGTCTTCTTCCTCGGGCCGTTTCCTTTTTCCCGCGCCGCCCCCTCGCTGGAAACTCGTCGGAGCTCGCCGGAGTCGGCTTCCCGGCCGTCTACCGGCTCGGTACTTGCCGCCTGGGGGTTTTCAGCCATGAGGAATTCAATGGTGCGGTGCTTTAGGGCTGCCGGCGACCGGAAACCGGTCGGTGACGTGCGCACACCTCGGTGAGACTTCGGTGCAGTGGTACGAGCACCCTAGCCCGCCAAAAGTTCGGAGGACTCGCTCTAAAGAAGCAGTGGAGGTCAAGCTAACTCGGCACGGCCTCAAACCGGCTCGGAAACGGCAGCAAGTGGGGGTTTATCGTGTGCCCGAGTGCCCCCGCCATGGCCGCCGATGGAAGAACTCGAAATTAGCTGCCCCTACTCACTGCTAAGCTAGGGTTGCGAAGGAAAAAGGTTCCCTATCCTCTCTAGCTTCTGTGTGCGCAAAAGGAACAACTTCAACCGAGAATCAGGCGTCGATTTTTGAAGTTCTTACCCGCGGGTAGGTTTTCCTCGTCCGAGAGGAAAACTTGAAATTCCGGTGCTACGTCGCACGGATTGCTCTGAAATGTGAAGAGCAGCAGCGCAGAGAGTTGGCGCGCCTTGGGGTGCACTTGTTGGGTCGTGACACTGCCCGGTGTGAGCTGGCGATGAGAGCCCGACGTCGGTTTTCGCCGTTTGCACCTTGGCTTCAGCGTTGATTCTTCAAATACGGCGAACAGAAGTCCTGAACGTCGGAGCTGAGCTGAGGGGACCCTTGTACCCATGCTGGCGCTCCCTTTTCGTGTTGCTAGCTTGAGCAGCCAGGGAGCGACGCTGTCTCACGATCGGGACAAACAGGCTTGGCGCCGGCGGCTCGTTTTCTCGGGAGGAAACAGAACAGGGGCTCGTGGGGCGGTTTTGCAGCCGACAGAGTGCTGCGTAGGGGAGATAAGGGCGTGGTGAGACGTCGAGCTGGTCTCCCGTGCGAGCTGGAAAACAGGAGGTGGCCTCCCCGTGCGGTCTCGGTGTCGGCCTGCCGTCGGCTGCTTCGGGCTCGGTCTGAACTGAAAAACTGGTTTACTTCAGTGGTAAGTTTCCTCCGACTGACATGTGGGCCCCACAGTTCCCCTCCCCAAATATCTCCAAATTTTTGGCACATGCAAATTCAGCTATGAGGTACTCAAATTCAAAAGCCAATTTGCCATTTGACCATTTGTGCCCCAGTGTCAAATCTGAATTCAAATTTAGATGAAATTTACAAGTCCCTTTTGATAATCATATCAAGGCACCCCCAAATTTGCTCAAAATTTACCCCCTTCATAATTTGAACCTGGAGAGTTTGAATATGCTCTCTGATCTTTGACTTGGCTATTGCAAATACACTTTTTCAGACAACAGTTTGAATTTTTCTCTTTTGAAAATGCTCTTCTTCTTTTTGAAGTGCACCTCTTAATTCAAACTGAATTCAAAGTTTTATTGAACATGCCAACACTTTCATGAGTAAACAAAAGTTTTTGTAAGTCCCATTTCTTGTATATAAACTCAACTTTATTCATAGCTCAAGTTTTCTATTTACACGTTTTGGGACTTTTACACGGGGTATTATCGTAGGTTCATTTCGAGCTTTTCAAAAATTGCTAAACCAATGACAGAGCTGCTGAAAAAGGGCACTAAATACGTGTGGAATGCAGCATGTGAAGCCGCATTGAAGACATTGGTAAAACAATTCACAACAGCTCCAGTTCTTGCTCAGCCGGACACGACGAAGCCATTTGATGTCTATTGCGATGCATCCGGCATCGGTCTTGGCTGCGTTCTTATGCAAGAAGGGTGTGTGTTCGCATATGGGTCTCGTCAACTGTGAAACCATGAGCAGCATTATCCAACTCATGATCTCGAGCTTGCTGCTGTGGTGTTGGCATTAAAAATATGGAGGCATTATTTACTTGGCAATCTTGTTCACCTCTACACCGACCATAAAAGCTTGAAGTATATCTTCATGCAGAAGGAGTTGAATATGAGACAACGGAGATGGTTGGAGCTCATAAAAGATTATGAAATCGAGATCCATTACCATCCGGGAAAAGCGATCGTGGTTGCCAAAGCGCTTAGTCGGAAAGCTCACTTTCACAACTTGGCCATTTCTGAAATGGCGAATGAAGAATCAAGTCTCCGTGTCATTCCATATGGAGCGCTTTATAATCTTGCTCTTATTCCAACAATCCGTGAAGAGATTGTTAAGGCTCAAAGGAGAGACAGGGGTATGTCTCACATACGGAGAAGACTAGACAACGGAGAGATAAGTATTTCCGGAAGGATAATGACAGTATGCTATGGTTTAACGATCATATAGTTGTACCGCGTAATATGAAACTCCGAAAGAAGATAATGGATGAAACCCACCTGTCGAAGTTTTCCATTTCATACCGGCAGCAACAAGATGTACCAAGATTTGAAACAGAAATTTTGGTGGACGCGGATGAAGCGGGGAATTGCCAAGTACGTATCGGAGTGTGATACGTGTATACGGGTCAAGGCTTATCATATGTGGAAAGCCGGACTGTTACAACCACTGAAGATTCCGGCGTGGAAATGGGAGGATGTGAGTATGGATTTCATCGTTAGATTACCGCTCACATTCCAGAAGCATGACTCAATTTGGGTGATCGTCGACCAGTTGACGAAATCAGCTCACTTCATACCGGTGAACACTCATTATCGAGCCAAGCAATATGCGGAGTTGTATATCTCAAGAATTATATGCTCATATGATGTCCCAAAGACCATCATTTCAGATCGAGGTGTGCTGTTCGTTGCTCGGTTTTGGGAGCAGGTGCACGCCTCGTTGGGCACTAAGTTGATTAGAAGCTCCGCATATCACCCTAAAACTGACGAACAAACGGAGAGGGTGAACCAAGTTCTAGAAGACATGTTGAGAGCATGTGCCATCCACCACAGTAAAAATTCGGATGATCACTTACCGTTGGCGGAGTTTTCATACAACAACTGGTATCAAGCGAGTATAAAAATGGCACCATATGAGGCTCTCTACGGCCGGAAGTGTCGCACACCGTTGAATTGGTGTGAGTCCAGCGAAATAGTACTGTTTGGGGTTGATCTTGTTAACGAAGCCGAATACCGAGTTCGGTTGATACAAGAGAATTTGAAGGCTGCACAATCCTGACAGAAAAGCTACGCGGATCAGAGGCGTCGACCTCTACATTTTGACATCGGAGAGCACGTTTATCTTTGTGTGTCTCCGATGAAGGGAATTCACCGGTTTTGTGTAAAGGGGAAACTCGTTCCCTGCTTTGTATGTCCATTTGCTATCACGGAGAAGTGCGGACCCGTAGCCTACCGGCTGGAACTACCGGCAAGCCTTGCGGGTGTTCATGATGTATTTCATGTGTCACAGCTGCGGAAGTGCCTCAAATTTACCGCTGCTGTCCGCACCAAAGAAATCGACGAATTAAAACCGGATCTTACCAACATCGAGCGACCGGTTCAGATTGTAGATGAAAAGATCCAGATAACCCGGAACCAGACGATAAAATTTTACAAGGTGCTGTGGCGTAATCATACCACGGTAGAGGCAACATGGAAAAGTGAATAGTACCCCCGCACCAATTTTCCGGAACTTTTATCAGCGTACAGTTTGTAATTACCTCTCCTGTCTCATTCTTCTTTTGTAATCTCGGGACGAGATTCTTTTAAGGGAGGAGGAATGTAAAATCCCACACATGTTTTGCCATGTAAATGGAACTTGTGAGGTTCAGCTTATGAACATGAGTGAGCAAGTTGTTATATAAATCCAATAGAATGTTCACTCAAAAATTTAAATTTGGTCATCACAAAAAGAGGATTCAAAACTGTTATTTCAAATTTTATGTTTGTGGCATCCAAATTTGAAAGCTCATCCCATCATTGAAATCCTCAGCTCCAAATTTATGGGAATACAAAATTTCACAACATTTGGAAGTTGTTTGACTTGGTATTTGCAAGAGGACACTAAATGGCATTTGAATTCAAATTCGAACTTGGAAGCAACTTTGCCACATGTCCAAATGAATTCCAAAATTTAGCTGTCCATATTTGAATTGATCACCTTCTAAATTTGGAAGATATTTAGGAAGATCTTTTGGGGAGGAAAATGGGTGGACCCACATGTCATTGAGTCATTGTGACTTGCACCGAAGATTTCCTCTGTTCAGTGTCTAACACCACCAAAGGATTTTCTTCCCAGCGCCACCGAGGCTCACGCAGAGGCCACCTCCCGATATTTCATTGTGTTGGCTGAAAGTTGCCTAGAGGGGGGTGAATAAGCGGAAAATCTGAAATTTGGCCTAATAAAAATGATTGGTTCACAGAGAGTGGACTAGTCCGGTTCTGAGGGTGGACTAGTCCGGTCACAGCAGATTATAGCTTAATAAGACAAGAACGCAGTATTTATCCCGTGGTTCAGCTCTACAAAGAAGCCTACATCCATGTTGAGGAGTCCACCAAGGACCAGGTTGCTCTCAACCTTTTCCTCACCAAGCCACCACCAACGTTGGCTTGTTCTTCCACTATATCACAAATGCTTCACAATATGTCGTGGGGCAACTCACAACTCGAGGCTCCTGTGAGAACTCAGCTCAAAGTACTTACAAAAAATTTCTCTTCAACAGCACACCTCTTACTCAGTGCTGGAGAATCAACCAAGAGCTCTACGGTGCACACTCTCCCTTCTTCTCCTCTTCCCAAAACTCTCAAACCCTCAAGAATCACACTTGGGGTTCCAAGAACTTGAAGAGAGGGTACTAAAAGGCTCTAGGAAGGCTATTTCATTGTTAGGGTGCTGGTTGTCTACTTTGAGGCCCGGGCAACCCCCTTTTATAGAGGTCTAGGAAACTAGCCGTTGCCAACTGCCAAACCCCAGACTAGTCCGCCCTCCGACCCCGGACTAGTCCAGCCTGCGAGGACCGATGACATCACTCTTTACCAACTAAACGGTCAGATTCCACCAACTATACAGTCGGATTCTACCAACTAAATGGTCACATACAACGGACTAGTTTGGTCCACAACGGACTAGTCTGATCTCACAGAGAAACCATTGTTTTGGTTGAGAATGGACAAGTCTGGTCCACCGGACTAGTCCGGCCACCATGGGCAGACAAGTCCGGTCATCCAATACTTGGTCCCTGCGGCTACTTCCCAGTTCTAGACGGACTAGTCCAGCATACAAAGGACTAGTCCGATCTCTCTCAGAAACTCCTATTCCGGTTTAAAACGGAAAAGTCTGAACCTACGAACTAGTCCGACCTCAAAGAGCGGATTAGTCCGGTCATCCAGTACTTAGCTCCTGAATGCTTCAGACACTCTCTCAAAGGACTAGTCCGTCCTCAGACGGACAAGTCCGAACTCACACATAAACTCTTGTTCCGTTCTATATCGAATTAGTCTAATACTTCGGACTAGTCCGGCCTTCCACCCCGGACAAGTCCGAACTCACACAGAACCACTTGTTCCGTTCTACATTGGATCAGTCCAATGTGACGGACTAGTCCGGCCCCCTGCCCGGACAAGTCCGGCCCTATTCCTAGGGCTTATCCTAAATCTTCACTCCACTCAACCTAAACTCGGACTATGAGCTCTTAGATGATTCTCATCACTTTACTCTATGATCACACTCATACTCAAAGGCTAAACTCAACACAAAAGAATTAAAAAACCCTAAATTCTATTCTTCTTGTGTATTTGCCTTTTTCTCCTCTTTTCCTTTTTTGAGTGTATCCATCTTCATAAATCTCTTGATCACCTGTACTTACACTTGCAAAACTCATTAGTCCCTTAAGTATTGTCATTAATCATCAAAACCCACGGGGAATTAGCCTAGATGCACTTTCACTGGCGAGCAGTTCGTGTATGTCCTTGACCTTCGGCGTAGTCTGTTGCCACAAGCCGACTCAACTCGGATTTCGTTGCTTTCTCCTCGTACACGAAAAGAACCGAGCTCACCCCGCCTCCGTAACACGATCTGGAGCTGGCAAAAACTTGTGCCACAGAGTCCCTCTGAGCAGCAAAACCACACCGGTGATCACTCCCCACTCCCTCGGCACGAACACTGACTGGGCCTCGGCTCTATTTCCCCGAGCACTCATATTCCTCATAACGGCCAAGCTGTACTGACAACCGGGCGCACGTGGACAGGCCACACCAAGGGTTTTCACGCCTGGGCAAAGACGGCTACAGGGGCGCGACCTCCACACTGCTTCGACCCAAGCCGCAAGTCGAGCCGTGAACCACTGAGCTCAAAATTGGAGTTTTTGCTCCGGCGTGCACAAACAGAGCGACGGTATGAAAATCCAAAATTCTCACTCCCTAGTTGTTTTTAGATCACTAAATCTTGCACACAGGGGCTGGAATAGCCGGCAATCATTTGCTCTGTAACACCCTCAATTTCGTATTCATGCATGCTGACACGACCCCACGGTCTTGTCGAGCCAGGATCACGCTAAGGGGTGCTGCGTTGCACATCACCGGATAACACACGTCAAAGGTACAAAGCGGAAGAGAAATTTTATTACATAAACAAATTTATGAACATGTTTATATCAAAATAAGTTCAGTCTACACTCACGGGCGTAGACTACGCATCAAGTGCACGTTCAGCCCTTGAACGTGTCCTTGCTAGCACACACACACACTAACTCTGCGGCGTGCACGACTCCCACTCGACGGGGTTCCCCTCCTGGGGTTCCGTCTCCTCTTCGGGAGTCCCTTCCTCATAGAACCCTGCAAAAGCTTCAAACACAAGCAGTGAGCACGAAGGCTCAGCAAGTCTGACCCATCTCACCTAAACATGGAACTTCTAAATGAGGGGTGGTGGTTTATATGAGGTAAAAATCATTTGCAAGGACTCGCCTAATTAGTAGAACCTTACTTTCAAGTTTTAGCAGCAGGTTGTGGAGAACCTTACGCTATGGTACATGAGAGAGCCGCAATCAAACAAGAAACACATTTCTCTCATGTACTTTGCCCAAAGTTGAAAAAGAACTTTAGTTAGCTCTAAACTACAGCAAACCATTAGCAATAAGAGTCCATCTTTCAATCAGCAATATTTTAACATGTAACTAGCCTGTTCTTTCTACGTCATGGTACAGTGAACAAGTGGTACTCACTGACCGCGAGGGACGGCGATTATAATTGATTTACACCTGCAGGGTTACCCGAACAACCCGTCACGTACGCCCGTACTCGATGTTGCCTACAACAACCATCATGGACGCCGTACGCAACTACCTTTCACCCGTCAGCCAAATATTGAACCGGTCCCATCGTCCCGAGCAAGAGGTCTCTGCACGCGCATCTCAGTGCCGCCAGCCGATTTACACCTCAAGCTCTCAACCTACCCTCTGAACGACGGGCAATGCCTCAATACCCAGCTACCCGAGTTACATCAGTTTCCCGGTTCCCATATAGCCGGTAGGTCTTCGGTACTATTCTAGCTTGTTCAACAGGCCCGCACACGGCTCGGTCCTCAATCGACACGAGCGGAGCTACAGCACACAGGCCCCAAAGTCCTGCTGCCCTTACCCTCCGCTCGGTCACATTTTCTTGCCATGTGTTTCATGTGCTATCACTACCCGAGTCGAGTGCCTCTAGCCTATGCTCGCGAGTAGTTCCAACTACTCGACTTGTATCGAATCCTACTCTATCATAGCAATGCAGTAGCTAACGAGGTTTGCAATCCTAAACCCAACCCATGGTTCTCTTGGCTATGCAGTGGGGCTTCCAAACAAGACTCTAATGCAAAGAATAAAGTAAACAAGTATGTGCTCAAAACAATAAAAATTTGTAAAAAGGGTAATGCAAACCGGAGCTCGCCTTGCTCCTCTTGGTCGTAGGCTAGCTGCTCCTCCGGAGTTACGAAGTCTAGGACTTCGGGTTCCTCCTCGACCTTAGCGACTACATGATATAAGAGGTACATGTATTAATTTGAATGCATTTGTATTAAGTTTGAATTTGTGAAGCTTATAAGTCCCACTAGACAGACTCAATGACTGTGAAACTTTTACTGTGGCTTGGTTACAACCTAAATAGAGACTTGGTCAGGTTTTAGTTGCAGCAAAGCTCATTTGAGCCCTCCACAATTAATTATGTCCTTGACCTTAAATGGAACTCTTAGGGTGTTCTAGGGATTTTCATGAAACAAACTACGACTTTCTGAAAACTAGATTTTCAGAGGGTTCTAATGGATTTGGTCTCACTTAATTTGGAAGTTCCTAACTAAAGATATGAGCTAAACAATTTCAGAGAAAATTCTGAAAATGTTTCTGAACATTTTCTATTTTCTCTGGAACATTTTCACTAATCACACCATTAGGGGGATTAAATGAGCTCTAATGGGTCTGAATTTTTTATGGTACTTCAGGGATATTTTGGTGAACATCCCAGCAAAATTTCATGATTTTCCTCCAAAGGATTCTCCAGTTAAAATTCCAAACAGTTTAAATTTTGAGGAATTAATTCTGGAGAAATAAGGAATTTCATGAAGTGAAACTTGATTTGCTGGAAAGTACTCAGAGAGCTGAATCCAGAAAAATTTGGTTCACTCAATTTGGAGCTTTCTAGCCAAAGTTATGAGGATTTGAAGTTTGAAGGAAATCTGAAAATCGGGGAAAAGTTTAAACTCGCGAGTGGGCCCCGGGGACACGCGTCGCACGCCGAGGCGACCGCACACTGCGGCCCACAGGGTCTTTGCGCGCCAGCACACCCGATCCCGGCCACACTCCGATCCTGATTTAAAATATCTGTGGCTGACAGCTGGGGTACACCCCCTTCTTCAACCTCGCGACGCCCGCGCTCTGCCGCCGAGGGACCTCGCCGGAGAGCTCGCCGCCGGCTTCTGTACAGCTCCAAACTTCACGATTTTTGCCGCCCCTGCCTATTTTCACTCGGGGAACAGGATTATGGGGTCAGCTACTCATGACAATGGCCGGTGCATGGTTGGCGACGAGCCGCCACCTCGGAAAGACTTCGGCCATGTCGGCTGACTTCCCTAGCACCTCAACTACTCGAGGAACCGGTCGGGAAGCATCAGTGGACCTCAGGGAAGGTCGACATGAGCTTGAGGCAGCTCGGGGAAGGCCCGAAGTAGGTCCTCACCGTGCGCCCGATGCCTCCCGTTTATTCCGCCATTGGTAAACCTCGAATTACGCCGGGTACAGAGGTTCTCCGGATAAGGGTTGTGAAGGCAACTTGTGCGTTACCGTGTCTAGTTTGTGTGAGAGCGGATTGAGGCCCTCTAATCCTTTCTAGAGCACGAATTCAACAGAATCGCACCCGAAGGTTGTTCTGCACACAGAAAGGGGAAAACTGGAAATTCGCCGCCGGTGAGCAACCACTCGAGCTGTGGCTCGGGGGTGAGCAGCACCGGTCACCAGCACGTCCAAGGGTGCCTTGGCTCAGGCGTGACAACGCCCAGGTTGGGCTGTCCATGGGAGCCCGAGGTGCGGCGGTTCTAAGTCACCGAATTGATCTTTCGGCACAGCCGATATCAATCGGTTTCAGCTGAATTCTAGCAGCGGGGAAGACGGAGGAAGGTCTCTAGTACCTTTCCGTGGCTCTGGAGGGGACGGAGGAAGCTGTGATCGGCGCTCTCCGATCGATTCCGAGCTGCGGAAAATTTCGGCCGGCGCTGAGTTCTTGCGGGGGAAGAAACGGGTGAGGCTTCGGCCGAGGAGGGGGAAGGTGCCTTAAGAAGACTCTGCACCGCCTCACGTCCGCGCGTGGGCAAGCAGCTGCTGGCGCGGCGGCTCCCCTCGGTGGCGATCGCAGCGGCGGCTCGGTTAACCGAGTGAGAAAATTTCAGTCGGTTTGAGTTGAAGTGGTGGCTGACATGTGGGTTCCACTTCCAGTTTTAACCTCTGAAATTTACTCCTAATCACTGTTGTAAACAGTGAGCCCCATAGTACCCCTGGTAATTCAAATTATTCACTCATGAGCCATTTGAATTGATTAAAGTTCAAATTGGATTTGGTTTGAGTGAATTTCAGCACAAGTGCAGTTTTGAATTCAAATAAAGTTTGAATTTGTCCCACTTAGCTCATGTCAAGATGAACTCCAAATGGAGTGAAAATTGGTGTGTGGGCTCAAAAAAATGTGCTGAGTAAGAATATGCCTCCCACTTTTAAATTCATGGGATAAAAACAGTTTGAATTTGAGTATGGTTTCAAACTGCCCTCTTTCTAGCTATACCCAAAATGACCTCAAAAAGGTTTGGAATTTGGGTGAAACTTGGCATGGACATTCTTAGCAATGTGTAGGAGTTTTCATATGTCCAGCCGACCTATATCACATGTGGGAAATACCACTTTTGCAATGTGTGAGTTTGTTCTCTAATGAGTATGTTGACGGTGGTTACTTGCTCTTCATTTGTGTTCATTATCTTTCCTCAAATGAGGTGTGTGTGTGTGGGGTGATGAACACTTCAACTAGGTGTCAAAACTGAGGCCCTTACATTCCTCCCCCCCTTAAAAGAATCTCGTCCCGAGATTATAAGGTGAAAATGAGAGAGAGGACGGTGGAAAATTACCGGATATGCGATGTGAAAAATTCGGGGTAGTTAGCGCGAAGAAATTCTTCGCTTTCCCATGTCGCTTCGTCCATGGAGTGATTACTCCATAGAATTTTGTAGAACCACAACGTACGGCTGTGTGTGGTTCGGGCCTTTTCATCAATAATCTGCACCGGTTCCTCTCGATAGGTGAGATCCGGTTGCAGTTCTTCAATGTCTTCCAGCTGAACGGTAGTTGATAGCTTGAGACACTTCCTCAGCTGGGAAATGTGAAAGACGTCGTGCACACCGGAAAGTGCTTCTGGTAATTTCAGCCGGTATGCCACTGATCCACATCTTTCGGTAATCTGGAATGGACCGATGAATTGGGGTGCCAACTTTCCTCTCACCCCAAATCTGTTTACTCCCTTCATTGGAGACACCCGTAGGTATACATGATCTCCAACTTCGAATTGTAATGGGCGCCTTCTCCGGTCCGCATACTCTTCTGACGGGATTGAGCGGATTTTAGGTTCGCTTGAATCAGTCGAACCTTTTCTTCCGCGTTGTTGACAAGGTCAATCCCGAAGGTAACCCTTTCGCCAGACTCACACCAATTCAATGGTGTGCGGCATTTCCTACCGTATAGCGCCTCGTAGGGCGCCATCTTTATACTGGCTTGGTACCAATTGTTGTACGAGAACTCGTCTAACGGCAAGTGATCATCCCAATTCTTGCCGTGGTTGATAGCGCAAGCTCGTAGCATGTCTTCTAAAATCTGATTTACCCGCTCGGTTTGTCCATCCGTCTGCGGGTGGTATGCTGAACTACGGATCAATTTCGTCCCCAAGGCAGCGTGCAGCTGCTCCCAAAAACGGGACACAAATAAAGTGCCCCGATCCAATATGATAGTACGAGGTACGCCGTACAAGCATAGGATCCGTGAGATGTACAGTTCAGCGTACTTCTTGGCGTTGTAGTTGGTGTTGACCGGGATGAAATGGGCAACTTTGGTGAGCCGATCGACGATCACCCACACAGAATCATGTTTCTGCAAGGTGGTGGGTAAACCGACGACGAAGTCCATGCTCACGTCCTCCCACTTCCAGGCAGGAATGCCCAGTGGGTGTAGCAGTCCCGGTTTCCGCATATGGTCTGCCGTCACCCTTCGATATGTATCGCACTCGGACACGTATTTTGCAGTCTCACGCTTCATCCGTGTCCACCAAAACTTGCTTCTGAGTTCTTGATACATCTTGTTGCTGCCGGGGTGAATAGAAAACTTTGACAAGTGAGCCTCATCAAAGATTTTCTTCCGTAACTCTGGGTTACGAGGTACGACGATCCGGTCCTTGAACCATAGGACACCGTCTCCGTCCTTCCGGAAACATTTCAGCTCCCCACTGTCTACACGTCCCCGCAAATGTGACATGCCCTTGTCAATCTTCTGGGCTGCCGCTATTTCTTCACGGATGGTGGGGATCAAAGCTAGGATGTAGAGAGCTCCATGTGGAATCAAATGTAGTGGTGGTTCGCTCTCTTCCAACGGTGTGATGGTCAGATTGTTGACGTGTGACTTGCGGCTCAGCGCATCTGCCACTACGTTTGCCTTGCCCGGATGATAATGGATCTCTATTTCGTAATCCTTTATCAGTTCTAACCATCTTCGTTGCCTCATGTTCAGCTCTTTCTGAGTGAATATGTACTTGAGGCTTTTGTTGGTCGGTATATAAATGTACGAGGTTACCGAGTAGGTAGTGCCTCCACATTTTCAGTGCAAGTACTACGGCAGCGAGCTCCAAATCGTGGGTTGGATAATTCTGCTCATGGTTTCTAAGCTGCCGTGATCCATACGCGACCACTCTTCCATCTTGCATCAACACACATCCGTGCCCAATGCCGGATGCATCGCAGTACACATCGAACGGCTTTGTTGTGTCTGGCTGCGCCAAAACCGGTGCTGATGTCAGGTGCTTGACTAAAGCCTTGAATGCTGATTCACATGCTGGACTCCAAACATGTTTGGTAGCCTTCTTCAGCAGCTCTGTCATTGTCTTGGCAATCTTCGAGAAGTTCGGAATGAACCTCCGATAATATCCCGCGCGTCCGAGGAAACTCCGTACCTCGTGAACAGTTCTCGGGGATTTCCAATTCAGCACTTGAGTGATCTTGCTCAGGTCCACAGCGATACCCTCGGCTGAGATGATATGCCCGAGAAAAGGCACTTGCGATATCCAAAACTCGCATTTGCTGAATTTCGCGTATAATTTGTGATCCCGCAGCCATTGCAAGACTATACGCAGATGTTTCTTGTGATCTTCTTCCAACTTGGAATATACCAGAATGTCGTCGATGAAGACCACGACAAACTTGTCCAGCTCCGGCATGAATACCGAGTTCATCAAGTACATGAAGTGAGCTGGAGCATTGGTGAGGCCGAAGGACATGACCAGGTACTCATAGAGCCCGTACCTCATCGAGAAAGCCGTCTTTGGAATGTCCTCAGCCCTTATCTTAATCTGATGGTACCCGGATCTTAAATCCATCTTGGAGAAGATCTTTGCTTCGACCAACTGATCAAACAACATGTCGATCCGTGGCAACGGGTACTTATTCTTGATGGTTACGGCATTTAATGGACAATAGTCCACGCAAAGCTGTAACGTCTCATCCTTCTTCTTGACAAATAATGCTGAACAGCCCCATGGCGAGGAGCTCGGCCTAATAAAACCCTTCTCCAGAAGGCCCGTGAGCTGAGTCTTCAGTTCAGCCAACTCCTTGGGCGCCATCTTGTACGGCCTTCGGGATATCGGCATGGTTCCCGGTGCAAGTTCAATCTTGAACTCCACCTCTCTATCGGGCGGCATTCCCGGTAAATCATCCCGGAATACGTCAGGGAACTCTCGGACCACTGGAATATCTTCCAATCTGATAGTTGTGGACTGATAGACACTTGGAAGTTTTATTTCTGGACTGTCCAGAAATAAAGAGTGAGACCCGTGCACTTCTGAGTTTAAGTGCACGACTCGAAGGATGGTGTCTAAAACAGCGCCGTGGCGGGTTAACCACGACATCCCTAGGATGACATCGACCTTCTGTCCCTCTAAGATAATGAGAGACGTGGGGTACACTCTACCCGCTAAGCATAATGGCGCCTTAGAAACCATTACGCTTGCTGAAATCTTCCCACCCGGTGAACAAATTAAATATGGACTATCGGTGGGTAGTATTGGCAAGCTGTGTTTAGCAATGAAAGCTTGGCTAATAAAATTATGCGTGGCGCCTGAATAAAACAGTACTATAGCGGGATGCTGGTGGAGTTGGAACATACCCGCTAGGATTGGCTCGCCCTCCGGCACGTCCTCAATGGCAAGCTGGTGGACGGTGCCGGGCCCAGCGTTTGCCCGCCGCGCATTAGTAGGGTTCCGGGGTTGATTCCTCCCCGGAAACTGCGGTGCCACTCCGCCGCCTTGCCTCTCCGGGCAACTGCTCGCGAAGTGTCCTGGACGACCACACTCGTAACATGTGGCCGCTGCTGGTGTAGTGCTCGGGGGACGAAAGCCCGGCATGCGTTTCTGAGGTGCAAACGCACGCGGCATCGCCCGCTGCTGCTGTTGTTGTTGCGGTGGTACTGGCAGTGCCGGCCGGAATGCCGGTGAAGAGTACGGACGACTGCGGAACGGCATCGACCGCTGTGGTGGTTTCTAGCGTGGACCTGATGGTGGGCGATTCACCATCCGAAACTTCTGATAAGGACCACCTCCTCCGCTGCTTTGCGGCGCGCTTCGCTTTCGCTCCGCCGCCGCTAACTTCTTGCCGGAGTCCTCCTGAACAATCGCAGCATCAATGATGTCGTTGAGGCTGCCGCGATTGAACATCGCCAACTTGTCCTTCAGGAGCGGGTTAAGCCCCTGGTAAAAGTGGTCCCGCCGCTTCTCATCAGTATCTGCGTGATATGACGCGTAAAGCGCGAGATCGTTGAACGCCCTGGAGTATTCCAGCGCGTTCCGGCTCCCTTGCTGCAGGTGCAGGAACTCCTGCGTCTTCCTCTTCATTAAACCTGACGGTATATGATAGGCCCTGAAGGCTATCTGAAACTCCGTCCAGGTCATCACTCGGTCGGTGGGCTGTGAAGTACAGAAGTTGGCCCACCACGCGCTCGCGGATCCTTGGAGCTGCTGGACCGTGAATTGAGTCTTGCGCTGCTCGCTTATCTGGAGCAGCCCGAACTTCATCTCTATGGCGCGGAGCCAGTTGTCCGCGTCAAGTGGTTCATCCGCCCTTGAGAATACAGGGGGGTGAGTCGCCAGGAAGTCGGAGTAGGAGCTCTGTTGACCGTCCTCCCGGTCTTGACGTCTCTCTGGGCGAGACGTATTGGCGATGAGAGTCTGCAGCAACTCTGTGTGCTGCTGATGCGAGCCCGCCATTGCCGCGACGATGTCGGCCAATGTAACCGTTGGCAGTTGCGGTGGCGGTGTTTGCTATTGCTGTTTCTGCTGCTGTCCCGAGGAGTCCTCGGGAGGTGGTTGGGAGGTCTCTCCCCCTTGACTGGTACCCCCAACGTCAGGGTTGGCACGAGTACGCGTCATTCTGAAATTTAAAACAGCAGCGATTAGCACATGTCTTACTTAAAATTCCATAAGCAACAGTAGGTATTGAAGTGACACATGATTAATTTTCACAACATTCACATATATTGATAAAGCATAAACTTTATACAAGATACATTATTCTTGGGTCTCCGAGAAGTCGTGCTCATGTCGTCACTACCTATACATACGCTACTGTCTACACGACATGTCACCGATTACAAAAGTTGGGTTACGCTACCCTAACTGCCCTACTTGGCAACCGTAACCCCCTACTCAGAGTAGAACTCGACCTCCTGTGGGTTGTCCTCCTCCGGTACCTCTGCTGGTGGCTCTGGATCTACCACCTCTTCTCCCATCCTGGGTTCTCCCATTGCTGGAAGGCCCAAGATTACCGGTACGCCTAACACCGGAGGTACGAGGTCCTGCAATGCATGCACCTCGTCCATGGCTTGGTTATAATCTTCTTCCCAGCCTTGCCCTTCCTCAATAGCGCCGTCCCGCTCTTGAGTAAGTTCCTCGTTCTGCTGGGTCAGATTTTGTACCAGTTCTTGCAATGCCGCGATGTCGACACGGCTTTTCCTCTTCGCCTTCTTCAGACGATGCAACTGATTGTGTTGTTCATTCAGTCGCTTGATCGTCGGAATGAGCACATTGCGGAGTGCGCTGTGAGCACTCTCGAAATGATCTCCGTGGCTTGTGCTCTCCTTGAGCTTTGTGGCGAGATGCTCCATATGAACAGCTTTGCTGTCCATCACGGCGTTTCCCGCCCTCATCTGGAGGCTGAGATTTGCCTCTGCGGGATTGTACCTTGGGCAACTCGGGTCCGTTGCCCCCAGGTACCTCTCTTCCCACACGTGCTGAGCCCGTCCCTCCACCGGAACGAGCGCGTATGGAGTACCCTCCATAGCCTGCACGTGTAGTTGGCAGAAACGTGACATAGTGTCACGGGCTGCCACTTGCCATATCCCTTCCGGTTGTCTTCCTCTCACCGTGACGGTGAATGGCACCCAACCGGGTGGCATAGGTCCTGCAGGGACCTCGACGTGGATTGTCCACGTCTTGTTCCCCTCTTCGCCTTCTTGCTTGGCGAAGTATTGCGGCATCTGGTTGTACCCGAAATATTGGAGCATTTGCCACAATGCTTCCGGGTAGCCGCTACGGTGAGAACAGTGGGACATCACCCATCCGTTCTCCAATTGCTTATCTGCTGTCATCTGTAAAAATATATTTGAGAAATGTCAAATATTTATTTAAACAGTAAACCTCTGAGTTATAACATAAAACATGTCATTGAACCTATAAATCTTGGAAACATAGTTGAAATTTTAAACAAATTTGACTGCTGATCTGCTGTTCCCATGACAGCCCTGACCAGTTTTCATTTCAACCTGATTTAAGCCATGTTAAAGGCAAAACCAGTTCTGTAGCTCAACATCAAAGTTAAAGATAACTTCAATAGCTTTCCAGAAAGTATTTGGTTGGCCTAAGATATGTCCTGGTTCAAAAGTTATGAGATGTCAAATTAACAGAAATTCTGGAGAAAATTGGACAGCACCTCCCTGCTTTAGGTACTGATTAAATCCAAGAATTCCAGTTAATTCTGTTCTAAATCTGACAAAACTTTCTGTTAAAAGTTGTAACCCATCTCATAAGCTTTCCAGAACTACCTCATTTTCTATTTTTGGATTTTTAAGCAGGATGTTATGCTTAATTTACAGAGAGTTTACATAGAGTCTTTACTCTGTCCTGTTTTCTGGACAGTTTCAACTCAACTGCATTTTTCGATTGGTTAAGGGATGAAACACCTCTGGACCTCAACAGAAAAGTTGTAAAACTCTTCGAAAGATTTCCATAAATGCATCATATGACCCCAACCTCGAAAGAACTCAACCTCTAACCTCTGATTAACTTCAGCCTTGATTCAGCTGAAAACAGAGTGCTCCGTCCTTAACAACCTATAAGTTGAAAATTTGTTAACTTTGAATATCCTGTTCAAGGGAAGGAGTTACATCAAGTTTTACTACTTTATATCAAAATCTTCACGTTTTAAATGAAGTTTTTCATTTAATGGGGTGTGACGTCGATGCGTCACCAGATTATGTCGGTACTACGTCCTCACAAAGAAAAATCTATACCGGACTTAGCCGGCTTCGTTAATTCAGTGGCACTAAACGTCACTCGCACACGGATTCTACACGTCTACCGTTTCGTGGTCAGGCTACCTGCAGAAACTCAAGCAATCGTCAGACTCGGCTGCACACCGAGCCCGGGATCCATACAGTTCGTACATCCGGCCGTCATCACTCGCCCGGATGTTCTCAAGCCAAACACGCCTTGAGTTACGTGTTCATGTTTCAGACCACGTGACGGGATCTCCCAAGTTGCACCACGCACGCCAGGAACAGACGTTGCTCGAATACCGCAAACGACATGAAGAGTCGTAGAGGATATCAAAGCGGGTCGGGTTACCTGCCACCCGTGGGGCTCCACCCTTTAGCTTGTGCGCACTGGTGGACAGCGCTTACGTGTACCCCCCAAGACATAAACGTCCTGTAACACCCCAAATTTTGATTCAAAACCCTAAACCATGTTCAGAGGAGAATTTAAAAATTTTTGGACGTATTGCATGTTTTGCAAAAATTCAAATTCAAACTGGAATTCAAATTATACTCAAAACAGAAAAGAAATGGAAAAAGAAAAAGAGAAAACGGGAAAAAACTGGCCAGTGGGCCGAAACCCGCCAGCCGGCCCAGCTACTCCCGCGCCAGCCCGCCCCCGCGCGCGCCGCGCTGCCTCTCACCGACGGGTGGGACCCACCTGTCATCCCTAACCCCGAGCCCCCGCGACCCCGGACTTTTCTCCCGAGCGCGCGAAATCGCAACCGACCGGGAAAGCCCGTCCCGCAGCCGAATTCCGGTCCCAGAGGACTCCAACTCGATCACAACAGACCCACCGCCCTTCCCCGGCTATAAAAACCCCTGATCCGATCAGTTTTTCCCACGCGATCGCCGATTTTCACTCCGGTGAGCACCGAGACTTCGCCGGTGAATTCTGGCCGATCTAAGCTCGGAAACTCTGATCTAACTCGCTGGTTTTGATCCACCGCCTCCGGGGAACTTTGCAGGTGCAGAAAACTCGGAGAGTTACGGTGTAAACGCAGCGCCGACGAGCTTCGCCGTGGTTTTGCCTCGGACCTCGCCGCCGATCACTTTCCAGGACCCCCGAGCTCGAGAAAACCCCCGAGGTGAGATCCCTGACCTCCCCTCTACCGATCTAGGCCATAAGATCACAGTTCTAGGCAGAATTCTCGAGGACCCGAAACTTTCCGGCGAGATCGCCGCTT
This sequence comes from Neostapfia colusana, assembly GCA_030760725.1. NCBI lineage: Eukaryota > Viridiplantae > Streptophyta > Magnoliopsida > Poales > Poaceae > Neostapfia > Neostapfia colusana. The sequence continues at coordinate 42,144,737 of JASWHV010000001.1, read as the reverse complement.
CCCGCCGCCGTGCGCCGCCGGCAGCGCCGCCCGCGCTCGATCAAAGCGACGTGGCCGCTTGTGCGCCGTTTATTTTAAATCGCACGGTAGACTTTAAAACCCCGCGTACCGGTTCGATGTTATAATCTCAGCCGTCGGTTTAAAATCGGACGGTCCACGTCGACCCCGCATTATAAAGACTGGAATTCTTACGTGCTACCCCCTGGGGTTCTCTGGAATTGAGAGCTAGCCCCGGAAACTTCAGATCTAGCCCCTGGAACTCCAGAAAATCATGTAAATTCATTTAAAAATCAGTTTTAGCCCCTGGACTTAATAAAAATTAGGAAAACACCTCTGAAAAGTGTAGCTAGACCCCTGGAAATTATGAAAATAATATTATAGACCCTGTAAGGGGGAGAGTTCATTATTTTAGCCCTGTTTAGTATTTAATTTAGAAAATTGAATATGTAACTAGTGTTTAAAAATTTAAAAAGGGGGACAAACATAATTGTCAAAAATTAATTAAAAACTTTCTCAGTACTTAGAAAACTTTGGAGTGAGATAAAAATATATTTTCGGGCTGAAATGAATCTGTTTCATCTATTATTCACATCTATTAGTATAGGGACACATTTTTAAGTAAAGAATAGTTATAGAAAAATAGGGAAAATAATTATGAAATAGTTTACATCAGAGGCCAAGGATTAAAATATGTTATTAAATTATTTAGGACCAGAACCTATACTGTTTAGATGATGTGTGTTACTAATTTCATAATAAAATACACAATTATGCATAGGAATATAAATCTGAAAATATAGCAACTAGTAAATGATAAATGGAGTTTCTAAAATACAAAGAATTCAGTTTAGGGTTGGTAGAAATTATGAAGGCACATATGGGGAAGAATAATACTTTTCATACACACTTGGTAGTAAAAAGGTGAAGTAGTTGAATATAAGAAATTTATTGGAAACCCATATAAATAGTATGTAAGTATAAAGGTGGACACAAAAGTAGGAATCATATACACATGGTTAGAAGTGCATGCAAGCCACAACTCAACACACATAAAGTAACCACAACACATATAATGGTGAATGAATTTCATAAATATGAATGTGTGGTTTGTATGAAGTAGAAGTGTGAACTATGTCTTATGATTGTTGTTTTTCTTTTGCTATGTGTGATGGTATGAAGTAGAACCTGTTCAAGAGCAAGTTATTTCTTTCCAAGATCAGGACTACCCATTTCAAGAGCAGCAAGAAGGAGGCAAGTGTCCTTGACCACTTTGATCCTATGCTAGGATGTGTAGATAGAATTATTTGCATTGTCAAGTTAAATATGAAACCCATGCTAGGAAGTTTCCCTAGAATTGCATTACCTTGTTTCCTTGAAGCTTGGGTTGGGATTTATTTTGTCATGTCATTTATACACATGCATATGCTTAGCCATGCTTAGAATGGGATATTTGGGATATGAGATCATCAGTTTATATTACCATACTCTTGAGTGAGACATTGTGAGGTAGGGATCAAGGCAAGTTGGATGTTTTGGTTGTGTGCTGGGTGCACGAGACTTGGGTTTGTGTTTAGTACTTGCCTGGATCCTAAGGACCGGTTCATGGAGCATGTAACCCGGCTTTACAGTGCCAACCACATGCTGAGATGGGGCAGCTTGGCCAATTAATTAGGTGTATCCCCGGCGTAGTATGGGTGTGTTGGATGGTGCGGGGAATAGGTGTCAGCTGGACTACCATATGAACCGCAAGGCTCAAGAGGGGGCCACTGCAGCGGGGTTGGAGCCTCTTGTGTGCTGTTAGGGGTGAAACCTCAGTGGGCCCACGCTCGTCGGGAATCCCTTTGTAAAGGCTTCGTAGTGATCTCCTGGCCGCACACCTGGGAAGTGTGAATGTGGATCGTAGCCACTGGCATAATGGAGGTTCTTTTAGTCCACCCGGCAACGGGGGATGAAATCACTACTTGTGGGTACAGTGGTACAAACTCTGCAGAGTAAAAACTGTCTTGACAGCCGTGCTCACGGTTAAGAGCGGCCTGGACTTATTCATGATTAGAGGAGTGAAGGTTTTTGGAAGTTGTGGATGTTAAGCGGGGAGCTTAACATTGGTAATGATGTTATGGTTATTGGATTACAATGATGGGATGGGAGATTGGGACCATTTCACCTATGTAGTAATGTAGGTGCTTAATAAGCTAAGGTGATAGGTATTAATTGCGTAGTGCTTTAGCCATGAGTTCAACCTCTCCTTGTTCTAGCCATGCATGATATAATTTTCCCACACTTGCTGAGTACCATTGGTACTCAACCTTGCATATTTGTTGGTTTATATTGCTGCTCAGGTCAAGATAATGAGGTGGTGTATAATGACCAAGATTTTGGACCCGAGGAAGGCTTTTAGGTTCATGAAGACCCCCGGGCAACGCCTGTGATGGAGCCCTAAATAATAATATTCCGCTGCTAGTTTATTTACTTGTGATGAACTTATTATTGTCCATCGAGACATTTATTTTGTAAGACTTACTTATATTCGACACCTGGCTTGTAATAAATGATGCTTCACTATTTGTCATCACATGTATGAGAAAATGATCCTGGCATACATGTGATATTCACTTGGTTGTTCTTCGGAAAAACCGGGTGTGACAGAGGTGGTATCATAGCCAAGGTTGCCCGTTGGAACGTGGACCTAGGTAGAAATGGACGTATTTAAGGGCCTTATTTTCTTAAAAACTATTTTCCAAGGTGTGGGTGGAAAAGTGTTATTAAAGGAGTCATTTTCTTCATCTTACCCCAACTTTCATTCAAAATAGTATTTTTGTTTGAGAATTTATCTAACCTAATTTTAAATTCTTTTGTTTTTAGATGGTTCGCATGATTCGCACCGCTCGTAAGTCCACAGGAGGGAGAGTTCCCGTAGTTGCCCTTGCCGAAAGAGAGGAGAGTCGCCCAGTGACGTACCTTTCCTACGGATTGGCAGTAGGAGATTTGTTGCGCCGTCTTCGACGTATGCTCGAAGCCGCCGGCAATACGGGCAAGCTAATCATCCATTATAACTCCACCAGGACCATCCGTGAGAAGAGGGAAGAATGGAGTTCGAAGATGAGGATTATACACGAGAATCAGCTGCTGAAGATCCACCATTCTCCAGCTTGTCGAGCAACACAAGTTGACGCGGAGAGAGATGTCACATGGGAGGCCATCACCTGCCAGAGTCACATCTATCGTCGCCACTTGGACAAAACTGAGTACATGTATGTCCTCCAACGTAAGAGTGGTACCACGGAGTACAAGTACCCACCGGTGCAGCAAGGGACTTCCCATGAGCACATGGACTTGTGCTTGGAGGATGCTGCTATGCTCAGCACTCGACTGCAGGAGTGTCAACAAGAGCTTCAGGATGTCCGAGACACCCTGAAGGAAACGGAGGCGTTGCTGCGAGCTTGTTTAAAGGCGAGAGAAAGAGGAGATGGGAATGAACTGTGTGTCACCATGAGTGATCCATGGACACCTGACTCCCCGGATCGCCGAGCGATCAGGCGTCGTCGCACTTCTCCACCAGCAGCCTCCCCACCCAAAACAGAGTCAGAAGGTAGCCGAAATGAGGAGGAAGATCCCGAGGAGCCAGCTCAAGAGGACGAGTAGTGTAGAGTCTTTCCCCTAGCTAGCAAGAGGTCGAGTAGTCGAGTCGTTACGTAGTTAATGGTGTGATAATGATTGGTGTGTGACGTGAGTTGTGGAAGCCATGAGCAATTGTCCACAGCCTCGTCTTCAGATTGTTTTGCTTTGGTGTGTGAACCCACAGGAAATAATAGTGCATTTATTTGGTGTGAGATATAAACCCTCGTAAAATTTTAACAAAGCCTCAACACCTTAAAGTACCAACAAATGAAAGTAGTAAGATGATACTAAACGATATCAAATTAACATGTGTTGATTCTACCAGATGGCCGGAAAAGGAAAAGGACGTGCTGCCAACCCCGCCAACAACAATGATGAGGCATGCAACCCTCATCTTTCTGGAGGCCCGGACAGGGGTGGTCGCCGTGAAGAAGTTGATCCTCTCCACCAAATGCTGGAGAATCAAAATCAGCTTATCCAGAACTTGACTCAAGTGGTGGCCAACTTGCATCAAGTTCCACCTCCACAAGCTGCACCACGCCAACCAAGGTTGAGTGAGTTTCTAGGAACTCAACCTCCAAAGTTTGCAAGTGCTGCTGAACCTCTGGAGGCAGATGATTGGCTGAAGACTATTGAAAGTAAGATGAGAATCATACAGTGCCAAGGGTGTGAGAGGGTGCTGTTTGCCTCTCATCAATTGCAGGGACCTGCTGCTGATTGGTGGACCGCCTACGTGGCCGCCCATCATGACCCTGAGAACATCACTTGGGAAGAGTTCAAGCGTAGCTTCCGCAACCACTACATCCCAAGAGGTGAACTCAAAAACAAGAGAAAGGAGTTTTTGTGACTGCAGCAGGGAAACATGACGGTGAGGGAATACCTCACTAAATTTACTCAACTATCCCGTTATGCTCCACGAGACATAGAGACTGATGAGCAGAAACAAGATTGTTTCGTGGAAGGACATACCGCAGAGATGCAGTGTGCCATGTCCTCCAATGAGTATGAAAGTTTTCAAAAGATGGTGGACAGAGCGTTTGTGGTGGAAAGGAAGCTAAAGGCCCTAGAAAATGAGAATAAGAGGAAGGCGGGATGGTCACATCAGGCCTCAGGAAGCAACACCCGCCCACGTATGATGCAGCAACTTACGGGGCAGACAAGCCGTGCTGCGGTACCCTATTCAGCACCAAGAGGGTACAACCCAAACTACAGGCCACCCGCAGCACCAGCACAGCCGCAACGTCAGTTTGTGCAGCAGCCTCGCCCCGCATATCCACCTCGACCAGCAGTGCAAGGACCCCCGAACCAACCCCAAGACAACAAAGGCCAAGAACCTAAGGTTGGGGTGCAATGTTTTAGCTGCGGTGAAGTGGGGCACTATGCCCATAAGTGCCCTAAGAAGAAGCCCGCGCAGCCACAACAGCAGAATGTAGTGAGAGGACGGGTGAACCACGTCACTATGGAGGAAGCACAAGAGGCACCCGACGTGGTAGTTGGTAAGTTTCCTGCCAATTTACACCTTGCAGCTCTGCTGTTTGATTCTGGTGCTACCCACTCGTTCATTGCTCAAGGGTTTGTTAAGAAGCATGACCTAGCAACCACACAAATGAACCATATGCTAGCCGTAAACTCTCCAGGTGGAGAAATAAGGACAAGACAAGTGTGTCCCAAAGTGAGCCTAGACATTAATGGGGTAGTATTTACTGCTAACCTCATAGTGATAGATTCACAAGGGATAGATATTATTTTGGGTATGGATTGGTTGACCAAACATAAAGGAATCATCCATTGTTCGACCAGAACGGTGGAACTAACTCACCCCAATGGCACAAGAGTAAAGTTCATAACGATACACGAGCCTAGGAGGGACATTAAATTAAATCAAGTGGAAGTGAAAGTTGAGGAAATCAGGACTATCAGGGAATATCCAGATGTTTTTCCGGAGGAATTGCCAGGTATGCCTCCTGACCGTGACGTGGAGTTCGCAATTGAGCTAGTACCGGGGACAGCCCCGATATACAAGAGACCTTATCGAATGGACTCCAAGCAGCTAGAAGAGCTCAAGAATCATTTGAGAGAATTGACGGAGAAGGGGTATATTCGCCCTAGTTCCTCACCATGGGGAGCTCCGGTGATATTTGTGCCCAAGAAAGACGGAACCCAAAGGTTATGCGTGGATTACCGTGCCTTGAATGAGGTAACCATCAAAAACAAGTACCCATTACCCCGCATTGAAGACTTGTTTGATCAGTTGAGGGGAGCTTGTGTGTTCTCGAAAATTGATCTCAGGTCGGGGTACCACCAACTCAAGATAAGGCAATCAGATATTCCCAAGACAGCTTTCGTATCTCGGTATGGACTGTATGAATACACTGTCATGCCTTTCGGGCTAACCAATGCCCCGGCATATTTCATGTACCTCATGAACAAGGTATTCATGGAATATCTGGACAAATTTGTGGTGGTTTTCATAGATGATATTCTCGTCTTCTCCAAAGATGAAGAAGAACATGAGAAACATCTAAGGTTGGTGTTACAGAGGCTGAGAGAACACCAACTATATGCCAAGTTGAGCAAGTGTGAGTTTTGGCTGAAGAGAGTTCCCTTTTTAGGACATATAATCTCGGAGGGAGGAATCTCCGTAGATCCCGCCAAAATCGAGGATATCCAGAAGTGGAAAACCCCCGAAAATGTCGGGGAAGTTCGAAGCTTTTTGGGATTGGCTGGATACTATCGACGGTTTATTGAGGGATTCTCCAAGATCTCGAGACCTCTCACCAAACTGTTGGAAAAGAGAATCACATTCACCTGGACGCCACAGTGCGATACGAGCTTTCAGGAGCTAAAGAAGAGATTGACAACAGCCCCAGTGCTGGTTATGCCAGATATGCAGAAGAATTTCACTGTGTACTGCGATGCCTCTGGAAATGGGTTGGGATGTGTTCTCATGCAAGAAGGACATGTCGTGGCATATGCATCCCGGCAGCTTCGGAAGCACGAGAAGAACTATCCTACACATGATCTAGAACTAGCTGCAGTCATACACGCGTTGAAAATTTGGCGGCACTATTTGATGGGGAAGAGGACAGAGATATATACGGATCATAAGAGTTTGAAGTACATATTCACACAGCCAGATCTCAACCTCAGACAAAGGAGATGCTTAGAGCTAATCAATGACTTTGACATAGGCATCAACTATCATCCCGGAAAAGCAAACGTCGTGGCCGATGCTTTGAGTCGGAAAGTGCAGGTCAATAAGTTGAGTTTGAAGGACATGCCCGCAGAATTGAAGGACGAGGTTATAAGGCTCAATCTATGTCTAGTAAATAGTGGTGAAGCCATCGCCATGGAAGTGGACTCCACACTCGAGCAAGACATACGCGAGGGCCAAAAGAATGATGAGAAGATACAAGAGATCAGACAGCTTATCAAGGAAAATAAAGCTCCTGGTTTTAGAGAGGATGAACAAGGAACGGTGTGGCACGGGAAAAGAATCTGTGTGCCAGAAGTAAAGGAGATCCGTGAATTGATTTTAAAGGAGGCTCTTGATTCCGACTATTCCATTCATCCTGGGAGTACGAAGATGTACCAGGACCTCAAGAGCAGGTATTGGTGGTATGGCATGAAGCGAGATGTCGCGGAACATGTTGCCCTATGTGACACATGTCAGTTGGTGAAAGCTGAACATCAACGACCCGCGGGATTATTGCAACCACTCAAAATACCTGAATGGAAATGGGAAGAAATCAGCATGGATTTTGTCGTGGGATTGCCTAGGACTCAATCCGGGTATGATTCAATATGGGTCATTATTGATAGGCTAACCAAGGTAGCTCATTTCATTCCTGTGAAAGAAAGCTACAGCGGATCCAAATTGGCAGAATTGTACATGTCAAGGATTGTGTGTTACCATGGAGTGCCAAAGAAGATAGTGTCGGACCGAGGGACACAGTTCACCTCGAGGTTTTGGCAAAAGTTGCATGAAACCATGGGAACCCATCTGAACTTCAGTTCTGCCTATTATCCCCAAACTGACGGGCAGACGGAGAGAACCAATCAGATCCTTGAAGATATGTTAAGGGCATGTGCACTAAAAAACAATAGGAGTTGGGACAAGAACCTACCGTATGCGGAGTTTTCCTATAACAACAGTTATCAAGCTAGTATGAAGATGTCACCATTTGAAGCTTTGTATGGAAGGAAGTGCAGAACTCCCCTATTTTGGAACCAAACAGGAGAAAGTAAAGTGTTTGGTCCAGAAGTGCTACAAGAAGCCGAGGCGAAGGTGAGGGAGATTCGCAACAACTTGAGAATAGCACAGACACGCCAAAAGAGCTATGCCGATGTACGAAGAAGAGAGCTCGTTTTCAACGTGGGAGACTATGTTTATCTCAAGGTGTCCCCTATCAGAGGACTTCGTCGGTTCAAGGTGAAAGGGAAGTTGTCACCTCGATACATCGGACCCTTTCAAGTTTTGGAAAGGAAAGGCGAGGTGGCGTACCAACTAGAGTTACCGGTTCATCTATCGGATGTACACGATGTATTTCATGTGTCACAACTAAAGAAATGTCTGAGGACGCCTGAAGAGGTGTTACCCATGAATGAAGTGGAGGTAACTGAAGATTTGTCTTATGCCGAGCAACCATACAAGATTTTAGAGACAATGGAACGCCTCACCAGAAACAAGAGAATCCGGATGTGCAAGGTGCAGTGGAAGCATCACTCAGAAGAGGAAGCTACCTGGGAACGGGAAGATGAGCTCAAGGCACCGTTTCCGGAATTGTTCTCTTAGAAACACCAATCTCGAGGACGAGATTTCTTTTAAGGGGGGTAGAGCTGTAACACCCCAAATTTTGATTCAAAACCCTAAACCATGTTCAGAGGAGAATTTAAAATTTTTTGGACGTATTGCATGTTTTGCAAAAATTCAAATTCAAACTGGAATTCAAATTATACTCAAAACAGAAAAGAAATGGAAAAAGAAAAAGAGAAAACGGGAAAAAACTGGCCAGTGGGCCGAAACCCGCCAGCCGGCCCAGCTACTCCCGCGCCAGCCCGCCCCCGCGCGCGCCGCGCTGCCTCTCACCGACGGGTGGGACCCACCTGTCATCCCTAACCCCGAGCCCCCGCGACCCCGGACTTTTCTCCCGAGCGCGCGAAATCGCAACCGACCGGGAAAGCCCGTCCCGCAGTCGAATTCCGGTCCCAGAGGACTCCAACTCGATCACAACAGACCCACCGCCCTTCCCCGGCTATAAAAACCCCTGATCCGATCAGTTTTTCCCACGCGATCGCCGATTTTCACTCCGGTGAGCACCGAGACTTCGCCGGTGAATTCTGGCCGATCTAAGCTCGGAAACTCTGATCTAACTCGCTGGTTTTGATCCACCGCCTCCGGGGAACTTTGCAGGTGCAGAAAACTCGGAGAGTTACGGTGTAAACGCAGCGCCGACGAGCTTCGCCGTGGTTTTGCCTCGGACCTCGCCGCCGATCACTTTCCAGGACCCCCGAGCTCGAGAAAACCCCCGAGGTGAGATCCCTGACCTCCCCTCTACCGATCTAGGCCATAAGATCACAGTTCTAGGCAGAATTCTCGAGGACCCGAAACATTCCGGCGAGATCGCCGCTTCCCGCCGCCGTGCGCCGCCGGCAGCGCCGCCCGCGCTCGATCAAAGCGACGTGGCCGCTTGTGCGCCGTTTATTTTAAATCGCACGGTAGACTTTAAAACCCCGCGTACCGGTTCGATGTTATAATCTCAGCCGTCGGTTTAAAATCGGACGGTCCACGTCGACCCCGCATTATAAAGACTGGAATTCTTACGTGCTACCCCCTGGGGTTCTCTGGAATTGAGAGCTAGCCCCGGAAACTTCAGATCTAGCCCCTGGAACTCCAGAAAATCATGTAAATTCATTTAAAAATCAGTTTTAGCCCCTGGACTTAATAAAAATTAGGAAAACACCTCTGATAAGTGTAGCTAGACCCCTGGAAATTATGAAAATAATATTATAGACCCTGTAAGGGGGAGAGTTCATTATTTTAGCCCTGTTTAGTATTTAATTTAGAAAATTGAATATGTAACTAGTGTTTAAAAATTTAAAAAGGGGGACAAACATAATTGTCAAAAATTAATTAAAAACTTTCTCAGTACTTAGAAAACTTTGGAGTGAGATAAAAATATATTTTCGGGCTGAAATGAATCTGTTTCATCTATTATTCACATCTATTAGTATAGGGACACATTTTTAAGTAAAGAATAGTTATAGAAAAATAGGGAAAATAATTATGAAATAGTTTACATCAGAGGCCAAGGATTAAAATATGTTATTAAATTATTTAGGACCAGAACCTATACTGTTTAGATGATGTGTGTTACTAATTTCATAATAAAATACACAATTATGCATAGGAATATAAATCTGAAAATATAGCAACTAGTAAATGATAAATGGAGTTTCTAAAATACAAAGAATTCAGTTTAGGGTTGGTAGAAATTATGAAGGCACATATGGGGAAGAATAATACTTTTCATACACACTTGGTAGTAAAAAGGTGAAGTAGTTGAATATAAGAAATTTATTGGAAACCCATATAAATAGTATGTAAGTATAAAGGTGGACACAAAAGTAGGAATCATATACACATGGTTAGAAGTGCATGCAAGCCACAACTCAACACACATAAAGTAACCACAACACATATAATGGTGAATGAATTTCATAAATATGAATGTGTGGTTTGTATGAAGTAGAAGTGTGAACTATGTCTTATGATTGTTGTTTTTCTTTTGCTATGTGTGATGGTATGAAGTAGAACCTGTTCAAGAGCAAGTTATTTCTTTCCAAGATCAGGACTACCCATTTCAAGAGCAGCAAGAAGGAGGCAAGTGTCCTTGACCACTTTGATCCTATGCTAGGATGTGTAGATAGAATTATTTGCATTGTCAAGTTAAATATGAAACCCATGCTAGGAAGTTTCCCTAGAATTGCATTACCTTGTTTCCTTGAAGCTTGGGTTGGGATTTATTTTGTCATGTCATTTATACACATGCATATGCTTAGCCATGCTTAGAATGGGATATTTGGGATATGAGATCATCAGTTTATATTACCATACTCTTGAGTGAGACATTGTGAGGTAGGGATCAAGGCAAGTTGGATGTTTTGGTTGTGTGCTGGGTGCACGAGACTTGGGTTTGTGTTTAGTACTTGCCTGGATCCTAAGGACCGGTTCATGGAGCATGTAACCCGGCATTACAGTGTTAACCACATGCTGAGATGGGGCAGCTTGGCCAATTAATTAGGTGTATCCCCGGCGTAGTATGGGTGTGTTGGATGGTGCGGGGAATAGGTGTCAGCTGGACTACCATATGAACCGCAAGGCTCAAGAGGGGGCCACTGCAGCGGGGTTGGAGCCTCTTGTATGCTGTTAGGGGTGAAACCTCAGTGGGCCCACGCTCGTCGGGAATCCCTTTGTAAAGGCTTCGTAGTGATCTCCTGGCCGCACACCTGGGAAGTGTGAATGTGGATCGTAGCCACTGGCATAATGGAGGTTCTTTTAGTCCACCCGGCAACGGGGGATGAAATCACTACTTGTGGGTACAGTGGTACAAACTCTGCAGAGTAAAAACTGTCTTGACAGCCGTGCTCACGGTTAAGAGCGGCCTGGACTTATTCATGATTAGAGGAGTGAAGGTTTTTGGAAGTTGTGGATGTTAAGCGGGGAGCTTAACATTGGTAATGATGTTATGGTTATTGGATTACAATGATGGGATGGGAGATTGGGACCATTTCACCTATGTAGTAATGTAGGTGCTTAATAAGCTAAGGTGATAGGTATTAATTGCGTAGTGCTTTAGCCATGAGTTCAACCTCTCCTTGTTCTAGCCATGCATGATATAATTTTCCCACACTTGCTGAGTACCATTGGTACTCAAACTTGCATATTTGTTGGTTTATATTGCTGCTCAGGTCAAGATAATGAGGTGGTGTATAATGACCAAGATTTTGGACCCGAGGAAGGCTTTTAGGTTCATGAAGACCCCCAGGCAACGCCTGTGATGGAGCCCTAAATAATAATATTCCGCTGCTAGTTTATTTACTTGTGATGAACTTATTATTGTCCATCGAGACATTTATTTTGTAAGAATTACTTATATTCGACACCTGGCTTGTAATAAATGATGCTTCACTATTTGTCATCACATGTATGAGAAAATGATCCTGGCATACATGTGATATTCACTTGGTTGTTCTTCGGAAAAACCGGGTGTGACACGTCCCGATATACACGATTTTCTGACATAACAAATAGGTTACTATGCCACTTTCTATATGCTAATAACATCCTTATACGGGCTACTAACTCGTTCCTCACTGAATTTTTGAAAAAGATGACCTTTGTAGTGCGTTAAACCTCAAGCGGGCTCTGATACCAACGCTGACACGACCCCACGGTCTTGTCGAGCCAGGATCACACTGAGGGGTGCTGCGTTGCACAGCACCGGATAACACACGTCAAAGGTACAAAGCGGAAGCGAAATTTTATTACATAAACAAGTTTATGAACATGTTTACATCAAAATAAGTTCAGTCTACACTCACGGGCGTAGACTACGCATCAAGTGCACGTTCAGCCCTTGAACGTGTCCTTGCTAGCACACACACACACTAACTCTGCGGCGTGCACGACTCCCACTCGACGGGAGTCCCTTCCTCATAGAACCCTGCAAAAGCTTCAAACACAAGCAGTGAGCACGAAGGCTCAGCAAGTCTGACCCGTCTCACCTAAACATGGAACTTATAAATGAGGGGTGGTGGTTTATATGAGGTAAAAATCATTTGCAAGGACTCGCCTAATTAGTAGAACCTTACTTTCAAGTTTTAGCAGCAGGTTGTGGAGAACCTTACGCTAAGGTACATGAGAGAGCCGCAATCAAACAAGAAACACATTTCTCTCATGTACTTTGCCCAAAGTTGAAAAAGAACTTTGGTTAGCTCTAAACTACAGCAAAACATTAGCAATCAGAGTCCATCTTTCAATCAGCAATATTTTAACATGTAACTAGCCTGTTCTTTCTACATCATGGTACAGTGAACAAGTGGTACTCACTGACCGCGAGGGACGGCGATTATAATCGATTTACACCTGCAGGGTTCCCGAACAACCCGTCACGTACACCCGTACTCGATGTTGCCTACAACAACCATCACGGACGCCGTACGCAACTACTTTTCACCCGTCAGCCAAATATTGAACCAGTCCCATCGTCCCGAGCAAAAGGTCTCTGCACGCGCATCTCAGTGCCGCCAGCCGATTTACACCTCAAGCTCTCAACCTACCCTCTGAACAACGGACAATGCCTCAATACCCAGCTACCCGAGTTACATCAGTTTCCCAGTTCCCATATAGCCGGTAGGTCTTCGGTACTGTTCTAGCTTGTTCAACAGGCCCGCACACGGCTCGGTCCTTAATCGACACAAGCGGAGCTACAGCACACAGGCCCCAAAGTCCTGCTGCCCTTACCCTCCGCTCGGTCTCATTTTCTTGCCATGTGTTTCTTGTGCTATCACTACCCGAGTCGAGTGCCTCTAGCCTATGCTCGCGAGTAGTTCCAACTACTCGACTTGTACCGAATTCTACTCTATCATAGCAATGCAGTAGCTAACGGGGTTTGCAATCCTAAACCCAACCCATGGTTCTCTTGGCTATGCAGTGGGGCTTCTAAACAAGACCCTAATGCAAAGAATAAAGTAAACAAGTATGTGCTCAAAACAATGAAAATTTGTAAAAAGGTTAATGCAAACCGGAGCTTGCCTTGCTGCTCTTGGTCGTAGGCTAGCTGCTCCTCCGGAGTTACAAAGTCTAGGACTTTGGGTTCCTCCTCGACCTTAGCGACTACATGATATAAGAGGTACATGTATTAATTTGAAAGCATTTGTATTAAGTTTGAATTTGTGAATCTTATAAGTCCCACTAGACAGACTCAATGACTGTGAAACTTTTACTGTGGCTTGGTTACAACCTAAATAGAGACTTGGTCAGGTTTTAGTTGCAGAAAAGCTCATTTGAGCCCTCCACAATTAATTATGTCCTTGACCTTAATTGGAACTCATAGGGTGTTCTAGGGATTTTCATGAAACAAACTATTACTTTCTGAAAACTAGATTTGCAGAGGGTTCTAATGGATTTGGTGTCACTTAATTTGGAAGTTCCTAACTAAAGATATGAGCTAAACAATTTCAGAGAAAATTCTGAAAATGTTTCTGAACATTTTCTATTTTCTCTGGAACAGTTTCACTAATCACACCATTAGATGGATTAAATGAGCTCTAATGGGTCTGGAATTTTTATGGTAGTTCAGGGATATTTTGGTGAACATCCCAGCAAAATTTCAGGATTTTCCTCCAAAGGATTCTCCAGTTAAAATTCCAAACATTTTAAAATTTGAGGAATTAATTCTGGATAAATAAGGAATTTAATGAAGTGAAACTTGATTTGCTAGAAAGTACTCAGAGAGCTGAATCCAGCAAAATTTGGTTCACTCAATTTGGAGCTTTCTAGCCAAAGTTATGAGGATTTGAAGTTTGAAGGAAATCTGAAAATCGGGGAAAAGTTTAAACTCACGAGTGGGCCCCGGGGACACGCGTCGCACGCCGAGGCGACCGCACACTGCGGCCCACAGGGTCTTTGCGCGCCAGCACACCCGATCCCGGCCACACTCCCATCCTGATTTAAAATATCTGTGGCTGACAGCTGGGGTCCACCCCCTTCTTCAACCTCGCGACGCCCACGCTCTGCCGCCGAGGGACCTCGCCGGAGAGCTCGCCGCCGGCTTCTGTACAGCTCCAAACTTCACGATTTTGGCCGCCCCTGCCTATTTTCACTCGGGGAACAGGATTCTGGGGTCAGCTACTCATGACAATGGCCGTTGCATGGTCGGCGACGAGCCGCCACCTCGGAAAGACTTCGGCCATGTCGGCTGACTTCCCTAGCACCTCAACTACTCGAGGAACCGGTCGGGAAGCATCAGTGGACCTCAGGGAAGGTCGACATGAGCTTGAGGCAGCTCGGGGAAGGCCCGAAGTAGGTCCTCACCGTGCGCCCGATGCCTCCCGTTTATTCCGCCATTGGTAAACCTCGAATTACGCCGGGTACAGAGGTTCTCCGGCCAAGGGTTGTGAAGGCAACTTGTGCGTTACTGTGTTTAGTTTGTGTGAGAGCGGATTGAGGCCCTCTAATCCTTTCTAGAGCACGAATTCAACGGAATTGCACCCGGAGGTCGTTCTGCACACAGAAAGGGGAAAACTGGAAATTCACCGCCGGTGAGCAACCACTCGAGCTGTGGCTCGGGGGTGAGCAGCACCGGTCACCAGCGCGTCCAAGGGTGCCTTGGCTCAGGCGTGACAACGCCCAGGTTGGGCTGTCCATGGGAGCCCGAGGTGCGGCGGTTCTAAGTCACCGAATTGATCTTTCGGCACAGCCGATATCAATCGGTTTCAGCTGAATTCTAGCAGCGGGGAAGACAGAGGAAGGTCTCTAGTACCTTGCCGTGGCTCTGGAGGGGACGGAGGAAGCTGTGACCGGCGCTCTCCGATCGATTCCGAGCTGCGGAAAATTTCGGCCGGCGCTGAGTTCTTGCAGGGGAAGAAACGGGTGAGGCTTCGGCCGAGGAGGGGGGAAGGCGCCTTAAGAAGGATCTGCACCGCCTCACGTCCGCGCGTGGGCAAGCAGCTGCTGGCGCGGCGGCTCCCCTCGGTGGCGATCGCAGCAGCGGCTCGGTTAACCGAGTGAGAAAATTTCAGTCGGTTTGAGTTGAAGTGGTGGCTGACATGTGGGTCCCACTTCCAGTTTTAACCTCTGAAATTTACTCCTAATCACTGTTGTAAACAGTGAGCCCCATAGTACCCCTGGTAATTCAAATTATTCACCCATGAGCCATTTGAATTGATCAAAGTTCAAATTGGGTTTGGTTTGAGTGAATTTCAGCACAAGTGCAGTTTTGAATTCAAATAAAGTTTGAATTTGTCCAACTTAGCTCATGTCAAGATCAACTCCAAATGGAGTGAAAATTGGTGTGTGGGCTCACAAAAATGTGCTGAGTAAGAATATGCCTCCCACTTTTAAATTCATGGGATAAAAACAGTTTGAATTTGAATATGGTTTCAAACTGCCCTCTTTCTAGCTATACCCAAAATGACCTCAAAAAGGTTTGGAATTTGGGTGAAACATGGCATGGACATCCTTAGCAATGTGTACGAGTTTTCATATGTCCAGCCCACCTATATCACATGTGGAAATACCAATTTTGCAATGTGTGAGTTCGTTCTCTAATGAGTATGTTGGTGGTGGTTACTTGCTCTTCATTTGTGTTCATCATCTTTCCTCAAATGAGGTGTGTGTGTGGGGGGTGATGAACACTTCAACTAGGTGTCAAAAACTGAGGCCCTTACACATGGATACATATTTCATATAGAGGGAACATTTTAAAAGAAGTAGAAATGGAGAAAGAATCAGAGAGATAGCCGAAAAGAGCCAATTCCAGTTCGCCGAGGAGCGCTGTAGACACTTCCCGCGGCCCGCTGGCCACGTGGCGCCTTCGGAGCTCATTCCCGCGGAGGGAGATGAGGTCCGACACTGTTGGCTACGTGGCAATCTCGGAGCTTGCCTCTGCGGAAGGGGCGAGGTCTGGCCCGTGGGACACGTGTTGCCCCCGGAGCTAGCCTCTGCGGAGAAGCAAGGCCAGCCCACAGGACATGTGTCGCCTTCGGAGCTAGTCACTGCGGAGAAGCGAGGCCCATCCACGCGGGACGTGTGTCACCCTCGGAGCCCGCCTCCGAGAGGTCCAACCCCGCGGGACATGTGTCGCTCCCGGAGCTCACCCCCACAGAGGGAGTGAGGTCCCGTCCCGATGGACACGTGTCGTCCTCGGAGCTCATCTCCGAGGTGAAGGGAGGTCCGACACTGCTGAACACGTGTCGTCCTCGGAGCTTACCTCTGAGAAGGAGGGAGGTCCGACAACTGTTGGACACGTGTCGACCTCGGAGCTCATCTCTGAGTAAAAAGGAAGTCTGACGCTACTGGACACGTGGCACTCTTGGAGCTCTCCTGTGAGGAGAGGGGAGGTCCGGAACTGACACGTGGCACTCTCAGAGCTCACCTCGGAAGAGAGGGGAGGTCCGGTACTGACATGTGGCGTACACGGAGCTCACCTCTGAGGGAGAGAGAGGTCCTGCCCGCCAGACGCGTGGCGCACGCGGAGCTCACCTCTGAGGGAGATGGAGGTCCCGTCCGCCAAACACGTGGCACACCCGGAGCTCGTCTCTGCGGAAAAGGGAGACCAGACCGCCACTGGACCTGTGGAGCCTCTGGAGCTTATCCCTGCGGAAGGATGAGGTTCCTAAGCACTATTTCCCTGTGCGCGAGTGCCCGGTGCGGAGGAAACCGACACGAACTCTTCTACGTTGAATACTGCCGCCAAATCAATTAGAGATATGTTGTTAAGATCTAAAACAAATTGAATAGGACTCTTATTCGAACTCCAATCAGAGTAGGACTCTTTTCTGACCCCCTATAAATAGAACCGAAAACCCCTGGCTGCAACCACATAACTATTCGTTCCCTCCCGAGTCGGCGACATGGAGATCCTAGCTCCCAACTCGCCGAGTTAACCCCCTTCGCTGGAGTTTAGCCGCCGGTGAGCCGCCGTTGTAAGGGCCTCAGTTTTTGACACCCAATTGTAGTGTTCATCACCACACCACACACCTCATTTGAGCAAGAATGATGAACACAAACGAAGAGCAAGTAACAATTATCAACATGCTCATTAGAGAACAAACTTACACATTGCAAAAGTGGTATTTCCCACATGTGATATGGATGGGCTGGACATGTGAAAACTCCTACACTTTGCTAAGGATGTCCATGCCAAGTTTCACCCAAATTCAAAACCTTTTTGAGGTCATTTTGGGTATAGCTAGGAAGGGGGCAGTTTGAAACCATATTCAAATTCAAACTGTTTTCACCCACTGAATTTAAAAGTGGAAGGCATATTCTCACTCAGCACATTTTTGTGAGCTCCCACACCAATTTTCACTCCATTTGGAGTTGATCTTGACATGAGCTAAGGGGGAGGAATTCAAACTTTATTTGAATTTCAAACTGAACTTGTGCTGCAATTCATTCAAACCAAACCTCATTTGAACATTGATCAATTCAAATGGCTCTTGGGTGAATAATTTGAATTGCCAAGGGTAGAATAGGGTTCACTGTTTACCACAGCTGTTAGGAGTAAAGTTCAGAGGTTAAGAGAGGGGTGGGACCCACATGTCAGCCTCTGCCTCAAAACAAACCGACTGAACCACAGTTCAGTCGGTTCCCGGCTGCTGTGCGCGCGCGCCACCGAAGGGGGGTAGCCGGCGCCAGCTCCTGCTGCGCGCCCCAAGCCGGAGGCCAGCCGCCGGGCTATTTATTCCCTCCCCGGCGTGCTTCAGTCGCCATTCCCCGAGCTGCCGACGTGCACGATCCATTTTTCCACTGCCGTCACCGCCGCTCGAGCTCCCGCTCGATCAAGCCGATCGCAGCTCCCTCCTTCCACTCCAGGGTCCCAGCAAGGTACTAGAGACCTTCCTCCATCCTCCCCATTGCTAAAAGTCGATTGAAACCGAGTGCTATCGGCTGTGCCGAAAGATCAAAATCGGAACTGGAAACCGCCGCACCTCGGGCTCTCGTGGACAGCTCAACCTGGGCGTTGTCACGCCCGAGCCAAGGCACCCTTGGACGCGCAGGTGACCGGTGCTGCTCATCCCCGAGCCATAGCTCGAGTGGTTGCTCACCGGCGGCAAATTTCCATTTTTCCCCTTTCTGTGTGCAGAACGACCTTCGGGTACGATTCTGTTTAATTCGTGCTCTAGAAAGGATTAGAGGTCCTCAGGCCACTCCCACACGAGCTAGACACGGTAACGCACAAGTTGCCTTCACAACTCTTGGCCGGAGAACCTCTGTGCCCGGCGTAATTTAAGGTCTACGAATGGCGGAACGAACGGGGGGTATCGGGCGCACGATGAGGACCTATTTCGGGCCTTCCCCGAGCTGCCTCGAGCTCATGTCGACCTTCTCTGAGGTCCACTGATGCTCCCCGACCGATTTCCCAAGTAGCTGAGGTACTAGGAGAGTCAGCCGACATGGCCGAAGTCGTTCCGATATGGCGGCTCGTCGCCGACCATGCTCCGGCCGTTGTCATGAGCAGCTGACCCTCGGGTCAGGTTCCCCAAGTAAAAGTAGGCAGGGGCGGCCAGAATCAAGAAGTTTAGAGCTGTACAGCAGCCAGCGGCGAGCTCTCCGGCGAGGTCCCTCGGCGGCGGAGCGCGGGTGTCGCGAGGTTGAAGAAGGGGGTGGACCCCAGCTGTCAGCGGCCGATATTTTGAATCGGGATCCGGCTGCGGCCGGGATCGGGTGTGCTGGCGCGCAAAGTCCTTGTGGGTCGCGGTGTGCCATCGCCTCGGCGTGCGACGCGTGTCCCCTGGGCCCACGCGCGAGTTTAAACTTTTCCCCGATTTTCAGATTTCCTTCAAACTTCAAATCCTTATAACTTTGGCTAGAAAGCTCCAAATTGAGTGAACCAAATTTTGCTGGATTCAGCTATCTGAGTACTTTCCAGAAAATCAAGTTTCACTTCATGAAATTCCTTAATTCTCCAGAATTAATTCCTTAAAGTTTAAACTGTTAGGAATTTTAACTGGAGAATCCTTTGGGAGAAAATCCTGAAATTTTTCTGGAATGTTCACCAAAATATCCTTGAACTACCATAAAAATTTCAGATCCATTTGAGCTCATTTAGTCCACCTAATGGTGTGATTAGTGAAACTGTTCCAGAGAAAATAGAAAATGTTCAGAAACATTTTCAGAAATTTGTCTGAAATTGTTTAGCTCATATCTTTAGTTAGAGACTTCCAAATTAAGTGAGACCAACTCCATTAGAACCCTCTGAAAATCTAGTTTTCAGAAAGTCATAGTTTGTCTCATGAAAATTCCTAGAACACCCTAAGAGTTCCAATTAAGGTCAAGGACATAATTATTTGTGGAGGGCTCAATTGAGCTTTGCTGCAACTAAAACTTGACCAAGTCTTTGTTTAGGTTGTAACCAAGCCACAGTAAAAGTTTCGCAGTCATTAGGTCTATCTAGCAAAGGTTATAGATTTCACAACTTCAAACTTAAATACAAATGCATTTAATTAATACATACATTGTTCTTATCATGTAGTCGCTAAGGTCGAGGAGGAACCCGAAGTCCTAGACTTCGTTACTCCGGAGGAACAGCTAGCCTACGACCAAGAGCAGCAAGGCAAGCCCCAGTTTGCATTAACCTTTTTACAAATGTTTATTGTTTTGAGCACATCTTTGAATATTGTTCTTTGCATTAGAGTCTTGATTGGAAACCCAACTGCATAGCCAAGAAAACCATGGGTTGGGTTTAGGATGGAAAACCCCGTTAGCCACTGCATTGCTAGGATAGAGTAGGATTCGGTACAAGTCGAGTAGTTGGAACTACTCGCGAGAATAGGCTAGAGGCACATTGCTCGGGTAGAGATAGCACATGATACACATGGCAAGAAAATGAGACCGAGCGGAGAGTAAGGGCAGCAGGACTTTGGGGCCTGTGTGCTGTAGCTCCGCTCGTGTCGATTGAGGACCGAGCCGTGTGCGGGCCTGTTGAACAAGCTAGAACAGTACCGAAGACCTACCGGCTATATGGGAACCGGGAAACTGATGTAACTCGGGTAGCTGGGTATTGAGGCATTGCCCGTCGTTCAGAGGGTAGGTTGAGAGCTCGAGGTGTAAATCAGCTGGCGGCACAGAGATGCGCGTGCAGGGACCTCTTGCTCGGGACGATGGGACCGGTTCAATATTTGGCTAACGGGTGAAAGGTAGTCGCGTACGGCGTCCGTGATGGTTGTTGTAGGCAACATCGAGTGCGGGCGTACGTGACGGGTTGTTCGGGTAACCCTGCAGGTGTAAATCGATTATAATCGCCGTCCCTCGCGGTCAGTGAGTACCACTTGTTCACTGTACCGTGACGTAGAAAGAACAGGCTAGTTACATGTTAAAATGTTGCTGATTGAAAGCTGGACATCGATTGTTAATGATATGCTGTAGCTTAGTGCTAACTAAAGTTCTTTTCAACTTTGGGCAAAGTACATGAGAGAAATGCGTTTCTTGTTTGATTGCGGCTCTCTCATGTGCCTTAGCGTAAGGTTCTCCACAACCTGCTGCTAAAACTTGAAAGTAAGGTTCTACTAATTAGGCGAGTCCTTGCAAATGATTTTTACCTCACGTAACCCATCACCCTCATGTAGAAGTTCCATGTTTAGGTGAGACGGGTCAGACTTGCTGAGCCTTCGTGCTCACTGCTTGTGTTTGAAGCTTTTGCAGGGTTCTATGAGGAAGGGACTCCCGAAGAGGAGACGGAACCCCAGGAGGGGAACCCCGTCGAGTGGGAGTCGTGCACGCCGCAGAGTTAGTGTGCGTGTGTGCTAGCAAGGACACGTTCAAGGGCTGAACGTGTACTTGATGCTTAGTCTACGCCCGCGAGTGTGGACTAAACTTATTTTGATGTAAACATGTTCATAAAACTGTTTATGTAATAAAACTTCCGCTTCCGCTTTGTACCTTTGACGTGTGTTATACGGTGCTGTGCAACGCAGTACCCCTCAGCGTGATCCTGGCTCGACAGGACCAGTGGGGTCGTGTCAGCGTGGTATCAGAGCTCGCTTGAGGTTTAACACAGTACAAAGGTCTTCTTTTTCAAAAACCCAGTGAGGAACGAGTTAGTAGCCCGTATAAGGATGTTATTAGTATATAGAAAGTGGCTTAGTAACCTAATTGTTATGTCGGAAAATCGTGCATCTCGGGACGTTCATGTCTTGGGGGGTGCACGTGAGCGCTGTCCACCAGTGCGCACAAGCTGAAGGGTGGAGCCCCACGGGTGGCAGGTAACCCGACCCGCTTTGATATCCTCTACGACTCTTCATGTCGTTTGGGGTATTCGAGCAACGTCTGTCCCTGGCGTGCGTGGTGCAACATGGGAGACCCCGTCACGTGGTCTGAAACGTGAACACGTAACTCAAGGCGTGTTTGGCTTGAGAACATCCGGGCGAGTGATGACGGCCGGGTGTACCAACTGTATGGATTCCGGGCTCGGTGTGCAGCCGAGTCTGATGATTGTTTGAGTTTCTGCAGGTAGCCTTACCACGAAACGGTAGACGTGTAGCATCCGTGTGCGAGTGACGAGTAGTGCCACTGAACTAACGAAGCCGGCTAAGTCCGGTATAGGTTTTTCCTTTGTGAGGACGTAGTACCGACATAAGCTGGTGACGCATCGACGTCACATCCAACTAAATGAACAACTTCATTTAAAAACTTGAAGGTTTTGATCCAAAGTAGTAAAACTTGATGTAACTCCTTCCCTTGGACAGGATATTCAAAGCTAATAAGTTTTCAACTTATAGGATGTTAAGGACAGAGCACTCTGTTTTCAGCTAAATCAAGGCTGAAGTTAATCAGAGGTTAGAGGTTGAGTTCTTTCGAGGTTGGGGTCGTATGATACATTTCTGGAAAGCTTTGGAGGAGCTTTGCAACTTTTCTGTTGAGTTCCAGAGGTGTTTCATCCCTTAACCACTCGAAAAATGCAGTAGAGTTGAAACTGTCCAGAAAACAGGACAGAGCAAAGACTCTCTGTAAACTCTCTGTAAATTAAGCATAACTTCCTGCTTAAAAATCCAAAAATAGAAAATGAGGTAGTTCTGGAAATCTTATGAGATGGGTTACAACTTTGTAACAGAAAGTTTTGTCAGATTGGGAACAGAATTAACTGGGGTTCTTGGATCAATTCAGTACCTAAGGCAGGGAGGTGCTGTCCGATTGTTTCCAGAAATTCTGTTAGCTTTGACATCTCATAACTTTTGAACCAGGACAGATCTTAGGCCAACCAAATACTTTCTGGAAAGCTATTGAAGTTAACTTTAACTTTGATATTGAGCTCCAGGACTGGTTTTGCTTTTAACCTGGCCTAAATCAGATTGATATTGAAACTGGTCAGGGCTGTCATGGGAACAGCAGATCAGCAGTCAAATTTGTTTAAAAATTTGAACTATGTTTCCAAGTTTTAGGGGTTCAATGACATATCTTATGTTAGAACTCAATGGTTTACTGTTTAAATAAATATTTGACATTTCTCAAATATATCTTTACAGATGGCAGCAGATAAACGGTTGGAGAACGGGTGGGTAGTTTCCCACTGCTCTGACCGTAGCGGCTACCCGGAAGCATTGTGGCAAATGCTCTAATATTTCGGGTACAACCAGATGCCGCAATACTTCGCCAAGGAAGAAGGCGAAGAGGGGAACAAAACGTGGACGATCCATGTCGAGGTTCCCGCAGACCTACGCCACCCGGTTGGGTGCCATTCACCGTCACGGTGAGAGGAAGACAACCGGAAGGGATGTGGCAAGTGGCAGCCCGTGACACTATGTCACGTTTCTGCCAACTACACGTGCAGGCTATGGAGGGAACTCCATACGCACTCGTTCCGGTGGAGGGGCGAGCTCAGCATGTGTGGGAAGAAAGGTACCTGGAGGCAACAGACCCGACTTGCCCAAGGTACAACCCCGCGGAGGCCAACCTCAGCCTCCAAATGAGGGCGGGAAACGCTGTGATGGACAGCCAAGCTGTTCATACGGAGCATCTCGCCACCAAGCTCAAGGAGAGCACAAGCCGTGGAGATCATTTCGAGAGTGCTCACGGTGCACTCCGCAATGTGCTCCTTCCGACGATCAAGCGACTGAATGAACAACACAATCAGTTGCGTCGTCTGAAGAAGGCAAAGAAGAAGAGCCGTGTTGACATCGCGGCGTTGCAAGAGCTGGTGCAGACCCTAACCCAGCAGAATGCGGACCTTGCTCAAGAGCGGGACGACGCTATTGAGGAAGGACAAGGCTGGGAAGAAGACTACAACCAGGCTATGGACGAGGTGCATGCATTGCAGGACCTCGTGCCCCCGGTATTGGGCGTACCGGTAGTCTTGGGTCTTCCAGCAATGGGAGAACCCGGAATGGGAGAAGAGGTGGTAGATCCAGCGCCACCAGCAGAAGTACCGGAGGAGGACGACCCACAGGAGGTCGAGTTCTACTCCGAGTAGGGGGTTACGGTTGCCAAGTATGGCAGCTAGGGTAGCGTAACCCAACTTTTGTAATCGGTGACATGTCGTGTAGACAGTAGCGTATGTATAGGTAGTGACGACATGAGCACGACTGCTCGGAGATCCGAGAATAATGTATCTTGTATAAAGTTTATGCTTTATCAATATATGTGAATGTTGTGCAAGTTAATCATGCGTCGCTTCAATACCTACTGCTGTTTATGGAATTTGGAGAAGACATGTGCTAATTGCTGCTGTGTTGAATTTCAGAATGACGCGTACTCGTGCCAACCCTGATGTTGGAGGTACTAGCCAAGGGGGAGAGACCTCCCAACCACCTCCCGAGGACTCCTCGGGACAACAACAGCAACAGCAGCAACAGCAAACATCGCCACCGCCACTGCCGACGGTTACATTGGCCGACATTGTCGCGGCAATGGCGGGTTCACATCAGCAGCACACAGAGCTGCTGCAAACGTTAATTGCGAATACGTCTCGCCCATAGAGACGTCAAGATCGTGAGGAGCGCCAACAGAGCTCCTACTCCGACTTCCTGGCGACTCATCGCCCTGTATTCTCAAGGGCGGATGAACCACTTGACGCGGACAACTGGCTCCGCGCCATAGAGATGAAGTTCGGGCTGCTCCAAATCAGCGAGCAGCGCAAGACTCAGTTCGCGGTCCAGCAGCTCCAAGGATCCGCGAGCGCGTGGTGGGCCAACTTCTGTGCTTCACAGCCCACCGACCGAGCAATGACCTGGGCGGAGTTCCGGACAGCCTTCAGGGCCTATCATATACCGCCCGGTTTGATGAAGAGGAAGACGCAGGAATTCCTACACCTGCAACAAGGGAGCCGAAACACGCTGGAATATTCCAGGGCGTTCAACGATCTCGCGCTCTACGCGTCGTATCACGCAGATACGGACGAGAAGCGGCGGGACCACTTTTACCAGGGGCTTAACCCGCTCCTGAAGGACAAGCTGGCGATGTTCAATCGCGGCAGCCTCAACGACATAATTGATGCTGCGATTGTTCAGGAGGACTCCGGCAAGGAGTTGGCGGCGGCAGAGCGAAAGCGAAGCGCGCCGCAGAGCAGCGGAGAAGGAGGTGGTCCTTCTCAGAAGTTTCGGATGGTGAATCGCCCACCATCAGGTCCGCGCTGGCAACCACCACAGCGGTCGATGCCGTTCCGCGGTCGGCCGTATTCTTCACCGGCATTCCGGCCGGCACTGCCAGCGTCACCGCAACAACAACAACAGCAGCGGGCGATGCCGCGTGCGTTTGCACCTCCGCAACGCATGCCGGGCTTTCGTCCACCAAGTACTCCACCAGCAGCGGCCACATGTTACAAGTGTGGTCGCCCGGGACACTTCGCGAGCAGTTGCCCGGAGAGGCAAGGCGGCGGAGTGGCACCACAGTTTCCGGGGAGGAATCAACCCCGGAACCCTACTAATGCGCGGCGGGCGAACCCTAGGCCCGGTACTGTCCACCAGCTTGCCATTGAGGACGTGCCGGAGGGCGAGCCAATCCTTGCGGGTATGTTCCAACTCCACCAGCATCCCGCTATAGTACTATTTGATTCGGGCGCCACGCATAATTTTATTAGCCAAGCTTTCATTGCTAAACACAGCTTGCCAATACTACCCACCGATAGTCCATATTTAAATTGTTCACCGGGTGGGAAGATTTCAGCAAGCGTAATGGTCTCCAAAGCACCATTATGCTTAGCGGGTAGAGTGTACCCCACGTCTCTCCTTATCTTAGAGGGACAGAAGGTCGATGTCATCCTAGGGATGTCGTGGTTAACCCGCCACGGCGCTGTTTTAGACACCGTCCTTCGAGTCGTGCACTTAAACTCAGAGGTGCACGGTTCTCACTCAGTATTTCTGGACAGTCCAGAAATAAAACTTCCAAGTGTCTATCAAGCCACGACCATCAGATTGGAAGACATTCCAGTGGTCCGAGAGTTCCCTGATGTATTCCCGGACGATTTGCCGGGGATGCCACCCGATAGAGAGGTGGAGTTCAAGATTGAACTCGCACCGGGAACCATGCCAATATCCCGAAGGCCGTACAAGATGGCACCCAAGGAGTTGGCTGAACTGAAGACTCAGCTCACGGACCTTCTGGAGAAGGGTTTTATTAGGCCGAGCTCCTCCTCATGGGGCTGTTCGGCATTATTTGTCAAAAAGAAGGATGAAACGTTGTGGCTTTGCGTGGACTACCGTCCATTAAATGCCGTAACAATCAAGAACAAGTACCCGTTGCCACGGATCGACATGTTGTTTGATCAGTTGGTCGAAGCAAAGATCTTTTCCAAGATGGATTTAAGATCCGGGTACCATCAGATTAAGATAAGGGCGGAGGACATTCCAAAGACAGCTTTCTCGACAAGGTATGGACTTTATGAGTACCTGGTCATGTCCTTTGGCCTCACCAATGCTCCAGCTCACTTCATGTACTTAATGAACTCGGTGTTCATGCCGGAGCTGGATAAGTTTGTCGTGGTCTTCATCGACGACATCCTGGTATATTCCAAGTCGGAGGAAGATCACAAGAAACATCTGCGTATAGTCTTGCAACGGCTGCGGGATCACAAGTTATACGCAAAATTCAGCAAATGCGAGTTTTGGATATCGCAAGTGCCTTTCCTCGGGCATATCATCTCAGCGGAAGGTATCGCTGTGGACCCGAGCAAGATCACGCAAGTGCTGAATTGGAAATCCCCGAGAACTGTTCATGAGGTACGGAGTTTCCTCGGACTCGCGGGATATTATCGGAGGTTCATTCCGAACTTCTCGAAGATTGCCAAGCCAATGACAGAGCTGCTGAAGAAGGCTACCAAATATGTTTGGAGTCCAGCATGTGAAGCAGCATTCAAGGCTTTAGTCAAGCACCTGACATCAGCACCGGTTTTGGCGCAGCCAGACACAACAAAACCGTTCGATGTGTACTGCGATGCATCCGGCATTGGGCTCGGATGTGTGCTGATGCAAGACCGAAGAGTGGTCGCGTATGGATCACGACAGCTTAGGAACCATGAGCAAAATTATCCAACTCACGACTTGGAGCTCGCTGCCGTGGTACTTGCACTGAAGATGTGGAGGCACTACCTACTCGGTAACCTTGTACATTTATATACCGACCACAAAAGCCTCAAGTACATATTCACTCAGAAGGAGTTGAACATGAGGCAACGAAGATGGTTAGAACTGATAAAGGATTATGAGATAGAGATCCATTATCATCCGGGCAAGGCAAACGTTGTGGCAGATGCGCTGAGCCGCAAGTCACACGTCAATAATCTGACCATCACACCGTTGGAAGAGAGCGAACCACCACTACATGTGATTCCACACGGAGCTCTCTACAACCTAGCTTTGATCCCCACCATCCGTGAAGAGATAGCGGCAGCCCAGAAGAATGACAAGGGCATGTCACATTTGCGGAGACGTGTAGACAGTGGGGAGTTGAAATGTTTCCGGAAGGACGGAGACGACGTCCTATGGTTCAAGGACCGGATCGTCGTACCCCGAAACCCGGAGTTACGGAAGAAAATCTTTGATGAGGCTCACTTATCAAAGTTTTCTATTCACCCCGGCAGCAACAAAATGTATCAAGAACTCAGAAGAAAGTTTTGGTGGACACGGATGAAGCGAGAGACTGCAAAATACGTGTCCGAGTGTGATACATGTCGAAGGGTGAAGGCAGACCACATGCGGAAACCGGGACTGCTGCAACCACTGGGCATTCCTGCCTGGAAGTGGGAGGACGTGAGCATGGATTTCGTCGTCGGTTTACCCACCACCTTACAGAAACATGATTCTGTGTGGGTGATCGTCGATCGACTCACCAAAGTTGCCCATTTCATCCCGGTCAACACCAACTACAACGCCAAGAAGTATGCTGAACTGTACATCTCACGGATCCTATGCTTATACGGCGTACCCCGTACCATCATATCGGACCGGGGCACTTTATTTGTGTCCCGTTTTTGGGAGCAGCTACACGCTGCCTTGGGGACGAAGCTGATCCGTAGTTCAGCCTACCACCCGCAGACGGATGGGCAAACTGAGCGGGTAAATCAAATCCTAGAAGACATGCTACGAGCTTGCGCTATCGACCACGGCAAGAATTGGGATGATCACTTGCCGTTAGCCGAGTTCTCGTACAACAATGGGTACCAAGCCAGCATCAAGATGGCGCCCTACGAGGCGCTATACGGGAGAAAATGCCGCACACCATTGAACTGGTGTGAGTCTGGCGAAAGGGTTACCTTCGGGATTGACCTTGTCAACAACGCGGAAGAAAAGGTTCGACTGATTCAAGCGAACCTAAAAGCCGCTCAATCCCGACAGAAACAGTATGCGGACCGGAGAAGGCGCCCATTACAATTCGAAGTTGGAGATCACGTATACCTACGAGTGTCTCCAATGAAGGGCGTAAACAGATTTGGGGTGAGGGGAAAGTTGGCACCCCGATTCATCGGTCCATTCCAGATTACCGAAAGATGTGGATCGGTAGCATACCGGCTGAAATTACCAGAAGCACTTTCCGGTGTGCACGACGTCTTTCACGTTTCCCAGCTGAGGAAGTGTCTCAAGCTATCAACTACCGTTCAGCTGGAAGACATTGAAGAACTGCAACCGGATCTCACCTATCGGGAGGAACCGGTGCAGATTATTGATGAGAAGGCCCGAACCACGCGCAACCGTACGTTGTGGTTCTACAAGGTTCTGTGGAGTAACCACTCCATGGACGAAGCGACATGGGAGAGCGAAGAATTCCTTCGTACTAACTACCCCGACTTTTTTCACGTCGCATATCCGGTAATTTCCCACCGTCCTCTCTCTAATTTTCACCTTATAATCTCGGGACGAGATTCTTTTAAGGGGGGAGGAATGTAAGGGCCTCAGTTTTTGACACCCAATTGTAGTGTTCATCACCACACCACACACCTCATTTGAGCAAGAATGATGAACACAAACGAAGAGCAAGTAACAATTATCAACATGCTCATTAGAGAACAAACTTACACATTGCAAAAGTGGTATTTCCCACATGTGATATGGATGGGCTGGACATGTGAAAACTCCTACACTTTGCTAAGGATGTCCATGCCAAGTTTCACCCAAATTCAAAACCTTTTTGAGGTCATTTTGGGTATAGCTAGGAAGGGGGCAGTTTGAAACCATATTCAAATTCAAACTGTTTTCACCCACTGAATTTAAAAGTGGAAGGCATATTCTCACTCAGCACATTTTTGTGAGCTCCCACACCAATTTTCACTCCATTTGGAGTTGATCTTGACATGAGCTAAGGGGGAGGAATTCAAACTTTATTTGAATTTCAAACTAAACTTGTGCTGAAATTCATTCAAACCAAACCTCATTTGAACTTTGATCAATTCAAATGGCTCTTGGGTGAATAATTTGAATTGCCAAGGGTAGAATAGGGTTCACTGTTTACCACAGCTGTTAGGAGTAAAGTTCAGAGGTTAAAAGAGGGGTGGGACCCACATGTCAGCCTCTGCCTCAAAACAAACCGACTGAACCACAGTTCAGTCGGTTCCCGGCTGCTGTGCGCGCGCGCCACCGAAGGGGGGTAGCCGGCGCCAGCTCCTGCTGCGCGCCCCAAGCCGGAGGCCAGCCGCCGGGCTATTTATTCCCTCCCCGGCGTGCTTCAGTCGCCATTCCCCGAGCTGCCGACGTGCACGATCCATTTTTCCACTGCCGTCACCGCCGCTCGAGCTCCCGCTCGATCAAGCCGATCGCAGCTCCCTCCTTCCACTCCAGGGTCCCAGCAAGGAACTAGAGACCTTCCTCCATCCTCCCCATTGCTAAAAGTCGATTGAAACCGAGTGCTATCGGCTGTGCCGAAAGATCAAAATCGGAACTGGAAACCGCCGCACCTCGGGCTCTCGTGGACAGCTCAACCTGGGCGTTGTCACGCCCGAGCCAAGGCACCCTTGGACGCGCAGGTGACCGGTGCTGCTCATCCCCGAGCCATAGCTCGAGTGGTTGCTCACCGGCGGCGAATTTCCATTTTTCCCCTTTCTGTGTGCAGAACGACCTTCGGGTACGATTCTGTTTAATTCGTGCTCTAGAAAGGATTAGAGGTCCTCAGGCCACTCCCACACGAGCTAGACACGGTAACGCACAAGTTGCCTTCACAACTCTGGGCCGGAGAACCTCTGTGCCCGGCGTAATTTAAGGTCTACGAATGGCGGAACGAACGGGGGGTATCGGGCGCACGATGAGGACCTATTTCGGGCCTTCCCCGAGCTGCCTCGAGCTCATGTCGACCTTCTCTGAGGTCCACTGATGCTCCCCGACCGATTTCCCAAGTAGCTGAGGTACTAGGAGAGTCAGCCGACATGGCCGAAGTCGTTCCGATATGGCGGCTCGTCGCCGACCATGCTCCGGCCGTTGTCATGAGCAGCTGACCCTCGGGTCAGGTTCCCCAAGTAAAAGTAGGCAGGGGCGGCCAGAATCAAGAAGTTTAGAGCTGTACAGCAGCCAGCGGCGAGCTCTCCGGCGAGGTCCCTCGGCGGCGGAGCGCGGGTGTCGCGAGGTTGAAGAAGGGGGTGGACCCCAGCTGTCAGCGGCCGATATTTTGAATCGGGATCCGGCTGCGGCCGGGATCGGGTGTGCTGGCGCGCAAAGTCCTTGTGGGCCGCGGTGTGCCATCGCCTCGGCGTGCGACGCGTGTCCCCTGGGCCCACGCGCGAGTTTAAACTTTTCCCCGATTTTCAGATTTCCTTCAAACTTCAAATCCTTATAACTTTGGCTAGAAAGCTCCAAATTGAGTGAACCAAATTTTGCTGGATTCAGCTATCTGAGTACTTTCCAGAAAATCAAGTTTCACTTCATGAAATTCCTTAATTCTCAAGAATTAATTCCTTAAAGTTTAAACTGTTAGGAATTTTAACTGGAGAATCCTTTGGGAGAAAATCCTGAAATTTTTCTGGAATGTTCACCAAAATATCCTTGAACTACCATAAAAATTTCAGATCCATTTGAGCTCATTTAGTCCACCTAATGGTGTGATTAGTGAAACTGTTCCAGAGAAAATAGAAAATGTTCAGAAACATTTTCAGAAATTTGTCTGAAATTGTTTAGCTCATATCTTTAGTTAGAGACTTCCAAATTAAGTGAGACCAACTCCATTAGAACCCTCTGAAAATCTAGTTTTCAGAAAGTCATAGTTTGTCTCATGAAAATTCCTAGAACACCCTAAGAGTTCCAATTAAGGTCAAGGACATAATTATTTGTGGAGGGCTCAATTGAGCTTTGCTGCAACTAAAACTTGACCAAGTCTTTGTTTAGGTTGTAACCAAGCCACAGTAAAAGTTTCACAGTCATTAGGTCTATCTAGCAAAGGTTATAGATTTCACAACTTCAAACTTAAATACAAATGCATTTAATTAATACATACATTGTTCTTATCATGTAGTCGCTAAGGTCGAGGAGGAACCCGAAGTCCTAGACTTCGTTACTCCGGAGGAACAGCTAGCCTACGACCAAGAGCAGCAAGGCAAGCCCCAGTTTGCATTAACCTTTTTACAAATGTTTATTGTTTTGAGCACATCTTTGAATATTGTTCTTTGCATTAGAGTCTTGATTGGAAACCCAACTGCATAGCCAAGAAAACCATGGGTTGGGTTTAGGATGGAAAACCCCGTTAGCCACTGCATTGCTAGGATAGAGTAGGATTCGGTACAAGTCGAGTAGTTGGAACTACTCGCGAGAATAGGCTAGAGGCACATTGCTCGGGTAGAGATAGCACATGATACACATGGCAAGAAAATGAGACCGAGCGGAGAGTAAGGGCAGCAGGACTTTGGGGCCTGTGTGCTGTAGCTCCGCTCGTGTCGATTGAGGACCGAGCCGTGTGCGGGCCTGTTGAACAAGCTAGAACAGTACCGAAGACCTACCGGCTATATGGGAACCGGGAAACTGATGTAACTCGGGTAGCTGGGTATTGAGGCATTGCCCGTCGTTCAGAGGGTAGGTTGAGAGCTCGAGGTGTAAATCAGCTGGCGGCACAGAGATGCGGGTGCAGGGACCTCTTGCTCGGGACGATGGGACCGGTTCAATATTTGGCTAACGGGTGAAAGGTAGTCGCGTACGGCGTCCGTGATGGTTGTTGTAGGCAACATCGAGTACGGGCGTACGTGACGGGTTGTTCGGGTAACCCTGCAGGTGTAAATCGATTATAATCGCCGTCCCTCGCGGTCAGTGAGTACCACTTGTTCACTGTACCGTGACGTAGAAAGAACAGGCTAGTTACATGTTAAAATGTTGCTGATTGAAAGCTGGACATCGATTGTTAATGATATGCTGTAGCTTAGTGCTAACTAAAGTTCTTTTCAACTTTGGGCAAAGTACATGAGAGAAATGCGTTTCTTGTTTGATTGCGGCTCTCTCATGTGCCTTAGCGTAAGGTTCTCCACAACCTGCTGCTAAAACTTGAAAGTAAGGTTCTACTAATTAGGCGAGTCCTTGCAAATGATTTTTACCTCACGTAACCCATCACCCTCATGTAGAAGTTCCATGTTTAGGTGAGACGGGTCAGACTTGCTGAGCCTTCGTGCTCACTGCTTGTGTTTGAAGCTTTTGCAGGGTTCTATGAGGAAGGGACTCCCGAAGAGGAGACGGAACCCCAGGAGGGGAACCCCGTCGAGTGGGAGTCGTGCACGCCGCAGAGTTAGTGTGCGTGTGTGCTAGCAAGGACACGTTCAAGGGCTGAACGTGTACTTGATGCTTAGTCTACGCCCGCGAGTGTGGACTAAACTTATTTTGATGTAAACATGTTCATAAAACTGTTTATGTAATAAAACTTCCGCTTCCGCTTTGTACCTTTGACGTGTGTTATACGGTGCTGTGCAACGCAGTACCCCTCAGCGTGATCCTGGCTCGACAGGACCAGTGGGGTCGTGTCAGCGTGGTATCAGAGCTCGCTTGAGGTTTAACACAGTACAAAGGTCTTCTTTTTCAAAAACCCAGTGAGGAACGAGTTAGTAGCCCGTATAAGGATGTTATTAGTATATAGAAAGTGGCTTAGTAACCTAATTGTTATGTCGGAAAATCGTGCATCTCGGGACGTTCATGTCTTGGGGGGTGCACGTGAGCGCTGTCCACCAGTGCGCACAAGCTGAAGGGTGGAGCCCCATGGGTGGCAGGTAACCCGACCCGCTTTGATATCCTCTACGACTCTTCATGTCGTTTGGGGTATTCGAGCAACGTCTGTCCCTGGCGTGCGTGGTGCAACATGGGAGACCCCGTCACGTGGTCTGAAACGTGAACACGTAACCCAAGGCGTGTTTGGCTTGAGAACATCCGGGCGAGTGATGACGGCCGGGTGTACCAACTGTATGGATTCCGGGCTCGGTGTGCAGCCGAGTCTGATGATTGTTTGAGTTTCTGCAGGTAGCCTTACCACGAAACGGTAGACGTGTAGCATCCGTGTGCGAGTGACGAGTAGTGCCACTGAACTAACGAAGCCGGCTAAGTCCGGTATAGGTTTTTCCTTTGTGAGGACGTAGTACCGACATAAGCTGGTGACGCATCGACGTCACATCCAACTAAATGAACAACTTCATTTAAAAACTTGAAGGTTTTGATCCAAAGTAGTAAAACTTGATGTAACTCCTTCCCTTGGACAGGATATTCAAAGCTAATAAGTTTTCAACTTATAGGATGTTAAGGACAGAGCACTCTGTTTTCAGCTAAATCAAGGCTGAAGTTAATCAGAGGTTAGAGGTTGAGTTCTTTCGAGGTTGGGGTCGTATGATACATTTCTGGAAAGCTTTGGAGGATCTTTGCAACTTTTCTGTTGAGTTCCAGAGGTGTTTCATCCCTTAACCACTCGAAAAATGCAGTAGAGTTGAAACTGTCCAGAAAACAGGACAGAGCAAAGACTCTCTGTAAACTCTCTGTAAATTAAGCATAACTTCCTGCTTAAAAATCCAAAAATAGAAAATGAGGTAGTTCTGGAAATCTTATGAGATGGTTACAACTTTGTAACAGAAAGTTTTGTCAGATTGGGAACAGAATTAACTGGGGTTCTTGGATCAATTCAGTACCTAAGGCAGGGAGGTGCTGTCCGATTGTTTCCAGAAATTCTGTTAGCTTTGACATCTCATAACTTTTGAACCAGGACAGATCTTAGGCCAACCAAATACTTTCTGGAAAGCTATTGAAGTTAACTTTAACTTTGATATTGAGCTCCAGGACTGGTTTTGCTTTTAACCTGGCCTAAATCAGATTGATATTGAAACTGGTCAGGGCTGTCATGGGAACAGCAGATCAGCAGTCAAATTTGTTTAAAAATTTGAACTATGTTTCCAAGTTTTAGGGGTTCAATGACATATCTTATGTTAGAACTCAATGGTTTACTGTTTAAATAAATATTTGACATTTCTCAAATATATCTTTACAGATGGCAGCAGATAAACGGTTGGAGAACGGGTGGGTAGTTTCCCACTGCTCTGACCGTAGCGGCTACCCGGAAGCATTGTGGCAAATGCTCTAATATTTCGGGTACAACCAGATGCCGCAATACTTCGCCAAGGAAGAAGGCGAAGAGGGGAACAAAACGTGGACGATCCATGTCGAGGTTCCCGCAGACCTACGCCACCCGGTTGGGTGCCATTCACCGTCACGGTGAGAGGAAGACAACCGGAAGGGATGTGGCAAGTGGCAGCCCGTGACACTATGTCACGTTTCTGCCAACTACACGTGCAGGCTATGGAGGGAACTCCATACGCACTCGTTCCGGTGGAGGGGCGAGCTCAGCATGTGTGGGAAGAAAGGTACCTGGAGGCAACAGACCCGACTTGCCCAAGGTACAACCCCGCGGAGGCCAACCTCAGCCTCCAAATGAGGGCGGGAAACGCTGTGATGGACAGCCAAGCTGTTCATACGGAGCATCTCGCCACCAAGCTCAAGGAGAGCACAAGCCGTGGAGATCATTTCGAGAGTGCTCACGGTGCACTCCGCAATGTGCTCCTTCCGACGATCAAGCGACTGAATGAACAACACAATCAGTTGCGTCGTCTGAAGAAGGCAAAGAAGAAGAGCCGTGTTGACATCGCGGCGTTGCAAGAGCTGGTGCAGACCCTAACCCAGCAGAATGCGGACCTTGCTCAAGAGCGGGACGACGCTATTGAGGAAGGACAAGGCTGGGAAGAAGACTACAACCAGGCTATGGACGAGGTGCATGCATTGCAGGACCTCGTGCCCCCGGTATTGGGCGTACCGGTAGTCTTGGGTCTTCCAGCAATGGGAGAACCCGGAATGGGAGAAGAGGTGGTAGATCCAGCGCCACCAGCAGAAGTACCGGAGGAGGACGACCCACAGGAGGTCGAGTTCTACTCCGAGTAGGGGGTTACGGTTGCCAAGTATGGCAGCTAGGGTAGCGTAACCCAACTTTTGTAATCGGTGACATGTCGTGTAGACAGTAGCGTATGTATAGGTAGTGACGACATGAGCACGACTGCTCGGAGATCCGAGAATAATGTATCTTGTATAAAGTTTATGCTTTATCAATATATGTGAATGTTGTGCAAGTTAATCATGCGTCGCTTCAATACCTACTGCTGTTTATGGAATTTGGAGAAGACATGTGCTAATTGCTGCTGTGTTGAATTTCAGAATGACGCGTACTCATGCCAACCCTGATGTTGGAGGTACTAGCCAAGGGGGAGAGACCTCCCAACCACCTCCCGAGGACTCCTCGGGACAACAACAGCAACAGCAGCAACAGCAAACATCGCCACCGCCACTGCCGACGGTTACATTGGCCGACATTGTCGCGGCAATGGCGGGTTCACATCAGCAGCACACAGAGCTGCTGCAAACGTTAATTGCGAATACGTCTCGCCCAGAGAGACGTCAAGATCGTGAGGAGCGCCAACAGAGCTCCTACTCCGACTTCCTGGCGACTCATCCCCCTGTATTCTCAAGGGTGGATGAACCACTTGACGCGGACAACTGGCTCCGCGCCATAGAGATGAAGTTCGGGCTGCTCCAAATCAGCGAGCAGCGCAAGACTCAGTTCGCGGTCCAGCAGCTCCAAGGATCCGCGAGCGCGTGGTGGGCCAACTTCTGTGCTTCACAGCCCACCGACCGAGCAATGACCTGGGCGGAGTTCCGGACGGCCTTCAGGGCCTATCATATACCGCCCGGTTTGATGAAGAGGAAGACGCAGGAATTCCTACACCTGCAACAAGGGAGCCGAAACACGCTGGAATATTCCAGGGCGTTCAACGATCTCGCGCTCTACGCGTCGTATCACGCAGATACGGACGAGAAGCGGCGGGACCACTTTTACCAGGGGCTTAACCCGCTCCTGAAGGACAAGCTGGCGATGTTCAATCGCGGCAGCCTCAACGACATAATTGATGCTGCGATTGTTCAGGAGGACTCCGGCAAGGAGTTGGCGGCGGCAGAGCGAAAGCGAAGCGCGCCGCAGAGCAGCGGAGAAGGAGGTGGTCCTTCTCAGAAGTTTCGGATGGTGAATCGCCCACCATCAGGTCCGCGCTGGCAACCACCACAGCGGTCGATGCCGTTCCGCGGTCGGCCGTATTCTTCACCGGCATTCCGGCCGGCACTGCCAGCGCCACCGCAACAACAACAACAGCAGCGGGCGATGCCGCGTGCGTTTGCACCTCCGCAACGCATGCCGGGCTTTCGTCCACCAAGTACTCCACCAGCAGCGGCCACATGTTACAAGTGTGGTCGCCCGGGACACTTCGCGAGCAGTTGCCCGGAGAGGCAAGGCGGCGGAGTGGCACCACAGTTTCCGGGGAGGAATCAACCCCGGAACCCTACTAATGCGCGGCGGGCGAACCCTAGGCCCGGTACTGTCCACCAGCTTGCCATTGAGGACGTGCCGGAGGGCGAGCCAATCCTTGCGGGTATGTTCCAACTCCACCAGCATCCCGCTATAGTACTATTTGATTCGGGCGCCACGCATAATTTTATTAGCCAAGCTTTCATTGCTAAACACAGCTTGCCAATACTACCCACCGATAGTCCATATTTAAATTGTTCACCGGGTGGGAAGATTTCAGCAAGCGTAATGGTCTCCAAAGCACCATTATGCTTAGCGGGTAGAGTGTACCCCACGTCTCTCCTTATCTTAGAGGGACAGAAGGTCGATGTCATCCTAGGGATGTCGTGGTTAACCCGCCACGGCGCTGTTTTAGACACCGTCCTTCGAGTCGTGCACTTAAACTCAGAGGTGCACGGTTCTCACTCAGTATTTCTGGACAGTCCAGAAATAAAACTTCCAAGTGTCTATCAAGCCACGACCATCAGATTGGAAGACATTCCAGTGGTCCGAGAGTTCCCTGATGTATTCCCGGACGATTTGCCGGGGATGCCACCCGATAGAGAGGTGGAGTTCAAGATTGAACTCGCACCGGGAACCATGCCAATATCCCGAAGGCCGTACAAGATGGCACCCAAGGAGTTGGCTGAACTGAAGACTCAGCTCACGGACCTTCTGGAGAAGGGTTTTATTAGGCCGAGCTCCTCCTCATGGGGCTGTTCGGCATTATTTGTCAAAAAGAAGGATGAAACGTTGTGGCTTTGCGTGGACTACCGTCCATTAAATGCCGTAACCATCAAGAACAAGTACCCGTTGCCACGGATCGACATGTTGTTTGATCAGTTGGTCGAAGCAAAGATCTTTTCCAAGATGGATTTAAGATCCGGGTACCATCAGATTAAGATAAGGGCGGAGGACATTCCAAAGACAGCTTTCTCGACAAGGTATGGACTTTATGAGTACCTGGTCATGTCCTTTGGCCTCACCAATGCTCCAGCTCACTTCATGTACTTAATGAACTCGGTGTTCATGCCGGAGCTGGATAAGTTTGTCGTGGTCTTCATCGACGACATCCTGGTATATTCCAAGTCGGAGGAAGATCACAAGAAACATCTGCGTATAGTCTTGCAACGGCTGCGGGATCACAAGTTATACGCAAAATTCAGCAAATGCGAGTTTTGGATATAGTATCGCTGTGGACCCGAGCAAGATCACGCAAGTGCTGAATTGGAAATCCCCGAGAACTGTTCATGAGGTACGGAGTTTCCTCGGACTCGCGGGATATTATCGGAGGTTCATTCCGAACTTCTCGAAGATTGCCAAGCCAATGACAGAGCTGCTGAAGAAGGCTACCAAATATGTTTGGAGTCCAGCATGTGAAGCAGCATTCAAGGCTTTAGTCAAGCACCTGACATCAGCACCGGTTTTGGCGCAGCCAGACACAACAAAACCGTTCGATGTGTACTGCGATGCATCCGGCATTGGGCTCGGATGTGTGCTGATGCAAGACCGAAGAGTGGTCGCGTATGGATCACGACAGCTTAGGAACCATGAGCAAAATTATCCAACTCACGACTTGGAGCTCGCTGCCGTGGTACTTGCACTGAAGATGTGGAGGCACTACCTACTCGGTAACCTTGTACATTTATATACCGACCACAAAAGCCTCAAGTACATATTCACTCAGAAGGAGTTGAACATGAGGCAACGAAGATGGTTAGAACTGATAAAGGATTATGAGATAGAGATCCATTATCATCCGGGCAAGGCAAACGTTGTGGCAGATGCGCTGAGCCGCAAGTCACACGTCAATAATCTGACCATCACACCGTTGGAAGAGAGCGAACCACCACTACATGTGATTCCACACGGAGCTCTCTACAACCTAGCTTTGATCCCCACCATCCGTGAAGAGATAGCGGCAGCCCAGAAGAATGACAAGGGCATGTCACATTTGCGGAGACGTGTAGACAGTGGGGAGTTGAAATGTTTCCGGAAGGACGGAGACGACGTCCTATGGTTCAAGGACCGGATCGTCGTACCCCGAAACCCGGAGTTACGGAAGAAAATCTTTGATGAGGCTCACTTATCAAAGTTTTCTATTCACCCCGGCAGCAACAAAATGTATCAAGAACTCAGAAGAAAGTTTTGGTGGACACGGATGAAGCGAGAGA
Organism: Neostapfia colusana; assembly: GCA_030760725.1. Lineage (NCBI taxonomy): Eukaryota > Viridiplantae > Streptophyta > Magnoliopsida > Poales > Poaceae > Neostapfia > Neostapfia colusana. The sequence continues at coordinate 42,105,914 of JASWHV010000001.1, read as the reverse complement.
CTGCAAAATACGTGTCCGAGTGTGATACATGTCGAAGGGTGAAGGCAGACCACATGCGGAAACCGGGACTGCTGCAACCACTGGGCATTCCTGCCTGGAAGTGGGAGGACGTGAGCATGGATTTCGTCGTCGGTTTACCCACCACCTTACAGAAACATGATTCTGTGTGGGTGATCGTCGATCGACTCACCAAAGTTGCCCATTTCATCCCGGTCAACACCAACTACAACGCCAAGAAGTACGCTGAACTGTACATCTCACGGATCCTATGCTTATACGGCGTACCCCGTACCATCATATCGGACCGGGGCACTTTATTTGTGTCCCGTTTTTGGGAGCAGCTACACGCTGCCTTGGGGACGAAGCTGATCCGTAGTTCAGCCTACCACCCGCAGACGGATGGGCAAACTGAGCGGGTAAATCAAATCCTAGAAGACATGCTACGAGCTTGCGCTATCGACCACGGCAAGAATTGGGATGATCACTTGCCGTTAGCCGAGTTCTCGTACAACAATGGGTACCAAGCCAGCATCAAGATGGCGCCCTACGAGGCGCTATACGGGAGAAAATGCCGCACACCATTGAACTGGTGTGAGTCTGGCGAAAGGGTTACCTTCGGGATTGACCTTGTCAACAACGCGGAAGAAAAGGTTCGACTGATTCAAGCGAACCTAAAAGCCGCTCAATCCCGACAGAAACAGTATGCGGACCGGAGAAGGCGCCCATTACAATTCGAAGTTGGAGATCACGTATACCTACGAGTGTCTCCAATGAAGGGCGTAAACAGATTTGGGGTGAGGGGAAAGTTGGCACCCCGATTCATCGGTCCATTCCAGATTACCGAAAGATGTGGATCGGTAGCATACCGGCTGAAATTACCAGAAGCACTTTCCGGTGTGCACGACGTCTTTCACGTTTCCCAGCTGAGGAAGTGTCTCAAGCTATCAACTACCGTTCAGCTGGAAGACATTGAATAACTGCAACCGGATCTCACCTATCGGGAGGAACCGGTGCAGATTATTGATGAGAAGGCCCGAACCACGCGCAACCGTACGTTGTGGTTCTACAAGGTTCTGTGGAGTAACCACTCCATGGACGAAGCGACATGGGAGAGCGAAGAATTCCTTCGTACTAACTACCCCGACCTTTTTCACGTCGCATATCCGGTAATTTCCCACCGTCCTCTCTCTAATTTTCACCTTATAATCTCGGGACGAGATTCTTTTAAGGGGGGAGGAATGTAAGGGCCTCAGTTTTTGACACCCAATTGTAGTGTTCATCACCACACCACACACCTCATTTGAGCAAGAATGATGAACACAAACGAAGAGCAAGTAACAATTATCAACATGCTCATTAGAGAACAAACTTACACATTGCAAAAGTGGTATTTCCCACATGTGATATGGATGGGCTGGACATGTGAAAACTCCTACACTTTGCTAAGGATGTCCATGCCAAGTTTCACCCAAATTCAAAACCTTTTTGAGGTCATTTTGGGTATAGCTAGGAAGGGGGCAGTTTGAAACCATATTCAAATTCAAACTGTTTTCACCCACTGAATTTAAAAGTGGAAGGCATATTCTCACTCAGCACATTTTTGTGAGCTCCCACACCAATTTTCACTCCATTTGGAGTTGATCTTGACATGAGCTAAGGGGGAGGAATTCAAACTTTATTTGAATTTCAAACTAAACTTGTGCTGAAATTCATTCAAACCAAACCTCATTTGAACTTTGATCAATTCAAATGGCTCTTGTGTGAATAATTTGAATTGCCAAGGGTAGAATAGGGTTCACTGTTTACCACAGCTGTTAGGAGTAAAGTTCAGAGGTTAAAAGAGGGGTGGGACCCACATGTCAGCCTCTGCCTCAAAACAAACCGACTGAACCACAGTTCAGTCGGTTCCCGGCTGCTGTGCGCGCGCGCCACCGAAGGGGGGTAGCCGGCGCCAGCTCCTGCTGCGCGCCCCAAGCCGGAGGCCAGCCGCCGGGCTATTTATTCCCTCCCCGGCGTGCTTCAGTCGCCATTCCCCGAGCTGCCGACGTGCACGATCCATTTTTCCACTGCCGTGACCGCCGCTCGAGCTCCCGCTCGATCAAGCCGATCGCAGCTCCCTCCTTCCACTCCAGGGTCCCAGCAAGGTACTAGAGACCTTCCTCCATCCTCCCCATTGCTAAAAGTCGATTGAAACCGAGTGCTATCGGCTGTGCCGAAAGATCAAAATCGGAACTGGAAACCGCCGCACCTCGGGCTCTCGTGGACAGCTCAACCTGGGCGTTGTCACGCCCGAGCCAAGGCACCCTTGGACGCGCAGGTGACCGGTGCTGCTCATCCCCGAGCCATAGCTCGAGTGGTTGCTCACCGGCGGCGAATTTCCATTTTTCCCCTTTCTGTGTGCAGAACGACCTTCGGGTACGATTCTGTTTAATTCGTGCTCTAGAAAGGATTAGAGGGCCTCAGGCCACTCCCACACGAGCTAGACACGGTAACGCACAAGTTGCCTTCACAACTCTGGGCCGGAGAACCTCTGTGCCCGGCGTAATTTAAGGTCTACGAATGGCGGAACGAACGGGGGGTATCGGGCGCACGATGAGGACCTATTTCGGGCCTTCCCCGAGCTGCCTCGAGCTCATATCGACCTTATCTGAGGTCCACTGATGCTCCCCGACCGATTTCCCAAGTAGCTGAGGTACTAGGAGAGTCAGCCGACATGGCCGAAGTCGTTCCGATATGGCGGCTCGTCGCCGACCATGCTCCGGCCGTTGTCATGAGCAGCTGACCCTCGGGTCAGGTTCCCCAAGTAAAAGTAGGCAGGGGCGGCCAGAATCAAGAAGTTTAGAGCTGTACAGCAGCCAGCGGCGAGCTCTCCGGCGAGGTCCCTCGGCGGCGGAGCGCGGGTGTCGTGAGGTTGAAGAAGGGGGTGGACCCCAGCTGTCAGCGGTCGATATTTTGAATCGGGATCCGGCTGCGGCCGGGATCGGGTGTGCTGGCGCGCAAAGTCCTTGTGGGCCGCGGTGTGCCATCGCCTCGGCGTGCGACGCGTGTCCCCTGGGCCCACGCGCGAGTTTAAACTTTTCCCCGATTTTCAGATTTCCTTCAAACTTCAAATCCTTATAACTTTGGCTAGAAAGCTCCAAATTGAGTGAACCAAATTTTGCTGGATTCATCTCTCTGAGTACTTTCCAGAAAATCAAGTTTCACTTCATGAAATTCCTTAATTCTCCAGAATTAATTCCTTAAAATTTAAACTGTTAGGAATTTTAACTGGAGAATCCTTTGGGAGAAAATCCTGAAATTTTGCTGGAGTGTTCACCAAAATATCCTTGAACTACCATAAAAATTTCAGATCCATTTGAGCTCATTTAGTCCACCTAATGGTGTGATTAGTGAAACTGTTCCAGAGAAAATAGAAAATGTTCAGAAACATTTTCAGAAATTTCTCTGAAATTGTTTAGCTCATATCTTTAGTTAGAGACTTCCAAATTAAGTGAGACCAACTCCATTAGAACCCTCTGAAAATCTAGTTTTCAGAAAGTCATAGTTTGTCTCATGAAAATTCCTAGAACACCCTAAGAGTTCCAATTAAGGTCAAGGACATAATTATTTGTGGAGGGCTCAATTGAGCTTTGCTGCAACTAAAACTTGACCAAGTCTTTGTTTAGGTTGTAACCAAGCCACAGTAAAAGTTTCACAGTCATTAGGTCTATCTAGCAAAGGTTATAGATTTCACAACTTCAAACTTAAATACAAATGCATTTAATTAATACATACATTGTTCTTATCATGTAGTCGCTAAGGTCGAGGAGGAACCCGAAGTCCTAGACTTCGTTACTCCAGAGGAACAGCTAGCCTACGACCAAGAGCAGCAAGGCAAGCCCCGGTTTGCATTAACCTTTTTACAAATGTTTATTGTTTTGAGCACATCTTTGAATATTGTTCTTTGCATTAGAGTCTTGATTGGAAACCCAACTGCATAGCCAAGAAAACCATGGGTTGGGTTTAGGATGGAAAACCCCGTTAGCCACTGCATTGCTAGGATAGAGTAGGATTCGGTACAAGTCGAGTAGTTGGAACTACTCGCGAGAATAGGCTAGAGGCACATTGCTCGGGTAGAGATAGCACATGATACACATGGCAAGAAAATGAGACCGAGCGGAGAGTAAGGGCAGCAGGACTTTGGGGCCTGTGTGCTGTAGCTCCGCTCATGTCGATTGAGGACCGAGCCGTGTGCGGGCCTGTTGAACAAGCTAGAACAGTACCGAAGACCTACCGGCTATATGGGAACCGGGAAACTGATGTAACTCGGGTAGCTGGGTATTGAGGCATTGCCCGTCGTTCAGAGGGTAGGTTGAGAGCTCGAGGTGTAAATCAGCTGGCGGCACAGAGATGCGCGTGCAGGGACCTCTTGCTCGGGACGATGGGACCGGTTCAATATTTGGCTAACGGGTGAAAGGTAGTCGCGTACGGCGTCCGTGATGGTTGTTGTAGGCAACATCGAGTACGGGCGTACGTGACGGGTTGTTCGGGTAACCCTGCAGGTGTAAATCGATTATAATCGCCGTCCCTCGCGGTCAGTGAGTACCACTTGTTCACTGTACCGTGACGTAGAAAGAACAGGCTAGTTACATGTTAAAATGTTGCTGATTGAAAGCTGGACATTGATTGTTAATGATATGCTGTAGCTTAGTGCTAACTAAAGTTCTTTTCAACTTTGGGCAAAGTACATGAGAGAAATGCGTTTCTTGTTTGATTGCGGCTCTCTCATGTGCCTTAGCGTAAGGTTCTCCACAACCTGCTGCTAAAACTTGAAAGTAAGGTTCTACTAATTAGGCGAGTCCTTGCAAATGATTTTTACCTCACGTAACCCATTACCCTCATGTAGAAGTTCCATGTTTAGGTGAGACGGGTCAGACTTGCTGAGCCTTCGTGCTCACTGCTTGTGTTTGAAGCTTTTGCAGGGTTCTATGAGGAAGGGACTCCCGAAGAGGAGACGGAACCCCAGGAGGGGAACCCCGTCGAGTGGGAGTCGTGCACGCCGCAGAGTTAGTGTGCGTGTGTGCTAGCAAGGACACGTTCAAGGGCTGAACGTGTACTTGATGCTTAGTCTACGCCCGCGAGTGTGGACTAAACTTATTTTGATGTAAACATGTTCATAAAACTGTTTATGTAATAAAACTTCCGCTTCCGCTTTGTACCTTTGACGTGTGTTATACGGTGCTGTGCAACGCAGTACCCCTCAGCGTGATCCTGGCTCGACAGGACCAGTGGGGTCGTGTCAGCGCTGACACGACCCCACTGGTCCTGTCGAGCCAGGATCACGCTGAGGGGTGCTGCGTTGCACAGCACCGTATAACACACGTCAAAGGTACAAAGCGGAAGCGGAAGCTTTATTACATAAACAAGTTTATTAACATGTTTACATCAAAATAAGTTTAGTCCACACTCGCGGGCGTAGACTAAGCATCAAGTGCACGTTCAGCCCTCGAACGTGTCCTTGCTAGCACACACGCACACTAACTCTGCGGCGTGCACGACTCCCACTCGACGGTGTTCCCCTCCTGGGGTTCCGTCTCCTCTTCGGGAGTCCCCTCCTCATAGAAACCTGCAAAAGCTTCAAACACAAGCAGTGAGCACGAAGGCTCAGCAAGTCTGACCCGTCTCACCTAAACATGGAACTTCTACATGAGGGTAATGGGTTGCATGAGGTAAAATCATTTGCAAGGACTCGCCTAATTAGTAGAACCTTACTTTCAAGTTTTAGCAGCAGGTTGTGGAGAACCTTACGCTAAGGCACATGAGAGAGCCGCAATCAAACAAGAAACGCATTTCTCTCATGTACTTTGCCCAAAGTTGAAAAGAACTTTAGTTAGCACTAAGCTACAGCATATCATTAACAATCAATGTCCAGCTTTCAATCAGCAACATTTTAACATGTAACTAGCCTGTTCTTTCTACGTCACGGTACAGTGAACAAGTGGTACTCACTGACCGCGAGGGACGGCGATTATAATCGATTTACACCTGCAGGGTTACCCGAACAACCCGTCACGTACGCCCGTACTCGATGTTGCCTACAACAACCATCACGGACGCCGTACGCGACTACCTTTCACCCGTTAGCCAAATATTGAACCGGTCCCATCGTCCCGAGCAAGAGGTCCCTGCACGCGCATCTCTGTGCCGCCAGCTGATTTACACCTCGAGCTCTCAACCTACCCTCTGAACGACGGGCAACGCCTCAATACCCAGCTACCCGAGTTACATCAGTTTCCCGGTTCCCATATAGCCGGTAGGTCTTCGGTACTGTTCTAGCTTGTTCAACAGGCCCGCACACGGCTCGGTCCTCAATCGACACGAGCGGAGCTACAGCACACAGGCCCCAAAGTCCTGCTGCCCTTACTCTCCGCTCGGTCTCATTTTCTTGCCATGTGTGTCATGTGCTATCTCTACCCGAGCAATGTGCCTCTAGCCTATTCTCGCGAGTAGTTCCAACTACTCGACTTGTACCGAATCCTACTCTATCCTAGCAATGCAGTGGCTAACGGGGTTTTCCATCCTAAACCCAACCCATGGTTTTCTTGGCTATGCAGTTGGGTTTCCAATCAAGACTCTAATGCAAAGAACAATATTCAAAGATGTGCTCAAAACAATAAACATTTGTAAAAAGGTTAATGCAAACCGGGGCTTGCCTTGCTGCTCTTGGTCGTAGGCTAGCTGTTCCTCCGGAGTAACGAAGTCTAGGACTTCGGGTTCCTCCTCGACCTTAGCGACTACATGATAACAACAATGTATGTATTAATTAAATGCATTTGTATTTAAGTTTGAAGTTGTGAAATCTATAACCTTTGCTAGATAGACCTAATGACTGTGAAACTTTTACTGTGGCTTGGTTACAACCTAAACAAAGACTTGGTCAAGTTTTAGTTGCAGCAAAGCTCAATTGAGCCCTCCACAAATAATTATGTCCCTGACCTTAATTGGAACTCTTAGGGTGTTCTAGGAATTTTCATGAGACAAACTATGACTTTCTGAAAACTAGATTTTCAGAGGGTTCTAATGGAGTTGGTATCACTTAATTTGGAAGTCTCTAACTAAAGATATGAGCTAAACAATTTCAGAGAAATTTCTAAAAATGTTTCTGAACATTTTCTATTTTCTCTGGAACAGTTTCACTAATCACACCATTAGGTGGACTAAATGAGCTCAAATGGATCTGAAATTTTTATGGTAGTTCAAGGATATTTTGGTGAACATTCCAGCAAAATTTCAGGATTTTCTCCCAAAGGATTCTCCAGTTAAAATTCCTAACAGTTTAAAATTTAAGGAATTAATTCTGGAGAATTAAGGAATTTCATGAAGTGAAACTTGATTTTCTGGAAAGTACTCAGAGAGCTGAATCCAGCAAAATTTGGTTCACTCAATTTGGAGCTTTCTAGCCAAAGTTATAAGGATTTGAAGTTTGAAGGAAATCTGAAAATCGGGGAAAAGTTTAAACTCGCGCGTGGGCCCAGGGGACACGCGTCGCACGCCGAGGCGATGGCACACCGCGGCCCACAAGGAATTTGCGCGCCAGCACACCCGATCCCGGCCGCAGCCGGATCCTGATTCAAAATATCGGCCGCTGACAGCTGGGGTCCACCCCCTTCTTCAACCTCGCGACACCCGCGCTCCGCCGCCGAGGGACCTCGCCGGAGAGCTCGCCGCTGGCTGCTGTACAGCTCTAAACTTCTTGATTCTGGCCGCCCCTGCCTACTTTTACTTGGGGAACCTGACCCGAGGGTCAGCTGCTCATGACAACGGCCTGAGCATGGTCGGCGACGAGCCGCCATATCGGAACGACTTCGGCCATGTCGGCTGACTCTCCTAGTACCTCAGCTACTTGGGAAATCGGTCGGGGAGCATCAGTGGACCTCAGAGAAGGTCGACATGAGCTCGAGGCAGCTCGGGGAAGGCCCGAAATAGGTCCTCATCGTGCGCCCGATACCCCCCGTTCGTTCCGCCATTCGTAGACCTTAAATTACGCCGGGCACAGAGGTTCTCCGGCCCAGAGTTGTGAAGGCAACTTGTGCGTTACCGTGTCTAGCTCGTGTGGGAGTGGCCTGAGGCCCTCTAATCCTTTCTAGAGCACGAATTAAACAGAATCGTACCCGAAGGTCGTTCTGCACACAGAAAGGGGAAAAATGGAAATTCGCCGCCGGTGAGCAACCACTCGAGCTATGGCTCGGGGATGAGCAGCACCGGTCACCCGCGCGTCCAAGGGTGCCTTGGCTCGGGCGTGACAACGCCCAGGTTGAGCTGTCCACGAGAGCCCGAGGTGCGGCGGTTTCCAGTTCCGATTTTGATCTTTCGGCACAGCCGATAGCACTCGGTTTCAATCGACTTTTAGCAATGGGGAGGATGGAGGAAGGTCTCTAGTACCTTGCTGGGACCCTGGAGTGGAAGGAGGGAGCTGCGATCGGCTTGATCGAGCGGGAGCTCGAGCGGCGGTGACGGCAGTGGAAAAATGGATCGTGCACGTCGGCAGCTCGGGGAATGGCGACTGAAGCACGCCGGAGAGGGAATAAATAGCCCGGCGGCTGGCCTCCGGCTTGGGGCGCGCAGCAGGAGCTGGCGCCGGCTACCCCCCTTCGGTGGCGCGCGCGCACAGCAGCCGGGAACCGACTGAACTGTGGTTCAGTCGGTTTGTTTTGAGGCAGAGGCTGACATGTGGTTCCCACCCCTCTTTTAACCTCTGAACTTTACTCCTAACAGCTGTGGTAAACAGTGAACCCTATTCTACCCTTGGCAATTCAAATTATTCACCCAAGAGCCATTTGAATTGATCAAAGTTCAAATGAGGTTTGGTTTGAATGAATTTCAGCAAAGTTCAGTTTGAAATTCAAATAAAGTTTGAATTCCTCCCCCTTAGCTCATGTCAAGATCAACTCCAAATGGAGTGAAAATTGGTGTGGGAGCTCACAAAAATGTGCTGAGTGAGAATATGCCTTCCACTTTTAAATTCAGTGGGTGAAAACAGTTTGAATTTGAATATGGTTTCAAACTGCCCCCTTCCTAGCTATACCCAAAATGACCTCAAAAAGGTTTTAAATTTGGGTGAAACTTGGCATGGACATCCTTAGCAAAGTGTAGGAGTTTTCACATGTCCAGCCCATCCATATCACATGTGGGAAATACCACTTTTGCAATGTGTAAGTTTGTTCTCTAATGAGCATGTTGATAATTGTTACTTGCTCTTCATTTGTGTTCATCATTCTTGCTCAAATGAGGTGTGTGGTGTGGTGATGAACACTACAATTGGGTGTCAAAAACTGAGGCCCTTACATTCCTCCCCCCTTAAAAGAATCTCGTCCCAAGATTATAAGGTGAAAATTAGAGAGAGGACGGTGGGAAATTACCGGATATGCGACGTGAAAAAGTCGGGGTAGTTAGTGCGAAGGAATTCTTCGCTCTCCCATGTCGCTTCGTCCATGGAGTGGTTACTCCACAGAACCTTGTAGAACCACAACGTACGGTTGCGCGTGGTTCGGGCCTTCTCATCAATAATCTGCACCGGTTCCTCCCGATAGGTGAGATCCGGTTGCAGTTCTTCAATGTCTTCCAGCTGAACGGTAGTCGATAGCTTAAGACACTTTCTCAGCTGGGCAATGTGAAAGACGTCGTGCACACCGGAAAGTTCTTCTGGTAATTTTAGCCGGTATGCCACCGATCCACATCTTTCGGTAATCTGGAATGGACCGATGAATCGGGGTGCCAACTTTCCCCTCACCCCAAATCTGTTTACGCCCTTCATTGGAGACACTCGTAGGTATACGTGATCTCCAACTTCGAATTGTAATGGGCGCCTTCTCCGGTCCGCATACTGTTTCTGTCGGGATTGAGCGGCTTTTAGGTTCGCTTGAATCAGTCGAACCTTTTCTTCCGCGTTGTTGACAAGGTCAATCCCGAAGGTAACCCTTTCGCCAGACTCACACCAGTTCAATGGTGTGCGGCATTTTCTCCCGTATAGCGCCTCGTAGGGCGCCATCTTGATGCTGGCTTGGTACCCATTGTTGTACGAGAACTCGGCTAACGGCAAGTGATCATCCCAATTCTTGCCGTGGTCGATAGCGCAAGCTCGTAGCATGTCTTCTAGGATTTGATTTACCCGCTCAGTTTGCCCATCCGTCTGCGGGTGGTAGGCTGAACTACGGATCAGCTTCGTCCCCAAGGCAGCGTGTAGCTGCTCCCAAAAACGGGACACAAATAAAGTGCCCCGGTCCGATATGATGGTACGGGGTACGCCGTATAAGCATAGGATCCGTGAGATGTACAGTTCAGCGTACTTCTTGGCGTTGTAGTTGGTGTTGACCGGGATGAAATGGGCAACTTTGGTGAGTCGATCGACGATCACCCACACAGAATCATGTTTCTGTAAGGTGGTGGGTAAACCGACGACGAAATCCATGCTCACGTCCTCCCACTTCCAGGCAGGAATGCCCAGTGGTTGCAGCAGTCCCGGTTTCCGCATGTGGTCTGCCTTCACCCTTCGACATGTATCACACTCGGACACGTATTTTGCAGTCTCTCGCTTCATCCGTGTCCACCAAAACTTTCTTCTGAGTTCTTGATACATTTTGTTGCTGCCGGGGTGAATAGAAAACTTTGATAAGTGAGCCTCATCAAAGATTTTCTTCCGTAACTCCGGGTTTCGGGGTACGACGATCCGGTCCTTGAACCATAGGACGTCGTCTCCGTCCTTCCGGAAACATTTCAACTCCCCACTGTCTACACGTCTCCGCGAATGTGACATGCCCTTGTCATTCTTCTGTGCTGCCGCTATCTCTTCACGGATGGTGGGGATCAAAGCTAGGTTGTAGAGAGCTCCGTGTGGAATCACATGTAGTGGTGGTTCGCTCTCTTCCAACGGTGTGATGGTCAGATTATTGACGTGTGACTTGCGGCTCAGCGCATCTGCCACAACGTTTGCCTTGCCCGGATGATAATGGATCTCTATCTCATAATCCTTTATCAGTTCTAACCATCTTCGTTGCCTCATGTTCAACTCCTTCTGAGTGAATATGTACTTGAGGCTTTTGTGGTCGGTATATAAATGTACAAGGTTACCGAGTAGGTAGTGCCTCCACATCTTCAGTGCAAGTACCACGGCAGCGAGCTCCAAGTCGTGAGTTGGATAATTTTGCTCATGGTTCCTAAGCTGTCGTGATCCATACGCGACCACTCTTCGGTCTTGCATCAGCACACATCCGAGCCCAATGCCGGATGCATCGCAGTACACATCGAACGGTTTTGTTGTGTCTGGCTGCGCCAAAACCGGTGCTGATGTCAGGTGCTTGACTAAAGCCTTGAATGCTGCTTCACATGCTAGACTCCAAACATATTTGGTAGCCTTCTTCAGCAGCTCTGTCATTGGCTTGGCAATCTTCGAGAAGTTCGGAATGAACCTCCGATAATATCCCGCGAGTCCGAGGAAACTCCGTACCTCATGAACAGTTCTCGGGGATTTCCAATTCAGCACTTGCGTGATCTTGCTCGGGTCCACAGCGATACCTTCCGCTGAGATGATATGCCCGAGGAAAGGCACTTGCGATATCCAAAACTCGCATTTGCTGAATTTTGCGTATAACTTGTGATCCCGCAGCCGTTGCAAGACTATACGCAGATGTTTCTTCTGATCTTCCTCCGACTTGGAATATACCAGGATGTCGTCGATGAAGACCACGACAAAATTGTCCAGCTCCGGCATGAACACCGAGTTCATTAAGTACATGAAGTGAGCTGGAGCATTGGTGAGGCCGAAGGACATGACCAGGTACTCATAAAGTCCGTACCTTGTCGAGAAAGCTGTCTTTGGAATGTCCTCCGCCCTTATCTTAATCTGATGGTACCCGGATCTTAAATCCATCTTGGAAAAGATCTTTGCTTCGACCAACTGATCAAACAACATGTCGATCCGTGGCAACGGGTACTTGTTCTTGATGGTTACGGCATTTAATGGACGGTAGTCCACGCAAAGCCGCAACGTTTCATCCTTCTTTTTGACAAATAATGCCGAACAGCCCCATGAGGAGGAGCTCGGCCTAATAAAACCCTTCTCCAGAAGGTCCGTGAGCTGAGTCTTCAGTTCAGCCAACTCCTTGGGTGCCATCTTGTACGGCCTTCGGGATATTGGCATGGTTCCCGGTGCGAGTTCAATCTTGAACTCCACCTCTCTATCGGGTGGCATCCCCGGCAGATCGTCCGGGAATACATCAGGGAACTCTCGGACCACTGGAATGTCTTCCAATCTGATGGTCGTGGCTTGATAGACACTTGGAAGTTTTATTTCTGGACTGTCCAGAAATACTGAGTGAGAACCGTGCACCTCTGAGTTTAAGTGCACGACTCGAAGGACGGTGTCTAAAACAGCGCCATGGCGGGTTAACCACGACATCCCTAGGATGACATCGACCTTCTGTCCCTCTAAGATAAGGAGAGACGTGGGGTACACTCTACCCGCTAAGCATAATGGTGCTTTGGAGACCATTACGCTTGCTGAAATCTTCCCACCCGGTGAACAAATTAAATATGGACTATCGGTGGGTAGTATTGGCAAGCTGTGTTTAGCAATGAAAGCTTGGCTAATAAAATTATGCGTGGCGCCCGAATCAAATAGTACTATAGCGGGATGCTGGTGGAGTTGGAACATACCCGCAAGGATTGGCTCGCCCTCCGGCACGTCCTCAATGGCAAGCTGGTGGACAGTAACGGGCCTAGGGTTCGCCCGCCGCGCATTAGTAGGGTTCCGGGGTTGATTCCTCCCCGGAAACTGTGGTGCCACTCCGCCGCCTTGCCTCTCCGGGCAACTGCTCGCGAAGTGTCCCGGGCGACCACACTTGTAACATGTGGCCGCTGCTGGTGGAGTACTTGGTGGACGAAAGCCCGGCATGCGTTGCGGAGGTGCAAACGCACGCGGCATCGCCCGCTGCTGTTGTTGTTGTTGCGGTGGCGCTGGCAGTGCCGGCCGGAATGCCGGTGAAGAATACGGCCGACCGCGGAACGGCATCGACCGCTGTGGTGGTTGCCAGCGCGGACCTGATGGTGGGCGATTCACCATCCGAAACTTCTGAGAAGGACCACCTCCTTCTCCGCTGCTCTGCGGCGCGCTTCGCTTTCGCTCTGCCACCGCCAACTCCTTGCCGGAGTCCTCCTGAACAATCGCAGCATCAATTATGTCGTTGAGGCTGCCGCGATTGAACATCGCCAGCTTGTCCTTCAGGAGCGGGTTAAGCCCCTGGTAAAAGTGGTCCCGCCGCTTCTCGTCCGTATCTGCGTGATACGACGCGTAGAGCGCGAGATCGTTGAACGCCCTGGAATATTCCAGCGCGTTTCGGCTCCCTTGTTGCAGGTGTAGGAATTCCTGCGTCTTCCTCTTCATCAAACCGGGCGGTATATGATAGGCCCTGAAGGCCGTCCGGAACTCCGCCCAGGTCATTGCTCGGTCGGTGGGCTGTGAAGCACAGAAGTTGGCCCACCACGCGCTCGCGGATCCTTGGAGCTGCTGGACCGCGAACTGAGTCTTGCGCTGCTCGCTGATTTGGAGCAGCCCGAACTTCATCTCTATGGCGCGGAGCCAGTTGTCCGCGTCAAGTGGTTCATCCGCCCTTGAGAATACAGGGGGATGAGTCGCCAGGAAGTCGGAGTAGGAGCTCTGTTGGCGCTCCTCACGATCTTGACGTCTCTCTGGGCGAGACGTATTCGCAATTAACGTTTGCAGCAGCTCTGTGTGCTGCTGATGTGAACCCGCCATTGCCGCGACAATGTCGGCCAATGTAACCGTCGGCAGTGGCGGTGGCGATGTTTGCTGTTGCTGCTGTTGCTGTTGTTGTCCCGAGGAGTCCTCGGGAGGTGGTTGGGAGGTCTCTCCCCCTTGGCTAGTACCTCCAACATCAGGGTTGGCACGAGTACGCGTCATTCTGAAATTCAACACAGCAGCAATTAGCACATGTCTTCTCCAAATTCCATAAACAGCAGTAGGTATTGAAGCGACGCATGATTAACTTGCACAACATTCACATATATTGATAAAGCATAAACTTTATACAAGATACATTATTCTCGGATCTCCGAGCAGTCGTGCTCATGTCGTCACTACCTATACATACGCTACTGTCTACACGACATGTCACCGATTACAAAAGTTGGGTTACGCTACCCTAGCTGCCCTACTTGGCAACCGTAACCCCCTACTCGGAGTAGAACTCGACCTCCTGTGGGTCGTCCTCCTCCGGTACCTCTACTGGTGGCTCGGGGTCTACCACCTCTTCTCCCATTCCGGGCTCTCCCATGGCTGGAAGACCCAAGACTACCGGTACGCCCAATACCGGGGGCACGAGGTCCTGCAATGCATGCACCTCGTCCATAGCCTGGTTGTAGTCCTCTTCCCAGCCTTGTCCTTCCTCAATAGCGTCGTCCCGCTCTTGAGCAAGGTCCGCATTCTGCTGGGTTAGGGTCTGCACCAGCTCTTGCAACGCCGCGATGTCAACACGGCTCTTCTTCTTTGCCTTCTTCAGACGACGCAACTGATTGTGTTGTTCATTCAGTCGCTTGATCGTCGGAAGGAGCACATTGCGGAGTGCACCGTGAGCACTCTCGAAATGATCTCCACGGCTTGTGCTCTCCTTGAGCTTGGTGGCGAGATGCTCCGTATGAACAGCTTGGCTGTCCATCACAGCGTTTCCCGCCCTCATTTGGAGGCTGAGGTTGGCCTCCGCGGGGTTGTACCTTGGGCAAGTCGGGTCTGTTGCCTCCAGGTACCTTTCTTCCCACACATGCTGAGCTCGCCCCTCCACCGGAACGAGTGCGTATGGAGTTCCCTCCATAGCCTGCACGTGTAGTTGGCAGAAACGTGACATAGTGTCACGGGCTGCCACTTGCCACATCCCTTCCGGTTGTCTTCCTCTCACCGTGACGGTGAATGGCATCCAACCGGGTGGCGTAGGTCCTGCGGGAACCTCGACATGGATCGTCCACGTTTTGTTCCCCTCTTCGCCTTCTTCCTTGGCGAAGTATTGCGGCATCTGGTTGTACCCGAAATATTGGAGCATTTGCCACAATGCTTCCGGGTAGCCGCTACGGTCAGAGCAGTGGGAAACTACCCACCCGTTCTCCAACCGTTTATCTGCTGCCATCTGTAAAAATATATTTGAGAAATGTCAAATATTTATTTAAACAGTAAACCATTGAGTTATAACATAAGATATGTCATTGAACCCCTAAAACTTGGAAACATAGTTCAAATTTTTTTAAACAAATTTGACTGCTGATCTGCTGTTCCCATGACAGCCCTGACCAGTTTCCATATCAATCTGATTTAGGCCAGGTTAAAAGCAAAACCAGTCCTGGAGCTCAATATCAAAGTTAAAGTTAACTTCAATATCTTTCCATAAAGTATTTGGTTGGCCTAAGATCTGTCCTGGTTCAAAAGTTATGAGATGTCAAAGCTAACAGAATTTCTGGAAACAATCGGACAGCACCTCCCTGCCTTAGGTACTGAATTGATCCAAGAACCCCAGTTAATTCTGTTCCCAATCTGACAAAACTTTCTGTTACAAAGTTGTAACCCATCTCATAAGATTTCCAGAACTACCTCATTTTCTATTTTTGGATTTTTAAGCAGGAAGTTATGCTTAATTTACAGAGAGTTTACAGAGAGTCTTTGCTCTGTCCTGTTTTCTGGACAGTTTCAACTCTACTGCATTTTTCGAGTGGTTAAGGGATGAAACACCTCTGGAACTCAACAGAAAAGTTGCAAAGCTCCTCCAAAGCTTTCCAGAAATGTATCATACGACCCCAACCTCGAAAGAACTCAACCTCTAACCTCTGATTAACTTCAGCCTTGATTTAGCTGAAAACAGAGTGCTCTGTCCTTAACATCCTATAAGTTGAAAACTTATTAGCTTTGACTATCCTGTCCAAGGGAAGGAGTTACATCAAGTTTTACTACTTTGGATCAAAACCTTCAAGTTTTTAAATGAAGTTGTTCATTTAGTTGGATGTGACGTCGATGCGTCACCAGCTTATGTCGGTACTACGTCCTCACAAAGGAAAAACCTATACCGGACTTAGCCGGCTTCGTTAGTTCAGTGGCACTAGTCGTCACTCGCACACGGATGCTACACGTCTACCGTTTCGTGGTAAGTCTACCTGCAGAAACTCAAACAATCATCAGACTCGGCTGCACACCGAGCCCGGAATCCATACAGTTGGTACACCCGGCCGTCATCACTCGCCCGGATGTTCTCAAGCCAAACACGCCTTGAGTTACGTGTTCACGTTTCAGACCACGTGACGGGGTCTCCCATGTTGCACCACGCACGCCAGGGACAGACGTTGCTCGAATACCCCAAACGACATGAAGAGTCGTAGAGGATATCAAAGCGGGTCGGGTTACCTGCCACCTGTGGGGCTCCACCCTTCAGCTTGTGCGCACTGGTGGACAGCGCTCACGTGCACCCCCCAAGACATGAACGTCCCGAGATGCACGATTTTCCGACATAACAATTAGGTTACTAAGCCACTTTCTATATACTAATAACATCCTTATACGGGCTACTAACTCGTTCCTCACTGGGTTTTTGAAAAAGAAGACCTTTGTACTGTGTTAAACCTCAAGCGAGCTCTGATACCACGCTGACACGACCCCACTGGTCCTGTCGAGCCAGGATCACGCTGAGGGGTGCTGCGTTGCACATCACCGTATAACACACGTCAAAGGTACAAAGCGGAAGCGGAAGCTTTATTACATAAACAAGTTTATTAACATGTTTACATCAAAATAAGTTTAGTCCACACTCGCGGGCGTAGACTAAGCATCAAGTGCACGTTCAGCCCTCGAACGTGTCCTTGCTAGCACACACGCACACTAACTCTGCGGCGTGCACGACTCCCACTCGACGGTGTTCCCCTCCTGGGGTTCCGTCTCCTCTTCGGGAGTCCCCTCCTCATAGAACCCTGCAAAAGCTTCAAACACAAGCAGTGAGCACGAAGGCTCAGCAAGTCTGACCCGTCTCACCTAAACATGGAACTTCTACATGAGGGTAATGGGTTGCATGAGGTAAAATCATTTGCAAGGACTCGCCTAATTAGTAGAACCTTACTTTCAAGTTTTAGCAGCAGGTTGTGGAGAACCTTACGCTAAGGCACATGAGAGAGCCGCAATCAAACAAGAAACGCATTTCTCTCATGTACTTTGCCCAAAGTTGAAAAGAACTTTAGTTAGCACTAAGCTACAGCATATCATTAACAATCAATGTCCAGCTTTCAATCAGCAACATTTTAACATGTAACTAGCCTGTTCTTTCTACGTCACGGTACAGTGAACAAGTGGTACTCACTGACCGCGAGGGACGGCGATTATAATCGATTTACACCTGCAGGGTTACCCGAACAACCCGTCACGTACGCCCGTACTCGATGTTGCCTACAACAACCATCACGGACGCCGTACGCGACTACCTTTCACCCGTTAGCCAAATATTGAACCGGTCCCATCATCCCGAGCAAGAGGTCCCTGCACGCGCATCTCTGTGCCGCCAGCTGATTTACACCTCGAGCTCTCAACCTACCCTCTGAACGACGGGCAATGCCTCAATACCCAGCTACCCGAGTTAAATCAGTTTCCCGGTTCCCATATAGCCGGTAGGTCTTCGGTACTGTTCTAGCTTGTTCAACAGGCCCGCACACGGCTCGGTCCTCAATCGACACGAGCGGAGCTACAGCACACAGGCCCCAAAGTCCTGCTGCCCTTACTCTCCGCTCGGTCTCATTTTCTTGCCATGTGTGTCATGTGCTATCTCTACCCGAGCAATGTGCCTCTAGCCTATTCTCGCGAGTAGTTCCAACTACTCGACTTGTACCGAATCCTACTCTATCCTAGCAATGCAGTGGCTAACGGGGTTTTCCATCCTAAACCCAACCCATGGTTTTCTTGGCTATGCAGTTGGGTTTCCAATCAAGACTCTAATGCAAAGAACAATATTCAAAGATGT
Organism: Neostapfia colusana; assembly: GCA_030760725.1. Classification (NCBI taxonomy): domain Eukaryota; kingdom Viridiplantae; phylum Streptophyta; class Magnoliopsida; order Poales; family Poaceae; genus Neostapfia; species Neostapfia colusana. The sequence goes on along the minus strand of JASWHV010000001.1, from coordinate 42,087,885 downwards.
GCTCAAAACAATAAACATTTGTAAAAAGGTTAATGCAAACCGGGGCTTGCCTTGCTGCTCTTGGTCGTAGGCTAGCTGTTCCTCCGGAGTAACGAAGTCTAGGACTTCGGGTTCCTCCTCGATCTTAGCGACTACATGATAAGAACAATGTATGTATTAATTAAATGCATTTGTATTTAAGTTTGAAGTTGTGAAATCTATAACCTTTGCTAGATAGACCTAATGACTGTGAAACTTTTACTGTGGCTTGGTTACAACCTAAACAAAGACTTGGTCAAGTTTTAGTTGCAGCAAAGCTCAATTGAGCCCTCCACAAATAATTATGTCCCTGACCTTAATTGGAACTCTTAGGGTGTTCTAGGAATTTTCATGAGACAAACTATGACTTTCTGAAAACTAGATTTTCAGAGGGTTCTAATGGAGTTGGTCTCACTTAATTTGGAAGTCTCTAACTAAAGATATGAGCTAAACAATTTCAGAGAAATTTCTGAAAATGTTTCTGAACATTTTCTATTTTCTCTGGAACAGTTTCACTAATCACACCATTAGGTGGACTAAATGAGCTCAAATGGATCTGAAATTTTTATGGTAGTTCAAGGATATTTTGGTGAACATTCCAGCAAAATTTCAGGATTTTCTCCCAAAGGATTCTCCAGTTAAAATTCCTAACAGTTTAAATTTTAAGGAATTAATTCTGGAGAATTAAGGAATTTCATGAAGTGAAACTTGATTTTCTGGAAAGTACTCAGAGAGCTGAATCCAGCAAAATTTGGTTCACTCAATTTGGAGCTTTCTAGCCAAAGTTATAAGGATTTGAAGTTTGAAGGAAATCTGAAAATCGGGGAAAAGTTTAAACTCGCGCGTGGGCCCAGGGGACACGCGTCGCACGCCGAGGCGATGGCACACCGCGGCCCACAAGGACTTTGCGCGCCAGCACACCCGATCCCGGCCGCAGCCGGATCCCGATTCAAAATATCGGCCGCTGACAGCTGGGGTCCACCCCCTTCTTCAACCTCGCGACACCCGCGCTCCGCCGCCGAGGGACCTCGCCGGAGAGCTCGCCGCTGGCTGCTGTACAGCTCTAAACTTCTTGATTCTGGCCGCCCCTGCCTACTTTTACTTGGGGAACCTGACCCGAGGGTCAGCTGCTCATGACAACGGCCGGAGCATGGTCGGCGACGAGCCGCCATATCGGAACGACTTCGGCCATGTCGGCTGACTCTCCTAGTACCTCAGCTACTTGGGAAATCGGTCGGGGAGCATCAGTGGACCTCAGAGAAGGTCGACATGAGCTCGAGGCAGCTCGGGGAAGGCCCGAAATAGGTCCTCATCGTGCGCCCGATACCCCCCGTTCGTTCCGCCATTCGTAGACCTTAAATTACGCCGGGCACAGAGGTTCTCCGGCCCAGAGTTGTGAAGGCAACTTGTGCGTTACCGTGTCTAGCTCGTGTGGGAGTGGCCTGAGGCCCTCTAATCCTTTCTAGAGCACGAATTAAACAGAATCGTACCCGAAGGTCGTTCTGCACACAGAAAGGGGAAAAATGGAAATTCGCCGCCGGTGAGCAACCACTCGAGCTATGGCTCAAGAATGAGCAGCACCGGTCACCTGCGCGTCCAAGGGTGCCTTGGCTCGGGCGTGACAACGCCCAGGTTGAGCTGTCCACGAGAGCCCGAGGTGCGGCGGTTTCCAGTTCCGATTTTGATCTTTCGGCACAGCCGATAGCACTCGGTTTCAATCGACTTTTAGCAATGGGGAGGATGGAGGAAGGTCTCTAGTACCTTGCTGGGACCCTGGAGTGGAAGGAGGGAGCTGCGATCGGCTTGATCGAGCAGGAGCTCGAGCGGCGGTGACGGCAGTGGAAAAATGGATCGTGCACGTCGGCAGCTCGGGGAATGGCGACTGAAGCACGCCGGGGAGGGAATAAATAGCCCGGCGGCTGGCCTCCGGCTTGGGGCGCGCAGCAGGAGCTGGCGCCGGCTACCCCCCTTCGGTGGCGCGCGCGCACAGCAGCCGGGAACCGACTGAACTGTGGTTCAGTCGGTTTGTTTTGAGGCAGAGGCTGACATGTGGGTCCCACCCCTCTTTTAACCTCTGAACTTTACTCCTAACAGCTGTGGTAAACAGTGAACCCTATTCTACCCTTGGCAATTCAAATTATTCACCCAAGAGCCATTTGAATTGATCAAAGTTCAAATGAGGTTTGGTTTGAATGAATTTCAGCACAAGTTCAGTTTGAAATTCAAATAAAGTTTGAATTCCTCCCCCTTAGCTCATGTCAAGATCAACTCCAAATGGAGTGAAAATTGGTGTGGGAGCTCACAAAAATGTGCTGAGTGAGAATATGCCTTCCACTTTTAAATTCAGTGGGTGAAAACAGTTTGAATTTGAATATGGTTTCAAACTGCCCCCTTCCTAGCTATACCCAAAATGACCTCAAAAAGGTTTTGAATTTTGGTGAAACTTGGCATGGACATCCTTAGCAAAGTGTAGGAGTTTTCACATGTCCAGCCCATCCATATCACATGTGGGAAATACCACTTTTGCAATGTGTAAGTTTGTTCTCTAATGAGCATGTTGATAATTGTTACTTGCTCTTCATTTGTGTTCATCATTCTTGCTCAAATGAGGTGTGTGGTGTGGTGATGAACACTACAATTGGGTGTCAAAAACTGAGGCCCTTACAAAGCCCCGCCACACCTCGCCGCCGCCTGAAGAGAGCCGACGATCTGTTGCTGCTGCCGTTGCTAGGAGAAAGTCAAGGTAGGTCTTCGTTACCACCTTACGACATCATCACGGTTTTCTTCGCATTTGTTTCTTCGATCCCTTCGAATGGAAGCTTTTTCATGTGGACAGATCACGTGTTGATCGGTTTGATCTAGATCTTGAGACAAGATCATCACCACGTACACATTTGATCCTTACACCATTGTTCATCGTAAAACCCCATGCAAAGCCCTTAAGACATGCAAGAACATGCATGAACACGCACAAACTAAACTGCACCATAGGATTAGCATGCATATGCACCATTGCATCTTGAGTAAAGTTTGTGCAAGATGATCGATTGCTGTGAATCTTGTATGTGCATGATCATGAGTAGAAGGACAAGCTCAGGGAGCTATCTATGAAGGACTACAGCACCAATACTTCGAGACACCTGAGCAACAGAAACCACAGGAACAAGGCAAGTACCCCTTGACCATATTGATCCCATGTTTTGAAACTGTTTTTTTTTTTGCGAAAACGTGTGTATGTTTGATTCAACTTGATGGGAAACCCTTTCATAGGAGTTTACTAGTTTTGTTAACCACCCTTGTCGCAGGGAAAGTTGATGAGTCGGGTATGGTCATTTTTCTTTATGCTTTGCTGAGTCCACGGGATATGGGAAGCGAGATAGAATGTGTCTAGCTACTGCACTCATAAGAACAATGATAATAAGATGTTGATAATGAACATGAATCGGGGGACATCTAGGCAAGCTTGGTTTGTGGATGAGGTAGAATGAGATGGTGGTTTACTTGCCGTAGATCTAAGGACCGGTTCATGCCAGCACATGCCAGGGATACAGTGCCACCACAAGGCCAAATATGGGTGCGGCTTAGCTGACTAATTAGGTAAGTTACTAGATTGTTGTGGACCGTGGAAGGCGCGGGGAATGGGAGTCGAGAGAGGACTGCCCTGGGAACTGCATGGCACAAGAGGGGGCCCGTAGGTGGGAGAATGGTGATTCGAGCCTGCTGGTGAAACCTTAGCGAGTCCATACATCTAGTAGACCCTTTGTAAAGGCTATTTTGTGATCTCTTGGCCTTACACTGACGGTTGTGTACTGGTATAATGGAGGTTCTGCAGTCGCCGACGGGTGACGAAATCACAAACTTTTGGGTAAAGTGGTGCCCCCTCTACAGAGTGTAATACTATCATGATAGCCGTGCTTACGGTCACAAGCGCCTGACCAACTCACATGATTAGATTGGATGGTATTTGGGATGGTTATTGGGATGGTTATTGGTTTGGTTATTGGTATGGTTATGGTTTGGTCTTTGGTATTGGTTTCGGGACTGTTGAGTCTCGGTGATGAGATTGGTTCGGGACTGTTGAGTCTTGAACATGAGATGGTTTTGGAGATATGAATATGAGATGGTTTCAGTTATATGATCATGAAATGGATATGATCATGAGATGGTTATTATGAGAATGAGAAAGAATTGACAAAGAAAAATGTCCGGTTGAGACATGAAAAGTGGTGAATCATAAAGGAGGTATGTTGATGTTTAATTGGATATATATTGGGATTAAATTCACTTAAAGATAGTTGCTGTTTTTATCGTGATTGTGAAATAAACTTTGCTTTCTGCAATGAGCCTTTTTGATCCTACCTTGTTGTAAGCTACATGTAATACATGTTCCGCACTTTCTGAGTACGACATGTACTCACCCTTGCATTATCATACAAACATCAGTCACAGGAGAGGAGTACTTTGAAGATCATGTGGAGTATTAGGCGTGTGATCTGCCGTCAACTTGCCTGTGGGAATGGAATAAGAAATGGATGGAGAAGGAGATGAAGCCCGCTGCTGCTTAGTTTGCTTCCGCTACCGTTAGAGACTTCCGCTGCTCGAATAAAGACTTCCGCTGCTAGAATATGCTAGAGACTTCCTCTGCAAGATTAAGATAGAGATTGATGTAATAAAGTACTTAAAACCTATTATTCGTGGTTATATATTCTGAATTCAGTTTGTGGATTACATGTGTATGTGTGATGAACATCCTAGGCACACATATGCATCAGCTGGGTTCCGTGGTGTTCTACAGAACCGGGCGTCACATGCTCTTTGCAACCCTAGCTTTAAATGGCATGTAGACCGCCCAATTTTAGGGTTTTCCGAGTGCTTCCATGGCAGCATGCGTGGGGCGCATGGTGACAACCTACTTGGAGCCATTCCCGAGCAATTTTGAGGCCATGTCGATCTTCCTAGTAGTCCCCTGGTGCTGTAGAGCATGTTGTCCGAGCTTTTACGGGCTAGAAAGGTCGGCCGACGGCGCCGGAGGCGTCCCGAGGCCGCCGCACGTCGCCGGCATAGTTTCGGCCACCGGCAGCCCGAGCAAACACCACCAGGAGATTTCTCACCCTCCCAAACTCACAGGCAGACAGATTTAGACCGAGAGGTGGTCGGAAACTGCATTGCGGCGAGCTCCGGTTGCGGTCCGGCGAGGGGGCGGCACGGGCGAGGGAAATGGCCCAAGGTTGAAGAAGAGTGCGCCCGGCCCAGCAGTCAGTGAGAGGGATTTAAAAACCCAGATCATCTGTGGCTCTCAGATCCGCTGTGGCTGCGCGCTAATAACCGTGTAGACCCGGTGTGGCTCGAATTTCAGTGGCTGTGGTTTAAAAACGTGGGCCCAATCAATTTCCAGTAGCAAAACAATTCCAGATTTTGCCACAACTTTGAAAATTCATATCTTGATCTAGCAAACTCCAAATCAGATGACTCAAATTGGGTTGGATTTAGTTTGCAAAGATCTTTCCAAATGTGAACCCCAATTTGTATGAAAGTCAATAAATTCTCGAAAATTCTTTGAAGGTTTTCTAAAAAGCATTATTGAGGGAGTTTGGTTCATCCAAAGATCCTCAAATTTTGCTAGAATATTATTTAGGATATTGTTTACCTCCTAGACAATTTTCGGTTCATTTGAAGATGATTTGAGTAGGAATTTACTGAGTGCAATCTGCTGTACTCTAATTTGTCCAGAAAATTTTTCAGAAAATGATCCCACCTTGTAAAATCAGTTCTGGGCAATTAATAGCTCAAAAAATCATAGGAAAAACCTGCAATGCTCTATGAGTTATACTTGAAATTGCAGTTCACTTGATTGGGCATGAACATGCACAGTACTTCAGAATTAATTCTTTTAGTAGGAATGCTTAAGGAATTATTCTGGAGGAACTACTCAAGTAAAAGTTCTGAATTTTGGATCAAAATATTTTCATGTGACCAGGAACTCACATGCAAATTTTCAGCTCAAGTTGAGCCCTAGATCTCCCTGTCCTTGTTCTCCATGCTTATGTATGTGAGAAAAACATAGGGAATTATGGAAGACACAATTTCCATCCAAATTAGCTGCAATTTGGCAAGCTAAGTCCCTGGGTAGTATAGAACATGCTGTAAAAGTTTTGACGCCATTGGAGTTCTTGATCTTCAGTTCCATTCAAACCTTTTCAGCTCATCTCACATGTCCATTAGGAACTATAGAACATGTGAAGGAAACTTCTTGTGAACAAAGGATTTTTTCCTCACTTATTCTGCACAACAGGGACCCCAAAACTCACTTTTAGATCTCCCACACAGTCCCCTGTTATTAACAATTTCAAGTCTTTAACTTCTCTAAATCGCATTATAACAACTTATGCATATTCATGTCGATAGTGTTCACAACGAAGGACTTCGACGGAGTCATCCCGTGAAGTGTAGATCTCTTGATCAAATCTTAGGAGGATCAAGGGAGCAAAGATCACTAACTGCTTATATATATTACTTCCCTACGAAACAGGCAAGCTCCGGTTTGCATTTAATAGCTTTTAAGTTTTTACTTTGTACTCACATGTTGGTTAGGATATGAAATGTGCATTAGGTCTAGATGATTTTATACTCCTCTTGCATGACCAGATAAACCCCTGGAGTATTGGGTAGATGTCTTTTCATCATGTAGAACTGCCATGCTTAATAGGGTTCGGTACAAGTCAAGTGGTTGGACACTACTCGCATGAACAGGAGAAAAAGGGGCATGTGGGATTGGTTCAGAAATTTGTTAGCAAATTGAAGTTGAGACCGGGCTGGTTGTCGGAGCAACAGGACATAGGGGCCTGTGTGCGTTAGACCTGTCCATGTCGGTAAAGGACCGATCCGTATGCGGCCCTGTTGAGCAAGTTTGAGCTGTGTACCAGACTCATGCTGGCTATATGGGACCCAGTAAACCAAAGTACCTCGGGAAGCTTGCGTTGGGACTTTTCCGGTCGCCTCAGGCGAGAGGCCGGTGTGCAGTATGTGGGTAACGCTCTCATGAAATCTCATGTTGATAGGTGCACCATGAGGGTGGCTACTGTATGGGATGATCGGATCAATTTGAAGTAGGTGAAACAGTGGAAAGGCTGCCACGTACGACATCAGAGATGGTTGCTATAGGAAACGTCGAGTACAGGCGTACATGTCGTGTAGTCCGGGTGTTTTTGATTCGAATCACCGTCGCTCGCAGAAGAGGACTGAGCATACTTGTTCTCACAGTCATGACGTAGTAAGAACATGCATTTGAGATAAGAAATAATCGCTTTGGTTTGAAGTTGATACTAGTTTTGTGTTGTTACCTTGTATGCATAGATCAGAGCAAACTCGATTCATTTTCACCATGAGCAATTTACATCGGGGAAAAGCATTTCTTGTTTCATTGTGGACTCCCGATGTGATGTGCCCAAGGTTACTATTAATTTGCTGCTAATAAGACTTGTAAGTAAGGATTCACATTTTGGTGAGTTCATTATGCAATCTACTATCCCACTTTATGTCTTTAACTTCATGCAGAGTTTCATGACTAGGTTTGACGGTTAAGTCTTGCTGAGCGTTATGCTCACGGATACTATACTAGTTGTTTTGCAGGTATTGACTCTATGCTTATGAGAATGGTTGCTGATGAGACTCAGAAACCTCCGAGTGGTTACTCATGAGCATCCTTGCCGCTATTGTTGGATTATTTGGGTTTCTAGTTAGAAACATCCGCGGGCTGGACAGTTTCTTTGATGCTAAGCTAGAAATGAGTCGTGAGAGTTGCAGTCTTCCATTGTAGTTTATTTTGAGATAAATATTTGTAAATTAACTCTTTGTACACTTCCGCAAATGATTTATGTAATATGTTTGTCCTTTACCCATGTGCTGTTGGGTGCCACATCGCATGTCACCACACAATGCGATTCCCAGTCGAGTGTGCACGGACCCGTGATACGGGGACGGGCGCGTCCCGACAGTTGTGCCCCGTGATATGAGACTGCGGAAGAAGATATTGGATGAGGCTCACTTGTCCAAATTTTCTATTCATCCGGGTAGCAACAAGATGTAACAAGAATTAAAAAATAAATTTTTGTGGACCCAGATGAAGCGTGAGATTGCTAAATACGTATCAGAATGTGGTATGTGTTGGCGAGTTAAAGCCGACCACATGAAGAAAGCAGGAGCATTGCAACCGTTAAGCATTCTGGCATGGAAGTCGGAGGATATTAGTATGGATTTCATTGTCAGATTACCTCTCACGGCTCATAAGCATGAATCAATTTGGGTGATCGTTGATCGGTTAACCAAATCAGCACATTTCATCCCAGTACATACGGGATTCCACACCAACAAGTATGAGGAGCTATAGATTGCAAGAATATTATGTTTACATGGATTTCTCCGTACAATCATCTCCGATTGAGGCGCGTTGTTTGTTGCTTGTTTTTGGCAACAGCTACATGCCGCACTGGGAACCAAATCTATTAGAAGCTCCGCATATCACCCTCAAACCGATTGGCAAATGGAGATGGTGAACCAAGTTCTCGATGTATGCTTCCAGCATGTGCCATACACCACAGTAAAGGATGGGACGATCATCTATCATTGGCGGAATTAGCTTATAACAATGGTTATCAAGCGAGTATCGAGATGGGACCTTATGAGGCTCTCTATGACCGGAAGTGCTGCACACCCTTGAACTGGTGTGAATCTGGCGAGAGAGTTATTTACGGGATTGATCTTGTAAATGAAGCTGAAGAGTGAGTAAGGCTTATTGTAGCAAATCTTAAAGCTGCTCAGTCTAGACAAAAGAGCGATGCAGATAAGAGACGTCATCCTCTGAACTTTAAGGTTGGATACCACGTATATCTTCGTGTATCTCCTATTAAAGGAATTCACTGATTTGGAGTGAAAGGAAAATTAGCTCCGCGTTTTATCGGTCCATTTGCCATCCTCGAAAGATGTGGACCCGTGGCATACCGCTTGGAGTTATTGGACGCCTTAGCAGGAGTTCATAACGTCTTCCACATATCTCAGTTGCGGAAGTGCTTGAAAGCTCCAACGGGAATTCTCATGGAAGGCATAGCAGATTTGAAGCCGGACCTCACTTATGTCGAGTATCCGACCCGGGTAATTGATGAGAAGACTCACGAGACAAGAAACCGGACATTGCGATTTTTCAAAGTGCTATGGGAAAATCACAAGTCCGATGAAGCTACATGGGAAAGCGAGGAGTATTTACGATCCAATCATCCGAAACTATTGGAAGCTTATGTCCGATAGTCGTCCTCCCCACATTGTTCTTAATTGTGAATCTTGGGACGATATTCTTTTTAAGGCGGGGAGAATGTTAAAGTCCCAAAAAGTGTAAATGCAAAATTTAATGATGAATAATGAAGATTTCAAATTCAAGGAAATGGGACTTACAAAAATTTTCTAAACATGACGATGCACATAGGTGTCCAACAAACGAGCTCGAATATTCATTTGAAATGTTTTAAGCCAAGGTTGAAATATACATCATGTGTAAGATTCTCATGTGCAAGAGGATATTTAAATCCAACTTTTGAACTCAATTTGTTCACTTAAAGTATGGTCATTTCAAAAAGGAATTACAAACTGATTGGATTCAAATTTCTATTTGCAGTGGCCAACTTAAAATTCAGATTGCATATTTGAATTCTTCAGGTACAAATTATTAGGAGTGCAAAGTTTGAATTGTAAAAGTCCCAAAAATGTGTATGAATAAAAACCAAGGTTTGAGTTCATATGTGTGGCAAAGACATGAAAAATGGGACTTGCTAAAACTTTTCTTCATGCAAAGTAATACATGGATGAGCATCCAAAATGAGGTTCACATTTTTATTTGAAAGGGTTGAACCACTAAGGAGTTAAATACCTCTTTGCATGTAAGTTTAAAAATCAGATTTTTAAATTCAAAGTTCACACATGTGGTGACTAAAAACTTTGAATAAACATGCAGCCATATAGTTGGAATTATAGGGAAAAGTTTTATCACAAACTTTTCTTTTGTAGGGTGGGCTCAAAAAGGAGTAAAGAGAAGAATTTGCAAACTCCAACCAAATTCAAATTTGGCAAGCAACTTCAAACTGAATTGGAAGGATTCAAATTCTAACCCACCTTTTAAAACTCAGAATTGTGGGAATTAAGAGGATCAGCTTGAGAAGATATTTGGGAGGTAAATGTGGAGTGGGACCCACATGTCATAGAGCTAAAAAGGGTGCCTTGCACACTAAGTCTCAGCCTCGGTGGGGAATTCCACCGAACAGATCACGAGCGCCACCGAGCAGCTTGTCGGCGCCAGCTCCTGCTGCCTGCCTCACGCGCTGGCGCCCAGGACGGTCTCCTCGTGCCTCCACATGACCCTTACCGCCTCAGCCCGAGTGAAGACCCGATTGCTTTCTTCTCCTCGCGAGTGCACGCTCAGAACCGAGTACCTCACCTCCACGCTCTCGGTCGATCGGGAAAACGGAGAAACAATCGCACCCCCTCCTTCCCGAGCGGCTAGACACCACCGCGAGCTCAGCCTACACCTCCCTGACCCGAAAGCAATCGAGCTTCGGCCTCCTGTGCCCGAGAACCACCGCCACAGCGGCGAGCTAGTTGCAACCGACGACCGGGCGCACGAGGACAGCGCACCACAGCAACTTTCACGGCTGAGCAAGGGTGGAACAAGGAGCGCACGGACTCCACGCTGCTTCCACCTGAAGCTCAAGCCATGTCGTGAGCTCTCGCCGGCGAATTCCGAGATTTTGCTCTGGCGGCCTCAACCCGAGCTCCCGGTACAGTTCCTTAAAATTCCCCCTCTCCAATCCTCCGCAGATCATCAAACTTTGCACGTAGATGATTGATTAGCCGGCGATCAATTCTCCTTTAGCATCCAGCGCATGAAAACGCCTCAGTGCGACGGAATTCGAGCTCTACTAGGGATGTTCATGGCAGACACATTTGGTCGGACGATGACAACCTATTTGCAGCCACTCCCGAGCTACTTTGAGGTCGTGCCGATCTTCCTAGGGCTACACTGGTGCTGTAGAACTCATCGGCACAGGTTTTGGCAAGCTGGAAACCTCAGCCGACGCTGCCGAACCTCCACAGTAGCCGCCGCACGTCGCCGAGCTGGTTCCGGCCACCGGCAGCCTAAGCTGAACCCACCATCGTGTTCCTCAGTGCCCTAAACCCCCTAGCGGCGAGTCCTAGTTCGGATGGCGGCCAGGAACGCCAGTCCGGCGAGCATCCGTTGGCTCCGGCGAGGGGGAGCGCGCGGGCGCGAGAAAGAGGGCGGGAGGAAGAAGAAAGCGTGGGGCCCGGCTGTCAGCAGCTCAGAATTCAAACCCGTGATCGGGTGTGGCCGGGATCCCATGTGCTGGCGCGCAAAACCCCGTGGTCCCGGTGTGGCTTCAATTCTAGTGGCTGGAATTTAAATAAGCGGGCCCAGTAGGATTTTCTGTAGGAAAACAATTCTAGTGAGGGCTCAAACTTTGGAAATTCATAGCTCCCTGTAGAAACATCCAAATTAAGTGATTCCAATTGGGTTCGATTCACTTTGCAGAGGTCTATCCAAATATGAACTCAGATTTGTATGAAAGTCCATATTATATTCTGGATAATTCTTTGACGTGTTTCTGAAAAAGAATTATTGAGGGAGTTTGGTTTATCCAAAAATCCCCAAATTTTGCCAGGATATTCTTTAGCATAGTATGGACCTTCTAGCAACATTTTGGCTAATTTGAAGCACATTTGAGTAGGAATTTGCTAAATAGAAACTACTGTGTTCATAAGATTTCAGGAACATTTTCAGAAAATGTTTCCCACTTCAAAAATCTATCCTGAGCAATCCATAGCTCCAAAAATCAAAGGAAAATTTAGGCAAGCTCTCTGAGACATACTTGAAATTGTAGTTCACTTAATTGAGCATGAAAATGTTCATTACTTCAGAATTAATTCTTTTGAGTGGAAATGCTTAAAGAATTGTTCTGGAAGAACTACTCAAGTAAAAGGGCTGAATTTTGGACCAAATTACTTTCATGTGACTAGGAACGCACATGTAAATTATTAGCTAAAGTTGAGCCCTAGAACTTCCTGTTCTTGTTCTCCATACTTATGTATATGTGAATATACATGAGGGACAATATGAGAATTATGGAGAACACAATTAAATTCCACCTTAGCTGCAATTTGGCAAGCTAAATCCTTAGGTAGTATAGAACCTGCTGTAAAAGTTTTGAGGCCATTGGAGTCCTTGTTCTTCAGTTGCACTCAAATCCTTTCAGCTCATATATTGTGTTCATTAGGGGAAAGTAGTTAGTATATATAACTAAGACATTACAATCAAGTAGATCAATTCTGTTTCTTTGTACCACAGAGGCAACCCAAGCCATTCTTGGCTTTTCCACACAACCTCTGTTCCTAAGAACTTCATTCTATAACTTCTTTCCATTACGTTCTATAAAACATGTGCATATGCATTTCAATAGGAACCACAACGAAGGGGATTCAAAGGAGCGATTCATCAAAGTGGATCAAGCTCCGGAGAATCAAGGGTGGATCTGCAAGGACACTAACTTTTTATATACGACTACCCCTGCAAAACAGGCAAGCTCCGGTTTGCATTTAACAGCTGTTAAGTTTTTCTTTTGTATTCACTTTCGGTTAAGATATGAACTGTGCATTAGGTCTAGTGTTTGATACTCCTCTTGCATAGCCAAATGACCCATGGAGTATTGGGTAGGTGTCCTTCACCGTGTAGAACTGCCATGCTTAAGTACGGTTCGGTAGAAGTCGAGTGGTGAGATGCTACTCGCGTGTTCAGGAACAACAGGGGCATATGGGATTGGTTCATAAATGAATTAGCAAGTTAAAGTTGAGACCGGAAGGTTGTAGGAGCAGCAGGACATAGGGGCCTGGGTGCTATATATCTGTCCGTGTCGGTCAAGGACCGATTCGTATGCGGCCCTGTTGAACAAGTTTGATTTGTGTACCGGACTCATGCTGGCTATATGGGACCCAGTAAACCGATGTACCTCGGGAAGCTGTCGTTGGGACTTTTCGGGTCGCCTCAGGCGGACGGCCGGTGTGCAGTATGTGGGGAACATTCTCATGACATCTCACGTCGGCAGGTGCACCATGAGAGTGGCTAGTGTATGGGGCGACTTGATCGATTCAGCGGGGGTGAAACGGGGGTAACGCTGCCACGTACGACGTCAGTGATGGTTGTTGTGGGCAACGTCGAGTACGGGCGTACGTGTCGTGTAGTCCGGGTGTTATTGATTCGAATCACCGTCGCTCACAGAATGGACCGAGCATACTTGTTCTCACAGTCGTGACGTAGTAAGAACTTGCATGAGAAAGGAACTACTCATATTGATGTGAAGTATCATACTAGCTTTGTATTGGATCTTGATGAATAGGCTAGTGCAAACTCGATTCTTTTATGCCATGAGCAATTTACATCGGGGGAAATCGTTTCTTGTTTGATTGTGGACTCCCGATGTGTAACACCCCAAAATTTTGTTAAGACCCTAAATCATGTTAAGAGGGGAATTTAAAAATTTTTGGACGTGTTGCATGTTTTGCAAAAATTCAAATTCAAACTGGAATTCAAATTAAACTCAAATCAGAAAAGAAATAGAAAAAGAAAAAGAGAAAACAGAAAAAAACCAGCCAGTGGGCCGCAACCCACCAGCTGGCCCAACCAGCACCCGCGCCAGCCCGCAGCCGCGCGCGCCGCTTTCCCCCACTGACAGGCGGGGCCCACCAGTTCATCGTCTACCTCGCGCCAGCGCCGGACTCTCTCACCCGAATCGAAACCGATCGGGAATTCTCGCGTATTCCAGCCGAATTCTGTTCGGGGGTGACGCAAACTCGATCTAAACCACCCAGCCGCCCTCCCCCGTCTATAAAAACCCCGGCCTCGTTCTGTTTTTCCCACGCGATCCGCCGATTTTCCTCCGGTGAGAACCGAGACTTTGCCGGCGAATTCTGGCCGATCTAAGCTCGGAAATTTCGATCTAACTCGCTGGTCTTGATCCACCGCCTCCGGGGAACCTTGCAGGTGCAGAAAACTCGGTGAATTGCAGTGTAAACACAGAGCGGACGAGCCTCGCCGTGAATTCACCTCAGACCTCGTCGCCGATCACCTTCCAGGACCTCCGAGCTCAAGAAAACCCCCAAGGTGAGATCCCCGACCTCCCCTCCACCGATCTATGCCATAAAATCACAGTTCTAGGAAGAATTCTCAAAGATCCGAAAGTCTCCGGCGAGATCGCCGCTTCACGCCACCGTGCGCCGCCGGCAGCGCCGCCCGTGTTCGATCAGAGCGACGTGGCCGCTTGTGCGCCGTTTATTTTAAATCGCACGGTAGGGTTTAAATCCCCGCGCACCGGTTCGATGTTATAATCTCAGCCGTCGGTTTAAAATCGGACGGTCCACGTCAGCCCCGCGTTATAAAGACTGGAAATCTTACGTGCTACCCCCTGGGGTTCTCGGGAAATAAGAGCTAGCCCCGGAAACTTCTGATCTAGCCCCTGGAACTTCAGAAAATCATGTAAATTCATTTAAAAATCAGTTTTAGCCTCTGGACTTAATAAAAATTAGGAAAAACACCTCTGTTATGAGTAGCTAGACCCCTGAAAATTCTTAAAATAATATTATAGACCCTTTAGTGGGGTAAGTTTAACTTTTTAGCCCTGTTTAGTATTTAATTTAGGAAATTGAATATGTGGCTAGTGTTTAAAAAATTAAAAAGTGGGACAAACATATTGTCAAAATTAAATTAAAGACTTTCTCAGTATTTAGGAAACTTTGGAGTGAGATAAAAACATATTTTGGGCTGAATTGAATCTGTTTAATTTATTATTCACATTTAGAGACACATTTTTAAGTAAAGAATAGTTCTAGGAAATAGGGAAAATAATTGTGAAATAGTTTACATCAGAGGCAAAGGTCAAAATATGTTATTAAATTATTTAGGACCAGAACCTATTCTGTTTAGATGATGTGTCTTGTTATTTCCATAATAAAGTACACATTTATGCATAGGAAAATAAATTTGAAAACATAGCAACTAGTAAATGATAAATGGAGTTTCTAAAAATCCAAAAGAATTCAGTTTAGGGTTGGTAGAAATGTTGGTAGAAATTCTGAAGACACATATGGAGAAGAAAAATACCTTTCATGCATACTTGGTAGCAAAAAGGTGTAGTAGTTGAATATAAGGAATTTATATATATATATAGTATGTAAGTATAAATGTGAACACAAAAGTAGGAATCATATACACATGATTAAAAGTGCATGCAAGCCACAAATCAACACACATAGAGTAACCACAACACATATAATGGTGAATGACTTTCATAAATATGAATGTGTGGTTTGTATGAAGTGGAAGTGTGAACCTATGTCTTATGGATTGTTGTTTTCCTTTTGCTATGTGTGATGGTATGATGTAGAACCTGCTCAAGAGCAAGTTATCCCTTTCCAAGATCAGGACTACCCATTTCAAGAGCAGCAGGAAGGAGGCAAGTGTCCTTGACCACTTTGATCCTATACTAGGATGTGTAGATAGAATTATTTGCATTGTCAAATGAAATATGAAACCCATGCTAGGAAGTCTCCCTAGAATTGCATTACCTTGTTTCCTTGTAGCTTGGGTTGGGATTTATTTATTTTTCATGTCATTTATTATTATGCATATGCTTAGCCATGCTTAGAATGGGATGTTTCGGATATGAGATCATCGGTTTATTTTACCATACTCTTGAATGAGATATTGTGAGTTACGTAGAGGTAGGGATCAAGGCAAGTTGGATGTTTTGGTTGTGTGCTGGGTGCACGAGACTCGGGTTTGTGTTTAGTACTTGCCTGGATCCTAAGGACCGGTTCATGGAGCATGTAACCTGGCTTTACTGTGCCAACCACATGTTGAGATGGGGCAGCTTGGCCAATTAATTAGGTGTATCCCCGGCGTAGTATGGGTGTGTTGGATGGTGCGGGGAATAGGTGTTAGCTGGACTACCATATGAACCGCAAGGCTCAAGAGGGGGCCACTGCAGCGGGGTTGGAGCCTCTTGTATGCTGTTAGGGGTGAAACCTCTGTGGGCCCACGCTCGTCGGGAATCCCTTTGTAAAGGCTTCGTAGTGATCTTCTGGCGACACACCTGGGAAGTGTGAATGTGGTTCGTAGCCACTGGCATAATGGAGGTTCTTTTAGTCCACCCGACAACGGGGGATGAAATCACTACATGTGGGTACAGTGGTACAAACTCTGCAGAGTCAAAAACTGTCATGACAGCCGTGCTCACGGTCAAGAGCGGCTTGGACTTATTCATGATTAGAGGATTGATAGTTTTGGAAGTTAAGCGGGGAGCTTAACATTGAAAATGATGTTATGGTTATTGGATTATGATGATGGGATGAGAGATTGGGACCATTTCACTTGTGTAGTAATGTAGGTGCTTAATAAGCTAAGGTGATAGGTATTAATTGCGTAGTGCTTTAACCATGAGTTCAACCTCTCCTTGTTCTAGCCATGCATGATATAATTTTCCCACACTTGCTGAGTACCATTGGTACTCAACCTTGCATATTTGTTGGTTTATATTGCTGCTCAGGTCAAGATAATGAGATGGTGTATAATGATCAAGACTTTGGACCCGAAGAAGGTTTCTAGGTTCATGGAGACCCCCGGGCAACGCCTGTGATGAAGCCTTCAAGAATAATATTCCGCTGCTAGTTTATTTACTTGTGATGAACTTATTATTGTCCATTGAGACATTTGCGAATGTAAGACTTATTTATATTTGACACCTGGCTTATAATAAATGATGCTTCACTATTTGTCATCACATGTATGAGAAAATGATCCTAGCATACATGTGATATTCACTTGATTGTTTCTTCGGAAAAACCGGGTGTGACACGATGTGGCGTGCCCAGGGTTACTTAAAATGCTGTAATTAATACCTGAAAGCAAGGATTCACTTTTAGGTGAGTTTAATTATGCTTATGCCATCTTATTTTAGGTTCATAACCTCACATGGAGTTTCATGTTTAGGGTGACGGTTAAGTCTTGCTGGGCGTTATGCTCACAGATGCTATCCGAGTTGTTTTGCAGGTATTTGACTTCGTGCTTAAAAGAAGGGATGCCGATGAGGCTCGGGAACCTCCGAGCGTTTACTCAAAGAGCATCCTCGCCGCTGAAGATTGTTCTTCGTGTTGCTAGTAAGAGACAGTCCGCGGGCTGGACTGTTTCTTTGTTGCTAAGATAGAGATGAATCATGAGAGAGAGATCGTCTTCCGCTGTAGCTTACTCTGATACAAGTATTTGTAAAACTTTCCTGTACGCTTCCACTAAACTAATTATGTAATATGATGTGTGTTTGTCAACCCGTGTGCTGTTGGGTGCCGCATATCATGGCACCACCCAACGAGGTCCTGTGTTCCCCACAGCGTGGTATCAGGGCTGTGACATGAATAAATTTTGAGGACTTTGCTATTCATTTCAAAGGGGACATTAAATTGCATGGGAATTCAAATTCAGATTTGAATTTGGATGAAACTTATCAATTGTGCCAAATAAATCTCAGGTCTAAACTCCACAATTTTAATTTGGATCGCCTGCCAAATTTGGGAATAAATTGAGGCCAACAAAGAAGGATAACGAGGAGAGGAAAATATGGGACCCAGCTGTCTGTGAAATGAGCCACGGGCTCTGTTTTTCCCTCTGCCGAGCGCTTGACAGCAGCTGCTAGCGGCACCAGCACGCGCTCGATGCTTCTGGTCGATCACAGCGCACACAAACCGCCTCATCTGTGCCGATAATATCTCCCGGACGGCCAGACCGCTCGGCAACACATCGCTCTCAGCTGCTCTCTCTCTCTCTCTCTCTCTCTCTCTCTCTCTCTCTCTCGCGGTTGCCTTCCCGTGCACACGCTTTTCCCTCCGCCATCGCACGCCCAACCGGAGAACCATCGCCCTGCTGTCTCGGCGGTTTGCACGCCGAGCTGAGCTCACCCACAGCGTCACCGTGCCTCCTTCGATGTCTCCGAACCAAGAACTCGACGGCAGCTTCACTGGAACCCGGCGCTAGGCGTAGTTTTTCTTCCTCGGCGCCGTGTGAAGCTGCCGCCCACAAGAACTCGATGCCCGACCGCAAGGATCCTTCTCCAGTCGAGTTTTGCACGCCTAAAGGTTCACCTAGAACCCTTCTACCTTCCTCGCAACCCTGGAACGTGCCATAGCGTGTCTCGCCGGGATTTCCCCATTTTTCCGCCAGCATGCAATATGCACCGAGGTTGCTGTAACCAAAAATTCGTGCCACATGGTAAACAAATCCGCACACAATGTAGGACACACCTCTTAAACCTCGTTGCGAGTCCCTGGGATCAAAAACCACGGAGAACCGTCGAGCACATCTGGAGTTCTTAGAGTTTTCTGAATTTCCGCCGGATTTTGACCTAGCGCAAAGGCGAGGTCATACTTCTGGCGATTTTCAGCTAGATCAGGATTTAGTTTCGTGTTACCCTCGGCGCCGTGGTGCTGTACGAGCCATCGGCGAAGCTTTTGCTGGAGTACCGAGCGGGTTAGAGCTCGCCGAACTTGCCGCAGCCACGGTCACCGTCGCATGTAGGTTTCTGGCCATCCTCGGTTTGAGTGAATGCCGGCAGTGTATTCCCCACACGAAAATACGTAGAGGCGGAGAGATTTAGCATGTTTGGGGCACTTGAAAACCCTTTTGGCGATGTCGCGGACCCGACGGTCCCGACTACCCAGGATCTCGCTGAGGGGTGCTTTGGTGGACAGCACCGGATAACACACATAAAAGGCGATAAGTGGAAGCAAAATTTTATTACATAAACATGTTTATAAACATAGTTACATCAAAATATCGTTAAGTCTACACTCACGGGCGTAGACTAAGAAAAAAGAGTTTATGTTCAGCCCTTGAACGTGTCCTCACTAGCACACTCACCACACTAACACGGAGGCGTGCATGGCTCCCACTCGATGGTGTTTACCTCTTGGGGGTCCGTCTCCTCCTCGGAGCCTACTCCTCATAGAACCCTGCAAATGCTTCAAACACAAGCAGTGAGCACGATGATTCAGCAAGACTGACCCGTCTCACCTAAACATGAAACTCTACATGATGGGTTTGCAGTGTATAATAGGAAAGTATGTTGCAAAAGACACGCCTAATTAGTTGATGCTTACTTTCAAGTTTTAGCCTCAAGTTAGTGGGGAACCTTGTGCTGAGACACATAAGAAATCCACAATCAAACAAGAAATACATTTCTCTTATGTGCTTTGAATAAGATTGAAAAGAACTTTGATTTGCTCTAAACTAAAGGATATCATTAACAAACAATGTAATACTTTCAAACAACAACTTTTATCATGGCAACTAGCCTGTTCTTTCTACGTCACGGTCCAGTGAACTGGTGGTACTCACTGACCGTGAGGGACGGCGATTATAATCGATTTACACCTGCAGGGTTACCCGAATAACCCGTCACATACGCCCGTACTCGACGTTGCCTTCAGCAACCATCACGGACGTCGTATGCAACAACCTTTCATCTGTTAGCGAAGTGTTGAACAGGTCCTATCGTCCCAAGCAGGAGGTATCTACATGGAGCATCCTCAGTGCCCGCTAGCCGATTTACACCTCGCTGCTCTCAATCTACCCTCTGGACGACAAGCAATGCCTCAACATATGGCTACCCGAATTACATCGATTTCCCGGTTCCCATATAGCCGGTAGGTCTTCGGTACTGTTGTAGCTTGTTCAACAGGCCCGCACACAGCTCAATCCTCAATCAACACAAGCAGAGATATGGCACCCAGGCCCCAAAGTCCTGCTGCCCTTACTCTCCGCTCGGTCTCATTTTCTTGCCATGTGATTTATTGTCTATCTTTCTAACCAAGTAATGTGCCTCTAGCCTATTCTCGCAAGTAGTTCCAACTACTCGACTTGTACAAAATCCTATACCATTTTAGCATTGCAGTGGCTACTCAAGGTTTGAATCCTAAACCCAAAACCTATGGTTCTCTTGGCTATGCATTTGGGGTTTCCAATAAAAACTCTAATGCACATTTGTAGGAATGGCATAAATTAAGTGATCAAAACATAAGGCTTCATAACAGGGTTAATGCAAACTGGAGCTTGCCTTGCTGCTGGTCATTGGCTAAATGTTCTCCGAAGTAATAAAGTCCAGAACCTCCGGGTCTTCTTCGATCTTAGTGACTACACAAAATGAAAATACGATGCATGTCAAATTTAAATGCATTTGAATTGAATTGAGATGGTGAAGACTATAAGTATAGGTAGACATCCCCTTTTACTCTGAAATTTTTTTACTTTGGTTTCGTGACAACCTAAACAGGGACTTGGCCATATTTCGTTTTAGGCTAAGCTCATTTGAGCCCTGCACAAATAAATGTGTATTTGGCCATATTTAGATATCTTATGGCTTTCTAGGGATTTTCATGGATTAATCCATGACCTTTTGGAAACTATAGTTTCAGAGGGTCCTAATGGAATTGGTTCCATCTAATTTGGATAATCCTAGCAAAAGATATGAGCTAAATAAGTTCAGGGATATTCTGAAATATGTTTCTGGACATTTTTCTTTTTGTGTGGACCAGTTTTCTTAATCACACCATTAGGTGGACTAAATGAGCTCGTATGGATCTGAAATTTTTATGGTGACTCAGGGATATCAGCGATATTACAATGAACATGCTGGCCGAATTTCAGAATTTTCCAAGAAAGGGATCTCAGTTAAAATTCCCAACAGTTTAAATTTTGGGGAATTAATTCTGGAGACTTAAAGGTTTTCATGGAGTGAAACTTGTGCTGCAAAGTACTCAAAGATCTGGATCCAACAAAATTTGTTTCATTCGATTTGGACATTCCTAGACAAAGCTAGGTGTGTTTCAAGTTTGGGGAAAAAATCTGAAAATTGGAAAATCCGAGAAAAGTTTAAACTCTACCGCTGGGCACCCAGGCCACATGGCGCTTCCAGAGGCGAGGACACACGGGGTTACAGCTTTAAGTTGCGCAGGCACTAAATGATCCGGTGCCGCAGAAGATCTGGCATGCCCGAATTAGAGGCTGACGCGTGGTTCTGGCTAGGTCTTCGTTTACCTCATGCCGGTTCCCACGCGCCTGCGCCCGCGCTCGCTGGAGCACGCCAGACTTCAGCCTCCTGGATTCCCCCCATGCCTAACTTCGCCGCCAGGGCCCAAACACACGTGCTGAACACGCTGGACTGGTTTCCTCGGACCGGCGATGCCCCTAACCGAGCTCGCGACGTGCGGCGGCAAAAGCCGACTCCGGCGACGTCGGCCCGATACCCTAGCCCTTAAAACCTTCGGCTTCCAGGCTCTAGAGCACCTGTGGAACTTGTATATGCTCGACATGAACATCAACTAGCTTATAAGAAGCTCTAAGATTGCCCTCACCGTGCGCCCAAGGTTGTACCGACGGTGCGCCGTTGGAAAATCGTGAAATAGTGTCTCTACAGCCAATCTTGAGCTATGATTTCGATCGTGAAGGCGCGCTAACGAGTCTTGAGAAAGTGTGTGCGATCTTTGGCACTAGAAACAAGTATTGACCTGGAATTTGCCGAACTCTTACCGAGAACTCGGTTTGCACCGACCGGCAGTAAAACTGGAATTACTCCGGCAAGGATCAACGGCTTGGGCTGAAATTTGGATGGAAGTAGCACGATGATCCGGCGCGTCTGTGAGTGCCTCTGCTCGGGTGTGACAAGCTCCCATTAGGGCTGTCCACATGAGCCTCAGTGCCGGTAGTTTTCCGGTCGCCGCAAAAATGCTCGGGTGTGGTCGAGGGAAGCCGAACTCGGCTCGTTTTCATGACTAGGATGTAGGAGGAGAGTCTAGGTTGCCATTTTGCAGCTCAGAAAGGATTCACAGGCAAGCTTGCATGATCTCCCGATCGAGCAACCAAGGTGGCGGTGAGCGGGGCAAAGTTTTTGCGCGAGAGAGAGCAGTAAAGAGCGAAAAGGGTTTTGGCCGGCTTGACTGCGGGGATAAGAAGCTGGGCATCGGTCTATGTCGAGGACACCGAGCAGGAGCTGGCACCGGATTTCAGTGCCGTGGCATGCTCGGGTTCAGCCCGGAGAACCGAGCAGCTCGGCTGGAGTCGGTTGTTCTCCTGTGTGACTGAAAGTGGCCCCAAACTTTGCATTTTGTCCTCACAAATTCAATTTTTACACTGTTGCAACGTTGTGACACCACTCTGCCCTCTGGAATTTTATCAATCACAAAATTGGGATTTGGTTGTGAAGTAATCAAATTGCAGAAGTGGTTTGGTTGAATTTTCAGCAATTGTGAAGTTTGAAATTCAAATTCAGTTTGAATTTGCTCAAAATAGCTCATGTCAAGATCAACTCCAAATGGAGTTAAAATTGGTATGTGAACTCATAAAAATGTGCTGAGTGTGAATATGAATCCATCTTTTGATTTCATGGCATGAAAGGAGTTTGAATTTGAATTTAAGTTCAAACTAGCCTTTTAATGATTGTACCCAAAAGTACCTCAAAAAGGTTTGGATTTGGGTGAAATTTGGCATGAGCCTTCCTAACAAAGTTTAGGAGTTAATCGTATGTGCAGCACCTATATGATGCATGTGGGAAATGCCACTTTTGCATTTTGTGAGTTCATCTTCTAATTATCTATTGATGTAGGTTACTTGCTCTTCAACTGTGTTCATGAATTTACCACAAATGAGGTGAGATTTGTGGGTGATGAACACTTTTATCAAATGAAAAACTTGGGTCCTTACATTCCTCCCCACTTAAAAGAATCTTGTCCTGAGATTATAAGGTAAAAGTGAGAGAAAGGACGGTGGAAAATTACCGGATGTGCGATGTCAAAAATTCTGGATAATTGCTGCGAAGGAACTCTTCGCTCTCCCATGTCACTTCATCCGTGGAGTGATTACTCCATAAAACTTTGTAGAACCACAACATATGGTTGTGTGTGGTTCGGGCCTTCTCATCGATGATCTGAACCGGTTCCTCTCGATACGTGAGATCCAGTTTCAGTTCATCTATATCTCCCAGCTGAACAGTGTTTGAAAACTTGAGGCACTGTCTCAGCTGAGAAATGTGGAAGATGTCGTGCACACCGGAGAGTGTCGCTGGTAATTCCAGCCGGTATGCAACGGATCCATACCTTTCCAGAACCTGGAATGGACCGATGAATCGGAGTGCCAACTTTCCTCTGACCTCGAAATCTGTTCACGCCCTTCATTGGAGACACATGTGATCCCCGACCTCGAATTGTAGAGGGCATCTTCTGCGGTCCGCATATTGTTTTTGTCGGGATTGGGCGGCTTTTAAGTTTGCTTGAATAAGCCAAACTTTTTCTTCCGCGTTGTTGACAAGATCAATCCCGAAGGTAACCCTTTCGTCGGACTCACACCAATTCAGCGGTGTGCGGTATTTTCTTCTGTATAGCGCCTCATAGAGCTCCATCTTAATGCTGGCCTGATATCCATAATTATACGAGAACTCAGCTAACGGTAAGTGATCATCCAAATTCTTATCGTGGTTGATAGAACAAGCTCGTAACATGTCCTCCAAGATTTGATTTACCCGCTCGGTTTGCCCATCTGTCTGCGGGTGGTACGTTGAACTAACTGCTCCGAAAAATGAGACACGAATAAAGTGCCCTGATCCGAGATAATAGTTCGGGGTACGCCGTATAAGCAAAGAATCTGTGAGATGTACAGTTCAGCACACTTCTTGGCGTTGTAGTTGGTGTTGACCGGGATAAAATGGGCAACTTTTGTGAGCCGGTTGATGATCACCCACTCTGGATCATGTTTCCGAAATGTAGTTGGTAAACCGACGATGAAATTCATGCTCACATCCTCCCACTTCCAGGAAGGAATGCCTAGCGGTTGTAGTAATCCCAGTTTCTTCATGTGGTCAGCCTTAACCCTCCGGCACGTATCACACTCGGACACGTATTTAGCAATCTCCCATTCATCCGTGTCCACCAAAATTTGCCCCTGAGTTCCTGATACATCTTGTTGCTGCCGAGGTGAATAGAAAACTTTGACAAGTGAGCCTCATCAAAAATTTTCTTCCTCAACTCCGGGTTACGGGGTACGACTATCCTGTTTTTGAACCACAGGACACCGTCCCCGTCCTTCCAGAAACACTTCAGCTCCCCACTGTCTGCACGTCTCCGCAAGTGCGACATACACTTGTCATGTTTCTGGGCTGCCACTATCGCTTCACAGATTGTGGGGATAAGAGATAGGTTGTAGATAGTTCCATGTGGAACCACATGCAATGGTGGCTCGCTCTCTTCCAACGGGGTGATGGTCAGATTGTGAACGTGTGACTTGCGACTCAGCGCATCTGCCACCACGTTTGCCTTGCCGGGGTGATAATGGATTTCTATTTTGTAATCCTTTATCAGCTTCAACCATCTTCGCTGCCTCATGTTCAACTTCATCTGAGTGAATATGTACTTGAGGATATTGTGATCGGTATATAAGTGTACGAGGTTACCGAGTAGGTAGTGCCTCCACATCTTGAGTGCGAGTACCATGGCAGCGAGTTCTAAGTCATGAGTTGGATAGTTTTGCTCATGATTCTAGAGCTGCCGTGATCCATACGCGACCACCCTTCGGTCTTACATCAGCACACATCCGAGCCCAATGCTGGTCGCATCACAGTACACATCGAACGGTTTTGTTGTGTGTCTGGCTGAGCTAAAACCGGTGCTGATGTTAGGTGCTTCACTAAAGCCTTGAACGCTGCTTCACATGCTGGACTTCAAACACATTTGGTAGCCTTCTTCAGCAGCTCGGTCATAGGCTTGGCAATCTTCAAGAAGTTCAGAATGAACCTCCGATAATATCCCGTGAGTCCGAGGAAACTCCATACCTCGGGGACTTCCAATTCAGCACTTGTGTAATTTTACTCGGGTCAACAGCGATGCCCTCCGCTGAGACAATATGCCCGAGGAAAGGTACTTGCGATATCCAGAATTCACATCTGCTGAATTTTGCATATAGCTTGTGATCCTGCAGCCGTTGCAAGACTATACGCAGATGCTTCTCGTGTTCTTCCTCCGACTTGGAATAAACCAGGATGTCGTCGATGAAGACCATGGCAAACTTGTCCAGCTCCGGCATGAATACCGAGTTCATCAAGTACATGAAATGAGATACAGCGTTGGTGAGGCCGAAAGACATGACCAGGTACTCATAAAGTCCGTACCTCATCGAGAAAGCCGTCTTCGGAATATCCTCAGCCCGTATTTTAATCTGATGGTACCCTGATCTTAAGTCCATCATGGAAAAGATCTTTGCTTCGACCAACTGATCAAACAACATGTTGATCCGTGGCAATGGGTACTTGTTCTTGATCGTAACGGTGTTTAGCGGACGACAGTCCACACACAGCCGCAACGTTTCATCTTTCTTCTTCACAAATAATGCCGAACAGCCCCATGGTGAGGATCTCACCCTAATAAACCCCTTTCCAGCAGGTCCATCAACTGTGTTTAAAATCTGCCAATTCCTTTGGCACCATCTTGTACGGCCTTCGGGATATTGGCATTGTTCCCGGCGCAAGTCCAATCTTGAACTCCACCTCTCGGTCGGGTGGTATACCCGTTAAATCATCCTGGAATACGTCAGAAACTCATGGGCTACTGGAATATCTTCCAATCTGATGGTGGTGGATTGGTATACGGTTGGAAGTCTTATTTCTGGACTGTCCGGAAATAATGAATGAGACTCGTGCATCTCCGGATGCAAATGCATGACTCGTAGGACGGAGTCTAAAACAGCACCGTGGCGGGTTAACCACGACATCCCTAAGATGACATTGACCTTTTGTTCCTCTAAAGCTGTGAGAGACGTAGGGTATACTCTACCCCCTAAGCATAATGGCGCTTTTAGGACCACCATGCTTGCTGAAATTTTCCCACCCGGTGAGGAAATCAAATATGGACTCTCAGTGGTTAGTATTTTCAAATTGTGCTCAGAAACATATGCTTGGCTAATTAAATTATGCGTGGCACCCGAATCAAATAAAACTATGGCGGGATGTTTGTGGAGTTGGAACATACCCCCACGAATGGGTTCTCCCTCCGGCACGTCCTCTATGGCGAGTTGGTGGACGGTGCAGGGCTTAGGGTTTGCTCGCCGTGCATTAATGGGATTCCGGGACTGATTCCTCCCCATAAATGGTGGTGCCACTCCGTTGCCTTGCTTCACAGGTCAGTTATTGGCAAAGTGCCCCCGGCGACCACACTTGTAACATGTGACTGATGGTTGGCCAGTGCTTGTGGGACGTTAGCCCGGCATGCACTGCTGAGGTGAAAACGCACGTGGCATCGCCCGCTGCTGCTGTTGTTGCTGTGGAGGTGCTGGTAATGCCAGTCGGAACGCCGGCTGTGGATATGGCCGATTGTGGAATTGCATCGGTCGCTGTGGTGGCTGCCAGCATTGACCCGATGGTGAGCGATACACCATCCGATATTTTTGGGGAGGACCACCTCCCTATCCACTGCTTTGCGGCGCACTGCGCTTCTTCTCTGCTGCTGCCACCTCCTTGCCGGACTCCTCCTGTACAATCGCAGCATCAATCATTTCATTGTGGCTGCCGTGATTGAACATCGCCAGCTTGTCCTTCAGGAGCGGATTCAGCCCCTGGTAGAACTGGTCCCGCCTCTTCTCGTCAGTATCAGCATGATACGACGCATAGAGGGCGAGATCGTTGAACGCACGGGCATACTCCAGTGCATTCCAGTTTCCTTACTGCAGGTGGAGGAATTCTTGCGTCTTCCTCTTCATAAGACCCAGAGGTATATGATAGGCATGAAGGCCATCTGGAACTCCGCCCAGGTCAGCACTCGCTTGGTGGGTTGAGAGGCACATAAATTCGCTCACCAAGCGCTCGCGAATCCCATAAGTTGCTGGGCCGTGAACTGTGTCTTCCGCTGCTCACTAACTTGGAGCAGCCCAAATTTCATCTCCATCGTGTGGAGCCAGTTGTCCGCAACTATGGGTTCATCCGCCCTTGAGAATGCCGGGCAATGTGTCGCAAGGAAATCCAAGTAGGAACTTTGTTGGCATTCCTCTCGGTGTTGACGCCTCTCAGGATGAGACGTATTCAACGTTTGCAGCAACTCTGTGTGCTGCTGGTGCGAGCCCGCCATGGCCGCAACTATGTCTGCCAACGTGACCGTTGGCGGTGGTGGTGGATGTCATTGCTGCTGCTGCTGTCCCAAGGAAGTCTCAGGAGGCTGTTGGGAGGCATCCGCCCCTGACTTGAACCCCTAACCTCAGGGTTGGCACGAGTACGAGTCATTCTCGAATTCAAAACAGCAACGATCAGCACATGTCATATTCAAAATTCCATAAGAACAGTACGGTAATGTAGTGGTGCATTGAGAAATTTGCACAATTTTCACATATATTGATAAAGCAAAAACTTTATACAAGATACAATATTCTAGGACCTCCGAGAAGTCATGCTCATGTCGTCACTACATATACGCATGCTACTGTTTACACGACATGTCGCTGTTACAGAAGTTATTACACACCACTTTCGCTGCCCTACTCGGCAACGGTAAACACACTACTCGGAGTAGAAGTCGACCTCCTGTGGGTCTTCCTCCTCCGCTGGTTCTGCCGGTGGCTCCGTGTCCATGACCTCCTCTTCGGGTTCAGGTTCCGGCATCACCGGAATACCGAGAACCACGGTACGGCACCTACCATCGGTAGGCCCACTACCAGAGGTACGAGGTCCTGCAAAGCATGCACCTCATCCATGGCCTGGTTGTAGTCCATCTCCTAGTTTTGACCTTCCTCAATCGCATCATCACGCTCTTGAGTGAGGACCTCATTCTTCTGGGTCAGAGCCTGTACTTGCTGCTGCAAAGCCGTGATGTCGACATGGCTTTTCTTCCTCGCCTTCTTCAGACGACGCAACTGATTATGCTGGTCATTCAGTCGCTTAATCATCGGAAGTAGCACATTACGGAGTGCATTGTGAGCACTCTCGAAATGGTCATGACAGCTGGTGCTCTCCTTGAGCTCCACTGCAAGTCAAGCCGTATGGACAGCTTGGCTGTCCATCATATTCTTCCTTGCAGTCAAATGGAGGCTGAGGTTCGCCTCCGCGGGGTTGTACCTTGGGCAACTTGGGTCAGCTGCCGCAAAGTACCTCTCCCACCACACGTGGATAGCTCGTCCCTCCACCGGAACAAGTGCGTATGGAGTGCCCTCCATAGCCCTCACGTGTAGTTGGCAGAAGCGCAACATGGTGTCACGGGCTGCCACTTGCCACATGTCTTCCGGTTGTCTCCCTTTCACCGTGATGGTGAACGATGCCCAACCCGGTGGCGTGGGTCCTGCTGGAACGTCGACATGGAACAGTCCATGTCTTGTTCCCCTCCTCGCCTTCTTCCTTGTCAAGGAACCGCGGCGTCTCCACATATCCGAAATATTGAAGCATTAGCATCAATAAATCTGGATACCCGCTGCGTTGAGAACAGTGGGATACCACCCATCCGTTCTCCAATTGTTTATCCTATGCCATCTGTAGAAACATATTTGAAATTGGTCAAATATTTATTTCAACAGTAAATCAGTGAGTTATAACATAAAACATGTCATTGAACTTATAAAACTTGGAAGTACAAATCAAACTTAGAACAAATTTGATTTCTGATCTGCTGCCCAAACTGACAGCACTGACCAGTTTCCCTTCTACCTAGATTTAGAACATATTAAGTGCAAAATCAGTTCTGGAGCTCAACATCAAAGTTAAATTAACTTCAATATATTTCCATAATGTATTTGCATGCCCCCAGATCTGTCCTGGTTCAAAAGTTATGAGATGTCAAAGTTACCAGAATTTCCGGAGAAAATTGGGCAGCATCTCCCTGCTTGAGGTACTGACTTGATCCAAGAATTTCATTTAATTCTACCTCAAATTTGACAAATCATTTGGTTAAAAAGTTGTAACCTATCTCATGAAATTTTCATAACTGCCTCATTTGCTATTTTTGGATTTTTATGCAGGAAGTTATGCTCATTTTACAGAGAGTTGCAGAGAGCATTTGCTCTGTCTGGTTTTCTGGACAGTTTCAACTCTACTGCATGTTTTGACCAGTTGAGGGATGAAACACCTCTGGACATCAATATAAAAGTTTTAAAGCTCTTCCAAAGCTTTCCAGAAATGTATCATACGACCCCAACATCGAAAGAACTCGACCTCTAACCTGTGTACAACTTCAGCATTATTTCAGCTGAAAGAAGAGGACTCTGTTCCTAGTCTTACATAAGTTGAAAGCTTGCTTACTTCGGAAATCCTAATTAAGGGAAGGAGTTAAATCAAGGTTTTAGTGTTCTGGATCAAAGAATTTCAACTTTTATAATGAAGTTGTTCTTTTAATGGAGTGCGACGTTGAAGCGTCCCAAAAACATGTTGGTACTGCGTTCCTCACCAAGAAAACCTATACTGGACTTAACCAGCTTCGTTAATGCAGTGACACTAAATGTCTCTCACACACGTATGATACTCGTCTACAGATCCGTGGTTAGACTACCTGGAACAAACTCACCCAATCATCGGGTTTAGCTGCACACTGAACCCGGGCCCAATACAGTTCCATACACCCGTCCGTCGTCACTCGCACGGGTGTTCTCAAGCCAATCACGCCTTGAACTATGTGTTCATGTTACCAACCATGTCACGGGGTGTCCACCTACTTGCCCATATAATGCCAGGGACTGGCGTTGCTCGAATACCCCAAACGACATGAAGAGTCGTGGAGGATACTAAAGCAGGCCGGGTTACCTGCCACCCGTGAGGCTCCACGCTTAACCTTGTGCGCACTGGTGGACAGCGCTTACATGCACCCCCAAGACATAAAGACTCTCGAGATGCATGATTTTCTGACATAGTAAATAGGTTAGCATTGCCACTTTCTATACACTAATAACATCCTTATATGGGCTAATAACTCGTTCCTCATCTTGTTTTTGAAAATCTAACTTTTTTAAGTGCGTTAAACCTCAATGATGCTCTGATACCACGTGTAATGGACCCGACGGTCCCGACTACCCAGGATCTAGTTGAGGGGTGCTGCAATGGACAGCCCCGGATAACACACATAAAAAGCGATAAGCAGAAGCAAAATTTTATTACATAAACTTGTTTATGAACATAGTTACATCAAAATATCGTTAAGTCTACACTCATGGGCATAGACTAAGCAAAAAGAGTTCACATTCAGCCCGTGAACGTGCCCTCACTAGCACACACACCACAATAACACGGCGGCGTGCACAGCTCCCACTCGAAGGTGTTTTCCTCTTGGAGGTCCGTCTCCTCCTCGGGAGCCTCCTCCTCATAGAACCCTGCAAACGCTTCAAACACAAGCAGTGAGCACGATGGCTCAGCAAGACTGACCTGTCTCACCTAAACATGAAACTCTACATGATGGGTTTGCAGTGTATAATAGGAAAGTATGTTGCAAAAGACACGCCTAATTAGTTGATGCTTACTTTCAAGTTTTAGCCTCTAGTTAGTGGGGAACCTTGTGCTGAGACACATAAGAAATCTGCAATCAAACAAGAAACACATTTCTCTTATGTGCTTTGCCTAAGGTTGAAAAGAACTTTGATTTGCTCTAAACCAAAGCATATCATTAACAAACAATGTAATACTTTGAAACAACAACTTTTATCATGACAACTAGCCTGTTCTTTCTACGTCACGGTACAGTGAACAAGTGGCACTCACTGACCGTGAGGGACGGCGATTATAATCGATTTACACCTGCAGGGCTACCCGAATAACCCGTCACGTACGCCCGTACTCGATGTTGCCTTCAGCAACCCTCACGGATGTCGTACGCAACCACCTTTCATCCAATAGCCAAATGTTGAACTGGTCCTATCATCCCCAGCAGGAGGTCTCTATGCGGAGCATCCTCGGTGCCTGCTAACCGATTTACACCTCGCTGCTCTCAACCTACCCTCTGGACGACAAGCAATGCCTCAACATATCGCTACCCGAATTACATCGGTTTCCCGGTTCCCATATAGCCGGAAGGTCTTCGGTACTGTTCTAGTTTGTTCAACAGGCCTGCACACGCCTCTTCCTCAATTGACACAAGAAGATCTATGGCACCCAGGCGCCAAAGTCCTACTGCCCTTACTCTCCGCTCGGTCTCATTTTCTTGCCATGTGATTCATTGTCTATCTTTCTAACCGAGTAGTGTGCCTCTAGCCTATTCTCGTGAGTAGTTCCAACTACTCGACTTGTACCGAATCCTATACAATTTTCGCATTGCAGTGGCTACTCGAGGTTTGAATCCTAAGCCCCAAACCCCTGGTTCTCTTGGCTATGCATTTGGGTTTCCAATCAAAAACTCTAATGCACATTTGTAGGAATAGCATAAAGTAAGTGATCAAAACATAAGACTTTATAAAAGGGTTAATGCAAACCGGAGATTCCCTTGCTGCTGGTCGTTGGCTAAATGTTCTCCCAGAGTAATAAAGTCCAGAACCTCCGAGTCTTCTTTGATCTTAGTGACTATACAAAATGAAAATACAATGTGTGTCAAATTTAAATGCATTTGAATTGAATTAAGATGGTGAAGACTACAAGTATAGCTAGATGACCCCTTTTACTCTTAAATTTTTACTATGGTTTGGTGACAACCTAAATAGGTACTTGGCCAAAATTTCATTTGAGGCAAAGCTCATTTGAGCCGTGCACAAATAAATGTGTATTTGGCCATATTTAGAGATCTTACGGCCTTCTAGGGATTTCCATGGAGCAAGCCACGATTTTTTGGAAACTAGAATTTCAGATGGTTCTTATGGAACTTGTTTCATCTAATTTGGAGAATCCTAGCAAAAGATATGAGCTAAAAAAATTCAGGGAAATTCTGAAAAAATGTTTCTGGACATTTTTATTTTTCTCTGGATCAGTTTCCTTAATCACACCATTAGGTGGACTAAATAAGCTTTGATGGATCAGAAATTTTTATGGTGACTCAGGATATTACAAGGAACATTCTGGTTAAATTTCAGAATTTTCCAACAAAGGGATCTCCAGTTAAAATTCCTAACAGTTTAAATTTTGGTGAATTAATTCTGAAGAATTAAGGGTTTTCATGGAGTGAAAATTGTTGTGCTGAAAAGTACTAAGAGAGCTGAATCCAAAAAAATTTGGTTCACTCGATTTGGACATTTCTAGACAAAGTTAGGTGTGTTTGAAGTTTAGTGAAAAATCTGAAAATTGGAAAACCCGAGAAAAGTTTAAACTCTACCGCTGGCCCCCAGGCCACGTGGCGCTTCCAGAGGCGAGGACACACGGGGTTACAGCTTTAAGTCACGCAGCCACTAAACGATCCGGTGCCGCAGAAGATCCGCCCCCCCTGAATTAGAGGCTGACGCGTGGGTCCAGCTAGGTCTTCGTCTACCTCGTGTCGGTTCTCGCGCGCTCGCGTCCGCACTCGCTGGAGCACGCCGGAATTCGGCCTCCTGACTTTCCCCCATGCCTAACTTCGCCGCCAGGGCCCAAACACATGTGTAGAACACGCTGGACTGGTTTCCTCGGCCCGGCGATGCCCCTATTCGAGCTCGCGACGTGCGGCGGCAAAAAGCCGACTCCGGCGACGTCGGCCCGATACCCTAGGCCTTCAAACCTTTGGTTTCCAAGCTGTAGAGCACCTGTGGAACTTGTAGATGCTCGACATGAACATCAACTAACAAGAAAGAAGCTCTAAGGTTGCTCTCACCGTGCGCCCGAAGTTGTACCAACGGCGCGCTGTCGGAAAATCCACTACTACAACAAGCTTCATCTCAGGCGGCTCTAAACGTATTATTACACGAGGTTTTCAAAACCGCCTGAAACGAAGGGCCTATGATAGTCAGCAATTTTCACAGGCGAAAACTTAAACCGCCTTTGAAAAAAGTTATCACAGGCGGTCTTAACCTTCATGAATCCGCCTATGAAGACTCTTTATCACAGATGGTTTGTAACTTAAGAGTATCTTCCTGTGATAACTCCATTATCGCAGGCGGTTCTATACCTACGACTAGCCACCTGTGAAGAATCTTTGTCACAGGTGGTTTGTAAAGTAAAGAGTATCCGCCTGTGATAACTCCATTATCGCAAGCGGTTCTTTACCTATGACTGTCCGTCTATGAAGAATATTTGTCACAGGCGGATTGTAATGTAAGATTATCCGCCTGCGTAACTCTATTATGACAGACGATTCTTTACCTACGACTAGCCACATGTGTAACTCTATTATTGCAGGCAGTTCTTTACCTACAACTAGCCGCCTATGAAGAATCTTTATCACAGGCGGTTTGTAACGTAAGATTATCTGCCTGTGTAACTCTATTATCGCAGGCGGTTCTTTACTTACGACTAGCCGCCTATGAAACTATATTATCACAGGCGGTTTGTTACCAATGATAAGCCATCTGTGAAATTATATTATCACAGGCGGTTTGTTAGGTACTACATGCTGTTATTTCTAATTTACAGGTTAATTTCATATACACATTCACAAACAGTAGAAACAATATATTCTGACAACCATCATCAACACAATATCACCAAAAAGTCATCTCATATACATATATGTAAGTACAATACATCTCAATTCATAGTTTACAAGTTTTTCCCTAAAAACCAATCAGTATACTGGCAAAGTTCAGGCACATCTGCTATTACACCTGCGTCATCGAAGAACTGCCCTTTTCGGTGGAAAATTTCACGATGCATGAAGTGACACAGTTCACTCGCAATCTTCTCGGCTCCTCCACCACGCATATCTCTAGAAACCATCCATTCTTCGTCCACATTCTTCATGTGCTGCAATGAAACACATAACAAGTTTTGAATGTGTTGGTGACAATGATAACGTAATAGTATTAAAATACGCTAGTTACAATAAAATTGAAACTCAAAAGTAAGAAAATACAGTATTGACATTAAGGATAACTTACATCCTTATGATTCACTCTATATTCGCAGGCGGTCCGAAGATGCTCGCATACATAATACCCGCATAAGACGCTCCCAGAAGGCTGCTTGGGACAAGGATAATATGTTGATATATGCAATGCATCCTTATTAGGAGGTCTCTGACTGCCATGTTTTTTCGTGTAAAACCTCCAAGCATTGTCATACAAGGAATGTCATATAAGAGTTGTCAACCTATATATGTGCGTGTATATTAAAAGTATCAAATAACCGTCCCTTCTCAAAATGTCAAGGAAATCTTTGTAAGTATCTTGTGAGTAATCGGCTGAGTCCAAGACCGTTGCCAAACCCTGCATTGGCTTGATGAAGATCATTATGTAGTGTTTACTGCACACGTACAAACACACGTGTTAAGTTAGAAATTAGCAATAATTGCTATTTCCATGCCATATGTCGAACTTACTCGAAGTGGTACGGAGCCTTTACGAGGTCCTTGCCATCTGTGACAAAGTTAAACATGGCATGTCCTATGTAGGCTG
The DNA here is from genome assembly GCA_030760725.1 of Neostapfia colusana. Classification (NCBI taxonomy): domain Eukaryota; kingdom Viridiplantae; phylum Streptophyta; class Magnoliopsida; order Poales; family Poaceae; genus Neostapfia; species Neostapfia colusana. The sequence goes on along the minus strand of JASWHV010000001.1, from coordinate 42,053,270 downwards.
CAACCTTTGTCTTTTTATCCTTCTTTTGGCTTGCGATTGATTTTTCAAATTGTTTTTTATCATGCGTTTGTACTGTTCTGAGTCCCGTTGCACCTGAAAGTCGAAATTCGACTTTGCAATCACTGTAGGGTCAAGGATACCTGTCTTGGAGTTCAGCTTTTCATTATCCATGTATTGCATCCTATTGAATATGTCCAGAATTGTTATAATCTCATGACATGTGTATGCGTGTAGTAAGAAAAGCAAATACGAAATATTAGAGGCACTTACAAGAACCATACGAGTAGCAGGTTGATTTCGAGCATGCCTCGATAGAAAAGGCTCCGTAGATCTTCAAAGAGAAGGGCTCGTTTATCTTCTCCAATGCTACGGAATGCTTCTTTTGGCACACGAAATATGATGTAACAAATGTCATATTTTGTGCTGGCATGATGTACCACTCGTGCATTCTTCTGAGCAAGAAAGGTTGTTTGCTAAGCTGCGTCGTTGTCATGAACGGCTTCCCATTCTCTTATTCGGGAGGAACGTCCTGAATCTTGTATACTGGAACTCCTGGTATAACTAAAGCCATCTCCCGAGTATATTTCACACCGTCTTCTTCCCACCCTCAATATTTTCTAACGCTGGCTCATGTGAAGCACGAGATGCATTAGATTTTGTAATATTTTTCTTCATTTTTTCCAAATATTTTGACACTTCTTTAGAAGGTTCCTTATTTTCTTATGAGCTAACTTTCACAGGCACTGACCGAGGAGTAGTCGTCAGAAGTTGGACATTGGCCTATTGTTGAACCTGTTGTTTAACTGATTGTTCTTTACTACCAGCAGCTTGCTCTTGTACCGCTTCAAGCTGTTGTTCAATTGGTTGATCTTAGTTATCTTTACTAGCAAGGTTACTATCATCCTTGCTGGGACATAGCGGGAGTGGATCTTCCTGGACTTTCAGCGTAGAAGACGGGGCTGCAGTCTTTCAAGATGCAACGGGGCTACACCTCAGCTCATGTCCAATAACACGATATCACGTTGGTGCCAAAGGATTAACTGGTTGACGGCCTGCCCCAGAGTCAAGATCCCCTCAGGTGTGATGTGGTCTATTTCATAATCTTCATAATCATTATCAATGATCTGAAGAACTTGCACCATGGCATAATACAATGGAAGTGAATTGCGATCAAGACAAGATTCCGCTTTGCCATAGTAGTGGCAACCTGTTTTGTTTTGTTCCCTGCTCTACCGATTGGGACAAGATGACGACAAGATGTGTCCTTAACAATATCATCGACAGGGAACTTATGGATTGACCCTGAGCCTGGCACAGAACCTACGCTGCTAGGGTAGGAAGTTGGAGATATAAAATGCTCCTTTGCCACGGGAACCATTGCTCTATTGTGTGGCGTTAATTGTCCCGATTCAATAAGTTTATCTATTGTTTCTTTCACAGTTTCCTTGACCTTTTGATCAATCGTATCTTCAATTGTCTTCTTGAACTTGTCACGTCTTCTATATAACTCTTTATCGTACGGGAAACCATCTCTCCAGGACATTTTAGAAGAGATTGCTCAAACTCGTCCACCTTGTTCAGGGTTGCCTAAGATAGTGGTAAGTTGGTCATTCTCCCTCTTCGGCTTGAAGAGACCCTTCTGTTGCTTTTCAATTACTTCTTTCATTTTTTGCTCTACTTGGTTCACCGAGTCGGGCTTTTTAAGTTGGCCCTCGCTGGTCAAACCTGACCGAGCTAAGAACCACCACTTAGTTCTCTCATCGTAGCCTTGTAGCAGGTCAGGATTGCCCTTACTGACAGTTTCCTCTAATATTTTATTCCATTTCTCAACTTTGGGGGCATATCCAGCAGACCCCAAGAGATGATGGTATTTTTTCTTTTTGGCAAGCTCTGACCTAGATTCACATAGAACTTTAGCCTTAGGTGTAGTCTTTTGATGAACAAATTCTTGCCACTGATCTTGTGTGATTTTTCCCATCTTCTTTGGGCTAGGGACCTTATTGTCCTTACCAAAAGCATTTATTTCACTCTTCTAGCCATGAAACTTCTTTCCGTAAGAGACCAAAGTTGATTTCTTTACAGCTTCTTCCGTGTCTTTTAGGAACTTGAATTGTTTCTTTAACTTCTCCCACAACTCATTCTTGTCCGCCTCAGGGAATTTTCTCCGACTCTCGGTTGTGATCGGCACGAGCTCTCTAACAAGACAACCGCATGCATTTTGGTACTTTGTAACTTAATCCAGTGGTTCTTGGGGAAGCCCACCTGGACCGACACTTGTTATGTATATGATGCGGATCAATGGACCCTTATCGGGAGCTCATTGCCCTCGTTTCCGCTTGACACAATTTGAGGATTCAACCATTGGAGAACCTTCTGCGGTTTTAGGAGCCGAAGTCACCTTGTTGTCTTGGCAATTAAGATAGGTAGAAAAGAAATATAAGGCTTCATATACTTTAAAACCAACATTAACTTAAACTACTGGAGTTAAGATTCGTGATCCATACCTCGCCGGCAGGATCATATTCCGGGTCAAGATCCTCTGAAGTCTATTTAGTTTTTATATTTGGAAAAGGATCCGATGGACTATGATATGAGCCTGAACTGCTGGAGTCACTAAACTCAACATCGTCGGCTTCATTGTTACTACCAGCAACAGTCTTCTTAGGGATTTCCATGTTAGAACTTGAAAAGCAACAGAAGGGGTTTCTTGTGTAAAAGTCCCAAAAACGTGAATGCAAAGAAACGGGTGATTGAACGTCATTGTGTTTTTGGTTCATGGAAAATGGGACTTACAAAAACTTTCTTACATGGGATGGTATACGTGAGGTTCAACAACACGGGTTCAAGCATTCATTTGAATGTGTTGGACCAAGGTGGAGTTAAACTCATGTGTAATCATGCATGTGGATGAGAAAGAATAAAAATATGGTCTTTAGACTGAAATGCTCACCTCAAAGTGCCGCCAAATTTTTGAATACACATGGAACCTCATACATTAGAAATTGAGGAGAATATGGTGGTAAACTTCTGATTTAAGGGTGAGCTAAAAAGGAGTGGATTATGATCATGTTTAAATTCATGCTGAATTCAAACATATTAAGGCAAGGGAATGGCTTGAGTTATGTCACATGAGATGATAAACTCAGACAAGGACATGTGGGGAAAGCAAAAATTTGCTTTAGCTCATACTGAACACATGTTAACCCGGGGAAAGAATTTCACTCCCAAAAATCTAACTCATGTGCACATTCTCTATGAGTAGAGGGGAGGGAAATTTAAACTCAATTTTGAATCTTTGTAAAGGATTCATGTTTATCTTGTCCAAAGGCCCATATGTGAGATGACCATTGCAGTCCTCAGGTATTAAAGAGTTTAAGTTCCAAATTTGGAGAAACTTTGAGCTCATATACCATTTGTTCAAATGGGTCATCACAAAAGAGGTTTACAAACTGTTGGTGCAAAGTTTATGTTTGCAGCAACTAAATGTAAAGTTGACTACATATTTGAAATCCTCAGCTCCAAATTTGCGGGAATACAAATTTTTACCACATTTGGAAGTGTTTTGGCTAAGACTTTGCAATAGGACATAAAAGGATATTTGAATTCAAATTACAAAGATGAATTTGGATGAAACTGGTCCAATTATTCAAATTCAGTCTGAATTCAAACTTCCTACGATTGAACTAGTCATTTACCAAGAATTAAGATCTTTTTAGAAGACAAGAGGGACTGACTTGTGGGACCCACATGGCATTGAGCCAAATGTGTGACTTGCACCCAAAGCAACCAAGTCCTTTCTCTGTTGTCCACTCAAACAGCCCGAGCTGTAACCGTGTGACACAAGCTGCCGTTGCCTCCACCTCCTGCTTCTGATCGTATTCGGCCTGATCCACGGCAAGTGCACCAAAGCCGGTTCTCATCTCCCCCTCACTCACGCACGGAAGAAAACCAGGCTTTGCTCTCTCGCACACGCAGAAACTGAGCAGAACAGCGCCGCTACCTCGGCTGCCACCGGAGAACCACCAGCTCCTGCGTGCAGAGGCCGGTGGAGCCAACAAACATCTGCGCTGGAGTCTCCTCTACATCCTCGATGGTTCCCCAGCTTTCCCCCCAGCCTCCTCCAAGCGGTGCTGACCGTTTCTTCATCAGCAGGGCAGAGCCAGCCGGCCTTCACTGCTCCTCGTCGTCCGTCCTGTCCGAAGCCTCTCGTCATACTCAAAAGCTCACATAGGTGCGCCACCATGTCTAGCTACTCCTCCCGTGGTCCTCTTGCCCCTCCCCGACGCTGGCTAGCCGGAATTTGGTTTTTGGCGCCGGCGCACGTGAAGGACCGACCTCAGCAAGTTTCTGAAATTAGTTACAATCGCTTGATCATTCGTTCTACAATTCAAACCACAGCTACTAGGATTTCTAGCGCCCTTCCACGCCGAAGAACGAAGCAAATCGACCCTCCTACGCCCCGGGCGACGAGAAATCGCCGCAGGCGGCTAAAACCGCCGTGGTCCACGGTGACGACTAGTTTGCAGCCATTTTCCGCGAGAGTTCTTCTCCGTTCCACGTTCCTCGACCACTAGGGATGCTTTAGGGCATCGTAGCTCACCGGGAGGAGCTTTGGACACGCTGGAACGCGTCAATGCTGAGCTCCCGAGCCGCCCCGCCGATGCCGACCCACCTACGGCCGTTTTCATGCGGGGAGACCTTGCCCGGCTGCTAGGCCACGGTGTGAGGAGCGTGTAGGGCAAAACCGGAGCAAAAACGGTGGAGAAACGAGGGAGAACGGGGCGCGCCACCCTTCTGTCCAGCGTGCACCCGCGGGCTCTGGCAAGAGGTTGAAGAAACACCTGACCTGTGGGCCCCACTTTTGAATTGTTCTGTGTAGAATTCAAACAGAAAGTTGTTCAAACTTTAGAACCTCATAACTTTAGCTAGGAAGCTCCAAATTTAGGGATTCAAATTGGGTTGGATTCAGGATGAAAAGCTCTATCCAAATATGCAACCCAATTTGTACGAAAACCGATAGAAAATTCTGGAAAATTCTTTAAAGCTTTTCAGCAAAAGAATTTTTGAGGGAGCTTGGTTCATCCAAAAATCCCCAAATTTTGCCAGAATATTCTTTAGGATTATAGGAACTCCTGTAAAAGGTTCAGCTCAATTGGAGTTGATTTAGTTAGGATAATTCTGAAATCAAATTTCTGTGTTCAAATGAATACAGAAACAATTTCAGAGCATTTCCAAAACTTGGAAATTCAGTTCTAGGTAATTATTAGCTCCAAAAATCCTAGGAAAATTCAAGCATACTCTATGAGCTATGTTTGAAATTGTAGTCCACTTGAATTTGCATGAAAGTGCAAATTTATTCAGAATTAATTCCTTTTTCCTAAATGCTTAGGGAATTGTTCTGAGTTATGTACTCAGTAAAAAATTCTAAATTTTGGTCCAGATGACTTTCTTGTGACAAGGAACTCACATGAAAACTTTCAGCTCCATTGGAGTCTTGGATCAATACTGTCCTGTTTAACCTATAGATGATCAACACACACAAGTGATGAAAAATACTTATCACTTGATCATAGTGCTTAGCCCCAAATCCTAAACCACTAGCACCAGTATCATTTTAAAACTTTAAACAGAGTTCCAGTTTTAAACTTGTCTTTAGCACTTGTTAGCAAAAGTTTTACAATTAAACATATATGCATATTCATAACGTGTAGTGGTTAAACGTGGAAAAGTGAAGAAGTGAAGTTTGGATCAAGGAGCAAGAAGGGCAGTGGTGAAGCTTCAAGTCATCAGAAACTATCCTCACATTTATCTGACTTTAGTCACCTGCAAAACCAAGGCAAGCTCCGGTTTGCATTTAAGTTATTTATGTTCACTTCTATGGGTCAAAGTTTGTATGTGCATTAGGTCAAGGATGTTTTATACTCCACTTGCATAACCAAAAATGAACCCTGAGGTCAAGGGTAGAAAGGTGTCATCGCTGTAGAATAAGGCCATGCTAAATAGGCTAGGGCATCCGGTAGAAGACGAGTAGTTAGAATCTACTCGCGAGCTATAGTTTAGGATTACATAAGTGTGGATGGAAAAGAGGCAAACTAAAGTTTACATTTCTAAAGATGAGACCGGGCAGGAGGGTAGGTAGCGACAAGATGAGGTCTTGGTCGCGTAGCTCTGCCTGTGTCGGTTAAGGACCGATGCGTGTGCCGCATCCAGGAGCAAGTATTGAGTTGTGTACCGGATGCTTACTGCTAATGGGACCCAGGAAACCGATGTACCAGGTTAACTAGATTGTAGAGGCATACCACATCGTCTCGTTAGACCTATGAGCCCAAGACGGCGCGACCGGTTCTACAGTCAAGTGTCCTGCGAAAGGTTGCCACATATGACGTAATGAAGGACGCCGGATTTCGGTCTTCATAGGCGGGCGTATCTATCGAGCTATCCGGGCAGTGTTTGATTCGAATCACCGTCCCTCGCGGTTATTGAGTACCGCTTGCTCCCATGTTGTGACGTAGTAATCAACTTGTGTGGAAACAGTTTGCAAAGTTTTAATTGCTGCTATGATTATTATAAATTGCATGAAAACCCTGTTTGAAGTAGAAATAGAGCAAACTAAAGTTATTTTCCACCTTGGGACAAGTAACATTGGAATGAAGCGTTTCTTGTTTCATTGTGGAGTTCCAATGTTTCTGGGTGCAAGGTCACTACCATTATGGCTAAAATCTAAAAGTTAAGGATGAACTCGTAGGCGAGTCTTTCTGCAACTTAGATGTTAGGTCTTCAGTTACTTTCATGTAGAGTTGCATGTCTTAGGAGAGACGGTTAAGTCTTGCTGAGCCTTTGTGCTCACTCTTGCTATATGAGTGGTTTTGCAGGTTAAGACGATGCTCATAAAGAAAGTTGTCCAGTGAGACTCGGAAACGTCCGAGTCGGGTAACACATGGAGGACCTAGCCGCTGCCATGTCTTCGTGTTGCTAGCGAGAGGAGTCCACGGGCTGGACCTTTTCTCGAGTGCTTCTTAGATATTCGACGTGAGCTGTTTATAGACTCCCGCTGTAGCTATTTTATATAAATTATTTACAAAGGACATTTGTAAGCTTCCGCTTTTAATTTATGTAATACCTTGTTCCTTATATGTGTGCTGTTGGGTGCCGCATAACACGGCACCACCCAATGCGATTCCCGGGCGAGGCGGCACGACCCCGTGATCGGGACCGGGCCCTGTCATCTTGTTATAGTACTAAGTGATTACAAAGACATACTAATATGTACAATCACATCCTAATATATAAAATAGAGTGAACATGATGGATTTACAAAGACAACATGTATCCCTGTTATAGTACTCGATGATTACAAAGACATTATGGATTACCTGTTAGCACAACAATCCTATCTCCTTTAACACAACTATTCTAAACAACTAATGGTGCCGGTATGAACACACATAGAAAATATAGAAGAAACAGTTGAGCTAAATTTGCTTTGTTTTCTGATGTAAACAATTAATTTTCTCTCTAAGCAATTTGCTCTCTGGTCCACCTTCAAATAAAATCTAAACAATTAATCTAAGCAACTGTCAAGGTCTCTAAACAAGTAATCTAAACAATCTAAACACTCTAAAGGGGGGGCTTGGCGCAGTGGGAAAGCACCGGTGGTGGGGGACGGTGGGGAGGGGGCAGCGCACGGTGGGGGTAGATGCCGGGAAGGAGGAGACGGCGTGAGGAGGATTAAGGCGCGGGGGTGCGGCAGCAATGGACGACACTCGGCCGGCGGCGAGGGCGAAGAGGGAGGGGGAACAGAGAGGGGGAGGGAAGGAGGTGGCGCCGGGGACAGAGAAGGGAGGAAAGAGGCAGACGTACATAGATGGCAACAGCGATGGTGACGAATCTCGGCAGCGAGGTTGAAGCTCGGTGGCGAGGGTTTTGGCGGCAAAGGAATATTTTGGCAGCCTGACTGCGTCTAAGTGAAATCTCCAGGGTTGGGTTTTTTCTTGGAAATCGAGCATCCTTATATAGGCGCAGATTTTCACAGACGGCTCTTCGTTAAACACCGCTTGTGAAGATGTATTAGTGCAGGTAGTTTGTAAATTGTAATTTAGAACCGCCTGAGCGGCCTAGTATAGGCGCAGATTTTACAGGGGGCTCTTAGTTAAACACCGCCTGTGAAAAATATTTAAATTATGTTATGTCTAGGCGGCCTTATACAGGCGCAAATTTCACAGGCGGCTCTTAGTTAAACACCGCCTATGAAAAATATTTAGATTATGTTCTTTCTATTATATTTGTCCATTGTCACCTCACATGCAGAGATAATAAATGTGCATCGTTGCCACAATGAACATATAGAACCGCAATCACATTGCAATTTAGAGATAAACATTTGCAACTCAATGAACATTTCATAGTTTATACACATTGCGTGCCCTCTAAACTATACATTTTAGACTTATATTCCTATGAAGCTCCCATCGATCGATCTAAATTGTATCGTCGAGCTTGCTCCCAAACACGTCTCCTATATTCCTCTGGATCCAGAAAATAACATTGATATTGTTTGAATTGACAAATGTCGAATGAGGAATGATATATAACCTAGGTTGCTCACTAACATAAAGTTACTAACCTTGATAAGTAGATTATAGCAATCATTTTCAACATCAGGCACATTTGGCTGATGAAGCAAACGCTGAACTTCAAGTAGTAAAATTCTGACATTAATACTGGGACACCACCCCTACGAAATATCAATTTAAGCAACATAAGAAGCCACTTCAAATAAGTTCGGCAACAATTACTAATTACTTGAGAAAATAAGTCTATCTTACAATCTCTTGATCAAGAACCCCAAGGCAGAGAAATCCTAAGCGATGGACATTCGGGTGGAAGAAACCAGGTGGAAAGGTGCATCTCGGAGGTACCAAGGGATAGTCCTTTGAGAAGGAGATTGTCACTAGGTAGAAACCACCTTCCTAGTCAGTCTACAAAGGAAATTCATTAATAAGGGGATGATGGTTATACTGGGCCGTGCTTATTCTTCATGACTTACCCCTTCTTTATCGGGGATGATGCACTGCCACTTCATTAAGTCCCCCAACTCAGGCTTCGCAGAAAAACTCTACGCAGAGAAATTGGACAACAAGTGACGCAAATAGCGATCCATGAAATTGAAAATACCAAAAACAAACAAGACGGGAAAGCAAAACTACAGAGTGACCGGTGTGCCATATGTACATACATGGGGGTGGTTCTTGGGCCATGTGCCAAGTTGTTAACAAAGTTCCCAGCCATGAACGACGATGACGACGTAGAATAGGAGGGAGTTGTGATGGCGACGACGACGACGGCGAGGATGGCGAACAGTGGGGAGGCAGGCGGTGGTCGCATTGGAGTTAGTCGATTGCTAAGGGTTCGAAGAGAGAGCTGCTGGAGTTGGACGGAAGGAAACGCATGGCCCGAGGAGGAGGAGGTGCGGAGCACTTAATTGCGACCGGTGGTGAAGAGACGGGCGAGATAAAAGCGCATCTTCCATTATTGACAAAGGGAGATGAGCGGCCTGAGGAGGAAGAGCTGTAGAGAACTTAATTGCGGCCGGTACAATGGTGCAGAGAAGTGTGACCGGCATGCGACCTCCTCCCTCCTCGAAGATGAATTAAACACCGCCTGCGAAGATGTATTATCGCAGACAGATTTTAATATAGAACCGCATGTGAAAAACTTCACTAAGTTCAAAATTAATTACCATTCTTGATCAAAATAAGGGGGCATGTAAAAGCCCAAATTTCAAGTTCTTGTAATTGATTTAGTATTACAGTGCCCATTAAATATCACTTGGAAAAATCTTTGAAATTGGTCAGAACATGAAAAACAAATAAATAGGTTATGTCATTTTTGTATCTTGCATAATACAATGAAATTGTGAGTGCATTTTTCTATGGGACTTTGTAGTCATCATACTAACCTCTATTATTTTTTTCAGATTTTTAAGAAATTGTTTGCATCAATGCGTGTTCAAAATTTGAAGAATGGAGTATCATATGTATATGAGCATTTCATTAGAATAATGGATAATTTGAATTTTGACATGTTGGATAGCTTTAAAAAAATAACAAAATTCATACATGTATAAATAAGACAATATGTTCATAAAAACCAACTTTCAGTGGAAGATCTATTTTTTGAGATACGAAAATCTAAATAATATGTGCATAGAAATTAATGCTATATTTACCAAAACATAACAATGTTACCTATCTAAGTTTTAAATTTTTTGTTCCATCTGGTATATATTAATTTTTGAAGAATATAGAAAAAAGAATCATCGAGTTTGGACTTAATTTGCAGAATCTATACATGTTTGATTATTTACATTGGAATCTAAATAAAAAATGAAGCAAAGGAAGAAGAAACTGTAGAGCAGACCTATGAAGAGGCAATTATCGCATGTGGTTTTTAATGGACCACCTTAAAACACGCCAGTGATAATGGACGACTATATAAAGCACCGCTCGGGCACCGCAAAAACCTAATTCGAGAGATTTCACATCGACGCTGTCAAGCTGCCAAAAAGTACATTTGCCCCTCGCCGCCGCCATCATGGCCATCGCCACCACCGCCGTCCTGTCCCTCTCTACCGAGCCCACGTCGCCATCCTTGCCCTCGCCTCCAACCGTGCGCACGTCGTCGTCCTTGCCTCCAAGTGCCATCACTGTACGCTAGCTTTATGAACCTTGTGTTCAACTTTCAGCCTTCACTTGCATTCAAGAAATGGTTATATCATATTTTTATTTTTACAGTTTGACATAGAAGATGGACCGCCAAGCGTGGATGTACAACGTGCCAAGACCTGATCCTATATACATTCAAAATGTTGTAAACTTTATTGAAGCGTCCAAGAGACATGCGAAGATGCAAAAGATAGATTACATATTATGTCCATGTATCGATTGTGAAAATAAGATTGCTTGGATAGATACTATAGTAATCCAATGTCATTTGGTGAAAAGGGGTTTCAAAAAACTACACAATATGGACAGAGCATGGTGAGTCAGATACACATGAGGTGGATGAAAATGATGAGAGAGATTCTGATGACGATAATGCTCATATTGATTATGGTAGTGACAATTAGGATGATGATTGTGATGATGATGATGAGTTTGATTGTGAGTAGATGTTACGTCACATCGAACCACATCTATTGATTTCTATGGGAGCAAGTAATGGTTTAAGTAAAATGGAGACATTGCAGAATACGGCGACGGAGCTCTTATATGATGAATCAAAGGGTTGTGATAAAGAGTTTACTACATTGCGTGCAGTCTTAAAACTACTAAAGTTAAAAGCCACACATTGATGGTCCGATTGTAGTTTCTCTGATCTTTTGGCAGAAATTCTTCCAAATCCCAATAAACTGCCTAGAAGCACTTATAATGCGAAGAAACTTCTTTGCTCGATGTCACTAGGTGTGACAAAAATACACGCTTGTGTGAACCATTGTATTCTGTATCGCAAAGAGCATGAGCTCGCAACTAGATGCCCCATCTATGGTGTCAGTAGATACAAGAAGGACTACAATCACCAGTATTTTACCAACATGAATAAGACCCTAAAAAATAAAAAGGATATCATTGACCCTGAAGGTGACGATGACGATACTTCTGACGATGCAGGCGGGAAGAATAAGAGAAAAATTCCTGCCTTGGTGATGTGGTACCTTCCAGTAATTGATCACTTGAAGCATTTGTTCTCAAACCATAGGGAGGCTGAACTTATGCGTTGGCATTCCGAGCAGCGCAGGAAGAATGAAAAACATATTCGACACCCTGGTGATGCAACCCAGTAGAAAATTTTTTATATTCAGTGTCCAGAGTTTGCAAAGAAAATCAGAAATGTAAGGTTAGCCTTGGGTACAGAGGGAATGAATCCGTTTGGTGAAAAAAGGAGCATACACAGCACATGGCCTGTGGTCTTAACGGTGTACAACCTAACGACGTGGTTGTGTCACAAAAGGAAATACATTTTGTTATCTACTCTTATACAAGGTCTGAAACAACCCGGCATCGAAATTGATGTGTTTTGGAATCTCTAATAGAAGATATGGAGAAACAGTGGAACGAAGGGGTACGTACATGGGATGAGTACAAGCGGGAGTATTTCACGCTAAGAGCAATGATATTCGTTACCATGCATGATTATCCCGGACTTATATTATCGAAACAAATGAAAGGGAAGAAAGGTTGTGTAAGGTGCGTGGATAGAACTGGATTTTTGTACCTCACTTCATCCAGAAAGACGGTGTACATGAGACACTGGCGGTTCTTGACAGATACACACAAGTACAGGAAGATGAAACAACAATTTGATATCACAATCAAAAATGATACTGCACCAAACCATACAGTGGATAACTCGTGTTCGAAATGGTCAAGAACATTCAGGTTGCTTTCGGTAAGGGAAAAAAATGTAAAGGAACAAAGAGAAAGAAAACTACATCTTCGGTTGATACAACTGACACGACTTTGAATAAACAATCGATTTTTGTCAAGTATCTTCCATACTGAGAGAACCTGGAAATTTGCCATAGTAATTATTTGATGCACGTTACAAAGAATGTATTTGACAGCATCATTGGAACCTTGCTGGACATGTCGAGGAAAACAAAGGACGGAGTTAAAATCACGTAAGGGCCTAGTAAATATTGATATGAGACCAGAGCTTCACCCGGTAGAAAAGGCCAACAGGAAGCATTACCTTCCCCCAGCCAGCTACAACTTGACACTACAGGAGAAAAGGCAATTTGTGAATGCTTGCGTGTGATCAGAGTGCCCACGAGTTTCTCATCCAATATCCGCAAACTAGTCTCGATGAATGACTTATCTTTATTCTGTTATAATTCTCACGACTGTCACATGATAATGACAGTGTTCCTTGCCATTGCAATAAGGATCATCAAACCTGAGCATGTAAAAGTTGTTATCACACGTTTGTGTTGCTTCTTCAATGCAGTATCGCAAAAGGTGATAGCCTGGGAAGACTTATACTATTTGAAAACGTACGTCGTCAAGACTATGTGCAATCTTGAGATGTGTTTCCCACCATCCTTTTTCGATATGAAAGTACACCGAATCACACATCTTGTTGATCAGATAAAAGCATTGGGGCCACTATATTTACATCATATGTTTCCATCGGAGAGATATTTAGGAGTATTAAAGGGTTATGTGCGGAACCATGCTCACCCAGAGGGTTCAATTATGGAAGGATATACTACTGAAAAAGTGATTGAGGGTTGCGCTGATTACATCAAAGATGGAAAGCCGATAGGTGTGCCTATACCAGTACATGAGGGTAGACTATGTGGGAGAGGCAAAGTGGGTAAGAAAACTTTTATCGTTTAGGATTACAAATTAGTACACTGTGCACATTTTGGTGTACTACAATAGCTTGCAATACCTGCGTCGTACATCGGGGAACACGAAATTGAGCTTCGCAAAAAAACCAAGGCTGTACAGTGGACTGAATCATGAAAGAGCACAGTAGACGTTTGTAAAAGTCCCAAAACTTGTAAATAGAAAACTTGTGCTATGAATAAAGTTGAGTTTGAATACAAGAAATGGGACTTACAAAAACTTTTGTGTTCCTCATGAAAGTGTTGGCATGTGCAATAAAACTTTGAATTCAGTTTGAATTAAGAGGTGTACTTCAAAAAGAAGGAGGGCATGTTCAAAAGAGAAAATTCAAACTGTTGTTTGAAAAAGTGTATTTGCAATAGCCAACTCAAAGATCAGAGGACATATTTGAATTCCTCAGGTTCAAGTTGTGAAGGAGGCAAATTTTGAGCAAATTTGGAGGTGCCTTGATATGATTATCAAAGGGACTTGTAAATTTCATCTAAATTTGAATTCAAATTTGAAACTGAGGCAAAACACGGCAAATTGCCAAATGACTTTGGAATTTGAGTTCCTCAGAGTTGAATTTGTAAAGTGCCAAGAATTTTGGAGATATTTGGGTGAGAAGCTGTGGGCCCCAATGGTCATAGAGTGAGGGGAATAACTTACTGCCTAAGTCACTTATCTGTTTTGACTCGATCACCACGGGGTCTGCACCGAACGTCGCCGAGGGCGCTACCACCACCTCCTGCTCGAGCTGCCCCCCCCCACGCGCGGGCGCCATAGGCGGTTCACCCGGCGTTTATCCTCCCCACCGAGGCAAACATGAAGTCTTCCACTCGTGCTCGCGGGTTCTTCTGCTTCCGCACCCGAAAAACAGCCGCCGGCGACGCCTCTGTTTTCTCTCGGCTGTCCACCAGATCGCGTCCTCTTCTGCTCGAGCCGTCCACACGAAAAGGGAGCGCTCACGAGTGTACAAGATCCTCCACAGCTCGGCCCCGACGTTCCTGGCTCGTGGGGCGCCCAAATCAACGATCAACGCGAGGTACTAACGCTCACCGGCGAAAGGGCAACTCGGGTCACCGTGGGCAGCTCATATCGAGGCTTTTCACGGCCGAGCAAGCACCCTCCGAGACGCGCCAGGACCTCACGCTGCTCTCCCCTGAGTTTCAGCCCGAGCCATCCAACGTAGCTCGGGAATTTCCAGTTTTCCTCTCGGATGAGGAAAACCTACCCGCGGGTAAGAATTTCAGAAATCGACGCTTAATTCTCGGTTAAAGTTGTTTATTTTGCGTACACAGGAGCTAGAGAGGATAGGGGAACCTTTTTCCTTCACAACTATAGCTTAGCAGTGAGTAGGGGCAGCTAATTTCGAGTTCGTCCGTTGGCGGCCATGGCGGGAACCCGCGGGCGCACGGTGACAACCGGTTTGCCGCCGTTTCGGAGCCAGGTTGAGGCCGAGCCGAGCTTGCCTGAACTTCACTGATGCTTTAGAGCGGATCCGCCGAACGTTTGGTGGGCTTGGGTGCTCGGGCCACGGCGCCAAAGCTGTACCGAGGGGTGCGCACGTCGCCGACCGGTTTCCGGTCGCCGGCAGCCCGAATGCACCGCACCGTTGGATTCCTCATGGGTGAAAACCCTCAGGCGGCAAGTACCGAGCCGGGAGACGGTCGGGAAGCCGACTCCGGCGAGCTCCGACAAGTCTCCGGCGAGGGGGCGGCGTGGAGAAAAGAGAACGGGCCGAGGTTGAAGACGACCGGCCGGTCCCACCTGTCAGTGGCGATATTTTAAATCTTCGATCTGCTGCGGCCCCCGAGATCCAGTGTGGTGGCGCGGGAAGGGTCCTGTGGCCCCGTGTGGCGTGATTCCAGCGGCTGACACGTGTAGGGTGGACCCACCATCAGAGTTTGAATATTTCCCGAATTAATTTGAATTCCAGATTTAGTTCAAACTTTAGAACCTCATAACTTTTGCTAGGAAGCTCCAAATTTAGTGATTCAAATTGGGTTGGATTCAGGATGAAAAGCTCCATCCAGATACTCAACCCAATTTGCATGAAAACCAATAGAAAATTCTGGAGAATTCTTTAAACTTTTCAGCAAAAGAATTTTATAGGGAGTTTGGTTCATCCAAAATTCCCCAAATTTTGCCAGGATAATCTTTAGGATATTAGGAGACTCCTGTAAAAGTTTCAGCTCATTTGGAGTTGATTTAGTTAGGGTAATTCTAATTCCAAATTTCTGTATTCAAATAAATACAGAAACATTTTCTGAGAATTCCCAAAACTTGGAAATTCAGTTCTGGGCATTCCACAGCTCCAAAAATCCTAGGTAAATTCATGCATACTCCATGAGCTATGTATGAAATTATAGAACACTTGAATTTTGCATGAAAGTGCAAATTTAATCAGAATTAATTCTTTTATGCCAAATGCTTAGGAAATTATTCTGGGTTCTCTACTCAGTGAAACATTCTGAATTTTGGTTCAGAGGACTTTCTTGTGACAAGGAACTCACAAGAAAATTTCCAGCTCCATTGGAGCCTGGATCAGTAGTGTTCTGTTCAACCAATTAGGTGATTACCACCCATGTGATGAGCCTCACTTCTCACTTGATGATAATGCTTAGACACACACCCAAATCACCACCCTCAGTGTCATTTTAAATTCTTGAACAGAGTTCCAGTTTTAAACTTGTCTTTAGCACTGGTTAGCAAAAGTTTTATAATTAAACTTGTATGCATATTCATAACGTGTAGTGTTTAAACGTGGATAAGTGAAGATTGGATCAAGAGGCAAGAAGGCAGGGATTAAGGTTCAAGTCAGCAGAAACTAACTTCATAAACATCTGACTTTACTCACCTGGAAAACCAAGGCAAGCCCCGGTTTGCACTTAAGTTGTTTTTAAAGTTTTTACTTTGTTCACTACTATGGGTATAATTTTGTAAGTGCATTAGGTCAGGGATGTTTTATACCCCACTTGCATAACCAAAGATGAACCCTGAGGTCAAGGGTAGAGTTGTGTCATCGCTGTAGAATAAGGCCAGGCTAAATAGACTAGAGCATCCGGTAGAAGACGAGTAGTTGGAATCTACTCGCGAGCTATAGTCCAGAATATCATAAGTGTGGTTGGGAAAGGAAGCAAACTAAAGCTTACATTTATAAAGATGAGACCGGGCAGAGGGGTTAGGCAGCGACAAGACGAGGTCTTGGTCGAGTAGCTCTGTCTGTGTCGGTTAAGGACCGATGCGTGTGTCGCGTCCAGGAGCAAGTATTGAGTTGTGTACCGGATGCTTACTGATATATGGGAACCAGGAAACCGATGTACCAGGTTCACTGGATTGTAGAGGCATACCACATCGTCTCGTTAGACCTATGAGCCCGAGACGGCATGACCGGTTCTACAGTTTAGTGTCCTGAGAAAGGTTGCCACATACGACGTAATGAAGGACGCCAGAGTTGGGTCTTCAGAGGCGGGCGTATGTGTCGAGTTATCCGGGTAGTGTTTGATTTGAATCACCGTCCCTCGCGGTTATTGAGTACCTCGTGCTCCCATGTTGTGACGTAGTAATCAACTTGTGTGGAAACAGTTTGCAAAAAGTATAATTGCTGTTATGATTATGTTAAGTTGCATGAAAACCATGTTTGAAGTAGAGATAGAGCAAACTAAATTTATTTTTCACCTTGGGACAAGTAACATTGGAATGAAGCGTTTCTTGTTTGATTGTGGAGTTCCAATGTTGCTGGGCGCAAGGTCACTACTATTATGGCTAAAAATGTGAAAGTTAAGGATGAACTTGTAGGCGAGTCTTTTCGCAAATTATAGGATCAGGTCTTAAGTTACCCTCATGTAGAGTTGCATGATTTAGGAGAGACGGTTAAGTCTTTCTGAGCCCTTGTGCTCACTCTTGCTATATAATTGGTTTTGCAGGTAAACTTCGACGCTATAATGAAGGTTGTCCGGTGAGACTCGGGAACTCCCGAGTCGTGTGACACTTGGAGAACCTAGCCACTGCCATGTCTTCGTGTTGCTAGCGAGAGGAGTCCGCGGGCTGGACCTCTTCTCGAGTGCCTCCTAGATATTCGACGTGAGCTGTTTATAGACTTCCGCTGTAGCTATTTTATGTAAAGTATTTACAAAGAACAGTTGTAAGCTTCCACTTTGATTTATGTAATACATTGTTCCTTATATGTGTGCTGTTGGGTGCTGCATAACACGGCACCACCCAATGCGATCCCCGGGCGAGGCGGCACGACCCCGTGATGGAGGTCGGGCCCTCTCAGCGTGGTATCAGAGCCGCATTGGTAATAGCGCACGGAATAAGGGTCGTATTACGACAAAAACTTAGGATACGGTGAGGAAACGGTATTAGGCCCACATAAGGACTATAGTAGTATAGTTACTTAAAGTGGCATTGCTAACTTACTTGTTATAATTCTGAATTTTCATTATGTAACGACGCACCTACGCTCAGGTAAGAATGGTAAGGAACGCCACCGAAAGCGGTTCAATTTCGGTTAGCTCCCCTGACGAGGAACGTGGTTCAGGGATAGGTCTCACAGCTTGGTGTGAGACGTTAATATGAAACTCTTGAACTCTTCATGTTCCTGAGTTCATATGAAACGCTGATCCCTAGCGTGCATTAGGAAAGTAAGTGGAGACCCCATCGCGTGGTCAGTAACGCGAGAGTGTGTTCGTCTGGAAGTAGCCCAGGAGGACATACGCAGCGCTTGCCATCGGCGTGCCCTGCAGGGCAGTAGGTGGTATCTGTTGGGTTGATAACATTCCCAACCATGACGACCCGTTCATGACATACTCGGGTTCCCCGTTGTGTGGTGTTGAAACACGATCACGTGCCTTGAGACGTGGCTTAACTCAAGGACGGCCGTATGACAATGATACGGGCGTTTGTATTTACTTTCAAATATGAACTGCCTGAAATGAAACAACCTTTGAGTGCACCACTATTGAGTGATCTTCTGCAGGTAATAACCACGTACTTATCCCGTGTAGTACACGTGTGCGAGAGATCGTCTTAGTGCCACTGATAACACGAATATGCCTGTATAATCCGGGTAGGATTTTCTTTGGTGAGGCAACGTAGTACCGACATGTTATTACGGTGCATCGACACCGTACTACACTTAATAACCTCTTCCCTATGAAGAAATGATTCATGGACTAACTTGCAACTAAAAATGGAAGTTTAAAACAAATATTAGTTACTGAACTCTTATTTTGAGCTAAGACTCAAATGAGAGTATAACTAGGTGTCAAAGTTTTCAAAAACAGAGTGCTTCGTTTCTGGCAGGAATTCTTGCTGGAGTCTAACAGGGCATAACTCTGAGTATCTTGACCCAATTATGGTGTATGATACAGTTCTGGAAAGATTTTCAAGTGCTCTACAATTTCTTTGTAGACCTCCAGAGCAAAATCACACTTTAAATTGGTGAAAAGTCCAGATGAAGGCAAACTGTTCAAAACCAGGACAGAAGCAAAAACCTATCTGGACCTTTCTGTTTTTAAGCCATAACTTCCTGTAGAAAAATCTTTAAGAAGCCTATAAGTACTCATTGGAAAGATACTGAAGTTTACTAAAACTTTGGTGTTGAACTCAAGTCAAGAATCTGTTGATAAATTGAGTAAAATTTGGAGTTTGTGTGAGCTGGTCAGGGTAGTCCCGCTGATTAGCTTAGCGTACATAAGATTTGTTTAAACATGAATGTGGTTATGCTTTCATAAAGTTCATGACATGTTCATGTTTTACTTATCTTTACTTACTACTGAGATAGAATTTTGATTAACTCAAAATTTTGTTTCGTGCAGTATGGTACGTACACATTCTCAAATGGAGCTTGGAGGTTCAAGTCGAGGTGGGAATGACTCGACTTCATCACAAGAGTCATCGCCAACCGGATTGGCTGAAATTATGGCGAAGATGAATGAAACTCTCAAAACTCTAGTTCAGCAAGGCATAAATCGAGAAGCTCAACGTCACATGCCAACCCAGAGCACGTACCTGGATTTCTTGGCGACACAACCGCCGGTATTCTCTGAGGCGGCTGACTATTGTGAAGCAAATTACTGGTTACGTGTCCTTGAGTCCAAGTTTGGGTTGATCCAATGTGATGAATTCTCAAAGACTCTATATGCTGCTCAGCAGCTTCACGGCTTTGCTGGAGCATGGTGGGCAGAGTACCTTGCTGTCCAACCAGCAGGGCATCGTGTCACATGGGGCGGAGTTCCAGGCTGCATTTCGTGCTCGTTTCATCCCTGCGGGCATAATGCAAACCAGTCTGGATGAGTTCTGGAGTCTGAAGCAAGGGGACATGAGTGTTATTGAGTATGCGAAGGAATTCAATCGCTTAGCTCAATATGTCCCTGACTATGTGAAATCACCAGCCATGAAGGGTTATCATTTTTATCGAGGGCTGACTGCTAGGCTGCGATGTGAATTGGCTCAAGTTAGCCAAGAGAATTTTGATGAGTTTGTGAGCTGTGCTATCGCTCAAGAATATTATTCCAACCTCTACCTCAAAGAAAAAAGGGAGAGGGACTCATCACAAGATGAAGACAATCGTCTACCTCAGAAGTATCGTTTGGTAATCCGTTCACCTTCCGGTCGAGAGATTCCACATTAGGTGCAATCATTCTGGGAGTGTGACGACTCTTCTACTCCACAGAGGTCTTCTTCACCTCCACCGCAGCAGCAACTTATTTCTTATGCACCTCAGTATCAACAAGGTGCACCAGAATACTTTTTCCCTCAAGAGGTTGAAGATGATCAAGGTGATCTTTTAGCTGAACCAAGTGCTGTCACACTTCATTTTGACAATGAGCCCAATGTCAATGAAGCAACTGAACCGAACAGCAACAACGTGTCTGCGGGTCCAGTTCCAAAAAGTGATCTTGGGCAGCACAGAAAAGCTATGTCAAAAGTGGGGACAGTCAATTATGTGTCAGTCGATGATCTGCCAAAGGGAGGACCTGTTCTTGCCGGCAGGTTCACCTTAAATGACAAGCCGGTTATCATTTTATTTGACTCTGGTGCGACACATAACTTCATTAGCAGGGCAACGGTAATCCGGGATCAGATCTCCACTACTGTCACAAAAGGTTCATACCTTATTCATTCGCCAGGTGGAGACATATCCACTAATGAAGTCGTCTCTCGAGCACCACTTTGTTTGGGTGGAAAAATTTATCCTACCACCCTCATCATTCTCGAAGACCAAGGAATCAATGCCATATTGGGAATATCCTGGTTGACCTTCCATAAGGCTGTTCTGGACATCGAGAACAGGAGTGTTCACTTGGACTCTCCACTTCACGGACGTCAAACATTGTATCTCGGCGAAGCGGTTTCCAAAGACCCGGAAGTATGTAATGCCGAGTCTTGCAAATTGGAATACATTCCGGTAGTCCGTGAATATCCGGACGTGTTTCCCAAAGATCTTCCAGGCTTACCACCTGAGCGCGAGGTGGAGTTCAAAATAGAGTTGATACCGGGAACCACGCCGATCTCTCGGAGACCCTACAAAATGGATCCGAGTGAGTTAGCAGAATTGAAGGAGCAACTCAAGAATCTGATGGACAAGGGGTTTATTCGTCCAAGTTCATCACCATGGGGTTGCTCAGCTTTATTTGTGAAGAAGAAGGATGAGACACTGAGGCTATGCGTCGATTATCGTCCTTTGAATGCTGTGACAATAAAGAACAAGTATCCACTACCAAGAATTGATATCCTCTTCGATCAGCTAGTGGGTGCTAAAGTCTTCTCTAAGATGGACTTAAGGTCGGGATATCATCAAATCAAGATTCGCGCGGAAGATGTCCCAAAAACAGCATTCTCGACAAGATATGGACTCTATGAGTATCTTGTCATGTCATTTGGGTTGACCAATGCTCCGGCTCACTTTATGTATCTTATGAACTCGGTGTTCATGCCGGAGCTGGATCAGTTCGTTGTGGTATTCATCGACGACATCTTGGTCTATTCCAAATCTGAAGGGGAACACGCTAAACATTTGCATATCGTGCTTCAACGCTTGAGAGATCACAAGCTCTATGCAAAGTTTAGTAAATGTGAATTCTGGATCAACCAAGTGCCGTTTCTTGGACATATTATTTCAGCGGAAGGCATTGCTGTTGATCCAAGCAAGATTGATCAAGTGCTGAAGTGGAAGTCTCCAATATCAGTCCATGAAGTTCGTAGCTTCTTGGGTTTGGCGGGATATTATCGGAGGTTCATCCCGAGCTTCTCAAAAATCTCCAAACCTATGACGGAGCTACTGAAGAAAGGCATCAAGTATGATTGGAGCAAGCCATGTGAGGAAGCTTTTCAAGCGTTGGTGAAACACCTCACAACAGCCCCGGTTCTAGCGCAACCTGATACAACGAAGCCTTTTGATGTTTATTGTGATGCATCCGGCGTCGGGCTTGGTTGTGTACTCATGCAAGGAGGACGCATGGTCGCATATGGATCACGGCAATTACGGAATCATGAGCAACATTATCCAACTCATGATCTCGAGCTTGCTGCCGTGGTACTAGCTTTGAAGATGTGGAGACATTACCTCTTGGGAAATCTGGTTCATCTCTACACCGACCACAAAAGCTTGAAGTACATATTCACTCAGAAAGAGTTGAATATGCGGCAACGGCGATGGTTGGAGTTGATCAAGGACTATGAGATTGAAATTCATTATCATCCGGCCAAGGCAAATGTGGTTGCCGATGCACTCAGCCGGAAGTCTCATATTCATAATCTGACCATTACGCCGATGGAAGAGGAAGAACCAAGTCTTTACCTTGTTCCATATGGAGCTCTACATAATCTAGCTCTCATACCCACAATAAGAGAGGAGGTTATGGAAGCTCAAAAGAAAGACAAGGGCATGGCTCATATCAAAAGGAGGTTGAAGAACGGGGAGATGAAATGTTTCCGGTTAGATGATGAAGACACCCTATGGTTCAAGGACCGGATAGTCGTACCCCGTGATATGAAGCTGCGGAAGAAAATTTTGGATGAGGCTCACTTATCCAAATTTTCTATTCATCCTGGCAGCAATAAAATGTACCAAGACCTCTGGAAAAAGTTTTGGTGGACATGTATGAAATGTGAAGTTGCAAAATACGTTTCAGAATGTGATACGTGTCGAAGAGTTAAGGCCGACCATGTGAAGAAGTCGGGCCTACTGCAACCGCTACAAGTACCGGCACGGAAGTGGGAAGACTTGAGTATCGATTTCATCGTTGGGTTGCCGATGACCTCCCACCACCATGATTCGATTTGGGTAATCGTTGACCGATTAACCAAATCGGCACGTTTCATTCCGGTGCATACCAACTACAGCGCCAAGCAATATGCGGAGTTATACATAGCACGAATCTTATGCTTGCATGGAGTTCCCCGTACTACTGTCTCTGACAGAGGATCGTTGTTCGTATCCCGCTTCTGGGAACAGCTACACGCATCCTTGGGAACTAAACTGATTCGAAGCTCCACGTATCACCCTCAAACCGATGGGCAAACGGAGAGGGTGAATCAAATCCTTGAAGATATGCTAAGGGCATGTGCCATCCACCACGGTAAGAGCTGGGATGATCACTTACCGTTGGCGGAGTTCTCGTATAACAACGGTTATCAAACGAGCATAAAAATGGCACTTTATGAAGCTCTCTACGGCTGAAAGTGCCGCACACCCTTGAACTGGTGTGAATCTGGCGAGAGAGTGATTTACGGGATTGATCTCGTAAATGAAGCAGAAGAGCGGGTAAGGCTTATTCAAGCAAATCTTAAAGCCACTCAATCCAGGCAAAAGAGCTATGCGGATAGGAGACGTCGTCCTCTGGATTTCCATGTTGGGGATCATGTATACCTCCACGTATCTCCGATGAAGGGCATTCACCAATTTGGAGTGAAAGGAAAATTAGCTCCGCGTTTTATCGGTCCCTTCATTGTCATTGAAAGGTGTGGACCCGTGGCATACCGTTTGGAGCTGCCGGCAGCCTTAGCCGGAGTGCATAATGTCTTCCACATATCTCAGTTGCGGAAGTGTTTGAAAGTTCCAACGGAGATTCTCACGGGAGACATAGCAGATCTGAAGCCGGACCTCACTTATGTTGAGCGACCAACCCGGATAATTGATGAAAAGACTCGCGAGACCAGAAACCGGACGCTACGATTTTTCAAGGTGCTATGGGAAATCACACGTTCGACGAAGCTACATGGGAAAGCGAGGAGTATTTGCAGCGCAATCATCCGGAGTTGTTAGAGGCTTATATGTAGTAGTTGTCCTGTCCACATTGTCCTTAACCATGAATCTCGGGACGAGATTCTTTTTAAGGGGGGAGGAATGTAGAAGTCCCAAAACTTGTAAATAGAAAACTTGAGCTATGAATAAAGTTGAGTTTGAATACAAGAAATGGGACTTACAAAAACTTTTGTGTTCCTCATGAAAGTGTTGGCATGTGCAATAAAACTTTGAATTCAGTTTGAATTAAGAGGTGCACTTCAAAAAGAAGGAGGGCATGTTCAAAAGAGAAAATTCAAACTGTTGTTTGAAAAAGTGTATTTGCAATAGCCAACTCAAAGATCAGAGGACATATTTGAATTCCTCAGGTTCAAGTTGTGAAGGAGGCAAATTTTGAGCAAATTTGGAGGTGCCTTGATATGATTATCAAAGGGACTTGTAAATTTCATCTAAATTTGAATTCAAATTTGAAACTGAGGCAAAACAGGGCAAATTGCCAAATGACTTTGGAATTTGAGTTCCTCAGAGTGAAATGTGTAAAGTTACAAGAATTTTGGAGATATTTGGGAGAGGAGCTGTGGGCCCCAATGGTCATAGAGTGAGGGGAATAACTTACTGCCTAAGTCACTTATCTGTTTTGACTCGATCACCACGGGGTCTGCACCGAACGTCGCCGAGGGCGCTACCGCCACCTCCTGCTCGAGCTGCCCCCCCCCCCACGAGCATAAAAATGGCACTTTATGAAGCTCTCTACGGCTGAAAGTGCCGCACACCCTTGAACTGGTGTGAATCTGGCGAGAGAGTGATTTACGGGATTGATCTCGTAAATGAAGCAGAAGAGCGGGTAAGGCTTATTCAAGCAGATCTTAAAGCCACTCAATCCAGGCAAAAGAGCTATGCGGATAGGAGACGTCGTCCTCTGGATTTCCATGTTGGGGATCATGTATACCTCCACGTATCTCCGATGAAGGGCATTCACCAATTTGGAGTGAAAGGAAAATTAGCTCCGCGTTTTATCGGTCCCTTCATTGTCATTGAAAGGTGTGGACCCGTGGCATACCGTTTGGAGCTGCCGGCAGCCTTAGCCGGAGTGCATAATGTCTTCCACATATCTCAGTTGCGGAAGTGTTTGAAAGTTCCAACGGAGATTCTCACGGGAGACATAGCAGATCTGAAGCCGGACCTCACTTATGTTGAGCGACCAACCCGGATAATTGATGAAAAGACTCGCGAGACCAGAAACCGGACGCTACGATTTTTCAAGGTGCTATGGGAAATCACACGTTCGACGAAGCTACATGGGAAAGCGAGGAGTATTTGCAGCGCAATCATCCGGAGTTGTTAGAGGCTTATATGTAGTAGTTGTCCTGTCCACATTGTCCTTAACCATGAATCTCGGGACGAGATTCTTTTTAAGGGGGGAGGAATGTAGAAGTCCCAAAACTTGTAAATAGAAAACTTGAGCTATGAATAAAGTTGAGTTTGAATACAAGAAATGGGACTTACAAAAACTTTTGTGTTCCTCATGAAAGTGTTGGCATGTGCAATAAAACTTTGAATTCAGTTTGAATTAAGAGGTGCACTTCAAAAAGAAGGAGGGCATGTTCAAAAGAGAAAATTCAAACTGTTGTTTGAAAAAGTGTATTTGCAATAGCCAACTCAAAGATCAGAGGACATATTTGAATTCCTCAGGTTCAAGTTGTGAAGGAGGCAAATTTTGAGCAAATTTGGAGGTGCCTTGATATGATTATCAAAGGGACTTGTAAATTTCATCTAAATTTGAATTCAAATTTGAAACTGAGGCAAAACAGGGCAAATTGCCAAATGACTTTGGAATTTGAGTTCCTCAGAGTGAAATGTGTAAAGTTACAAGAATTTTGGAGATATTTGGGAGAGGAGCTGTGGGCCCCAATGGTCATAGAGTGAGGGGAATAACTTACTGCCTAAGTCACTTATCTGTTTTGACTCGATCACCACGGGGTCTGCACCGAACGTCGCCGAGGGCGCTACCGCCACCTCCTGCTCGAGCTGCCCCCCCCCCACGCGCAGGCGCCAGAGGCGGTTGACCCGGCGTTTATCCTCCCCACCGAGGCAAACACGAAGTCTTCCACTCGTGCTCGCGGGTTCTTCAGCTTCCGCGCCCGAAAAACAGCCGCCGGCGACGCCTCTGTTTTCCCTCGGCTGTCCACCAGATTGCGTCCTCTTCTGCTCGAGCCGTCCACACGAAAAGGGAGCGCATACGAGTGTACAAGATCCTCCACAGCTCGGCCCTGACGTTCCTGGCTCGTCGGGGCGCCCAAATCAACGATCAACGCGAGGTACTAACGCTCACCGGCGAAAGGGCAACTCGGGTCACCGTGGGCAGCTCATACTGAGGCTTTTCACGGCCTAGCAAGCACCCTCCGAGACGCGCCGGGACTTCACGCTGCTCTCCCCCGAGTTTCAGCCCGAGCCGTGCAACGTAGCTCGGGAATTTCCAGTTTTCCTCTCGGACGAGGAAAACCTACCCGCGGGTAAGAATTTCGGAAATCGACGCTTAATTCTCGGTTAAAGTTGTTTATTTTGCGCACAAAGGAGCTAGAGAGTATAGGGGAACCTTTTTCCTTCACAACTATAGCTTAGCAGTGAGTAGGGGCAGCTAATTTCGAGTTCGTCCATTGGCGGCCATGGCAGGAACGCGCGGGCGCACGGTGACAACCGGTTTGCCGCCATTTCGGAGCCAGGTTGAGGCCGAGCTGAGCTTGCCTGACCTCCACTGATGCTTTAGAGAGGATCCGCCGAACGTTTGGCGGGCTAGGGTGCTCGGGCCACGGCGCCAAAGCTGTACCGAGGGGTGCGCACGTCGCCGACCGGTTTCCGGTCGCCGGCAGTCCGAATGCACCGCACCGTTGGATTCCTCATGGGTGAAAACCCTCAGGCGGCAAGTACCGAGCCGGGAGACGGTCGGGAAGCCGACTCCGGCAAGCTCCGACGAGTCTCCGGCGAGGGGGCGGCGCGGGAAAAAGAGAACGGCCCGAGGTTGAAGACGACCGGCCGGTCCCACCTGTCAGTGGCGATATTTTAAATCTTCGATCCGCTGTGGCCCCCGGGATCCGGTGTGGTGGCGCAGGAAGGGTCCTTAGGCCCCGTGTGGGGTGATTCCAGCGGCTGACACGTGTAGGGTGGACCCACCGTCAGAGTTTGAATATTTCCCGAATTAATTTGAATTCCAGATTTAGTTCAAACTTAGAACCTCATAACTTTTCCTAGGAAGCTCCAGATTTAGTGATTCTAATTGGGTTGGATTCAGGATGAAAAGCTCCATCCAAATATTCAACCCAATTTGCATGAAAACCAATAAAAATTTCTGGAGAATTCATTAAAGTTTTTCAGCAAAAGAATTTTATAGGGAGTTTGATTCATCCAAAATTCCCCAAATTTTGTCAGGATATTCTTTAGGATATTAGGAGACTCCTGTAAAAGTTTCAGCTCATTTGGAGTTGATTTATTTAGAGTAATTCTAATTCCAAATTTCTGTATTCAAATAAATACAGAAACATTTTCTGAGAATTTCCAAAACTTGGAAATTCAGTTCTGGGCATTCCATAGCTCCAAAAATCCTAGGAAAATTCATGCATACTCCCTGAGCTATGTATGAAATTATAGTTCACTTGAATTTGCATGAAACTGCAAATTTAATCAGAATTAATTCTTTTATGCCTAAATTCTTAGGAAATTATTCTGGGTTCTCTACTCAGTGAAACATTCTGAATTTTGGTTCAGAGGACTTTCTTGTGACAAGGAACTCACAAGAAAATTTCCAGCTCCATTGGAGCCTGGATCAGTAGTGTTCTGTTCAACCAATTAGGTGATCACCACCCATGTGATGAGCCTCACTTCTCACTTGATGATAATGCTTAGACACACACCCAAATCACCACCCCCAGTGTTATTTTAAATTCTTGAACAGAGTTCCAGTTTTAAACTTGTCTTTAGCACTGGTTAGCAAAAGTTTTATGATTAAACTTGTATGCATATTCATAACGTGTAGTGTTTAAACGTGGATAAGTGAAGATTGGATCAAGAGACAAGAAGGCAGGGATTAAGCTTCAAGTCAGCAGAAACTAACTTCATAAACATCTGACTTTACTCACCTGCAAAACCAAGGCAAGCCCCGGTTTGCACTTAAGTTGTTTTTAAAGTTTTTTACTTTGTTCACTACTATGGGTCAAAGTTTGTATGTGCATTAGGTCAGGGATGTTTTATACCCCACTTGCATAACCAAAGATGAACCCTGAGGTCAAGGGTAGAGTTGTGTCATCGCTGTAGAATAAGGCCAGGTTAAATAGACTAGAGCATCCGGTAGAAGACGAGTAGTTGGAATCTACTCGCGAGCTATAGTCCAGAATATCATAAGTGTGGCTGGGAAAGGAAGCAAACTAAAGTTTACATTTATAAAGATGAGACCGGGCAGAGGGGTTAGGCAGCGACAAGACGAGGTCTTGGTCGAGTAGCTCTGTCTGTGTCGGTTAAGGACCGATGCGTGTGCCGCGTCCAGCAGCAAGTATTGAGTTGTGTACCGGATGCTTACTGATATATGGGAACCAGGAAACCGATGTACCAGGTTCACTGGATTGTAGAGGCATACCACATCGTCTCGTTAGACCTATGAGCCCGAGACGGCGCGACCGGTTCTACAGTTTAGTGTCCTGAGAAAGGTTGCCACATACGACGTAATGAAGGACGCCAGAGTTGGGTCTTCAGAGGCGGGCGTATGTGTCGAGTTATCCGGGTAGTGTTTGATTCGAATCACTGTCCCTCGTGGTTATTGAGTACCGCTTGCTCCCATGTTGTGACGTAGTAATCAACTTGTGTGGAAACAGTTTGCAAAAAGTATAATTGCTGTTATGATTATGTTAAGTTGCATGAAAACCATGTTTGAAGTAGAGATAGAGCAAACTAAATTTATTTTTCACCTTGGGACAAGTAACATTGGAATGAAGCCTTTCTTATTTGATGGTGGAGTTCCAATGTTGCTGGGCGCAAGGTCACTACTATTGTGGCTAAAAATGTGAAAGTTAAGGATGAACTCGTAGGCGAGTCTTTTCGCAAATTATAGGATCAGGTCTTAAGTTACCCTCATGTAGAGTTGCATGATTTAGGAGAGACGGTTAAGTCTTGCTGAGCCCTTGTGCTCACTCTTGCTATATAAGTGGTTTTGCAGGTAAACTTCGACGCTATAATGAAGGTTGTCCGGTGAGACTCGGGAACTCCCGAGTCGTGTGACACTTGGAGAACCTAGCCGCTGCCATGTCTTCGTGTTGCTAGCGAGAGGAGTCCGCGGGCTGGACCTCTTCTCGAGTGCCTCCTAGATATTCGACGTGAGCTGTTTATAGACTTCCGCTGTAGCTATTTTATGTAAAGTATTTACAAAGAACAGTTGTAAGCTTCAGCTTTGATTTATGTAGTACATTGTTCCTTATATGTGTGCTGTTGGTTGCCGCATAACACGGCACCACCCAATGCGATCCCGGGCGAGGCGGCACGACCCCGTGATGGAGGTCGGGCCCTCTCAACGTTTCACTGAATGGTTAATGGACAAAAATATACCATACGGAGACTCTGATGAAGAGGAAGCAATGAAGAAGTTAGCTTCTGGACCACCTGCTTTGGTGACATCATGGCAAGCATATGACATCAATAATTACACATTTTACACTAAGGAAAAAGATGGTAAGAGTGTTGCACAAAATAGTGGTGTTCATATAGAGCTTACGATCCACAAGGGCAGAAGACCACATACTTCGGGTTCATAGAGGAAATATGGGAACTCGATTATGGCGAAAGAATGCAAACTCCCGTGTTTAAGTGCCAATGGGTCAAACATCCTGATGCTGTGAAAGTGGACAACTACTGTCTGACACTGGTAGACTTGAACAAAGTGGGTTATAAAGATGACCCGTGGGTTCTCGCCGATCGTGTTGCACAAGTTTTCTATGTACAAGATCTATTAACTGAGAAGATGCACGTAGTTGTTTCTGGAAAGCAAAATATTGTTGGGGTTGAGAATGTGGGAGATAATGAAGTGGAATATAATCAATATGAAGATATGTACCTTTTCACCAATCCAGACAACATCAAACGCGTAGAAAGAAGCATTAAAAAGGATTTGAAACCCTATATGCGAGAAGATGTCAATGCTGGAAAAAATGTATGACATATATTTTATATATTTGTAATATTGTAGTGAAACTTTAATATTTTAATTTGACAAAAATTTTCTCTTTTAATATTTAAATTTTGACATGTTGGAATGCTTTAAAAAAATTAAAAAAATTCATACAGTGAAATATTGGCTTTGAGTTGGCCATAAACTTCAACAGTGAAACACACTACGCTTGAAGCCATGGCCGGCTGAGTGCTGCTTCATCTCCATGTGTACGTGTGAGATCTGTTTTTCTTCTGTTTGTGTGCGTATATAATTTTCCTCTGTTTTTCCTTCAAGTAAATACCGCCTATGAAAACATTTTGAACCACATGCACAAGGGCCCCTGGCCAGCGTGACAATCCCTGGCACGAGATCACCACTTCCAAGACCTATCATCACCGAGCTGCCGGTTGGAGGGGCTCCAGAGGCTCAAGCCAGGGGTGTGTCACTTCCTCCATCAAGCTCCAGGTACATCAACCAGCCAGAAACAGATGCTGGTGGCAGCAGTGGCTCGGAGCCAATCCATGAAACCGGCTGATGGATTCTAGAGCTTTTGGAGAGAAGGCAAGTTGTGCAGGAGATACTGCATTTGCGCAACATGACATTTTGGGGCCCTGTAATGCATGCTACCATGTGAGACTTGTTTTGTTGCTAGAACTTTTGTGGGATGGTGCATGCTACAATTTTCACAGGCGGTTCTATACCTACGACTAGCCACATGTGAAGAATCTTTATCACAGGCGGTTTGTAACGTAAAGGGTATCTGCCTGTGATAACTCAATTATCGCAGGCAGTTCTTTACCTACGATTGTCCGCCTGTGAAGAATGTTTATCACAGGCGGTTTGTAATGTAAGATTATCCTCCCGTGTAACTCTAAGGACGCGTGCACTACGCATGTTCCCCTCACGCGGTAACCGAAAAGGTAAGGCACGCACGCTCGATCGCTTCAGCCTCCTGTATTAATGGCCAATATTGCAAACGGCTCCTACTCCGCGGTCCGCATGTATTGTGCGGTCGTTGCCATTCACGCGCAGAATTCAAAGCGATCTGACCTCTCCTTCTCCGCACCATTATAACTTGCACCTTCCCCTTCTCTGCACAACCATCACAGTCTTCCTGTTCCCTCTAGTCTTCGTCTTCCTCGCTGCACTGTAGCCCTAGTCTCAATGGCACCACTGACGAAGCGCTCCCGACTATGCTCTCCACTCACCGCGCCTCCGTCCCTGGTTCCAACCACACCTCCGTCCTCGGCTCCAACCGCGCCTCCGTCCCCAGCTCCAACCGCACCTCCATCCCCAGCTCCAACTGCGGCTCTGTTCCCAGCTCCAACCACACCTTCGCCGCCATCCTGGATGGAATAGAGAGTGCACCTGCTTAGGAAAGTCGCTTTCCTAGAGCAGAGTCTAGTTGCCCTCAGGGCACAGGCAGACGACGACCTATCACCGTTGCGCCGGCAGATGGCGAAGGATGTATTTAATAGTACATCTGATGCCATGGAGCTTTTGGGTCTTGGTCACGTTCCAGTATGTACTGGAATGGACATCATGGCCCACTACCTCTTGGGGTTAAGCGCAATGGCCGCTTGTCTTGATGCGATGCGGGAGACGGTCGGTGAGGTGCTTGGGGTGGAAGGCAGCAGGAAGTTGTTGGAGGCGATCGCCGTCAAGTGTGGGGTTCTTCCGTCAGGTGGACCCAGCCCGTGTCATAGGGCCGTGCCGCTCGCCCGAGAATCGCATTGGGATGCGGCACCCAACAGCACACATATAAGGAAACTGTATTACATAAATCAAAAGTGGAAGCTTACAAGTGTTCTTTGTAAATAGTTTACATCAAATAGGTACAGCGGAAGACTACAATCAACTCACGTCGAATAACTAATGAGCACTCGAGAAGAAGTTCAGCCCGCGGACTCCTCTCGCTAGCAACACGAAGACATTGCAGCGGCTGGGTTCTCCATGTGTTACATGACTCGGAAGTCTCCGAGTCTCACCGGAAAACCTTCTTTATAAGCGTCGATGTTAACCTGCAAAACCACTCATATAGCAAGAGTGAGCACAAAGGCTCAGCAAGACTTAACCGTCTCTCCTAAAGCATGCAACTCTACATGAAGCTAACTTAAGACATAAACATATAGGTTGAATAAAGACTCCCCTACACGTTTATCCTTAACTTTTAGATTTTAGCCATCACAGTAGTGACCTTGCGCCAAGCAGCATTGGAACTCCACAATCAAACAAGAAACGCTTCAATCCAATGTTACTTGTCCCAAGGTGGAACATAACTTTAATTTGTTCTATCTCTACTTCATCAATGGTTTTCATGCAATTCGAATTAGCATAACAGCAATTAGGGCTTGCAAACTGTTATAACACAACTTGATTATTACGTCACAGCGCAACGAGCAAGCGGTACTCATATCCGCGAGGGACGGTCATTCGAATCAAACACTGCCCGGATAACTCGACACATACGCCCGCCTCTAAAAACCCAAATCTGGCGTCCTTCATTACGTCGTATGTGGCAACCTTTCGCAGGACACCCGACTGTAGAACCGGTCACGCCGTCTCGGGCTCATAGGTCTGACGAGACGATGTTGTATGCCTCTACAATCCAGTTAACCTGGTACATCGGTTTCCTGGGTCCCATATAGCAGTAAGCATCCGGTACACAACTCAATACTTGCTCCAAGGGCCGCACACGGCTCGGTCCTTAACCGACACAAGCAGAGCTACTCGACCAAGACCTCGTCTTGTCACTGCCTAACCCGCCTGCCCGGTCTCATCTTTGGAAATACAAACTTTAGTTTGCCTCTATCAACCATACCCGTGTGATCCTGAACTATAGTCGCAAGTAGATTCCAACTACTCGACTTCTACCAGATGTCATAACCTAATTAGCATGGCATTATTCTACAGCGGGGATACAACTTCTACCCTTGACTCGAGGGTTTATTTGGTCATGCAGTTGGAGTATAAAACATTCATATCCTAATGCACATACAAACTTTACCATAGTAGTGAACAAAGTATAACTTTATAAAACAACTTAAATGCAAACCAGAGCTTTTCTTGGTTTTGTAGATGACTAAGAATGTATATTCAGTTATTGAAGACCACTTGAGGCTTGATCACTCGCTTTCCTCCCTCTTTGATCTGCAGTTCGATTGCTTCAAAATCTTCCCGTAGATGCTACACGTTATGAATATGCTTATGTATTTAATTGTAAAGCTTTTGCTATCAAAGTCTAATGACAAGTTTAAAAACCAGAACTCTGTTTAAGAATTTAAAATAACACTGGTGCTAAGGTTTGGTCTTGGGTTAATCACCATGATCAAGTGCTAAATGTTTTTCCCCACTTATGTTTTGATCACCTAAAGAGGTTAACAGAACAGGGATGATTCAGAGCTCCAATGGAGCTTAAAATGTTCATTTGAGTTCCTTGTCACAAGAAAGTCATCTGGACCAAAAATTAGCACTTTTCACTGAGTGGTTTATTCATAACAATTCTCTGAGAAATTAAGCAAAAAGGAATTAATTCTGAAGTAACTCACCTGTAAATTTCAAACTTGGAGAACTAAAATTTCAATTATAGTTCATAGAGCCTGCATGAATTTTCCTAGGATTTTTGGAGCAAAGAATTTCCCAGAACTGAATTTCCAAATTTTGGAACTTTTCTGAAAATGTTTCTGTATTCAATTGAACACAGCAGCTTGGAATCAGAATTAGCCTAACCAAATCAACTCTAAATGAGCTGAAATTTTTACAGGAGTTCACTAACATACTAGAGAATATTATCGCAAAATTTGAGGATTTTTGGATGATCCAAACTCCCTCTAAATTTTTTTCTTAAAAGATTTAAAGAATTTTCCAGATTTAAATAATGACTTTCATACAAAATGGATTGCATATTTTGTTAGAGTTTTTCAATCTGAATCCAACCCTATTTGAATCACTAAATTTGGAGCTTCCTAGCAAAAGTTATGCCCTTCCAAAGTTTGAATCAAATCTGGCATTTGAATTAAACCGGGAAAAGTTTAAATCCCTTACAGCGACTGACACATGGGCTAGCCCCCATCTTCGTCTACCTCCAGCCCCCGCGCCCGCCCGCTGCCTGGCTCGCCGGAGAGCTCGCCGGGAGGGGGTTCCCGTGCCCCGAACTTGCTAATTTTCGCCCCCTCTACGTAGTTTTGTGCGGGGAACACGTTGCTGGCCTTTCCTCGGACCAAAGATGGCCGGAAACCTACGCGCGACAGTGACCATGGCTTTGGCATGTCTGGCGACGTAGCTAGGGCGCTGTGATGCACCAAACACATCGCCGTTTGCTCGTACAGCATCACTGCACCGAGGAGAACACGTATCTACCCGCTGATCTCACGAAAACTCGTCGGAAATAGGACCTTACCGTTGGGCTAGGTCGAAATCCGGCGAATTTCGGGAAACTCGATGAACAGTGGCTCTGCTCGATGGTTCTCGGAGGTTTTTTATCCCCTGAGCTCGTACGGATGTCTAGTAGTAGGTTGCTAGGTTATGTGTTGAGTGGTGCAACATGTGAGAAGAATTTTCCGAGTTTCTCGCCGTGGTTCATATTGCATGTCGGCGGGAAAAGCAAAATTATGGCAAGCACGGATCGTGACAATCTGCCGGTGTTGCGGTGTTGCGGCAACCTTTTTTACTTTTGAAGCTCGGTGGGAGGTGAACTGTGGTGAGCGGGCAATGTGTTCTTGTGGCCGGCGGCTCACTGTGGCGTCGATGGACAAACCGAGCTCGGTGCCGAGTTCCAGTGGAAGAAACGTCGGGCTCTTGTGCCAGACACCTCGAGGAGGACACGGCGACGCCGTGGGGAGGCTCAGCTTGGCGTGCAACCTGTCGAGATGGCCGGGCGCCGGTGGACCGGTGATGGCGGTTTGTCGGAAGCTGAAACACTCGTGAGGGAAAGCAGCAGCGAGGTAGCTCGAGAGGCAGTCAAGGAGCACGTTTTTGCCAAGTGCTGGGTGGCTGAGAAGATCTTATCAGTGGGATGAGGCGTTTCTACATGGGCTCGGGTAGAAGCAACATGCTCTGGTGCCGGCTACCCCGCTGTCGAACACTGAACAAAGGCAACACAGAGATCGGTTGCTCAGTTGATCTTTTGAGTACCACTGCCAAGTGGGTCCCACACTCCCCCTTATCTCTCCAAAACCTCTCAAAATTGGCAACTGACAAAATTCAGTTGTGTGGGGCTACAATCTGAACTAAATTTGGATACTTGAGCAAATTTCATCCAAATTTAAATTTGTATTTGAATTCTTTGCGAATTTAAGTCCTTTTGGAAAATGGGTAGCAAAACATCTCCAAAATTCATAAAACTTTGCATACCCACTAATTTTCACCTAAGGAATTCAAATATGAAATCTGATTTTTGGTTTGGCTGCTGCAAATGAGCTTTTTAACACAACAGTTTGCAGTTTCTATTGTGGTTCCCTCATTTGAAATTTAAATTGAACATCTAGTTCACAAATCTGATCTTTAAACTTTCAATTGCACATGGACTCCAAATATGTGGTTTTGTTCCACCTAGGGTCCAAGCATCTAAGTAACCCTAAGCTTGTTTAGAAGAGCTCTCATGTGAATTATAATATGTGGAAAAATTTAAACAAGTCCCATTTCTTGAATTTGAACTCAACTTTATTCACATCTCAACCTTTCCATTTACAAGTTTTTGGGACTTTTACATTCCTCCCCCCCTTAAAAAGAATATCGTCCCGAGATTCACAATTAAGAACATTGTGGGGAGGACAACTATCGGACATATGCTTCTAATAGTTCCGAATGATTGAGTTGTAAATACTCCTGGCTTTCCCATGTAGCTTCGTTGGACGTGTGATTTTCCCACAGCACCTTGAAAAATCGCAGCGTCCGGTTTCTGGTCTCGCGAGTCTTTTCATCAATTATCCGGGTTGGATGCTCAACATAAGTGAGGTCTGGCTTCAAAGCTGCTATGCCTCCCGTGAGAATCTCTGTTGGAACTTTCAAACACTTCCGCAACTGAGATATGTGGAAGACGTTATGAACTCCGTCTAAGGCTGTCGGTAACGCCAGATGGTAGGCCACGGGTCCACATCTTTCGATGACAGCGAAGGGACCAATAAAACACGGAGCTAATTTTCCTTTTACTCTGAATCGGTGAATTCTCTTCGTAGGAGATACGCGGAGATATACGTGGTCTCCAACTTGGAAGTTCAGAGGACGACGTCTCTTATCCGCATAGCTCTTTTGTCGAGACTGGGCGGCTTTAAGATTTGCTTGAATAAGCCTTACCCGCTCTTCTTCTTCATTTACGAGATCAACCCCGTAAATAATTCTCTCGCCAGATTCACACCAGTTCAGGGGTGTGCGGCACTTCCGGCCGTAAAGAGACTCATAAGGTGCCATTTAATGCTCGTTTGATAACCGTTATTGTACGAGAACTCCACCAATGGTAAGTGATCATCCCATCTCTTACCGTGGTGGATGGCACACACTCTTAGCATATCTTCAAGTATTTGATTCACCCTCTCACTTTGCCCATCGGTTTGAGGGTGATATGCGGAGCTTTGAATCAATTTGGTTCCCAAGGATGCGTGTAGCGGCTCCTAGAAACGGGCTACGAACAACAATCCTCTGTCGGACACAATGGTACGGGGAGCTCCATGTAAGCACAAGATTCGTGCTATATACAACTCCGCATACTGCTTGGCACTGTATTTGGTATGCACAGGGATGAAGCATGCTGATTTGGTTAACCGGTCAACGGTTAGCCAAATTGAATCATGGTGGTGGGAGGTCATCGGCAACCCAACAATGAAATCCATACTCAAGTCTTCCCACTTCCATGCCGGTATTTGCAGTGGTTGCAGCAGGCCGACTTCTTCACATGGTCGGCCTTAACTCTTCGACACGTATCACATTCTGAAACATACTTTGCAACATCACGTTGCATTCGTGTCCACCAAAACTTTTTCCGGAGGTCTTGGTACATTTTATTTCTGCCCGGGCGAATGGAAAATTTGGACAAATGAGCTTCATCCAAAATTTTCTTCCGCAGCTTCATATCACGGGGTACAACTATCTGGTCCTTGAACCATAAGGTATCTTCATCATCTTACTGGAAACATTTCATTTCCCTGTTCTTCAATCTTCTTTTAATATGAGACATGCTCTTGTCTCGCTTTTGAGCTTTCATAACCTCCTCTTTTAATGTGGGTATGAGAGCTACATTATGTAGAGCTCCATATGGAACCAAGTAGAGACTCGGTTCTTCCTCTTCGACCAGCGTAATGGTCAGATTATGAATATGAGATTTCTGTCTGAGTGCATCGGCAACCACATTTGCCTTGCCCGGATGATAATGAATTTCAATCTCATAGTCTTTGATCAGCTCCAACCATCGCCATTGTCGCATATTCAACTCTTTTTGAGTGAATATGTACTTCAAGCTTTTGTGGTCGGTGTAGAGATGAACCAGATTTCCCAATAGGTAATGTCAACACATCTACAGAGATAATACCACGGCAGCAAGCTCAAGATCATGAGTTCGATAATGTTGTTCATGATTCCGTAATTGCCGTGATCCATATGCGACCATGTGTCCTCCTTGCATGAGTACACACCCAAGTACGATGCCAGACGCATCTGTGGGGGCCACCCCGTGGTTCACCCACTCCAGGATCGCATAGGGTGGTGCCGTGCGATGCGGCACCCAACAGAACACACGAAAAGATTAGAGAACAACATACAAACTTTTATTTAATGTAAAACAGCGGAAGTCCTTTTACAAAATATAACTATACAGCGGAAGTAATGTACATTAGTAGCCTCTCATCCTAACTATGCAAAAGTGCAGCCGTCCAGCCCGGGGATGCTACACGCTAGCAGCATGGAACCGGAGAAATCACGGCGGCGTGCAGGGCTCCATCTCAGCCGTGTACCCTGACAGGGGCATCGCCTCATCCTCGGAACCCTCCTCATAGCTCTCACCTGCATACAACTCAAATATTGCAACCGTGAGCACGAAGGCTCAGCAAGTCTTAACCGTCAACCCTAGGCATGGAACTCTACGTGCAAGGATGTGTAGGGTAGGAAAGGACTTTGCAATAAAGACACGCCTATAAGTTGATCCTTACTTTCAGTTTTTATAGCAGCAGATTCATGTGCCTTAGGCAGCCCTCACATCGGAAGTCCACAATCAAACAAGAAACGCTTTCCTCCAATGTGGTGATGCCCAAAGCGGAAAGTAAACTTAATTAGCTCTACATCTATAGCAAACATGGTTTCCAAAACATTACTCTATCATCACAGCATATTATCATTCAACTGGCTTACTTTACTTCTTACTACGTCACAAAACAGTGAACAAGCGGTACTCAAATAACCGCGAGGGACGGTGATTGCAATCAGGAGACACCCGGACAACACGTTGCATACACCCACTTTCAGAAGCGTGATTCCACACCCCTTCCTACTCTGTTGTATGCAACCACCTTTCAAAGGCAACCCAAACACCGAACCGGTCCATCCATAACGGGTAGGAGGTCCCCGCATGGAGCGTGACTGTGCCCACCGGCAGATTTACACCATGCTACCCTCAACCCACTCCTATTTACGGTTGGGTAAGCCTCGGCACCCAGGTTAACCATTTACATCGGTTTCCTGCTTATGTCAGTATGCCATCCGGTACTGTTCGATACTTGTTCAGCAGGCCCGCACACGACTCGGTCCTCAATCGACACCAACAGGGCTACGCACGTGAGACCTCCGCTCACTGCTTCCTATCCCCCCTGCGGGGTCTCATTTTCACCACTCTTAAGCCATTTTCTATTCTGACCAAACTGTGTGATAAACCTTACCGGGCGAGTAGATTCCAACTACTCGACTTCTACCGAGGTCCTAAGCATATTAGCAGGGCCTTGTCTACTTGTCGGTTTTGTAATCTACCCAACCCTTCATAGGATTTAAAAGGTTATGCAAGTGGGGTTTCAAACACCTTAACTCTAATGCAAACATTCACCCTAGACATAAGTGATACAAATAAAGAATTTTATAAAAGGTACTTAAGTGCAAACCGGGGCTTGCCTGGTTGCGAGTTAGATGGGAAGTCAACTTCAGGTGGCAGGACGTCCAAAGGCTCCGGTGCGTCCTCAACTTCGGTCACTAAATGAAATGTAGCAAAATAGATGTATAAGTATTAAGGATTTATAAGAATTGAACTACTATTCATAGCTATTGCTATTTAGGATCTTTAATTGGCTTTGGGAATTTTACAGTGGATACTAGGCCCTATAAGGATGATTTGAGCCAAATTTGGAGACATGTCATTGCATAATGTAGTCTTTAAAATTCCTACAAGTACAATGCTTATCTGAATTTCGAGCCCAAATCAGGAGCTTTGATATAGCTAGAAATGTAAGATCTGATTAGGGTAAGTCTCCATGGTTCCAACAAAATTTGTTTCACCATTTTAGGAGCTACCATCAGAGAGATATGAATTTTTGAAGTTTGGACAGGAGTGCTGAACAATTTCTGTTTACATTTGAATTTCCAAATAAAGGCTGAATTTGGGAAGGTAATTTGACCTATCAAATGAACTCCAATGAAGCTCAAATTTTTACTGGAGATCGGCAATGTCATGAGGAACTTCCTGGCCAAATTTGAAGAAATTCCATAACAGAGATATTCTGGACTAAATTCCCAAAGATTTAACTTTGATGAATCTTGGAGAAATATCCAGAGATCTTCAGATCAATTTCTTTGCATTTCTGCAGAGTTATGACTGAGAGAAATCCAACAAAATTTGTTTCACGAATTTTGGACATCCCTACAGAAAGTTATGGAGGTATGAAGTTTGAACCAATTTTCTGGAAATCAATTCTATGATTTTTAGCTAATTTATTTAATCCTGAGATAACCTACTGATTAAGCCCTCCAAATAAGCTCCAAAAATCCTAAAATTTTTACTGGAGGTCAGGCACTATGAAAAGGACTAGCTTCCCAAATTTGGGAATATTTCATAAAGAATTGCTCCTGTAATAAATCCCTAAAAAATTTAATAAAAACAATTCTACAGAAATTCCTGGGCATTTTCATAGCATGAAATTTGTTCCTCTGTAAAGTACTACTACTAAGGATTCAGACAAAATTTGTCTCACCCTTTTTGGAGCTGTATACACAAAGTTATGAATTTTTCAAACTGTGATAACTCTATGTTTAAAATCTACACAGAGACTTAACAGGGGGCCCATTGGTCAGGTCCTTCTTCAACCTCCCGCCAGAGGCGCGCGTGCACACCAGTTCAAATCGTGGCACGGCTCGTTCTCCCTCATTTCTCCACCAAATTAGCTCTGGTTTCGCCCTACATGCTCCTGGGAACATGGCGCAGCTGCCGAGCAAGGTTTCCACGCATGAAAACGGCCGAAAATAGGCCGGCACCGGTGGGGCGGCTCGGGAGCTCAGCATCAACGCGTTCTGGCGCGTCCGAAGCTTCTCCCGGTGAGCTACCTTGCCCTAAAGCATCACCAATGATCGGGGAACATGGAACACAGGCTAAACCTTGAAGCAAATGGCCGGAACATAGGGTTCACCGGAGGACCGACCCGTTTTTGCCTCCACCAGCGATTTCTCGTCGCCCGGGGCGTGTGGTCGATGGTTTGCTGCGGTATTTGGCGTGGGAGGGCGCTAGGATCACTAGTTTCTGTGGCTTGAATTGTAGAACCGATGATCAACCACGTTGGACGAATTTACAGTTTTGGTTTGGGGCTGTTCTTCACGTGTACCGGCGCCAAAATCCAAATTCCGGCAAGACAGTGATGGGGAAGGGCAAGGGGACTGCGGTAGCATGATCTACACACCTTGGCACACCATAGGGAGGTGCTGGACGTGCGGAAGAGACGTTGGGGCAGCCGGAAGACGTGAAGCAGCAATGTAGACCCGAGCAGACCAGCGTGGCTCTGTGTTCTTGCTTGTGCACTCGAGCAGAGGGCTGGGAAGCACGTCGGTTGAAGACCGAAAGGACAAAGTGAAATGTTCTGCTGCTGTGGCGTGGAGGGCTGAGCAGATAGCCGTGGCAACAGGAGGTGGCAAGGTGTTTCTCGGGAGCGGGTTGCAACCGAGAGCTGTCGAGCTCTCACTGTTCGACGAAATTCTGCAGAGGCGGTGGACATTTGTGTGGCTGACAAAGGGGTCCCACCACCTCTAATTTCTATCCAATTTCCACTGATATTTCTTCCCCAGCAACTCAACATTTAAGGCTAGACTTTCACAGTAAGTCATGGTTTAAACTTTCTGAATTCAAATGATTTGAATTCTGGTGTGAAAGTTTGAATTGTATTTGACCATTTGAATTTGAAATGAAGTTTGAATTCTCCATTTTGTATTGCCTCAAAAATATAGCAAACCAGCTCCAAAATTCCCAATTTTTGGCATGGCTGCTCATTCAAAGGTGGTGAACACAATTGTGAAACCCAATTTTCAAATTGATGGGATTGGAATTTGAAACTGAATTTGAAATTCAGATTAGAGGGCTTTTCCTTTTAATCCCAAACAAATATTGAAACTCCTCCAAATGAGCTGAAATTTGGAAGGGTGAATATTTGAACTATGAAGATCCAAGTTATGAATTTAGATCTCCATGTTTGGAAGTTTTGGGAAGTCTAAACCCTCTCTTTGAACTTACCCCATTATAATTCAAAGTTTTAATTCCCCTCATTTTTCATAAGTGTACATGAGCTGAATTTTCTTGCTACCACTTTTGGGTATTTTACATCCCTCCCCCCTTAAAAAGAATCTCGTCCCAAGATTCCAAAGGAAAAGTAAAGTGGGGCAAACCTTACCGGGTATATGATGATAGCAAGTCCGGATAATACGCTCGTAGATAATCCTCGCTTTCCCATGTCGCCTCATCAGCGGTATGGTTACTCCACAAGACCTTGTAGAACCATAAGGTCCGGTTTCTTGTGGCACGAGTCTTTTCATCGATGATCCGGATTGGATACTCCATGTACGTGAGGTCCGGTTGAAGAACTTCTATGTCTTCAGTGCGGATTTCAGCGGAGGGTTTGAGGCATTTCCTCAGCTGAGAGATGTGGAAGACGTTGTGAATTCCTGCGAGCGACGCCGGTAAATCTAGGCGATAGGCCACGGATCCGCATTTTTCAATAACGGTGAACGGATCAATGAACCGCGGCGCAAGTTTACCCTTCACTCCGAAATGGTGAACTCCTTTCATCGGAGACACACGGACATACACATGGTCCCCGATGTTGAAGTGGAGAGGACGGCGTCTTTTATCCGCATAGCTTTTCTGACGAGATTGAGAAGCCTTGAGGTTGGATTGT
This sequence comes from Neostapfia colusana, assembly GCA_030760725.1. NCBI lineage: Eukaryota > Viridiplantae > Streptophyta > Magnoliopsida > Poales > Poaceae > Neostapfia > Neostapfia colusana. The sequence continues at coordinate 42,011,093 of JASWHV010000001.1, read as the reverse complement.
ATCACTCGCACTCGTTCTTCAGCTTCATTCACCAGTTCAATGCCGTAGATGACTCGCTCGCTGGACTCGCACCAGTTGAGAGGTGTGCGACATTTCCGGCCGTAGAGAGCTTCATACGCCGCCATCTTGATGCTAGCTTGATAGCCATTGTTGTAAGAAAAGTCCGCCAACGGCAAATGATCGTACCAATTCTTGCCGTGGTGAATGGCACATGCGCGTAGCATGTCTTCAAGCACTTGATTCACCCGTTCAGTTTGACCATCTGTCTGCGGGTGATACGCGGAGCTTCGGATCAGTTTGGTCCCCAATGATGCATGCAGCTGTTCCCAAAACCGAGAGACAAACAGCGCACCGCGATCTGAAATAATGGAGCGGGGAACACCGTGCAAGCATAAGATTCTTGCAATATAAACCTCCGCATATTGCTTGGCCACGTAACTGGTACGTACAGGAATGAAATGAGCCGACTTGGTTTAGTCGATCGACTATCACCCAAATCGAGTCATGTTTGTGAGACGTGAGAGGTAATCCGACTATGAAGTCCATGCTGATATCCTCCCACTTCCACGCCGGAATGTTCAATGGTTGCAGCTGTCCGGCTTTACGCATATGGTCGGCTTTCACCCGCCGACACATATCACATTCGGATACGTACTTTGCGATTTCTCTTTTCATCCGCGTCCACCAAAACCTTGTTTTCAGATCTTGGTACATCTTGTTGCTGCCCGGATGAATAGAATACTTGGACAAATGAGCTTCGTCTAATATTTTCCTCCGAAGCTTCATGTCGCGGGGTACCACTATACGGTCTTTAAACCATAGTGTACCGTTATCATCTCTTCGGAAGCATTTCATTTCGCCATTCTTCATCCTTCTCCGAATGTGCGACATTCCCACGTCTTTCTTCTGCGCTTCCATAATCTCCTCTCATATTGTAGGGACGAGAGCAAGATTATACAATGCCCCATATGGAACCAAGTACAGACTCGGCTCCTCCTCTTCAAGTGGGGTGATGGACAGACTGTTGACATGGGATTTGCGGCTTAAGGCATCGGCAACCACGTTTGCCTTCCTGGGATGGTAGTGAATGTTGATCTCATAGTCTTTGATCAGTTCTAGCCATCTCCGTTGCCACATATTCAACTCCTTTTGAGTGAATATATATATTTCAGACTTTTGTGGTCGGTGTTGAGGTGCACTAAGTTCCCAAGCAAATAGTGCCTCCACATCTTCAAGGCCAATACCACAGCAGCGAGCTCAAGATCATGAGTCAAATAGTGCTGCTCGTGGTTACGAAGTTGACGTGAGCCATAGGCGACCACTCTTCCTCCTTGCATCAATACACAGCCAAGCCCGATGCCAGACGCATCACAATATACGTCAAATGGCTTGGTTGTATCCGGTTGAGCTAACACCGGGACTGTTGTAAGATGCTTCACTAATGCTTGGAAAGCTTCTTCACAAGCTGAGCTCCAAACATATTTGATCCCCTTTTTCAACAGTTCAGTCATCGGCTTAGCAAGCTTGGAGAAATTTGGTATGAATCTCCGATAATATCCTGCTAACCCGAGGAAACTCCTAACTTCATGGACTGATGTGGGGGACTTACATTTCAGCACTTGTTCAATTTTGCTTGGATCAACTGCAATGCCTTCTGCAGAAATAATGTGACCAAGGAATGGCACTTGGCTGATCCAAAACTCGCACTTGCTGAACTTAGCATAAAGCTTATGGTCTCTTAATCACTAAAGTATGATATGCAAGTGTTTGGCGTGTTCTTCTTCAGTCTTGGAGTAAACCAAGATGTCGTCTATGAACACCACCACAAACTTGTCCAACTCCGGCATGAACGCTGAGTTCATGAGATACATGAAGTGTGCCGGGGCGTTGGTGAGACCAAAGGACATGACGAGGTATTCATACAACCCATATCTCATCGAGAAGGCCGTCTTTGGGATATCCTCCGCTCGGATCTTGATTTGATGATATCCGGAGCGAAGATCCATCTTGGAAAATACACTCACACCCACAAGTTGATCGAAGAGGATATCAATGCGGGGAAGTGGATATTTATTCTTGATGGTGAAGGCGTTGAGAGGTCGGTAGTCCACACACAACCTCAAGGTTTCATCCTTCTTCTTCACAAACAGCGGCGAGCATCCCCATGGCGAGGAACTTGGTCGAATGAAACCCTTCTTCATCAAATCGTTGAGCTGCTCCTTTAGTTCAGCCAGCTCATTCGGAGCCATCTTATATGGTCTCCGTGAGATTTGTGTCGTCCCAGGTACGAGTTCAATCTTGAACTCGACATCTCTTTCGGGTGGCATGCCCGGAAGATCATCCGGAAAGACATCCGGGTATTCACGGACCACACGAATATCCTCAAGTTTCGTGGCTTCCGTGTTATATGTGGCTGGGGTTTCTTGAACCAAACGGTCAAGAATAAGAACATGTGGTTCATGAAGTGGAGAGTTTAAACTAACCACACGTGGAATGATGTCAAGAACAGCACCATGGCGATGTAGCCATGACATTCCTAAAATGACATCAAGTTTTTGACTCTCTAACATGATTATAGATGTCGGATATAGATTCCCACCCAACTGTAATGGTGCTCTGTAGACCATTCTATCAGCTGTTATTTTCCCACCCGGAGAACATATCAAATATGAATTATTTGTGGGAATGATAGGCAGTTGATATTTAATAACATAAGACTGACTTATGAAATTATGGGTGGCACCGGAGTCAAAAAGTATGACTACGGGATGATCTAGGTAAGAGAACGTACCCGCGAGGATGGGTTCGCCTTCCGGTACGTCTTCGATAGCTAAGTGGTGGACGTTGCCGGGTTTTGGTGCTGGTTTCTTGGGCTGATTGCGGGGCTGATTAGCACCCTGATATGGTGCTGCACCCCTGCCCTGTCGCGGCTCGGGGCAGTCCCTCGAAATGTACCCGACACGGCCACACGTATAGCACGTGTAAGGTGTCGTGGTCCCGCCGACTTGAGGACGGAATCCCGGTGCACGCTGTTGAAACTGGGGTGCACGCGGGACCATCCTTTGCTGCTGCTGTTGCTGTGGTGGATACGTCAGTCGAAAGCCAGGCGCATTATATTGCCGACCGCGAAACTGAGGCGGTCACGCCGGTGGCTGCCATCTCTGACCGGATGGTGAACGATATACCACGCGGTATTTCTGTGGCATTCCACCACTGCTGCTCGTCAGCGCGCTGCGTTTCCTCTTGTCAGAACCGCGCTCGCGCTGAGCATTCTCCTGTAGAATCGCGTCATTAACTAGGTCGTTGAATGTGCCGCGATTGCTCTGGGCGAGATGGACCTTCATCTTGGAGTTCAGGCCCCGGAAGAACGCATTGCGCTTGTTGTCTTCCGTGCCCACAAATCCTGGCGCATACTGCGCCAGCCGGTTGAATAACCTGGAGTACTCATGAGCACTCCTCTCGCCTTGTCGTAGCGCCAGGAACTCCTGGAGCTTCATTTCCATCACACCGGGAGGTATGTGATAGGCGCGGAATGCCTCCCGGAACTCCGTCCATGTGACGGCATGGCCAGCCGGTAAGGAGGCGGTGTAGTTCGCCCACCAGGTACCGGCTTCTCCTTGAAGCTGTTGCGCTGCGTACAGCGCCTTCTGATGTTCGGTGCATCGTAGCAGTCCGAACTTTGCCTCCAGAGTGCGGATAAAGCTGTCCGCCTCCAAAGGTTCTTCGGCCTCCGTGAAGACCGGTGGATGGGTCGCCATGAATTCTGAATACGAGCTTTGTTGGGGCTGGCGTTGCCCATTGTCTTGGCGTCCTCCCTGATGGGACGCATTCTGCTGCACCAACATCCGCAGTAACTCGGTTTGCTCGTCGCGCGAGCCGAGCACTGCAGCGAGAACCTCCGCAAGTTTCCTTGGAAGTTCTGGCGGTGGAGGAGGTGGTTGCTGCTGCGTCGTAGTCTGCTCCGTAGGTGGAGACTCATCACCACGAACTTGACTTGGACCTCCCTCCTCTTGCATTGAACGTGTCCGCACCATTCCGCATTCATACCATTCAAACGATCAGCACATGTGGGTTTAGCTCATCCAGTCTATACAATAGTAATGCGAGAATGGGATAAACAATGCGCATAACAATCACACATATGGATAAAGTATAAACTTTATGCACCATATACATCCCTGGACCGTGTCATACGATCGAGTTCCAAAGTATTGAACTTTATGGGTTAAAAGTTCATTTCGACCATCGGGGTCACCACGGGATGTTAAGTGTGTTAGCATGCGTAATTCCTCGCTATTGTATTGGACCCAAACATGTACTAACTCGAAGTGATATGTCAAATGCATAAACCCTTCGACTCCAACTCGCTGTTTTACAACAGCCACTGGACGTCAAACTGTGAAACTAAGTGTTTTGGTTGAAATACAGAAAATTCCAGAGAGCATTTGGTCTGCCCTGTTTTTGGACAGTACCTACTCATTTGAGATTTTCATCCCTTTGGAGGGAGATTTTGTTCTGGAACTCTACAGAAAAATTGTAGAGGACTTCAAAACCTTTCCAGAATGGTATCCCACACCTCCATTGGAACAACCAATATTAAGTTATGCCCTGTTCAATTTCAGCAAAATTTCTGCCGAAAACAGGGGAGATTGTTCCTAAGTTTTTGAGATTGAATCTATACTCCCAATTGACTCTTAGTTCAATATAGGCGTTTACTAACCCCTAAATGAATTTCTAAACTTCATTGTGACTCTTTTCTTTGAAAATAAACTTTTATGCAGTCGGTACTACGTTTCCTCACCAAAGAAAAATCCTAAACCGGTATTCCGGCATATACGTGTCAAATGGTGGAACTAAAGTCGTCACTCACAAACGGTTTCTACACGTCATGCACTAACGTGGTTAGTGTACCTGCAGAAAAACACACAATAATGATGCACACAAAGGTTTTAACATTGCAGGCAGTTCCATATCGTAGTAAAAACATACGGTCCGTATTATTGCCATACGGATCGTCCTTGAGTCAAGCCACGTCTCAAGGTACATGGTGGTGTTTTCACACCACACGACGGGGAACCCGAGTAGAGAGCGAACGGGTCGTCACGGTTGGGAATTTTATCAACCCAATGGATACCACCTACTGCCTCATGACCGTTGAGGCACGCCGATGGCGAGCGCTGTGTATGGCCCTTTGAACATTGAACGTTCAAGAGTTGCATACTATCGTGTTGCTTACCACACGATGGGGTATTCTCACTTTTGCCTAAAGCACGTTGGAGATCAGCGTTTTCATATGCTCTCAGAACCATAGAGAGGTCCAGAGACTCATATTCACTACCGTGCCAAGCCACGGTATATCATTCCATACAATTACTCGTATGGCGAGTTACCGCAATTGATCCGCCTGCGGTGGCGTACCTTACCTCTTACCTGACGTCGGAGCATCGTTACAGAATGTATAACAAATATGTTAGCTTTCCACCATCATAACTAGTACTATCATAGACCTTATGTGGGCTTAATGACTAATCCTCACTCGACTACTTCTAAGTTTTCAAAATAAGCTATTTTTGAGCGTGCTATTCCCAATGCGGCTCTGATACCACGACTGTGGGGACCACCCCGTGGTTCACCCACTCCAGGATCGCATAGGGTGGTGCCGTGCGATGCGGCACCCAACAGCACACACGAAAAGATTAGAGAACAACATACAGACTTTTGTTTAATATAAAACAGCGGAAGTCCTTTTACAAAATATAACTATACAGCGGAAGTAATGTACATTAATAGCCTCTCATCCTAACTATGCAAAAGTGCAGCCGTCCAGCCCGGGGACGCTACATGCTAGCAGCATGGAACCGGAGAAATCACGGCGGCGTGCAGGGCTCCATCACGGCCGTGTACCCTGACGGGGGCATCGCCTCATCCTTGGAGCCCTCCTCATAGCTCTCACCTGCATACAGCTCAAATATTGCAACCGTGAGCATGAAGGCTCAACAAGTCTTAACCGTCAACCCTAGGCATGGAACTCTACGTGCAAGGATGTGTAGGGTAGGAAAGGACTTTGCAATAAAGACACGCCTATAAGTTGATCCTTACTTTCAGTTTGTATAGCAGCAGATTCATGTGCCTTAGGCAGCCCTCATATCGGAAGTCCACAATCAAACAAGAAACGCTTTCCTCCGATGTGGTGATGCCCAAAGCGGAAAGTAAACTTAATTAGCTCTACATCTATAGCAAACATGGTTTCCAAAACATTACTCTATCATCACAGCATATTATAATTCAACTAGCTTACTTTACTTCTTACTACGTCACGAAACAGTGAACAATCGGTACTCAAATGACCGCGAGGGATGGTGATTGCAATCAGGAGACACCCGGACAACACGTTGCATACACCCACTTTCAGAAGCGTAATTCCACACCCCTTCCTACTCTGTTGTATGCAACCACCTTTCAAAGGCAACCCAAACACCGAACCGGTCCATCCATAACGGGTAGGAGGTCCCCGCGTGGAACGTGACTGTGCCCACCGGCAGATTTACACCTTGCTACCCTCATCCCGCTCCTATTTACGGTTGGGTAAGCCTCGGCACCCAGGTTAACCATTTACATCGGTTACCTGCTTATGTCAGTATGCCATCCGGTACTGTTCTATACTTGTTCAGCAGGCCCGCACATGACTCGGTCCTCAATCGACACCAACAGGGCTACGCACGTGAGACCTCCGCTCACTGCTTCCTATCCCCCCTGCTGGGTCTCATTTTCACCACTCTTAAGCCATTTTCTATTATGACCAAACCGTGTGATAAACCTTACCTCGCGAGTAGATTCCAACTACTCGACTTCTACCGAGGTCCTAAGCATATTAGCAGGGCCTTGTCTACTCGTCGGCTTTGTAATCTACCCAACCATTCATAGGATTTAAAAGGTTATGCAAGTGGGGTTTCAAACACCTTAACTCTAATGCAAACATTCACCCTAGACATAAGTGATACAAATAAAGAATTTTATAAAAGGTACTTAAGTGCAAACCGGGGCTTGCCTGGTTGCGAGTTAGATGGGAAGTCAACTTCAGGTGGCAGGACGTCCAAAGGCTCCAGTGCGTCCTCAACTTCGGTCACTAAATGAAATGTAGCAAAATAGATGTATAAGTATTAAGGATTTATAAGAATTGAACTACTATTCATAGCTATTGCTATTTAGGATCTTTAATTGGCTTTGGGAATTTTACAGTGGATACTAGGCCCTATAAGGATGATTTGAGCCAAATTTGGAGACATGTCATTGCATAATGTAGTCTTTAAAATTCCTACAAGTACAATGCTTATCTGAATTTCGAGCCCAAATCAGGAGCTTTGATATAGCTAGAAATGGAAGATCTGATTAGGGTAAGTCTCCATGGTTCTAAAAAATTTGTTTCACCATTTTTGGAGCTACCATCAGAGAGATATGAATTTTTGAAGTTTGGACAGGAGTGCTGAACGATTTCTGTTTACATTTGAATTTCGAAATAAAGGCTGAATTTGGGAAGGTAATTTGACCTATCAAATGAACTCCAATGAAGCTTAAATTTTTACTGGAGATCAGTAATGTCATGAGGAACTTCTTGGCCAAATTTGAAGAAATTCCATAACAGAGATATTCTGGACTAAATTCCCAAAGATTTAACTTTGATGAATCTTGGAGAAATATCCAGAGATCTTCAGATCAATTTCTTTGCATTTCTGCAGAGTACTGACTGAGAGAAATCCAACAAAATTTGTTTCACAAATTTTGGACATCCCTACAGAAAGTTATGGAGGTATGAAGTTTGAACCAATTTTCTGGAAATCAATTCTATGATTTTTAGCTAATTTATTTAATCCTGAGATAACCTACTGATTAATCCCTCCAAATAAGCTCCAAAAATCCTATTTACTGGAGGTCAGGCACTATGAAAAGGACTAGCTTCCCAAATTTGAGAATATTTCATAAAGAATTGCTCCTGTACTAAATCCCTAAAGGATTTAATAAAAACAATTCTACAGAAATTCCTGGGCATTTTCATAGCATGCAATTTGTTCCTCTGTAAAGTACTACTCCTAAGGATTCAGACAAAATTTGTCTCACCCTTTTTGGAGCTGTCTACACAAAGTTATGAATTTTTCAAACTGTGATAGCTCTATGTTTAAAATCTACACAGAGACTTAACAGGGGGGCCCACTGGTCAGGTCCTTCTTCAACCTCCCGGCAGAGGCGCGCGTGCACACCAGTTCAAATCGTGGCACGGCTCGTTCTCCCTCATTTCTCCACCAAATTAGCTCTGGTTTCGCCCAACATGCTCCTGGGAACATGGCGCAGCTGCCGGGCAAGGTTTCCACGCATGAAAACGGCCGAAAACAGGCCGGCACCGGTGGGGCGGCTCGGGAGCTCGGCATCAACGCGTTCTGGCGCATCCGAAGCTTCTCCCGGCGAGCTACCTTGCCCTAAAGCATCACCAATGATCGGGGAACATGGAACACATGCTAAACCTTGCAGCAAATGGCCGGAACATAGGGTTCACCGGAGGACCGACCCGTTTTTGCCTCCGCCAGCGATTTCTCGTCGCCCGGGGCGTGTGGTCGATGGTTTGCTGCGGTATTTGGCGTGTGAGGGCGCTAGGATTACTAGTTTCTGTGGCTTGAATTGTAGAACCGATGATCAACCACGTTGGACGAATTTACAGTTTTGGTTTGGGGCTGTTCTTCACGTGTACCGGCGCCAAAATCCAAATTCCGGCAAGACAGTGATGGGGAAGGGCAAGGGGACTGCGGTAGCATGATCTACAAACCTTGGCGCACCTTAGGGAGGTGCTGGACGTGCGGAAGAGACGTTGGGGCGGCCGGAATACGTGAAGCAGCAACGGTGACCCGAGCAGACCAGCGTGGCTCTGTGTTCTTGCTTGTGCACTCGAGCAGAGGGCTGGGAAGCACGTCGGTTGAAGACCGAGAGGGCAAAGTGAAATGTTCTGCTGCTGTGGCGTGGAGGGCTGAGCAGATAGCCGCAGCAACAGGAGGTGGCAAGGTGTTTCTCGGGAGCTGGTTGCAACCGAGAGCTGTCGAGCTCTCACTGTTCGACGAAATTCTGCAGAGGCGGTGGACATTTGTGTGGCTGACAAAGGGGTCCCACCACCTCTAATTTCTACCCAATTTCCACTGATATTTCTTCCCCAGCAACTCAACATTTAAGGCTAGACTTTCACAGCAAGTCATGGTTTAAACTTTCTGAATTCAAATGATTTGAATTCTGGTGTGAAAGTTTGAATTGTATTTGACCATTTGAATTTGAAATGAAGTTTAAATTCTCCATTTTGTATTGCCTCAAAAATATAGCAAACCAGCTCCAAAATTTCCAATTTTCGGCATGGCTGCTCATTCAAAGGTGGTGAACACAATTGTGAAACCCAATTTTCAAATTGAGGGAATTGGAATTTGAAACTGAATTTGAAATTCAGATTAGAGGGCTTTTCCTTTTAATCCCAAACAAATATTGAAACTCCTCCAAATGAGCTGAAATTTGGAAGGGTGAATATTTGGACTATGAAGATCCAAGTTATGAATTTAGATCTCCATGTTTGGAAGTTTTGGGAAGTCTAAACCCTCTCTTTGAACTTACCCCATTATAATTCAAAGTTTTAATTCCCCTCATTTTTCATAAGTGTACATGAGCTGAATTTTCTTGCTACCACTTTTGGGGATTTTACAGCATCACAATAAACATCGAAGGGCTTGGTGGTATCCGGTTGAGCTAAAACTGGGGCTGTTTTGAGGTGTTTCACCAACGCTTGAAAAGCTTCTTCACATGGCTTGCTCCAATCATATTTGATGCCTTTTTCAGTACCTCCGTCATAGGTTTAGAGATTTTTTAGAAGCCCGGGATGAACCTCCGATAATATCCCGACAAACCTAAGAAGCTACGAACTTCATGGACTGATGTTGGAGACTTCCATTTCAGCACTTGTTCAAACTTGCTTGGATCAACAGCAATGCCTTCCGCTGAAATAATATGTCCAAGAAATGACACTTGGTTGATCAAGAATTCACATTTACTAAACTTTGCGTAGAGCTTGTGATCTCTCAGGCGTTGGAGCACAATATGCAAATGTTTAGCGTGTTCCTCCTCTGATTTGGAATAGACAAAGATATCGTCGATGAATACCACAACAAACTGATCCAACTCTAGCATGAACATCGAGTTCATAAGATACATAAAGTGAGCCGGAGTATTGGTCAACCCAAATGACATGACAAGATACTCATAGAGTCCGTATCTTGTCGAGAATGTTGTTTTTGGGATATCCTACATTTGAATCTAGATTTGATGATACCCCGGCCTTAAGTCCATCTTGGAGAAGACTTTAGCACCCACTAGTTGATCGAAGAGAATATCAATTCTCGGTAGTGGATACTTGTTCTTTATCGTCACATCATTTAACGGACTATAATCAACGAATAGCCTCAGTGTCTCATCCTTCTTCTTCACAAATAAAGCCGATCAACCACATGGTGACGAACTTGGATGAATAAACCCCTTGTCCATCAGATCTTTTAGTTGCTCCTTCAGTTCAGCTAATTCATTCGGAGCCATTTTGTATGGTCTCCGAGAGATCGGCGTGGTTCCTGCTATCAACTCTATTTTGAATTCCACCTTGCGCTCAGGTGGTAAGCCTGGAAGATATTCGGGAAACATGTCCGGATATTCACGGACTACCGGAATGTTTTCTAACTTGCAAGCTTCGGCATTATATACTTCTGGGACTTTGGAAACAGCTTTGCCGAGATACAACGTATGACACCCATGAAGTGGAGAGTCCAAATGAACACTCCGGTTCTCGATGTCCAGAACATCCCTACGGAAAGTTAACCATGATATTCCCAATATAGCATCAATTCCTTGATCTTCGAGAATAATGAGGGTGGTAGGATAAATTTTTCCACCCAAACAAAGTGGTGCTCTAGAAACAACTTCATTAGTCGATATGTCTCCACCTGGCGAATGAATAAGGTAAGAAACTTTTGTGATAATTGTGGAAATCTAATCCCGGATCACCGTCGCCTTGCTAATGAAGATTTGTGTTGCACCAGAGTCGAATAGAATGACAACCGACTTGTCATTTAAGGTGAACCTACCCACGAGAACTGGTCCTCCTTCGGGGAGATCGTCGACTGACACATAAATAACAGTTCCTACTTTGACAAGGCTTTTCTTTGCTGTCCAAGATCACTCTTTGTAACTGGAACCGCAGACATCATGTTGCCGCTCGGTTCAGTTGCTTCATTGACAATGTGTTCATTGTCAATTTGAAGTGGGATACCACTCGGTTCAGCTGAGAAATCACCCTGATCATCTTCAATACCTTGAGGGGAATAATATTCTGGTGCACATTGTTGGTACTGGGGTGCACGAGAAATCAATTGTTGCTGCGGTGGAGGTAAATAAAACCTCTCTGGAGTATAAGAGTCGTCATACTCCAAGAATGACTGCTCCTTTTGTGGAACCTCTCGACCGGAAGGTGAATGGATTACCCACCGATACTTTTGAGGCAGATGATTGCATTCAGCCTGTGATGAGTCCCTCTCCCTCTTTTCTTTAAGGTGGAGATTGGAATAATATTCCTGAGTAATAGCACAGCTAACAAACTCATCAAAATTCTTTTGCCTAACTTGAGCCAACTCACATCTCAGCCTAGCAGCCTGCCCTCGGTAAAAATGATAACCCTTCATAGCTGGTGATTTCACATAATCATGAACATATTGAGCTAAGCAATTAAACTCCTTCGCATACTCAATAACACTCATTTCCTCTTGTTCTAAATTCCAGAATTCATCAAGACTTGTTTCCATTATGCCCGCAGAAACGAAACGAGCACGAAATGCATCCTGGAACTCTATCCACGTGACACGATGCCCTTCTGGTTGGATAGCAAGGTATTCTGCCCACCAGGCTCCTGCAAAGCCGTGAAGCTGCTAAGCAGCAAATAGAGTCTTCTGAAATTCGTCACATTGGATCAATCCAAACTTGGACTCAATGACACGTAACCAATGATTTGCTTCACAATGGTCAGCCGCTTCGGAAAATACCGGCAGTTGTGTCGCCAAGAAATCCAGATAAGTGCTCAGGATTGGCATGTGATGTTGAGTGTGACACCCTCAATTTCGTATCCATGCATGCATAAATATTTCACATAGAGAAATATTTTAAAAGAAGTAGAACGGGAGAAAGAATCAAAAAAATGGTGGGGTATGGGAGTAAGATAGCTGAAAAGAGCTAATTCCAGTTCGCCGAGGAGCGCCGTCGACACTTCCCGCGGCCTGCTGACACGTGGCGCTTTCAGAGCTCATCCCTGCGGAGGGGGTGAGGTCCGGCACCGATGGCCGCGTGGCAGGCTAGGAGCTCGCCTCTGCGGAAGCGGCGAGGTCCGACCCGCTGGACACGTGTTGCCTCCAGGGCTCATCGCTGAGGAAAAGCGAGGACTAGCCTCGCTGGACACGTGTCGCCTCCGGAGCTAGTCTATGCGGAAAAGCGAGGCCCAACCCCGCGGGACACGTGTCGCTCTCAGAGCTCACCCCTGCGGAAGGAGTGAGGTCCGGTTAAGCTGGACATGTGTCGTCCTCGGAGCTCACCTCCGAGAAGAAGGAAGGGCCGACACTGTTGGACATGTGTCGTCCTCTGAGCACACCTCCGAAGAGAAGGGAGGTCCGACACTACGGGACACGTGTCGACCTCAGAGCTCATATCTGGGGAAAAAGGAAGTCCGATGCTGCTGGACACGTGGCACTCTTGGAGCTCACCTCTAAGGAGAGGGGAGGTCCGGAACTGACACGTGGCACACGTGGAGCTCGCCTCTGAGGAGAGGGGAGGTCCCGCCCGCTAGACACGTGGCGCACACGGAGCCGCCTCTTATGGAGAGGGAGGTCCCGCCCGCCTGACACGCGACGCAACCGGAGCTCGCTTCTGCGGAAAAGGGAGGCCCGGCCCCCGCTGGACATGTGGAGCCTCCGGAGCTCATCCCTGCGGAAGGACGAGATCCTTAAGCGGTTTTTCCCTGTGCGCGAATACTCGGTACCGAGGAAACCAACACGATTTTTTCCACGCTTTTACTGCAACCAAAATCTATTGAAGATAAGTCGTTAAGATCCAAAAACAAATCAAATAGGACTCTTATTTGAAATCCAATCAGAGTAGGACTCTTCTTTTTCCGGTTATAAATAGAACCCGAAACACCCCTTGATCGTAACACCTTCCCAAGCTGACAACTTAGAAGCCCTAGCCCCCAACTCGCTGAGTTAACCCCCTTCGCCGGAGTTCAGCCACCGTTGAGACCGCCGACGAGCCCCGACACGCTCGCCATCGCCGGAAGAGAGCCGACGATCTATCTTGCTAGGTGGAAGGCCCTGACACCAAGGAGAAGTGAGGTAGGTCTTCGTTACCACCTTACAACATTATCACGGTTTTCTTCGCATATGTTTCTTCGATCCCTTCGAACAGAAGCTTTTTCATGTGGACAGATCACGTGTTGATCGGTCTGATCTAGATCTTGAGACAAGATCATCACCACGTTCACATTTGATTCTTACACCTTTGTTCACCATAAAACCCCATGCAAGCCATTAAAAATTGCAAGAACACGTACAAACTGAATTAATGAAACTGCACCATAGGATTAGCATGCATCTACACCATTGCATCTTGAGTAAAGTTTGTGCATGATGATTGATTGCTGTGAATCTTGTATGTGCGTGATCGTGAGTAGAAGGACAAGCTCAGGTAGCTATCTACGAAGGACCACAGCACCAAGACTTCGAGATCTGTGAACAACAAAAGCCACAGGAACAAGGCAAGTGCCCCTTGACCATATTGATCCCATGTTTTGAAACTGTTTTGATTGCGAAAACTGTGTATGCTTGAGTCAACTTGATGGGAAACCCTTTTATAGGAGTTACTAGTTTAGTTAACCACCCTTGTCGCCGGGAAAGTTGATGAGTCGGGTATGGTCGTTTTTGCCTTTTTGCTTCGCTGAGTCCACGGGATAAGCGAGATAGAACGTGCCTAGCTACTGCACTCATATGAATAATGATAATAAGAAATTGATGTTGATAATGAACATGAATCGGGGGAGATCTAGGCAAGCTTGGTTCGTGGATGTGGTAGAATGAGATGGTGGTTTACTTGTCGTAGATCTAAGGACTGGTTCATGCCAGCACATGCCAGGAATACAGTACCACAACAAGGCCAAATATGGGTGCGGCTTAGCTGACTAATTAGGTAAGTTGCTAGAGTGTTATGGACCGTGGAAGGCGCGAGGAATGGGAGTGGAGGAGGACTGCCCTGGGAACTGCATGGCACAAGAGGGGGCCCATGGGTGGGAGAATGGTGATTCAAACCTGCTGGTGAAACCTCAGTGAGTCCATACATCTAGTAGCCTCTTTGTAAAGGCTATTTTGTGATCTCTTGGCCATACACCGACAGTTGTGTACTGGTATAATGGAGGTTTTGCAGTTGCCGACGGGTGACGAAATCACAAACTTGTGGGTAAAGTGGTGCCACCTCTGCAGAGTGTAAAACTAGTATGATAGCCGTGCTTACGGTCACAAGCACCTGGCCAACTCACATGATTAGATGGGATGGTTTGGGATGTTTATTGGGATGTTATTCGGTATGGTTATGGTATGGTCTTTGGATTTGGTTTCGGGACTGTTGAGTCTTGGTAATGAGAATGGTTTCGGGACTGTTGAGTCATGACAATGAGTTTTGGTTCGGTTATATGATTATGAGATGGATATGAACATGAGATGGTTATTATGAGCATGAGAGAAAGTTGAGAAAGATTTATGGTGGGATGAGACATGGAAAGTGGTGAATTATGATGGAGGTATGTTACTGTTTAACTGGATATATGTTGGGATTAAATTCACCTAAAGATAGTTGCTGTTTTTACCATGCTTTGTGAAATAAACTTTGCTTTCGGCAATGAGCCTTTTTGTTCCTATCTTTTTGTAAGCTACATGTCATACTTTTCCTGCACTTGCTGAGTACGACATGTACTCACCCTTGCATTATCATACAAACATCAGCGACAGGAGAGGAGTACTTCGAAGACCATGTGGAGTACTAGGCGTGCGATCTACCATCAACTTGCCTGTGGGGTTGGAGTTGAAGATGGAGCCGCTGATGTGCTTAGTTTGCTTCCGCTATCGCTTAGAGACTTCCGCTGCTAGAATAAGACTTCCGCTGCAAGAATAAGTTAGAGATTGATGTAATGAAGTACTTGA
This sequence comes from Neostapfia colusana, assembly GCA_030760725.1. Classification (NCBI taxonomy): domain Eukaryota; kingdom Viridiplantae; phylum Streptophyta; class Magnoliopsida; order Poales; family Poaceae; genus Neostapfia; species Neostapfia colusana. Next base: position 41,995,797 of record JASWHV010000001.1, on the reverse strand, counting down.
ACCCTATTATTCGTGGTTATATTTTGAATTTAGTTTGTGGATTACATTTGTATGTGTGATGAACATCCTGGGCACACATATGCATCAGCTGGGTTCCGTTTTCATGGGACCTGGCGTCACAGATTGGTATCAGAGCCACGTTGACCGTAGTATGCAGGCCTAGTCACAGAGTGGCATTAGAGCCACGTTGACCGAAGGATGCGAGCCTAGGTAGAATGCATAGATTGGCATCAAAATCACCTTGACCGTAGGGTGCAAGCCTAGGTAGAATGGACACCCTAAAACACATAGGAACGTTTAAACCATAGAAGCTTGAATAGGATTGGTGTGAGCTTTTGTGATGATTGCTTGTGTTTAAGTGCTTAGTGTGAGTTGTTGGACGCTTCAGCATTGTCCATATCCACACCTAGTAGAGAGATGTGAGATACTTCGGCATGTGTTCACATCCTCATATAAAAGAAGATATATAGTTTATACACCTAGATGAATATAGTTGGGGGGATCAATATAAACTTCTAACTTCTATTCTACCCAACTCTCTCTCACAGATGGTGAGGGTAAACGCCGGCCGTCAAAGGAAGAACGTCCGTGGCAACCAGGAACCACAAGAGGATGACCACGTTGAGGTTCCTGAGAATGCTGACCCCGGGGCTGGTGGAAACAATCTGGAATGGTTGATGGCTACGAAGAACCAACTCATGCAAAACATGATACAAACTCTAAGCCAGTCTGCAAGCCAACAACAACAACAACCATCCTAACCCCATTCCTGCACCACCACCGCCACCACCGCTGGTTCACAACCGATTGGGAGAATTCATGAGGACTCGACCGCCTACTTTTTCACAAGCTAATGATCCCATGGAGGCTGATGATTGGTTAAAATCCATGGGGAAGAAGCTTTCCATTGTTCAGTGCAATGATCGAGAGAATGTTCTCTTTGCATCGCACCAACTTATGGGAGCAGTAGCTGACTGGTGGGACGCTCTTTGCAAATGCTCCTGTCAACCAGGAGACTATCACTTGGACTGAGTTCAAGGAGAGTTTCCGCTCTCATTACGTCCCTGCTGGAGTCATGATGCTAAAAAGGCAAGAGTTCGAAGGTCTCCGCCAAGGCAGGAAGAGCGTGAATGATTACCTCAACAAGTTCACGCAGCTGTCAAGGTATGCGCCCGAGGATGTCAACTCGGATCAAAGTAAGCAATACTTGTTCATGAGAGGGTTGAACAATGAGATTCGAGTTCAGCTCCTCAACAATGACTATACAAACTTCCAGAAGATAGTTGACAAAGCCATAGTGGTTGAGAGCAAGATCCGTGAGATCGATCAAGAGGGCAAGAGAAAGATGCCATACCAGCCACAAGGGAGCAATGTACGTCCCCGTTGCATGCCCCCAGCTGCACCGCAGTATGGCTCGTCTGCTTCTACTTTTCGCCCTAATCAACCACCACAGCAACATCCTGTTGTGCAAGCACCTCGTGTGCCTTTGCCTCTTGCGCCCCGTCCCAACATGGGCGATTATAATCAAAACCACCCTCGCCCCAACGTTCCTTCTGTCTTGGGCAACAAGGCATGTTTTTCATGCGGAGAGACGGGACACTTTGCAAGTCAGTGCCCGAGGAAAGGCCTTGGACAGCCAAGCAAAGTGCCCATGCAGAACCCACGGCTGAAAGGAGGAGCTAATAAAGGCAACCGTGGGCAGCATAACTACGCTCGGGGCAACGTGAATCATGTCTCCGCTGAGGAAACGCAACAGGCTGAGGACGTCGTGATTGGTATGTTCCTTGCCAACTCCCACACATCCACTGTTTTATTTGATTCCGGAGCATCGCATTCATTCATATCATCCAAGTATGTTGCCAAGTATAATATACCCACATCACACTTGAAATATACTATGTTGGTGTGAGGAGCTGCGCCCGGTGATCACAGTGGGTGGTGCCGTGCGATGCGGCACCCAACAGCATGGACGAAAAGAGACTCAAGAACATAATGAACCATTTTGTTACTGAAGATAAGTTCTTTTACAACATAAGTACACACGCAGCGGAAATTAAAACTAGCTGGACAATCTACTCACTCTCGACCCTAACTACGTCGAAGAGAAGTCGTTCAACCCGTGAACGCTTCCTTCTAGCTTCACCAAAGAAAGGCAGCGGCTAGGTTTCCGATGAGTGGAACGAACCGTGAGGTTCATCATCTCACCGAACAACCCTCTTCATAGCAGGCATCCTGCTACCTGCAAAACAACTCAGAAGCAACCGTGAGCACTAAGGCTCAGCAAGACTTAACCGTCACTCCTAAACATGTAACTCTAAATGCAGGGGTAGTAAGACAGTAGGAATAGGAATTCGCAAAATGCAGCTCGACTAAACTTGATCCTTATATTCAGATTATTTTAGCCTTCATTTTAGTGGTCCTCATGCCTCACAACATCAGAAGTCCACAATCAAACAAGAAACGCTTATCCCGATGTTGCTAGCCTAAGGTGGGAATGAAATTTAGTTGGCTCTATATCTACTTCAGTCAAGGTTCCAATACAGTGATTAATCCACAAACAGCATGTTAAGAGATTTAGTTCCTCTTCTTACTACGTCACGGCGCAGTGGGCAAGTATGCTCAATCCTCTTCCGCGAGCGACAGTGATTCGAATCAATAACAACCCGGAATACACGACACATACACCCTCCTCGAAAAACTCTCTCAAGAGCTCTTTCTTACGTTGTATGCAGCAACCTTTCACACGACACCCCGACATAGAAAAAACGCTTCGCGCCGAGCAGGTTGGTCCTCTACGCGGACACGTCGAAGTTGCCCGCTAAAGGATTTACACCTCCCGCCTTCTCAACGCCATTCCCACGCGAAGGATGAGTTTCTATATCATGGCCCATCGAGTTACAACGGTTTCATGGGTCCCATACCCCACTATATATCCGGTACAGCTCAATCTTGTCCAGCAGGGCCGCATACATACGGTCCTTAACCGACACGGACGGGGCTACAACCAACCTCCACATTTGCCTTACCATCCCGGTCAAGGCCAAATGTGGTCTCAAGCATTTTCACACCCATCGCAGGTCAAGACCAACCTTGAGCGCTCCATCCTACAGGAACATCCCCGTCCCCATCTCATTTTCATGAGGATTCTCTTATCATTAACCTCTCGCGAGTAACTCCATTACTCGAACTTTCTCGCGAGTAGCTTTTTACTACTCGACTTCTACCGAGCTAGCTACAACATTAGCCTAGCATCTACGATGAGGCAAAGCCTACACTAAACCTTCTACTCAGGGATGTAATAGCCATGCAAGTGGGTTTCAAGCATCCTAGACATAATGCACAATATCAACTCTAATACACATGAGGTGATGTAAAGCAAAATTTAAAACGGCAACGATATGCAAACCGGGGATTGCCTTGCTCAACGGTTTTGTTAGAAGCTAGAAGTTAGTATTCCTCCGGAGAATCCGCCAAACTCGTCACGAGATGGAGATCCTCGCTGCAGAGTTGAGTCCTCGTCGAACGTCGACGTCACATGCTATTAAGATGATTTATGCACATGTATTCAAAAGCAATTTAGAAAATGATTCAAAGCTCTTGTACAAGTTAACTCACACATAAGAGAGATAAACAACAGCAAGGTTTCTGTTGTTGAATCTAAACCTTAGAGAAGATGAAAGCTAGGGTGAAAAGAGATACTAGTAATCACCATGTGATTAAGTCCATTGTATGAACACTCAAACCTAAAAGATGGTAGCTCAAGTTCCAGTGGTCCAATGAAGCTGAGACTTTAACCACAGCTTCTATGGAAGCTAGTTAGGCAGTGTGCAAAAATTGAGCTTATAAAATGGCTCAAGGTGATCACGATAATTCCTTATGTGATTTTCACTAATCTGCCTTTACCCCCTAGGTATTAAGCTTTCCTATGCTGCAAAGTAGACTTTTTGTTAAGTACAAAATGTCCTGAGTCCATAGGAATTGGTTTTACCATTTTTGGAGTTTCCTACATGGAGATGTAGATTTTACAATGATTGGGGAAAAGCTAAAAATGTCTCTGTTCATTTTTCCCATTTTTCAGAGACATAAGGAATGAACACATTATTTGACCACACAAATGAGGTCCAATGCCTCTGAAATTTTTACTGGAGTTCAAGGATATTTGGAAGAATGTCCTGTCCAAATTTGAGAATTCTCCAATAAACATAACTCCTGTAAAAATTCATACAATATTTTCCTTAAATGAATTAATGAGCCAAATCCAAGGATTTTTATAAACATTGGGCTACACTCCAGGATAGTACCCTTTGAGAGGAATCCAACAAAATTTGTATCACAATTTTTGGACACTCCTACACAAAGTTATGGCTCTCCAAAGTTTGAACTAAAGTGGGAAAATCTGGAAAATGTTTAAATGCCGACAGTGGGTCCCACTAGTCATCCCTAACCTCCAGCCTCGCGCCAAACGGAGCAGGGGCGGCTCCCTCCGGTGAGGTCGCCGGAAAAGCGCTTCCCAGCCACCTCCGGACCCCCTGCTGGCCGCCCCCCCCCCCCCCCATATTTTCCCATGCTGAACACGTTGGTGAGGTCGCCGGCGGCTGAAACTCGCCGGAAAACAGGGCGTGCCGGCCACAGCAAACCCTAGGGCTCCGGCGAGGTCTTGCACGGTGAATTCTACACCAAATGGTCGGTTTTCTGGCTCTAAAGCACCAGGATATCATTTAGAAGACCGACATGAGGTCGAAACAAGTCGGGGAGCGCTCTAAACCTATCGGCACCGTGCGCCCGATAGGGTCCAGCGGTATACCCTCAAAAAGAACTCGGATTCCTCACTCTACACTAAATTTCTTGGTCTAAAATCGATGGAGGAGGTGTGCTAAGAAGTTAACATCCTGTGTGTGAAGTTTGAAACCCAACAAACACGATTTGAGGACGAATTTTGCAATTCCTTACCTCAAGGTCCGTTTCTGCCGCCCAGGAGAAAAACTTGAAATTCTTCCTCTGTGATCAATGGCTAGGGCTGAGCTTTGGAGGTGAGCAACTAGACTTGTAGGTGCACTGATGGGGTGGCTTGCTTGGGCGTGATCACTCCTGGTTTGGGCTGGCCACGGTGATCAGTTTCGGTCCTCCGACGTTCAACACGGGAGCAGCAGAAACTTTTCTGTTTCTAGGCGCCGGTGAGCTTGGGACGGCGGAGGAAAGGTGCTAGCCTGCTAGAGCACTCGTTGGCAATGATCTTTGCTGTATAGACCTCAATCATCCGGCGCTCGGGTGGCTATGTGGGATCGAGAGAAGCAGAGGGGCGCTGTTCTGCTCGGGAGATAAACAAACGGGAGCAGACCACCGAGGGAGTGAAAAGCAACTTGCTTTGTTGCACCAGCTGAGTGAAGATCAGGCTGAGCTCGTGAAAAGAAGCAGGAGCTGGCGCTTGAGCACGTCAGTAGGGGCTGCACTCTCATCCGAAGAAAACTCAGAACAGAGGTGGTTTGCTTTGGGGGTGTGTATGACATGTGGGCCACAGCCCCCAAATATCTCCCTCCTCTGTGCTTTGATATTCCCGCACCGCCTTCGTCCGAATTCCACAAAAATTGGATGGTAGACGAAACATGAAGTCATGAATTTTCATCTAAACTCAAATTTCAAAATTGAGCACGTTTGGTTCAGTTTTCGAATTCAAATTTGAATTTGAACCCTTCCTCGAATATTCCCCGGAATAATTGGTATACGAGCTCCAAAAATATCCGAATTTGGATCATGAGCTCATTGATACATGGAGAATGCATCGGTGAATTCATTTGGATGCATTTATACAATCTGGATAGTAATCCTTTCAAAAGAATTCAAATTGCGTTTAAATTGCCTCCACTCTACTCATAGAGGAGGTGCACATGAGTTAGAGTTTTGGAAGTGAAATTATTTCCCCTAGGTTAACGTGTGTTGAGCCTGTAAGGGCCTCAGTTTTTGACACATGTTTGAAGTGTTCATCACAACACACACACCTCATTTGAAGAAAGTTGATGAACACATTTGAAGAGCAAGTAACCACCATCAACATGCTCATTAGAGAATAAACTCACATATTACAAAAGTGGTATTTCCCACATGTGATATAGGGGCTGGGCATATGAAAAACTCCTACACATTTCTAGGAATGCCCATGCCAAGTTTCACCCAAATTCAAAACCTTTTGAGGTCATTCTGGGTGTAGCTAGAAAAAGGGCAGTTTGAAACTACATTCAAATTCAAACTGTTTTTATCCCATGAATTCAAAAGTGGGAGACATATTCTTACTCAGCACATTTTTGTGAGCTCACACTCCAATTTTCACTCCATTTGGAGTTGATCTTGACATGAGCTAAGTGGGGCAAATCCAAACTTTATTTGAATTTCAAACTGAACATGTGCTGAAATTTATCCAAACCAAACCCAATTTGAATTCTAACCAATTCAAATGGCTCGTAGGTGAATAATTCAAATCACAATGGGCAGTTTAGGGCTTACTGTTTACAACAGTAATTTGGAGTTAATTTCAGAGGTTAAAACCCTGGGTGGGACCCACATGTCAGCCACTGATTCAAATCAAACTGACTGAAAACCCAACTCGGGTTCTTGCACCGGACTGAGCAGCCGCCACGGCGAGGAGTCGATCGGGACAGCACCTGCTTGCCGCCCCGACCAACTGAACCGCCTCGCAGTCCTCTTATCTCCGCAGCCGCCCTGATCAGAGAGAACACCGCACACTCTGCTGCTTCCTCGCACCAGAAACGCGCCATCGCTGCCGATCACTCGGAGCTGATCAGGGAAGCTTGATCACCGCCGCTCCGTCCCCTCCAGAGCTGCGGCAAGGTACTAGGAACCCTCCTCGTTCTTTCCCGTTGCTAGAACTCAGCTGAAACCTGACGAGCTTGGCTATACCGAGAGTTCAATTCGGTGACCTAAAACCGCCACACTTCGGGCTCCCGTGGACAGCCCAACCGGGAGGTTGTTACGCCCGAGCCAGGGCACCCTTGCACGCGCTGGTGATCGGTGCTGCTCACCCCCGAGCCACAGCCCGGGTGCTTGCTCACCGGTAGCGAATTTCCAGTTTTCCCCTTTCTAGGTACAGACCGACCTTCGGGTGCGGTTCTGTCAAATTCATACTCTAGAAAGGATTAGTGGGCCCTCAATCCGCTCCCACACAAACTAGACACGGTAGCGCACAAGTTGCCTTCACAACCTTTGGCCTGAGAAACTCGGTAACCGGCGTATTTCGAAGTTTACCGACGGCGGAGCATGCGGGAGGCATCGGGCGCACGGTGAGGACCTACTTCGGATCTCCCCCGAGCTGATTCAAGCTCATGCCGACCTTCCCTATGGTCCACTGATGCTTCCCGATCGGTTGCTTGAGTGATTGGGGTGCTAAGGAGGTCGGCCGACACGGCCGAAGTCTTTCCGAGGCGGCGACTCGTCGCCGATCATGCACCAGCCATTGTCATGACGAGCTGAGCCCAGAATCCTGTTTCCCAAGTGAAAGTAGGCAGAGGCGGCCAAAATCGTGAAGTTTGGAGCTCCACAGAAGCTGCCGGCGAGCTCTCCGGCGAGGTACCCCGGCGGCAGAGCGCGGGCGGCGAGAGGTAGACGAAGGGGGTGGACCCCAGCTGTCAGCGGCAGATATTTAAATTGGGATCGGGCTGCGGCTGGGATCTGATGTGCTGGTGCGCAAAAACGCTGTAGGCCTCAGTGTGCTGTCGCCTCCACGCCCAACACGTGTCCCCGCGGGCCCCGGCAGATTTAAACTTTTTCCCCGATTTTCAGATTTCATTCAAACTTAAAATCCTCATAACTTTAGCTAGGAAGCTCCAAATCAAGTGAACCAAATTTTGTTGGATTCAGATCTCTGAGCACTTTCCAGCAAATCAAGTTTCACTTCATTAAAATCCTTAATTCTCCAGAATTAATTCCTCAAAATTTAAACTGTTTGGAATTTTAACTGGAGAATTCTTTCGAGGAAAATTCTGAAATTTTGCTGGGATGTTCAACAAAATATCCCTGAACTACCATAAAAATTTCAGATCCATTTGAGCTTCTTTGACGCAACTAATGGTGTGATTAGTGAAACTGTTTCGGAGAAAATAGAAAATGTTCAGAAACATTTTCAGAATGTCTGAAATTGTTTAGCTCATATCTTTAGCTAGAAACCTTCAAATTAAGTGAGACCAACTCCATTAGAACCCTCTGAAAATTTAGTTTCAGAAAGTCATAGTTTGTTTCATGAAACTCCTTAGAACACCTTAAAAGCCTTCAATTAAAGTCAAGTGCTTAATTATTTGTGGAGGGCTCAAATGAGCTTTGCTGCAACTAAAACTTGACCAAATCTATGTTTAGATCGTAACCAAGCCACAGTAAAAGTTTCACAGTCATTGGGTCTGTCTAGTAAGCGTTATAGACTTCACAAGTTTAAATTCAATCAAATGCATTTAAATTAATACATATACTTGTATATCATGTAGTCGCTAAGGTCGAGGAGGAACCCGAAGTCCAAGACTTCGTTACCCCGGAGGAGCAGCTAGCCCACGACCAAGAGCAGCAAGGCAATCCCCGATTTGCATTAACCTTTTTACAAAGTTTTATTGTTTTGAGCACTTACTTGAGTATCATTATTTCTTGCACTAGAGTCTTGTTTGAAAATCCAAATGCATAGCCAAGAAAGCCATGGGTCGGGATTAGGATTGAAAACCCCGTTAGCTTCTGCAATGCTAAGATAGAGTAGGATTCAGTACAAGTCGAGTAGTTGGATCTACTCGCGAGCATAGGCTAGAGGCACTCGACTCGGGTAGAGATAGCACATGATACACATGGCAAGAAAAATGAGGCCGAGCGGAGGGTAAGGGCAACAGGACTTTGGAGCCTGTGTGCTATAGCTCCGCTTGTGTCGATTGAGGACCGAGCCGTGTGCGGGCCTGTTGAACAAGCTAGAACAGTACCGAAGACCTACCGGCTATATGGGAACCGGGAAACTGATGCAACTCGGGTAGCTGGGTATTGAGGCATTGGCCGTCGTTCAGAGGGTAGGTTGAGAGCTTGAGGTGTAAATCGGCTGGCGGCACTGAGATGCGCGTGCAGAGACCTCTTGCTCAGGACGATGGTACCGGTTCAATATTTGGCTGATGGGTGAAAGGTAGTTGCGTACGGCGTCCGTGATGGTTGTTGTAGGCAACATCGAGTACGGACGTACGTGACAGGTTATTCGGGTAACCCTGCAGGTGTAAATCGATTATAATCGCCATCCCTCACGCTCAGTGAGTACCACTTGTTCACTGTACCATGATGTAGAAAGAACAGGCTAGTTACATGTTAAAATGTTGCTGATTGAAAGACGGACTTGATTGTTAATGATATGATGTAGTTTAGAGCTAATTAAAGTTCCTTTCAACTTTGGGCAAAGTACATGAGAGAAATGCGTTTCTTGTTTGATTGCGGCTCTCTCATGTGTCTTAGTGTAACGTTCTCCACAACCTGCTGCTAAAATTTGAAAGTAAGGTCCCAATAATTAGGCGAGTCCTTTGCAAATGGTTTTACCTCATGTACCCATCACCCCTCATGTAGAAGTTCCATGTTTAGGTGAGACGGGTCAGACTTGCTGAGCCTTCGTGCTCACTACTTGTGTTTGAAGCTTTTGCAGGGTTCTATGAGGAAGGGACTCCCGAAGAGGAGACGGAACCCCAGGAGGGGAACCTTGTCGAGTGGGAGTCGTGCACGCCACCGTGTTAGCGTGCGTGTGTGCTAGCAAGGACACGTTCACGGGCTGAACGTGAACTTGACGCGTAGTCTACGCCCGTGAGTGTAGACTGGACATATTTTGCTGTAAAAATGTTCATAAACCAGTTTATGTAATAAAATGTTTGCTTCCGCTTTGTACCTTTGATGTGTGTTATCCGGTGCTGTGCAACGCAGCACCCCTCAGCGTGATCCTGGCTCAACAAGACCGTGGGGTCGTGTCAGCGTTGGTATCAGAGCTCGCTTGAGGTTTAATGCACTAAAAAGGTCATCTTTTTTCAAAAATCCAGCGAGGAACGAGCTAGTAGCCCATATAAGGATGTTATTAGTGTATAGAAAGTGGCATACTAACCTATTTGATTATGTTGGAAAATCATGCATCTCGGGATGTTTATGTCTTGGGGGTGCACGTAAGCGCTGCCCACCAGTGCGCACAAGCTGAAGGGTGGAGCCCCACGGGTGGAAGGTAACCCGACCCGCTTTGGTATCCTCTACGACTCTTCATGTCGTTTGGGGTATTCGAGCAACGTCTGTCCCTGGCGTGCGTGGTGCAATTTGGGAGACCCCGTCACGTGGTCTGAAATGTGAACACCTAACTCAAGGCGTGTTTTGAAACAGCTCTGATACCACGCATAGACGGCCCCACAGGACCTTGTCGGGTGGTGCCGTGTTATGCGGCACCCAACAGCACACGGGTTGCGGAAACACATCATATTACATAAATAGTTTGCGGAAGTGTACAAGATTGTTTTACAAATAAGTATATCAGAGTAAACTACAGCGGAAGACTATCACTCTCACGACTCATATCTAAACTAGCAACAAAGAAACGGTCCAGCCCGCGGACGTTTCTTACTAGCAACACGAAGACAATCTGCAGCGGCGAGTAGTCTTGTGTTCTCTTGACTTGACTCGACCATCTGAGCCATGACATCCGCCCATACCGTTGATGGCGGTGCCCGTGGTGGAGTCGAGTCATCATTGTCTTGACGAGAACTATCAACCCTACTCGGAGAATGAGTACGCACCATTCTGCACAAAGATAATTTGTGAGAGGAGTCAAAATATGATCTCATCAATATGTGAAAGTATGTAAAACATGAACATGCTAAAACTTTATGAAAGCATAACAAAAATTCATGTTTACACATCTTTCTAAAGCCAACATATTCAGTCCCTCACTCTGTACAGAACAGACCTTTATGTACTTAACCCAGAATTTGATCCATTTATTAGCATTCTCATCACTCAAGTTGAATACCAAAGTTAAAGTTAACTTCAGTATATTTTCAACGAGTACTCACTTGCCCCTAGATCATTTCTGGAACAAAAGTTAGGATTGTTCAAAGTTGACAGAATTTCTGGCTAAAATTTGCCAGCACCTCCTTTGTATGTGGCTGTTTTCATCACAGTTTTACATACAACTGGGGTACAATTCTGAACAAACTATGAACTACAAAATCGTTGTAAGTTTCATAACCTTTCCAACGGTGTATTACATGACCCTTAGAAAATTTTCTACAGATTGTTATGACCAATTTACCGAAACATCCAGAGAAGTTTGCAGCTGCTCTGTTTTCTGAACAGTTTGCATTCATCTGGACGTTCAACCAAGTTGGTGTCGGATTTGGCTCTGGAGTTCTACAGAAAAGTTGTAGAGCACTTAATAAACTTTCCAGAACTGTCTCAAACACCTCCATTGGGTCAAACTAATTAGAGTTATACTCTGTTAAAGACCAGAAAAAATTCTGTCTGAACAGAGCACTCTGTCTTTGAGATCAAAAGAAGCCTAACAAGTCTCTTCTTTGAAACTTAGTTCAAATGAAGAGCTCAGTAACTAATATGTGCTTTATAACATCCATTTTTAGTTTGGAAGTTAGTCATGAATGATTTCTTCATAGGTAAGAATACTATCCAGTGTAGTACGGCGACGATGCACCGTAAGACATATGACGGTACTACGTTGCCTCACCAAAGAAAAACCTAACCGGATTACACCGGCATACACGTATCATTAGGTGGCACTAAAACGGTCACTCGCAAACGTGTTCTACACGCACTAAGGTTTTTCATAGTTAGTACATACATAAAACACACTCAATCATCAGGTTCGGCTGCACACCGAACCCGGTATCCATAACAGTTTGTACACCCGGCCGTCATCACTCGCCCAGGTGTTCTCAAGCCAAACACGCCTTGAGCTACGTGTTCACGTTACTGACCACGTGACGGGGTCTCCCAAATTGCACCATGCACGCCTGGGACAGACGCTGCTCGAATACCCCAAACGACATGAAGAGTCGTAGAGGATACTAAAGCGAGTCGGGTTACCTGCCACCCGTGAGGCTCCACCCTTCAGCTTGTGCGCACTGGTGGACAGCGCATACGTGCACCCCCCAAGACATCGACGTCCCGAGATGCACGATTTTCCGACATAACAAATAGGTTAGTTTGCCACCTTCATATTATGCTAATAATAGTCCTTATGTGGGCCTAGTACCGTTATCTCACCGTATCCTAAGTTTTTGACATAATATGATGCTCAATCCGTGCTCTGTTCCCAACGCAGCTCTGATACCATGTGAAACAGCTCTGATACCACGCATAGACGGCCCCACAGGACCTCGTCGGGTGGTGCCATGTTATGCGGCACCCAACAGCACACGGGTTGCGGAAACACATCATATTACATAAATAGTTTACGGAAGTGTACAAGATTGTTTTACAAATAAGTATATCAGAGTAAACTACAGCGGAAGACTATCACTCTCACGACTCATATCTAAACTAGCAACAAAGAAACGGTCCAGCCCGCGGACGTTTCTTACTAGCAACACGAAGACAGGGTGCAGCGGCGAGGATGCTATTTGAGTAAACACTCGGAGGTTCCCGAGTCTCATCGGCATCCCTTCTCATAAGCATCGAGTCAATTACCTGCAAAACAACTCGGATAGCATCCGTGACCATAACGCTCAGCAAGACTTAACCGTCACCCTAAACATGAAACTCTATGTGAGGTTATGAACCTAAAATAGGATGGCAGAAGCATAATTTAACTCGCCTAAAATTAAATCCTTACTTTCAGGTATTAATGGCAGTATTTTAAGTAACCTTGGGCACGCCACATCGGGAGTCCACAATCAAACAAGAAACGCTTTCCCCCGATGTAATTTGCTCATGGAATAAAAGAATCGAGTTTGCTCTACCCTATTCATCAATATCCAATACAAAGGTGGGATAATACTTCACATCAAAATGATTAGTTCCTTTCTCATGCAAGTTCTTACTACGTCACGACTGTAAGAACAAGTATGCTCGGTCCATTCCGCGAGCGACGGTGATTCGAATCAATAACACCCGGACTACACGACACGTACGCCCGTACTCGATGTTGCCTACAACAACCATCACTGACGTCATACGTGGCAGCCTTTCCCCCATTTCACCCCCGCTGAATCGATCAAGTCGCCCCGTACAGTAGCTACTCTCATGGTGCACCTTCCGACGTGAGATGTCATGAGAATATTCCCCACATACTGCACACCGGCCGTCCGCCTGAGGCGACCCGAAAAGTCCCAACGACAGCTTCCCGAGGTACATCGGTTTACTGGGTCCCATATAGCCAGCATGAGTCCGGTACACAACTCAAACTTGTTCAACAGGGCCGCATACGGATCGGTCCTTGACCGACACGGACAGGTCTACAGCACCCAGGCCCCTATGTCCTGCTGCTCCTACAACCTTCCGGTCTCAACTTTACTTGCTAATTCAATTACGAACCAATCCCGTATGCCCCTGTTGTTCCTAAATCTGCGAGTAGCATCTCACCACTCGACTTCTACCGAACCGTACTTAAGCATGGCAGTTCTACACGGTGAACGACACCTACCCAATACTCCATGGGTCATTTGGCTATGCAAGAGGAGTATCAAACACTAGACCTAATGCATAATTCATATCCTGACCGAAGGTGAATACAAAACAAAAACTTAACAGCTGTTAAATGCAAACCGGAGCTTGCCTGTTTTGCAGGGTAGTCGTATATAAGCAGTTAGTATACTTGCAGATCCACCCTTGACTCTCCGGAGCTTGATCCACTTCGATGAATCACTCCTTTGAGTCCCCTTCGTTGTGGTTCCTATTGAGATGCATATGCACATGTTTTATAGAATGTAATGGAGAGAAGTTATAGAATTAATCTCTTAGTAACAGAGGTTGTGTGGAAAAGTCAAGCATGGCTTGGTTTGCCTCTGTTGTGCAAAGAACAGAAGTAAACTAATTTGTCCTAAAGGCTTTTGCTATACACTAATCATGTTCCGTAATGAACATAATAGATAAGCTGAAAGGATTTGAGTGCAACTGAAGAACAAGAACTTCAATGGCCTCAAAACTTTTACAGCAGGTTCTATACTACCTAAGGATTTAGCTTGCCAAATTGCAGCTAATGTGGAGTCATATTGTGTCCTCCCCATAATTCTCACAACATCTCTTATGTATTCCCACATATACACAAGTATGGAGAATAAGAACAGGGAGTTCCAGGACTCGTCTTGGGCTGATAATTTACATGTGAGTTCTTGATCACATGAGAGTCATCTGGTCCAAAACTCAGCCCTTTTACTTGGGTAGTTCTCCCAGAACAATTCTTTAAGCATTTGTACTCAACAGAATTAATTCTGTAGTAATGTGCATTTTCATGCCCAACTAAGTGAACTAAAATTCCAAGTATGTCCCATAGAGCTTGCCTAAATTTTCCTATGATTTTTGGAGCTATGGATTGCTCAGAACAGATTTTTGAAGTGGGAAACATTTTCTGAAAATGTTTCTGGACTCTTATGAACACAGCAGATTGTTTTTAGCAGATTCCTACTCAAATGATATTCAAATGAGCTGAAAATTTGCTAGAAGGTCCACAATATGCTAAAGAATATTCTGGCAAAATTTTGGTATTTTTGGATAACCTAAACTCCCTCAATAATTCTTTTTCACAAAACTTCCAAGAATTTTCCAGAATTAAATAATTCGTTTCATACAAATTGGGTTGTAGATTTGGACAGAGCTATTCAATATGAATCCAACCCAATTTGAATCACTAAATTTGGGGATTCCTAGCAAGAGTTATGAGGTTCTAAAGTTTGGAGAAAAATTCTGAAATTGACTTCTGTTTATTTTTCCGTTTTCAGAGACATAAGGAATTAACACTACATTTGGCCAAGCAAATGAGGTCCAATGCTTCTGAAAATTTTACTGGAGTTCAAGTATTTATGGAAGACTCTCCTTCCCAAATTTGGGGATTTTCCAATACATAGAACTCCTGGAAAAATTCCCACAATCTTTTCCTTCTATGAATTAATGAGCCAAACCAGGGGTTTTCATAATTATTGGGTTGTACCTCTGGATAGTACTCACTTAGAGGAATCCATCAAAATTTATCTCACTATTTTTGGAGCTTCCTGCACCAAGTTATGCATTTTACAAGTTTGCACAACTCTCTGTTTGATTTTAAACAGCACAGTCGCACGTGGGGCCCACGGGTCAGGTGCTTCTTCAACCTCCCGCCAGAGCCCGCGGGTGCACACCGGCAGAAAACTTGGCATGGCTCGTTCTCTCTCATTTCTCCACCAAATGAGCTCCGGTTTCGCCCTACATGCTCCTGGGAACGTGGCGCAGCTGCCGGGCAAGGTTTCCCCGCGTGAAAACGGCTGTAGGTGGGTCGGCACCGGCGGGGCGGCTCGGGAGCTCGACATGGACGCGTTCCAGCATGTCCAAGGCATATCCCGGCGAGCTACGATGTCCTACAGCATCCCTATGGTTCTAGGAACATGAAACGGAGATCAGATCGTGCAGGAAGTGGCTGCAACCTAGTCGTCACCGTGGACCATGGCAGTTTTGACCGCCGGCGACGATTTCTCGTCGCCCGGGGCATAGGAGGGTCGGTTTCATTTGGTTTTCAGTGTGGGAGGGCGCTAGGACATCTAGTTGCTGTGGTTTGAATTGTAGGAGGTATGATCAATCGGTTTGGGAGAATTTCACGAATTAAACATGGTCTGTTCTATACTTGCGGCGGTGCCAAAAATCGAATTCCGGCGAGCCGGCGTCGGGGGAGAGCAGGAGGACAACGGGATGAGGATCAGTACCTCCTGGCGCACCTCTGTGGCCTCTTGAGCCTGCCGGAGAGGCGCTGGGCTGGCCAGGAGACAGGGAGCAGTGGAGCAGCGCCGGTGAAGGAAAAACAGCGCCCGGAGTGGCTGCTGATCGTGAGGAGAGGAAGCAACTGCTGTCGGCTTGGTCCGAGGAGGGAGAGATAACGTTGCTGAAGCGGTAAGAACCGACCCTGGGGTGCCAACGCGTGGAGGCCGGCAGCAGGAGCTGGCGCGGCAAGCTCCTCTGTGGCGCTCGCGAGTTGTTCGGGAAAATTTCCCACCGAGAGCAAAACTTAGTGAGTAAGTCTCCTCTTTTAGCTCTATGACATGTGGGTCCCACTCCACATGTACCTCCCAAATATCTGTTCAAGCTGATCTTTTCAATCCCCAGAATGCTAAAATTTAAAAAGGTGGGCTAGAATTTGAATTCTTCAAATTCAGTTTGAATTTGCAAGACTTAATCTGAATTTGGTTTAGAATTTGCAATTTCTTCTTTTTAGCTCTCTTTTGAGCCCACCCTACAAATGGAAAGTTGGTGAGCAAACTTTTCCCTATAATTCCAACTGTAGGGCTGCATGTTTATTCAAAATTTTTGGGTCACCATATGTGTGAACTTTGAATTTGAAATCTGAATTTTAATCTTACATGCAAAGAGGTATTTAACTCCTTATTGGTTCAACACATTTAAATAAAAAGGTGAGCCTCATTTTGGATAATCATCCTACATATTACTTTGCATGAAGAAAAGTTTTAGCAAGTCCCATTTTTCCTGTCATTGCCACACATATGAACTCAAACCATAGTTTTTATTTATACACATTTTTGGGACTTTTACATTCCTCCCCCCTTAAAAGAATCTCGTCCCGAGATTACAAAAGAGGAACGAGACGGGAGAGGTAATTACAAACTGTACAAAGATAAAAGTTCCAGGTAGTTGGTGCGGAGATAATCTTCACTTTCCCACGTCGCCTCTTCCGTGGTGTGATTACTCCACAGCACCTTGAAGAATCAGATCGTCCGGTTCCGGGTTACCCGGGTCTTTTCATCCAAAATCTGAACCGGTCGCTCGGTGTAGGTCAGGTCTGGTTTCAATTCGTCGATGTCCTCAGTGCGAACAGCAGCGGTGAATTTGAGGCACTTCCGCAGCTGTGAAACATGAAATACATCATGAACACCCGCTAGACTTGCCGGTAATTCCAGCCGGTAGGCTACGGGTCCGCACTTCTCTGTGATAGCAAAAGGACCAATAAAACGGGGAGCGAGCTTCCCCTTTACACCAAACCGGTGAATTCCCTTCATCGGGGATACACGAAGATAAACGTGTTCTCCGACGTCAAAATGTAATGGCCTACGCCTCTGATCCACGTAGCTCTTCTGTCGGGATTGTGCAGCCTTTAAGTTCACTTGTATCAACCGAACTCGGTCTGCGGCTTCGTTGACAAGATCAATCCCAAACAGAACTCTTTCGCCGGACTCACACCAATTCAATGGTGTGCGACACTTCCGGCCTTAGAGAGCTTCATATGGTGCCATTTTAATACTCGCTTGATAACCGTTGTTGTATGAAAACTCCGCCAGCGGTAGGTGATCGTCCCAATTCCTACCGTGGTGGATGGCACACGCTCTCAACATATCCTCAAGCACTTGATTCACCCTCTCTGTTTGTCCATCTGTTTGAGGGTGATATGCGGAGCTCCTAATCAACTTGGTGCCCAACGAGGCATGCAGCTGCTCCCAAAATCGAGCAACGAAAAGCACACCTCGATCTGAAATGATGGTCTTTGGAACACCATATGAACATATAATTCTGGAGATGAATAACTCCGCATATTGTCTTGCTCGATAATGAGTGTTCACCGGTATGAAATGAGCTGATTTGGTCAACCGGTCGACGATCACCCATATCGAGTCATGCTTCTTGGATGTGAGCGGTAATCCGACGATGAAGTCCATACTCACATCCTCCCATTTCCACGCCGGAATCTTCAAAGGTTGTAGCGGTCCGGCTTTCCGCATATGATCAGCCTTGACCCGGCTACACGTATCGCATTCGGATACGTATTTAGCAATCTCCCTCTTCATCCTCGTCCACCAAAATTTTGGTTTCAAATCTTGGTACATCTTGTTACTTCCGGGATGAATGGAAAACTTCGACAGGTGGGCTTCATCCAAGATTTTCTTCCGGAGTTTCATATTACGCGGTACCACTATACGGTCGTTAAACCATATCGTACCGTTCTCATCCTTCCGGAAACATTTCACCTCTCCGTTGCCCAGTCTTCTCCGTATGTGAGACATACCTCTGTCTCTTCTTTGAGCCTCAACAATCTCTTCACGGATTGTTGGAATGAGCGCGAGATTATAAAGCGTGCCATACGGAATGACACGGAGGCTTGGTTCTTCGTCTTCTAACTCAGCAGCCGCTAAGTTGTGAACGTGGGCTTTCCGACTAAGCGCATCGGCAACCACGTTTGCTTTTCCTGGATGATAGTGGATCTCAATTTCATAATCTTTGATGAGCTCCAACCATCTCCGCTGTCTCATATTCAGCTCCTTCTGCGTGAAGATATACTTCAGGCTCTTATGGTCGGTGTAGAGGTGAACAAGATTACCCAGTAGGTAATGCCTCCACATCTTCAATGCCAACACCACTGTAGCAAGCTCAAGATCGTGAGTTGGATAATGCTGCTCGTGGTTTCGCAGTTGACGAGACCCATAGGCGACTACACGCCCTCCTTGCATCAGAACGCAGCCGAGACCGATGCCGGATGCATCACAGTATACATCAAATGGCTTTGTTGTGTCCGGCTGGGCAAGAACTGGAGCTGTTGTGAGATGTTTCACCAAAGTTTTGAATGCGGCTTCACATGCTGCATTCCACATGTATTTAGTGCCCTTCTTCAGCACCTCCGTCATTGGTTTAGCAATCTTTGAGAAACTCGGAATAAACCTCCGATAATACCCTGCTAAACCTAGGAAACTTCGGACCTCATGGACTGATTTGGGAGATGCCCACTTCAGCACTTGTTCAATCTTGCTGGGGTCCACGGCAATACCTTCTGCTGAAATAATATGGCCTAGGAAAGGCACTTGATCGATCCAGAACTCGCACTTGCTGAACTTGGCATATAACTGGTGCTCCCGCAACCGTTGTAGCACAATACGCAGATGTTCAACGTGCTCTTCTTTAGATTTAGAGTAAACCAATATGCCGTCGATGAATACCACGACGAACTTGTCTAACTCCGGCATGAACACAGAATTCATCAAGTACATGAAGTGTGCCGGAGCATTGGTTAACCCAAATGACATGACGAGGTACTCATAGAGTCCGTATCTCGTCGAGAAAGCTGTCTTCAGTATGTCCTCCGGTCGGATTTTGATTTGATGATATCCCGACCAAAGATCCATCTTCGAAAATACCTTTGCACCCACAAGTTTATCGAACAGGATGTCGATGCGGGGCAAAGGATACTTGTTCTTGATTGTGACAGCATTGAGAGGACGGTAATCAACACATAGTCGTAGTGTTTCGTCCTTCTTAACGAACAGCGCAGAGCAACCCCATGGTGAAGAACTTGGCCGTATGAAACCCTTGCTCATGAGTTCATTGAGTTGCTCTTTCAACTCCGCTATCTCGTTAGGTGCCATCTTGTAAGGCCTTCGTGAGATAGGCGTCGTTCCCGGCGCCAGTTCAATCTTGAACTCGACGTCCCGTTCGGGCGGCATGCCCGATAAATCATCGGGAAATACGTCGGGATAATCACGTACCACCGGAATATCTTCAAGCTTCAGCGCTTCCGTGTGGTAGGCCTCTACAATATCTGGGTCTTCGCTGTCTAAAAACAGTGTGTGTGTGCTGTCCGTGGATCGGCGAGTCAATCTGGACAGTCCGGTTACCGATATTGAGAACGGCACCGTGACGATTTAACCAAGACATCCCCAATATGATGTCTATCTTCTGCCTATCCAACATAATCAGCGATGTTGGGTATATTTTTCCTCCCAAACACAAAGCTGCTCGGGACACAATCTGGTTGGCAGAGATATTTCCTCCCGGTGATCGTATATGAAAACTCGTTGTGGGAGTATTGGTGGATAATTGGTGCTGATCCACGCATGTTTTGCTGATAAAATTGTGGGTTGCACCGGAATCAAAAAGTACCAGAACGGGCATGATTTTTAGAGCAAACATGCCTGCTAACACTGGTGCTCCCACCGGGACATCCTCAATAGCAAGATGTTGCACACTCCCAGATTGCAATGCTGTTATGTTGACTTGAGCAGGTGGCGGCATACCACCTGACGATGATGGCTGTCTGGTGTTCACCAACTTCTCCCGGCATTCCTGCCTAAAATGCCCAGAACGGTGGCAATAAGAACACGGAGGTTTCTGCGGTCCTTCGTTGACTTGTGATTGAGAAGTTGATGTACTTGGCGGCAGCAATGATGCCACAGGTGTCATTTGTTGCTGCGGCAAGGGTGTTGCTTCAATACATGATTCTTGAGCAAGAAATCTGTACGGAGTTGATCTCACTGGTGCTTGCCATCTTTCATCGGATGGTGTGTGATACACCACACGGTATTTGCGAGGAACAACTGGTATGTCTTCTAGCACATCCTCCCGGTCCCTCTTTTCTGCTTGACACTCAAGTGTCGCTTGTTCTTGCAGCAGAGCAGCACTGATCAACTCGGTGTAACTGCCTTGATTGAACAAATCTAACTTTTCTTTTAGTATGGCACTCAAGCCATAGTAAAAATAGTCACACATTGCAGCTTCACTCGTCGCATAAGCAGGAGCATATTGAGCCAGAAGATTGAATCGTCTGACATAATCGAGGACACTCATGTCCCCCTGCTTCAGGTTCCTGAATTCTTGCTGTTGGGCCTTAATAAAACCCATAGGAATGTGACGAGCACGGAATGCTTCACGAAATTCCGTCCATTCCACTTGATGGCCTTCTGGAACAGTGGCAAGATAAGCGAACCACCAATTTCCGGCGGCTCCATGGAGCTGTTGAGCTGCAAATAGTGTCTTCTGATATTCGTCGCACTCAAACACCCCAAACTTGGACTCCATAACTCGAAGCCACTGATCAGCTTCCACTGGTTCATGGGCTTCCGTTAAGATTGGCGGTTGTGTCGCCAAGAAATCCAAGTAGGCGTTCCGAGGCGGAACGTCCTGTTGTGCACGCTGGAGTAAGCCCTGTTGTACCAAGGCTTGGAGTAGTCTTGTGTTCTCTTGACTTGACTCGACCATCTGAGCCATGACATCCGCCCATACCGTTGATGGCGGTGCCCGTGGTGGAGTCGAGTCATCATTGTCTTGACGAGAACTATCAACCCTACTCGGAGAATGAGTACGCACCATTCTGCACAAAGATAATTTGTGAGGGGAGTCAAAATATGATCTCATCAATATGTGAAAGTATGTAAAACATGAACATGCTAAAACTTTATGAAAGCATAACAAAATTTCATGTTTACACATCTTTCTAAAGCCAACATATTCAGTCCCTCACTCTGTACAGAACAGACCTTTATGTACTTAACCCAGAATTTGATCCATTTATTAGCATTCTCATCACTCAAGTTGAATACCAAAGTTAAAGTTAACTTCAGTATATTTTCAACGAGTACTCACATGCCCCTAGATCATTTCTGGAACAAAAGTTAGGATTGTTCAAAGTTGACAGAATTTCTGGCTAAAATTTGCCAGCACCTCCTTTGTATGTGGCTGTTTTCATCACAGTTTTACATACAACTGGGGTACAATTCTGAACAAACTATGAACTACAAAATCGTTGTAAGTTTCATAACCTTTCCAACGGTGTATTACATGACCCTTAGAAAATTTTCTACAGATTGTTATGACCAATTTACCGAAACATCCAGAGAAGTTTGCAGCTGCTCTGTTTTCTGAACAGTTTGCATTCATCTGGACGTTCAACCAAGTTGGTGTCGGATTTGGCTCTGGAGTTCTACAGAAAAGTTGTAGAGCACTTAATAAACTTTCCAGAACTGTCTCAAACACCTCCATTGGGTCAAACTAATTAGAGTTATACTCTGTTAAAGACCAGAAAAAATTCTGTCTGAACAGAGCACTCTGTCTTTGAGATCAAAAGAAGCCTAACAAGTCTCTTCTTTGAAACTTAGTTCAAATGAAGAGCTCAGTAACTAATATGTGCTTTATAACATCCATTTTTAGTTTGGAAGTTAGTCATGAATGATTTCTTCATAGGTAAGAATACTATCCAGTGTAGTACGGCGACGATGCACCGTAAGACATATGACGGTACTACGTTGCCTCACCAAAGAAAAACCTAACCGGATTACACCGGCATACACGTATCATTAGGTGGCACTAAAACGGTCACTCGCAAACGTGTTCTACACGCACTAAGGTTTTTCATAGTTAGTACATACATAAAACACACTCAATCATCAGGTTCGGCTGCACACCGAACCCGGTATCCATAACAGTTTGTACACCCGGCCGTCATCACTCGCCCAGGTGTTCTCAAGCCAAACACGCCTTGAGCTACGTGTTCACGTTACTGACCACGTGACGGGGTCTCCCAAATTGCACCATGCACGCCTGGGACAGACGCTGCTCGAATACCCCAAACGACATGAAGAGTCGTAGAGGATACTAAAGCGAGTCGGGTTACCTGCCACCCGTGAGGCTCCACCCTTCAGCTTGTGCGCACTGGTGGACAGCGCATACGTGCACCCCCCAAGACATCGACGTCCCGAGATGCACGATTTTCCGACATAACAAATAGGTTAGTTTGCCACCTTCATATTATGCTAATAATAGTCCTTATGTGGGCCTAGTACCGTTATCTCACCGTATCCTAAGTTTTTGACATAATATGATGCTCAATCCGTGCTCTGTTCCCAACGCAGCTCTGATACCATGTGAAACAGCTCTGATACCACGCATAGACGGCCCCACAGGACCTCGTCGGGTGGTGCCATGTTATGCGGCACCCAACAGCACACGGGTTGCGGAAACACATCATATTACATAAATAGTTTACGGAAGTGTACAAGATTGTTTTACAAATAAGTATATCAGAGTAAACTACAGCGGAAGACTATCACTCTCACGACTCATATCTAAACTAGCAACAAAGAAACGGTCCAGCCCGCGGACGTTTCTTACTAGCAACACGAAGACAGGGTGCAGCGGCGAGGATGCTATTTGAGTAAACACTCGGAGGTTCCCGAGTCTCATCGGCATCCCTTCTCATAAGCATCGAGTCAATTACCTGCAAAACAACTCGGATAGCATCCGTGACCATAACGCTCAGCAAGACTTAACCGTCACCCTAAACATGAAACTCTATGTGAGGTTATGAACCTAAAATAGGATGGCAGAAGCATAATTTAACTCGCCTAAAATTAAATCCTTACTTTCAGGTATTAATGGCAGTATTTTAAGTAACCTTGGGCACGCCACATCGGGAGTCCACAATCAAACAAGAAACGCTTTCCCCCGATGTAATTTGCTCATGGAATAAAAAAATCGAGTTTGCTCTAGCCTATTCATCAAGATCCAATACAAAGGTGGGATAATACTTCACATCAAAATGATTAGTTCCTTTCTCATGCAAGTTCTTACTACGTCACGACTGTGAGAACAAGTATGCTCGGTCAATTCCGCGAGCGACGGTGATTCGAATCAATAACACCCGGACTACACGACACGTACGCCCGTACTCGACGTTGCCTACAACAACCATCACTGACGTCGTACGTGGCAGCCTTTCCCCCGTTTCACCCCCGCTGAATCGATCAAATCCCCCCGTACAGTAGCTACTCTCATGGTGCACCTTCCGACGTGAGATGTCATGAGAATATTCCCCACATACTGCACACCGGCCGTCCGCCTGAGGCGACCCGAAAAGTCCCAACGACAGCTTCCCGAGGTACATCGGTTTACTAGGTCCCATATAGCCAGCATGAGTCTGGTACACAACTCAAACTTGTTCAACAGGGCCGCATACGGATCGGTCCTTGACCGACACGGACAGGTCTACAGCACCCAGGCCCCTATGTCCTGCTGCTCCTACAACCTTCCGGTCTCAACTTTAACTTGCTAATTCAATTACGAACCAATCCCGTATGCCCCTGTTGTTCCTAAATCTGCGAGTAGCATCTCACCACTCGACTTCTACCGAACCGTACTTAAGCATGGCAGTTCTACACGGTGAACGACACCTACCCAATACTCCATGGGTCATTTGGCTATGCAAGAGGAGTATCAAACACTAGACCTAATGCATAATTCATATCCTGACCGAAGGTGAATACAAAACAAAAACTTAACAGCTGTTAAATGCACACCGGAGCTTGCCTGTTTTGCAGGGTAGTCGTATATAAGCAGTTAGTATACTTGCAGATCCACCCTTGACTCTCCGGAGCTTGATCCACTTCGATGAATCACTCCTTTGAGTCCCCTTCGTTGTGGTTCCTATTGAGATGCATATGCACATGTTTTATAGAATGTAATGGAGAGAAGTTATAGAATTAATCTCTTAGTAACAGAGGTTGTGTGGAAAAGCCAAGCATGGCTTGGTTTGCCTCTGTTGTGCAAAGAACAGAAGTAAACTAATTTGTCCTAAAGGCTTTAGCTATACACTAATCATGTTCCGTAATGAACATAATAGATAAGCTGAAAGGATTTGAGTGCAACTGAAGAACAAGAACATCAATGGCCTCAAAACTTTTACAGCAGGTTCTATACTACCTAAGGATTTAGCTTGCCAAATTGCAGCTAATGTGGAGTCATATTGTGTCCTCCCCATAATTCTCACAACATCTCTTATGTATTCCCACATATACACAAGTATGGAGAATAAGAACAGGGTGTTCCAGGACTCTTCTTGGGCTGATAATTTACATGTGAGTTCTTGATCACATTAGAGTCATCTGGTCCAAAACTCAGCCCTTTTACTTGGGTAGTTCTCCCAGAACAATTCTTTAAGCATTTGTACTCAACAGAATTAATTCTGTAGTAATGTGCATTTTCATGCCCAACTAAGTGAACTACAATTCCAAGTATGTCCCAGAGAGCTTGCCTAAATTTTCCTATGATTTTTGGAGCTATGGATTGCTCAGAACAGATTTTTGAAGTGGGAAACATTTTCTGAAAATGTTTCTGGACTCTTATAAACACAGCAGATTGTTTTTAGCAAATTCCTACTCAAATGATATCAAATGAGCTGAAAATTTGCTAGAAGGTCAACAATATGCTAAAGAATATTCTGGCAAATTTTGGGTATTTTTGGATAAACCAAACTCCCTCAATAATTCTTTTTCTCAAAACCTTCCAAGAATTTTCCAGACTTAAATAATTCGTTTCATACAAATTGGGTTGTAGATTTGGACAGAGCTATTCAATATGAATCCAACCCAATTTGAATCACTAAATTTGGGGATTCCTAGCAAGAGTTATGAGGTTCTAAAGTTTGGGGAAAAATTCTGAAATTGACTTCTATTTAGTTTTCCATTTTCAGAGACATAAGGAATTAACACCACATTTGGCCTCGCAAATGAGGTCCAGTGCTTCTGAAAATTTTACTGGAGTTCAAGTATTTCTGGAAGACTCTCCTGCCCAAATTTGGGGATTTTCCAATACATAGAACTCCTGGAAAAATTCCCACAAGCTTTTCCTTCTATGAATTAATGAGCCAAAACCAGGGGTTTTCATAATTATTGGGTTATACCTCTGGATAGTACTCACTTAGAGGAATCCAACAAAATTTGTCTCACTATTTTTGGAGCTTCCTGCACCAAGTTATGCATTTTACAAGTTTGCACAACTCTCTATTTGATTTTAAACAGCACAGTCGCATGTGGGGCCCACGGGTCAGGTGCTTCTTCAACCTCCCGCCAGAGCCCGTGAGTGCACACCGGTAGAAAACTTGGCATGGCTCGTTCTCTCTCATTTCTCCACCAAATGAGCTCCGGTTTCGCCCTACATGCTCCTGGGAACGTGGCGCAGCTGCCGGGCAAGGTTTTCCCGCGTGAAAACGGCTGTAGGTGGGTCGGCACCGGCGGGGCGGCTCGGGAGCTCGACATGGACGCGTTCCAGCGTGTCCAAGGCATCTCCCGGCGAGCTACGATGTCCTACAGCATCCCTATGGTTCTAGGAACATGGAACGGAGATCAGATCGTGCAGGAAGTGGCTGCAATCTAGTCGTCACCGTGGACCATGGCAGTTTTGGCCGCCGGCGACGATTTCTCGTCGCCCGGGGCATAGGAGGGTCGGTTTCCTTTGGTTTTCGGCGTGGGAGGGCGCTAGGACATCTAGTTGCTGTGGTTTGAATTGTAGGAGGTATGATCAATCGGTTTGGGAGAATTTCACGAATTAAACACGGTCTGTTCTATACGTGCGACGGTGCCAAAAATCGAATTCCGCCGAGCCGGCGTCGGGGGAGAGCAGGAGGACGACGGGACAAGGATCAGTACCTCCTGGCGCACCTCTGTGGCCTCTTGAGCCTGCCGGAGAGGCGCTGGGCTGGCCGGGAGACAGGGAGCAGTGGAGCAGCGCCCGTGAAGGAAAAACAGCGCCCGGAGTGGCTGCTGATCGTGAGGAGAGGAAGCAACTGCTGTCGGCTTGGTCCGAGGAGGGAGAGATAACGTTGCTGAAGCGGTAAGAACCGACCCTGGGGTGCCAATGCATGGAGGCCGGCAGCAGGAGCTGGCGCGGCAAGCTCCTCTGTGGCGCTCGCGAGTTGTCCGGGAAAATTTCCCACCGAGAGCAAAACTTAGTGAGTAAGTCTCCTCTTTTAGCTCTATGACATGTGGGTCCCACTCCACATGTACCTCCCAAATATCTGTTCAAGCTGATCTTTTCAATACCCAGAATGCTAAAATTTAAAAAGGTGGGCTAGAATTTGAATTCTTCAAATTCAGTTTGAATTTGCAAGACTTAATCTGAATTTGGTTTAGAATTTGCAATTTCTTCTTTTTAGCTCTCTTTTGAGCCCACCCTACAAATGGAAAGTTGGTGAGCAAACTTTTCCCTATAATTCCAACTGTAGGGCTGCATGTTTATTCAATGTTTTTGGGTCACCATATGTGTGAACTTTGAATTTGAAATCTGAATTTTAAACTTACATGCAAAGAGGTATTTAACTCCTTATTGGTTCAACACTTTTAAATAAAAAGGTGAGCCTCATTTTGGATAATCATCCTACATATTACTTTGCATGAAGAAAAGTTTTAGCAAGTCCCATTTTTCCTGTCATTGCCACACATATGAACTCAAACCATAGTTTTTATTCATACACATTTTTGGGACTTTTACATGTTTGGCTTGAGAACATCCGGGCGAGTGATGACGGCCGGGTGTACGGACTGTATGGATACCGGGCTCGGTGTGCAGCCGAGTCTGACGATTGTTTGAGTTTCTGCAGGTAGTCTAACCACGAAATGGTAGACGTGTAGCATCTGTGTGCGAGTGACGTTTAGTGCCACTGAAATAACGAAGCCGGCTAAGTCCGGTATAGGTTTTTCTTTGTGAGGACGTAGTACCGACATGATCTGGTGACGCATCGACGTCACACCCCACTAAATGAACAACTTCATTGTAAAACTTGAAAGTTTTAATCTGGATCATTAAAATTTGCTGTAACCTCTTCCCTTAATCAGGACATTCCAAGTTAACAAGTTTTCAACTTATAGGTAGCTAAGGACAGAGCACTCTGTTTTCAGCTGAATTAAGGCTGAAGGTAATCAGAGGTTAGAGATTGATTTAGTTCGAGGTTGGAGTCATATGATACATTTCTGTAAAGCTTTGGAAGATCTTTACAACTCTTCTGTTGAGGTCCAGAGGTGTTTCATCCCTTAACCAATCGAAAAATGCAGTAGAGTTGAAACTGTCCAGAAAACAGGGCAAAGCAAAGACTCTCTGTAAACTCCCTGTAAATTGAGTGTAACTTCCTGCATAAAAATCCAAAAATATAAAATGAGGTAGTTCTGGAAAGCATATGAGATGGGTTACAAATCTGTAACAGAAAGTTTTGTCAGGTTGGGAGCAGAATTAACTGGAATTCTTGGATCAAAACAGTACCTAAAGCAGGGAGGTGCTGTCCACTTTTCCCCAGAAATTCTGTTAACTTTGACATCTCATAACTTTTTAACCAGGATAGATCTTAGGCCAAGAAAATACTTTCTGGAAAGCTATTGAAGTTATCGTTAAATTTGATGTTAAGCTCCAGAACTGGTTTTGCCTTTAGCATGGCCTAAATCAGGTTGAAATGGAAACTGGTCAGGGCTGTCATGCAGACAGCAGATCAGCAGTCAAATTTGTTTAAATTTGAACTATATTTCCAAGTTTTATGAGTTCAATGACATGTTTGGTGTTATAACTCAATAGCTTACTGTTCAAATAAATATTTGACATTTCTCAAATATATTTTTACAGATGACAGCAGATAAGCAGTTCGAGAACGGCTGGGTGGAATCTCACTGTTCTCACCACAGCGGCTATCCGGAGTCATTGAGGCAGATGCTTCAATATTTCGGATACAACCAGATGCCGCAGTACTTCGCCAAGGAAGAAGGCAAAGAGGGGAACAAGACGTGGACAATCCATGTCGAAGTCTCTACAGGACCTACACCACCCGGGTTGGCGCCGTTCACCGTCACGGTGAGAGGTAGACAATCGGAAGGGATGTGGCAAGTGGCAGCCCGTGACACCATGTCATGTTTCTGCCAGCTACACGTGAGAGCGATGGAGGGCACTCCATACGCGCTCGTTCCAGTGGAGGGACGGGCTCATCATGTGTGGGAAGGGAGGTACCGGGAGGCAACTGATCCAAGTTGCCCAAGGTACAGCCCCGCGGAGGCAAGCCTTAGCCTCCAGATGAGGGCGGGAAACGCCGTGATGGACAGCCAAGCTGTTCATACAGAGCATCTCGCCGCAAAGCTCAAGGAGAGCACAAGCCGGGGAGACCATTTCGAGAGTGCTCACAGCGCACTCCGCAATGTGCTTCTTCCGACGATCAAGCAACTGAATGAACAGCATAATCAGTTGCATCGTCTGAAGAAGGCGAAGAAGAAAACCCGTGTCGACATCGCGGCGTTACAAGAGCTGGTGCAGACTCTAACCCAGCAAAATGAGGACCTTACTCAAGAGCGGGACGACGCTATTGAGGAAGGGCAAGGCTGGGAAGAGGACTACAATCAGGCCATGGACGAGGTGCATGCATTGCAGGACCTCGTACCTCCGGTATTGGGTATACCGGTGGTCTTGGGCCTTCCAGCAATGGGAGAACCCGAGATGGGAGAAGAGGTGGTAGATCCGGAGCCACCAGCAGAGGTACCGGAGGAGGACGACCCACAGGAGGTCGAGTTCTACTCCAAGTAGGGGGTTACGGTTGCCAAGTAGGGCAGCTAGGGTAGTGTAACCCAACTTTTGTAATCAGTGACATGTCGTGTAGGCAGTAGCGTATGTATAGGTAGTGACGACATGAGCATGACTTCTCGGAGACCCGAGAATAATGTATCTTCTATAAAGTTTAAGATTTATCAATATATGTGAATGTTGTGAAAATTATTCATGTGTCACTTCAATACCTACTGATGCATATGGAATTTTAAGTATGACATGTGCTAATCGCTGCTGTTTTGAATTTCAGAATGACTCGTACTCGTGCCAACCCGGACGTTGGGGGTACTAGCCAAGGGGGAGAGACCTCCCAACAGCCTCCCGAGGACTCCTCGGGACAGCAGCAGCAACAGCAACAGCAAACACCGCCACCGCCACTGCCAACGGTTACATTGGCCGACATCGTCGCGGCAATGGCGGGTTCACATCAGCAGCACACGGAGTTGCTGCAAACTCTCATCGCCAATACGTCTCACCCAGAGAGACGTCAAGACCGTGAGGAGCGTCAACAGAGCTCCTACTACGACTTCCTAGCGACTCATCCCCCGGTATTCTCAAGGGCGGATGAACCTCTTGACGCGGACAATTGGCTCCGCGCGATAGAGATGAAGTTCGGGCTGCTCCAAATAAGTGAGCAGCGCAAGACTCAGTTCGCGGTCCAGCAGCTCCAAGGGTCCGCGAGCGCGTGGTGGGCAAACTTTTGTGCTTCACAGCCCACCGACCGAGTTATGACCTGGACGGAGTTCCGGACGGCCTTCAGGGCCTATCACATACCGCCAGGTCTGATGAAGAGGAAGACGCAGGAGTTCCTACACCTGCAGCAAGGGAGCCGGAACGCATTGGAATACTCCAAGGTGTTCAACGATCTCGCGCTTTATGCGTCATATCACAATGATACTGACGAGAAGCGGCGGGACCACTTTTACCAGGGGCTTAATCCGCTCCTGAAGGACAAGTTGGCGATGTTCAATCTCGGCAGCCTCAACGACATCATTGATGCTGCGATTGTTCAGGAGGACTCCGGCAAGGAGTTAGCGGCGGTGGAGAGAAAGCGAAGCGCGCCGCAAAGCAGCGGAGAAGGAGGCAGTCCTTCTCAGAAATTTCGGATGGTGAATCGCCCACCATCAGGTTCACGCTGGCAGCCACCACAAAGGCCGATGCCGTTCCGCAGTCGGCCGTACTCTTCACCGGGCATTCAGGCCGGCACTGTCAGTACCACCTCTGCAACAACAACAGCAGCAGCGGGCGATGCCGCGTGCGTATGCACCTCAGCAGCGCATGCCGGGCTTTCATCCCCCGAGCACCGCACAAGCAGCGGCCACATGTTACAAGTGTGGTCGTCCAGGACACTTCGCCAGCAGTTGTCCGGAGAGGCAAGGCGGAGGAGTTGCACCGCAACTTCCGGGGAGGAATCAGCCCCGGAACCCTACTATTGCGCGGCGGGCAAACCCGAGGCCTGGCACCGTCCACCAACTTTCCATAGAGGACGTGCCGGAGGGTGAGCCAATCCTTGCGGGTATGTTCCAACTCCACCAGCATCCCGCCATAGTACTATTTGACTCAGGCGCCACACATACTTTTATTAGCCAAGCTTTCATTACTAAACACAGCTTGCAAATACTACCCACCGATAGTCCATATTTGATTTGTTCACCAGGTGGGAAGATGTCAGCAAGCGTAATGGTTTCCAAAGCACCATTATGCTTAGTGGGTAGAGTGTACCCTACGTCTCTCATAATCTTAGAGGGACAGAAGGTTGATGTCATCCTAGGGATGTCGTGGTTAACCCGCCACGGCGCTGTTTTAGACATCGTCCTTCGAGTCGTGCACTTAAACTCAGAAGTGCACGGATCTCACTCCTTATTTCTGGAAAGTCCAGAAATAAAACTTCCAAGTGTCCACAACCATCAGATTGGAAGACATTCCAGTGGTCTGAGAGTTCCCTGACGTGTTCCCGGATGATTTACCGGGGATGCCGCCCGATAGAGAGGTGGAGTTCAAGATTGAACTTGCACCGGGAACCATGCCAATATCCCGAAGGCCGTACAAGATGGTGCCCAAGAAGTTGGCTGAACTGAAGACTCAGCTCACGGACCTCTTGGAGAAGGGTTTTATTAGGCCGAGATCCTCGCCATGGGGCTGTTCGGCATTATTTGTAAAGAAGAAGGATGAGACGTTGCGGCTTTGCATGGACTATCGTCCATTAAATGCCATAACCATCAAGAACAAGTACCCGTTGCCACGGATCGACATGTTGTTTGATCAGTTGGTCAAAGCAAAGATCATTTCCAAGATGGACTTAAGATCCGGGTACCATGAGATTATGATACGGGCTGAGGATATTCCGAAGACGGCTTTCTCGACAAGGTACGGGCTTTATGAGTACCTGGTCATGTCCTTCGGTCTCACCAATGCTCCAGCTCACTTCATGTACTTGATGAACTCGGTATTCATTCCGGGGCTGGACAAGTTTTTTGTGGTCTTCATCGACGACATACTGGTATATTCCAAGTCGGAGGAAGATTACAAGAAACATCTGCGTATAGTCTTGCAACGGCTGTGGGATCACAAGCTATACGCAAAATTCAGCAAATGCGAGTTCTGGATATCGCAAGTGCCTTTTCTCGGGCATATCATCTCAGCGGAGGGTATCGCTGTAGACCCGAGCAAGATCACTCAAATGCTGAATTGGAAATCCCCGAGGACTGTTCACGAGGTACGGAGTTTCCTCGGACTCGCGGGGTATTATCGGAGGTTCATTCCAAACTTCTCGAAGATTGCCAAGCCTATGACGGAGCTGCTGAAGAAGGCTACCAAATATGTTTGGAGTCCAGCGTGTGAAGCGGCATTCAAGGCTTTTGTTAAGCACCTAACATTAGCACCGGTTTTGGCGCAGCCAGACACAACAAAACCGTTCGATGTGTACTGCGATGCATCGGGCATCGGGCTCGGAGGTGTGCTGATGCAAGACCGAAGAGTGGTCGCGTATGGATCACGGCAGCTTAGAAACCATGAGCAAAATTATCCAACTCATGACTTGGAGCTCGCTGCCACGGTACTTGCACTGAAAATGTTGAGGCACTACCTACTCGGTAACCTCGTACATTTATGTACCGACCACAAGAGCCTCAAGTACACATTCACTCAGAAGGAGTTGAACATGAGGCAGCGAAGATGGTTAGAATTGATAAAGGATTACAAAATAGAGATCCATTGTCACCCCGGCAAAGCAAACGTAGTGGCGGATGCGCTGAGTCGCAAGTCACACGTCAACAATCTGACCATCACACCGTTGGAAGAGAGCGAACTACCACTACATGTGATCCCACATGGAGCTCTCTACAACCTAGCTTTGATCTCCACCATCCGTGAAGAGATAGCGGCAGCTCAGAAACATGACAAGGGCATGTCGCATTTTCGGAGACGTGTAGACAGTGGGGAGCTGAAACGTTTCCGGAAGGACGGAGACGCCGTCCTATGGTTCAAGGACCGGATCGTCGTACCCCGTAACCTGGAGCTACGGAACATAATTTTTGATGAGGCTCACTTATCAAAATTTTCTGTTCACCCCGGCAGCAACAAAATGTATCAAGAACTCAGAAGCAAGTTTTGGTGGAACGGATGAAGAAGGAGGTCGCAAAGTACGTGTCCGAGTGTGATACATGTCGAAGGGTGAAGGCAGATCATATGCGGAAACCGGGACTGCTACAACCACTGGGCGTTCCTGCCTGGAAGTGGGAGGATGTGAGCATGGACTTCATCGTCGGTTTACCCACCACCTTTCAGAAACATGATTCTGTGTGGGTGATCGTTGACCGGCTCACCAAAGTTGCCCAATTCATCCCGGTCAACACCAACTACAACGCCAAGAAGTACGCTGAACTGTACATCTCACGGATCCTATGCTTGTACGGCGTACCCCGTACCATCATATCGGATCGGGGCACTTTATTTGTGTCACATTTTTGGGAGCAGCTGCACACTGCCTTGGGGACGAAGCTGATCCATAGTTCAGCGTACCACCCGCAAAGGGACGGACAAACCGAGCGGGTAAATCAGATCTTAGAAGACATGCTACGAGCTTGCGCTATCAACCACGGCAAGAATTGGGATGATCACTTGCTGTTAGCCGAGTTCTCATACAACAATGGGTACCAAGCCAGCATAAGAATGGCGCCCTACGAGGCGCTATACGGGAGGAAATGCCGCACACCACTGAATTGGTGTGAGTCTGGCGAAAGGGTTACCTTCGGGATTGACCTTGTCAACAACGCGGAAGAAAAGGTTTGACTGATTCAAGCGAACCTAAAAGCCGCCCAATCCCGACAGAAATAGTATGCGGACCGGATAAGACGCCCATTACAATCCGAAGTCGGGGATCACGTATATCTACGTGTGTCTCCAATGAAAGGCGTAAACAGATTCGGGGTGAGAGGAAAGTTGGCACCCCGATTCATCGGTCAATTCCAGATTACCGAAAGATGTGGATCGGTAGCATACCGGCTAAAATTACAAGAAGCACTTTCCGGTGTGCACGACGTCTTTCACATCTCCCAGCTGAGGAAGTGTCTTAAGCTATCAACTACTGTTCAGCTGGAGGACATTGAAGAACTGCAACCGGATCTCACCTATCGGGAGGAACCGGTTCAGATCATTGACAAAAAGGCCCGAACCACACGCAACCGCACGTTGTGGTTTTACAAAGTTCTATGGAGTAATCACTCCATGGACGAGGCGACATGGGAGAGCGGAGGATTTCTTCGCGCCAACTACCCCGACTTTTTCACGTTGCATATTTGGTAATTTTCCACCGTCCTCTCTCTCATTTTCACCTTATAATCTCGGGATGAGATTCGTTTAAGGGGGGAGGAATGTAAGGGCCTCAGTTTTTTACACATGTTTGAAGTGTTCATCACAACACACACACCTCATTTGAAGAAAGTTGATGAACACATTTGAAGAGCAAGTAACCACCATCAACATGCTCATTAGAGAATAAACTCACATATTGCAAAAGTGGTATTTCCCACATGTGATATAGGGGCTGGGCATATTAAAAACTCCTACACATTGCTAGGAATGCCCATGCCAAGTTTCACCCAAATTCAAAACCTTTTGAGGTCATTTTGGGTGTAGCTAGAAAAAGGGCAGTTTGAAACTACATTCAAATTCAAACTGTTTTATCCCATGAATTCAAAAGTGGGAGACATATTCTTACTCAGCACATTTTTGTGAGCTCACACTCCAATTTTTACTCCATTTGTTGTTGATCTTGACATGAGCTAAGTGGGGCAAATTCAAACTTTATTTGAATTATAAACTGAACATGTGCTGAAATTTATCCAAACCAAACCCAATTTGAATTCTAACCAATTCAAATGGCTCAGAGGTGAATAATTCAAACCACAATGGGCAGTTTAGGGCTTACTATTTACAACAGTGATTTGGAGTTAATTTCAGAGGTTAAAACCTGGGGTGGGGCCCACATGTCAGCCACTGATTCAAATCAAACTGACTGAAAACCCAGCTCGGGTTCTTACGCCGGACTGAGCAGCCGCCACGGCGAGGAGTCGATCGGGACAGCACCTGCTTGCCGCCCCGACCTACTGAACCGCCTCACGGTCCTCTTATCTCCGCAGCCGCCCTGATCGGAGAGAACACCGCACACTCTGCTGCTTCCTCGCACCAGAAACGCGCCATCGCTGCCGATCACTCGGAGCTGATCAGGGAAGCTTGATCACCGCCGCTCCGTCCCCTCCAGAGCTGCAGCAAGGTACTAGGAACCCTCCTCGTTCTTTCCCGTTGCTAGAACTCAGCTGAAACCTGACGAGCTCGGCTATACCGAGAGTCCAATTCGGTGACCTAAAACCGCCGCACTTCAGGCTCCTGTGGACAGCCCAACCGGGAGGTTGTCACGCCCGAGCCAGGGCACCCTTGGACGTGCTGGTGATCGGTGCTGCTCACCCCCGAGCCACAGCCCGGGTGCTTGCTCACCGGCGACGAATTTCCAGTTTTCCCCTTTCTGGGTACAGACCGACCTTCGGGTGCGGTTCTGTCGAATTCATACTCTAGAAAGGATTTGGGGGCCTCAATCCGCTCCCACACAAACTAGACACAGTAGCGCACAAGTTGCCTTCACAACCTTTGGCCTGAAAACCTCGGTAACCGGCGTATTTCGAAGTTTACCGACGGCGGAGCATGCGGGAGGCATCGGGGGCACGGTGAGGGCCTACTTCGGATCTCACCCGAGCTGCTTCAAGCTCATGCCGACCTTCCCTATGGTCCACTGATGCTTCCCGACTGGTTGCTCGAGTGATTGGGGTGCTAAGGAGGTCGGCCGACACGGCCGAAGTCTTTCTGAGGCGGTGGCTTGTCGCCGACCATGCACCGGCCATTGTCATGACGAGCTGAGCCCAAAATCCTGTTTCCCGAGTGAAAGTAGGCAGAGGCGGCCAAAATCGTGAAGTTTGGAGATCCACAGAAGCTGCCGGCGAGCTCTCCGGCGAGGTACCCGGCGGCAGAGCGCGGGCGGCGAGAGGTAGACGAAGGTGGTGGACCCCAGCTGTCAGCGGCAGATATTTTAAATCGGGATCGGGCTGCGGCTGGGATCTGATGTGCTGGCACGCAAAAACCCTGTAGGCCTCAGTGTGCTGTCGCCTCCGCGCCCAACACGTGTCCCCGCGGGCCCCGGCAGATTTAAACTTTTTCCCCAATTTTCAGATTTCATTCAAACTTAAAATCCTCATAACTTTGGTTAGGAAGCTCCAAATCGAGTGAACCAAATTTTGTTGGATTCAGCTCTCTGAGCAATTTCCAGCAAATCAAGTTTCAATTCATTAAAATCCTTAATTCTCCAGAATTAATTCCTCAAATTGTAAACTGTTTGGAATTTTAACTGGAGAATCCTTTGGAGGAAAATTCTAAAATTTTGCGGGAATGTTCATCAAAATATCCCTGAACTACCATAAAAATTTCAGATCCGTTTGAGCTAATTTGATCCACCTAATGGTGTGATTAGTGAAACTGTTCCAGAGAAAATAGAAAATGTTCAGAAACATTTTCAGAATTTCCTCTGAAATTGTTTAGCTCATATCTTTAGCTAGAAACCTTCAAATTAAGTGAGACCAACTCCATTAGAACCCTCTGAAAATCTAGTTTCAGAAAGTCATAGTTTGTTTCATGAAACTCCTTAGAACACCCTAAAAGCCTTCAATTAAAGTCAAGTGCTTAATTAATTGTGGAGGGCTCAAATGAGCTTTGCTGCAACTAAAACTTGACCAAATCTCTGTTTAGGTCGTAAACAAGCCACAGTAAAAGTTTCACAGTCATTGGGTCTGTCTAGTAAGAGTTATAGACTTCACAAGTTTAAATTCAATCAAATGCATTTAAATTAATATATATACTTGTATATCATGTAGTCGCTAAGGTCGAGGAGGAACCCGAAGTCCTAGACTTCGTTACTCCGGAGGAGCAGCTAGCCTACGACCAAGAACAGCATGGCAAGCCCCGGTTTGCATTAACCTTTTTACAAAGTTTTATTGTTTTGAGCACTTACTTGAGTACCATTATTTCTTGCACTAGAGTCTTGTTTGAAAATCCAAATGCTTAGCCAAGAAAGCCATGGGTTGGGATTAGGATTGAAAACCCTGTTAGCTTCTGCAATGCTAATATAGAGTAGGATTCGGTACAAGTCGAGTAGTTGGAACTATTCGCGAGCATATGCTAGAGGCACTCGACTCGGGTAGAGATAGCGCATGATACGCATGGCAAGAAAAATGAGGCCCAGCGGAGGGTAAGGGCAACAGGAGTTTGGGGCCTGTGTGCTATAGCTCCGCTTGTGTTGATTGAGGACCGAGCCGTGTGCGGGCCTGTTGAACAAGCTAGAACAGTACCGAAGACCTACCGGCTATATGGGAACCGGGAAACTGATGTAACTCGGGTAGCTGGGTATTGAGGCATTGCCCGTCGTTCAGAGGATAGGCTGAGAGCTTGAGGTGTAAATCGGCTGGCGGCACTGAGATGCACGTGCAGAGACCTCTTGCTCAGGACGATGGGACCGGTTCAATATTTGGCTGACGGGTGAAAGGTAGTTTCGTACGGCATCCGTGATGGTTGTTGTAGGCAACATCGAGTACGGGCGTACGTGACGGGTTATTCGGGTAACCCTGCAGGTGTAAATCGATTATAATCGCCGTCCCTCACGGTCAGTGAGTACCACTTGTTCACTGTACCATGACATAGAAAGAACAGGCTAGTTACATGTTAAAATGTTGCTGATTGAAAGACGGACTTGATTGTTAATGATATGCTGTAGTTTAGAGCTAATTAAAGTTCCTTTCAACTTTGGGCAAAGTACATGAGAGAAATGTGTTTCTTGTTTGATTGTGGCTCTCTCATGTGCCTTAGCGTAAGGTTCTCCACAACCTGCTGCTAAAATTTGAAAGTAAGGTCCCAATAATTAGGCGAGTCCTTTGCAAATGGTTTTACCTCATGTACCCATCACCCCTCATGTAGAAGTTCCATGTTTAGGTGAGACGGGTCAGACTTGCTGAGCCTTCGTGCTCACTGCTTGTGTTTGAAGCTTTTGCAGGGTTCTATGAGGAAGGGACTCCCGAAGAGGAGACGGAACCCGAGGAGGGGAATCCTGTCGAGTGGGAGTCGTGCACGCCGCCGTGTTAGTGTGCGTGTGTGCTAGCAAGGACACGTTCACGGGCTGAACGTGAACTTGATGCGTAGTCTACGCCCGTGAGTGTAGACTGGACTTATTTTGCTGTAAAAATGTTCATAAACCAGTTTATGTAATAAAATGTTTGCTTCCGCTTTGTACCTTTGATGTGTGTTATCTGGTGTTGTGCAACGCAGCACCCCTCAGCGTGATCCTGGCTCGACAATACCGTGGGGTCGTGTCAGAGCC
Organism: Neostapfia colusana; assembly: GCA_030760725.1. NCBI lineage: Eukaryota > Viridiplantae > Streptophyta > Magnoliopsida > Poales > Poaceae > Neostapfia > Neostapfia colusana. Next base: position 41,957,582 of record JASWHV010000001.1, on the reverse strand, counting down.
TGGGCTAGAGAATTTTTTTAACTCCCTCACATGTCCATATTTGTGTTCGTCATTTCATGTGACACAACTATAGTCTTTTATCGCCTTAACTTTGTTTCATAAGTTGAAATCAAGCTTTACAAAATTTAGGGCTGTTACATTCCTCCCCCCTTAAAAGGATCTCGTCCCGAGATTACAAAAAGAAAGAAGAAGGGAGAATGACTACTGGACATATGGTACAAACAAGTCGGGAAAATTTAAATGGAGAAAATCATCGCTTTCCCACGTGGCTTCATCAGCGGTGTGGTTGCTCCACAAGACTTTGTAAAATCGCAATGTCCTATTTCTTGTGGCGCGAGTCTTCGCGTCAATAATCTGTATCGGATACTCAGAATAAGTGAGATCCGGTTGAAGATCCTCAACGTTCTCCATATGAACTGCGGTTGGGTACTTAAGACATTTCCGCAGCTGAGAGACGTGGAAAACATTGTGAATACCCGAAAGTGACGTCGGTAACTCTAGACGATAGGCCATGGGTCCGCATATTTCAGTGACAGCAAACGGCCCGATGAATCGCGGAGCGAGCTTTCCTTTCACTCCAAAACGATGAATCCCTTTCATCGGAGAGACACGAAGATAAACGTGGTCCCCGATGTCAAAGTGAAGAAGTCGACGTCGTTTGTCTACATATCTCTTCTGCCGAGATTGAGCAGCCTTTAAATTGGCTTGAATCACTTGCACACGTTCCTCGGCTTCATTTACAAGATCAATCCCGTAGACCACTCTCTCACCGGACTCACACCAATTCAGTGGTCTGCGGCACTTCCGGCCATAAAGAGCTTCATACGGGGTCATCTTGATGCTGGATTGATAACAGTTATTATATGAGAATTCTGCTAATGGTAGATGGTCATCCCAATTCTTCCCATGATTGATGACACAAGCCCGTAGCATATCCTCCATAATCTGATTTATCCTCTCCATTTGACCATCAGTTTGCGGATGATATGCTGAACTCCGAATTAACTTGGTTCCCAAGGAAGCATGCAGTTGCTCCAAAAATCTGGATACGAATAACGCACCTCGATCAGAAATGATGGTGCAGGGAACCCCGTGTAAACACACGATCTTCGAGATGAACAGCTCAGCATACTTCTTTGCCACATATTTGGTGTGGACTGGAATAAAATATGCTGTCCTGGTCAAACGATCGACGATTACCCAATTAGAATCATGCTTGTTGCTGGTCATGGTAAACCGACGATGAAGTCCATACTTACGTCTTCCCACTTCCATGCTGGAACCATCAGCGTTTGAAGTGGTCCAGCTTTCCTCATATGGTCGGCTTTAACCCGCCGACACGTATCACAGTCGAATACGTATTTCGCAATCTCCCTTTTCATCTGTGTCCACCAGAACTTAGATTTTAAGTCCTGATACATCTTGTTGCTTCCTGGATGAATGGAGTACTTGGATAAATGCGCTTCATCCAATATCTTCCTCCGCAATTTCATATTTTGGGTTACAACTATACGGTTGTTAAACCATAGAGTACCCTCTTCATCCTTGCGGAACATCTTCAACTCACCGCTGTCCACTCTCCTCCGGATATGAGACATACCCCTATCTCTTTTCTGAGCCCCTACAATCTGATCTCGTATTGTAGGAATAAGAGCGAGGTTGAACAGCGATCCGTAGGGAACTAAGCGCAGGCTTGGTTCTCTTTCTGCATCTACAGCCATGGCTAAATGGTGAACGTGGGCTTTCCGACTAAGTGCGTCGGCAACAACATTCGCTTTGCCCGGATGGTAATGAATTTCAAGTTCATAGTACTTGATCAATTCTAGCCATCTTCGCTGCCTCATATTCAGTTCCTTCTGTGTGAAGATGTACTTCAATCTTTTGTGGTCAGTGTAGAGATGTACTAGATTGCCTAGTAGATAATGTCTCCACATTTTCAACGCTAAGACCACTGCAGCTAGTTCAAGGTCGTGCGTCGGGTAATTCTGCTCATGACCCCTGAGTTGTCGGGATCCATACGCGACCACACATATTTCTTGCATCAGCACACAACCCAAACCAATGCCAGATGCATCAAAATAAACATCAAACGGCTTCGTGATGTCCGGCTCGGCCAAAACTGGAGCTGTAGTGAGATACTTCACTAAAGTTTGAAAAGCTTGTTCGCATGAATTGCTCCAATCATACTTGGTGCCTTTCTTCAACAGCTCCATCATAGGTTTAGCGACTTTGGAGAAGTTTGGAATGAATCTCCGGTAATAACCCGCTAAACCTAGGAAACTCCTCACTTGATGAACAGATGTTGGAGATTTCCAATTCAGCACTTGCTCGATTTTACTGGGGTCCACAGCAATGCCTTCCGCTGAAATAATATGCCCAAGAAACGGCACTTTGCTGATCCAAAACTCACATTTACTGAACTTTGCATATAGCTTGTGAACTCTCAAGCATTGGAGTACAATACGCAAATGTTTAGCATGTTCTTCTTCTGACGTTGAATAGACCAAGATGTCGTCGATGAAAACAATGACGATCTTGTCTAACTCCGGCATGAACACAGAGTTCATGAGATACATAAAATGAGCCGGACCATTGGTCAACCCAAAGGACATGACAAGATGTGAGACCTATGTGTGCTGAATACATTGGCAATTAGGATAAAAGTTAGCATTAACATTCAAAGTTTTGAATATTGCCAAAACATTCTTCTGTGGAAAGGTCCGACAAGTTCTTTGTTAGGTCCGCCAAGTGTTGGCAAGGTACTACGCAAGGTCCTGAGAGCTCCTGCAAGGTCCGAAGAGCTTCTGTGAGGTCCGGAGCTTGTTTTTAGGGAGCTCCCGTGAAGTTCAACTCGTAGAACTGCAGCGTCTTGTTTTTGCTTTTAACTCGCAATGTTTAAAAGTTGCTTTATGGGAAGGTTTGCTTAGTATTAATTTGCTAAGTTTTTGGTGTGTTTTGGTGGTTATGGCTGTTATCATTTGATATGGTTTGCAACATGCTTATGTGACGTGCTCATGTAAGGTGTTGTGGTTTTCGAACTAACGTAAGTCAAGTCGAGGACTTGTGCTCGGAAGAATTGGTTGTTTATTCATGTGCAGGTGTTGCTTGAGTTCAAGACATGGCTAGTGACGGGATCCTTGGACTAGTCTTAGGGAGGAGATGAGGTTCCAATAACCAAGTTCGGGAGGAGCTGTGGTTGAGTTGATCGGGAGGTCGCGCAGCATGTTTGGATCAAGGGCAATGCATATGAAGGTTGTGTGTACGTCGTTGGAAGGTGTTTTCACATGTGCAGGGAGTGCATGGACGTGGCAACATTGTTCCAAGGCGTGATGAAGAGATGTGGACGTAAAAAGTTGGTCGGAAAGGTCCAACCGGCTGGATTGCGTACTCAGGCTGAGGCTGAGTCGGATATGGCTCAAATATGGAAGATTTGAGTTGGTTATGATAGGATTTCGTGCTAGGCACGAAGTTGAGTTGTTTTAAGAATGTTCAGGACGTTCCTAAGGTGTTTGGAAGTCTCACTATTGCTTCTATCTGCGAATAGGAGAGTCCTGAGCAGTTATGGTAAGTTAGGATATGAGTCCAATTAGGAGTAGGAGTCCTAGATTGGATTGTTTAGCCTGAGGGCTGGCTATAAAAGCAAGGGAGGTCAGAGCTCTCGTGGGTAGAGAACTTTGGGCTGTTCCTCTTGTGTTTCTATTGAATAAAGTTCATAGTTTCGAGGAATTTTTGTGCCTTGTTCGTCCGACTTGTTTTTCGTCAAGTCTTTCTCGCCGAGTTTCTGTACAAACCGACGTTGCTTCGGTGTTTCGTTCATAACTCGAGTTTTACAGATCCGGTTGACGTGATTCTTTTTGGGTTGTCTTCATAACTCAATTATCTATCATCTGTTAAATTTTCACGAGCTTCGGATCTGTAGTTTTTGAGATACACGAGTTTCTTTGCAGCGTTGCAGATCTGTTTTATATCGGGTAGAACAGATTGATCTTCGTTTAATGTTTTGATCGTATCTCAAGTTTTACCTCGTGTTTTCAAGTGATTCTTGTTGCATTAGATCCGTGACCTGATTCTCTACCTCTCTACTTGATTTGTCACGGTTGAACACGTTTGAAAACACTTGCACACACGGTTTCTTTAACCGATTGATTTTTTGCTGAGGGGTTTTTGTTGTTTCCGCTGCGAAAAGTTTCAATCTACCATTCACCCCCTCTGGTAGCTTTTCACGTGCCCTTCGATCCTAAAATTGGTATCAGAGCCAAGGTGCTCTAATATTTGTGATTTGCACGTGTTTTGACTAACCATCATGGAGAAGTACTCCGCAAAACCTTGTGTGTTCAATGGCATCGATTTTCAGGTTTGGAAGGCGCGGATGGAGGCCTACATACAGGCGCAAGGCTTAGCCATATGGGAAAAGGTCTACCGGAACTTCGATGTACCACCCAACGATCAAGTTACGGCTGTGAACATGAGAGATGTTGACAACAACAACAAGGCTCGCAACTTGATCATCCAAGGATTGACTCAAAGCGACTTCGACCGTGTTGCACACCTCCGATCTGCATATGATGTTTGGAAAGCTCTTTGTGACTACCATGAAGGATCCAATACGATCAAGGAGGTAAGGCAAGATATGTTCAAGAAAGAATACATGCGTTTTGAGATGCAACCCGGTGAGTCAATTGACGACCTTTTTGCTCGCTTTAATAAAATTCTCAGCAACTTGCATAGTGTCAATGTTAACTTTTCAGATTCTGAAAATGCTAGACAATTGTTAGGAGCATTAGATATGTTAATTTGGGAGATGAAAGTTACATCTATTCGTGAATCTACTGTCATGAGTTCTCTTACTTTAGACGTGCTTTATTCTAAATTGAAAACTCATGAAATTGACATCATCTCACGTAAAAACCCCAACAAGTCTATTGCATTTGTTTCGCAACGTGACATGTCTAGTTCTAGTCAATCATCATCTAGTGGTGCACTCTCTTTGCTGTCCTCTCTAACCCTTGAACAGATTGAAGAGTTTCCAGAGGAGGAGCTTGCACTCATCTCTACTCGGTCTCAAAAGCATTGCAAAATGTGAGAACTAGAAGGAGAGGAAGCTCCGGACCTTAACGATGTTTTGAATGTGGTAAGACAGGTCATTTTCGTACGGAGTGCCCTAACCTTTCAGGTCCGACTTCACGTGAAGAAAAGCAAACAAGGCCGAAGAAATCGTTTGCAAAGAATAAGAAGAAGAAAGATTTATCAATGCGCAACATAGTGCATAGTATTATCTCTGCACTTCAAGATTTCGGCTCAAGTGATGTGGACACCGGTAGTGATGAAGATGAAGAAGCTATGGCAAATATGTGCTGCATGGCGAGCAAGTCAAGTTCAAGCTCTGAGGAGGCAGAACACAACAGCGACGATGAAGAGGTATGTCCCACTTGCGAAGAAATGTGTGATCCTATTTCTCGTGCCACTGTTATATTAAAGAAAAAGGATAAAAAACTTAGGAACAATGCTGTTAAAATTGAATCACTAGAATCTGAAATTAATCGTTTAAAAACTTTGATTCCTAGTGATGATTCTTGTTCCTCATGTGATTTGATTTATGAACAATTATCCTCTTTAAGAAGTGCACACGCATCTACACTTGATAAACTTGAACTTGAAATTGAAAAGAACAAAGAGCTTGCTGCACTTAATGATAAAAATTTGAAAGATGCTTGTTGTTCTACAATTGATTTGCATTGTTCTTCATGTGATGATCTGAATAAGAAACTAAATGATGCTATGAATGAGTTTTCTATTTTGAACAATGCTTTACGTGTGCATGAAGTTAAATATTGTTCAAATTGCAAACTAAAAGGAAAAACTTCATGTGAAAACTGTTTTGATCTGTCCAATAAACTTGATGACATGCATAGGACACTAGATCGGTTTTCTAATGCAAATAAAAACCTAAACTTGCTGCTGAATTCTTCCAAGTCTTGTAATGATAAAACTGGTTTAGGTTTTAATTCTCATGCTCATGCTAAGGCACACCCACCTAAAGTTGTGAAGTCATTAGGAAGCGGTTTGATTCAAACAGCTCCTAGACAAAAAGAGGTGATTTTCAAATCTGCAGGAGTACTGTCCCATTCGGGTGCTAATAAACGTGTTGCTTGCTCATCTATACATGATAATAAGGTTATTTTTCATTGTACCTACTGTGGTAGAGATGGTCATGTCATAGATTTTTGTTATAGACTAGCTAAACACGATAAGAAACAAAGAATACTTGCTAGATCACATAACAACCAAGCAAAATCTGCTAGACCGAATGTTCGGAGCTTGCAACCTGCTGTAATGAGTCAAAAACTTGCTCCCGGACCTACTGTTTTTTGTGCTACATATAACACATCTGCTAAGTCAGTAGTTGGGAACAAAAATTTTCGATGTTTGGCTCATAAACCTGCTGTACCTTCTCAGCTTTCGCGTGTTATTCCTGCTGGACGTCGTGTGACTCGGTACTGGATTCCTAAAAGTCTTTTAACTAACCACAATATTGAGTCATCGACGTATTGTGCTTCTGTGTAGGTTTCACGTTTGAGGAAGGAGAACATTTGGATTGTGGATTCAGGTTGCTCACGCCACATGACCGGTAACAAAGAATGGTTCTCCTCTCTCTCTTTTGTGTCACGTGTAGAAAATGTTACTTTCGCCGATAACTCTTCTACTCCCATAATTGCTAAAGGTTCGGTTAGAGTAAACAATCTCTACACTTTGAAAGATGTGGCACTTCTTAAAGATTTGAAATACAACTTGCTTTCGGTTTCACAATTGCTAGATGAAAATCTAGAGGTTAGCTTTGCTAAAAAATTGCTGCAAGGTTGTATATTCAAAAGGTGAGCTTTTGTTTAACATGTCTAGGTTTGGAAGAGTTTTTAAATCTGATTTTGATTTGTCAACTTCTAAGCATCGGTGCCTAGTTGCTAATGATACAATGGATCTATATTTTTGGCATCGTAGACTTGGTCATATAGTCTTTGATCATCTCACTCGTGTTAGTGCTCTCGATCGCATACATGGGCTGCCGAAGCTTAAAAAGGACAATGATATTGTGTGCTCTTCTTGTAGACATGCTAAGTTTGTTGCAGGTTCACATGCTCCTCTCACAATGACCATGACAGCTGAACCGGGACAACTTTTACATCTTGACACAGTAGGTCCGGCACGTGTTCAATCCTTCAGAGGTAAATGGTATGTGCTTGTTATTGTTGATGATTATTCCAGATATTCTTGGGTTTATTTTATGGCATCTAAGAATGAAGCTTTTAGTCATTTTAGAACTTTATTTCTTAGATTATCTATTGATCACCCAGGATCATTAAAAGCAATTAGAAGTGATAACGGAACTGAATTTTAAAAAACCAATCCTTTGATCACTTTTTTGCTGAAAATGGAATATATCATCAATACTCTTCACCCTATGTACCACAACGAAATGGTGTCGTAGAAAGAAAGAACAGGACCTTAGTTCAGATGGCTAGGACTATGCTTGATGAATATCAAACTCCTAGGAAATTTTGGGCTGATGCAATTGCAACCGCTTGTTATGTTTCAAATCGTGTTTTCTTGCGTGCTAAGCTTGGAAAAACCCCATATGAGCTCCGGTTTGGACGTAGGCCTAGTGTTACACACTTTAGGGTTTTTGGTTGCAAATGCTTTGTTAAGAAAAACATGGTAATCTTGATAAATTTGAAGCTAGATCTGTTGATGGCATGTTTCTTGGTTATCCATCTCATACTAGAGGCTACCGTGTGCTTTTACTTGACACTAACAAAATTGTGGAGACATGCGAGGTTTCTTTTGATGAAGCTAGCCCAAGTACTAGCTCCGATATTGCAGGTCCGGATCCATATCCGCAGGGGGAGAGTATTTTTATTGAAGAAGATGAAGTAGTGGTGCTGCTGCCCGAAAACTCAGAAGTAAATAACGATCAAGCTGCTGATTTTGCACCACAACCAGCACCAACAGTCACTACTGCTGGTTCGGACCTTCCTCAATCAACAAGCTCTCCTAAACAAAGGTCCGAACATGAAGAAGAAGGTGCTTGTGAAGTGTCTACTCCCCTCCGAGTACTCAAAAGTCATCCTCCACAACAAATCATTGGAAGCTTGCATGAACGAGTCACTCGGTCCAGGTTTTGCGATCCAAACTCTCATGCTCATTCTGCTTTTGTTGCTTCTTTTGAACCCAAGGATATATCACACGCACTCACTAATGAATCTTGGATTAATGCCATGCAAGAAGAGTTAGAAAATTTTGAAAGAAATAATGTTTAGAAACTTGTACCTCCACCTCAAGGTCACACATTAATTGGAACTAAATGGGTATTTAAAAATAAGCAAAGTGAGGATGGGTTGTGGTTAGGAATAAATCTAGGTTGGTTGCTCAAGGTTTCACTCAAATTGAAGGTCTAGATTTTGATGAAACATTTGCTCCTATTGCTAGATTAGAAGCTATAAGAATTTTATTAGCATTTGCTGCATCTAAAGGTTTCAAGTTATATCAAATGGATGTTAAAAGTGCTTTTCTTAATGGCTACATAGAGGAGGAGGTTTATGTTAAGCAGCCACCGGGTTTTGAAAATCCAAATTTTCCTAATCATGTTTACAAACTGTCCAAAGCCTTGTACGGTCTAAAACAAGCCCCTAGAGCATGGTATGATAGGTTAAAAACATTCTTACTTGAAAAGGGGTTTACCATGGGCAAGGTTGATAAAACTCTTTTTGTACTTAAGCATGGCAATGACTCATTATTCGTTCAAGTGTATGTGGATGATATTATCTTTGGTTGTGCTTCTCATGATCCCGTGTCCAAGTTTTCAGCTATGATGAGTTCAGAATTTGAAATGAGTATGTTGGGAGAACTCACATACTTTTTGGGGCTGCAAATCAAGCAAACAAAAGAAGGAACTTTTATGCATCAAACTAAGTATACAAAGGACCTTCTTAAGCGCTTCAACATGGACAAATGCAAGCCTCTTCGGACACCAATGGGAACAGCAACAACACTTGAACTTGACGAAGATGGTGACCCGGTCGATAAAAAAGAATACATAAGTATGATTGGATCACTTTTGTATCTCACGGCGTCAAGACCGGACATACAATTCAGCGTATGTCTTTGTGCATGTTTTCAAGCTTCTCCACGTGCTTCACATCGCCAAGCCATCAAAAGGATTCTCAGGTACCTACATGGAACTCAATAATTTGGCATTTTTCTTCCTTCTTCCTCAACCGTTTCTTTGAAAGCTTTTTCAGATGCTGATTTTGGGGGTTGTAGGATTGATAGGAAAAGTACTTCGGGTGCATGTCATTTTCTTGGTAATTCACTTGTTGCTTGGTCCTCTAGAAAACAAAGTTCAGTTGCACAATCTACGGCCGAATCTGAATATGTAGCTGCGGCTAGCGCTTGCTCACAAATTCTTTGGATTGTTCCAACACTTAAGGACTATGGGGTTGATTTAGATAGTGTTCCACTGTTTTGTGATAACACTAGTGCAATTTGTATTGCAAAAACCCCGTGAAACACTCTAGAACTAAGCACATTGACATTAGGTATCACTTTCTACGTGATAATGTTGAAAAAGGAAACATTGTGCTTCACCATGTCGATACCGAACAACAATTGGCTGATATTTTTACAAAACCTTTGGATTTCACTCGTTTTTGTTTCATTCTGTGAAATAGGGGTTATGCATCCTCATGGCTTAAATTGAGGGGGAGTTTTTGAAACTTTGAAAGTCTATGTGTGAATCTGAAACTAAAATAATATGAGCATAGTATTTCATACATATATGACTTTGTGATTCCTTTTACAGGCTGAAAGTTCTTACTCCATTACTCATGTTATACATTTTATAGTTTTTGCCATGACTAGTAATTGGAATAATTACTTACACTAAATCTGGTCATGATCGAACTTTCTTGCTGTTTTGAACTTGTTTCGTGCTCACAAGTGCTTTTAATCATAAAAAAATTAATCAAGTGATCCGCTCACATGTTGAGTTTTCAAATAAAAATTTGAGAAAAGATCAAGAGAATATGCATGCATCGCACTTCTTCTTTTGAGATTGCTTATCATTGCACTAAGATATGAACTTGGAAGGAATTGTGTATGACTAAAACCATGTCCTTAAGCTTCTGATTGTCAAATGACATAGGCTTGGCTTGGTTGGTTAGAATAAGGCTGATGCGGCATATAATCTCTTGCAAATATCATATGATCAACTTTGTGCCTTAATGATTATGAATAATAAAAATGCAGCAACAAGTGTCATGTTTTCAGGTTTTGAAATAGTTGAGTAAGTGAGATCATGACTTGCTTAAACTGAAAAATACATTTGATCTTTAGCATGGCTTACACTACTTTATGTATCTCATTGATGTGATAGTGTAAGTAACCTGATAGTATGACTTGGATGAGCTTTGTTTTGTATGTATATGTTATAATATGCTCATAACATTTAAAATTTCTCTTTTGAACCTTGCTGAATACATTGTCAAAGGGGGAGAAATATGTATAAGGAGAGATTTTTTTTACACTTTGCATATGTTATACACTTTCTTCCTTCTCTGATTTTAAAAAATGGGGAGAAATTAATAAAGGGGGAGAAATGAGTTTTCAAAGCTTTTCAAAACTTTTCATAAGCCAATGTTCGGATTTTAATTGGTGTTGCCAATGTATTCATCAAGGGGGAGATTGTGAGACCTATGTGTGCTGAATACATTGGCAATTAGGATAAAAGTTAGCATTAACATTCAAAGTTTTGAATATTGCCAAAACATACTTCTGTGGCAAGGTCCGACGCAAGGTCCGGAGAGCTCCTGCAAGGTCCGAAGAGCTTCTGTGAGGTCCGGAGCTTGTTTTTAGGGAGCTCCCGTGAAGTTCAACTCGTAGAACTGCAGCATCTTGTTTTTACTTTTAACTCACAATGTTTCAAAGTTTCTTTATGGGAAGGTTTGCTTAGTATTAATTTGCTAAGTTTTTTGTGTGTTTTGGTGGTTATGGCTGTTATCATTTGATATGGTTTGCAACATCCTTATGTGACGTGCTCATGTAAGGTGTTGTGGTTTTCGAACTAACGTAAGTCAAGTCAATGACTTGTGCTTGGAAGAATTGGTTGTTTATTTATGTGCAGGTGTTGCTTGAGTTCAAGACATGGCTGGTGACGGGATCCTTGGACTAGTCTCAGGGAGGAGATGAGGTTCCAACAACCAAATTCGGGAGGAGCTGTGGTTGAGTTGATGGGGAGGTCGCGCAGCATGTTTGGATCAAGGGCAGTGCATATGAAGGTTGCGTGTACATCGTTGGAAGGTGTTTGCACGTGTGCAAGGAGTGCATGGATGTGGCAACATTGTTCCAAGGCGTGATGAAGAGAAGTGGACGTAAAGAATTGGTCGGAAAGGTCCAACCGGCTGGATTGCGTACTCAGACTGAGGCTGAGTCGGATATGGCTCAAATATGGAAGATTTGAGTTGGTTATGATAGGATTTCGTGCTAGGCACGAAGTAGAGTTGTTTTAGGAATGTTTAGAACGTTCCTAAGGTTTTTGGAAGTCTCACGATTGCTTCTATCTGCGAATAGGAGAGTCCTGAGCAGTTATGGTAAGTTAGGATACGAGTCCAATTAGGAGTAGGAGTCCTAGATTGGATTGTTTAGTCTGAGGGCTGGCTATAAAAGCAAGGGAGGCCAGAGCTCTCATGGGTAGAGAACTTTGGGCTGTTCCTCTTGTGTTTCTATTGAATAAAGTTCATAGTTTCGAGGAGTTTTTGTGCCTTGTTCGTCCAACTTGTTTTTCGTCAAGTCTTTCTCGCCGAGTTTCTGGACAGACCGACGTTGCTTCGGTGTTTCATACATAACTCGAGTTTTACAGATCCGATTGACGTGATTATTTTTGGGTTGTCTTCACAACTCAATTATCTATCATCTCTGAATATTTCACGATCTTCTGATCTGTAGTTTTTTAGATACACGAGTTTCTTTGCAGCGTTGCAGATCTGTTTTATATCGGGTAGAACAGATTGATCTTCGTTTAATGTTTTGATCGTATCTCAAGTTTTACTTCGTGTTTTCAATTGATTCTTGTTGCATTAGATCCGTGACTTGATTCTCTACCTCTCTACTTGATTTGTCATGGTTGAACACGTTTGAAAAATCTTGCACACACGGTTTCTTTGACCGATTGATTTTTTGCTGAGGGGTTTTTGTTGTTTCCGCTACAAAAAGTTTCAATCTACCATTCACCCCCCTCTGATAGCTTTTCACGTGCTCTTCGATCCTACACAAGATATTCATAAAGACCATTCTTTTTGTTGAGAACGCCGTCTTAGGTACATCTTCTGCTCGGATTTTTATCTGGTGATACCCGGACCGAAGATCCATCTTGGAAAATACCTTAGCACCCACTAGTCAATCGAACAAAATGTCGATGCGCGGTAGTGGATACTTATTCTTGATAGTGACAGCATTCAGTGGACGATAATCTATGCATAGTCTCAAAGTCTCGTCCTTCTTCTTCACGAAGAGTGCGGAACAGCCCCAAGGTGATGAACTTGGGCGTATAAATCCTTTTTCCATGAGGTCATTAAGCTGCTCCTTCAATTCTGCTAGCTCCTTTGGTGCCATTTTGTATGGTCGCCGAGAAATAGGTGTCGTTCCCGGTGCTAGTTCAATCTTGAACTCAACATCACGTTCGGGCGGCATGCCCGGCAAGTCTTCGGGAAACACATCTGGATATTCACAAAACCACTGGAATATCCTCAAGTTTAGGAGCTTCAATCTGATGCACTGCTGCAACTCGTTGTGATGGATCCACAAGATTCAATGTGTTGCAACCGTGTATTGGGGAATTCAGTTGGACAGTCCGAGAGCTGATGTCAAAGATAGCTCCATAATGTGTCAACCATGACATCCCCAAGATAATATCAATCCTTTGGCCTTTGAGTATGATAAGACTCGCAGGATAGATGTTTCCACCCAAACATAAAGGTGCTCGTGAGACCATCTCATCTGTTGATATCTTGCCTCCGGGTGAGCTGATATGAAACGGATGCTTAAGTGCTAAATGGAAGATTATTCTTCAGCACATAGTCTCCGCTAATAAAATTGTAGGTGGCTCCGGAATCAAATAACACGAAAGTGGGCTGTTCATGCAAGGTGAACATACCCGCTAAAACTGGTTCGCCTTTTGCAATGTCCTCAATAGCAATGTAATTAACCCTGCCAGCTTTTGAAAGATGCTTCTTTGAAAGTTCATGATGCTGATCTGAGCATTGACGAGACAACACACAAGTGTGACTCTGCTCAGAACCACGATGGTTTCGTGTTACAGAAATCCTCAGCTCTCTACTAACACGAGGTGGAGATAAACTGTGCACAGCTGGTTGTGGTAGGGTTGCACAAACAACTTCTGATAGCTGCTGTTGAGGTGGAGGCTCATAAGTGATTAACTCCAGCCGTGGTTGTGAGAGTTGCACCACAGGTTGAATTTATTGCCTAACTGGCGAGTAATATCGCACTCGATAGTTCGGACGAACCTCAATATCACTGTCTGGCGGTATACTCCTTTTCAGCTCCGCTTCACAACGGAGATGCATGTCTTCTTTAATGATAGCGGCATTTACCAACTCATTGTAAATACCATTATTGAACAAGGTCACTTGTTCTTTAAGTTCGACATTCTAACCTCGGAAGAAATATTCACACTTCAATGCTTCCGAGTCTACCATATGAGTTGCTTATTGCATCAAGTCTTCAAACTCTTTGAAGTACATATACGCACTCCTTTCCCCTTTCTTTAACTCTAGAAAGTCTTGATACTTTGTTCGTAGAATTCCCGAACAAAGGTGACGTGCCCGGAAAACATTCCGGAATTCATCCCACGTCACTCGATGACCTTCAGGAAGAGTAGCGATGTACTCCGCCCACCAAGCTCCAGCGGCTCCTTGGAGTTGTTGAGCGGCAAATAGAGTCTTCTGATATTCATCGCACTCAAGCATATCGAACTTGGCTTCAATACATTGGAGCCAATGAACCGACTCCAACGGTTCTTTCGCTTCAGAGAAAACCGGTGGTTGTCTTGCTAGAAAATCCAGATAAGTGCTTGGCTGGGGATTTTGCTGTAGTGTCTCATGCCGTCTGCTTTGTTGCACCAACAGATCTAAAGACTCAGCCATCTTTGCCAAGATTTCCGCCAATCCGGTTGATGATGTCGGCACTTCTTGTCGTGGCGAATTACTTTCACCGTGACTTGACTCACCAACCTCACTCCTGGAATGAGCATGATCTATGCTGCAAGAGTGAGCAATTTACGGTTAAAATTCAAAGTTTAAACTCAACTTGAATTCAAAAACATTAACCATAAAAACATCACATATATATTGCATCACTACACAATCTAACCAGGGTTTAGACAATTCTGATATCTATCAAACTCGAGCAAGTTTGTCCAAACCCTTAATTCCAATAGTAGGCAAAAATGAAAAATAACTCAAGAACATGTTATGGAACTTAGAGAAGTCTAAAACATCCCTGTCCACAACAAGTCTCAAGCTAAATGACGATAAGCACTACTTTGTTCAGAATGACCAATTGGTCTTAATCCCAGAATTTGAATTTGAAAATGGCAACTTCATGTCTCAAGTTGAATATCAAAGTTATAGTTAACTTCAATATCTTTCCAACGAGTGCCTTCATATCAGTTCTGGATCACAATTTGTGACATTTCAAAGTTAACAGAAATCTGGAACAATTTTGACAGCACCTCCTCTGAATGTGTCTGTTTTGTCCGCAAGATTTCATGACTTTAATCTCCAAATCTTGAGAAACTTTGAACTACAAAGTAATAGCATATATCACAAGCTTTCCAACGGTGTATTACATGACCCTTAGAAATTTTTCTACAGAAAGTTATGGTCGAAATACAGAAATTTCCAGAGAGCAATTTGTGCCTGCCCTGTTTTTGAGCAGTTCACACTCCTCTGAGAATTTCATCCATTTGGAGGGTGATTCTGATCTGGAGTTCTACTGAAGAGTTGTAGAAGACTTCAATAGCTTTACAGAAATGTATCTCTCACCTCCATTGGTTCAACCAAACAAAAGTTATGTCCTGTTCAATTTCAAAAAAAAATTCTGCCGAAAACATGGGAGGTCATTCCTATGTCTTGGTGAAAAAATCTATACTCCCAATTGACTCTTAGTTCAATATAGGAGTCCATTAACCCCTAATAGAATACTAGACTCCAAATTTACTCTTTTTCTTTTCAAACCTTCATTTTCTTGCAGTTCAAAACACATCACGGTACTATGTTGCCTCACCAAATTAAAATCCTATCCGGCTTTATACCGGCTTATACGTCTCAAGTGGTGGCACTAAAACGATCATTCACAAACGTTTTCTACACGACATGTTCTAACGTGGTTAAGGTACCTGCAGAAAATCACTCAATAATGATGCACACATTGTTTTATCATTTCAGGCAGGTCCATATCATAGTAAAAACATACGCTCCGTATGATTGCCATACGGGCCGTACTTGAGTCAAGCCACGTCTCAAGGTACATGATCGGGTTATTCACCACCCGATGGGGGCTCCACACCTTTGCAATAAAGCACCCCGTTGGAACAGCGCTTTCGTATGCCTCATAGAACATGAAGAGTCCTAGAGAACACACTTCGTGTTACAAACCACATGATGGGGTCTCCTCCTCTTGCCCTTGGGTTTGCGCACTAGAGGCTAGTGCCATTCATATGTCTCTAAGACATGAAGAGTCTTAGAAAACATATTCACTTCCCGTCCATTGCTGAACGGAACATCCCACACTACTTTCCTCGTATGGGTGAGCTAACCGAAATTGATCCGCTTTCGGTAGCGTTCCTTACCATTCTTACCTCCACGTAGGTGCGTCTTTACAAAATTGAAATACTGAATGATAACATACTGTTAGCTTGCCACCTTAAGTAACTATGCTAATAATACTCCTTATGTGGGCATACTATACGTTCCTCACTCGTATACTTCTAAGTTTTTGAAAATATGCTCTTTTCATGCGTGCTATTCCCAATGCGGCTCTGATACCACGCTGTGAGGAGCCGCGCCCGGTGATCACAGTGGGTGGTGACGTTCTATAGGAATAAGAAAAAATCGCAACCCTTTTCCGTTACACATAAAAATGGATTTCTAAAGTCAATTTTTCTTTTCAATATCTTTCTTTTTTTCAGAATCCTATTTTTGTTCTTCCACCCATGCAATAAAGAACGAATGAGAAAAGAGGGGTTATTTTTCCCTTAAAAGATAGGCTTTATAATAGGAATCATAGAATAATGCTGGCGTGCGATGCGGCACCCAACAGAATGCACAAAAAGAGACTCAAGAACATAATGAACTATTTTGTTACTGAAGATAAGTTCTTTTACAACATAAGTACACACGCAGCGGAAATTAAAACTATCAGGACAATCTACTCACTCTCGACCCTAACTACGCCGAAGAGAAGTCGTTCAGCCCGTGAACGCTTCCTACTAGCTTCACCAAAGAAAGGCAGCGGCTAGGTTTCTGATGAGTGGAACGAACCGTGAGGTTCATCGTCTCACCGAACAACCCTCTTCATAGCAGGCATCCTGCTACCTGCAAAACAACTCAGAAGCAACCGTGAGCACTAAGGCTCAGCAAGACTTAACCGTCACTCCTAAACATGTAACTCTAAATACAGGGGTAGTAAGACAGTAAGAATAGGAATTTGCAAAATGCAGCTCGACTAAACTTGATCCTTATATTCAGATTATTTTAGCCTTCATTTTAGTGGTCCTCACGCCTCACAACATCGGAAGTCCACAATCAAACAAGAAATGCTTATCTCGATGTTGCTAGCCTAAGGTGGGAATGAAATTTAGTTGGCTCTATATCTACTTCAGTCAAGGTTCCAATACAGTGATTAATCCACAAACAGCATGTTAAGAGACTTAGTTCCTCTTCTTACTACGTCACGGCGCAGTGGGCAAGTATGCTCAATCCTCTTCCGCGAGCGACGGTGATTTGAATCAATAACAACCCGGAATACACGACAAATACACCCACCTCGAAAGACTCTGTCAAGAGCTCTTTCTTACGTTGTATGCAGCAACCTTTTACACGAAACCCCGACATAGAAAAAACGCTTCATGCCGAGCAGGTTGGTCCTCTACGCAGACACGTCGAAGTTGCCCGCTAAAGGATTTACACCTCCCGCCTTCTCAACGCCATTCCCACGCGAAGGATGAGTTTCTATATCACGGTCCATCGAGTTACATCGGTTTTATGGGTCCCATACCCCACTATATATCCGGTACAGCTCAATCTTGTCCAGCAGGGCCGCATACATACGGTCCTTAACCGACACGGACGGGGCTACGACCAACCTCCACATTTGCCTTACCATCCCAGTCAAGGCCAAACGTGGTCTCAAGCATTGTCACACCCATCGCAGGTCGAGACCAACCTTGAGCGCTTCATCCTACAGGAACATTCCCGTCCCCATCTCATTTTCATGAGGGTGCTCTTATCATTAACCTCTCGCGAGTAACTCCATTACTCGAACTTTCTCGCGAGTAGCTTTTTACTACTCGACTTCTACCGAGCTAGCTACAACATTAGCCTAGCATCTACGACGAGGCAAAGCCTACACTAAACCTTCTACTCAGGGATGTAATAGCCATGCAAGTGGGTTTCAAGCATCCTAGACATAATGCACAATATCAACTCTAATACACATGAGGTGAAATAAAGCAAAATTTAAAACGGTAACGATATGCAAACCGGGGCTTGCCTTCCTCAACGGTTTTGTTAGAAGCTAGAAGTTAGTCTTCCTTCAGAGAATCTGCCAAACTCGTCACGAGATGGAGATCCTTGCTGCAGAGTCGAGTCCTCGTCGAACGTCGACGTCACGTGCTATTAAGATGATTTATCCACTTGTATTCAAAAGCAATTTAGAAAATGATTCAAAGCTGTTGTACAAGTTAACTCACACATAAGAGAGATAAACAACAGCAAGGTTTCTGTTGTTGGATCTAAACCTTAGAGAAGATGAAAGCTAGGGTGAAAAGAGATACTAGTAATCACCATGTGATTAAGTCCATTATATGAACACTTAAACCTAAAAGATGGTAGATCAAGTTCCACAAGTCCAATGAAGCTGAGATTTTAACCACAGCTTCTATGGAAGCTAGTTAGACAGTGTGCAAAAATTGAGCTTATGAAATGGCTCAAGGTGATCACAATAATTCCTTATGTGATTTTCACTAATCTGCCTTTACCCCCTAGGTATTAAGCTTTCCTATGCCGAAAAGTAGACTTTTTGTGAAGTAAAAAATATCCTGAGTCCACAGGAATTGGTTTTACCATTTTTGGAGTTTCCTACATGGAGATATGGATTTTACAAGGATTGTGGAAAAGCTGAAAATGTCTCTGTTCATTTTTCCCATTTTTCAGAGACATAAGGAATGAACACATCATTTGACCAAACAAATGAGGTCCAATGCCTCTGAAATTTTTACTGGAGTTCAAGGATATTTGGAAGAATGTGCTGCCCAAATTTGGGAATTTTCCAATAAACAGAACTCCTCAAAATTCATACAAATTTTTCCTTAAATGAATTAATGAGCCAAATCCAGGGATTTTCATAAACATTGGGCTGCACCCCTGGATAGTAATCTTTTAGAGAATCCAACAAAATTTGTTCCACAATTTTTGGACACTCCTACACAAAGTTATGGCTCTCCAAAGTTTGAACTAAAGTGGGAAAATCTGGAAAATGTTTAAATGCCGACAGTGGGTCCCACTAGTCATCCCTAACCTCCAGCCTCGCGCCAAACAGAGCAGGGGCGGCTCCCTCCGGTGAGGTTGCCATAAAAACACTTCCCAGCCACCTCCGGACCCCCTGCTGGCCGCCTCCCATATTTCCCCACGCTGAACAAGTTGGTGAGGTCGCCGGCGGCTGAAACTCGCCGGAAAACAGGGCGCACCGGCCACAGCAAACCCTAGGGCTCCAGCGAAGTTTTGCACGGTGAATTCTACACCAAATGGTCGGTTCTTGGGCTCTAAAGCACCAGGAGATCATTTAGAAGACCGACATGAGGTCGAAACAAGCCGGGGAGCGCTCTAAACCTATCGGCACCGTGCGCCCGATAGGGTCCAGCGGTATACCCTCAAAAAGAACTCGGATTCCTCACTCTACACTCAATTTTTTGGTCCAAAATCGATGGAGGAGGTGTGCTAGGCAGTTAACATCCTGTGTGCAAAGTTTGAAACCGAGCAAACACGATTTGAGGACGAATTTTGCAATTCCTTACCTCAAGGTCCGTTTCAGCCGCCCGGGGGAAAAACTTGAAATTTTCCCTCTGTGATCAATGGCTAGGGCTGAGCTTTGGAGGTGAGCAACTAGAATTGTAGGTGCACCGATGGGGTGGCTTGCTTGGGCGTGATCACTCCTGGTTTGAGCTGGCCACGGTGATCAGTTTCGGTCCTCCGACGTTCAACACGGGAGCAGCGGAAACTTTTCTGTTTCTAGGCGCCGGTGAGCTCGGGACGGCGGAGGGAAGGTGCTAGCCGGCTAGAGCACTCGTTGGCGATGATCTTTGCTGTGGATACCTCAATCATCAGGCACTCGGGTGGCTGTGTGGGATCAAGAGAAGCAGAGGGGCGCTGTTCTGCTCGGGAGATAAACAAACGGGAGCAGACCACCGAGGGAGTGAAAAGCAACTTGATTTGTTGCACCAGCTGAGTGAAGATCAGGCTGAGCTCGTGAATAGAAGCAGGAGCTGGCGCTTGAGCACGTCAGTAGGGGCTGCGCTCTCATCCGAAGAAAACTCAGAACAGAGGCGGTTTGCTTTGGGGTGTGTATGACATGTGGGCCACAGCCCCCAAATATCTCCCTCCTCTGTGCTTTGATATTCCCGCACCGCCTTCGTCCGAATTCCACCAAAATTGGATGGTAGACCAAACATGAAGTGATGAATTTGCATCTAAACTCAAATTTCAAAATTGAGCACGTTTGGTTCAGTTTTCAAATTCAAATTTGAATTTGAACCCTCCCTCGAATATTCCCTGGAATAATTGGTATACGAGCTCCAAAAATATCCAAATTTGGATCATGAGCTCATTGATACATGGAGAATGCATCGGTGAATTCATTTGGATGCATTTATACAATCTGGATAGGAATCCTTTTAAAGGAATTCAAATTGCGTTTAAATTTCCTCCACTCTACTCATAGAGGAGGTGCACATGAGTTAGAGTTTTGGAAGTGAAATTCTTTCCCCTCGGTTAACGTGTGTTGAGCCTGGGCTAGAGATTTTTTTTAACTCCCTCACATGTCCATATTTGTGTTCATCATTTCATGTGACACAACTATAGTCTTTTATCGCCTTAACTTTGTTTCATAAGTTGAAATCAAGCTTTACAAAAGTTAGGGCTGTTACAGTTGGTTAATTCTACCGGTGGAGAGATGAAGACTAATATAGTATGTCCGAAAGTAAACCTTAAAATAAGGGGTAGACTTCCTTGCCAACCTTATTGTCCTGGATTCCCAATGGCTTGACATAATACTCGGAATGGATTGGTTAAGCAAGCACAACGGAGTAATCCAATGTGCTGAGAGGAGCGTGCAGTTGACAAACGAGCACGGAACTCGTATTGAGTTCGAGTCAGCCCAACCGACAACCGAGAAGGCAACATTGAACCACGTCGAAGGAGCAACATTGGAAAGCATTCCGGCAGTTCAAGAATTTTCGGACGTGTTCCAGGAAGAACTTCCTGGTAGGCCACCTGACCGAGACATTGAGTTTTCCATTGATTTGGTACCTGGAACTTCACCTATAGCGGAAAGGCCCTATAGGATGCCCGTTAATGAACTAGTGGAGCTCAAGAAGCAAATTCAGGAGCAGCTAGAAAAGGGGTTTATATGCCCAAGCTCGTCACCATGGGGAGCCCCCGTGCTCTTCGTAGACAAGAAGGATGGGACCCAAAGGATGTGTGTGGATTATAGGTCTCTCAATGAGGTGACGATCAAGAATAAATACCTGCTGCCCCATATAGAGGACCTATTTGACCAAATGAAAGGTGCCCGAGTGTTCTCCAAGATTGATCTTCAGTCAGGATACTTCCAGCTGAAGATTAAGCCCTCCGATATACCCAAGACTGCCTTTCGAACACGGTATGGTTCGTATGAATATACCGTCATGTCTTTTGGGTTAACGAATGCACCTACATATTTCATGTACCTCATGAATAAGGTCTTCATGGAGTACGTGGACAAGTTTGTCGTGGTTTTCATCGACGATATCATGGTGTATTCAAAAAGTGAGGAAGAACATGAGGAACATTTGAGATTGACCTTGCAGAAACTGCGGGAGCATCAATTGTATGCCAAGTTCAGCAAGTGTCAATTTTGGCTAAAGGAGATATCGTTCCTAGGCCACATCATCTCCGAGGAAGGAGTATCAGTTGATCCCGGAAAAGTGGGAGATGTTCTGAAGTGGAACCAACCGGAAAATGTGAGAGACATTCGGAGTTTTCTTGGGATGGCTGGATACTACCGATGTTTCATCAAGGACTTCTCCAAGATAGCAAAGCCTATGACTGAATTGCTAATGAAGGGAAAAACATTTCAGTGGACACAAGATTTCCAAGAAAGCTTTGAGGAGCTCAAGAAAAGGCTAACCACAGCGTCAGTTTTGGTATTGCCGGACGTAAGCAAGAGCTTCGACATATATTGTGACGCATCAAGACAAGGTCGTGGATGTGTGCTCATGCAAGAAGGACAAGTGGTAGCCTATGCGTTGAGACAACTAAAGAAACACGAGCTGAATTACCCCACACATGACTTAGAACTCGCAGCCGTGGTGCATGCATTAAAGATTTGGAGACATTATATCCTTGGCCACCGTTATGAGATCTATATGGATCACAAAAGCCTCAAGTACATATTCACCCAAACGGATTTGAATTTGAGGCAACGTCGATGGTTGGAGCTCATCAAGGATTATGATGTTGGAATCAACTATCACCCCAGAAAGGCCAATGTAGTAGCTGATGCATTGAGCCAAAAGGGAGCATGTCACCAACTCACGGTTCGGGAGCTACTGCCCGAGCTGCGCAAGGAGTTCGAACGGTTACATCTCGAGTTCTTGAACAAAATGGAAGTGATGGAACTCCATTCTTCACTGGAACAAGAAATAAGAGATGGCCAAGCAACGGATGAGGAAATCAAGGAGATCAAGAAAAGAATCCGACAAGGCATAGAAAAGGATTTCAAGGAAGACGAGAAGGGTACACTTTGGTTAGGGAAAAGGATTTGTGTGCCTAACATGAAGCACATCCGCGACACGATATTAAAAGTGGCACATGACTCACCTTATTCCATACATCCCGGCAGTACAAAGATGTACAAGGACTTGAGAACCTGCTATTGGTGGGATGGTATGAAAAGGGACATAGCTGAGTATGTTGCCTTATGCGACACGTGCCAATTTGGGTGAGGGCCGAACATCAAAGACCCGCTGGACTGTTGCAGCCATTTAAAGTACCCGAGTGGAAGTGGGAAGACATCAGCATGGATTTCATCGTCGGATTACCACGTACTGGGTCGGGTTACGACTCCATCTGTGTTATCATGGACCGATTAATGAAAACAGCCCATTTTCTTCCTGTTAGAACCACGTACCGCATCGCGGAACTAGCCGAGCTGTATATGGAACAAATCGTGTGCCGTCATGGAGTTCCGAAGAGGAAAGTTTCAGATCGGGGTACCCAATTTACCTCTAGGTTTTGGAAGAAGCTGCATGAGGCTATGGGTACACGACTGGATTTTAGCTCCGCTTACCACCCGCAAACCAACGGGCAAACTGAAAGGACAAACCAAATTTCGAAAGACATGTTGAGAGCCTGCGCCTTGAAACATGGGCGTAGTTTGGATAGGAGCTTGCCGTATGCTGAGTTCTCATACAATAACAGCTATGAAGCCAGCTTTAAGATGTCACCCTTCGAAGCATTATACAGTAGACGGTGTAGAACGCCACTATTCTGGAACGAGACCGGAGAGAACCAAGTGTTTGGACCCGAAGTACTACAAGAGGCTGAGAAGCAAGTCCAAACGATACGGGGGAACTTGAAGGCTGCTCAGTCACGACAAAAAGGTTATGCGGACAACAGGCAATGAAAGTTGACTTTCAAAGTAGGGGACTTCGTGTACCTTAAGGTATCGCCTATCCGAGGCCAACGACATTTCAACGTCAAAGGCAAGTTAGCACCTTGCTACATCGGACCATTCAAGATTTTGGGCAAGCGAGGAGAGGTAGCCTATCAACTGGAGCTCCCAACGCACCTCTCCGACGTGCATGACGTGTTTCACGTATCCCAACTCAAGAAGTGCTTGAGAGTACCAGAAGAACAAGTACCAATGGATGAGCTTGAGCTTCGAGAGGATCTGACCTATGTAGAGCACCCTGTCCAAATTTTGGACGTGAAAGAAAGGGTCACGAGGAACAAAGTGATCCGTTGGTGCAAGGTACAATGGAGCCATCACACGGAAGCCGAAGCTACATGGGAGCATGAGGAAGACCTCAAGGCAGAATTCCCTCATCTATTCTCCACTCTATCGAATCTCGAGGGCGAGATTCGGTTTAAGGGGGTAGGTTGGTGACACCCGCAATTTCGTATCCATGCATGCATACATATTTCACATAGAGAAATATTTTAAAAGAAGTAGAACGGGAGAAAGAATCGTAAAAATGGTGGGCTATGGGAGTAAGATAGCTGAAAAGAGCTAATTCCAGTTCGCCGAGGAGCGCCGTCGACACTTCCCGCGGCCTGCTGACACGTGGCGCTTTCGGAGCTCATCCCTGCGGAGGGGGTGAGGTCTGGCACCGATGGCCATGTGGCAGGCTAGGAGCTCGCCTCTGCAGAAGGGGCGAGGTCCGACCCGCTGCACAGTGTTGCCTCCGGGGCTCGTCGCTGTGGAAAAGCGAGGTCTAGCCCCACTGGACACGTGTCTCCTCCGGAGCTAGTCTCTGCGGAGAGGCGAAGCCCAACCCCGCAGGACACGTGTCGCTCTCGGAGCTCACCCCTGCGGAAGGAGTGAGGACCGGTTCAGCTGGACACGTGTCGTCCTCAGAGCTCATCTCCGAGGAGAAGGGAGGTCCGACACTGTTGGACACATGTCGTCCTCGGAGCACACCTCCGAGGAGAAGGGTGGTCCGACACTACGGGACACGTGTCGACTTCGGAGCTCGTCTCTGGGGAAAAAGGAAGTCCGACGCTGCTGGACACGTGGCACTCTCGGAGCTCGCCTCTGAGGAGAGTGGAGGTCCGGAACTGACACGTGGCGCACGCGGAGCTCGCCTCTGAGGAGAGGGGAGGTCCCGCCTGCTAGACATGTGGCACACATGGAGCTCGCCTCTGAGGGAGAGGGAGGTCCCGCCCACCTGACACGCGGCGCAACCGGAGCTCGCTTCTACGGAAAAGGGAGGCCCAACCCCCGCTGGACACGTGGAGCCTCCAGAGCTCATCCCTGTGGAAGGACGAGATCCTTAAGCAGTTTTTCCTTGTGCTCGAATATCCGGTACTGAGGAAACCGACACAATTTCTTCCACGCTGCTACTGCAACCAAAATCTATTGAAGATAAGTCGTTAAGATCCAAAAACAAATCAAATAGGACTCTTATTTGAAATCCAATCGGAGTAGGACTCTTCTTTTTTCGGTTATAAATAGAACCCAAAACACCCTTGATCATAACACCTTCCCAAGCCGACAACTTAGAGGCCCTAGTCCCCAACTCGCCGAGTTAACCCCCTTCGCCGGAGTTCAGCCACCATTGAGACCGCCGACGAGCCCCGACACGCTCGCCGTCGCCGGAAGAGAGCCGACGATCTGTCTTGCTAGGAGGAAGTCCCTGACAACAAGGAGAAGTAAAGTAGGTCTTTGTTACCACCTTACGACATCATTGCGGTTTTCTTCGCATCTGTTTCTTTGATCCCTTCGAACAGAAGCTTTTTCGTGTGGACAGATCACGTGTTGATCGGTTTGATCTAGATCTTTAGACAAGATCATCACCACGTCCACATTTGATCCTTACACCTTTGTTCACCATAAAACCCCATGCAAGCCATTAAAACATGCAAGAACACGTACAAACTGAATTAATGAAACTGCACCATAGGATTAGCATGCATCTACACCATTGCATCTTGAGTAAAGTTTGTGCATGATGCTTGATTGCTGTGAATCTTGTATGTGCATGATCGTGAGTAGAAGGACAAGCTCAGGGAGCTATCTACAAAGGACCACAGCACCAAGACTTCGAGATCTGTGAACAACAAAAGCCACAGGAACAAGGCAAGTGCCCCTTGACCATATTGATCCCATGTTTTGAAATTGTTTTGATTGCGAAAACTGTGTATGCTTGAGTCAACTTGATGGGAAACCCTTTTATAGGAGTTTACTAGTTTTGTTAACCATCCATGTCGCCCGGAAAGTTGATGAGTCGGGTATGGTCGTTTTTGCCTTTTTGCTTCGCTGAGTCCACGGGATATGGGAAGCGAGATAGAACGTGTCTAGCTACTGCACTCATATGAATAATGATAATAAGAACTTGATGTTGATAATGAACATGAATCGGGACAGATCTAGGCAAGCTTGGTTCGTGGATGTGGTAGAATGAGATGGTGGTTTACTTGCCGTAGATCTAAGGACCGGTTCATGCCAGCACATGCCAAGAATATAGTACCACCAGAAGGCCAAATATGGGTGCGGCTTAGCTGACTAATTAGGTAAGTTGCTAGAGTGTTATGGACCGTGGAAGGCGCGGGGAATGGGAGTCGAGGAGGACTGCCCTGGGAACTGCATGGTACAAGAGGGGGCCCGTGGGTCGGAGAATGGTGATTCGAACCTGCTGGTGAAACCTCAGTGAGTCCATACATCTATTAGCCCCTTTGTAAAGGCTATTTTGTGATCTCTTGGCCATACACCGACGGTTTTGTACTGGTATAGTGGAGGTTTTGCAGTCGCCGACGGGTGACGAAATCACAAACTTGTGGGTAAAGTGGTGCCACCTCTGCAAAGTGTAAAACTATCATGATAGCCGTGCTTACGGTCACAAGCGCCTGGCCAACTCACATGATTAGATGGGATGGTTATTTGGATGTTATTCGGTATGGTTATGGTATGGTCTTTGGATTTGGTTTCGGGACTGTTGATCCTTAGTAATGAGAATGGTTTCGGGACTGTTGAGTCATGACAATGAGTTTTGGTTCGGTTATATGATTATGAGATGGATATGAACATGAGATGGTTATTATGAGCATGAGTGAAAGTTGAGAAATATTTATGGTGGGATGAGACATGGAAAGTGGTGAATTATGATGGAGGTATGTCACTGTTTAACTAGATATATGTTGAGATTAAATTCACCTAAAGATAGTTGTTGTTTTTACCATGCTTTGTGAAATAAACTTTGCTTTTGGCAATGAGCCTTTTTGTTCCTACCTTGTTGTAAGCTACATGTCATACTTTTCCTGCACTTGCTGAGTACAACATGTACTCACCCTTGCATTATCATACAAACATCAGCGACAGGAGAGGAGTACTTCGAAGACCATGTGGAGTACTAGGCGTGCGATCTCCCGTCAACTTGCCTATGGGGATGGAGTTGAAGATGGAGCCGCTGACGTGCTTAGTTTGCTTCCGCTATCGCTTGGAGACTTCCGCTGCTAGAATAAGACTTCCGCTGCAAGAATAAGTTAGAGATTGATGTAATGAAGTACTTGAACCCTATTATTCGTGGTTATATTCTGAATTCAGTTTGTGGATTACATGTGTATGTGTGATGAACATCCTGGGCACACATATGCATCAGCTGGGTTCTGTTTTCATGGGACCAGGCGTCACATTGAGCTTCTCTATTTATTCCTTTATGTACTAGAGTTTGGAGAGTTTCATTCATCTTTGCCATAATTTCTGCCAATCCGGTTGGCGGTGGCTCTTGTGATGAAGTCGAGTCATTCCCACCTCGACTCGAACCTCCAATCTCCATTTGAGAATGTGTGCGTAACATACTGCACGAAATAAATTTTGAGTCAATCAAAATTCTATCCCAGAAGTAAGTAAAGAAAAGTAAAACATGAACATGTCATGAACTTTATTAAAGCATAACCACATTCATGTTTAGACAAATCTTAAGTACGCTAAACTAATCAGCTTGAATACCCTGACCAGTTCACACAAACTCCAAAATTTACTCAAGTTAACTACATATTATTGACTTGAGTTCAATACCAAAGTTTTAATAAACTTCAGTATCTTTCCAATGCTTATTCACATGCCTATATATCATTTCTGGATCAAAAGTTATGATTTTCCAAAGTTGACAGAGTTGCTGGATAAAATTTGCCAGCATCTCCTTTGTATGTGGCTACTTTATCACAGTTGTATATGCAAATACAATAAGAATCTGAACAAGCTTTGAACTACAAAAATATTGCACATTTCATAACCTTTCCAACGGTGTATCATAGGCTCCTTAAGGATTTTTCTACAGAAAGTTATGTCTTAAAAACATAAAGATACAGAGAGGTTTTTCTGCTGTCCTGGTTGTGGACGGTTTGCCTTCAACTGGACTTTTCACCAATTCAACGTGGTATTTGGCTCTGGAGGTCTACAAAGAAGTTTTATAAAACTGGAAAATATTTCCAGAAATGTATAATACACCTTAATTGGGTAAAGCTACTCAGAGTTATGCTCTGTCAAAGTCCAGCAAGAATTCCTGCCAGAAAACAGAGCACTCTGTTTTTGAAATTTTTGAAGCCTAGTCATTCTCTCATTTGAATCTTAGCTCGAAATAAGAGTTCAGTAACTAATATTTGTTTCAAACTTCCATTTTTAGTTGGAAGTTAGTTCATGAATCATTTCTTCATAGGGAAGAGATTATTAAGTGTAGTACGGTGTCGATGCACCGTAAGAATCATGTCGGTACTACGTAGCCTAACCAAAAGAAAATCCTAACCAGGTTATACCGGCATATCCGTATTATCAGTGGCACTAACACGGTCACTCGCAAACGTGTGCTACTCGTACTACGGTCTCGTGGTTAAACCTGCAGAATGACACACAATCATCAGGTTCGTCTGCACACCGAACCCGGTCCCAATACAGTTCGTACACCCGTCCGTCATCACTTGCACAGGTGTTCTCAAGCCAAACACGCCTTGAGCTACGTGTTCACGTTACTAACCACGTGACGGGGTGTCCCATACTTGACCGTAGCACGCCATGGAAGGGCGTTGCTCGGATACCCCAAACGACATGAAGAGTCGTAGAGGATACCAAAGCTGGTTGGGTTACCTGCCACCCGTGAGGCTCCACCCTTCAGCTTGTGCGCACTGGTGGACAACGCTTACGTGCACCCCCAAGACACATGAAGTCCCAAGATGCACGATTTTCGTACATAAGCAAATAAGTTAGGTTGCCACCTTCATTATATGCTAATATAGTAGTCCATATGTGGGCCTAATACCGTTTCGTCACCGTGTCCTAAGTTTTTGTCGTAATACGATCCTTATACCGTGTGTTATTACCAATGCGCTCTGATACCACACGGAGGGAGACCCGTCCCGTGTCACGGGGTCGTGCCTCTCGCCCGGGAATCGCATTGGGTGGTGCCGTGTTATGCATAAATCAAAAGTGGAAGCTTACATGTGTTCTTTGTAAATAGTTTACATCAAATAGCTACAGTGGAAGACTACAATCAACTCATGTCGAATAACTAATGAGCACTCGAGAAGAAGTCCAGTCCGCGGACTCCTCTCGCTAGCAACACGAAGACATTGCAGCGGCTGGGTTCTCCATGTGTTACATGACTCGGAAGTCTCCGAGTCTCACCGGACAACCTTCTTTATAAGCGTCGATGTTAACCTGCAAAACCACTCATATAGCAAGAGTGAGCACAAAGGCTCAGCAAGACTTAACCGTCTCTCCTAAAGCATGCAACTCTACATGAAGGTACTTAAGACATAAACACATATAGGTTGCATAAGGACTCGCCTACAAGTTTATCCTTAACTTTCAGATTTTAGCCATCACAGTAGCGACCTTGCGCCAAGCAGAATTAGAACTCCACAACCAAACAATAAACGCTTTATTCCAATGTTACTTGTCCCAAGGTGTAACATAACTTTAATTTGCTCTATCTCTACTTCATCTATTGTTTTCATGCAATTCGAATTAGCATAACAGCAGTTAGAGCTTGCAAACTGTTATCACGCAACTTGATTATTACGTCACAGCGCAACGAGCAAGCGGTACTCATATCCACGAGGGACGGTTATTCAAATCAAACACTACCCGGATAACACGACACATACGCCCGCCTCTGAAGACCCAAATCTGGTGTCCTTCATTACGTCGTATGTGGCAACCTTTCGCAGGACACCCGACTGTAGAACCAGTCGCGCCGTCTCGGGCTCATAGGTCTAACGAGATGATGTGGTATGCCTCTACAATCCAGTTAACCTGGTACATCGGTTTCCTTTGTCCCATATAGCAGTAAGCATCCGGTACACAACTCAATACTTGCTCCCAGGGCCGCACACGGCTCGGTCCTTAACCGACACAGGCAGAGCTACTCGACCAAGACCTCGTCTTGTCGCTGCCTAACCCGCCTGCCCGGTCTCATCTTTGGAAATATAAACTTTAGTTTGCCTCTTTCAACCATACCCGTGTGATCCTGAACTATAGCCCGCGAGTAGATTCCAACTACTCGAATTCTACCGGATGTCATAACCTAATTAGCATGGCATTATTCTACAGTAGGGATACGACTTCTACCCTTGACTCGAGGGTTTATTTGGTCATGCAGTTGGAGTATAAAACATTCCTATCCTAATGCGCATACAAACTTTACCATAGTCGTGAACAAAGTAAAACTTTATAAAACAACATAAATGCAAACCGGAGCTTGCCTTGGTTTTGCAGGTGACTAAGAATGTATATTCAGTTAGTGAAGACCACTTGAGGCTTGATCACTCGCTTTTCTCCCTCTTTGATCTCCACTTCGATTGCTTCAAAATTTTCCCGTAGATGCTACACGTTATGAATATGCATATGTATTTAATTGTAAAGCTTTTGCTATCAAGGTCTAATGACAAGTTTAAAAACCAGAACTCTGTTTAAGAATGTAAAATGACACTGGTGCTAAGGTTTGGTCTTTGGTTAATCACCATGATCAAGTGCTAAATGTTTTTCCCCACTTATGTTTTGATCACCTAAAGAGGTTAACAGAACAGTGGTGATCCATAGCTCCAATGGAGCTGAAAATTTTCATGTGAGTTCCTTGTCACAAGAAAGTGATCTGGACCAAAAATGTGCACTTTTCACTGAGTGGTTTATTCAGAACAATTCTCTAAGCAATTAAGCAAAAAGGAATTAATTCTGAAGTAACTCGCCTATTCATGTCAAAATTAGTGAAGTAAAATTTCAAATATAGTTCGTAGAGTCTGCATGAATTTTCCTAGGATTTTTGGAGCTAAGAATTGCCCAGAACTGAATTTCCAAGTTTTGGAACTTTTCTGAAAATGTTTCTGTATTCATTTGAACACAGAAGCTTGAAATCAAAGTTCTCCTAACCAAATCAACTCTAAATGAGCTGAAATTTTTACAGGAGATCACTAACATCCTGAAGAATATTCTTCCAAAATTTGAGGATTTTTGTATGAACCAAACTCCCTCTAAAATTCTTTTTATGAAAAGTTTAAAGAATTTTCCAGATTTAAATAATGACTTTAATACAAATTGGGTTGCATATTTGGATAGAGTTTTTCAATCTGAGTCCAACCCAATTTGAAACACTAAATTTGGAGGTTCCTAGAAAAAGTTATGTCCTTCCAAAGTTTGAATCAAATCTGGCATTTGAATTAAACCGGGAAAAGTTTAAATCCCTGACAGCGGGACCCGGGGCTACGTGGCGCGCTCTCAGGCGTCGACACACGGAGCTACAGAGTTATTCTCGCACAGCCACAATTTGATCCAGTGCCTTAGAAGATCAAATTTCCCGCGACAGCGACTGACACGTGGGCCAGCCCCCGTCTTCGTCTACCTCCAGCCCCCCGCACCGGCCCGCCGGAGAGCTCGCCGGGAGGGTATTCCTGTGCTACGAACTTGCTAATTTTTGCCGCCTCTACGTAGTTTCATGCGGGGAACACGTTGCCGGCCTTTCCTCAGACTGAAGATGGCCCGAAACCTACGCGCGACGGCGACCGTAGCTGTGGCATGTCCGGCGACGTAGCTAGGGCGCTGCGATGCACCAAACACGTCGCCATTTGCTTGTACAGCACCACTGCACCGAAGAGAACATGTATCTACCCGCTGATCTCACTGAAACTCATCGGAAATAGGACCTCACCGTCGGGCTAGGTCGAAATCCGGCAATTTTTTTTTGAAAAACTCAACGAACAGTGGCTCTGCTCGACGGTTCTCGGTGGTTTCTGATCCCTGAGCTTGCATGGACGTCTAGTAGTAGGTTGCTAGGTTATGTGTTGAGTGGTGCAACGTGTGAGAAAAATTTTCCATGTTTCTCGCCGCGGTTCATATTGCATGTCGGTGGGAAAAGCAAAATTCCGGCAAGCACGGACCGTGACAAGCTGCCGGTGTTGTGGTGAAGCAAGAGATGGTCTAGGTGAACCTTTTTTCTTTTGAAGCTTGGTGGGAGGTGAAATGTGGCGAGCGAGTGACGTGTTCTTGTGGCCGGCGGCTCACTGTGGCGTCGATGGACAAACCGAGCTCGGTGTCGACTTCCAGTGGAAGTAACGTCGGGCTCTTCTGCCAGACACCTCGAGGAGGACACGGAGACGCCGTGGGGAGGCTCAGCTCGGAATGCAACCCGTCGAGATGGTCGGGCGCCAGTGGACTGGTGATGGCGGTTTGTCGGAGGCTGAAATGCTCGTGAGGGAAAGCAGCAGCGAGGTAGCTCGAGAGGCAGTCAAGGAGCACGTTTTGCCGAGTGCTGGGTGGCTGAGAAGATCTTATAAGCGGGATGAGGCGGTTCGATGTGGGCTCGGGAAAAAGCAACGTGCACTGGCACCTGCTACCCCGCTGTCGAACACTGAACAGAGGCAAAACAGAGATCGGTTGCTCTGTTGATCTTTTGAGTACCACTGCCAAGTGGGTCCCACACTCCCCCTTATCTCTCCAAAATCTATCAAAATTGGCAAATGATAAAATTAAGTTGTGTGGGGCTACAATATGAACTCAATTTGGATACTTGAGCAAATTTCATCCAAATTTAAATTTGTATTTGAATTCTTTGCAAATTTAAGTCCTTTTGGAAAATGGGTAGCAGAACATCTCCAAAATTCATAAAACTTTGCATACCCACTAATTCGGACCTAAGGAATTCAAATATGAAATCTGATTTTTGGTCTGGCTGCTGCAAATGAGCTTATTAACACAACAGTTTGCAGTTTCTATTGTGGTTCCCTCATTTCAAATTTGAATTGAACATCTAGTTCACAAATCTGATCTTTAAATTTTCCATTGCACATGAGACTCCAAATATGTGGTTTTAATCCACCTAGGGTCCAAGCATGTAAGTAAACCTAAGCTTGTTTAGAAGAGCTCTCATGTGTATTATCATATGTGGAAAAATTTAAACAAGTCTCATTTCTTGAATTTGAACTCAACTTTATTCACATCTCAACCTTTCCATTTAAAAGTTTTTGGTACTTTTACATTCCTCCCACCTTAAAAAGAATCTCATCCCGAGATTCACAATTAAGAACATTGTGGGGAGGACGACTATCGGACATATGCTTCTAATAGTTCCGGATGATTGAGTTGAAAATACTCCTCGCTTTCCCATGTAGCTTCGTCGGACGTGTGATTTTCCCACAGCACCTTGAAAAATTTCAGCGTATGATTTCTGGTCTCGCGAGTCTTTTCATCAATTATCCGGGTTGGATGCTCAACATAAGTGAGGTCTGGCTTCAAATCTGCTATGCCTCCCGTGAGAATCTCCGTTGGAACTTTCAAACACTTCCGCAACTGAGATATGTGGAAGACGTTATGAACTCCGGCTAAGGCTATCGGTAACTCCAGACGGTAGGCCACGGGTCCACATCTTTTGATGACAGAGAAGGGACCGATAAAACGCGGAGCTAATTTTCCTTTTACTCCGAACCGGTGAATTCCCTTCATAGGAGATACGGGGAGATATACGTGGTCTCCAACTTGGAATTTCAGAGGACGACGTCTCTTATCCGCATAGCTCTTTTGTCTGCACTGAGCGGCTTTAAGATTTGCTTGAATAAGCCTTACCCGCTCTTCTGCTTCATTTATGAGATCAACCCCGTAAATAACTCTCTCACCAGATTCACACCAGTTCAGTGGTGTGCGGCACTTCCGACCGTAGAGAGCCTCATAAGGTGCCATTTAATGCTCGTTTGATAACCGTTGTTGTACGAGAACTCTGCCAACGGTAAGTGATCATCCCAGCTCTTACCGTGGTGGATGGCACATGCTCTTAGCATATCTTCAAGTATTTTATTCACCCTCTCAGTTTGCCCGTCGGTTTGAGGGTGATACGCGGAGCTTCTAATCAATTTGGTTTCCAAGGATGCGTGTAGCTGCTCCCAGAAACGGGCTACGAACAACGATCCTCTGTCGGACATAATGGTACGGGGAACTCCTTGTAAGCACAAGATTCGTGCTATGTACAACTCCGCATACTGCTTGGCGCTGTACTTGGTATGCACAGGGATGAAGCGTGCTGATTTGGTTAACCAGTCAACGATCACCCAAATCAAATCATGGAGGTGGGAGGTCATCGGTAATCCGATGATGAAATCCATACTCAAGTCTTCCCACTTCCATGCCGGTATTTGCAGTGGTTGCAGAAGGCCAACTTCCTCACATAGTCGGCCTTAACTCTTCAACACGTATCATATTCTGAAATGTACTTTGCAACTTCAATTTCATACGTGTCCACCAAAACTTTTTCCGGAGGTTTTGGTACATTTTATTGCTGCTCGGATGAATGGAAAATTTGGACAAATGAGCTTCATCCAAAATTTTCTTCCGCAGCTTCATATCACGGGGTACAACTATCCGGTCCTTGAACCATAAGGTATCTTCATCATCTAACCGGAAATATTTCATTTCCCCGTTCTTCAATCTTCTTTTAATATGAGACATGCCCTTGTCTCGCTTTTGAGCTTTCATAACCTCCTATTTTAATGTGGGTACGAGAGCTAGATTATGTAGAGCTCCATATGGAACCAAGTAGAGGCTCGGTTCTTTCTCTTCGACCGGCGTAATGGTCAGATAATGAATATGAAATTTCCGGCTGAGTGCATTGGCAACCACATTTGCCTTGCCCGGATGATAATGAATTTCAATCTCATAGTTATTGATCAGCTCCAACCATCGCTGTTGTCGCATAATCAACTCTTTTCGATTGAATATGTACTTCAAGCTTTTGTGGTCGGCGTAGAGATGAACCAGATTTCCCAATAGGTAATGTCTCCACATCTTCAAAGCTAATACCACGGCAGCAAGCTCAAGATCATGAGTTGGATAATGTTTTTCATGATTCCGTAATTGCCTTGATCCATATGCAACCACGCGTCCTCCTTGCATGAGTACACACCCAAGTCCGATGTCGGACGCATCACAATAAACATCGAAGGGCTTGGTGGTATCCGGTTGAGCTAAAACCGGGGCTGTTGTGAGGTGTTTCACCAACGCTTGAAAAGCTTCTTCACATGGCTTGCTCCAATCATATTTGATGCCCTTCTTCAGTAGCTCCGTCATAGGTTTAGAGATTTTTTAGAAGCCCGGGATGAAACTCCGATAGTATCCCACCAAACCTAAGAAGCTACGAACTTCATGGACTGATGTTGGAGACTTCCATTTTAGCACTTGTTCAATCTTGCTTGGATCAACAGCGATGCCTTCCTCTGAAATAATATGTCCAAGAAATGGCACTTGGTTGATCCAGAATTCACATTTACTAAACTTTGCATATAGCTTGTGATCTCTCAGTCGTTGGAGCACAATTTGCAAATGTTTAGCGTGTTCCTCCTCTGATTTCGAATAGACCAACATATCGTTGATGAATACCACAACAAACTGATCCAACTCTAGCATGAACATCGAGTTCATAAGATACATAAAGTGAGCCGGAGCATTGGTCAACCCAAATGACATGACAAGATACTCATAGAGTCCATATCTTGTCGAGAATACTGTTTTCGGGATATCCTCCGCTCGAATCTTGATTTGATGATACCCCGACCTTAAGTCCATCTTGGACAAGACTTTAGCACCCACTAGTTGATCGAAGAGAATATCAATTCTTGGTAGTGGATAATTGTTCTTTATCGTCACAGCATTCAACAGATGATAATCGACGCATAGCCTCAGCGTCTCCTCCTTCTTCTTCACAAATAAAGCCGAGCAACCCCATGGTGATGAACTTGGATGAATAAACCCCTTGTCCATCAGATCTTTTAATTGCTCCTTCACTTCAGCTAATTCATTCGGAGCCATTTTGTATGGTCTCTGAGAGATCGGCGTGGTTCCCGGTATTAACTCTATTTTGAATTCCACCTTGTGCTAGGTGGTAAGCCTGGAAGATCTTCGAGAAACACGTCCAGATATTCACGGACTACCAGAATGTCTTCTAACTTGCAAGCTTCGGCATTACATACTTCCGGGACTTAAACAGCTTTGCCGAGATATAACGTATGACACCCGTGAAGTGGAGAGTCCAAATGAACACTCCGGTTCTCGATGTCCAGAATGGCCCTATGGAAAGTTAACCATGATATTCCCAATATGGCATCGATTCCTTGATCTTCGAGAGTAACGAGGGTGGTAGGATAAATTTTTCCACCCAAACAAAGTGGTGCTCTAGAAACGACTTCATTAGTCAATATATCTCCACCTGGCGAATGAATAAAGTAAGAACCTTTTGTGATAATTGTGGAAATCTGATCCCAGATCACCGTCGCCTTCCTAATGAAGTTATGTGTTGCACCAGAGTCGAACAGAATGACAACTGGCTTGTCATTTAAGGTGAACCTGCCCGCGAGAACTGGTTCTCCTTCGGGCAGATCGTCGACTGACACATAATTAACAGTTCCTACTTTGGACATGGCTTTTCTTTGCTGTCCAAGATCACTCTTTGGAACTGGACCCGCCGACATCATGTTGCTGCTCGGTTCAGTTGCCTCATTGACAATGTGTTCATTGTCAATTTGAAGTGGGATATCACTCGGTTCATCTGAGAAATCACCCTGATCATCTTCAATACCTTGAGGGGAATAATATTCTGGTGCACATTGTTGGTACTGGGGTGCACGAGAAATCAGTTGTTGCTGCGGTAGAGGTAAATAAAACCTCTGTGGAGTGGTAGATCTCGTTCTCCGAGTCGAGAGACAAACATGTTTATAGCCACGAGGCATCCCATCAACTTCTGCACCCCTTTGACGTTTTTGATGGCTCCCATGCTGGCGATGGCGGTTATCTTCCCGGGATTCACTTTGATGCCGCGCTCTGAGATGATGAACCCGAGCAACTTGCCTCTGGGTACTGCGAAAACGCACTTCTCCGGGTTCAGCTTGATGCTATACATTGGAAGGTTTGAAAATGTTTCTTTGAGGTCAGCGACGAGGCTGGTCGCCCGCTTGGACTTCACCACGATGTCATCCATGTAGACTTCGAGGTTTCGCCCGATCTACGACAGCAAGCATTTTTGCATGCAACGCTGGTATGTAGCCCCCACGTTTTTGAGTCCAACGGCATTCTTACGTAGCAATAAGAGCCGAAGTTTTTGATGATGAAGGTTGGCTGGTGTGCCGATCCATATTCGAGCTAGATCTCCTCTAGTTCGTCCACTAAGGAAAACCCCTGCCCGAGCTTCCCTAAGTCGTCGAAGTGCTCCACTAACTCGCCTATATCTTTTCTATTTAAACGATATTGCTCGTTTACCTCCGGGAGCCAAGTTAAGACCTCGTTTACCTTGCATTTTCATGTTACATTACTGAGCCGAGTGAAATCACTTGGCTTTACATAAACGGGTACAAACACGTCCCTTCCTACGCCCACAAAGTCATAGTCGGTTAAGTCACGACTTGTGAGACACCTAATATCTTCGTGTTGACGGTCAGATGACTCGGCCATTGCTACACAAGCCGAATTATCAGCCTCAACCACTTCTATCTTGTCGCCAACCCATTGGATCAAGCATTGGTCAAGTGTAGACGGTACACATCCATTGGCATGGATCCAATCTCGCCCAAGAAGCAAATTGTACCAACTTCTCACGTTGACTATGAATAATGCTGTAGGGAGAGTCTTGCTTCCAACCGTGAGTTCCACAAATAATATTCCTTTAGCTTTGGTTGGATCTCCAGCAAAACCACTCAAAGTCGTGTTAGTCTTGATGAGGTCGTTCTCTCAGTATCCAAGCTTCTCAAACATGGATATTGGCATGATGTTAACACCTGCTCCTTCATCAACCAACATTCTTCATACTGGTGTTCCATTGACATGTCGTCGGATTTACAATGGTTTCATGTGTTGGCCGAGCTGTTCTGGTTTCTCAAAAACCACATTCTTCGCTCCAAGATTGAACTTGGCTACCACAACCTCCGGAAGACAAAACTCAGAAGGAAAATGGAACACCATGTTAACTTTGACTTGGTTTTCATCCTTACCCATGGGGTTTTCTTCATTCTCATCATCTTTGCTTCTTCCTGGGCAATTCTCTTTTCTTTCCAAGTCTTCTTGGTGATCATTGGCCGTGACTGGTTGAACGAACGATCCCTCTGCTCCTCCTTCGTCCTCTCAGCAATTTCTAGAGCTCTCAACCTTTGGACATGTCTCTTTTGCGTCTTATTGAGCCCTGTGGGACACCATTGGGGTGCTGGTTCCGTTCCTGGAGCCACCGGCTTGATTTGATCTTGCTTTACCCCTTCTGGCTTCATATCCCATCTGCTGAGTCATTGTGGAGCTGCCTTGGGTCGGCTGATTGATATCTTGGCTTGTGCACGTTCAAACGGCCTTGTTACTTTGTGTTTGGGAGCTGGTGTAATGCCTGGTCCGACGATGATCCCCCCTTCTAGAGTTATTAGCCGAGAACGTTTGTTAGAGAGCCTTGTGTTGATGCTGAGTTTCTCGGCTTTGCTCGTACCAGTGCTGGAGCTGGCATCCCCCGATCGTTTGCCCAAAGTTTGTTTGATAGGCTAGCCTCCAACTCCTGAGCTGCTAGGGGCCAGTGTATCTTGGATCACACAAGGTACTGATCCGATCATCAGCATTTGTCGACCCGAGCTCGTGTTGTCTTTTGTCCGATCCTTCCCGTCATGTAACTAGGATGTTGCAAGGAAACCAGCATTTTTCTGCGTGTTTTGCTTCAGTTTCCAAGTTGCACTGCTGGTTCCTAACCTTCATGGGTGATGCTCCTACGCCCGAGGTTCCCGCATCGCTCGGGGAGGCATTTTACCTCGGAGACTCACCGATTTTGCGAGGTCCGGCTTTCCTTTGGGCCGTGTCCCCCGAGCCTCTCAGGAAGTCGATTTACGTCAAAAAATAGGCGGATTTCCAAGATAATGAGACCTCCCTAACCCGGTTTTCCCGAGAGTGCTCCCAAGGCTGGTGTTGGTGAAGATCATCGACCCATCACACTTGCATCCCTTCAGCCTATGGAAGACACTTCCTGCCTACTGTTTCCTTATGTATTTGGTGATCAAATACTAGGAGGTCGTCTTGAAATGAGTTGTCTTCTTTGGTTCATTGAGCTTCCATCTGCCGACCTCGGGGTTTTGAGGATTGATCATCTTCTTCCGTAGGTCATCGGACACGATCATGTTCTTTCCTTTAGTTGTCGATGCTTGATCAGTCCTCACGAGGATCTTCTTCCCTTCTAGGCTCACCATGTTGACGGGTAAGGGATCCGTGTCCAACTTCATATGTTGTCCATCACCTAGAGTCAACCGGCCATCGCTCAAAGCCGATTGCACCTATCAATGAAAGAATTTGCACTCGTTAGTCGAATGAGAGAAGGAGTCGTGCCACTTACAATACTTTTTGTTGGCCAGCTGCTCGAGTGAAGGGATAACATGGCCATTCTTCAACTTGATCACTTTTTTGTAGTATCACATCAAAAAGCTTTTCACACTTCGTTACATCAATGGCTTGTTCTCCTTCTTTCTGGGGTTGGGTTTCAACAAAATGCAAGCCAGAGGCTTGTTCTTGTGGTTTTCAACCCATTCAGCCACACACACTTCCATCTCTTCATCACTGGCCAAATCATCTCCAAGTTGGTTGACGTGTTGCCTCTCCCGGTCCCTGTGGTTGATCTCCTTGAATCGGCAGTGTGCCTTAGCCTCTTTGGCTCAGTTCTCGTGTGCCACAGTGCGTTGCAGTACCTGATTGACATCCCCAAACTCGACGCCATCAATATTCTACTTGAGGTAAGGTAACAGCCCTGTAAACGCTAGGTAGGCCAAATCTTTCTCCCCTATGGTTAGGCTAAAACATTTGTTTCCTGTTTCCCTAAACCATTTGATGTATTCAGCCACGAGTTCCTTATGTCTTTGCCTCACCGCAGTTAGATGGAACAATCTTAGCTCTACCTCACCGGTTGAAGTACTCGTGGAACTTTTGTTCTAGACATGGCCAAGTTAAGATAGAATTGGGTGACAAAGATGTAAACCAGCTAAAGACCGTGCCGGTTAGGGACAAGGGGAATAATCTGATCCGGTGAACATCCATGATTCCCATGTTGTTGCACTGGATCAAGAATTGGCCTACGTGTTCTTGAGTTGTTTTAGAGTCCTCCCCACTAAACTTAGTGAAATCTGGCACCCTAAAGTCTCTGGGATAAGGGACATTGTCATAATGGTCGGGGTAAGGTTTTCGGTAGTTCCTAATCGTTGTTCTCGTTGTCACCCTGAGTCCTCTAAGTGTTCTAGTCACTTGTTCCCTGAGTTCTTCGTGTGGTGCTTTGTTTTGTTGCATAGGAGGCTCAAGAAAGTTGCACGGTGCAACTTGTGGGGGTATTGGAGGGAAGTACGCGTCGGGTACTGGTCTGAGCGGTACACCAATCCCTGTGGGTGGAATGGAAGGTCCATATGCCACCGTTGGTAGTATGGCTACTGCACATTCGTGGTAGACTGCCTGGCTTGCGTGTACGTAGATGGCATGCCAGGTGGTGGAGCACTAGATGAGTTCCCTGCTGCACTGCTCGAGTTAGCTTCTACACGTTTGCCTACTGCCTCATCTTGCATTTGTTGCACGGCAGATCAGATCGGCCGGTGAAGGTTCCGATCTATCATGTTCTCTACATCGGTTTTGAATGTGTCGAACAAATTCTTGAGCTTATCAACTATCGACGACGCCATATGCTCTAGATCGGTGCTATAATTTGACGTGACTGATACATCTACGAGTTGCATGAGTTCATCGAGTGATATCGGTGAATTTACCTTGCGAGCGGTGGCTTCGCGCGTTCATCCTTCTGGATGACGCCTCCTTGCATTTTGTGGAAGCACACAAGCTTGGCTTGAAGTCGCGCCATCTTCTCTTCATGGATCTCTCGCTCAACGTCCTCCTGGATGCGTCCACATTCCTCCTGCGAAAGATCATTGAGCTAGACGTCAATGATGTTTCTCACGTCGATGGTTTTGTCGTCGGCCTTCCTTTTTGACGTGTTGGCCATGCCTTCTTCAGATGTGATCGGTGCAAAAGTGCTCCTATCACGTTGTAGATGCGTTTGGTCGATGTGAATGACGTCTCTCCCCAGTGGAGTCGCCAATTCTATTCGTGGAACAGAGGGTTCAGTAGCGTGGAGTCGCCAACAGATGGTCTAAGCCACCTACATTTCAAGAAATCTCGGTGTTAGCTCACCGAAATCAAGATAAGATGAGGTTCTTGTTGATCAAGAACGTGGTACGTCTCAGTTACATGGAGAGGGCCGGATGCTTTCCTCAACAAAGCAACAAAAGAACTATGATCTACAAAAAAGAAAAAGAAAAGATGAACGGAAAGTTGATTGTATTGATCTGAGCTTGTCTTCTACATGTTTCGGCAGACGGCTGCCTTTTATAGAACCTGGTTACATCCGAAAAGATTTTATTCTCAAAGTTTAAACTAAACTCTTCTAATTTCTAGGACTCAATCCTATCTAAATGAACAGACGAATGTTGTGCTGGACCTTTCACAATACTTGACATGATAATATTTATTTTGTACAAAGTTTTGAACTCTACTGAGGTCACCTAAGTACCTTTGGCCTTTTATCTTGCAATCAACCGGTTTATCTTGCAGCTGCAAGGTAATCGGGTCTTCTCGGGTCAAGTTCCCACCCAGATGCTTGTATCTTGAGTTTTTGAGTTAAATCAGGCTTCCCGCACTATTTTCTTTAGTCTTGAGTAATTTCCTTGCCGAAGCCTTCTGCACCTTGAATTCTCGTGATAAAAAGTCATTTCCACCTCATTTTTTGGCTCCTGCAATCTGCTAAAACTCACAACCATTTTTCACCTCCAACATCCGGGTCGGCCACAACTAGGATCGGGCAATCCCCATGGCGTCGAGCGTTCCAGCGTCAAGGATGCCGAGGCTGCTCCCACCGTCCATGAGCACCTTCGTAAAGCGCTTAGGCCCGACGATCGGGTCCATAACCAGGGGAAAACGCCCTGGTTGTGGGACATGGTCGGGGTGGTCTGACCTGTCAAACATGACGGCGTTCTCGCACCAGCGAAAGTAGGTCGATACGGTGGGCTCGATGTTATTGACCTCCCGAGCCGTTAGCTTCTGCCTTTGGTGGCTTTCCTGAGCACGGGTCCTGCCAAAAATCATGTGGCAGCCGGTTGGCTTGGGGTAGGTGGGCCCTTCCTCTCACTCCGTGGATGCTTGCATGGGCCTTTTGCCTTTGTCGTTTGGGGAACCTGACTCTTTTCCGAGAAAACAATTCAGGAGGATGCACTCCTTGAGGGCGTGCTTGACCAGGAAGGCATGATTGGTGCACTGCTTCTCCCGCAGACTTTCGAAGTGATCGGTCCACGTCCAGGCTAGCCTCTAACCTTCGGGACTCGGCTTGATGTTGTCGCTTTCTGGCGCCAGCCCTCTTCTGAAATTCCTCTTTTTGATGAGGTGTCACGTCTTTTTGTGTGTTGGGGACCCTCAGCGTCGCTTGATCAGGAGACGCCCCGACCTCCTCTTCTCCTGAGACATGGTTGACAGTGACGTCGAGCAGGTTCTTAGTGGTTCCCGGCTTGATGTAGTGGAGATCACGTATAAGGGACCTGCGTACCCTCTTCTCGAAGGCTCAGGGCCATAGATCGTTGGGGCTCAGGCTCCGATCCTCATCGTCATCGTACTGTCCTCCTCGGTGTGGTTGGCGCCGACGCTCGGGATGTGGTTCCGTGGCTTCCTCTTCCATTCCCCCACAGGCCTCGAGGACCCTGCGCAAGTCTGAGGACTGTGTTTTCTCGAGTATCGAGCTGCAAGAAGGGGTAGAGTTGTAACACCCTCAAATTCATCTCCATGCATTGCATACATTTTTCAGATAGAGAAACATTATAAAAGAAGTAGAAATGGAGAAAAGAACCGTATAACCATAGGAATAGAGGAAGAATCATAAAAATATAGCTGAAATGAGCCAATTCCAATTTGTCGGAGTGCGCTGTTGACACCTCCCCCGGCTCGCGCCTTCAGAGCTCATCCCTGCGGAAGGGGTGAGGTCCGGCCTAAGGACACGTGACGCTTTCGGAGCTCACCCCTGCGGAAAGGGTGAGGTCCGGCCCGCGGGACACATGGTGCCTTCGGAGCTCTCATCTCAGGAGAAGGGAGGTCCGGCTCCGCTGGACACGTGTCGCCCTCGGAGCTCGCCTCTGAGGAGAAGGGAGGCTCGGCCCCGCTGGACACGTGTCGCCCTAGGAGCTCGCCTCTGAGGAGAGGAGAGGCCCGGCCCCGCTGGACACGTGTCGCCCTCGGAGCTCTCCTCTAAGGAGAAGGGAGGTCTGGCTCCGCGGGACACATGGCGCCCTCGGAGCTCTCCTCTGAGGAGAAGGGAGGTCCGGCTCCGTGGGACATGTGGCACGCTCGGAGCTCTCCTCTGAGGAGAAGGGAGGTCTGGCCCCTCTGGACACGTGGAGCACTCGGAGCTCTCCTATGAGGAGAAGGGAGGTCCGGCCCCTATGGACATGTGGCGCGCTCGGAGCTTGCCCCTGCGGAGCGGGGGAGGCCCTTAGGTGGATTTTTCTCCTGTGCACGAGGGTACCCGGTACTGAGGGTACCGACACAATCTCCCCAAAAATTTCTAAATTCCCCATATTTCTGCCGCATCGTATCAATTGGAGATAAGTTTGTTGAGATCCAAAGTTGAGTTGGACTCTGACTTGAGCTCCAAATTGAGGACTCCTCTTTTCCCCCTTATAAATAGAACCCAAAACCCCTTGGCCGCAACACCTTTTCCATTTTCCTCCTCCCAAGTCGGCGACTTAGAGGCCCTAGCCCCCAACTCGCCGAGTTAGACCCCTCGCTGGAGTTCAGTCGCCGGTGAGCCCCTGCTGCTGCCATTGCTAGGAGGAAGGCCCTGTCATCAAAGGGAAGCGAGGTAGGTCTTCATTACCTATCTTAGGACACCGTAGCTGTTTCTACGCATCCGTTTTCTTCGCTCCCTTCGGACAGAAACTTTTACGTGTGGACAGATCATGTTTTGATCGGTTTTTGACGGTGGAATTGATCTAGATCTTGAGTTAAGATAATCACCACGTCCACACTTGATCCCTACACCCTTGTTCATCATAAAACCCCATGAAAACCATTAAAACATGCAAGAACACATACAAACTGGTCTAATAAAACAGCACAATAGGATTTGCATCCATCTACCCCATTGTGTCTTGAATAAAGTTTGTGCATGATGATTGATTGCTGTAAACTTTGTATGTGTGTGGTCGTTGAGTAGAAGGACAAGCTCAAGAGGTCATCTACGAAGAACTACAGTGCCAAGACTTCGAGACACTTGAGCAACAAGAGCCATGGGAGCAAGGCAAGTGCCCCTTGACCATATTGATCCCATGTTTTGAAACTGTTTTGTTTTCGAAAACGTTTATGCTTGAGTCAACTTGATGGGACACCCTTTTATAGGAGTTTTACTAGTTTTGTTAACCCTCCTTGTCGCCGGGAAAGTTGACGAGTCGGGTATGGTCATTTTTCCTTTTTGCTTCGCTTAAGCTACGGGATATGGGAAGCTGAATTAAAACATGGTTAGCTACTGCACTCATATGAATAATGATAATGAGAACTTGATGATGATAATGAGCATGGAATCGGGGGGAGATCTAGGCAAGCTTGGTTCGTGGATGTTTCTGAATGAGATGGTGGTTTACTTGCCGTAGATCTAAGGACCGGTTCATGCCAGCAAATGCCAGGAAAACAGTGCCATCACAAGACCAAATATGGGTGCGGCTTAGCTGACTAATTAGGTGTGTTGCTAGCTTGTTATGGACCGTGGAAGGCGCGGTGTGAGACCTATGTGTTCTGAATACATTGGCTTTGACGATAAAAGTTTTGAATACTACCAAAACACCTTTTTATCAAGGTCTGACTCTAGATCCGAGCTCCTGCAAGGTCCGACTATAGGTCCGACTTGTTTTGGGTAGCTCCGGCAAGGTCCGACTTGCTTTGTCTAGGTCAGACTTATTTTGGCTAGGTCCGACTTGTTTTTGCTAGCTCCGGTGCTAGGTCCGACTAGCTTTGGTAAGTTCTGT
The DNA here is from genome assembly GCA_030760725.1 of Neostapfia colusana. Lineage (NCBI taxonomy): Eukaryota > Viridiplantae > Streptophyta > Magnoliopsida > Poales > Poaceae > Neostapfia > Neostapfia colusana. Next base: position 41,912,748 of record JASWHV010000001.1, on the reverse strand, counting down.
GCTAGGTCCAACTAAGCTTTAGTAAGCTCCGGCGCTGGGTCTGACTAGCTTTGGTAAGCTCCGGTTCAAGGTCTGTTAGCTTTGGTATGGTTCGGAGCTTGATTGCAATGGTTCTGCTTTTAACTTGCAATGTTTCGAACTTGCTTCACTCTTATGGAAAGTTTGCTTAGTATTATTTTACTAAGTTTTTAGTGTGTTTTGGTGGTTATGGCTGATATCATTTTGCTATGGTTTACAACATGCTTATGTGAGGTGCTCACGTAAGATGTTATAGTTTCGGAACTAACGAGAGTCAAGTCGAGGACTTGTGCTCGGAAGTATTGGTTGTTAATCATGTGCAGGTATTGCTTGAGTTCAATACATGGCTGGTGACGGGATCCATTGAACTAGTCATAGGGAGAAGATGAGGTTCAACAACCAAGTTCGGGAGGAATTGTGGTTGAGTTGATCGGGAGGTTGCGCAGTATGTTTGAATCAAGAACAATGCATATGAAGGTATCTTGGACGTCGTTGGAAGATGTTTGCACATGTGCAAGGAGTGCATGGATGTGGCAACATAGTTCCAAGGCGTGGTGAAGAGATATTGAAGTGGAGATATGGTTGAAAAGGTTCAACCGGCTGGATTTTGCGCTCAGGCTGCGGCTGAGGCGGTTATGGTTTGTTTATGGAAAGTTTCGAGTTGGTTATAACAGGATTTCGTGTTAGGCATGAAGTAGAGTTGTTTTAGAAATGTTTGGGACGTTCCTAAGGTGTTTGGAAGTCTTAATATTGCTTCTATCTGCGTATAGAAGAGTCTTGAGCAGTATTGGAAAGTTACAGTTTGAATCCAAGTAGGAGTAGGAGTCCTAGTTTGAATTGGATTGGCCATAGAGCTGGTTATATAAGCAAGGGAGGTCAAGGATCATGGAGACCACGACTTTGGGGCTGTTCCTCTTGTGTTTTTATAAATAAAATTCGTATTCTAAAGGAACTTTTGTGCCTTGTTCGTCCGACTTGTTTCAGACAAGTTTTTCTCGTCGTGTTTCTGTTCAGCACTACCTTGCTTCGGTGGTTTTATCATAACTCGAGTTTTACAGATCCAATTGGCGTGATTCTTTTTGTGTTGTCTTCAAAACTTGATTATATATCATCTGTGGAAATTTTACCATCATTGAATTTATGGTTTCTGATCTACACAAGTTTCTTTGCAGTATTCCAAAACTGTTTTTCTCGCGTAGGACAGATTGACCTTTGTTCGATCTTTCAATTGTAATTTGAGTTTCTCTCAACGGATTTTCATGATTCTTGTTGTGACGTCTTCATGACTTGATTCTATATAATCTATACTAGTTTTGTAACAGTTGAACACGTTTATATTAGTCGCACACATGATTTCTTTAACAGATCGGTTCTCTGCTGAGGGGTGTTTTGTTGCTTCCGCTGAAAAGTTTTTATCTACCATTCACCCCCCTCTGGTAGCTTTACATGTATACTTCGATCCTACAATTAGTATCAGAGCCAGTTTGCTCTAATCTTTGTGATTTGCACGTGTTTTAACTAATCATCATGGAGAAATACTCCGCCAAACCTTGTGTGTTTAGTGGTATTGATTTTCTGGTTTGGAAGGCACGCATGGAAGCTTTCATCCAGGCGCGAGGCTTTGCAATATGGGAAAAGGTGTACAAGCCTTACGATGTGCCTTCAAATGATCAAGTCACGGCTACAAACATGAGAGATGTCAACAACAACAACAAGGCTCGGAACTTGATCATAGAAGGACTAACTCAAAGCAACTTCGACCGTGTTGCACACCTCCGATCGGCGTACGATGTGTGGAGAGAACTTTGTGACTACCACGAAGGATCCAACACAATCAAGGAGGTAAGACAGGATATGTTCAATAAAGAATACATGTGCTTTGAGATGCAACCCGATGAGTCCATTGATGACCTCTCTGCTCGCTTTAATAAAATTCTCAGCAAATTGCGTAGCGTCAATGTTAATTTTTCAGATGCTGAAAATGCTAGGCAATTACTAAGTTCATTAGACATGTCAATTTGGGAGATGAAAGTAACATCCATACGTGAATCCACTGTCATGAGTACTCTTAAATTAGATGTGCTTTATTCTAAGCTAAAAACTCATAAAATTGACATTATATCACGTAAGAACCCAAATAAGACTATTGCATTTGTCTCACAACGTGATATGCGTAGCTCCGGCCAATCATCTAGCAATACACTTGTAAAGGTCCCAAAAATGTGAATACAAAGAAACATGAGTTTGCACAAATGTTGGAGTCATGTGTATGAAAAAGGGGCTTAGTTGAAACTTTTTCCGCATATGATAACATATGTGAGATTCTTCTAAACAAACTTAGGGTCACTGCATGGATGGACCTCATGTGGATTAAAACCACAGAAATGAAGAACACAAGTGCAATGGGAGGGTTTAAAAATAAGGGTTGGAACTAATTGTTAAACTCAAACTTCAAATGAGGGAAGGACACAATGGGAATTCAAAACTGTTGTGTTCAAACTCTTGTTTGCAGCAGCTAACAAAAGAATCTAATTGCATATTTGAATTCCTTAGGTCCAAATTAGTGGGGAGGCAAAGTTTCATTAATTTTTGAAAAGGTTTGCTACCCATTTTTACAAATGGAGTCAAATGTGCAAAGAATTCAAATAAATATTTGAATTTGGATGAAATTTGCCCAGACTATTCAAATGAGCTCAGTTTCCAACCTTCAAACATTTGGGTTGGATAATTGTCAAACTTTGGAGATATATGGAGGAAAAGAGGTACTGGCTAGTTGACACGACCCCATTGGTCCTGTCGAGCCAGGATCACGCAGAGGGGTGCTGCGTTGCACAGCACCGGATAACACACGGCAAAGGTACAAAGCGGAAGCAGAATTTTTATTACATAAACAAGTTATGAACATGTTTACATCAAAAAAAGTTCAGTCTACACTCGCGGGCATAGACTAAGCATCAAGTGCACGTTCAGCCCTTGAACATGTCCTTGCTAGCACACACGCATACTAACTCTGCGGCGTGCACGACTCCCACTCGACGGGGTTCCCCTCCTGGGGTTCCATCTCCTCTTCGGGAGTCCCTTCCTCATAGAACCCTGCAAAAGCTTCAAACACAAGCAGTGAGCACGAAGGCTCAGCAAGTCTGACCCGTCTCACCTAAACATGGAACTTCTACATGAGGGTAATGGGTTACATGAGGTAAAAATCAGTTGCAAGGACTCGCCTAATTAGTAGAACCTTACTTTCAAGTTTTAGCAGCAGGTTGTGGAGAACCTTACGCTAGGGCACATGAGAGAGCCGCAATCAAACAAGAAATGCATTTCTCTCATGTACTTTGCCCAAAGTTGAAAAGAACTTTAGTTAGCTCTAAGCTACAACATATCATTAACAATCAAAGTCCAGCTTTCAATCAGCAACATTTTAACATGTAACTAGCCTGTTCTTCCTACGTCACGATACAGTGAACAAGTGGTACTCACTGACAGCGAGGGACGGCGATTATAATCGATTTACACCTGCAGGGTTACACGAACAACCCGTCACCTACGCCCGTACTCGATGTTGCCTACAACAACCATCACGGACGCCGTACGCGACTACCTTTCACCCGTTAGCCAAATGTTAAACCGGTCCAATCGTCCCGAGCAAGAGGTCTCTGCACGCGCATCTCAGTGCCGCCAGCCGATTTACACCTCGAGCTCTCAACCTACCCTCTGAACGACCAGCTATGCCTCAACACCCAGCTACCCGAGTTACATCAGTTTCCCGGTTCCCATATAGCCGGTAGGTCTTCGGTACTGTTCTAGCTTGTTCAACAGGCCCGCACACGGCTCGGTCCTCAATCGACACAAGCGGAGCTACAGCACACAGGCCCCAAAGTCCTGCTGCCCTTACCCTTCGCTTGGTCTCATTTTCTTGCCATGTGTTTCATTTGCTGTCACTACCCGAGTCGAGTGCCTCTAGCCTATGCTCGCGAGTAGTTCCAACTACTCGACTTGTACCGAATCCTACTCTATCTTAGCAATGCAGTGGCTAACGAGGTTTTCAATCCTAAACCCAACCCATGGTTTTCTTGGCTATGCAGTTGGGTTTCCAATCAAGACTCTAATGCAAAGAATCACAACAATAATCAAAGATGTGCTCAAAACAATAAACATTTGTAAAAAAGTTAATGCAAACCGGAGCTTGCCTTGCTGCTCTTGGTTGTAGGCTAGCTGCTCCTCCGGAGTTACGAAGTCTAGGACTTCGGGTTCCTCCTCGACCTTAGCGACTACATGATGGAAGCAATATATGTATCAATTTAAATGCATATGTATTGATTTTGAAGTTGTTAAGTCTATAACCCTTGCTAGACAGACCTAATGACTGTGAAACTTTTACTGTGGCTTGGTTACAACCTAAACAGAGACTTGGTCAAGTTTTAGTTGCAGCAAAGCTCATTTGAGCCCTCCACAATTAATTATGTCCTTGACCTTAATTGGAACTCTTAGGGTGTTCTAGGGATTTTCATGAAACAAACTATGACTTTCTGAAAACTAGATTTTCAGAGGGTTCTAATGGAGTTGGTCTCACTTAATTTGGAAGTTCCTAACTAAAGATATGAGCTTAACAATTTCAGAGAAAATTCTGAAAATGTTTCTGAACATTTTCTATTTTCTCTGGAACAGTTTCACTAATCACACCGTTAGGTGGATCTAATGAGCTCAAATGGATCTGAAATTTTTATGGTAGTTCAGGGACATTTTGGTGAACATCCCAGCAAAATTTCAGGATTTTCCTCCAAAGGATTCTCCAGTTAAAATTCCTAACAGTTTAAACATTGAGGATTAAAGAATTTCATGAAGTGAAACTTGGTTTGCTGGAAAGTACTCAGAGAGCTGAACCAAGCAAAATTTGGTTCACTCAATTTGGAGCTTTCTAGCCAAAGTTATGAGGATTTGAAGTTTGGAAGAATTCTGAAAATCGGGGAAAACTTTAAACTCTCGGGGCCCGCGGGGACACGTGTTGAGCGCGGAGGTGTCCGGCACACCGGAGATACCACACGTGTTGAGCGTGGAGGTGTCCGACACACCGAAGCTCACAGGGTATTTGCGCGCCAGCACAGCCGATCCCCGGCCACACCCGATTCCGATTTAAATTCTTCAGCCGCTGACACGTGGGCCAGCCGGCTTCGTCTTCCTCCCGCCGTTCTCTCGCGCCTGCGCTGCCGACCTCGCCGGAGCAGACTCGTAGCTCACCGGCTCGCCGCTGCCGGACCTCCCATGGGCTGAAACTCGCCGCCAGGGGGTTGTCGACGTCGACGAACACGTCGGTGGTGTCAGGTTGGGTTGAGGGTGACCGGAAATAGCCCGGCGACGTGCCGCGGCCTCGGTTAAGGTTCGGCACCTTCGACCGTGGTTTCTAAACCCGCCAACACCTCGAACAAACGGCCCTACAGCATCAGTGTACCACTAGGAAGCTCGACAAGGTGTCAAAAGGGTTCAGGGATGGCGGCAAGTCGGTCGGCACCGTGTGACCGATCGTGCCCGCCATGGCCGCCCTCAATCGAGCTCGAATTTCGTCACTCCTGGACAGCTTCACGCTACGGATGCAGAAAAGAACTTGATCGCCGGCTAGTCCAGCGTCTATGTGTAAGATTTGATGACCTCCGAAAGATCATAAAGCGAGAATTTAAAGAAACCGTACCGGAAGCTCGGGTTACGGTCGCCGGAGCAAAAACTGGAAATTCTTTGTGGATTCTTCACGGTTGGCTTCCAAGTTTGGAGGAGAGCAGCACGGTGGTCGTGCGCTCCTGTTGCCTCTCTCGCTGGACCGTGAACACGCCTGTGGAACGCTGCCCACGGGCGCCTGACTCTCGGCTGTGATTGAGTCGCCGCTGTGGCGATCGCTCTCGGGCAAAGGAGGTCGGAGCTCGGGGTTTCTGGCGTTGGGGAGGTGGAGCGCGACCTCAGGTGGCTTTCTAGCAGCTCAGGAACGAAGGAGGAGATGGTTTTGCTGGTTTTCCCGATTGAGCAGAGAGCTGCGGCGAGAAACAATGCCGCTGCTCGGGTTTGCCTGCGAGAAGATAAAGCCGGCCGACTCCTGCTCGGCTGAGGCGGTGCCGGTCGCGTGGGGGCGCGAGCAAGCCGCCCTGGGCGCCAGCGCGCCGAGAGGGAAGCAGCTGGTGGCGCCGGTAGCTGCTCGGTGGCACAGCCGACAGCTGCTCGGTGGAATCTCCCACCGAGACTCTGACTTTGGGTGAAAGTTTCTCCTTCTTCCCTCTATGACATGTGGGTCCCACCTGGGGTTTTAACCTCTGGAATTTACTCCTAATCACTGTAGTAAACAGTGAACCCCATAATACCCCTGGTGATTCAAATTATTCACCCTTGAGCCATTCGAATTGAATAGGATTCGAATTGGGTTTGGTTTGAGTGAATTCCAGCACAAGTTCAGTTTTGAATTCAAATAAAGTTTGAATTCGTCCCACTTAGCTCATGTCAAGATCAACTCCAAATGGAGTGAAAATTGGTGTGTGAGCTCGCAAAAATGTGCTGAGTAAGAATATGCCTCCCACTTTTAAATTCATGGGATAACAACAGTTTGAGTTTGAATATGGTTTCAAACTGCCCTCTTCCTAACTATACCCAAAATGACCTCAAAAGGGTTTTGAATTTGGGTGAAACTTGGCATGGACATCCTTAGTAAAGTGTAGGAGTTTTCATATGTCCAGCCCATATATATCACATATGGGAAATACCACTTTTGCAATATGTGAGTTTGTTTTCTAATGAGCATGTTGATAATTGTTACTTGCTCTTCATTTTGTGTTCATGATCCTTCCTCAAATGAGGTGTGTTGTGTGGTGATGAACACTGCAAATGTGTGTCAAAAACTAAGGCCCTTACATTCCTCCCCCCTTAAAAGAATCTCGTCCCGAGATTATAAGGTGAAAATGAGAGAGAGGACGGTGGAAAATTACCGGATATGCGACGTGAAAAATTCGGGGTAGTTAGTGCGAAGGAATTCTTCGCTCTCCCATGTCGCTTCGTCCATGAAGTGATTACTCCATAGAACCTTGTAGAACCACAACGTACAGTTGCGTGTGGTTCGGGCCTTTTCATCAATAATCTGCACCGGTTCCTCCCGATAGGTGAGATCCGGTTGCAGTTCTTCAATGTCTTCCAGCTGAACGGTAGTTGATAGCTTAAGACACTTCCTCAGCTGGGAAATGTGAAAGACGTCGTGCACACCGGAAAGTGCTTCTGGTAATGTCAGCTGGTATGCCACTGACCCACATCTTTCGGTTATCTGGAATGGACCGATGAATCGGGGTGCCAACTTTCCTCTCACCCCAAATCTGTTTACGCCCTTCATTGGAGACACCCGTAGGTATACGTGATCTCCAACTTCGAATTGTAATGGGCGCCTTCTCCGGTCCGCATACTGTTTTTGACGGGATTGAGCGGCTTTTAGGTTCGCTTGAATCAGTCGAACCTTTTCTTCCGCGTTGTTGACAAGGTCAATCCCGAAGGTAACCCTTTCGCCAGACTCACACCAGTTCAATGGTGTGCGGCATTTCCTACCGTATAGCGCCTCGTAAGGTGCCATCTTGATGCTGGCTTGGTACCCATTATTGTACGAGAACTCAGCTAACGGCAAGTGATCATCCCAATTCTTGCCGTGGTTGATAGCGCAAGCTCGTAGCATGTCTTCTAAGATTTGATTTACCCGCTCCGTTTGCCCATCCGTCTGCGGGTGATAGGCTGAACTACTGATCAGCTTCGTCCCCAAGGCAGCGTGCAGCTGCTCCCAAAAATGGGCACAAATAAAGTGCCCCGATCCGATATGATGGTATGGGGTACGCCGTACAAGCATAGGATCCGTGAGATGTACAGTTCAGCGTACTTCTTGGCATTGTAGTTGGTGTTGACCGGGATAAAATGGGCAACTTTGGTGAGCCGATCGACGATCACCCACACTGAATCATGTTTCTGCAAGGTGGTGGGTAAACCGGCGATGAAGTCAATGCTCACATCCTCCCACTTCCAGGCAGGAATGCCCAGTGGTTGCAGCAGTCCCGGTTTCCGCATGTGGTCTGCCTTCACCCTTCGACATGTATCACACTCGGACACGTATTTTGCAGTCTCACGTTTCATCCGTGTCCACCAAAACTTGCTTCTGAGTGCTTGATACATTTTGTTGCTGCCGGGGTGAATAGAAAACTTTGATAAGTGAGCCTCATCAAAGATTTTCTTCCGTAACTCTGGGTTACGGGGTACGACGATCCGGTCCTTGAACCATAGGACGCCGTCTTCGTCCTTCCAGAAACATTCCAACTCCCCACTGTCTACACGTCTCCGTAAATATGACATGCCCTTGTTATTCTTCTGGGCTGCCGCTATCTCTTCACGGATGGTGGGGATCAAAGCTAGGTTGTAGAGAGCTCCGTGTGGAATCACATGTAGTGATGGTTTGCTCTCTTCCAACGGTGTGATGGTCAGAGTATTGACGTGTGACTTGCGGCTCAGCGCATCTGCCACTACGTTTGCCTTGCCCGGATGATAATGGATCTCTATTTCGTAATCCTTTATCAGTTCTAACCATCTTCGTTGCCTCATGTTCAGCTCCTTCTGAGTGAATATGTACTTGAGGCTTTTGTGGTCGGTATATAAATGTACGAGGTTACCGAGTAGGTAGTGCCTCCACATTTTTAGTGCAAGTACCACGGCAGCGAGCTCCAAGTCGTGAGTTGGATAATTTTGCTCATGGTTTCTAAGCTGCCGTGATCCATACGCGACCACTCTTCGGTCTTGCATCAGCACACATCCGAGCCCAATGCCGGATGCATCGCAGTACACATCGAACGGTTTTGTAGTGTCTGGCTGCGCCAAAACCGGTGCTGATGTCAGGTGCTTGACTAAAGCCTTGAATGCTGCTTCACATGCTGGACTCCAAACATATTTGGTAGCCTTTTTCAGCAGCTCTGTCATTGGCTTGGCAATCTTCGAGAAGTTCGGAATGAACCTCCGATAATATCCCGCGAGTCCGAGGAAACTCCGTACCTCGTGAACAGTTCTCGGGGATTTCCAATTCAGCACTTGAGTGATCTTGCTCGGGTCCACAGCGGATACCCTCCGCTGAGATGATATGCCCGAGGAAAGGCACTTGCGATATCCAATACTCGCATTTGCTGAATTTTGCGTATAACTTGTGATCCCGCAGCCGTTGCAAGACTATACGCAGATGTTTCTTGTGATCTTACTCCGACTTGGAATATACCAGGATGTCGTCGATGAAGACCACGACAAACTTGTCCAGCTCCGGCATGAATACCGAGTTCATCAACTACATGAAATGAGCTGGAGCATTGGTGAGGCCGAAGGACATGACCAGGTACTCATAAAGTCCATACCTCGTCGAGAAAGCCGTCTTCGGAATGTCCTCAGCCCTTATCTTAATCTGATGGTACCCGGATCTTAAATCCATCTTGGAAAAGATCTTTGCTTCGACCAACTGATCAAACAACATGTCGATCCGTGGCAACGGGTACTTGTTCTTGATGGTTACGGCATTTAATGGACGATAGTCCACGCAAAGCCGCAACGTCTCATCCTTCTTCTTGACAAATAATGCCGAACAGCCCCATGGAGAGGAGCTCGGCCTAATAAAACCCTTCTCCAGAAGGTCCATGAGCTGAGTCTTCAGTTCAGCCAACTCCTTGGGCGCCATCTTGTACGGCCTTCGGGATATTGGCGTGGTTCCCGGTGCAAGTTCAATCTTGAACTCTACCTCTTTATCAGGCGGCATCCCCGGCAAATCGTCCGGGAATACATCAGGGAACTCTCGGGCCACTGGAATATCCTCCAATCTGATGGTTGTGGCTTGATAGACACTTGGAAGTTTTATTTCTGGACTGTCCAGAAATAATGAGTGAGACTCGTGCACTTCTGAGTTCAAGTGCACGACTCGGAGGACGGTGTCTAAAACAGCGCCGTGGCGGGTTAACCACGACATCCCTAAGATGACATCGACCTTTTGTCCCTCTAAGATTATGGGAGACGTAGGGTAAACTCTACCCTCTAAGTACAATGGCGCTTTGGGACCATCATGCTTGCTGAAATTTTCCCACCCGGTGAACAGATCACATAAGGACTATCGATGGGTAGTATTTGCAAGCTATATTTATCAATGAAAGCTTGGCTAATGAAGCTATGCGTGGCGCCTGAATCAAATAGTACTATAGCGGGATGCTGGTGGAGTTGGAACATACCCGCAAGGATTGGCTCACCCTCCGGCACGTCCTCAATGGCAAGCTGGTGGACGGTGCCGGGCCTAGGGTTTGCCCGCCACGCATTAGTAGGGTTCCGGGGCTGATTCCTCCCCGGAAACTGTGATGCCACTCCACTGCCTTGCCTCTCCGGGCAACTGCTCGCTAAGTGTCCTGGACGACCACACTTGTAACATGTGGCCGCTGCTGGTGGAGTGCTCGGTGGACGAAAGCCCGGCATGCGTTGCTCAGGTGTAAACGCACGCGGCATCGCCCGCTGCTGTTGTTGTTGTTGCGGTGGTACTGGCAGTGCCGGCCGGAATGCCGGTGAAGAATACGGCCGACTGCGGAACGGCATCGACCGCTGTGGTGGCTGCCAGCGTGGACCTGATGGCGGGTGATTCACCATCCGAAGCTTCTGAGAAGGACCTCCTCTTTCTCCGCTGCTCTGCGGTGCGCTTCGCTTTCGCTCTGCCGCCGCCAACTCCTTGCCAGAGTCCTCCTGAACAATCGCAGCATCAATGATGTCGTTGAGGCTGCCGCGATTGAACATCACCAACTTGTCCTTCAGGAGCGGGTTAAGCCCCTGGTAAAAATGGTCTCGCCGCTTCTTGTCTGTATCTGCGTGATACGACGCGTAGAGCGCGAGATCGTTGAACGCTCTGGAGTATTCCAGCGCGTTCCAGCTCCCTTGCTGCAGGTGCAAGAACTCCTGCATCTTCCTCTTCATTAAACCTGGCGGTATATGATAGGCCCTGAAGGCCGTCCGGAACTCCGTCCAGGTCATCACTCGGTCGGTGGGCTGTGAAGCACAGAAGTTGGCCCACCACGCGCTCGCGAATCCTTGAAGCTGCTGGACCGCGAACTGAGTCTTGCGCTGCTCGCTGAGCTGGAGCAGCCCGAACTTCATCTCTATGGCGTGGAGCCAGTTGTCCGCGTCAAGTGGTTCATCCGCCCTTGAGAATACGGGGGGATGAGTTGCCAGGAAGTCGGAGTAGGAGCTCTGTTGACGCTCCTCACGGTCTTGACGTCTCTCTGGGTGATACGTATTGGCGATGAGAGTCTGCAGCAACTCTGTGTGCTGCTGATGCGAGCCCGCCATTGCCGCGACAATGTCGGCCAATGTAACCGTTGGCAATGGCGGTGGCGGTGTTTGCTGTTGCTGTTTCTGCTGCTGTCCCGAGGAGTCCTCGGGAGGTGGTTGGGAGGTCTCTCCCCCTTGACTGGTACCCCCAACGTCAGGGTTGGCACGAGTACGCGTCATTCTGAAATTCAAAACAGCAGCGATTAGCACATGTCTTACTCAAAATTTCCATAAGCAACAGTAGGTATTGAAGCGACACATGATTATTTTGCACAACATTCACATATATTGATAAAGCATAGACTTTATACAAGATACATTATTCTCGGATCTCCGATAAGTCGTGTTCATGTCGTCACTACCTATACATACGCTACTGTCTACACGACATGTCATCGATTACAAAAGTTGGGTTACGCTACCCTAGCTGCCCAACTTGGCAACCGTAACCCCCTACTCGGAGTAGAACTCGACCTCCTGTGGGTCGTTCTCCTCCGGTACCTCTGCTGGTGGCTCTGGATCTACCACCTCTTCTCCCATTCCGGGTTCTCCCATTGCTGGAAGACCCAAGACCACCGGTATGCCTAACACCGGAGGTACGAGGTCCTGCAATGCATGCACCTCGTCCATAGCCTGGTTGTAGTCCTTTTCCCATCCTTGTCCTTCCTCGATAGCGTCGTCCCGCTCTTGAGCAAGGTCCTCATTCTGCTGGGTTAGGGTCTGCACCAGCTCTTGCAACGCCGCGATGTCAACTCGGCTCTTCTTCCTTGCCTTCTTCAGACGACGCAACTGATTGTGCTGTTCATTCAGTCGCTTCATCGTCGGAAGGAGCACATTGCGGAGTGCGCTGTGAGAACTCTCGAAATGGCCTCCATGGCTTGTGCTTTCCTTGAGCTTTGTGGCGAGATGCTCCGTATGAACAGCTTGGCTGTCCATCATGGCGTTTCCCGCCCTCATCTGGAGGCTGAGATTTGCCTCCGCGGGGTTGTACCTTGGACAACTCGGATCCGTTGCCTCCAGGTACCTCTCTTCCCACACATGCTGAGCTTGTCCCTCCACCGGAACGAGTGCGTATGGAGTGCCTTCCATAGCCTGCACGTGTAGTTGGCAGAAACGTGACATAGTGTCACGGGCTGCCACTTGCCACATCCCTTCCGGTTGTCTTCCTCTCACCGTGACGGTGAACGGCACCCAACCGGGTGGCGTAGGCCCTGCAGGAACCTCGACATGGATCATCCACATCTTGTTCCCCTCTTCGCCTTCTTCCTTGGCGAAGTATTGCGGCATCTGGTTGTACCCGAAATATTGGAGCATTTGCCACAATGCTTCCGGGTAGCCGTTACGGTGAGAACAGTGGGACATCACCCACCCGTTCTCCAGTTGCTTATCTGCTGTCATCTGTAAAAATATATTTGAGAAATGTCAAATATTTATTTATACAGTAAACCTCTGAGTTATAACATAAAACATGTCATTGAACCCATAAAACTTGGAAACATGGTTCAAATTTTACACAAATTTGACTGCTGATCTGCTGTTCCCATGACAGCCCTGACCAGTTTCCATTTCAACCTGATTTAGGCCGTGTTAAAGGCAAAACCAACTCTAGAGCTCAATATCAAAGTTAAAGTAGCTTTCCATAAAGTATTTGCTTGGCCTAAGATCTGCCCTGGTTCAAAAGTTATGAGATGTCAAAGTTAACAGAAATTCTGGAGAAAATTGGACAGCACCTCCCTGCTTTAGGTACTGATTTGATCCAAGAATCCCAGTTAATTCTGTTCCTAATCCGACAAAACTTTCTGTTACAAAGTTGTAACCCATCTCATAAGATTTCCATAACTACCTCATTTCCTATTTTTGGATTTTTAAGCAGGAAGTTATGCTTAATTTACAGAGAGTTTACAGAGAGTCTTTGCTCTGCCCTGTTTTCTGGACAGTTTCAACTCTACTGCATTTTTCGAGTGGTTAAGGGATGAAACACCTCTGGACCTAAACAGAAAAGGTGTAAAGCTCCTCCAAAGCTTTCCAGAAATGTATCATACGACCCCAAACTCGAAAAAACTCAACCTCTAACCTCTGGTTAACTTCAGCCTTGATTCGGCTGAAAACAGAGTGCTCTGTCCTTAACATCCTATAAGTTGAAAACTTGTTAACTTTGAATATCCTGTTCAAGGGAAGGAGTTACATCAAGTTTTACTACTTTGGATCAAAACCTTCCAGTTTTTGCAATGAAGTTGTTTATTTAGTTGGGTGTGACGTCGATGCGTCACCAGATTATGTCGGTACTACGTCCTCACAAGGAAAAACCTATACCGGACTTAGCCGGCTTCGTTAGTTCAGTGGCACTAAACGTCACTCGCACACGGATGCTACATGTCTACCGTTTCGTGGTCAGGCTACCTGCAGAAACTCAAACAATCATCAGACTCGGCTGCACACCGAGCCCGGAGTCCACACAGTTCGTACACCCGGCCGTCATCACTCGCCCGGATGTTCTCAAGCCAACCACGCCTTGAGTTACGTGTTCACGTTTCAGACCACGTGACGGGGTCAACCAAATTGCACCACGCACGCCAGGGACAGACGTTGCTCGAATACCCCAAACGACATGAAGAGTCGTAGAGGATACTAAAGCTGGTCGGGTTACCTGCCACCCGTGGGGCTCCACCCTTCAGCTTGTGCGCACTGGTGGACAGCGCTTACGTGCACCCCCCAAGACATGAACGTCCCGAGATGCACGATTTTCCGACATAACAAATAGGTTAATATGCCACTTTCTATATGCTAATAACATCCTTATACGGGCTACTAACTCGTTCCTCACTGGATTTTTGAAAAAGAAGACCTTTGTACTGTGTTAAACCTCAAGCGAGCTCTGATACCAGCGCTGACACGACCCCATTGGTCCTGTGGAGCCAGGATCACGCTGAGGGGTGCTGCGTTGCACAGCACCGGATAACACACGTCAAAGGTACAAAGCGGAAGCGGAATTTTTTTTACATAAACAAGTTATGAACATGTTTACATCAAAATAAGTTCAGTCTACACTCGCGGGCGTATACTAAGCATCAAGTGCACGTTCAGCCCTTGAACGTGTCCTTGCTAGCACACACGCATACTAACTCTGCGGCGTGCACGACTCCCACTCGACGGGGTTCCCCTCCTGGGGTTCCGTCTCCTCTTCGGGAGTCCCTTCCTCATACAACCCTGCAAAAGCTTCAAACACAAGCAGTGAGCACGAAGGCTCAGCAAGTCTGACCCGTCTCACCTAAACATGGAACTTCTACATGAGGGTAATGGGTTACATGAGGTAAAAATCAGTTGCAAGGACTCGCCTAATTAGTAGAACCTTACTTTCAAGTTTTAGCAGCAGGTTGTGGAGAACCTTACGCTAAGGCACATGAGAGAGCCGCAATCAAACAAGAAACGCATTTCTCTCATGTACTTTGCCCACAGTTGAAAAGAACTTTAGTTAGCTCTAAGCTACAGCATATCATTAACAATCAAAGTCCAGCTTTCAATCAGCAACATTTTAACATGTAACTAGCCTGTTCTTTCTACGTCACGGTACAGTGAACAAGTGGTACTCACTGACCGCGAGGGACGGCGATTATAATCGATTTACACCTGCAGGGTTACCCGAACAACCCGTCACGTACGCCCGTACTCGATGTTGCCTACAACAACCATCACGGACGCTGTATGCGACTACCTTTCACCCGTTAGCCAAATGTTGAACCTGTCCAATCGTCCCGAGCAAGAGGTCTCTGCACGCGCATCTCAGTGCCGCCAGCCGATTTACACCTCGAGCTCTCAACCTACCCTCTGAACGACCAGCTATGCCTCAACAACCAGCTACCCGAGTTACATCAGTTTCCCGGTTCCCATATAGCCGGTAGGTCTTCGGTACTGTTCTAGCTTGTTCAACAGGCCTGCACACGGCTCGGTCCTCAATCGACACAAGCGGAGCTACAGCACACAGGCCCCAAAGTCCTGCTGCCCTTACCCTCCGCTTGGTCTCATTTTCTTGCCATGTGTTTCATTTGCTGTCACTACCCGAGTCGAGTGCCTCTAGCCTATGCTCGCGAGTAGTTCCAACTACTCGACTTGTACCGAATCCTACTCTATCTTAGGAATGCAGTGGCTAACGAGGTTTTCAATACTAATCCCAACCCATGGTTTTCTTGGCTATGCAGTTGGGTTTCCAATCAAGACTCTAATGCAAAGAATCACAACAATAATCAAAGATGTGCTCAAAACAATAAACATTTGTAATAAAGTTAATGCAAACCGGAGCTTGCCTTGCTGCTCTTGGTCGTAGGCTAGCTGCTCCTCCGGAGTTACGAAGTCTAGGACTTCGGGTTCCTCCTCGACCTTAGCGACTACATGATGGAAGCAATATATGTATCAATTTAAATGCATATGTATTGATTTTGAAGTTGTTAAGTCTATAACCCTTGCTAGACAGACCTAATGACTGTGAAAATTTTACTGTGGCTTGGTTACAACCTAAACAGAGACTTGGTCAAGTTTTAGTTGCAGCAAAGCTCATTTGAGCCCTCCACAATTAATTATGTCCTTGACCTTAATTGGAACTCTTAGGGTGTTCTAGGGATTTTCATGAAACAAACTATGACTTTATGAAAACTAGATTTTCAGAGGGTTCTAATGGAGTTGGTCTCACTTAATTTGGAAGTTCCTAACTAAAGATATGAGCTAAACAATTTCAGAGAAAGTTCTGAAAATGTTTCTGAACATTTTCTATTTTCTCTGGAACAGTTTCACTAATCACACCGTTAGGTGGATCTAATGAGCTCAAATGGATCTGAAATTTTTATGGTAGTTCAGGGACATCCCAGCAAAATTTCAGGATTTTCCTCCAAAGGATTCTCCAGTTAAAATTCCTAACAGTTTAAACTTTGAGGATTAAGGAATTTCATGAAGTGAAACTTGGTTTGCTGGAAAGTACTCAGAGAGCTGAACCCAGCAAAATTTGGTTCACTCAATTTGGAGCTTTCTAGCCAAAGTTATGAGGATTTGAAGTTTGGAAGAATTCTGAAAATCGGGGAAAAGTTTAAACTCTCGGGGCCCGTGGGGACACGTGTCGAGCGCGGAGGTGTCGGGCACACCGGAGATACCACATGTGTCGAGCGCGGAGGTGTCTGACACACCGGAGCTCACAGGGTATTTGCGCGCCAGCACAGCCGATCCCCAGCCACACCCGATTCCGATTTAAATTCTTCAGCCGCTGACACGTGGGCCAGCCGGCTTCGTCTTCCTCCCGCCGTTCTCTCGCGCCCGTGCCGCCAACCTCGCCGGAGCAGACTCGGAGCTCACCGGCTCGCCGCTGCCGGACCTCCCATGGGCTGAAACTCGCCGCCAGGGGGTTGTCGACGTCGACGAACACGTCGGTGGTGCCAGGTCGGGCTGAGGGTGACCGGAAATAGCCCGGCGACGTGCCGCGGCCTCGGTTGAGGTTCGGCACCGTCGACCGTGGTTTCTAAACCCGCCAACACCTCGAACAAACGGCCCTACAGCATCAGTGTACTACTAGGAAGCTCGACAAGGTGTCAAAAGGGTTCAGGGATGGCGGCAAGTCGGTCGGCACCGTGTGACCGATCGTGCCCGCCATGGCCGCCCTCAATCGAGCTCGAATTTCGTCACTCCTGGATAGCTTCACGCTACGGATGCAGAAAAGAACTTGATCGCCGGCTAGTCCAGCGTCTATGTGTAAGATTTGATGACCTCCGAAAGATCATAAAGCGAGAATTTAAAGAAACCGTACCGGAAGCTCGGGTTACGGTCGCCGGAGCAAAAACTGGAAATTCTTTGCGGATTCTTCACGGTTGGCTTACAAGTTTGGAGGAGAGCAGCACGGTGGTCACGCGCTCCTGTTGCCTCTCTCGCTGGACCGTGAACACGCCCGTGGAACGCTGCCCACGGGCGCCTGACTCTCGGCTGTGATTGAGTCGCAGCTGTGGCGATCGCTCTCGGGCAAAGGAGGTCGGAGCTCGGGGTTTCTGGCGTTGGGGAGGTGGAGCGCGACCTCAGGTGGCTTTCTAGCAGCTCAGGAACGAAGGAGGAGATGGTTGTGCTGGTTTTCCCGATTGAGCTGAGAGCTGCCGCGAGAAACAATGCCGCTGCTCGGGTTTGCCTGCGAGAAGATAAAGCCGGCCGACTCCTGCTCGGCTGAGGCGATGCCGGTCGCGTGGGGGCGCGAGCAAGCCACCCTGGGCACCAGCGCGCAGAGAGGGAAGCAGCTGTTGGCGCTGGTAGCTGCTCGGTGGCACAGCCGACAGCTGCTCGGTGGAATCTCCCACCGAGACTCTGACTTTGGGTGAAAGTTTCTCCTTCTTCCCTCTATGACATGTGGGTCCCACCCGGGGTTTTAACCTCTGGAATTTACTCCTAATCACTGTAGTAAACAGTGAACACGATAATACCCCTGGTGGTTCAAATTATTCACCCTTAAGCCATTCGAATTGAATAGGATTCGAATTGGGTTTGGTTTGAGTGAATTCCAGCACAAGTTCAGTTTTGAATTCAAATAGAGTTTGAATTCATCCCACTTAGCTCATGTCAAGATCAACTCGAAATGGAGTGAAAATTGGTGTGTGAGCTCACAAAAATGTGCTGAGTAAGAATATGCCTCCCACTTTTAAATTCATGGGATAACAACAGTTTGAGTTTGAATATGGTTTCAAACTGCCCTCTTCCTAACTATACCCAAAATGACCTCAAAAGGGTTTTGAATTTGGGTGAAACTTGGCATGGACATCCTTAGTAAAGTGTAGGAGTTTTCATATGTCCAGCCCATTTATATCACATATGGGAAATACCACTTTTGCAATATGTGAGTTTGTTTTCTAATGAGCATGTTGATAATTGTTACTTGCTCTTCATTTGTGTTCATGATCCTTCCTCAAATGAGGTGTGTGGTGTGGTGATGAACACTGCAAATTTGTGTCAAAAACTGAGGCCCTTACACTAGTGGGGCCCACATGTCATAGGAATGAGTAGACTTAACCCTTAAGTCTTTTTCTCTGTTCCTCACTCCACCGGGGTTTCACCCGCGGGCGACACCGAGCGACCGCCCCCTTCGCCCAAGGCTCCACCTCCTGCTCTTCGCCCGGGCCGCTGGCAGCACGGCAGTCGGCGGCGCCCCTCCACGAGATTCTTCCCGCATAGACAAGGTGACCACGGGTGTTTCTTCTCCTCACACGCGCGTTCTCCCGAAAACAAAACCGAGCTCGCCGCTCCTCTGAGTTGCACAAACCACAGAGCCACCCCGAGCTGCACAACGACGCTGTGCCATCGTTCTGCACCTTCTGAGCGCGAGAGCTAGCCATCCGTGGTGTGTTTCGAGCGTTAAACGCCTCACCCGCGGCGAACCACAGCCACCCGACGATCGGGCGCACTCGGGCAGCCTTCCACAAGGGTTGTCACGTCCGAGCAAGCCTGGCCACGGGAGCGCGCCATCGTGCTGCTGCTCTCCTCCAAAGCCTAGAGCAAACCATGGAGGATCGGCGGCCAATTCGGAGATTTTGTCCCGGCGACCTCCAACACAGCATCCGGTAATCGCCGCCAAAATTCTCGCTCTTCAATCCTCTGTAGCTTGTCAAATAATGCACACATGCCGGCCACTAGCCGCCGATCGGTAGTCCTTCACAACCCTAGTTGGAAAGACGCACGTAGACCTCATAAATTCCAGAATTTCCGACCTCAAACGTGGAAGAGGTTTCGGGTGCACGGTGAGACACCATTAGCCGCCAGTCCTGAGCAGTTTTGAGGCTAGGTCGAGCATCCCATAGTCCACTGGTGCTGTAGCGCCGTTCCACCGAGGTCTGGGCAGGCTAGGATGACCGGGCGACGTTGCCGAACCGGTCCAGAGCCGCCGCGCCGTGGCCAGCTAGGTTAGAGCCACCACCGGCCGGGGAAGAGGGTTCCATCGTGTTCAGCACGTGAAATAAGGCCCTATCGGCAAGGGAGGGCTCGGGGGATGGCCGGGAGGCCGGAATCCGTCGAACTCCGGCGAGCCCGGCGGCGCGCGGTCGCGGGGGCCGGAGGTAGAAGACGACCCGGTGGGTCCCGCCTGTCAGCGACGGTGTTTCAAATCCGTGATCGGCTGTGGCGCGGGGGATCTGGTGTGGCGGCGCGGGAAATACCCAGTAGCCCCGTGTGGCTTGCCCCGACGCGTGACACCTGTCCCCTGGACCCACTGACAGCATTTGTACATTTTGGGGAATTTCAGATTTCAGTTCAAAGTTTAAACAGCCACAACTTTGGGTAGGAGAATCCAAAAAATTGTGAAACAAATTTTGTTGGATTCCTCTGATAGAGTACTATCCAAATATGAAACCCAATTTGTATGAAACCCTTTATTTAATTCTGTAAAATTCTTTAAAGCTTTTTAGCAAAAGAATTTTTGAGGGAGGTTGGTTAATCCAAAAATCCTAAAATTTTGCCAGAATAGTCTTTAGCGTATTAGTGGACCACTGTAAAAGTTTCAGCTCAATTTGAGTTGATTTGATCAGGGAAATTTAGATTTGAAGATGCTGTATTCAAATAATACAGAAACATTTTCAGAGAATTTCCAAAACTTGGAAATTCAGTTCTGGGCAGATCTTAGCTCCAAAAATGCTAGGAAAATTCATGCAAACTCTATGAGCTATAATTTAAATTGTGGTTCACTAATTTTTGCATGAACATGGGTGGGATCTCAGAATTAATTCTTCTTTGCTTAATTGCTTAGAAAATTATGCTGAACAAACCACTCAATGAAAAGTGCTAATTTTTGGTCCAGAGGACTTTCTTGTGACAAGGAACTCACATGAAAATGCTCAGCTCCATTGGAGCCCTTGATCACCCCTGTTATTTTTAACCTCCTTAGGTGATCAATATAGAAGAGGTGGAAAACCACTTAGCATTTAATCATGTGTTTAGATCCAAACCTAAACCACTAGCACCAGTGTCATTTTAAATTCTTAAACAGAGTTCCAGTTTTTGAAAAACTTGTTATTAGGACTTGTAGCAAAGTCTTTACAATTAAACGATATGCATATTCATCACGTGTAGTATCTACGTGGAGGAGTGGAAGTCATCGGAGTAGAATCAAGGAAGGAGGAAAGGGGTTGATCAAGCACCAAGTGGTCTTCACTAACTGGATATATATATAAGTCCCCTGCAAAACAAAGGCAAGCCCCGGTTTGCATCTAAATTTACAAGCTTTTATTTGTATTCACTTTACTTGGTCTAGTAATTTGTTTATTGCATTAAGTCTAGCTGGTATGAAGCCCCAAGTGCATGACCCAGAAAACCATGGAGTTTAAATGTAGAATAGGTTATCAATTGATTATAACTGATGATCTCAAGTTAACAAAGTGGATTAAAAGAAGCAAAAACTCGAGTGGGCAGATTCCTACTCGTGAAACGGGGTTAAGGGGATCAATTGGAAGAGTTGGGAATTGATCCCCATAGTTGGGAATGGAGACCGGGCAGTGGATGGAAGGTCAAGGACGTGGTCATGTGAGCCTAGTCTATGTCTGAGTCGATTAAGGCCCGTTCTCGTGTGCGGCCCCGCTGGACAAGTTTGAGATGTGTACCAGATGCATACTGGCAATATGGGACCCAGGAAACCGATGTAACATGTTAACCTGGGTGTCGAGACATACCTCACCGTCTGATGCCGATGCTGAAAGGATATAGAAGTCGGCTCTACGAGGGTTTGCTGTAGAGAGACTTAATCCCAGTCGGTGGGACCGGTTCGACATTTGGGTGTCGTGTGAAAGGTTGCCACGTACGGCGTCAGTGACGGTTGCTGTGTGCAACGTTGAGTACGAGCGTACGTGTCGTGTCAGCCGGGTGTTTTTGATTGAAATCACCGTCGCTCGCGGTAGTGAGCATAATTGTACACTGAGTCGTGACGTAGTAATAAACCGGGAAACATTTAATATGCTTCGTGGGTAATCCTCATAATGGAGATGAGGAATGATCAACACTTTACTAAATTTAATTTCCACCTTGGGCTAGAAGCGTCGAGGCAAAGCGTTTCTTGTTTGATTGTGGAGTCTCGACGTTGATGGCGCAAGGTCAGTATGAGTCTAGGGTAGCTCACTAAAGTTACTTTCACCTCGGGCAAGTGACATCGAGATGAAGCGTTTCTTGTTTGATTGTGGAGTCTCGATGTAAATTGCGCGAGGGCTATAAAAGTTGCTTAAAACTTGAAGTAAGGACTCCCCTTTAGCTCAAGTTGGTCGTTTGTGCAAATTTCTATAATCAGCCCTCTATTTCCATCATATAGAGTTTCATGACTAGGGTGATGGGTCAGTCTTGCTGAGCTTCGTGCTCACAGATACTGCACAAGTTGTTTTGCAGGTAATAACTGTACGCTGTGATGTACGGGTACCTGGTGAGACTCGGAGCTCTCCGAGTGATGAACTCAGGGTAACCCCTGCCGCTTCTATTATGACAGTGTTGCTAGCGAGAAGGGTCCGCGGGCTGGACACCTTCTCCGCTGCTTAGCATAGGTATGAGACGTGAGTTGTAATAGACTTCCGCTGTAGTTTATTTTGAGAAGTATTTGTAAAATCAACACTTTGTAAGCTTCCGCTTGTTATATGTAATATGATGCTTTATTATGTGTGCTGTTGGGTGCCGCATCGCACGGCACCACCCAATGCGATTCCTGGGCGAGGTGTCCCATCCCCGTGAGTGAACGGGACGGCGGGGCCCTCACAGCGTGGTATCAGAGCCGCATTGGTAATAGCGCACGGAATAAGGATTGTATTACGACAAAAACTTAGGATACGGTGAGGAAACGATAGTAGGCCCACATAAGGACTATAGTAGTATAGTTACTGAAAGTGGCAGTTATAATTTTAAATTTTGATTCTGTAACGACGCACCTACGTTTTGGTAAGAATGGTAAGGAACGCCACCGAAAGCGGTTCAATTTCGGTTAGCTCCCCTGACGAGGAAAGTAGTTCAGGGATAGGTCTCACAGCTTGGTGTGAGACGTCAATATGAAACTCTGGGACTCTTCATGTTCCTGAGTTCATATGAAACGCTGATCCCTAGAGTGTATTAGGCAAGTAAGTGGAGACCCCATCGCGTGGTCAGTAACGCGAGAGTGTGTTCGTCTGGAAGTAGCCCAGGAGGACATACGCAGCGCTTGCCATCGGCGTGCCCTGCAGGGTAGTAGGTGGTATCTGTTGGGTTGATAACATTCCCAACCTTGACGACCCGTTCATTACATACTCGGGTTCCCCGTCGTGTGGTGTTGAAACACGATCACGTACCTTGAGACATGACTTAACTCAAGGACGGACGTATGGCAATGATATGGGCGTTTGTATTTATTTTCAACTATAGAACTGCCTGGAATGAAACAACCCTTGAGTGCACCACTATTGAGTGTCTTCTGCAGGTACTAACCACGTACGTATCCTGTGTAGTACACGTGTGTGAGAGACCGTTTAGTGCCACTGATTATACGTATATACCGGTATAATCCGGTTTAGGATTTTCTTTTGGGGAGGCAACGTAGTACCAACATGTTTCTTACGGTGCAACGACACCGTACTACACATAATAACCTCTTCCCTATGAAGAAATGATTCATGAGCTAACTTTCAACTAAAAATGGATGTTTGAAACGAATATTAGTTACTGAACTCTTCTTTTGAACTAAGATTCAAATGAGAGAGTGTCTAGGTGTTAAAGATTTCAAAAACAGACTGCTCTGTTTCTGGCAGAAATTTTTGCTGGACTTTTACAGAGCATAACTCTGAGTAGCTTTAACCAAATAATGTGTATGATACATTTCTGGAAAGACTTTCAAGTGCTCTACAACTTTCTTGTAGACCTCCAGAGCAAAAATCACAGATTAAGTTGGTGAAAAGTTCAGTTGAAGGCAAACTGTTCAGAACCAGGACAGTAACAAAGCCTCTCTGAACCTTTCTGTTTTTAAGCCATAACTTCCTGTAGAAAAAAATCCCTAGGAGGCCTTTGGATACTCGTTGGAAAGATATTAAAGTTAACTTCAACTTTGATATTCAACTTGAGTTACGAAAGTGCTTTTAACTGGATCAGAATCTGATCTGTTTGAGGACCAATCAGTCGGCTTGTAAATCCTTGCTGTAGATACATCAGTTTGCGCCTAAATCATTTTGCTTACATGTTGAGGTTTCATTATCAGTGTTACACTACTTTGTTTGTGGAATAAATCAAGTGATAGTGTTGAACTGATAATGAACTCTTGAAATTGCAGAATGGTGCGAACTCGTTCCATGAGTGAGGTGGGTGGTTCCAGTGGTGGTCGTGGTGATAACTCTCCACAGCGGGAGCAGCGAGCTCCGCAACAGCAGCCTCCACCAGGGCCTTCACCCACGGTCACGATGGCGGACATTCTGGCCGCCATGACGGGTGCAAGCGATGAGCGAACCGACTTGCTCCGCACCCTGGTGATGAATACATCCCGTCAAGGGGGATGTCAAGGCGAAGACTTGCGCCAACCGCAACTGAATTCCTATGTTGAGTTCTTGGCAACTCAACCACCGGTTTTCATTGAATCTGAGGATCCTCTGGTGGCGGATAGCTGGATCCGTACCATTGAATCTAAGTTCGGGTTGCTTCAATGCACCGAACATCAGAAGGCTTTATATGCAGCGCAACAACTTCACGGGTCCGCCAGTGCATGGTGGGCAAATCAACTCGCCTCCTTACCAGCTGGACATGACTGTACATGGGCAGAATTCCGGGAGGCATTTCTTGCGTATCATGTTCCGTCCGGAATAATTCAGCGGAAACTCGAGGAGTTTCTGGCCTTAAAACAAGGAGGGAGGGGTGCATACGAGCATTCGCGAGTGTTCAACAAGCTGGCGCAGTATGCGCCTCAACATGTGAACACCGAAGCACAAAAGTGTGAGTGGTTCTTCCGCAGCCTCAATCCCAAGCTAAAGGAGAGACTCGTGTTAGCTGATCGAAAGAACTTCAACGAATTGATGAGTGCTGCCATCATGGTTGAAGATGCTCAGCGGGAAGTGCAGGCTGAGAAAAGAAAGAACCATGTACCACCGGAGAGCAGCAGTAGTGCTCCGCAGAAATACAGGATGGTAGACAGTACCTTGAACTGTCAGCTGATGCAGCCGGCTCGACGACTCCAGCAATATTCCGGTCGTTCGTCCCAATACTCTGAATTCGGACAGCTGCAACAACGGTATAGGCAGCCATGTTATTCTGCTCCTCAAGTGTTCTTGCCACAGCAGAATACCACTAATGTCCATGCACAGAGCAACCAGGAACCGGCTGAGAAACCGTGCTTCACGTGCGGTTATTTGGGTCACATCAGCAGGAAGTGTCCAGAAAGGACACACCATAGAGAAACTACACTGGGGCGGGGTATAAATCAACCCCGTGCTCAGCTTCAAGGAACAGAACCAAAATCCGGGTGCATTTATCATACAGCTCTAGAGGATGTGCCAGATGGGGCACCTGTGCTAGCGGGAATGTTCACCCTCAATGGAGTGCCCGTATTAATTCTGTTTGACTCTGGGGCTACACACGATTTCATCAGCAGGTTGTTTGTGTGCAAAGCTGAGCTCTCCACCTCTACACCGAAGGATCACTATCTTATCCGCTCACCTGGTGGAAATATAGCCGCTAATGAAGTAGTGATCAAAGCACCCTTGTGCTTAGGTTGAAACTTATACCCCACAACCCTCATTGTGTTAGAGGGGCAAAAGATCGACGTGATTCTAGGAATGGCGTGGATGAACTACCACGGGGCTGTTCTTGATATTGGTCCACGGATTGTTAGTTTGGACTCTCCAATCTACGGTAACGCTCATACTTGAAGCCGTGGATTCTAAAAATCCAGTGGTGTACCACAGTGTGACCACGAAACTGGAGGATATTCCAGTGGTCCATGAGTACCCAGATGTGTTTCCCGATGATCTTCCAGGGATGCCGCCTGAGAGGGATGTGGTATTCAAGATCGAGCTAGCACCGGGAACCACACCAATATCTCGGAGGCCGTACAAAATGTCTCCGAAGGAATTAGCTGAACTGAAAGAACAGCTAAAGGACTTAATGGACAAAGGGTTCATCCGACCAAGCTCATCGCCATGGGGCTGTTCAGCCCTCTTTGTGAAGAAAAAGGATGAGTCACTTCGATTATGTGTGGATTATCGGCCGCTGAATGCAGTGACGATCAAAAATAAATATCCGTTGCCGCGGATCAATATATTATTTGATCAGTTAGTGGGTGCCAAGGTATTCTCCAAGATGGACTTACGGCTGGTTATCATCAGATAAAGATCAGAGCGGAGGATATACCGAAGACGGCTTTCTCGACTAGATACGGGCTCTATGAGTATCTTGTCATGTCTTTCGGGCTAACCAATGCACCCGCACACTTCATGTATCTCATGAATTCTGTATTCATGCCAGAGTTGGATCAGTTCGTCGTGGTTTTCATCGACGACATTCTCGTATACTCCAAATCGGAGGAGGAGCACACCAAACATCTCCATATTGTGCTCCAACGCCTACGAGAACATAAGCTGTATGCCAAATTCAGCAAGTGTGAATTTTGGATCAGCAAAGTACCATTCTTAGGACACATTATTTCAGTAGAGGGTGTGGCCGTGGATCCAACTAAAATTGAGCAAGTCTTGAAGTGGGAGTCTCCAACATCGGTTCATCAAATCCGCAGTTTTCTAGGACTAGCGGGTTATTACCGGAGATTTATTCCCAGCTTCTCGATGGTGGCTAAACCAATGACAGAGTTATTAAAGAAGAGCAGCAAGTATGTGTGGACAGAGGCCTGTGAAGAGGCATTTCAAACTCTAAAGAAACATCTCACAACGGCACCGGTGTTAGCCCAACCGGATACAACAAAGCCATTTGATGTTTATTGCGATGCCTCAGGCATTGGACTTGGCTGTGTCTTAATGCAAGATAGACGCGTGATCGCATATGGGTCTCGTCAACTCCGCAACCACGAGCAGCACTACCCCACTCATGACCTAGAGCTTGCTGCGGTGGTGCTTGCGTTGAAGATGTGGAGGCACTATTTACTTGGAAATTTAGTGCACATCTACACCGACCACAAGAGCCTCAAATATATATTCACTCAGAAGGATATTAATATGAGGCAACGGAGATGGCTGGAATTAATTAAAGACTATGAGCTCGAGATCCATTACCATCCGGGCAAAGCTAACGTGGTGGCTGATGCACTCAGTCGTAAGTCCCACGTTAATAACTTGGCAGTGGTTCCGGAGGAGGAGGAAGAACCAAGCTTGCGGCTGATTCCGTATGGGGCGTTGTATAATCTTGCTCTTGTGCCTACCATTAGAGAGGAGATTGTACAAGCCCAGAAGAGAGATAGAGGGATGCGGAATATACGAGCAAGGATTAAAGAGGATAATATGAAATGTTTCCAGGAAGATGATCAAGGCGTGTTATGGTTTAACGACCGTATCGTGGTACCCCGGAACCTGAAGTTAAAGAAGAAGATCTTGGACGAAGCTCATATGTCCAAGTACTCGATACATCCAGGAAGCAATAAGATGTATCAAGATCTTAAAAAAAATTTTGGTGGACTCGGATGAAGCGAGAAATTGCCAAATATGTATCTGAATGTGATACATGTCGGCGAGTCAAGGCTGACCACATAAAGAAAGCGGGAATGCTGCAACCATTAAACGTTCCAGCATGGAAGTGGGAGGACATCAGAATGGACTTTATTGTCGGACTGCCTCTCACGTCCAGAAAGCATGACTCCATTTGGGTGATTGTTGATCGCTTAACCAAATCAGCTCACTTCATCCCAGTGAATACGGGATCCCATACTAAACAATATGCAGAGTTGTATCTCTCTAGAATTGTATGCTTGCATGGAGTTCCCAAGACCATCATATCAGACCGAGGTTCAATATTTGTTGCTCGTTTCTGGGAGCAACTACATGAATCTCTGGGAACAAAGTTAACCAGAAGCTCAGCATACCACCCTCAGACGGACGGTCAAACGGAGAGGGTGAACCAGATTTTGGAAGATATGCTGAGGGCATGTGCCATAGATCATGGAAAGAACTGGGATAACCATTTGCCGTTAGCGGAGTTCTCTTACAACAATGGTTACAAATCCAGTATTAAAATGGCACCATACGAAGCACTTTATGGCAGGAAGTGCCGCACACCACTCAATTGGTGCGAATCGGGCGAGAGGGTGATTTTCGGCATTGATCTTGTAAAAGATGCTGAAGAGCGGGTCCAGCTGATTCAAGAGAACCTCAGGGACGCTCAATATCACCAGAAGAGCTATGCGGACCAGCGATGCCGACCCTTGTGTTTTGAAGTCGGAGATCACGTCTATCTCCGAGTATCCCCGATGAAGTGAATTCATCGATTCGGGGACAAGGAAAAGCTAGCTCCACGTTTTGTGGGCCTGTTCCTTATTACAGAACGGTGTGGACCGGTAGCCTACCGTTTGGAGCTGCCGCCATCCTTATCGGGCATCCACGACATCTTCCATGTCTCACACTTGAGAAAGTGTTTGAAGAGACCGACGGAAATCTTTTTAGAAGACATGGAAATATTGCAACCGGATCTCACCTACACCGAGAAGCCCATCAAGATTATCGACGAAAACAGCCGGATCACGCGAAATCGGGCTTCGAAATTTTACAAAGTCCTGTGGAGTAATCACACACCGGAAGAAGCGACTTGGGAAAGTGAAGATTACCTCCACAAGAACTATCCGGAATTTTTGTTGTAGTTGTTGTAATTACCTTCCGCCTCATCTTTCTTTTGTAATCTCGGGACGAGATTCTTTTAAGGGGGGAGGATTGTAAAGGTCCCAAAAATGTGAATACAAAGAAACATGAGTTTGCACAAATGTTGGAGTCATGTGTATGAAAAAGGGGCTTAGTTGAAACTTTTTCCGCATATGATAACATATGTGAGATTCTTCTAAACAAACTTAGGGTCACTGCATGGATGGACCTCATGTGGATTAAAACCACAGAATGAAGAACATAAGTGCAATGGGAGGGTTTAAAAATAAGGGTTGGAACTAATTGTTAAACTCAAACTTCAAATGAGGGAAGGACACAACGGGAATTCAAAACTGTTGTGTTCAAACTCTTGTTTGCAGCAGCTAACAAAAGAATCAAATTGCATATTTGAATTCCTTAGGTCCAAATTAGTGGGGAGGCAAAGTTTCATTAATTTTTGAAAAGGTTTGCTACCCATTTTTACAAATGGAGTCAAATGTGCAAAGAATTCAAATAAATATTTGAATTTGGATGAAATTTGCCCAAACTATTCAAATGAGCTCAGTTTCCAAACTTCAAACATTTGGGTTGGATAATTGTCAAACTTTGGAGATATTTGGAGGAAAAGAGGTACTGGCTAGTGGGGCTCACATGTCATAGGAATGAGTAGACTTAACCCTTAAGTCTTTTTCTCTGTTCCTCACTCCACCGGGGTTTCACCCGCGGGCGACACCGAGCGACCGCCCCCTTCGCCCAAGGCTCCACCTCCTGCTCTTCGCCCCAGCCGCTGGCAGCACGGGAGTCGGCGGCGCCCCTCCACGAGATTCTTCCCGCGTAGACAAGGTGACCACGGGTGTTTTTTCTCCTCACACGCGCGTTCTCCCGAAAACAAAACTGAGCTCGCCGCTCCTCTGGGAAGCCATTGGGAGCCGGCCAAACCGCGCCACAGCGCCTCCCCGAGCTGCACAACGATGCTGTGCCATCGTTCTGCACCTTCTGAGCGCCAGAGCTAGCCATCTGGGGTGTGTTTCGAGCGTTAAACGCCTCACCCGCGGCGAACCACAGCCACCAGACGATCGGGCGCACGCGGGCAGCCTTCCACAAGGGTTGTCACGTCCGAGCAAGCCTGGCCACGGGAGCGCGCCATCGTGCTGCTGCTCTCCTCCAAAGCCTGGAGCAAACCGTGGAGGATCGGCGGCCAATTCGGAGATTTTGTCCCGGCGACCTCCAACAGAGCATCCGGTAATCGCCGCCAAAATTCTCGCTCTCCAATCCTCTGTAGCTTGTCAAATCTTGCACACAGGTCGGCCACTAGCCGCCGATCGGTAGTCCTTCACAACCCTAGTTGGAAAGACGCACGTAGACCGCATAAATTCCAGAATTTCCGACCTCAAACGCGGAAGAGGTTTCGGGTGCACGGTGAGACACCATTAGCCGCCGGTCCCGAGCATTTTTGAGGCTAGGTCGAGCATCCCCATAGTCCACTGGTGCTGTAGCGCCGTACCACCGAGTTCTGGGCAGGCTAGGATGACCGGGCGACGTTGCCGAACCGGTCCAGAGCCGCCGCGCCGTGGCCAGCTAGGTTAGAGCCATCGCCGGCCGGGGAATAGGGTTCCATCATGTTCAGCACGTGAAATAAGGCCCTAACGGCGAGGCAGGGCTCGGGGGATAGCCGGGAGGCCGGAACCCGTCGAACTCCGGCGAGCCCGGCGGCGCGCGGGCGCAGGGGCCGGAGGTAGAAAACGACCCGGTGGGTCCCACCTGTCAGCGACGGTGTTTCAAATCCCTGATCGGCTGTGGCGCGGGGGATCAGGTGTGGCGGCGCGGGAAATACCCAGTAGCCCCGTGTGGCTTGCCCTGACGCATGACACCTGTCCCCTGGACACACTGACAGCATTTGAACATTTTGGGGAATTTCAGACTTCAGTTCAAAGTTTAAACAGCCACAACTTTGGGTAGGAGAATCCAAAAAATTGTGAAACAAATTTTGTTGGATTCCTCTGATAGAGTACTATCCAAATATGAAACCCAATTTGTATGAAACCCTTTATTTAATTCTGTAAAATTCTATAAAGCTTTTTAGCAAAAGAATTTTTGAGGGAGCTTGGTTAATCCAAAATCCTCAAATTTTGCCAGAATAGTCTTTAGGGTATTAGTGGACCACTGTAAAAGTTTCAGCTCAATTTGAGTTGATTTGATCAGGGAAATTTAGATTTGAAGATGCTGTATTCAAATAATACAGAAACATTTTCAGAGAATTTCCAAAACTTGGAAATTCAGTCCTGGGCAGATCTTAGCTCCAAAAATGCTAGGAAAATTCATGCAAACTCTATGAGCTATAATTTAAATTGTGGTCACTAATTTTTGCATGAACATGGGTGGGATCTCAGAATTAATTCTTCTTTGCTTAATTGCTTAGAAAATTATGCTGAACAAACCACTCAATGAAAAGTGCTAATTTTTGGTCCAGAGGACTTTCTTGTGACAAGGAACTCACATGAAAATGCTAAGCCCCATTGGAGCCCTGGATCACCCCTGTTCTTTTTAACCTCCTTAGGTGATCAATATAGAAGAGGGGGAAACCACATAGCATTTAATCATGTGTTTAGATCCAAACCTAAACCACTAGCACCAGTGTCATTTTAAATTCTTAAACAGAGTTCCAGTTTTTGATAAACTTGTTATTAGGACTTGTAGCAAAGTCTTTACAATTAAACGATATGCATATTCATCACGTGTAGTATCTACGTGGAGGAGTGGAAGTCAATGGAGTAGAAATCAAGGAAGGTGGAAAGGGGTTGATCAAGCACCAAGTGGTCTTCACTAACTGGATATATATATAAGTCCCCTGCAAAACAAAGGCAAGCCCCGGTTTGCATCTAAATTTACAAGCTTTTATTTGTATTCACTTTACTTGGTCTAGTAATTTGTTTATTGCATTAAGTCTAGCTGGTATGAAGCCCCAAGTGCATGACCCAGAAAACCATGGAGTTTAAATGTAGAATAGGTTATCAATTGATTATAACTGATGATCTCAAGTTAACAAAGTGGATTAAAAGAAGCAAAAACTCGAGTGGGCAGATTCCTACTCGTGAAACGGGGTTAAGGGGATCAATCGGAAGAGTTGGGAATTGATCCCCATAGTTGGGAATGGAGACCGGGCAGTGGATGGAAGGTCAAGGACGTGGTCCTGTGAGCCTAGTCTATGTCTGAGTCGATTAAGGCCCGTTCTCATGTGCGGCCCCGCTGGACAAGTTTGAGATGTGTACCGGATGCATACTGGCAATATGGGACCCAGGAAACCGATGTAACATGTTAACCTGGGTGTCGAGGCATACCTCACCGTCTGATGCCGATGCTGAAAGGATAGAGAAGTCGGCTCTACGAGGGTTTGCCATAGAGAGACTTAATCCCAGTCGGTGGGACCGGTTCGACATTTGGGTGTTGTGTGAAAGGTTGCCACGTACGGCGTCAGTGACGGTTGCTGTGTGCCACGTCGAGTACGAGCGTACGTGTTGTGTCAGCCGGGTGTTTTTGATTGCAATCACCGTCGCTCGCGGTAGTGAGCATACTTTTACACTAAGTCGTGACGTAGTAATAAACCGGGTAACATTTAATATGCTTCGTGGGTAATCCTCATAATGGAGATGAGGAATGATCAACACTTCACTTGATTTAATTTCCACCTTGGGCTAGAAGCGTCGAGGCAAAGCGTTTCTTGTTTGATTGTGGAGTCTCGACGTTGATGGCGCAAGGTCAGTATGAGTCTAGGGTAGCTCACTAAAGTTACTTTCACCTCGGGCAAGTGACATCGAGATGAAGCGTTTCTTGTTTGATTATGGAGTCTCGATGTAAATTGCGCGAGGGCTATAAAAGTTGCTTAAAACTTGAAGTAAGGACTCCCCTTTAGCTCAAGTTGGTCGTTTGTGCAAATTTCTATAATCAGCCCTCTATTTCCATCATATAGAGTTTCATGACTAGGGTGACAGGTCAGTCTTGCTGAGCTTCGTGCTCACAGATACTGCACAAGTTCTTTTGCAGGTAATAACTGTATGCTGTGATGTACGGGTACCTGGTGAGACTCGGAGCTCTCCGAGTGATGAACTCAGGGTAACCCCTGCCGCTGCTATTATGACAGTGTTGCTAGCGAGAAGGGTCCGCGGGCTGGACACCTTCTCGGCCGCTTAGCATAGGTATGAGACGTGAGTTGTAATAGACTTCCACTGTAGTTTATTTTGAGAAGTATTTGTAAAATCAACACTTTGAAAGCTTCTGCTTGTTTTATGTCATATGATGCTTTATTATGTGTGCTGTTGGGTGCCGCATCGCACGACACCACCCAATGCGATTCCCGGGCGAGGTGTCCCGTCCCCGTGAGTGAACGGGACGGCGGGGCCCTCACAACACTTGTTTTGCTGTCTTCACTAACCCTGGAACAGAAAGAGGAGTTTCCAGAGGAGGAGCTAGTACTTCTTTCCACTAGGTTCTCAAAAGCATTGCAAAATGTGAGAACTAGAAGGAGAGGAAGCTCCGGACATCAACGATGCTTTGAATGTGGTAAGACAGGACACTTTCATACAGATTGCCCTAACCTTTCAGGTCCTTCTAACCGTGATGAAAAGCAGAATAAAGTCAAGTCCTCTTTTGCCAACACCAACAAGAAAAAAAGTGTTTTATAGGATGCAAACTGATAAACAGTTTCATCACCGCACTTCAAGAACTTGGCTCGAGTGATGTAGACATTGGAAGTGAGGAAGATGAAGATGATCTGCCAAACTTGTGCTTCATGGCGGACAAATCAAAATCAAGTATGGAGGATGCAGAACACAACAGTGACAACGAAGAGGTATGTCCTACTTGCGAAGAAATGTGTGATGCTATTTCTCGTGCCACTATTATTGTTAAAAAAAGGACAAAAAGCTTAGGGACGATGCTGTTACAATTGAGTCACTGTAAGGGCCACAGTTTTTGACACACATTTGCAGTGTTCATCACCACACCACAGACCTCATTTGAGGAAGGATCATGAACACAAATGAAGAGCAAGTAACAACTATCAACATGCTCATTAGAAAACAAACTCACATATTGCAAAAGTGGTATTTCCCATATGTGATATAGATGGGCTGGACATATGAAAACTCCTACACTTTACTAAGGATGTCCATGCCAAGTTTCACCCAAATTCAAAACCCTTTTGAGGTCATTTTTGGTATAGTTAGGAAGATGGCAGTTTGAAACTATATTCAAATTCAAACTGTTTTTATCCCATGAATTTAAAAGTGGGAGGCATATTCTTACTCAGCACATTTTTGTGAGCTCACACACCAATTTTCACTCCATCTGGAGTTGATCTTGACATGAGCTAAGTGGGACGAATTCAAACTTTATTTGAATTCAAAACTGAACTTGTGCTGGAATTCACTCAAACCAAACCCAATTCGAATCCTATTCAATTCGAATGGCTCAAGGGTGAATAGTTTGAATCACCAGGGGTATTATGGGGTTCACTATTCACTACAGTGATTAGGAGTAAATTTCAGAGGTTAAAACCCCGGGTGGGACCCACATGTCATAGAGGGAAGAAGGAGAAACTTGCAACCAAAGTCAGAGTCTCGGTGGAAAATTCCACCGAGCAGCTGTTGGCTATGCCACTGAGCAGCTACCGGTGCCACCAGCTGCTTCCCTCTTCGCGCGCTGGCGCCCAGGGCGGCTTGCTCGCGCCCCCACGCGACCGGCACCGCCTCAGCAGAGCAGGAGTCGGCCGGCTTTATCTTCTCGCAGGCAAACCCGAGCAGCGGCATTGTTTCTCGCCACAGCTCTCAGCTCAATCGGGAAAACCAGCAAAACCATCTCCTCCTTCGTTCCTGAGCTGCTAAAAAGCCACCTGAGGTCGCGCTCCACTTCCCCAACGCCAGAAACCCCGAGCTCGATCTCCTTTGCCCGAGAGCGATCGCCACAGCGGCGACTCAATCACAGCCGAGAGTCAGGCGCCCGTGGGCAGCGTTCCACAGGCGTGTTCACGGTCCAGCGAGAGAGGCAACAGGAGCGCGCGACCACCGTGCTGCTCTCCTCCAAACTTGGAAGCCAACCGTGAAGAATCCGCAAAGAATTTCCAGTTTTTGCTCCGGCGACCGTAACCCGAGCTTCCGGTACGGTTTCTTTAAATTCTCGCTTTATGATCTTTCGGAGGTCATCAAATCTTACACATAGACGCTGGACTAGCCGGCGATCAAGTTCTTTTCTGCATCCATAGCGTGAAGCTGTCCAGGAGTGACGAAATTCGAGCTCGATTGAGGGCGGCCATGGCGGGCATGATCGGTCACACGGTGCCGACCGACTTGCCGCCATCCCTGAACCCTTTTGACACCTTGTCGAGCTTCCTAGTGGTACACTGATGCTGTAGGGCCGTTTGTTCGAGGTGTTGGCGGGTTTAGAAACCACGGTCGACGGTGCCGAACCTCAACCGAGGCCGCGGCACGTCGCCGGTCTATTTCCGGTCACCCTCAGCCCGACCTGACACCACCGACGTGTTCCTCGACGTCGACAACCCCCTGGCGGCGAGTTTCAGCCCATGGGAGGTCCGGCAGCGGCGAGCCGGTGAGCTCCGAGTCTGCTCCGGCGAGGTCAGCGGCGCGGGCGCGAGAGAACGGCGGGAGGGAGACGAAGCCGGCTGGCCCACGTGTCAGCGGCTGAAGAATTTAAATCGGAATCGGGTGTGGCCGAGGATCGGCTGTGCTGGCGCGCAAATACCCTGTGAGCTCCGGTGTGTCGGACACCTCCGCGCTCGACACGTGTGGTATCTCCGGTGTGCCGGACACCTCCGCGCTCGACACGTGTCCCCACGGGCCCCGAGAGTTTAAACTTTTCCCTGATTTTCAGAATTCTTCCAAACTTCAAATCCTCATAACTTTGGCTAGAAAGCTCCAAATTGAGTGAACCAAATTTTGCTGGGTTCAGCTCTCTGAGTACTTTCCAGCAAACCAAGTTTCACTTCATGAAATTCCTTAATTCTCCAGAATTAAATCCTCAAAATTTAAACTGTTAGGAATTTTAACTGGAGAATCCTTTAGAGGAAAATCCTGAAATTTTGCTGGGATGTTCACCAAAATGTCCCTGAAA
Organism: Neostapfia colusana; assembly: GCA_030760725.1. Taxonomy (NCBI): domain Eukaryota; kingdom Viridiplantae; phylum Streptophyta; class Magnoliopsida; order Poales; family Poaceae; genus Neostapfia; species Neostapfia colusana. The sequence continues at coordinate 41,877,499 of JASWHV010000001.1, read as the reverse complement.
TACCATAAAAATTTCAGATCCATTTGAGCTCATTAGATCCACCTAACGGTGTGATTAGTGAAACTGTTCCAGAGAAAATAAAAAATCTTCAGAAACATTTTCAGAATTTTCTCTGAAATTGTTTAGCTCATATCTTTAGTTAGGAACTTCCAAATTAAGTGAGACCAACTCCATTAGAACACTATGAAAATCTAGTTTTCAGAAAGTCATAGTTTGTTTCATGAGAATCCCTAGAACACCCTAAGAGTTCAAATTAAGGTCAAGGACATAATTAATTGTGGAGGGCTCAAATGAGCTTTGCTGCAACTAAAACTTGACCAAGTCTCTGTTTAGGTTGTAACCAAGCCACAGTAAAAGTTTCACAGTCATTAGGTCTGTCTAGCAAGGGTTATAGACTTAACAACTTCAAAATCAATACATATGCATTTAAATTGATACATATATTGCTTCCATCATGTAGTCGCTAATGTCGAGGAGGAACCCGAAGTCCTAGACTTCGTAACTCTGGAGGAGCAGCTAGCCTACGACCAAGAGCAGCAAGGCAAGCTCCGGTTTGCATTAACGTTTTTACAAATGTTTATTGTTTTGAGCACATCTTTGATTATTGTTGTGATTCTTTGCATTAGAGTCTTGATTGGAAACCCAACTGCATAGCCAAGAAAACCATGGGATGGGTTTAGGATTGAAAACCTCGTTAGCCACTGCATTGCTAAGATAGAGTAGGATTCGGTACAAGTCGAGTAGTTGGAACTACTCGCGAGCATAGGCTAGAGGCACTCAACTCGGGTAGTGACGGAAAATGAAACACATGGCAAGAAAATGAGACCAAGCGGAGGGTAAGGGCAGCAGGACTTTGGGGCCTGTGTGCTGTAGCTCCGCTTGTGTCGATTGAGGACCGAGCCGTGTGCGGGCCTGTTGAACAAGCTACAACAGTACCGAAGACCTACGGCTATATGGGAACCGGGAAACTGATGTAACTCGGGTAGCTGGGTGTTGAGGCATAGCTGGTCGTTCAGAGGGTAGGTTGAGAGCTCGAGGTGTAAATCGGCTGGCGGCACTGAGATGCGCGTGCAGAGACCTCTTGCTCGGGACGATTGGACCGGTTCAACATTTGGCTAACGGGTGAAAGGTAGTCGCGTACGGCGTCCGTGATGGTTGTTGTAGGCAACATCGAGTACGGGCGTACGTGACGGGTTGTTCGGGTAACCCTGCAGGTGTAAATCAATTATAATCGCCGTCCCTCGCGGTCAGTGAGTACCACTTGTTCACTGTACCGTGACGTAGAAAGAACAGGCTAGTTACATGTTAAAATGTTGCTGATTGAAAGCTGGACTTTGATTGTTAATGATATGCTGTAGCTTAGAGCTAACTAAAGTTCTTTTCAACTTTGGGCAAAGTACATGAGAGAAATGTGTTTCTTGTTTGATTGCGGCTCTCTCATGTGCCTTAGCGTAAGGTTCTCCACAACCTGCTGCTAAAACTTGAAAGTAAGGTTCTACTAATTAGGCGAGTCCTTGCAACTGATTTTTACCTCATGTAACCCATTACCCTCGTGTAGAAGTTCCATGTTTAGGTGAGATGGGTCAGACTTGCTGAGCCTTCGTGCTCACTGGTTATGTTTGAAGCTTTTGCAGGGTTCTATGAGGAAGGGACTCCCGAAGAGGAGACGGAACCCCAGGAGGGGAACCCCGTCGAGTGGGAGTCGTGCACGCCGCAGAGTTAGTATGCGTTTGTGCTAGCAAGGACACGTTCAAGGGCTGAACGTGCACTTGATGCTTAGTCTACGCCCGCGAGTGTAGACTGAACTTATTTTGATGTAAACATGTTCATAACTTGTTTATGTAATAAAAATTCCGCTTCCGCTTTGTACCTTTGACGTGTGTTATCCAGTGCTGTGCAACGCAGCACCCCTCAGCGTGATCCTGGCTCCACAGGACCAATGGGGTCGTGTCAGCGTGGTATCAGAGCTCGCTTGAGGTTTAACACAGTACAAAGGTCTTCTTTTTCAAAAATCCAGTGAGGAACGAGTTAGTAGCCCGTATAAGGATGTTATTAGCATATAGAAAGTGGCATATTAACCTATTTGTTATGTCGGAAAATCGTGCATCTCGGGACGTTCATGTCTTGGGGGGTGCACGTAAGCGCTGTCCACCAGTGCGCACAAGCTGAAGGGTGGAGCCCCACGGGTGGCAGGTAACCCGACCAGCTTTAGTATGCTCTACGACTCTTCATGTCGTTTGGGGTATTCGAGCAACATCTGTCCCTGGCGTGCGTGGTGCAATTTGGGAGACCCCGTCACGTGGTCTGAAACGTGAACACGTAACTCAAGGCGTGGTTGGCTTGAGAACATCCGGGCGAGTGATGACGGCCGGGTGTACGAACTGTGTGGATTCCGGGCTCGGTGTGCAGCCGAGTCTGATGATTGTTTGAGTTTCTGCAGGTAGCCTGACCACGAAACGGTAGACGTGTAGCATCCGTGTGCAAGTGACGTTTAGTGCCACTGAACTAACGAAGCCGGCTAAGTCCGGTATAGGTTTTTCCTTGTGAGGACGTAGTACCGACATAATCTGGTGACGCATCGACGTCACACCCAACTAAATAAACAACTTCATTGCAAAAACTGGAAGGTTTTGATCCAAAGTAGTAAAAATTGATGTAACTCCTTCCCTGGAACAGGATATTCAAAGTTAACAAGTTTTCAACTTATAGGATGTTAAGGACAGAGCACTCTGTTTTCAGCCGAATCAAGGCTGAAGTTAACCAGAGGTTAGAGGTTGAGTTTTCTCGAGGTTGGGGTCATATGATACATTTCTGGAAAGCTTTGGAGGATCTTTACAACTTTTCTGTTGAGGTTCAGAGGTGTTTCATCCCTTAACCACTCAAAAAATTCAGTAGAGTTGAAACTGTCCAGAAAACAGGGCAGAGCAAAGACTCTCTGTAAACTCTCTGTAAATTAAGCATAACTTCCTGCTTAAAAATACAAAAATAGGAAATGAGGTAGTTCTGGAAAGCTTATGAGATGGGTTACAACTTTGTAACAGAAAGTTTTGTCGGATTAGGAGCATAATTAACTGGGATTCTTGGATCAAATCAGTACCTAAAGCAGGGAGGTGCTGTCCAATTTTCTCCAGAATTTCTGTTAACTTTGACATCTCATAACTTTTGAACCAGGGCAGATCTTAGGCCAAGCAAATACTTTCTGGAAAGCTATTGAAGTTAACTGTAACTTTTATATTGAGCTACAGAGTTGGTTTTGCTTTTAACATGGCCTAAATCAGGTTGAAATGGAAACTGGTCAGGGCTGTCATGGGAACAGCAGATCAGCAGTCAAATTTGTGTAAAATTTGAACCATGTTTCCAAGTTTTATGGGTTCAATGACATGTTTTATGTTATAACTCAGAGGTTTACTGTTTAAATAAATATTTGACATTTCTCAAATATATTTTTACAGATGACAGCAGATAAGCAACTGGAGAACGGGTGGGTGATGTCCCACTGTTCTCACCGTAACGGCTACCCGGAAGCATTGTGGCAAATGCTCCAATATTTCGGGTACAACCAGATGCCGCAATACTTCGCCAAGGAAGAAGGCGAAGAGGGGAACACGACATGGATGATCCATGTCGAGGTTCCTGCAGGGCCTATACCACCCGGTTGGGTGACGTTCACCGTCATGGTGAGAGGAAGACAACCGGAAGGGATGTGGCAAGTGGCAGCCCGTGACACTATGTCACGTTTCTGCCAACTACACGTGCAGGCTATGGAAGGCACTCCATACGCACTCGTTCCGGTGGAGGGACGAGCTCAGCATGTGTGGGAAGAGAGGTACCTGGAGGCAACGGATCCGAGTTGTCCAAGGTACAACCCCGCGGAGGCAAATCTCAGCCTCCAGATGAGGGCGGGAAACGCCATGATGGACAGCCAAGCTGTTCATACGGAGCATCTCGCCACAAAGCTCAAGGAAAGCACAAGCAGTGGAGACCATTTTGAGAGTGCTCACAGCGCACTCCGCAATGTGCTCCTTCCGAGGATCAAGTGACTGAATGAACAGCACAATCAGTTGCGTCGTCTGAAGAAGGCAAGGAAGAAGAGCCGAGTTGACATCACGGCGTTGCAAGAGCTGGTGCAGACCCTAACCCAGCAGAATGAGGACCTTGCTCAAGAGCGGGACGACGCTATCGAGGAAGGACAAGGCTGGGAAGAGGACTACAACCAGGCTATGGAAGAGGTGCATGCATTGCAGGACCTCGTACCTCTGGTGTTAGGCATACCGGTGGTCTTGGGTCTTCCAGCAATGGGAGAACCCGGAATGGGAGAAGAGGTGGTAGATCCAGAGCCACCAGCAGAGGTACCGGAGGAGAACGACCTACAGGAGGTCGAGTTCTACTCCGAGTAGGGGGTTACGGTTGCCAAGTAGGGCAGCTAGGGTAGCGTAACCCAACTTTTGTAATCGGTGACATGTCGTGTAGACAGTAGCGTATGTATAGGTAGTGACGACATGAGCACGACTTCTCGGAGATCCGAGAATAATGTATCTTGTATAAAGTCTATGCTTTATCAATATATGTGAATGTTGTGCAAATTAATCATGTGTCGCTTCAATACCTACTGTTGCTTATGGAAATTTTAAGTAAGACATGTGCTAATCGCTGCTGTTTTGAATTTCAGAATAACGCGTACTCGTGCCAACCCTGACGTTGGGGGTACCAGTCAAGGGGGAGAGACCTCCCAACCACCTCCCGAGGACTCCTCGGGACAACAACAGCAACAGCAAACATCACCACCGCCACTGCCAACAGTTACATTGGCCGACATCGTCGCGTCAATGGTGGGCTCGCATCAGCAGCACACAGAGTTGCTGCAGACTCTCATCGCCAATACGTCTCGCCCGGAGAGACGTCAAGACCGTGAGGAGCGTCAACAGAGCTCCTACTCCGACTTCCTGGCAACTCATCCCCCGGTATTCTCAAGGGAGGATGAACCACTTGACGCGGACAACTGGCTCCGCGCCATAGAGATGAAGTTCGGGCTGCTCCAGCTCAGCGAGCAGCGCAAGACTCAGTTCACGGTCCAGCAGCTTCAAGGATCCGCGAGCGCGTGGTGGGCCAACTTCTGTGCTTCACAGCCCACCGACCGAGTGATGACCTGGACGGAGTTCCGGACGGCCTTCAGGGACCGCCAGGTTTAATGAAGAGGAAGATGCAGGAGTTCTTGCACCTGCAGCAAGGGAGCCGGAACGCGCTGGAATACTCCAGAGCGTTCAACGATCTCGCGCTCTATGCGTCGTATCACGCAGATACAGACGAGAAGCGGCGAGACCATTATTACCAGGGGCTTAACCCGCTCCTGAAGGACGAGTTAGCGATGTTCAATCGCGGCAGCCTCAACGACATCATTGATGCTGCGATTGTTCAGGAGGACTTCGGCAAGGAGTTGGCGGCGGCAGAGCGAAAGCGAAGCGTGCCGCAGAGCAGCGGAGAAGGAGGCGGTCCTTCTCAGAAGTTTCGGATGGTGAATCGCCCACCATCAGGTCCACGCTGGCAGCCACCACAGCGGTCGATGCCGTTCCGCAGTCGGCCGTATTCTTCACCGGCATTCCGACCGGCACTGCCAGTACCACCGCAACAACCACAACAGCAGCGGGCGATGCCGCGTGCGTTTGCACCTCAGCAACGCATGCCGGGCTTTCATCCACCGAGCACTCCACCAGCAGCGGCCACATGTTACAAGTGTGGTCGTCCAGGGCACTTCGCGAGCAGTTGCCCGGAGAGGCAAGGCGGTGGAGTGGCACCACAGTTTCCGGGGAGGAATCAACCCCGGAACCCTACTAATGCGCGGCGGGCAAACCCTAGGCCCGGCACCGTCCACCAGCTTGCTATTGAGGACGTGCCGGAGGGCGAGCCAATCCTTGCGGGTATGTTCCAACTCCACCAGCATCCCGCTATAGTACTATTTGATTCAGGCGCCACGCATAGCTTCATTAGCCAAGCTTTCATTGATAAATATAGCTTGCAAATACTACCCACCGATAGTCCTTATGTGATCTGTTCACCGGGTGGGAAAATTTCAGCAAGCATGATGGTCCCAAAAGCGCCATTGTGCTTAGAGGGTAGAGTTTACCCTACGTCTCTCATAATATTTGAGGGACAAAAGGTCGATGTCATCTTAGTGATGTCGTGGTTAACCCGCCACGGCGCTGTTTCAGACACCGTCCTCCGAGTCGTGCACTTGAACTCAGAAGTGCACGAGTCTCACTCATTATTTCTGGACAGTCCAGAAATAAAACTTCCACATGTCTATCAAGCCACAACCATCAGATTGGAGGATATTCCAGTGGTCCGAGAGTTCCCTGATGTATTCCCGGACGATTTGCCGGGGATGCCGCCTGATAGAGAGGTAGAGTTCAAGATTGAACTTGCACCGGGGACCACGCCAATATCCCGAAGGCCGTACAAGATGGCGCCCAAGGAGTTGGCTCAACTGAAGACTCAGCTCACGGACCTTCTGGAGAAGGGTTTTATTAGGCCGAGCTCCTCGCCATGGGGCTGTTCGGCATTATTTGTCAAGAAGAAGGATGAGACGTTGCGGCTTTGCATGGACTATCATCCATTAAATGCCGTAACCATCAAGAACAAGTACCCGTTGCCACGGATCGCCATGTTGTTTGATCAGTTGGTCGAAGCAAAGATCTTTTTCAAGATGGATTTAAGATCCGGGTACCATCAGATTAAGATAAGGGCTGAGGACATTCCGAAGACGGCTTTCTCGACGAGGTACGGACTTTATGAGTACCTGGTGTCATGTCCTTCAGCCTCACCAATGCTCCAGCTCATTTCATGTACTTGATGAACTCGGTATTCATGCCGGAGCTGGACAAGTTTGTCGTGGTCTTCATCGACGACATCCTGGTATATTCCAAGTCGGAGGAAGATCACAAGAAACATCTGCGTATAGTCTTGCAACGGCTGCGGGATCACAAGTTATACGCAAAATTCAGCAAATGCGGGTTTTGGATATCGCAAGTGCCTTTCCCCGGGCATATCATCTCAGCGGAGGGTATCGCTGTGGACCCGAGCAAGATCACTCAAGTGCTGAATTGGAAATCCCTGAGAACTGTTCACGAGGTACGGAGTTTCCTCAGACTCGTGGGATATTATCGGAGATTCATTCCGAACTTCTCGAAGATTGCCAAGCCAATGACAGAGCTGCTGAAAAAAGCTACCAAATATGTTTGGAGTCCAGCATGTGAAGCAGCATTCAAGGCTTTAGTCAAGCACCTGACATCAGCACCGGTTTTGGCGCAGCCAGACACTACAAAACCGTTCGATGTGTACTGCGATGCATCCGGCATTGGGCTCGGATGTGTGCTGATGCAAGACTGAAGAGTGGTCGCGTATGGATCACGGCAGCTTAGAAACCATGAGCAAAATTATCCAACTCACGACTTGGAGCTCGCTGCCGTGGTACTTGCACTAAAAATGTGGAGGCACTACCTACTCGGTAACCTCGTACATTTATATACCGACCACAAAAGCCTCAAGTATATATTCACTCAGAAGGAGCTGAACATGAGGCAACGAAGATGGTTAGAACTGATAAAGGATTATGAAATAGAGATCCATTATCATCCGGGCAAGGCAAACATAGTGGCAGATGCGCTGAGCCGCAAGTCACACGTCAATACTCTGACCATCACACCGTTGGAAGAGAGCGAACCACCACTACATGTGATTCCACACGAAGCTCTCTACAACCTAGCTTTCATCCCCACCATCCGTGAAGAGATAGCGGCAGCCCAGAAGAATGACAAGGGCATGTCACATTTACCGAGACGTGTAGACAGTGGGGAGTTGGAATGTTTCTGGAAGGACGAAGACGGCGTCCTATGGTTCAAGGACCGGATCGTCGTACCCCGTAACCCGGAGTTACGGAAGAAAATCTTTGATGAGGCTCACTTATCAAAGTTTTCTATTCACCCCGGCAGCAACAAAATGTATCAAGAACTCAGAAGCAAGTTTTGGTGGACACGGATGAAGCGTGAGACTGCAAAATACGTGTCCGAGTGTGATACATGTCGAAGGGTGAAGGCAGACCACATGCGGAAACCGGGACTGCTGCAACCACTGGGCATTCCTGCCTGGAAGTGGGAGGATGTGAGCATGGACTTCATCGCCGGTTTACCCACCACCTTGCAGAAACATGATTCCGTGTGGGTGATCATCGATCGGCTCACCAAAGTTGCCCATTTCATCCCGGTCAACACCAACTACAACGCCAAGAAGTATGCTGAACTGTACATCTCACGGATCCTATGCTTGTACGGCGTACCCCGTACCATCATATCGGATTGGGGCACTTTATTTGTGTCCCGTTTTTGGGAGCAGCTGCACGCTGCCTTGGGGACGAAGCTGATCCGTAGTTCAGCCTACCACCCGCAGACGGATGGGCAAACGGAGCGGGTAAATCAAATCTTAGAAGACATGCTACGAGCTTGCGCTATCAACCACGGCAAGAATTGGGATGATCACTTGCCGTTAGCTGAGTTCTCGTACAATAATGGGTACCAAGCCAGCATCAAGATGGCACCTTACGAGGCGCTATACGGTAGGAAATGCCGCACACCATTGAACTGGTGTGAGTCTGGCGAAAGGGTTACCTTCGGGATTGACCTTGTCAACAACGCGGAAGAAAAGGTTCGACTGATTCAAGCAAACCTAAAAGCCGCTCAATCCCGTCAAAAACAGTATGCGGACCGGAGAAGGCGCCCATTACAATTCGAAGTTGGAGATCACGTATACCTACGGGTGTCTCCAATGAAGGGCGTAAACAGATTCGGGGTGAGAGGAAAGTTGGCACCCCGATTCATCGGTCCATTCTAGATTACCGAAAGATGTGGGTCAGTGGCATACCGGCTGACAGTACCAGAAGCACTTTCTTGTGTGCACGACGTCTTTCACATTTCCCAGCTGAGGAAGTGTCTTAAGCTATCAACTACCGTTCAGCTGGAAGACATTGAAGAACTGCAACCGGATCTCACCTATCGGGAGGAACCGGTGCAGATTATTGATGAAAAGGCCCGAACCACACGCAACCGTACGTTGTGGTTCTACAAGGTTCTATGGAGTAATCACTTCATGGACGAAGCGACATGGGAGAGCGAAGAATTCCTTCGCACTAACTACCCCGAATTTTTCACGTCGCATATCCGGTAATTTTCCACCGTCCTCTCTCTCATTTTCACCTTATAATCTCGGGACGAGATTCTTTTAAGGGGGGAGGAATGTAAGGGCCTCAGTTTTTGACACACATTTCCGGGTTTCATCACCACACCACACACCTCATTTGAGGAAGGATCATGAACACAAATGAAGAGCAAGTAACAACTATCAACATGCTCATTAGAAAACAAACTCACATATTGCAAAAGTGGTATTCCCATATGTGATATAGATGGGCTGGACATATGAAAACTCCTACACTTTACTAAGGATGTCCATGCCAAGTTTCACCCAAATTCAAAACCCTTTTGAGGTCATTTTGGGTATAGTTAGGAAGAGGGCAGTTTGAAACCATATTCAAATTCAAACTGTTTTTATCCCATGAATTTAAAAGTGGGAGGCATATTCTTACTCAGCACATTTTTGTGAGCTCACACACCAATTTTCACTCCATCTGGAGTTGATCTTGACATGATCTAAGTGGGACGAATTCAAACTTTATTTGAATTCAAAACTGAACTTGTGCTGGAATTCACTCAAACCAAACCCAATTCGAATCCTATTCAATTCGAATGGCTCAAGGGTGAATAGTTTGAATCACCAGGGGTATTATGGGGTTCACTGTTCACTACAGTGATTAGGAGTAAATTTCAGAGGTTAAAACCCTGGGTGGGACCCACATGTCATAGAGGGAAGAAGGAGAAACTTGCAACCAAAGTCAGAGTCTCGGTGGGAAATTCCACCGAGCAGCTGTTGGCTGTGCCACCGAGCAGCTACCGGCGCCACCAGCTGCTTCCCTCTCCGCGCGCTGGTGCCCAGGGCGGCTTGCTCGCGCCCCCACGCGACCGGCACCGCCTCAGCCGAGCAGGAGTCAGCCGGCTTTATCTTCTCGCAGGCAAACCCGAGCAGCGGCATTGTTTCTCGCTGCAGCTCTCTGCTCAATCGGGAAAACCAGTAAAACCATCTCCTCGTTCGTTCCTGAGCTGCTAGAAAGCCACCTGAGGTCGCGCTCCACCTCCCCAACACCAGAAACCCGGAGCTCCGACCTCCTTTGCCCGAGAGCGATCGCCACAGCGGCGACTCAATCACAGCCGAGAGTCAGGCGCCCGTGGGCAGCGTTCCACAGGCGTGTTCACGGTCCAGCGAGAGAGGCAACAGGAGCGCGCGACCACCGTGCTGCTCTCCTCCAAACTTGGAAGCCAACCGTGAAGAATCCGCAAAGAATTTCCAGTTTTTGCTCCGGCGACCGTAACCCGAGCTTCCGGTACGGTTTCTTTAAATTCTCGCTTTATGATCTTTCGGAGGTCATCAAAGCTTACACATAGACGCTGGACTAGCCGGCGATCAAGTTCTTTTCTGCATCCGTAGCGTGAAGCTGTCCAGGAGTGACAAAATTCAAGCTCGATTGAGGGCGGCCATGGCGGGCACGATCGGTCACACGGTGCCGACCGACTTGCCGCCATCCCTGAACCCTTTTGACACCTTGTCGAGCTTCCTAGTGGCACACTGATGCTGTAGGGCCGTTTGTTCGAGGTGTTGGCGGGTTTAGAAACCACGGTCGACGGTGCCGAACCTCAACCGAGGCCTTCGGACCTTCTGTTTTTGCCTCCGAGCTACTAATTTTTGTGCTACACAAGTAACACCTCATAGTTCAGTAGTTAAGAACAAAAAATCTCAAACTTTGACTCATAAACCTGCTGTTTTATCTCAGCTTTCGCATGTTATTCCTGCTGGACATCGTGTGACTCAGTACTGGATTCCTAAATGCCTTTTAACTAACCTCAGTATTGAGTCATCAATGTATTGTGCTTCTATGTAGGTTACACGCTTGAGGAAGGAGAACATTTGGATTGTGGATTCAGGTTGCTCACGCCACATGACCGGTAACAAAGAATGGTTCTCCTCTCTCTCTTTTGTGTCACGTGTAGAGAATGTTACTTTTGCCGATAATTCTTCAACTCCTATAGTTGCTAAGGGTTCGGTTAGAGTAAATGATCACTACACTTTGAAGGATGTGGCACTTGTAAAAAATTTGAAATACAACTTGCTTTCTGTTTCACAATTGCTAGATGAAAATCTGGAAATTATTTTCAATAAAAACTGCTGCAAAGTTGTAGGTTCAAATAGTGAGCTTATTTTTAACATGTCTTGGTTTGGAAGAGTTTTTAAAGCATATTTTGATATGTCTTCCTCTAAGCATAGATGTCTAGTTGCAAATGATTCCAAAGATTTATATTTTTGGCATCGTAGACTTGGTCACGTAGGCTTTGATCATCTCACACGTGTTAGTGCTCTTGATCGCATATGTGGGCTGCCTAAGCATAAAGGGGACAAAGAAATTGTGTGCTCTTCTTGTAGACATGCTAAGATGGTTGCAGGTTCACATGCTCCTCTCACAGTGACCATGACAACTGAACCGGGTCAACTTTTACACCTTGACACCGTAGGACCTTCACGTGTTCAATCCTTCGGAGGTAAATGGTATGTTCTTGTGATTGTTGATGACTATTCTAGATACTCTTGGGTTTACTTTATGGCATCTAAGAATGAAGGTTTTAGTCACTTTAGAACTTTATTTCTTAGATTATCAATTGATCACCCAGGATCTTTAAGACCAATTAGAAGTGATAATGGAACAGAATTTAAAAATCAATCATTTGATCACTTTTGTGCTGAAAATGCAATAGATCATCAATTTTTTTCACCATATGTACCTCAACAAAATGGTGTTGTAGAGAGAAAGAATAGAACCTTAGTTGAGATGGCTAGGACTATGCTTGATGAATATCAAACTCCTATGAAATTTTGGGCTGATGCAATTACAACCGCTTGTTATGTCTCAAATCATGTTTTCTTGTGTGCTAAGCTAGATAAAACACCATATGAGATCAGGTTTGGACATAGGCCTAGTGTCACACACTTTAGGGCCTTTGGTTGTAAATTCTTTGTTAAGAAACATGGTAATCTTGATAAATTTGAAGCCAGATCTGTTGATGGCATGTTTCTTGGTTATCCATCTCATACTAGAGGCTACCGTGTGCTTTTACTTGATACTAACATAATTGTGGAGACTTGTGAGGTTTCTTTTGATGAAGCTAGCCCAGGTACTAGTTCAAATAGTGCAGGTCCGGATCCATATCCGCCGGGGGAGAGTATTTTTGTTGAAGAAGAGGTAGAAGTGGTGCTGCTGCCCGAAAATTCAGCAGCTAATGACATTGTTCCAGCTCCTGATCTTGATTCACAGCCAGCACCGATGACCACCATTGCTAGTCCAGATCCTCCTCACGTCACAAGCTCATCTATTTGTGATGAACATGAAGAAGAAGAAGAAGCTTGTGAAGTGTCCACTCCCCTCCGGATTCTCAAAAGTCATCCTCCACAACAAATTATTGGAAGCTTGCATGAACGAGTTACAAGATCCAGGTTTTTCGACCCCAATTCTCATGCTCATTCTGCTTTTCTTGCTTCTTTTGAACCCAAAGATATATCACACGCACTCACTAGTGAATCTTGGATTATTGCCATGCAAGAAGAGTTAGAAAATTTTGAAAGAAATAATGTTTGGAAACATGTACCTCCACCTCAAGGTCACACTTTAATTGGAACTAAACGGGTGTTTAAAAATAAACAAAGTGAGGATGGGGTTGTGGTTAGGAATAAGGCTATGTTGGATGCTCAAGATTTCACACAAGTTGAAGGTCTAGATTTTGATGAAACTTTTGCTCCTATTGCTAGATTAGAAGCCATAAGAATTTTGTTAGCTTTTGCTGCATCTAGAGGTTTTGAGCTATATCAAATGGATGTTAAAAGTGCATTTCTTAATGGCTACATAGATGAGGAGGTTTACACTACAGGATTCCCGTCAGCATACGACGGCTAAAACCGTTGTATATAAAGTAGAAGCCGTCGTATATAACCTATATACGACGGCAGTTGTTTATATACGACGGTTTGTGGCCGTCGTATATATTTTGTCGTATATATAGTTATATACGACGACACCGTCGTATATAACAGTATATATACGACGGCCACTTATATACAATGGCCCATTTTGTAGACTTGGCCCAGTGAGCCTGGGCCTTTATATACGACGATTGGGCCCTGACTGTCGTATATAAGCGCTTATATATGACAGCGGCTGGGCCCTGGCTGTCGTATATAAGCGCTTATATACGAAAGGCTGGGCCCAGCCGTCGTATATAATTTAGGCTTATTTACGACGGCCCTATATGGCGAACGTTGTATATAAACTATACAGGCCGTCGTATATAAGCTTTTCCATTTTTTAAAAAAACAGAAAATGGCTAACCTGGCTCGATGGCCAGCTATACATCCAAATCAATAGACAACAACAAAATAGTTTGATATATAAAATCACAACAAAGTGCAATAGTACACATCGACAATCACGAAGTCTGACATCCACACAATCAAAAACAAAATCACAAATCTATTGATTACTAGCCCCTCCACTACCTCCGGGAGCGAAGCAGTCACCCTGCCACGGCGAACCTGGCGCCCTTAGCTGTGGCGATGGAGTCTGAGCCTCCGTCCCCGATCCCTGTGAAACACAGTGACATATGTACAAATTTACAATTCTTTTTCTAGGTTCATTAGGATTCTTAGCGGTTGGGGCTTCCACTTAATGTGACTTCCTTTTTATACCTGTACTCCAGGAAACTGCTCCTGTGGTGGCGACGGCTCCAGCACGAACAGAGGTGGCTGCCACAACGGTATCTGGATTTGTTGCCCTTGCTGTCGAGCTAGCGCCTGTCATTTCAAACATTACAATTTACAAAACCAATTGAAATGCAATGTAATTAAAGTATAATTGTATGTCTCTTACTTCCATTGCCGCTTGCATCTGTGCCATATAGGACGCATGGTACGTCATGGCAGCCCTGTTGTTCTCTTGCTCTCTCGCCAAGGCCTCCTCCTACCGAGCCAAGCTCTCCCGAAGCGCCATGACTTCGAGATCTCTCTCGGTGACACGGCGGCTGGAGGAGCCTGCGCCAGCAGCCGAAGACTGCGAGGAGCTGCCTCTCGCAGGTCGTGCCTCCCTAGAGTTGACGACTCCAGAGAATATGGCAAGCCTAAAAAAACGAATCAATTCAAGGTAAAATTAAATAATCTTGAATTGAAAACAATGAAAGTAAATGAATTCACCTTCTGTGTGCTTTTCCACCTCCGCTTGCATACGCGGCTTGAGGGTCGATGTTGGGGGAGTTTTCCCAATCGAACCCTTCGCCGTGTATCCTCACAGCCTCTTGCCCATACAGGCTGTCGTATGTTGCCCTGTTTCCTGTAGTGTTATGTCAAACAACCACCTGGTTTTGAAAATCCAAATTTTTCTAATCATATTTACAAACTGTCCAAAGCCTTGTACGGTCTCAAACAAGCCCCTAGAGCATGGTATAATAGGTTAAAACATTCTTACTTGAAAAGGGGTTTACCATGGGCAAGGTTGATAAAACTCTTTTTGTGCTTAAGCATGGCAATGACTCATTATTCGTTCAAGTGTATGTGGATGATATTATCTTTGGTTGTGCTTCTCATGATCTTGTGTCCAAGTTTTCAGCTATGATGAGTTCAGAATTTGAGATGAGTATGATGGGAGAACTCACGTACTTTTTGGGGCTGCAAATCAAGCAAACCAAGGAGGGTATCTTTGTGCATCAAACAAGGTATACAAAACATCTCCTAAGGCGCTTCAACATGGACAAAAGCAAGCCTCTTCGGACACCAATGGGAACAGCAACAACACTTGATCTTGATGAAGATTGTGATCCTGTTGATCAAAAAGAATATAGAAGCATGATCGGATCACTTTTGTATCTCACGGCATCAAGACCGAACATACAATTCAGCGTATGTCTTTGTGCACGGTTTCAAGCCTCCCCACGTGCTTCACATCATCAACCCGTCAAAAGGATTCTCGAGTACTTACATGGAACTCAAGAATTTGGCATATTTCTTCCTTCTTCCTCAACCGTTACTTTGAATGCTTTTTCCAATGCTGATTTTGGGGGTTGTAGGATTGATAGGAAAAGTACTTCTGGTGCTTGTCATTTTCTTGGTAATTCACTTGTTGCCTGGTCCTCTAGAAAACAAAGTTCAGTTGCACAATCCACAGCCGAATCTGAATATGTAGCTGCTGCTAGTGCTTGCTCACAAATTTTTTGGATTGTTCAAACACTTAAGGACTATGGGGTTGATCTAGATAGTGTTCCACTGTTTTTTGATAACACTAGTGCCATTTGCATTGCTAAAAACCCCGTGCAACATTCAAGAACTAAGAACATTGACATTAGGTATCACTTTCTCCATGATAATGT
Organism: Neostapfia colusana; assembly: GCA_030760725.1. Classification (NCBI taxonomy): domain Eukaryota; kingdom Viridiplantae; phylum Streptophyta; class Magnoliopsida; order Poales; family Poaceae; genus Neostapfia; species Neostapfia colusana. Next base: position 41,861,942 of record JASWHV010000001.1, on the reverse strand, counting down.
CGAAAAAGGGAATATTGTGCTTCACCATGTAGATACCGAACAACAATTGGCTGACATTTTTACAAAACCTTTGGATTTCACTCTTTTTTGTTACATTAGTAGTGAAATAGGGGTTATGCATCCTCATGGCTTAAATTGAGGGAGAATTTTGAAACTTGGGAAGTCTATGTGTGAATCTGAAATTAAAATAATATGAGCATAGTATTTCATGCATATATGACTTTGTGATTCCTTTTTCATGCTGAAAGTTCTTACTACATTACTCGTGTTATACATTTTATAGTTTTTACCATGTCTAGTAATTGGAATAATTACTTACACTAAATCTGGTCATGGTCAAACTTCCTTGCTGTTTTGAACTTGTTGCATGCTCGCAAGTGCTTTTAATCATAAAGAATTAATCAAGTAATCAACTCACATGTTCAGTTTTTATGTTCAAATAAAAAAATGAGGAAATATCAAGAGAATATGCATGCATCGCACTTCTTCTTTTGATATGGCTTATCATTGCACTTAGATATGAACTTGAAAGGAGTTGTGTATGACTAAAACCATGTCCTTAAGCTTCTGACTATCAAATGACATAGGCTTGGCTTGGTTGGTTAGAATAAGGCTGATGCTGCATATAATCTCTTGCAAATGTCATAAGATCAAAATTTGTGCTTTAAATAATAAATAAAATGCAGCAACAAGTGTCATGTTTTGAGGTCTTCAAATAGTTAAGTTTGTGAGATCATGACTTGCTTAAATTGAAAATTACACTTGATCTCTAGCATGGCTTACACTACTTTATGTATCTCATTGATGTGATAGTGTAAGTTACTTGATAGTATGATTTGGATGAGCTTTATTTTATATGTATATGTTATAATGTGCTCATAACAAATTAAAATTTCTCTTTTGTACCTTGCTGAATACATTGTCAAAGGGGGAGAAATTGATCACACATTGCACACATTCACAAGTGTTTTGGCACGATTCTTCTCAGGGGGAGAATTTTTGGTACTTTTGTTTTTCTTCTCATTGTATTTATGATTTACAAAGGGGAGAAATTGTTTTCAAAACTTTTCATGTGAATAAGCCAATATTCGGATTTTAAGTGGTGTTGCCAATGCATTCATCAAGGGGGAGATTGTGAGACGTATGTGTGCTGAATACATTGGCTTTGACGATAAAAGTTTTCAATACTACCAAAACATCTTTTTAACAAGGTCCAACTCTAGGTCCGAGCTCCTGCAAGGTCCGACGATAGGTCCGACTTGTTTTGGGTAGCTCCGGCATGGTCCGACTTGCTTTGTCTAGGTCAGAGTTATTTTGGCTAGGTCCGACTTGTTTTTGCTAGCTCCGGTGCTATGTCCGACTAGCTTTGGTAAGTTCAGTGCTAGGTCCGACTAAGCTTTAGTAAGCTCCGGCGCTGGGTCCGACTAGCTTTGGTAAGCTCCGGTTCAAGGTCCGTTAGCTTTGGTATATGGTTCGTAGCTTCATTGCAATGGTTCTGCTTTTTACTTGCAATGTTTCGAACTTGCTTTACTCTTATGGAAAGTTTGCTTAGTATTATTTTACTAAGTTTTTGGTGTGTTTTGGTGGTTATGGCTGATATCATTTTTCTATGGTTTACAACATGCTTATGTGAGGTGCTCACGTAAGATGTTGTAGTTTCAGAACTAACGAGAGTCAAGTCGAGGACTTGTGCTCAGAAGTATTGGTTGTTTATTCATGTGCAGGTGTTGCTTGAGTTCAAGACATGGCTGGTGATGGGATCCATTGAACTAGTCTTAGGGAGAAGATGAGGTTCAACAACCAAGTTCGGGAGGAATTGTGGTTGAGTTGATCGGGAGGTTCCGCAGTATGTTTGAATCAAGAACAATACATATGAAGGTATCTTGAACGTTGTGGGAAGATGTTTTCACGTGCACAAGGAGTGCATGGACGTGGCAACATAGTTCCAAGGCGTGGTGAAGAGATATGGAAGTGGAGATATGGTTGAAAAGGTTCAACCGGCTAGATTTTACGCTCAGGTTGCGGCTGAGGCGGTTATGGTTTGTTTATGGAAAGTTTCGGGTTGGTTATAACAGGATTTCGTGTTAGGCTTGAAGTAGAGTTGATTTAGGAATGTTTGGAACGTTCCTAAGGTGTTTGGAAGTCTTAAGATTGCTTCTATCTGCGTATAGAAGAGTCTTGAGCAGTATTGGAATGTTACAGTTTGAATCCAAGTAGGAGTAGGAGTCCTAGTTTGAATTGGATTGGCCATAGAGCTGGTTATATAAGCAAGGGAGGCCAAGGCTCATGGAAACCACGACTTTGGGGCTGTTCCTCTTGTGATTTTATAAATAAAATTCGTATTCTAAAGGAACTTTTGTGCCTTGTTCGTCCGACTTGTTTCAGACAAGTTTTTCTCGTCGAGTTTCTGTTCAGCACTACCTTGCTTCGGTGGTTTTATCATAACTCGAGTTTTACAGATCCAATTGATGTGATTCCTTTTGGATTGTCTTCACAACTTGATTATATATCATCTGTGAAAATTTCACGGTCATTGAGTTTGTGGTCTCTGATCTACACGAGTTTCTTTGCAGTATTCCAGAACTGTTTTTCTCGCGTAGGACAGATTGACCTTTGTTCGATCTTTCGATCATAACTTGAGTTTCTCTCAACGGATTTTCATGATTCTTGTTGTGACGTCTTCGTGACTTGATTCTCTACAATCTATACTAGTTTTGTCACAGTTGAACATGTTTAGATTAGTCGCACATATGGTTTCTTTAACAGATCGGTTCTCTGCTGAGGGGTGTTTTGTTGCTTCCGCTGAAAAGTTTTTATCTACCATTCACCCCCCCCTATGGTAGCTTTTGTAACACCCCAAAACCTGTTAAAGAGGGGAATTTAAAATTTTTGGACGTAATGCATGTGGTGAAGCAATTGAAACTCAAACTAGAATTCAAATTTGAATCAAAACAGAAAAGAAAAAGGAAAAGGAAAAAGAAAAACGGCCAATGGGCCGAAACCCACCTCAGCCGGCCCAACAGCCCGTGGCTGTTTCCCCCTCCCCCTCTCTCTGACACGCAGGGCCCACATGTCATCTTCCTCCTCCGCGCGCGCCCCAACCGCCACCGATCTTCCCGCGCCGATCGCCGCTGCCTCGCCCGGTTTCCACGCCACAAGTCACAATCTTCGGCTAAGCGCTGCTGCACATCTAAACCGACCCCTGCCGCCTCTCCTCATGCCTTTAAACTCCAGGAAACCCCATCGGTCTCCCCGCATCGCCACGTTTTCCGCTCCGATGAGAACCGATCATCCCCCGCCGAAAAACCTTCGGATCTCATCGCTTTTCTCTGATCTAACGGGCTTGTCATGTTCCACCACCGCCAGGGAGCCCAGCAGGTGAAGGAAACGACGTGTCTTGCGCCCTAGCTACGGCTTCAACGAGCACCGAGGAGCTGCACCAACCACCGTCGTTGCAGAGCCGAATTCCGACCTCTCCAAGCCTGAGAAACCCCTAGGTGAGCTTCCCCTACCCTCCGCAGTCGATCCGTGCGAAAAGATGCAAGTTCTAGCGTGTAGCAGCAATGAACGGAAGCTGCGCCGGCGAGATCGCCGCCCCCGTCGCCGCGCGCGCGGGCTGGCTCCAGCCAGGGCGACGTGGCCCCCTGAGGCCTGTCCATTTTAAATCGTACGGTCCCAAATAGATCTAACCCGTATCGCTTCGCGATCTAATCTCAGCCCTCCGTTTTAAATCCAACGGCCCACATCAGCCCCGCGTTATAAAGTCCAGGAATCTTACGCGCTATCCCCTGGGGATCTTGGAAAACACGAGCTAGCCCCGGAAATTTCTGATCTAGCCCCTGGACCCTCAGAAATTCATGTAAATTTATTTAAAAATCAGTTTGAGCCCCTGGACTTAATAAGAATTAGGAAGACCTCCCTGTTTTGCACACTTAGACCCCTGAAAATTTAGAAAATGAGAAATGGGACCCCACTGCAGAGTGAATTTGCACATCAGTCCCTGGGAAGTACTAATTTTAGAAAATTGAATATTTGAATAGGATTTAAATGTAAACATAGGTGTAGGTTCAGTTGAATTATTTTAACCCTGTGAAAATTGGTAGAACAATCTGAGGTCTGAATTTAGAGGGGAAATGAACTTTTAAACTAAATTTGATTGCTGTTTTGTAATTTATCTCTGAAATATACCCTTTAGGCATAAAACAAATATAAAATGTGGGAAAATGAATCTAAGTAATCAAAAAGGGGTAGGGAAAATTTATAAAGGTTCTGTTGGGGTAATTGGAACGGTAGGAATTTTTGTATGAATTTAGGTTGCTGTTTTATGGCTGGAAATTCATTTTTAGGCCAGAAAATAATTCTGAAAATGGGTAAAAAATAAATTTCATGAGAGAGGAAGTCAATAGATATTCTGTTGGACATTTTAGATCAGGACACATCCTGTTTAGGTGATATATTGTGTTATTTTAATAATAAAGTTCATTTGTAGGTATAGAAAATAAATCTGAAAATATAGGAAAATAGGTAGGCATAATTAGAAAATGTTAAATGAGGTCCCCAAATCCAAAACTTCAAATTAAGATTTTGTAGAAGATCTTAAAACCTATTTGGAGTAGGAAGTTATCTTTTATACAAAGTTTGTGGCTAAGAAGTGTATTATCCAATATAGAAAATTTGTTCAAATTGGAAATTCATATATAGTGTGCACTTAGGAATCTGAATATTAAAGCTAGAAATAATATATGTGTTTAAAAGTGCATGTGTGCTTAGAATCAACATATCTAGGATAAACACAACACTTAAATATGTGTATGACTTTCATATGTATGCATGTGTGGTTTACATGAGTGGAAATGTGGACTATGGCTGATGGAATATTGTTTTCTTTTGCTATGTGTATTGGCATGAGTAGAACCAGCCCCAGAGCAGGTTCTCACCTTTCAAGATCAAGACTTTCCATTCCCAGAGCAGCAGGAAGAAGGCAAGTGTCCTTGACCACTTTGATCCTATACTAGGATGTGTAGCTAGAATTGAATTGCATTGTCAATTTGGAATATGATGCCCAAGCTAGGAAGTTTCCCTAGATTTTTATTATCTTACTTCCTTGTAGCCTGTGTTGGGATTTATTTTATTATGTCATTCATTTATATTACTTATGCTTAGCCATGCTTAGAATGGGATAAATGGGATATGAGATCATCAACTTGTTCACCTTACCCTTCAATGAGATATTGTGAATTATGTAGAGGTAGGGATCGAGGTAAGTTGGATGCTTTGGTTGGTGCTGTGTGTACGAGACTCGGTTTTGTGTTTAGTGCTTGCCTGGATCCTGAGGACCGGTTCATGGAGCATGTAACCTGGCTTTACCGTGCCAACCACATGCTGAGATGGGGCAGCTTGGCCAATTAATTAGGTGCATCCCCGGCGTAGTATGGGTCTTTGGATGGTGCGGGGAATAGGTGTCAGCTGGACTACCATATGAACCGGAAGGCTCAAGAGGGGGCCACTGCAGCGAGGTTGGAGACTCTTGTATGCTATTACGGGTGAAACCTCAGTGGGCCCACACTCGTAGGGATCCCTTGGTAAAGGCCTCGTAGTGATCTCCTGGCTACACACCTCGGAAGTGTGAACGTGGTTCGCGGCCACTGGCATAATGGAGGTTCTTCTAGTCCACCCGGCAACGGGGGATGAAATCACTACATGTGGGTACAGTGGTGCAAACTCTACAGAGTCAAAACTGTCATGACAGTCGTGCTCACGGTCAAGAGCGGCTTGGACTTATTCATGATTAGAGGATGAGGAATTGGGAAGTTGAGGATGTTAAGCGGGGAGCTTAACATTGAAAATGATGTTATGGTTACTTGATATTGATGATGGTTTAGGGGAAACTGGGACCATTTCACCTATGTAGTAATGTAGGTGCTTAATAAGCTAAGGTGATAGGTATTAATTGTGTAGTGCTTTAACCATGAGTTCAACCTCTCCTTGCTCTAGCCATGCATGACATAATTTTCCCACACTTGTTGAGTACCAATGGTACTCAAGCTTGCTTTTCTGTTGGTTTAAATTGCTGCTCAGGCCAAGGGAATGACGTGGTGTTCAATGACCAAGACTTCGGACCCGAAGAAGGATTCTAGGTTCACGGAGTCCCCCGGGCAACGCCTGTGATGAAGCTCACAAGACTTATCTTCCGCTGCTGTTTTATTTACATGTTATGAACATATTATCGTCCATCGAGACGTTATGCTATGTAAGACTTATTTATATTCAAACACTTGGCTTGTAATATAATGATGCTTCACTATTTGTCGTCACATGTATGAGAAAATGATCCTGGCATACATGTGATATTCACTCGATTGCTCTTTGGAGAAACCGGGTGTGACAGAAGTGGTATCAGAGCCAAGGTTTGCCAGTAGGAACATGGACCTAGGTAGAGATGGACGTATTTAAGAACCCTATGTTCTTAAAAACTATTTTACAAAAGGTGTGTAGTGAAAGTGTTATTTAATGTTGTCACTTTATGTTCATCTTGCCTCAACTTTCATTCAAAATAAAAACTTTATTTAATTCTTATCTAACTTGATTTTAAATGCTTTATGTTTTAGATGGTTCGCATGGTCCGCACCGCTCGCAAGTCCACCAGAGGGAGAGTTCCTGTTGCTGCCCTTGCCTTGCGAGAGGAGAACCGCCCGGTGACGTACCACTCCTACGGGTTGGCAGTAGGAGGCTTGTTGCGCCGTCTTCGGCGTATGCTCCATGCCGCCGGCAATGTTGGCAAGCTGATCATACACTACAGCTCCACCAGGACCATCCGTGAGAAGCGTGAAGAATGGAGCTCAGAGATGAGGATTATCCATGAAAACCAGATGCTCAAGATCCATCGCTCTCCAGCTTGTCGGGCGACTCAGGCCGATGCTGAGAAGGATGTCACCTGGGAAGCCATAACCTGCCAGAGTTACATCAACCGTCGCCACCTGGACAGGACTGAGTACATGTATGTCCTCCAGCGTGAGAGTGGCACCGCGGAGTACAAGTACCCGCCAGTGCAGCAGGGGACTTCCCATGAGCACATGGACCTGTGCCTGGAGGATGCAGCTATGCTCAGCACTCGACTGCAGGAGTGCCAGCAGGAGCTTCAGGATGTTCGTGACACCCTGAAGGAGACTGAGGCGTTGCTTCACGCCAGCTTGAGGGCGAGAGAAAGAGGAGATGGGAACGAACTGTGTGTCACCGTGAATGACACGTGGACTCCTGACTCCCCAGACCGCCGGGCGAGCAAGCGTCGCCGCACTTCTACACTAGCAGCTTCCCCACCTAAAGCGGAATCAGAGTGCAGCCACAATGATGAGGAAGACCCCAACGAGCCAGCTCAATGATACGAGTTGTTAGAGTCATTTCCCTTATTTCTGCATGTTATCGAGTAGTCGAGTCAAGAATCCATCTATTTGCTTGTTAGTGTTTGGTGTGTGACGTGAGTTGTGGAAGCCATGGGCACTTGTCCACAACCTCGTCTTTAAGTTTGCTTTGCTTTGGTGTGTGAACCCCTATGAATCAATAGTGCATTTATTTTCGCGTGAGACATGATGCCCAAAGATCTATGTGAAATCTTCTGAAATTGTCTAAATATTAAGGCCTCAAAAGTTTACGTTTAAACAAGCAATTTGGGAAGTTAATGCGTAATAATTTAAGTTAACATTTGGTTGATCATGATAGATGGCTGGAAGAGGAAGAGGTCGTGGTGCCAACCCCAACAACAACAACGATGAGGCTGCCAATCCTCACCTTCCTGAAGGGCAAGACAGGGGTGGTCGCCGTGAAGGAGCTGATCCTATCTACCAAATGATCGACAATCAGAATCATCTTATCCATAGTTTAACTTAAGTGGTGGCCAACTTACACCAAGCTTCACCCCCACAAGCTGCACCACGTCAACCACGGTTGAGTGAGTTTCTGGGAACTCAACCCCCAAAGTTTGCAAGTGCTGCTGAACCTCTGGAGGCAGATGATTGACTAAAGACCATTGAGAACAAGATGAGGATCATACAATGCCAAGGGTATGAGAGGGTGCTGTCTGCCTCTCACCAATTGCATGGACCCGCTGCTGGTTGGTGGACCGCTTACGTGGCAGCCCATCACGACGCCGAGAACGTCACTTGGGAAGAGTTCAAGCGCAGTTTCCGCAACCACTACATACCAAGGGGAGAACTCAAGAACAAGAGAAAGGAGTTCTTGGGACTGCAGCAAGGAAACATGACTGTGAGGGAATACCTCACCAAGTTCACCCAACTATCACGTTATGCACCACGGGACATCGAAACTGATGAGAAGAAACAGGATTGTTTTGTGGAAGGACTTACCATAGAAATGCAATGTGCAATGTCCTCCAACGAATATGAAAGTTTCCAAAAGATGGTAGACAGAGCATTTGTCGTGGAGAGGAAGTTGAAGGCCTTGGAGAATGAAAACTAGACGAAGATGGGGATGGTCACACCAAGCATCAAGCAGCAACACACGTCCACGTTTGATGCAGCAACCTGCAGGGCAGACGAGCCGTGCCGTGGTACCCTACCCGACACCGAGACAGTACAACCCAAACTTCAGGCCTCCATCAGCACCAGTACAGCCGCAGTGTCAGTTTGTGCAGCAGCCACGCCCCACTTATCAACCTCGACCAGCAGGACAAGGGCCACAGAACCAACCCCAAGATAACAAAGGCCAGACACCTAAAGTTGGGGTGCAATGCTTCAACTGTGGTGAAGTGGGGCACTACGCTCATAAGTGCCTAAAGAAGAAGCCTATGCAGCCACAGCAGCAGAATGTGATGCGAGGACGGGTGAACCACGTGACCATGGAGGAAGCGCAAGAGGCACCTGACGTGGTAATTGGTAAGATTCCAGCAAATTTACACATTGCAACCCTATTGTTCGATTCTGGTGCTACCCACTCGTTCATTGCTCAAGGATTTGTTAAGAAGCATGATCTAGCAACAACACAAATGAATCATATGTTAGCAGTGAACTCTCTACGGGGAGAAATAAGAACAAGACAAGTGTGTCCCAAGGTGAATCTAGACATAAATGGGGTAGTATTTACTGCAAACCTCATAGTGATAGATTCACAAGTGATACATATTATTTTGGGTATGGATTGGTTGACCAAACATAAAGGTATCATCCATTGTTCGACTAGAACGGTGGAACTGACTCACACTAGTGGCACAAAAGTGAAGTTCATAGCCATACAAGAACCTAGGAGGGATATTAAACTCAATCAAGTTGAGGTGGAAGTGGAAGAGATAAGGGTTATCAAGGAATATCCAGACGTCTTTCCGGAGGAGTTGCCTGGTATGCCTCCATATCATGAAGTGGAATCCGCAATTGAAGTAGTACCTGGAACAGCCCCGATATACAAGAGGCCTTATCGGATGGACTCCAAACAGCTGGAAGAGCTCAAAGAACATATAAGAGAATTGACAGAGAAGGGGTATATTCATCCTAGTTCCTCGCCATGGGGAGCTCCCGTAATATTTGTGCCTAAGAAGGACGGAACCCAAAGGCTATGCGTAGACTACCGTGCGTTGAATGAGGTAACCATCAAGAATAAGTATCTGTTACCTTGCAAGAAGACCTATTTGATCAGTTGAGAGGGGCTTGTGTATTCTCAAAAATTGATCTCAGGTCAGGATATCACCAACTGAAGATAAGGCCAACCGACATTCCCAAGACAACTTTCATATCTCGGTACGGGCTGTATGAATACATCGTCATGCCGCTCGGGCTAACTAATGCCCTGACGTATTTCATGTATCTCATGAACAAGGTGTTCATGGAATATCTGGACAAATTTGTAGTGGTTTTCATTGATGACATTCTCGTCTTCTCCAAAGATGAAGAAGAACATGAGGGACATTTAAGACTGGTGTTGCAAAAGTTGAGAGAACACCAACTATATGCCAAGTTGAGCAAGTGTGAGTTTTGGCTGAAGAGAGTTCCCTTCTTAGGACATATAATCTCGGAGGGAGGAATCTCCGTGGATCCCGCCAAGATCGTGGATGTGCAGAAGTGGAAGACCCCTGAAAATGTCGGGGAAATTCGAAGCTTTTTAGGATTGGCCGGGTATTATCGACGGTTCATTGAGGGCTTCTCCAAGATCTCGAGACCTCTCACCAAATTGTTAGAGAAGGAAATCACATTCACGTGGACACCGGAGTGTGAGACAAGTTTCCAAGAGCTGAAGAAAAGATTGACAACAGCCCCAGTGCTAGTTATGCCAGACATGAAGAAGAATTTTTCGGTATATTGTGATGCTTCGAGACACGGATTGGGATGTGTTCTCATGCAAGAGGGGCATGTCGTTGCCTATGCGTCCAGGCAGCTCCGAAAACACGAGAGGAACTATCCTACACACGACCTAGAGCTAGCCGCAGTGGTCCACGCATTGAAGATTTGGCGGCATTACTTGATGGGAAAGAGGACAGAGATATATACAGACCATAAGAGCTTAAAGTACATTTTCACACAGCCAGATCTCAACCTCAGACAAAGGATATGGTTAGAGCTAATCAACGACTTTGATGTGGGCATCAACTATCATCCTGGGAAAGCAAACGTCGTGGCAGATGCTTTAAGCCGGAAGGTGCATGTCAACATGTTGAGCTTAAATGACACGCCTACGTAATTGAAGGAATAGATTGCAAAACTCAATCTATGCCTGGTGAATAGTGGTGAGGCCATCACCATGGAATTTGACTCCACATTGGAGAAAGACATATGCAACGGTCAGAAGAATGATGAGAAGAAGAATAAAGCTCCTGGGTTCAGAGAGGATGAACCAGGTACGGTGTGGCATGGGAAAAGAATCTGTGTGCCTGAGGTGAAGGAGATTCGTGAACTGATTTTGAAGGAGGCTCATGATTCTGACTATTCCATTCATCCTGGGAGTACGAAGATGTATCATGACCTCAAGAGCAGATATTGGTGGTATGGCATGACGCGAGATGTCGCGGAACATGTTGCCCTATGTGACACATGTCAGCTAGTAAAAGCAGAACATCAAAGACCCGCGGGACTGTTGCAACCCCTCAAAGTGCCCGATTGGAAATGGGAAGAAATAGGTATGGACTTCATAGTGGGACTGCCTAGGACCCAATCGGGATATGATTTGATATGGGTCATCATCGACAGGCTAACTAAGGTAGCCCATTTCATCCCCGTGAAAGAAAGCTACAGCGGATCCAAATTGGCAGAGTTGTACATGTCAACAATCGTTTTTTCTCATGGAGTGCCAAAGAAGATAGTGTCAGATCGAGGGACACAGTTCACCTCAAGGTTCTTGCAGAAGTTACATGTAACCATGGGAACTCATTTGAATTTCAGTTCTGCGTACCATTCACAGACCGACGGGCAGACTGAAAGATCCAATCAGATCCTTGAGGATATGCTGAGAGCTTGTGCACTCAAGAACAATAGGAGTTGGGATAAGAACTTACCGTATGTGGAGTTCTCCTACAACAACAGCTATCAGGCTAGTATGAAGATGTCACCATTTGAGGTGTTGTATGGGAGGAAGTGCAGAACTGTGATGGCTCTCAAGGATCATAGACTGGCCCCACATACCACCACTCGTCTTTTCTGCGCACTTTGTCCTCACTCGTGCGCACCCGGGAAAACATCCCGGTCGGTCACCCATCCCCAAATTCCTCCGGGCCAAGCACGCTTAATCCTGGAGTCCTTTGCAGGTGGACTTCCAGAAAAGAAGGTATACCTTGGTGGTATGAGTACTCTATCAATCCTATTAACCTGGGAGCTAGGATATCACACAATCCACCCCCCTTAGAAGACCGACGTCCTATTCGGTCAACGCCAAGACAGGAACGTCCCCTCTTAGCCACGTCCGTACATTCAGTACTGGCATACGCATACCGTACGTCCGGTTAGCAGCATACGTACCATACCGTGTCCCACACAGAGGACCCACGCGTCATGCGTATGTACCTGCGTCCCTGACCCGTACGATACCGTATCCTTGTCACTGACCCGTACGCACCCGTGAAACTGTGAGGGTCGGCTCTGATACCATTTGTGATAGCTTCTAGGATCATAGACTGGCCCCACATACCACCACTCGTCTTTTCTGCGCACTTTGTCCTCACTCGTGCGCACCCGGGAAAACTTCCCGGTCAGTCACCCATCCCCAAATTCCTCCGGGCCAAGCACGCTTAACTCTGGAGTCCTTTGCAGGTGGGCTTTCGGAAAAGAAGGTATACCTTGGTGGTATGAGTACTCTATCAATCCTATTAACCTGGGAGCTAGGATATCACACAATAACGCTGAGAGGGCCCGACCTCCATCACGGGGCCGTGCCGCCTCGCCCGGGGATCGCATTGGGTGGTGCCGTATTATACGGCACCCAACAGCACACATATAAGACACAGTTTTACATAAATCAAAAGCGGAAGCTTACAATTATTCTTTGTAAATAATTTACATAAAATAGCTACAGCGGAAGTCTATAAACAACTCACGATGAATATGTAAGAAGCACTCGAGAATGGATCCAGCCCACGGACTCCTCTCGCTAGCAACACGAAGACATGGCAGCGGCTAGGTTCTCCAAGTGTGACATGACTCGGAAGTTCCCGAGTCTCACCGGACAACCTTCTTTATAGCGTTGAGGGTTACCTGCAAAACCACTTATATAGCAAGGGTGAGCACAAAGGCTCAACAAGACTTAACCGTCTCTCCTAAGTCATGAAAGTAACCTAAGACTTAAGCCTGTCATTTGCGAAAAGACTCGCCTACGAGTTCATCCTTAACTTTCAGATTTTAGCCATAATAGTAGTGACCTTGCGCCCAGCAATATTGGAACTCCACAATCAAACAGGAAACGCTTCGTTCCAATGTTACTTGTCCCAAGGTAGAAAATAACTTTAGTTTGCTCTATCCCTACTTCATTCATGGTTTTCATGCAACTTAACCTAATCATAGCAGCAATTATACTTTTTGCAAACTGTTTCCACACAAGTTGATTACTACGTCACAACATGGGAGCAAGTGGTACTCAATAACCGCGAGGGACGGTGATTTGAATCAGACACTACCCAGATAACTCGACACATACGCCCGCCTCTGAAGACCCAACTCTGGCGTCCTTCATTACGTCGTATGTTGCAACCTTTCTCAGGACACTAAACTGTAGAACCGGTCGCGTCGTCTCGGGCTCATAGGTCTAACGAGACCATGTGGTATGCCTCTACAATCCAGTGAACCTGGTACATCGGTTTCCTGGTTCCCATATATCAGTAAGCATCCGGTACACAACTCAATACTTGCTCCTGGACGCGGCACACGCATCGGTCCTTAACTGACACAGGCAGAGCTACTCGACCAAGACCTCGTCTTGTCGTTGCCTAACCCCTCTGCTCGGTCTCATCTTTAGAAATGTAAACTTTAGTTTGCTTACTTCCCCAACCACACTTATGATATTCTGAACTATAGCTCGCGAGTAGATTCCAACTACTCGTCTTCTACCGGATGCCCTAGTCTATTTAGCATGGCCTTATTCTACAACGATGACACAATTCTACCCTCGACCTCAGGGTTCATTTTTGGTTATGCAAGTGGGGTATAAAACATCCTTGACCTAATGCACATACAAACTGAGACCCATAGTAGTGAACAAAGTAAAAACTTTAGAAAATAACTTAATTGCAAACCGGGGCTTGCCTTGGTTTTGCAGGTGACTAAAGTCAGAGATGTATGAAGTTAGTTGCTGATGTTTTGAAGTTCAACTCCTGCCCTTATTGCTCCTTGATCCAAGCTCAACTTCTCCTTCTTCACTTTCCACGTTTTATCACTACACGTTATGAATATGTATACATGTTTAATTATAAAACTTTTGCTAACAAGTGCTAAAGACAAGTTTTAAAACTGGAACTCTGTTTAAGAATTTAAAATGAAACTGGTGCTAGTGGTTTGGGTTTGTGTTTAAGCACTAGGATCAAGTGATGAGTGGGGTTTCATCACTTGGGTGGGAATCACCTAATTGGTTGAACAGAACACTACTGATCTAGGGCTCCAATGGAGCTGGAAATTTTCTTGTGAGTTCCTTGTCACAAGAAAGTCCTCCGGACCAAAATTCAGAATATTTGACTAAGTAGATCACCCAGAACAATTCCCTAAGCATTTAGGCATAAAGGAATTAATTCTGATTAAACTTGCACTTTCATGCAAATCCAAGTTAACTACAATTTCATACATAGCTCAGGGAGTATGCCCGAATTTTCCTAGGATTTTTGGAGCTAAGGAATGGTCAGAACTGAATTTCCAAGTTTTGGAAATTTCCTGAAAAAGTTTCTGTATTTATTTGAATGCAGAAACTTGGAATTAGAATTACCCTAACTAAATCATCTCCAAATGAGCTGAAACTTTTACAGGGGTCTCCTAATGTCCTAAAGAATATCCTGGCAAAATTTGGGGAATTTTGGATGAACCAACTCCCCCTAAAATTCTTTTGCTGAAAAGCTTTAAAGAATTCTCCAGAATTTTCTATTGGTTTTCATGCAATTTGCGTTGCATATTTGGATAGAGCTTTTCATCCTGAATCCAACCCAATTTGAATCACTAAATTTGGAGCTCTCTAGCAAAAGTTATGCGGTTCCAAAGTTTGAACTGAATTTGGACTTCAAATTAATCACAGAATTGTTTAAACTCTGACTGCGGGCCCCTCGTACACGTGTCAACCGCGGGATTTATGCCACACGGGGTCACAGACTTTTTCCCGCGTCGTCACAGCTTGATCCAGGGCCACAGAGGATCCACACCTTTATCTTCAGCCACTGACGAGTGGGGCCGGAGGGGTCTTCTTCTTCCTCCCGCTCCCGCGCCTTCCCCCTCGCCGGTGCTCCACTGGAGCTCGCCGGACCCGGCTCCCCGGCCAGCTCTCGGCCGGAGACTCGCCGCCTGTGAGTTTGGGAGGTCGGAAAACATGTCTACGGGGTTGGCTCGGGCTGCCGGTGGCCGGAAGTAGGCCGGCGACGAGCCGCGTCCTTCGGTGACGATCGGCGCTGTCGCCCGGCCCTTAGCCCGCTAACAGCTCAACTGAACCGCCCAAAAGCACCAGCAGAGGATGGGCTAGCTCGGCATAGCCTCAACGTGGCTCGGAAACGGCGGCAAGTTGAGGTTCACCGTGCGCCTGAAGGGTGTTGCGACGTCCGAGCTCGGGAATGCAAGAAATAACCCGCCCACGGTCGATTTCTAGCTAGGGTTTTGAAGGGAACACAACCGCTAGCCAGTCTAGTGCTCATGTGCACGATTTGGTGGCCTAAAAACAAAAATTACGACTGAATTTTTAGGATTTCTTACCCGGGGTCTCTTCGCACGTGCTGAGAGCAAATCGCCAAATTCTTGCTCAGGGGATCATGGCTCGAGTTGAGGTTTGGTGAGTAGTAGCAGGGAGCTCCGGCGCTCCTCTGGGTGTCCTAGCTCGGCCATGAGAGCCCCTTGGTTGCGCTGTCCATGTGAGACCCCGCCGGCGGTTGCTCTCGGTCGCCGCGGGAGCTCAGCGTGAGGAGGCTTGGCACCCTCAGTGAAGGTTTGAGGGTGTCGTGGAGGTTACTAGGGTGCCGTTTTGCTGCCTATTCGAAGCTTGCACGCGGCTTGACGGTGGCCGAGCGATCGACATGGTGGCGGCAGCCTCTGTCGAGCTTTTGCGCGAGGAGGAAAAACGAACGGAACTGGCCTCGGGGTTGTGGGCAACAGAACGCGGCCGGGGTGATAAGGAGGGGGGAGACAGCTCGCCAGCGCAGAGATCGTGAGGAGGAGGTGGCTTCGGCCTGCCCCTGTGTCGCACGGTGAGAAAACCCGAGTTCTGTCTCGGTGGCGCGGTTCCTTCGCGTGGAGGAGGAAAAACAGGGACCGGGCACTGTCAATGGAGATCTTTTGCACACCAAATTCCCTCCATGACATGTGGACCCCACTGCCCAACTTATCTCCCCACAATTTTCTCACAAATACCCCCATAATTTGGCAAATGCGGGAACTCAAATGGTGGGAATTCAAATCTGAATTGTGTGTGGTTATTTGGACAAGTTTTATCCAAATTCAAAGGATTATTTGAATTCCATGCAAATTTAAGTCCATTTGGCAAATGGATAGCAAATATCTTCAAAAATTCATGAGACTTTGCCTACCCCCTATTTTGGGACCTAAGGAATTCAAATATGAACTCTGATCTTCGATTTGGCTGCTGCAATTGAGGTTTTTAATACAACAGTTTGAATTTCCTTTTTGTAAAGGGCCTACTTTGCCTTGAAGTAAACCCTTGAATTCAAACTGAATATTTAAGCCCTCTTTTATGATGACCCTTTTGAATTTGGGTGAAACACTTTGGTTTGCTCCTAGCCCATGCTTGATCAATCTTGGTCCCAAGCTGAACCTCACAAGTTCAGTTTGACCATGGCCCTCAAATTTGAATTTGAAGGTGATCTCAAACAATTCTTTGAACAAATGGTATATGAGCTTAACATCCCTCCCATTTTGGAACTTAAGCTCTTCAATCCCTGAGGGCTGCAATGATCAGCTCATATATATATGCTTTTGGACCATCTGAACATGAATGCTTTGCAAGGGTTCAAAAATGGGGTTTAAACTTCCCTCCCCTCTACTCATAGAGAATGTGCCTTTGAGTTAGGTTTTTGGGAGTAAAATTCTTCCCTAGGTTAACATGTGTTCAGTAGGAGCTAAAGAAGATTTTAGCCCTTCCCACATGTCCATCTTTGAGTTCCTCATTTCATGTGACATAACTCAAGTCATTTCCCTTGCTTTAACATGTTTTGAATTCAGCATGAACTCAACATGAGCATAATCCATTCCTTTTTAGCTTACCCTCAAATCAGGAAGTTGCCACCATAATTCTCCTCTCCTTCAACGGTGTGAGGTTCCATGTGTGTTTAAAACTTTGGTAGCACTTTGAGGCGAGCATTTGGAGTCTAAAAGGTCTTATTTTTGTTCTTTCTCATACACATGTATGACTACTCATGAGTTTAACTCCACCTTGGTCCAACACATTCAAATGAATGCTTGAACCCGTGTTGTTGAACCTCACGTAGACCATCTCATGTAAGAAAGTTTTTGTAAGTCCCATTTTTCATGAACCAGAAACACGATGACGTTCAATCACCCGTTACTTTGCATTCATGTTTTTGGGACTTTTACATTCCTGCCCCCTTAAAAAGAATCTCGTCCCGAGATTCCAAAGAAAAACGAGACGGGAGAGGTAACTTCAATCTGCATGATGATAAAAGTTCTGGATCTTTTTATCGATAGTTTGAACCGGTCGCGCGGTGTAGGTACGACCCGTCTTCAACTAGTCAAGTTCTTCGGTGTGGACGGCAATACTAGCTTTAAGCCACTCCCATAGTTGTGACATATGAAATATGTCATGAACACCAGCAAGGCTTGCCGGTAGTTCCAGCCGGTAAGCTACGTGTCCACACATCTCCGTGATAACAAGTGGATCTAAGGCTCGGGGAGCAAAATCCCCCCCCTTTACATCGGACCGGTGAATTCCTTTCATCGGGGACACGCAACGACAACGTGTTCTACGCCGTCGAAATGCATCGGTCGATGCCTTTGACCATCGTGATTTTTCTGTCGGGATTGAACAGCCTCCAAGTTCGCTTCTACCGTTCAAATCAATCCCCCGAACAGTACTCTTTCACCGTACTCACACCACTTCCACGGTGTGCGACATTTCCGGCAGTCTAGAGCTTCATCTTACGAGGTATAACTATATGGTATTTAAACCATAGAGTACCCTCATTGCCCTTTATAGTGACGGCATTGAGTGAACGAAAATCAGCACTTAATCTTAGTGTCTCATCGTTCTTCTTAACGAAGAGCGCAGAGCAACCCCATGGTGATGAGCTTGGTTGTGTAAAACCGTTGCTCATAAGTGCACTTAGTTGCTCCTTCAACTCCGCTAGTTCATTGGGTGCCATCTTACACGACCTTCGTGAACTCGGTTTTGTTTCCAGCGTCAGTTCAATCTTGAACTTGACGTCCCGTTAGCCGACATTGCCCGGTAACTCATCGGAAACACATTGAATATTCACGTCCCACCGGACTATCCTCCAGTTTAATCACTCCCGTGGGATAGGCCTAGCCAGTCCTCTTTTCTGTTCAGAATGGATTCTCCTGTCTTTAACCAGATTTTAATCCGTTTAGCAGCATTGTCATAACTCAAGTCGAATACCAAAGTTAAAGTTAACTTTAGTATCTTTCCAACGAGTACTCAAATGCTTCCAGATCATCTCTGGATCAAAAGTTATGATTTCTCAAAGTTGACATAATTCCTGGATAAAATTCGCCAGCATCCCCTTTATATGTGGCTATATTTATCACAGTTGTATATGCAAATACAATAAGAATCTGAACCAACCTTGAACTACAACAATGTTGTACATCTCATAAACTTTCCAATGGTGTATCATAGGCTCCTTAAGGGTTTTTCTACAAGAAGTTATGGCTTAAAACAGAAGGGTTCAGAGAGGTTTTGCTACTGTCCTGGTTCTGAGCAGTTTGCCTTCAACTGGACTTTTCATCAACTTAACGTGTGATTTTGCTCTGGAGGTCTACAAAGAAGTTGTAGAGCACTTAAAAATATTTTCAGAACTGTCTCATACACCTTAATTGGGTCAAGCTACTCAGAGTTATGCTCTGTTTAAGTGCAGCAAGAATTTCTGCCAGAAACAGAGCACTCTGTTTTGAAAACATTGACACCTAGTTATACTCTCATTTGAGTCTTAGCTCAAAATAAGAGTTCAGTAACTAATATTTGTTACAAACTTCCATTTTTAGTTGCAAGTTAGTTCATGAATCATTTCTTCATAGGGAAGAGGTTATTAAGTGTAGTACGATGTCGATGCACCGTAAGAATCATGTCGGTACTACGTAACCTCACCAAAGAAAATCCTAAACTGGATTATACCGGCATATCCATTTTATCAGTCGCACACGTGTTCTACACGGGATACGTACGTGGTTAGTACCTGCAGAAAAACACGCAATAGTGGTGCACTCAAAGGTTATTCCATTTCAGGCAGTTCCATATTTGAAAATAAATACAAACGCCCGTATCATTGCCATACGGCCGTCCTTGAGTTAAGTCACGTCTCAAGGTACGTGATCATGTTTCAACACCACACGACGGGGAACCCGAGTATGTCATGAACGGGTCGTCACGGTTGGGAATGTTATCAACCCAACGGATACCACCTACTGCCCTGCAGGGCACGCCGATGGCAAGCGCTGCGTATGTCCTCCTAGGCTATTTCCAGACGAACACACTCTCGTGTTACTGACCACGCGATGGGGTCTCCACTTACTTGCCTAATGCACGCTAGGGATCAGCGTTTCATATGAACTCAGAAACATGAAGAGTTCAAGATTTTCATATTGACGTCTCACACCAAGCTGTGAGACCTATCCCTGAACCACTTTCCTCGTCAGGGGAGCTAACCGAAAATGAACCGCTTTCGGTGGCGTTCCTTACCATGTTTACCTGAGCGTAGGTGCGTCGTTACGTAATGAAAATTCAGAATTAAAACACATATGTTAGTCTTGCCACTTTAAGTAACTACACTACTATAGTCCTTATGTGGGCCTAATATCGTTTCCTCACCGTATCCTAAGTTTTTGTCGTAATACCATCCTTATTCCGTGCGCTATTACCAATGCGGCTCTGATACAATGCTGAGAGGGCCCGACCTCCATCACGGGGTCGTGCCGCCTCGTCCGGGGATCGCATTGGGTGGTGCCGTGTTATGCGGCACCCAACAGCACACATATAAGGAACACAGTATTACATAAATCAAAAGCGGAAGCTTACAATTATTCTTTGTAAATAATTTACATAAAATAGCTACAGCGGAAGTCTATAAACAGCTCACGATGAATATCTAAGAAGCACTCGAGAAGGGATCCAGCCCGCGGACTCCTCTCGCTAGCAACACGAAGACATGGCAGCGGCTAGGTTCTCCAAGTGTAACATGACTCGGAAGTTCCCGAGTCTCACCGGACAACCTTCTTTATAGCGTTGAGGGTTACCTGCAAAACCACTTATATAGCAAGGGTGAGCACAAAGGCTCAACAAGACTTAACCGTCTCTCCTAAGACATGAAACTCTACATGAAAGTAACCTAAGACTTAAGCCTGTCATTTGCGAAAAGACTCGCCTACGAGTTCATCCATAAGTTTCAGATTTTAGCCATAATAGTGGTGACCTTGCGCCCAGCAACATTGGAACTCAACAATCAAACAAGAAACGCTTCGTTCCAATGTTACTTGTCCCAAGGTAGAAAATAACTTTAGTTTGCTCTATCCCTACTTCATTCATGGTTTTCATGCAACTTAACCTAATCATAGCAGCAATTATACTTTCTGCAAACTGTTTCCACACAAGTTGATTACTACGTCACAACATGGGAGCAAGCGGTACTCAATAACCGCGAGGGACGGTGATTCGAATCAAACACTACGTGGATAACTCGACACATACGCCCGCCTCTGAAGACCCAACTCTGGCGTCCTTCATTACGTCGTATGTGGCAACCTTTCTCAGGACACTAAACTGTAGAACCGGTCGCGCCGTCTCGGGCTCATAGGTCTAACAAGACCATGTGGTATGCCTCTACAATCCAGTGAACATGGTACATCGGTTTCCTGGTTCCCATATATCAGTAAGCATCCGGTACACAACTCAATACTTGCTCCTGGACGCGGCACACGCATCGGTCCTTAACCGACACAGGCAGAGCTACTCGACCAAGACCTCGTCTTGTCGCTGCCTAACCCCTCTGCCCGGTCTCATCTTTAGAAATGTAAACTTTAGTTTGCTTCCTTCCCCAACCACACTTATGATATTCTGAACTATAGCTCGCGAGTAGATTCCAACTACTCGTCTTCTACCGGATGCCCTAGTCTATTTAGCATGGCCTTATTCTACAATGATGACACAATTCTACCCTCGACCTCAGGGTTCATTTTTGGTTATGCAAGTGGGGTATAAAACATCCTTGACCTAATGCACATACAAACTGAGACCCATAGTAGTGAACAAAGTAAAAACTTTAGAAAATAACTTAAATGCAAACCGGGGCTTGCCTTGGTTTTGCAGGTGACTAATGTCAGAGATGTATGAAGTTAGTTGCTGATGTTTTGAAGTTCAACTCCTGCCCTTCTTGCTCCTTGATTCAAGCTCAACTTCTCCTTCTTCACTTTCCACGTTTTATCACTACACGTTATGAATATGCATACATGTTTAATTATAAAACTTTTGCTAACAAGTGCTAAAGACAAGTTTTAAAACTGGAACTCTGTTTAATAATTTAAAATGAAACTGGTGCTAGTGGTTTGGGTTTGTGTTTAAGCACTAGGATCAAGTGATGAGTGGGGTTTCATCACTTGGGTGGGAATCACCTAATTGGTTGAACAGAACACTACTGATCCAGGGCTCCAATGGAGCTGGAAATTTTCTTGTGAGTTCCTTGTCACAAGAAAGTCCTCTGGACCAAAATTCAGAATATTTCACTAAGTAGATCGCCCAGAACAATTCCCTAAGCATTTAGGCATAAAGGAATTAATTCTGATTAAAATTGCACTTTCATGCAAATCCAAGTGAACTACAATTTCATACATAGCTCAGGGAGTATGCCCAAATTTTCCTAGGATTTTTGGAGCTAAGGAATGGTCAGAACTTAATTTCCATGTTTTGGAAATTTCCTGGAAATGTTTCTGTATTCATTTGAATGCAGAAACTTGGAATTAGAATTACCCTAACTAAATCAACTCCAAATTAGCTGAAACTTTTACAGGAGTCTCCTAATGTCCTAAAGAATATCCGGGCAAAATTTGGGGAGTTTTGGATGAACCAACTCCCTCTAAAATTCTTTTGCTGAAAAGTTTTAAAGAATTCTCCAGAATTTTATATTGGTTTTCATGCAAATTGGGTTGCATATTTGGATAGAGCTTTTCATCCTGAATCCAACCGAATTTGAATCACTAAATTTGGAGCTCCCTAGCAAAAGTTATGCAGTTCCAAAGTTCGAAAAGAATTTGGACTTCAAATTAATCACAGAATTGTTTAAACTCTGACTGCGGGCCCCTCGTACACGTGTCAACTGCGGGAACTATGCCACACGGGGTCACAGACTTTTTCCCGCATTGTCACAGCTTGATCCAGGGCCACAGAGGATCCGCACCTTTATCTTCAGCCACTGACGAGTGGGGCCGGAGGGGTCTTCTTCTTCCTCCCGCTCCCGCGCCTCCCCGCTCGCCGGCGCTCCACTGGAGCTCGCCGGACCCGGCTTCCCAGCCACCTCTCAGCCGGGGACTCGCCGCCTGTGAGTTTGGGAGGTCGGGAAACATGTCTACGGGGTTGGCTCGGGCTGCCGGTGGCCGGAAGTAGGCCGGCGACGAGCCGCGGCCTTCGGTGACGATCGGCGCTGTCGCCCGGCCCTTGTAGCCCGCTAACAGCTCAACCAAACCGCCCAAAAGCACCAGCAGAGGATGGGCTAGCTCGGCATAGCCTCAACGTGGCTTGGAAACGGTGGCAAGTTGAGGTTCACCGTGGGCCCGAAGGGTGTTGCGACGTCCGAGCTCGGGAATGCAAGAAATAACCCGCCCACGGAAGATTTCTAGCTAGGGTTTTGAAGGGAACTTAACCGCTAGCCAGTCTAGTGCTCATGTGCACGATTTGGTGGCCTAAAAACAACAATTACGATTGAATTTTTAGGATTTATTACCCGAGGTCTCTTCGCACGTGCTGAGAGCAAATCGCCAAATTCTTGCTCAGGGGATCATGGCTCGAGTTGAGGTTTGGTGAGGAGTAGCAGGGAGCTCCGGCGCTCCTCTGGGTGTCCTAGCTCGACCGTGAGTGCCCCTTGGTTGCGCTGTCCATGTGAGACCCCGCCAGCGGTTGCTCTCGGTCGCCGCGGGAGCTCAGCGTGAGGAGGCTTGGCAACCTCAGTGAAGGTTTGAGGGTGTCGTGGAGGTTGCTAGGGTGCAGTTTTGCTGCCTATTCGAAGCTTGCACGCGGCTTGACGGTGGCTGAGCGATCGACATGGTGGCGGCAGCCTCTGTCGAGCTTTTGCGCGAGGAGAAAAAACGAACAGAACTGGCCTCGGGGTTGTGGGCAACAGAACGCGGCCGGGGTGATAAGGAGGGGGGAGACAGCTCACCAGCGCAGAGATCATGGGGAGGAGGTGGCTTCGGCCTGCCCTTGTGTCGCACGGTGAGAAAACCCGAGTTCTGTCACGGTGGCGCGGTTCCTTCGCGTGGATGAGGAAAAACAGGGACCGGGCACTGTCAATGGAGATCTTTTGCACACCAAATTCCCTGCATGACATGTGGACCCCACTGCCCAACTTATCTCCCCACAATTTTTTCACAAATACCCCCATAATTTGGCAAATGCAGGAACTCAAATGGTGGGAATTCAAATCTGAATTGTGTGTGGTTATTTGGACAAGTTTTATCCAAATTCAAAGGATTATTTGAATTCCTTGCAAATTTAAGTCCATTTGGCAAATGTATAGCAAATATCTTCAAAAATTCATGAGACTTTGTCTACCCCCTATTTTGGGACCTAAGGAATTCAAATATGAACTCTGATCTTCGATTTGGCTGCTGCAATTGAGGTTTTTAATACAACAGTTTGAATTTCCTTTTTATAAAGGGCCTACTTTGCCTTGAAGTAAACCCTTGAATTCAAACTGAATATTTAAGCCCTCTTTTATGATGACCCTTTTGAATTTGGGTGAAACACTTTGGTTTGCTCCTAGCCCATGCTTGATCAATCTTGGTCCCAAGCTGAACCTCACAAGTTCAATTTGACCATGGCCCTCAAATTTGAAGTTGAAGGTGATCTCAAACAATTCTTTGAACAAATGGTATATGAGCTTAACATCCCTCCCATTTTGGAACTTAAGCTCTTCAATCCCTGAGGGCTGCAATGATCAGCTCATATATATGCTTTTGGACCATCTGAACATGAATGCTTTGCAAGGGTTCAAAAATGGGGTTTAAACTTCCCTCCCCTCTACTCATGGAGAATGTGCCTATGAGTTAGGTTTTTGGGAGTGAAATTCTTCCCTAGGTTAACATGTGTTCAGTAGGAGCTAAAGAAGATTTTAGCTCTTCCCACATGTCCATCTTTGTGTTCCTCATTTCATGTGACATAACTCAAGTCATTTCCCTTGCCTTAACATGTTTTGAATTCAGCATGAACTCAACATGAGCATAATCCATTCCTTTTTAGCTTACCCTCAAATCAGGAAGTTGCCACCATAATTCTCCTCTCCTTCAACGGTGTGAGGTTCCATGTGTGTTTAAAACTTTGGCAGCACTTTGAGGTGAGCATTTGGAGTCTAAAAGGTCTTATTTTTGTTCTTTCTCATACATATGTATGACTACTCATGAGTTTAACTCCACCTTGGTCCAACACATTCAAATGAATGCTTGAACCCGTGTTGTTGAACCTCACGTAGACCATCTCATGTAAGAAAGTTTTTGTAAGTCCCATTTTTCATGAACCAGAAACACGATGACGTTCAATCACCCGTTCCTTTGCATTCACATTTTTGGGACTTTTACAAGAACTCCACTATTTTGGAACCAAACTGGGGAAAGTAAAGTGTTTGGGCCCGAGGTACTACAAGAAGCCGAGGCGAAAGTGAGGGAAATCCGCAACAATTTGAGGATAGCCCAGACCGTACAGAAGAGCTATGTCGATGTACGGAGAAGAGAGCTCATTTTCAACGTGGGGGACTATGTTTATCTCAAGGTGTCCCCTATCTGAGAGCTTCGTCGGTTCAAGATTAAAGGGAAATTATCACCTCGATACATCGGACCCTTCCAGATTCTAGAGAGGAAGGGCGAAGTGGCATATCAGCTAGAACTACCGGCTCGCCTATGAGATGTGCACGATGTATTCCATGTGTCCCAACTCAAGAAATTTTTAAGAACACCCGAAGAGATGTTACCCAGAATGAGGTGGACGTACGAGAGGATCTTTCATATGTCGAGCAACCGGTCAAGATCCTGGAGACAATGGAACGCCTCATAAGGAATAAAAGAATCCGAATGTGCAAAGTACAGTGGAAGCATCACTCAGAAGCAGAAGCCACATGGGAGCGAGAAGACGAGCTCAAGGCACAGTTTCTGGATTTGTTTTCCTAGAGTCACCAATCTCGAGGACGAGATTTATTTGAAGAGGGGTAGAGTTGTAACACCCCAAAACCTGTTAAAGAGGGGAATTAAAAATTTTTGGACGTAATGCATGTGGTGAAGCAATTCAAACTCAAACTGGACTTCAAATTTGAATCAAAACAGAAAAGGAAAAGGAAAAATAAAAATGGCCAATGGGCCGAAACCCACCTCAGCCGGCCCAACAGCCCGCGGCTGTTTCCCCCCTCCCCCTCTCTCTGACGCGCGGAGCCTGCATGTCATTTTCCTCCTCCGCGCGCGCCCCAACCGCCACCGATCTTCCCGCGTCGATCACCGCTGCCTCGCCCGATTTCCGCGCCACGAGTCACAATCTTTGGCAAAGCGCTGCTGCTCATCTAAACCGACCCCCGCCGCCTCTCCTCGTGCCTTTAAACTCCAGAAAACCCCGTCGGTCTCCCCGCATCACCACGTTTTCCGCTCCGGTGAGAACAGATCGTCCCCCGCCAAAAAACCTTCTGATCTCGTCGCTTTTCTCTGATCTAACGGGCTTGTCATGTTCCACCGCCGCCGGGGATCCCTGCAGGTGAAGGAAACGACGTGTATTGCGCCCTAGCTACGGCTTCGACGAGCACCGAGGAGCTGCACCAACCACCGTCATCGCAGAGCCGAATTCCGACCTCTCCAAGCCCGAGAAACCACTAGGTGAGGTTCCCCTACCCTCCGCAGTCGATTCGTGCGAAAAGATGCAAGTCCTAGCGTGTAGCGGCAAGGAACCAAAGCTGCGCTGGCGAGATCGCCGCCCCAGCCGCCGCGCGTCACCGCGTGCGCGGGCTGGCTCCGGCCATGGCGACGTGGCTCCCTGAGGCCTGTCCATTTTAAATCGTGCGGTCCCGAATAGATCTAACCCGTACCGCTTCGCGATCTAATCTCAGCCCTCCGTTTTAAATCCAACGGCCCACATCAGCCCCGCGTTATAAAGTCCGGGAATCTTACGCGCTACCCCCTGGGGATCTCAGAAAACACGAGCTAGCCCCGGAAATTTTTGATCTAGCCCCTGGACCCTCAGAAATTCATGTAAATTCATTTAAAAGTCAGTTTTAGCCCCTGGACTTAATAAGAATTAGGAAGACCTCCCTGTTTTGCACACTTATACCCCTGAAAATTTAGAAAATGAGAAATGGGGCCCCACTGCAGTGTGAATTTGCACATCAGCCCCTAGGAAGTACTAATTTCAGAAAATTGAATATTTGAATAGGATTTCAATGTAAACATAGGTGTAGGTTCAGTTGAATTATTCTAACCCTGTGAAAATTGGTAGAACAATCTGAGGTCTGAATTTAGAGGGGAAATGAACTTTTAAACTAAATGAGATTGCTGTTTTGTAATTTATCTCTGAAATATACCCTTTAGGCATAAAACAAATTTAAAATGTGGGAGAATGAATCTAAGTAATCAAAAAGGGGTAGGGAAAATTTATAAAGGTTCTGTTAGGGTAACTGGAACGGTAGGAATTTTTGTATGAATTTAGGTTGCTGTTTTATGGCTGGAAATTCATTTTTAGGCTAGAAAATAATTCTGAAAATGGGTAAAAAATAAATTTAAATTGATCCTCATCAGAGAGGAAGTCAATAGATATTCTGTTGGACATTTTAGATCAGGACACATCCTGTTTAGGTGATATATTGTGTTATTTTAATATTAAAGTTCATTTGTAGGTATAGAAAATAAATCTGAAAATATAGGAAAATAGGTAGGCATAATTAGACAATGTTAAATGAGGTCCCCAAATCCAAAACTTCAAATTAAGATTTTGTAGAAGATCTGAAAACCTATTTGGAGTAGGAAGTTATCTTTTATACAGAGTTTGTGGCTAAGAAGTGTATTATCCAATATAGAAAATTTGTTCAAATTGGAAATTCATATATAGTGTGCACTTAGGAATCTGAATATTAAAGATAGAAATAATATATATGTTTAAAAGTGCATGTATGCTTAGAATCAACATATCTAGGTTAAACACAACACTTAAATATGTGTATGACTTTCATATGTATGCATGTGTGGTTTACATGAGTGGAAATGTGGACTATGGCTTATGGAGTGTTGTTTTCTTTTGCTATGTGTATTGGCATGAGTAGAACCAGCCCGAGAGCAGGTTCTCACCTTTCAAGATCAAGACTTTCCATTCCCAGAGCAGCAGGAAGAAGGCAAGTGTCCTTGACCACTTTGATCCTATACTAGGATGTGTAGCTAGAATTTAATTGCATTGTCAATTTGGAATACGATGCCCAAGCTAGGAAGTTTCCCTAGATTTTCATTATCTTACTTCCTTGTAGCCTGGGTTGGGATTTATTTTATTATGTCATTCATTTATATTACTTATGCTTAGCCATACTTAGAATGGGATAAATGGGATATGAGATCATCAACTTGTTCACCTTACCCTTGAATGCTATATTGTGAATTATGTAGAGGTAGGGATCGAGGCAAGTTGGATGCTTTGGTTGGTGCTGTGTGCACGAGACTCGGGTTTGTGTTTAGTGCTTGCCTGGATCCTAAGGACCGGTTCATGGAGCATGTAACCTGGCTTTACCGTGCCAACCACATGCTGAGATGGGGCAGCTTGGCCAATTAATTAGGTGCATCCCCGGCGTAGTATGGGTGTTTGGATGGTGCGGGGAATAGGTGTCAGCTAGACTACCATATGAACTGCAAGGTTCAAGAGGGGGCCATTGCAGCGGGGTTGGAGCCTCTTGTATGATGTTAGGGGTGAAACCTCAGTGGGCCCACACTCGTCGGGAATCCCTTTGTAAAGGCCTCGTAGTGATCTCCTGGCTACACACCTCGGAAGTGTGAACGTGGTTCGCGGCCACTGACATAATGGAGGTTCTTCTAGTCCACCCGACAACGGGGGATGAAATCACTACATGTGGGTACAGTGGTGCAAACTCTGCAGAGTCAAAACTGTCATGACAGACGTGCTCACGGTCAAGAGCGGCTTGGACTTTTTCATGATTAGAGGATGAGGAATTGGGAAGTTGAGGATGTTAAGCGGGGAGCTTAACATTGAAAATGATGTTATGGTTACTTGATATTGATGATGGTTTAGGGGAAACTGGGACCATTTCAGCTATGTAGTAATGTAGGTGCTTAATAAGCTAAGGTGATAGGTATTAATTGTGTAGTGCTTTAACCATGAGTTCAACCTCTCCTTGCTCTAGCCATGCATGACATAATTTTCCCACACTTGTTGAGTACCAACGGTACTCAAGCTTGCTTTTCTGTTGGTTTAAATTGTTGCTCAGGCCAAGGGAATGACGTGGTGTTCAATGACCAAGACATCAGACCCGAAGAAGGATTCTAGGTTCACGGAGTCCCCCAGGCAACGCCTGTGATGAAGCTCACAAGACTTATCTTCCGATGCTGTTTTATTTACATGTTATGAACATATTATCGTCCATCGAGACGTTATGCTATGTAAGACTTATTTATATTCGAACACATGGCTCGTAATATAATGATGCTTCACTATTTGTCGTCACATGTATGTGAAAATGATCCCGGCATACATGTGATATTCACTCGGTTGCTCTTTGGAGAAACCGGGTGTGACAGCTTTACACGTGTACTTCGATCCTACACGCGGGGAATGGGAGTCAAGAGAGGACTGCCCTGGGAACTGCATGGCACAAGAGGGGGCCCGTAGGTGGGATAATGGTGATTCGAGCCTGCTGGTGAAACCTTAGTGAGTCCATACATCTAGTAGCACCTTTGTAAAGGCTATTTTGTGATCTCTTTGACACGACCCCAAGGTCCTATCGAGCCAGGATCACGCTGAGGGGTGCTGCGTTGCACAGCACCGTATAACACACGTCAAAGGTACAAAGCGGAAGCGGAAATTTACATAAACAAGTTATGAACATGTTTACATCAAAATAAGTTCAGTCTACACTCGCGGGCGTAGACTAAGCATCAAGTGCATGTTCAGCCCTTGAACGTGTCCTTGCTAGCACACACGCACACTAACTCTGCGGCATGCACGACTCCCACTCGACGGGTTCCCCTCCTGGGGTTCCGTCTCCTCTTCGGGAGTCCCATCCTCATAGAACCCTGCAAAAGCTTTAAACACAAGCAGTGAGCACGAAGGCTCAGCATGGCTGACCCGTCTCACCTAAACATGGAACTTCTAAATGAGGGGTGCTGGGTTACATGAGGTAAAAATCATTTGCAAGGACTCGCCTAATTAGTACAACCTTACTTTCAAGTTTTAGCAGCAGGTTGTGGAGAACCTTACGCGAAGGCACATGAGAGAGCCGCAATCAAACAAGAAACGCATTTCTCTCATGTACTTTGCCCAAAGTTGAAAAGAACTTTAGTTAGCTCTAAACTACAGCAATTCATTAGCAATCAAGTCCATCTTTCAATCAGCAACATTTTAACATGTAACTAGCCTGTTCTTTCTACGTCATGGTACAGTGAACAAGTGGTACTCACTGACCGCGAGGGACGGCGATTATAATCGATTTACACCTGCAGGGTTACCCCAACAACCCGTCACGTACGCCCGTACTCGATGTTGCCTACAACAACCATCACGGACGCCGTACGCAACCACCTTTCACCCGTCAGCCAAATATTGAACCGGTCCCATCGTCCCGAGCAAGAGGTCTCTGCACGCGCATCTCTGTGCCGCCAGCCGATTTACACCTCGAGCTCTCAACCTACCCTCTGAACGACGGGCAATGCCTCAATACCCAGCTACCCGAGTTACATCAGTTTCCCGGTTCCCATATAGCCGGTAGGTCTTCGGTACTGTTCTAGCTTGTTCAACAGGCCCGCACACGGCTCGGTCCTCAATCGACACAAGTGGAGCTATAGCATACAGGCCCCAAAGTCCTGCTGCCCTTACCCTCCACTCGGTCTCATTTTCTTGCCATGTGTTTCATGTGCTATCACTACCCGAGTCGAGTGCCTCTAGCCTATGATCGCGAGTAGTTCCAACTACTCGACTTGTACCAAATCCTACTCTATCCTAGCAATACAGTAGCTAACGGGGTTTGCAATCCTAAACCCAACCCATGGTTCTCTTGGCTATGCAGTGGGGCTTCCAAACAAGACTCTAATGCAAAGAATAAAGGAAACAAGTATGTGCTCAAAACAATAAAAATTTGTAAAAAGGTTAATGCAAACCGGAGCTTGCCTTGCTGCTCTCGGTCGTAGGCTAGCTGTTCCTCCGGAGTAACGAAGTCTAGGACTTCGGGTTCCTCCTCGACCTTAGCGACTACATGATAGAAGTAATACATGTATTAATTTAAATGCAGTTATATTTACTTTTAAAGTTGTGAAATCTATAATTCTCACTAGACAGACCTAATGACTGTGAAACTTTTACTGGGGCTTGGTTACAACCTAAACAGAGTTTTGGTCAAGTTTTAGTTGCAGCAAAGCTCATTTGAGCCCTCCACAATTAATTATGTCCTTGACCTTAATTGGAACTCTTAGGGTTCTCTAAGGATTTTCATGAAACAAACTATGACTTTCTGAAAACTAGATTTTCAGAGGGTTCTAATGGAGTTGGTCTCACTTAATTTGAAGGTTCCTAGCTAAAGATATGAGCTAAACAATTTCAGAGAAAATTCTGAATGTTTCTGAACATTTTCTATTTTCTCTGGAACAGTTTCACTAATCACACCATTAGGTGGATCGACTGAACTCAAATGGGTCTGAAATTTTTATGGTAGTTCAGGGATATTTTGGTGAACATTCCAGCAAAATTTCAGGATTTTCCTCAAAAGGATTCTCCAGTTAAAATTCCAAACAGTTTAAATTTGAGGAATTAATTCTGGAGAATAAAGGAATTTCATGAAGTGAAACTTGATTTGCTGGAAAGTGCTCAGAAAGCTGAATCCAGAAAAATTTGGTTCACTTAATTTGGAGCTTCCTAGCCAAAGTTATGAGGATTTGAAGTTTGAAGGAAATCTGAAAATCGGGGAAAAGTTTAAACTCGCGCATGGGCCCAGGGGACACGCGTCGCATGCCGAGGCGACAGCACACCGCGGCCCACAAGGATTTTGCGCGCCAGCACACCCGATCCCGGCCGCAGCCCGATCCCGATTCAAAATATCGGCCGCTGACAGCTGGGGTCCACCCCCTTCTTCAACCTCGCGACGCCCGCGCTCTGCCGCCGAGGGACCTCGCCGGAGAGCTCGCCGCCGGCTTCTGTACAGCTCCAAACTTCACGATTTTGGCCGCCCCTACCTACTTTCACTCGGGGAACAGGATTACGGGGTCAGCTGCTCATGACAATGGCCGATGCATGGTTGGCGACGAGCCGCCACCTCGGAAGGACTTCGGCCATGTCGGCTGACTACCCTAGCACCTCAACTACTCGAGGAACCGGTCGGGAAGCATCAGTGGACCTCAGGGAAGGTCGACATGAGCTCGAGGCAGCTCGGGGAAGGCCCGAAGTAGGTCCTCACCGTGCGCCCGATGCCTCCCGTTTACTCCGCCATTGGTAAACCTCGAATTACGCCGGGTACAGAGGTTCTCCGGCCAAGGGTTGTGAAGGCAACTTGTGCGTTACCGTGTCTAGTTTGTGTGAGAGCGGATTGAGGACCTCTAATTCTTTCTAGAGTACGAATTCCACAGAATCGCACCCGAGGGTCGTGCTGCACACAGAAAGGGGAAAATTGGAAATTTGCCGCAGCGGCAACCACTCGAGCTGTGGCTCGGGGGTGAGCAGCACCGGTCACCAGCGCGTACAAGGGTGCCTTGGTACGGGCGTGACAACGCCCTGGCTGGGCTGTCCACGGAAGCCCGAGGTGCGGTGGTTGTAAGTCACCGAAGTGATCTTTCGGGATAGCCGATATCAATCGGTTTCAGCTGAATTCTAGCAATGGGGAAGACGGAGGAAGGTCTCTAGTACCTTGCCGTGGCTCTGGAGGGGACGGAGGGAGCTGTGATCGGCGTTCTCCGATCGATTCCGAGCTGCGGAAAACTTCGGCCGGCGCTGAGTTCTTGCGGGGAAGAACGGCGATGCCTCGGCCGAGGAGGGGGACAGGCGCCTTAAGAAGGCTCTGCACCGCCTCACGCCCGCGCGTGGGCAAGCAGCTGCTGGCGCGGCGGCTGCCCTCGGTGGCGATCGCAGCGGCGGCTCGGCGACCCGAGTGAGAAAAGTCTCAGTCGGTTGATTCTTCTCTGTGGCTGACATGTGGGACCCACCCGGGGTTTTAACCACTGAAATTCACTCCTAATCACTGTTGTAAACAGTGAGCCCCAAAATAACCCTGGGTATTCAAATTATTCACCCATGAGCCATTTGAATTGAGTAGAATTCAAATTGGGTTAGGTTCTGAATTTCAGCACAAGTTCATTTTGAAATTCAAATAAAGTTTGAATTTCCCCCACTTAGCTCATGTCAAGATCAACTCCAAATGGAGTGAAAATTGGTGTGTGGGCTCACAAAAATGTGCTGAGTGAGAATATGCCTCCCACTTTTAAATTCATGGGATAAAAACAGTTTGAATTTGAATATGGTTTCAAACTGCCCCCTTTCTATCTATACCCAAAATGACCTCAAAAAGGTTTGGAATTTGGGTGAAACATGGCATGGACATCCTTAGCAATGTCTAGGAGTTTTCATATGTCCAGCCCCCTTATATCACATGTGTGAAATACCACTTTGGCAATGTGTGTGTTTGTTCTCTAATGAGCATGTTGATAATTGTTACTTGCTCTTCATTTGTGTTCATCATCCTTCCTCAAATGAGGTGTGTGGTGTGGTGATGAACACTGCAAATGTGTTCATCAAAAACTGAGGCCCTTACATTCCTCCCCCCTTAAAAGAATCTCGTCCCGAGATTATAAGGTGAAAATGAGAGAGAGGACGGTGGAAAATTACCGGATATGCGATGTGAAAAATTCAGGGTAGTTAGTGCGAAGAAATTCTTCGCTCTCCCATGTCGCTTCGTCCATGGAGTGATTACTCCATAGAACCTTGTAGAACCACAACGTACGGTTGCGTGTGGTTCGGGCCTTTTCAACGATAATCTGCACCGGCTCCTCCCGATAGGTGAGATCCGGTTGCAGTTCTTCAATATCCTCCAGCTGAACGGTAGTTGATAGCTTGAGACACTTCCTCAGCTGAGAAATGTGAAAGACGTCGTGCACACCGGAAAGTGCTTCTGGTAATTTCAGACGGTATGCCACCGATCCACATCTTTCGGTAATCTTGAATGGACCGATGAATCGGGGTGCTAACTTTCCTCTCACCCCAAATCTGTTTACGCCCTTTATTGGAGACACCCGTAGATATACGTGATCTCCAACTTCGAATTGTAATGGGCGCCTTCTCCGGACCGCATACTGCTTCTGACGGGATTGAGCGGCTTTTAGATTTTCTTGAATCAGTCGAACCTTTTCTTCCGCGTAGTTGACGAGGTCAATCCCGAAGGTAACCCTTTCGCCCGACTCACACCAGTTCAATGGTGTGCGGCACTTCCTACCGTATAGCGCCTCGTAAGGTGCCATCTTGATGCTGGCTTGGTACTCATTGTTGTACGAGAACTCGGCTAACGGCAAGTGATCATCCCAATTCTTGCCGTAGTTGATAGCGCAAGCTCGTAACATGTCTTCTAAGATTTGATTTACTCGCTCCGTTTGCCCATCCGTCTGCGGGTGGTATGCTGAACTACGGATCAGCTTCGTCCCCATGGCAGCGTGCAGCTGCTCCCAAAAACGGGACACAAATAAAGTGCCCCGGTCCAATATGATGGTACGGGGTACACCGTACAAGCATAGGATCCGTGAGATGTACAGTTCAGCGTACTTCTTGGCGTTGTAGTTGGTGTTGACCGGGATGAAATGGGCAACTTTGGTGAGCCGATCGACGATCACCCACACAGAATCATGTTTCTGCAAGGTGGTGGGTAAACCGATGATGAAATCCATGCTCACGTCCTCCCACTTCCAGGCAGGAATGCCCAGTGGTTGTAGCAGTCCCGGTTTCCGCATGTGGTCTGCCTTCACCCTTCGACATGTATCACACTCGGACACGTATTTTGCAGTCTCTCGCTTCATCCGTGTCCACCAAAACTTACTTTTGAGTTTTTGATACATTTTGTTGCTGCCGGGGTGAATAGAAAACTTTGATAAGTGAGCCTCATCAAAGATTTTCTTCCGTAATTCTGGGTTACGGGGTACGACGATCCGGTCCTTGAACCATAGGACGCCGTCTCCGTCCTTCCAGAAACATCTTAGCTCCCCACTGTCTACACGTCTCCGCAAATGCGACATGCCCTTGTCATTCTTTTGGGCTGCCGCTATCTCTTCACGGATGGTGGGGATCAAAGCTAGGTTGTAGAGAGCTCCGTGTGGAATCACATGTAGTGGTGGTTCGCTCTCTTCCAACGGTGTGATGGTCAGATTATTGACGTGTGACTTGCGGCTCAGCGCATCTGCCACTATGTTTGCCTTGCCCGGATGATAATGGATCTCTATTTCGTAATCCTTTATCAATTCTAACCATCTTCGTTGCCTCGTTCAGCTCCTTCTGAGTGAATATGTACTTGAGGCTTTTGTGGTCGGTATATAAATGTACGAGGTTACCGAGTAGGTAGTGCCTCCACATTTTGAGTGCGAATACCACGGCAGCGAGCTCCAAGTCGTGAGTTGGATAATTCTGCTCATGGTTCCTAAGCTGCTGTGATCCGTACGCGACCACTCATCGGTCTTGCATCAGCACACATCCGAGCCCAATGCCGGATGCATCGCAGTACACATCGAACGGTTTTGTTGTGTCTGGCTGCGCCAAAACCGGTGCTGATGTCAGGTGCTTGACTAAAGCCTTGAATGCTGCTTCACATGCTGGACTCCAAACATATTTGGTAGTCTTTTTCAGCAGCTCTGTCATTGGCTTGGCAATCTTCGAGAAGTTCAGAATGAACCTCCGATAATATCCCGCGAGTCCGAGGAAACTCCGTACCTCATGAACAGTTCTCGGGGATTTCCAATTCAGCACTTGAGTGATCTTGCTCGGGTCCACAGCGATACCCTCCGCTGAGATGATATGCCCGAGGAAAGGCACATGCGATATCCAAAACTCGCATTTGCTGAATTTTGCATATAACTTGTGATCCCGCAGCCGTTGCAAGACTATACGCAGATGTTTCTTGTGATCTTCCTCCGACTTGGAATATACCAGGATGT
Organism: Neostapfia colusana; assembly: GCA_030760725.1. Classification (NCBI taxonomy): domain Eukaryota; kingdom Viridiplantae; phylum Streptophyta; class Magnoliopsida; order Poales; family Poaceae; genus Neostapfia; species Neostapfia colusana. The sequence continues at coordinate 41,826,510 of JASWHV010000001.1, read as the reverse complement.
CGTCGATGAAGACCACGACAAACTTGTCCAGCTCCGGCATGAATACCGAGTTCATCAAGTACATGAAGTGAGCTGGAGCATTGGTGAGGCCGAAGGACATGACCAGGTACTCATAAAGTCCGTACCTTGTCGAGAAAGCTGTCTTTGGAATGTCCTCTGCCCTTATCTTAATCTGATGGTACACGGATCTTAAGTCCATCTTGGAAAAGATCTTTGCTTCGACCAACTGATCAAACAACATGTCGATCCGTGGCAACGGGTACTTGTTCTTGATGGTTACGGCATTTAATGGACGATAGTCCACGCAAAGCCGCAACGTATCATCCTTCTTCTTGACAAATAACGCCGAACAGCCCCGTGGCGAGGAGCTCGGCCTAATAAAACCCTTCTCCAGGAGGTCTGTGAGCTGAGTCTTCAGTTCAGACAACTCCTTGGGTGCCATCTTGTATGGCCTTCGGGATATTGGCATGGTTCCCGGTGCAAGTTCAATCTTGAACTCCACCTCTCTATTGGGTGGCATCCCCAGCAAATCATCCGGGAATACGTCAGGGAATTCTCGGACCACTGGAATATCTTCCAATCTGATGGTTGTGGCTTGATAGACACTTGGAAGTTTTATTTCTGGACTATCCAGAAATAATGAGTGAGGACCGTGCACCTCTGAGTTTAAGTGCACGACTCGAAGGACGGTATCTAAAACAGCGCCGTGGCGAGTTAACCACGACATCCCTGGGATGACATCGACCTTCTGTCCCTCTAAGATAATGAGAGACGTGGGGTACACTCTACCCGCTAAGCATAATGGTGCCTTGGAGACCATTACGCTTGCTGAAAGCTTCCCACCCGGTGAACAAATTGAATATGGACTATCGGTGGGTAGTATTGGCAAACTGTGTTTAGCAATGAAAGCTTGGCTAATAAAATTATGCGTGGCGCCTGAATCAAACAGTACTATAGCGGGATGCTGGTGGAGTTGGAACATACCCGCAAGGATTGGCTCGCCCTCCGGCACGTCCTCAATGGCAAGCTGGTGGACGGTGCCGGGCCTAGGGTTTGCCCGCCGCGCATTAGTAGGGTTCCGGGGTTGATTCCTCCCCGGAAACTGCGGTGCCACTCCGCCGCCTTGCCTCTCTGGGCAACTGCTCGCGAAGTGTCCTGGACGACCACACTTGTAACATGTGGCCGTTGCTGGTGTAGTGCTCGGGGGACGAAAGCCTGGCATGCGTTGCTGAGGTGCAAACGCACGCGGCATCGCCCGCTGCTGCTGTTGTTGTTGCGGTGGTACTGGCAGTGCCGGCCTGAATGCCGGTGAAGAGTACGGCCGACTGCGGAATGGCATCGACCGCTGTGGTGGCTGCCAGCGTGGACCTGATGGTGGGCGATTCACCATCTGAAACTTCTGAGAAGGACCGCCTCCTTCTCCGCTGCTTTGCGACGCGCTTTGCTTTCGCTCCGCCGCCGCTAACTCCTTGCCGGAGTCCTCCTGAACAATCGCAGCATCAATGATGTCATTGAGGCTGCCGCGATTGAACATCGCCAACTTGTCCTTCAGGAGCGGGTTAAGCCCCTGGTAGAAGTGGTCCCGCCGCTTCTCGTCAGTATCTGCGTGATATGACGCGTAAAGCGCGAGATCGTTGAACGCCCTGAAGTATTCCAGCGCGTTCCTGCTCCCTTGTTGTAGGTGTAGGAATTCCTGTGTCTTTCTTTTCATTAGACCTGGCGGTATATGATAGGCCCTGAAGGCCGTCCGGAACTCTGTCCAGGTCATCACTCGGTCGGTGGGCTGTGAAGCACAGAAGTTGGCCCACAACGCGCTCGCGGATCCTTGGAGCTGCTGGACCGCGAACTGAGTCTTGCGCTGCTCGCTTATCTGGAGCAGCCAGAACTTCATCTCTATGGCGCGGAGCCAGTTGTCCGCGTCAAGTGGTTCATCCGCCCTTGAGAATACCGGGGGATGAGTTGCCAGGAAGTCGGAGTAGGAGCTCTGTTGACGCTCCTCACGATCTTGATGTCTCTCTGGGCGAGACGTATTGGCGATCAGTGTTTGCAGCAACTCCGTGTGCTGCTGATGTGAACCCGCCATTGCCGCGACGATGTCGGCCAATGTAACCGTTGGCAGTGGCGGTGGCGGTGTTTGCTGTTGCTGTTGCTGCTGCTGTTGTCCTGAGGAGTCCTCAGGAGTCTGTTGGGAAGTCTCTCCCCCTTGGCTAGTACCCCCAACATCAGGGTTGGCACGAGTACGCGTCATTCTGAAATTCCAAACAGCAGCGATTACCACATGTCTTACTTAAAATTCCATAAGCAACAGTAGGTATTGAAGTGACACATGATTGATTTGCACAACATTCACATATATTGATAAAGCATAAACTTTATACAAGATACATTATTCTCGGTCTCCGAGAAGTCGTGCTCATGTCGTCACTACCTATACATACACTACTGTCTACACGACATGTCACCAATTACAAAAGTTGGGTTACACTACCCTGGCTGCCCTACATGGCAACTGTAACCCCCTACTCGGAGTAGAACTCGACCTCCTGTGGGTCGTCCTCCTCCGGTACCTCTGCTGGTGGCTCTGGATTTACCACCTCTTCTCCCATCCCGGGTTCTCCCATTGCTGGAAGACCCAAGACCACCGGTACGCCTAACACCGGAGGTACGAGGTCCTGCAATGCATGCACCTCGTCCATGGATTGGTTATAATCTTCTTCCCAGCCTTGCCCTTCCTCAATAGCGTCGTCCCGCTCTTGAGTGAGTTCCTCGTTCTGCTGGGTCAGATTTTATACCAGTTCTTGTAACGCCGCGATGTCAACACGGCTCTTCTTCTTTGCCTTCTTCAGACGACGCAACTGATTATGCTGTTCACTCAGTCGCTTAATCGTCGGAAGGAGCACATTGCGGAGTGCGCTGTGAGAACTCTCGAAATGATCTCCACGGCTTGTGCTCTCCTTGAGCTTTGTGGCAAGATGCTCCGTATGAACAGCTTGGCTGTCCATCACGGCGTTTCCCGCCCTCATCTGGAGGCTAAGGTTCGCCTCCGCGGGGTTGTACCTTGGCCCACTCGAGTCCGTTGCCTCCAGGTACCTCTCTTCCCACACATGCTGATCCCGTCCCTCCACCGTAACGAGCGCGTATGGAGTGCCCTCCATAGCCTGCACGTGTAGTTGGCAGAAGCGTGACATAGTGTCACGGGCTGCCACTTGCCACATCCCTTCCGGTTGTCTTCCTCTCACTGTGACGGTGAATGGCACCCAACCGGGTGGTGTAGGTCCTGCAGGGACCTCGACATGGATCGTCCATGTCTTGTCCCCCTCTTCACCTTCTTCCTTGGCGAAGTATTGCGGCATCTGGTCGTACCCGAAATATTGGAGCATTTGCCACAATGCTTCCGGGTAGCCGCTACGGTGAGAACAGTGGGACATCACCCACCCGTTCTCCAACTGTTTATCTGCTGTCATCAGTAAAAATATATTTGAGAAATGTCAAATATTTATTTAAACAGTAAACCACTGAGTTATAACATAAGACATGTCATTGAACCCATAAAAGTTGGAAACATAGTTCAAATTTTTGACAAATTTGACTGCTGATCTGCTGTTCCCATGACAGCCCTGACCAGTTTCCATTTCAACCTGATTTAGGCCATGCGAGAAGCAAAACTAGTTCTGGAGCTCAACATCAAAGTTAAAGCTAACTTCAATAGATTTCCAGAAAGTATTTTCTTGGCCTAAGGTATGTCCTGGTTCAAAAGTTATGAGATGTCAAAATTAACAGAATTTCTGGAGAAAATTGGACAGCACCTCCCTGCTATAGGTACTGATTTGATCCAAGAATCTCAGTTCATTCTGTTCCTAATCTGACAAAATTTTCTGTTACAAAGTTGTAACCTATCTCATAAGCTTTCCAGAACTACCTCATTTTATATTTTTGGATTTTTATGCAGGAAGTTATACTCAATTTACAGAGAGTTTACAGAGAGTCTTTGCTCTGCCCTGTTTTCTGGAAAGTTTCAACTCTACTGCCTTTTTCGATTTGTTAAGGGATGAAACACCTCTGGAACTCAACAGAAAAGTTGTAAAGATCTTCCAAAGCTTTCCATAAATGTATCATATGACCCCTAACCTCGAAAGAACTCAACCTCTAACCTCTGATTAACTTCAGCCTTAATTCAGCTGAAACAGAGTGCTCTGTCCTTAACAACCTATAAGTTGAAAACTTGTTAACTTTGAATATCCTGTTCAAGAGAAGGAGTTACATCAAGTTTTACTATTTTGGATCAAAACCTTCAAGTTTTAAATGAAGTTGTCCATTTAGTTGGGTGTGACGTCGATGCGTCACCAGATTATGTCGGTACTACGTCCTCACAAAGAAAAACCTATACCGGACTTAGCCGGCTTCGTTATTTCAGTGGCACTAAACGTCACTCGCACACGGATGCTACACGTCTACCGTTTCATGGTCAGGCTACCTGCAGAAACTCAAACAATCATCAGACTCAGCTGCACACCGAGCCCGGAATCCACACAGTTTGTACACCCGGCCGTCATCACTCGCCCGGATGTTCTCAAGCCAAACACGCCTTGAGTTACGTGTTCACGTTTCAGACCACGTGACGGGGTCTCCCAAGTTGCACCACGCACGCCCGGGACAGACGTTGCTCGAATACCCCAAACGACATGAAGAGTCATAGAGGATATCAAAGCGAGTCGGGTTACCTGCCACCCGTGGGGCTCCACCCTTCAGCTGGTGCGCACTGGTGGACAGCGCTTACGTGCACCCCCCAAGACATGAACGTCCCGAGATGCACAATTTTCTGACATAATCAAATAGGTTAATATGCCAGTTTCTATATGCTAATAACATCCTTATACAGGCTACTAACTCGTTCCTCACTGGATTTTTGAAAAAGGTGACCTTTGTAGCGCGTTAAACCTCAAGCGAGCTCTGATACCAACGCTGACACGACCCCAAGGTCCTGTCGAGCCAGGATCACGCTGAGGGGTGCTGAGTTGCACAGAACCGTATAACACACGTCAAAGGTACAAAGCGGAAGCGGAAATTTACATAAACAAGTTATGAACATGTTTACATCAAAATAAGTTCAGTCTACACTCGCGGGCGTATACTAAGCATCAAGTGCACGTTCAGCCCTTGAACGTGTCCTTGCTAGCACACACGCACACTAACTCTACGGCGTGCACGACTCCCACTCAACGGGGTTCCCCTCCTGGGGTTCCGTCTCCTCTCCGGGAGTCCCTTCCTCATAGAACCCTGCAAAAGCTTCAAACACAAGCAGTGAACACGAAGGCTCAGCAAGTCTGACCCGTCTCACCTAAACATGGAACTTCTAAATGAGGGGTGCTGGGTTACATGAGGTAAAAATCATTTGCAAGGACTCGCCTAATTAGTACAACCTTACTTTCAAGTTTTAGCAGCAGGTTGTGGAGAACCTTACGCGAAGGCACATGAGAGAGCCGCAATCAAACAAGAAACACATTTCTCTCATGTACTTTGCCCAAAGTTGAAAAGAACTTTAGTTAGCTCTAAACTACAGCAATTCATTAGCAATCAAGTCCATCTTTCAATCCGCAACATTTTAACATGTAACTAGCCTGTTCTTTCTACGTCACGGTACAATGAACAAGTGGTACTCACTGACCGCGAGGGACGGCGATTATAATCGATTTACACCTGCAGGGTTACCCGAACAACCCGTCACGTACGCCCGTACTCGATGTTGCCTTCAACAACCATCACGGACGCCGTACGCAACCACCTTTCACCTGTCAGCCAAATATTGAACCGGTCCCATCGTCCCGAGCAAGAGGTCTCTGCACGCGCATCTCTGTGCCGCCAGCCGATTTACACCTCGAGCTCTCAACCTACCCTCTGAACGACGGGCAATGCCTCAATACCCAGCTACCCGAGTTACATCAGTTTCCCGGTTCCCATATAGCCGGTAGGTCTTCGGTACTGTTCTAGCTTGTTCAACAGGCCCGCACACGGCTCGGTCCTCAATCGACAAAAGTGGAGCTATAGCATACAGGCCCCAAAGTCCTGCTGCCCTTACCCTCCACTCGGTCTCATTTTCTTGCCATGTGTTTCATGTGCTATCACTACCCGAGTCGAGTGCCTCTAGCCTATGCTCGCGAGTAGTTCCAACTACTCGACTTGTACCGAATCCTACTCTATCCTAGCAATGCAGTAGCTAACGGGGTTTGCAATCCTAAACCCAACCCATGGTTCTCTTGGCTATGCAGTAGGGCTTCCAAACAAGACTCTAATGCAAAGAATAAAGGAAACAAGTATCTGCTCAAAACAATAAAAATTTGTGAAAAGGTTAATGCAAACCGTAGCTTGCCTTGCTGCTCTTGGTCGTAGGCTAGCTGTTCCTCCGGAGTAACGAAGTCTAGGACTTCGGGTTCCTCCTCGACCTTAGCGACTACATGATAGATGTAATACATGTATTAATTTAAATGCAGTTGTATTTACTTTTAAAGTTGTGAAATCTATAATTCTCACTAGACAGACCTAATGACTGTGAAACTTTTACTGGGGCTTGGTTACAACCTAAACAGAGTTTTGGTCAAGTTTTAGTTGCAGCAAAGCTCATTTGAGCCCTCCACAATTAATTATGTCCTTGACCTTAATTGGAACTCTTAGGGTGCTCTAAGGATTTTCATGAAACAAACTATGACTTTCTGAAAACTAGATTTTCAGAGGGTTCTAATGGAGTTGGTCTCACTTAATTTGAAGGTTCCTAGCTAAAGATATGAGCTAAACAATTTCAGAGAAAATTCTGAAAATGTTTCTGAACGTTTTCTATTTTCTCTGGAACAGTTTCACTAATCACACCATTAGGTGGATTGAATGAGCTCAAATGGGTCTGAAATTTTTATGGTACTTCAGGGATATTTTGGTGAACATCCCAGCAAAATTTCAGGATTTTCCTCAAAAGGATTCTCCAGTTAAAATTCCAAACAGTTTAAACTTTGAGGAATTAATTCTGGAGAATTAAGGTATTTCATGAAGTGAAACTTGATTTGCTGGAAAGTGCTCAGAAAGCTGAATCCAGCAAAGTTTGGTTCACTTAATTTGGAGCTTCCTAGCCAAAGTTATGAGGATTTGAAGTTTGAAGAAAATCTGAAAATCGGGGAAAAGTTTAAACTCGCGCGTGGGCCCAGGGGACACGCGTCACACGCTGAGGCGACAGCGCACCGCGGCCCACAAGGATTTTGCACGCCAGCACACCCGATCCCGGCCGCAGCCCGATCCCGATTCAAAATATAGGCCGCTGACAGCTGGGGTCCACCCCCTTCTTCAACCTCGCGACGCCCGCGCTCTGCCGCCGAGGGACCTCGCCGGAGAGCTCGCCACCGGCTTCTGTACAGCTCCAAACTTCACGATTTTGGCTGCCCCTACCTACTTTCACTCGGGGAACAGGATTCCGGGGTCAGCTGCTCATGACAATGGCCGGTGCATGGTCGGCGACGAGCCGCCACCTCGGAAGGACTTCGGCCATGTCGGCTGACTACCCTAGCACCTCAACTACTCGAGGTACCGGTCGGGAAGCATCAGTGGACCTTAGGGAAGGTCGACATGAGCTCGAGGCAGCTCGGGGAAGGCCCGAAGTAGGTCCTCACCATGCGCCCGATGCCTCCTGTTTACTCCGCCATTGGTAAACCTCGAATTACGCCGGGTACAGAGGTTCTCCGGCCAAGGGTTGTGAAGGCAACTTGTGCGTTACCGTGTCTAGTTTGTGTGAGAGCGGATTGAGGACCTCTAATCCTTTCTAGAGTATGAATTCGACAGAATCGCACCCGAGGATCGTGCTGCACACAGAAAGGGGAAAATTGGAAATTCGCCGCCGGTGAGCAACCACTCGAGCTGTGGCTCGGGGGTGAGCAGCACCGGTCACCAGCGCGTCCAAGGGTGCCTTGGTTCGGGCATGACAACGCCCTGGCTGGGCTGTCCACGGAAGCCCGAGGTGCGGTGGTTGTAAGTCACCGAAGTGATCTTTCGGGATAGCCGATATCAATCGGTTTCAGCTGAATTCTAGCAATGGGGAAGACGGAGGAAGGTCTCTAGTACCTTGCCGTGGTTCTGTAGGGGACTGAGGGAGCTGTGATCGGCGTTCTCCGATCGATTCCGAGCTGCGGAAAACTTCGAACGGCGCTGGATTCTTGCGGGGAAGAACGGCGATGCCTCGGCCGAGGAGGGGGCAGGTGCCTTAAGAAGGCTCTGCACCGCCTCACGCCCGCGCGTGGGCAAGCAGCTGCTGGCGCGGCGGCTGCCCTCGGTGGAGATCGGAGCGGCGGCTCGGCGACCCGAGTGAGAAAAGTCTAGGTCGGTTGATTCTTCTCTGTGGCTGACATGTGGGACCCACCCGGGGTTTTAACCTCTGAAATTCACTCCTAATCACTGTTGTAAACAGTGAGCCCCAAAATAACCCTGGGTATTCAAATTATTCACCCATGAGCCATTTGAATTGAGTAGAATTCAAATTGGGTTTGGTTTGAATGAATTTCAGCACAAGTTCATTTTGAAATTCAAATAAAGTTTGAATTTCCCCCACTTAGCTCATGTCAAGATCAACTCCTAATGGAGTGAAAATTGGTGTGTGGGCTCACAAAAATGTGCTGAGTGAGAATATACCTCCCACTTTTAAATTCATGGGATAAAAATAGTTTGAATTTGAATATGGTTTCAAACTGCCCCCTTTCTAGCTATACCCAAAATGACATCAAAAAGGTTTGGAATTTGGGTGAGACTTGGCATGGACATCCTTAGCAATGTCTAGGAGTTTTCATATGTCCAGCCCCCTTATATCACATGTGTGAAATACCACTTTGGCAATGTGTGAGTTTGTTCTCTAATGAGCATGTTGATAATTGTTACTTGCTCTTCATTTGTGTTCATCATCCTTCCTCAAATAAGGTGTGTGGTGTGGTGATGAACACTGCAAATGTGTGTCAAAAACTGAGGCCCTTACACTCTTGGCCATATACCGACGGTTGTGTACTGGTATAATGGAGGTTCTACAGTCGCCGACGGGTGACGAAATCACAAACTTGTGGGTAAAGTGGTGCCACCTCTGCAGAGTGTAAAACTATCATGATAGCCGTGCTTCCGGTCACAGGCACCTGGCCAAGTCACATGATTAGAGGGAAATTTTGGGATGGATGTTCGGTATGGTTATGGTATGGTCATTGGGATTGGTTTTGGGACTGTTGAGTCATGACAATGAGTTTGGTTTTAGTTATATGAACATGTGATGGCTATGAATATTTATGAGCATGAGATGAACTTGAGAAAGATTAATGGTTGGTTGAGACATGATAAATGGTGAATTATGATGAAGGAAAGTTGCTGATATAACGTGGTTATGATGGGATTAAACTCACACAGAAGTAGTTGCTGTTTTTATCATGTTTGTGAAATAAAATTTGCTTGCTGCAATGAGCCTTTTTATTCCTACCTTGTTGTAAGCTACATGTCATACTTTTCCCGCACTTGCTGAGTACGACATGTACTCACCCTTGCATTATCACATAAACATCAGCTACAGGAGAAGAGTACTTCAAGGATCATGTGGAGTACTAGGCGTGTGAACTACCGTCAACTTGCCTGTGGAGTGAAGATGGAACCGCTGCTGTTTAGTTGTTTCCGCTATCGTTTAGAGACTTCCGCTGCAAGAATAAGTTAGAGATTCATGAGTGAGACAATTAGTCGATGTAATAAAGTACTTAAACAATATTTATTCATGGTTATATTCTGAATTCAGTTTGTGGATTACATGTGTATGTGTGATGAACGTCCTGGGCACACATATGCATTAGCTCAGTTCCGTGTTTTACGAGACTGGGTGTCAAAGGTTGGTATCAGAGCCACGTTGACCGTAGGACACTAGCCTAGGTAGAATGGACACTCTAAAACACATAGGCACACCCCTCTAAACTGCTATTTTCGAAAATTTGCTTGCTGCTGCACTTTTGTTGCCAATTCAGCCACCGCAAAGTGCTATTTTCAGGCCCTCTTCTCTCTTCTTTTGGACAACAACACCTTTGCTTTCTTGCTTCATAGCTTCTGAAGTTTTGAAGTATTTTCTTCCTTCTTTAAAGTTTTTCATGTCCTATTTATAGATGCCGGTGATCAGGAGCACAACACGCATAAGTACTCGTTCACCACCACGTGGGAGTGCACTTAACCCCATCGAGATGTCCAATGGACCACCCCGTCACATGACGGGAACAGCACCAGTTCACATGATTAAGTTTAGGATTTCCATTCAATAAGCTGAAATAGAAACGTTTAAATCGTAGTGGCGTGAATAGGAGTGGTGTGTTGAACTTTTGTGATGATTGCTTGTGTTTGTGTGTTGTTGTGAGTTATGGGACGCTTCGGCGAATATCCACATCCACACATAGTAGAGAGATGTGAGGTGCTTCGGCATGTGTTCACATCCTCACATAGGCTGAAATTAATGAAAGAAGATATTTAGTTCATACACCTTGATGCATATAGTTGGGGGTTCAATCTAAACTTCTCTATTCTACCCAACTCTCTCTCACAGATGTTGAGGGAAAATGCCAGCCGTCAAAGGAGGAACGTTCGTGGCAACCACAAACCACAAGAGGATGGCAACGTTGAAGTTTCTGAAAATGCCAACCCCGGGGCTGGTGCAAACAACCTTCAACGGTTGATGGCTATGCAGAACCAGCTCATGCAAACCATGATACAAACTTTGGGACAGCTGCAAGCCAACAACCACAACAATCCTAACCCCGTTCCTGCACCCCCACCATCACCACCGCCACCACCGCCGGATCACAACAGATTGGGAGAGTTCATGAGGACTCGACCGCCTACTTTTGCACAAGCTAATGATCCCATGGAGGCTGATGGTTGGTTGAAATCCATGGAGAAGAAGCTTGCTATTGTTCAGTGCAATGATCGGGAGAATGTTCTCTTCGCATCACACCAACTTATGGGAGCAGCCGCTGACTGGTGGGACACTCTTCGCAATGCTCATGACAACCAGGAGACTATCACTTGGGCGCAATTCAAGGAGAGTTTCCGCTCTCATTACATCCCTGCCGGAGTCATGATGCTTAAAAGGTAGAGTTCGAAGGTCTCCGCCAAGGAAAGAAGAGCGTGAATGAGTACCTCAACAAGTTCACGCAGCTGTCAAGGTATGCTCCCGAAGACGTCAACTCAGATCAGAGAAAGCAATACTTGTTCATGAGAGGACTGAACAGTGAGATCCAAGTTCAGCTGCTCAACAATGATTATGCAAATTTCCAGAAGCTCCTTGACAAAGCTATAGTGGTTGAGAGCAAGATCCGTGAGATCGAGCAAGAGGGCAAGAGGAAGATGCCATACCAAGGACAGCCACAAGGGAGCAATGCACGTCCCCGTTTCATGCCACCAGCTGCACCACAGTATGGCTCGTCCGCTTCTATTTTCCGCCCTGCAAATCCACCTCGCCCTAATCAGCCACCGCAGCAACGTCCTGCTATGCAAGTACCTTGTATGCCTTTGCCTCCTGCGCCCCATCCCAACATGGACACCTATGCTCAAAACCAGCCTCGCCCCAACATTTCTGCTGTTATGGGCAGCAAAGCATGTTTTTCATGCGGAGAGGCGGGACACTTTGCAAGCCAGTGCCCGAAGAAAGGCCTTGGACAGCCGAGCAACGCACCAAAACAGAACCCACGGTCGAATGGAGGAGCTACACAAGGTAACCGTGGCCAGTAGAATTATGCTCGGGGCAATGTGAATCATGTCTCCGCTGAGGAAGCACGACAAGCTGAGGACGTCATGATTGGTATGTTCCTTGTCAACTCCAACCCAGCCACTGTTTTATTTGATTCCGGAGCATCGCCTCGTTCATATCATCCAAGTATGTTGCCAAGTATAATCTGCCCATATCACACATGAAACAAACTATGTTGGTTAATTCTCCCGGTGGAGAGATAAGGACTAATATAGTATGTCCGAAAGTAAGCCTTAAAATAAGGGGGGTAGACTTTCTTGCCAATCTTATTGTCTTGGATTCCCAAGGGATTGACATAATACTTGGAATGGACTGGTTAAGCAAGCACAACGGAGTGATTCAATGTGCTGAGAGGAGCGTGCAGTTGACAAATGAGCACGGTACTCGTATTGAGTTCGAGTCAATCCAACCGGCAACCGAGAAGGCAGCGCTCAACCACATCGAAGAAGCGACATTGGAAAGCATTCCGATGGTTCAAGAATATTCAGATGTGTTCCCGGAAGAACTTACAGGTATGCCACCTGACCGGGACATTGAATTTGCCATTGATTTAGTACCCGGAACTGCACCTATAGAAAAGAGACCATATAGGATGCCGGCTAATGAATTAGTGGATCTCAAGAAGCAAATTCAGGAGCAGCTAGAAAAGGGTTTTATACACCCAAGATCGTCACTGTGGGGAGCCCCCGTACTCTTCATGGACAAGAAAGATGGAACTCAAAGGATGTGTGTGGACTATGGGTCTCTCAAAGAGGTCACTTGCTTCCAGTTTTAATCAACTTTTATAGACCTCGCGCAACTTACATCGAGACCCCACCATCAAACAAGAAACGCTTCATCTCGATGTCACTTGCCTGAGGTGAAAGTAACTTTAGTGAACTATCCTAGACTCATACAGACCTTGCGCCATCAACGTCGAGACTCCACAATCAAACAAGAAACGCTTTGTCTCGACGCTTCTAGCCCAAGGTGGAAATTAAATTTAGTGAAGTGTTGATCGTTCCTCATCTCCATTATGAGGATTACCCACGAAGCATATTAAATATCTCCCCGGTTTATTACTACGTCACGACTCAGTGTACAAGTATGCTCACTACCGCGAGCGACGGTGATTGCAATCAAAAACACCCGGCTGACACGACACGTACGCCCGTATTCGACGTTGCACACAGCAACCGTCACTGACGCCGTACGTGACCACCTTTCACACGACACCCAAATGTCGAACCGGTCCCACCGACTGGGATTAAGTCTCTCTACGGCAAACCCTCGTAGAGCCGACTTCTCTATCCTTTCAGCATCGGCATCAGACGGTGAGGTATGCCTCGACACCCAGGTTAACATGTTACATCGGTTTCCTGGGTCCCATATAGCCAGTATGCATCCGGTACACAACTCAAACTTGTCCAGCGGGGCCGCACACGAGAACGGGCCTTAATCGACTCAGACATAGACTAGGCTCACAGGACTACGTCCTTGACCTTCCATCCACTGCCCGGTCTCCATTCCCAATTATGAGGATCAATTCCCAACTCTTCCGATTGATCCCCCTTAATCCCATTTCACGAGTAGGAATCTGCCTACTCGAGTTATGCCTCTTTTAATCCACTTTTATTGAGAACAACAGTTATAATTAGTTGATAACCTATCCTACATTAAACTCCAGGGTCTTCTGGGTCATGCATTTGGGGTTTCATACCATCTAGACGTAATGCAATAAATATAATACTAGACGTATGAAGTGAATACAAATAACAACTTGTAAATTTGATGCAAACCGGGGCTTGCCTTTGTTTTGCAGGTGACTTATATATATATGCAGTTAGTGAAGACCACTTGGTGCTTGATCAACCTCTTTTCTCCTTCCTTGATTTCTACTCCGATGACTTCAACTCCTCCACGTAGATACTACACGTGATGAGTATGCATATCGTTTAATTGTGAAGACTTTGCTATAAGTCCTAATAACAAGTTTTCGAAAACTGGAACTCTGTTTAAGAATTTAAAATGACACTGGTGCTAGTGGTTTAGGTTTGGATCTAAGCATATGATTAAAGGCTAAGTGGTTTTCCCCCTCTTCTATATTGATCACTTAAGGAGGTTAAAAGGAACAGGGGTGATCCAGGGCTCCAATGGATCTGAGGATTTTTATGTGTGTTCCTTGTCACAAGAAAACACTCTGGACCAAAATTTAGCACTTTTTATTGAGTGGTTTGTTCAGAATAATTTTCCAAGCAATTAAGCAATGAAGAATTAATTCTGAGATCACACCCATGTTCATGCAAAAATTGGTGAACTACAATTTCCATTATAGCTCATAAAGTTTGCATGAATTTTCCTAGTATTTTTGGAGCTAAAGAATGGCTAGAACTGAATTTCCAAGTTTTGGAAATTCTCTGAAATTGTTTTCTGTATTCATTTGAATACAGAAACTTAAAATCAGAATTAACCTAACTAAATCAACTCCAAATGAGTTGAGAATGTTACAGGTGTTCACTAATACCCTATAGACTATTCTGGCAAAATTTGAGGATCTTTGGATTAACCAAACTCCCTCTAAAAATTCTTTTGCTAGAAAGCTTTAAAGAATTTTACAGAATTAAATAAAGGGTTTCATACAAATTGGGTTCTACATTTGGATAGTACTCTATCAGAGGAATCCAACAAAATTTGTTTCACAATTTTTGGATTCTCCTACCCAAAGTTGTAGCTATTCAAAGTTTGAACTGAAAACTGAAATTCCCCAAAATGTTCAATTACTGGCTGTGGGTCCGGGGACAGGTGTCACGCGTCGGGGCAAGCCACACGAGGCTACAGGGTATTTCCCGTGCCACCACACCAGATCCCTGCGCCACAGCCGATCAAAGATTTGAAAAACCATCGCTGACGGGCGGGACCCACCGCGTCGTCTTCTACCTCCGGTCCCCGCGCCCGCGCGCCGCCGTGCTCGCCGGAGTTCGACGGATCCCAGCCTCCCGGCCATCCCCCGAGCTCTCCCTCGCCGCTAGGGCCTTATTTCATGTGCTGAACACGATGGAACCCTCTTCCCCGGCCGGCGATGGCTCTAACCTAGCTGGCCACGGCGCGGCGGCTCTGGACGGGTTCGGCAACGTCGCCCGGTCATCCTAGCCTGCCCAGACCTCGGTGGAACGGCACTACAGCACCAGTGGACGCCAGGGAGGATCGTCCGGGTGGTGAAGCAGCCTGCAAATGGCCCTAACCTAGTTCTCATCGGGAGCCCGAACCGCCCCACCATAACCGCCGTGGAAAAAGTGTGAAATACGTCGTGCACAATGGTTTTCAGGCATTGGTCGCAAAAGGGCAAAAGATCGCCGGCTAGCCCAGCTCGTGTGTGCAAGATTTGATGGCCTAAGAGTGAGAAGGACAATCGAATTTGGTATTACCGTATCAGAAGGTCGGATGGTGCCCGACGGCGATCTTTTCCCAAATTCGAGCCCGGTAGATCATCTCATGGCTTGAGCTTCGGGGATGAGCATCAGGGGCTCCCAGCGCATCCGAGGGCGCTCTAGCTTGGGCCGGAGAAGCTCTCGGTGGGGCTGTCCACGTGAGACCCGCTCAGTTTTCCCGATGGTGAGCCTCGGTGCCCGGTGAAATTCGTCAAATTGTGATCAAACGATGCGGCAACGCCACGGAGTAGAGCGATGGGTCGCCAGAGCACACGCTGGCGCTCACTTCTTCCGTGGATCACTCGGGCAGTGGAGTGGGCGATGCGGTTTGCAACAGACAGAACGAGAAACGGCGCCGGGAGGTCCCTGTTGTGCGCGCGAGAGTGGGAACCGAGGACAACGCGCGAGCTGCATGATAAGTAGGGGGGAAACAGCTCGCCAGCACAGAGGTCACGAGCGAGAGGTGGCGTCGGCCTTGCCCCGGTGTCGCACGGTGAGAAAGACCGAGGCGGTCTCGGTGGCGCGATGACTTCGCGAGGAGGAGAAAAACAGAGACCATGCACCGCCTGAGCTGAAGATCTTTTGCACACTCATTTCCCCCAATGACATGTGGGCCCCACAATTCAGTACCTCTTTTCCTCAAAATATCTCCAAAGTTTGACAATTATCCAACCCAATTGTTGGAAAATTGGAAACTGAGCTCATTTGACAAGTTTGGACAAATTCCATGCAAATTCAAATGTTCAATTGAATTCTTTGCACATTTGACTCCCTTTGGAAAAATGAGCAGCAAATCTTTTCAAAAATTAATGACACTTTGCCTCCCCACTAATTTGGACCTAAGGAATTCAAATATGCCACTTGATCCTTGTGTTAGCTGCTGCAAACAATAGTTTGGACACAACAGTTTTGAATTTCTCATTGTGTCCTTCCCTCACTTGGAGTTTGAATTTACCTTTAGTCCATCTCTGATTTTTAAACCCTTCCATTGCACTTGAGCTCTTCAATTCTGTGGTTTTAATCCACATTAGGTCCATCCATGCAATAGCCCTAAGTTTGTTTAGAAGAATCTCACCTATGTTATCATATGTGGGAAAAAGTTTCAACTAAGCCCCTTTTTCATACACATGACTCTATTATTTGTGCAAACTCATGTTTCTTTGTATTCACATTTTTGGGACCTTTACAACCCTCCCCCCTTAAAAGAATCTCGTCCCGAGATTACAAAAGAAAGATGAGGCGGAAGGTAATTACAACAACTACGACAAAAGTTCCGGATAGTTCTTGTGGAGGAAATCTTCACTCTCCCAAGTCGCTTCTTCCGGTGTGTGATTACTCCACAGGACTTTGTAAAATTTCAAAGCCCGATTTTGAGTGATCCGGCTCTTCTCATCGATAATCTTGATAGGCTTCTCGGCATAGGTGAGGTCCGGTTGCAATATTTCCATGTCTTCTGAAAGGATGTCCGTCGGTTTGTTCAAACACTTTCTCAAGTGTGAGACATGGAAGATGTCGTGGATGCCCGATAGGGATGGCGGCAGCTCCAAACGGTAGGCTACCGGCCCACACCGTTCTGTAATAAGGAACGGACCCACAAAGCGAGGAGCTAGCTTTCCCTTGACACCGAATCGATGAATTCCCTTCATCGGGGATACTCGGAGATAGACGTGATCTCCGACTTCAAAACACAAGGGTCGGCGTCGCTGGTCCGCATAGCTTTTCTGGCGAGATTGAGCGGCCCTGAGGTTTTCTTGAATCAGCTGGACCCGCTCTTCGGCATCTTTTACAAGATCAATGCCGAAAATCACCCTTTCGCCCGATTCACACCAATTGAGTGGTGTGCGGCACTTCCTGCCATAAAGTGCTTCGTATGGTGCCATTTTAATACTGGATTGGTAACCATTGTTGTAGGAGAACTCTGCTAATGGCAAATGGTTATCCCAGTTCTTTCCATGATCTATGGCACATGCCCTCAGCATATCTTCCAAAATCTGGTTCACCCTCTCCGTTTGACCATCCGTCTGAGGGTGGTATGCTGAGCTTCTGATTAACTTTGTTCCCAGAGATTCATGTAGTTGCTCCCAGAAACGAGCAACAAATATTGAACCTCGGTCTGATATAATGGTCTTGGGGACTCCATGCAAGCACACAATTCTGGAGAGATACAACTCTGCATATTGTTTAGTATGGAATCCCGTATTTACTGGGATGAAGTGGGCTGATTTGGTTAAGCGATCAACAATCACCCAAATGGAGTCATGCTTTCTGGACGTGAGAGGCAGTCCGACAATAAAGTCCATGCTGATGTCCTCCCACTTCCATGCTGGAACGTTCAATGGTTGCAGCATTCCCGCTTTCTTTATGTGGTCAGCCTTGACTCACCGACATGTATCACATTCAGATACATATTTGGCAATTTCTCGCTTCATCCGAGTCCACCAAAATTTCGTTTTAAAATCTTGATACATCTTATTGCTCCCTGGATGTATCGAGTACTTGGACATATGAGCTTCGTCCAAGATCTTCTTTCTTAGCTTCAGGTTCCGGGGTACCACGATACGGTCCTTAAACCATAACACGCCTTGATCATCTTCCCGGAAACATTTCATCTTATCCTCTTTAATCCTTGCTCGTATATTCCGCATTCCTCTATCTCTCTTCTGGGCTTGTACAATCTCCTCTCTGATGGTAGGCACAAGAGCAAGGTTATACAACGCCCCATACGGAATCACTCGCAAGCTTGGTTCTTCCTCCTCCTCCGGAACAACTGCCAAATTATTAACGTGGGACTTACGACTGAGTGCATCAGCCACCACGTTAGCTTTGCCCGGATGGTAATGGATCTCGAGCTCATAGTCTTTAATTAATTCCAGCCATCTCCGCTGCCTCATATTAATATCCTTCTGAGTGAATATATATTTGAGGCTCTTATGGTCGGTGTAGAGGTGCACTAAATTTCCAAGTAAGTAGTGCCTCCACATCTTCAACGCAAGCACCACTGCAGCGAGTTCTAGGTAATGAGTGGGGTAGTTCTGCTCGTGGTTGCGGAGTTGACGAGACCCATACGCGATCACGCGTCTATCTTGCATTAAGACGCAGCCAAGTCCAATGCCTGAGGCATCGCAATAAACATCAAATGGCTTTGTTGTATCCGGTTGGGCTAACACCGGTGCCGTTGTGAGATGTTTCTTTAGAGTTTGAAATGCCTCTTCACAGGCCTCTGTCCACACATACTTGCTGCTCTTCTTTAATAACTCCGTCATTGGTTTAGCCACCTTCGAGAAGCTGGGAATAAATCTCCGGTAATAACCCGCTAGTCCTAAGAAACTGCGGATTTGATGAACCGATGTCGGAGACTCCCACTTCAAGACTTGCTCAATTTTTGTTGGATCCACGGCCACACCCTCTGCTGAAATAATGTGGCCTAAAAATGGTACTTTGCTGATCCAAAATTCACACTTGCTGAATTTGGCATACAGCTTATGTTCTCGTAGGCGTTGGAGCACAATATGGAGATGTTTGGTGTGCTCCTCCTCCGATTTGGAGTAAACGAGAATGTCGTCGATGAAAACCACGACGAACTGATCCAACTCTGGCATGAATACAGAATTCATGAGATACATGAAATGTGCGGGTGCATTTGTTAGCCCGAAAGACATGACTAGATACTCATAGAGCCCGTATCTAGTCGAGAAGGCCGTCTTCGGTATATCCTCCGCTCTGATCTTTATTTGATGATAACCAGACCGTAAGTCCATCTTGGAGAATACCTTGGCACCCACTAACTGATCAAATAATATATCGATCCGCGGCAACGGATATTTATTTTTGATCGTCACTGCATTCAGCGGCCGATAATCCACACATAATCGAAGTGACTCATCCTTTTTCTTCACAAAAAGGGCTGAACAGCCCCATGGCGATGAGCTTGGTCGGATGAACCCTTTGTCCATTAAGTCCTTTAGCTGTTCTTTTAGTTCAGCTAATTCCTTCGGAGACATTTTGTACGGCCTCCGAGATATTGGTGTGGTTCCCGGTGCTAACTCGATCTTGAATACCACATCCCTCTCGGGCGGCATCCCTGGAAGATCGTCGGGAAACACATCTGGGTACTCACGGACCACTGGAATATCCTCCAGTTTCGTGGTCACACTGTGGTATACCACTGGATTTTTAGAATCCACGGCTTCAAGTATGATCGTTTGGATACCGTAGATTGGAGAGTCCAAACTAACAATCCGTGGACCAATATCAAGAACCGCCCCGTGATAGTTCATCCACGCCATTCCTAGAATCACGTCGATCTTCTGCCCCTCTAACACAATGAGGGTGGTGGGGTATAAGTTTCCACCTAAGCACAAGGGTGCTTTGATCACTACTTCATTAGCAGCTATATTTCCACCCGGTGAGCGGATAAGGTAGTGATCCTTCGGTGTAGAGGTGGAGAGCTCAGCTTTGCACACAAACATCCTGCTGATGAAATTGTGTGTAGCTCCAGAGTCAAACAGAATTAATACGGGCAGTCCATTGAGGGTGAACATTCCCGCTAGTACAGGTGCCCCATCTGGCACATCCTCTAGAGCTGTATGATAAATGCACCCGGGTTTTGGTGCTGTTCCTTGAAGCTGAGCACGGGGTTGATTCATACCCCGCTTTGGTGTAGTTTCTTTGTGGCGTATCCTTTCTGGACACTTTCTGCTGATGTGACCCAAGTACCCGCACGTGAAGCACGGTTTCTCAGCCGGTTCCTGGTTGCTCTGTGCATGGACATTGGTGGTATTCTGCTGCGGCAAGAACACTTGAGGAGCAGAATAACGTGGCTGCCTATACCGTTGTTGCAGCTGTCCGAAATCAGAGTATTGGGATGATCGACTGGAATATTGCTGGAGTCGTCGAGCCGGCTGCATCAGCTGACAGTTCAAGGTACTGTCTACCATCCGGTATTTCTGAGGAGCACTACTGCTACTCTCCGGTGGTACATGGTTCTTTCTTTTCTCAGCCTGAACTTCCCGCTGAGCATCTTCGACCATGATGGCAGCACTCATCAATTCGTTGAAGTTCTTTCGATCAGTTAAAACGAGTCTCTCTTTTAGCTTGGGATTGAGGCTGCGGAAAAACCATTCACACTTTTGTGCTTCGGTGTTCACATGTTGAGGCGCATACTGCGCCAGCTTGTTGAACACTCGTGAATGCTCGTATGCACCCCTCCCTCCTTGTTTTAAGGCCAGGAACTCCTCGAGTTTCCGCTGAATTATCCCGGACGGAACATGATACACGAGAAATGCCTTCCGGAATTCTGCCCATGTACAGTCATGTCCAGCTGGTAAGGAGGCGAGTTGATTTGCCCACCATGCACTGGCGGACCCGTGAAGTTGTTGCGCCGCGTATAAAACCTTCTGATGTTCGGTGCATTGAAGCAACCCGAACTTAGATTCAATGGTACGGATCCAGCTATCCGCCACCAGAGGATCCTTAGATTCAATGAAAACCGGTGGTTGAGTTGCCAAGAACTCAACATAGGAATTCAGTTGCGGTTGGCGCAAGTCTTCGTCTTGACATCCCCCTGGACGGGATGTATTCATCACTAGGGTGCGGAGCAAGTCGGTTCGCTCATCGCTTGCACCCGTCATGGCAGCCAGAATGTCCGCCATTGTGACCGTGGGTGAAGGTCCTGGTGAAGGCTGCTGTTGCGGAGCTCGCTGCTCCCGCTGTGTAGGGTTATCACCACCACCACCACTGGAACCACCCACCTCACTCATGGAACGAGTTCGCACCATTCTGCAATTGCACGAGTTCATTATCAGTTCAACACTATCATTTGATTTATTCCATAAACAAAGTAGTGCAACACTGATAATGAAACCTCCACATGCAAGCAAAATGGTTTAAGTGCAAACTGATGTATCCAACAGCAAGGATTTACAAGCCGACTGATTGGTCTTCAAACAGATCCGATTCTGATCCAGTTAAAAGCACTCTCGTAACTCAAGTCGAATATCAACGTTAAAGTTAACTTTAATATCTTTCCAACGAGTATCCAAAGGCCTCCTAGGGATGTTTCTACAGGAAGTTATGGCTTAAAAACAGAAAGGTTCAGAGAGGCTTTGTTACTGTCCTGGTTCTGAACAGTTTGCCTTCAACTGAACTTTTCACCAACTTAATCTGTAATTTTGCTCTGGAGGTCTACAAGAAAGTTGTAGAGCACTTGAAAATCTCTCGAGAACTGTATCATACACCTTAATTGGTTAAATCTACTCAGAGTTATGCTCTGTAAAAATCCAGCAAGAATTTCTGCTAGAAACAGAGCACTCTGTTTTTGAAATCTTTGAAACCTAGACACTCTCTCATTTGAATCTTAGTTCAAAATAAGAGTTCAGTAACTAATATTTGTTTCAAACTTCCATTTTTAGTAGAAAGTTAGCTCATGACTCATTTCTTCATAGGGAAGAGGTTATTAGGTGTGGTACGGTGTCGATGCACCGTAAGAACAATGTCCGTACTACGTTGTCTCTCCAAAAGAAAATCCTAAACCGGATTATACCGGTATATACGTATAATCAGTGGCATTAAACGGTCTCTCGCACACGTGTACTACCCGGGATACTACGTGGTTGGTACCTGCAGAAGAACACTCAATGGTGGTGCACTCAAAGTTTTTCTCATTTCAGGCAGTTCTATAATTGAAAATAAATACAAACGCCCGTATCATTATCATACGGCCGTCCTTGAGTTAAGTCACGTCTCAAGGTACGCGATCGTGTTTCAACACCACACGACGGGGAACCCGAATATGTCATGAACGGGTCGTCACGGTTGGGAATGTTATCAACCCAACGGATACCACCTACTGCCCTGCAGGGCACGCCGATGGCAAGCGCTGCGTATGTCCTCCTGGGCTACTTCCAGACGAACACACTCTCGCGTTACTGACCACGTGATGGGGTCTCCACTTACTTGCCTAATGCACGCTAGGGATCAGCGTTCCATATGAACTCAGGAACATGAAGAGTTCAAGAGTTTCATATTAACGTCTCACACCAAGCTGTGAGACCTATCCCTGAACCACTTTCCTCGTCAGGGGAGCTAACCGAAATTGATCCGCTTTCGGTGGCGTTCCTTACCATTCTTACCAGAACGTAGGTGCGTCGTTACAGAATCAAAATTCAGAATTATAACACATAAGTTAGTTCTGCCACTTTAAGTAACTATACTACTATAGTCCTTATGTGGGCCTAATATCGTTTCCTCACCGTATCCTAAGTTTTTGTTGTAATACAATCCTTATTCCGTGTGCTATTACCAATGCGGCTCTGATACCACGCTGTGAGGACCCCGCCGTCCCGATCACTCACGGGGACGGGATACCTCGCCCGGGAATCGCATTGGGTGGTGCCGTGCGATGCGGCACCCAACAGCACACATAATAAAGCATCATATTACATAAATCAAGCGGAAACTTACAAAGTTTTGAGTTTACAAATACTTCTCAAAATAAACTACCACGCTGTGAGGACCCCGCCGTCCCGATCACTCACGGGGACGGGATACCTCGCCCGGGAATCGCATTGGGTGGTGCCGTGCGATGCGGCACCCAACAGCACACATAATAAAGCATCATATTACATAAATCAAGCGGAAACTTACAAAGTTTTGAGTTTACAAATACTTCTCAAAATAAACTACAGCGGAAGACTATTACAACTCACGACTCATATCTATGCTAAGCAACAGAGAAGGTGTCCAGCCCGCGGAACCTTCTCACTAGCAACACTATCACAGCAGCAGCGGCAGGGGTTGCCCTGAGTTCACCACTCGGAGAGTTCCGAATCTCCTTAGGCACCCGTACATCTCAGCGTACAGTTATTTCCTGCAAAACAACTTGTGCAGTATCGGTGAGCACGAAGCTCAGCAAGACTGATCCGTCACCCTAGTCATGAAACTCTATATGGTGGAAATAGAGGGCTGATGATAGCATTTTTCATAAACGATGAACTTGAGCTAAAGGAGAGTCCTTGCTTCCAGTTTTAATCAACTTTTATAGACCTCGCGCAACTTACATCGAGACCCCACCATCAAACAAGAAACGCTTCATCTCGATGTCACTTGCCTGAGGTGAAAGTAACTTTAGTGAACTATCCTAGACTCATACAGACCTTGCGCCATCAACGTCGAGACTCCCCAATCAAACAAGAAACGCTTTGTCTCGACGCTTCTAGCCCAAGGTGGAAATTAAATTTAGTGAAGTGTTGATCGTTCCTCATCTCCATTATGAGGATTACCCACGAAGCATATTAAATATCTCCCCGGTTTATTACTACGTCACGACTCAGTGTACAAGTATGCTCACTACCGCGAGCGACGGTGATTGCAATCAAAAACACCCGGCTGACACGACACGTACGCCCGTATTCGACGTTGCACACAGCAACCGTCACTGACGCCGTACGTGACCACCTTTCACACGACACCCAAATGTCGAACCGGTCCCACCGACTGGGATTAAGTCTCTCTACGGCAAACCCTCGTAGAGCCGACTTCTCTATCCTTTCAGCATCGGCATCAGACGGTGAGGTATGCCTCGACACCCAGGTTAACATGTTACATCGGTTTCCTGGGTCCCATATAGCCAGTATGCATCCGGTACACAACTCAAACTTGTCCAGCGGGGCCGCACACGAGAACGGGCCTTAATCGACTCAGACATAGACTAGGCTCACAGGACTACGTCCTTGACCTTCCATCCACTGCCCGGTCTCCATTTCCAATTATGAGGATCAATTCCCAACTCTTCCGATTGATCCCCCTTAATCTCATTTCATGAGTAGGAATCTGCCTACTCGAGTTATGCCTCTTTTAATCCACTTTTATTGAGAACAACAGTTATAATTAGTTGATAACCTATCCTACATTAAACTCCAGGGTCTTCTGGGTCATGCATTTGGGGTTTCATACCATCTAGACGTAATGCAATAAATATAATACTAGACGTATGAAGTGAATACAAATAACAACTTGTAAATTTGATGCAAACCGGGGCTTGCCTTTGTTTTGCAGGTGACTTATATATATATGCAGTTAGTGAAGACCACTTGGTGCTTGATCAACCTCTTTTCTCCTTCCTTGATTTCTACTCCGATGACTTCAACTCCTCCACGTAGATACTACACGTGATGAGTATGCATATCGTTTAATTGTGAAGACTTTGCTATAAGTCCTAATAACAAGTTTTCGAAAACTGGAACTCTATTTAAGAATTTAAAATGACACTGGTGCTAGTGGTTTAGGTTTGGATCTAAGCATATGATTAAAGGCTAAGTGGTTTTCCCCCTCTTCTATATTGATCACTTAAGGAGGTTAAAAGGAACAGGGGTGATCCAGGGCTCCAATGGATCTGAGTATTTTTATGTGTGTTCCTTGTCACAAGAAAACACTCTGGACCAAAATTTAGCACTTTTTATTGAGTGGTTTGTTCAGAATAATTTTCCAAGAAATTAAGCAATGAAGAATTAATTCTGAGATCACACCCATGTTCATGCAAAAATTGGTGAACTACAATTTCCATTATAGCTCATAAAGTTTGCATGAATTTTCCTAGTATTTTTGGAGCTAAAGAATGGCTAGAACTGAATTTCCAAGTTTTGGAAATTCTCTGAAATTGTTTTCTGTATTCATTTGAATACAGAAACTTAAAATCATAATTAACCTAACTAAATCAACTCCAAATGAGTTGAGAATTTTACAGGTGTTCACTAATACCCTATAGACTATTCTGGCAAAATTTGAGGATCTTTGGATTAACCAAACTCCCTCTAAAAATTCTTTTGCAAGAAAGCTTTAAAGAATTTTACAGAATTAAATAAAGGGTTTCATACAAATTGGGTTCTACATTTGGATAGTACTCTATCAGAGGAATCCAACAAAATTTGTTTCACAATTTTTGGATTCTCCTGCCCAAAGTTGTAGCTATTCAAAGTTTGAACTGAAAACTGAAATTCCCCAAAATGTTCAAATACTGGCTGTGGGTCCGGGGACAGGTGTCACGCGTCGGGGCAAGCCACACGAGGCTACAGGATATTTCCCGCGCCACCACACCAGATCCCTGCGCCACAGCCGATCAAAGATTTGAAAAACCGTCGCTGACGGGCGGGACCCACCGCGTCGTCTTCTACCTCCGGCCCCCGCGCCCGCGCGCCGCCGTGCTCGCCGGAGTTCGACGGATCCCAGCCTCCCGGCCATCCCCCGAGCTCTCCCTCGCCGCTAGGGCCTTATTTCACGTGCTGAACACGATGGAACCCTCTTCCCCGGCCGGCGATGGCTCTAACCTAGCTGGCCACGGCGCGGCGGCTCTGGACAGGTTCGGCAACGTCGCCCGGTCATCCTAGCCTGCCCAGACCTCGGTGGAACGGCACTACAGCACCAGTGGACGCCAGGGAGGATCGTCCGGGTGGTGAAGCAGCCTGCAAATGGCCCTAACCTAGTTCTCATCGGGAGCCCGAACCGCCCCACCATAACCGCCGTGGAAAAAGTGTGAAATACGTCGTGCACAATGGTTTTCAGGCATTGGTCGCAAAAGGGCAAAAGATCGCCGGCTAGCCCAGCTCGTGTGTGCAAGATTTGATGGCCTAAGAGTGAGAGGGACAATCGAATTTGGTATTACCGTATCAGAAGGTCGGATGGTGCCCAACGGCGATCTTTTCCCAAATTCGAGCCCGGTAGATCATCTCATGGCTTGAGCTTCGGGGATGAGCATCAGGGGCTCCCAGCGCATCCGAGGGCGCTCTAGCTCGGGCCGGAGAAGCTCTCGGTGGGGCTGTCCACGTGAGACCCGCTCAGTTTTCCCTATGGTGAGCCTCGGTGCCCGGTGAAATTCGTCAAATTGTGATCAAACGATGCGGCAACACCACGGAGTAGAGCGATGGGTCGCCAGAGCACACGCTGGCGCTCACTTCTTCCGTGGATCACTCGGGCAGTGGAGGGGGTGATGCGGTTTGCAACAGACAGAACGAGAAACGGCGCCGGGAGGTCCCTGTTGTGCGCGCGAGAGTGGGAACCGAGGACAACGCGCGAGCTGCGTGATAAGGAGGGGGGAAACAGCTCGCCAGCACAGAGGTCACGAGGGAGAGGTGGCGTCGGCCTTGCCCCGGTGTCGCACGGTGAGAAAGACCGAGGCGGTCTCGGTGGCGCGATGACTTCGCGAGGAGGAGAAAAACAGAGACCGTGCACCGCCTGAGCTGAAGATCTTTTGCACACTCATTTCCCCCAATGACATGTGGGCCCCACAATTCAGTACCTCTTTTCCTCAAAATATCTCCAAAGTTTGACAATTATCCAACCCAATTGTTGGAAAATTGGAAACTGAGCTCATTTGACAAGTTTGGACAAATTCCATGCAAATTCAAATGTTCAATTGAATTCTTTGCACATTTGACTCCCTTTGGAAAAATGAGCAGCAAATCTTTTCAAAAATTAATGACACTTTGCCTCCCCACTAATTTGGACCTAAGGAATTCAAATATGCCACTTGATCCTTGTGTTAGCTGCTGCAAACAATAGTTTGGACACAACAGTTTTGAATTTCTCATTGTGTCCTTCCCTCACTTGGAGTTTGAATTTATCTTTAGTCCATCTCTGATTTTTAAACCCTTCCATTGCACTTGAGCTCTTCAATTCTGTGGTTTTAATCCACATTAGGTCCATCCATGCAATAGCCCTAAGTTTGTTTAGAAGAATCTCACCTATGTTATCATATGTGGGAAAAAGTTTCAACTAAGCCCCTTTTTCATACACATGACTCTATTATTTGTGCAAACTCATGTTTCTTTGTATTCACATTTTTGGGACCTTTACATCAATGCCCTAGGAAAGGCCTTGGACAGCCGACCAACGCATCAAAACAGAACCCATGGCAGAGTGGAGGAGCTACGCAAGGTAACCGTGGGTAGCAGAACTACGCTCGTGGCAACGTGAATCATGTCTCCGCTGAGGAAGCGCAACAAGCTGAGGACGTCGTGATTGGTATGTTCCTTGCCAACTCCAACCCAGCCACTGTTTTATTTGATTCCGGAGCATCGCATTCATTCATATCATCCAAGTATGTTGCTAAGTATAATCTGCCCATATCACACATGAAACATACTATGTTGGTGAATTCTCCCGGTGGAGAGATGAGGACTAATATAATATGTCTGAATGTAAACCTTAAAATAAGGGGGGTAGACTTTCTTGCCAACCTTATTGTCCTAGATTCCCAAGGGATTGATATAATACTTGGAAGGGATTGGTTAAGCAAGCACAACGGAGTAATCCAATGTGCTGAGAGGAGCGTGCAGTTGACAAATGAGCACGGTACTCGTATTGAGTTCGAGTCAGCCCAACCGGCAACCGAGAATGCAGCGTTGAACCACGTCGAACAAGTAACATTGGAAAGCATTCCGGTGGTTCAAGAATTTTCAGAGGTGTTCCCGGAAGAACTTCCTGGTATGCCACCTGACCGGGACATTGAATTTTCCATTGATTTAGTACCTGGAACTGCACCTATAGTGAAAAGGACATGTAGGATGCCCGTTAATGAACTAGTAGAACTTAAAAAGCAAATTCAGGAGCAGCTACAAAAGGGCTTTATACGCCCAAGCTCGTCACCGTGGAGAGCCCCCGTGCTCTTCGTAGACAAGAAGGATGGGACCCAAAGGATGTGTGTGGATTATAGGTCTCTCAATGAGGTGACGATCAAGAATAAATACCCGCTGCCCCCTATAGAGGACCTGTTCGACCAAATGAAAGGTGCCCAAATTTTCTCCAAGATTGATTTTCGGTCGGGATACTTCCAGCTGAAGATTAAGCCCTCCGACATACCCAAGACTGCATTTCGAACACGGTATGGTTCGTATGAATATACCGTTATGTCTTCTGGGTTAACGAATGCACCTGAGGATCATGTGGAGTACTAGGTGTGTGAACTACCGTCAACTTGCCTGTGGAGTGAAGATGGAACCGCTGCTGTTTAGTTGTTTCCGCTATCGTTTAGAGACTTCCGCTGCAAGAATAAGTTAGAGATTCATGAGTGAGACAATTAGTCGATATAATAAAGTGCTTAAACACTATTTAGTCGTGATTATATTCTGAATTCAGTTTGTGGATTACATGTGTATGTGTGATGAACATCCTGGGCACACATATGCATTAGCTCGGTTCCGTATTTTACGGGACTAGGTGTCACAAGAGTAGATGGGCTTCTCGGCCTGGCTTAGAGCACGGGCTCACGGTGTCCCCGTGACTCCTCCCAGCAGGGAGTAGAGGCTTTGGTACATCCGTCGTGCTTCCGGCCCGATGGGTTCTAGAAGGCTACGAAAAATGGCAGTTGTAGTCGCCATGTTCCGACTCAGGTGTTTGAAATGGGACAGGCTGTTGTGGCAGCTCTCTAAGATCATAAATTATCCCCACAGATGAACACTAGTCTTTTCTGCACACTTTTATCCTCACTCGTGCGCACCCGGGAAGACTTCCAGTCGGTCACCCATCTCTAAATTTCTCCAGGCCAAGCACGCTTAACCCCGAAGTTCATTGCAAGTAGGCTTCCGAAAAAGAAGGTATACCTTGGTAGTATAAGTATTCTATTAATCCTATTAAGCCTTGAGCCAGGATGTCACAATCCACCCCCTAGAAGAGCAACGTCCTCGTCAGTCAATCCCAAGATAGGAGCGTCCCCTATTAGCCACGTCCGTACGTTCAGTACTGGCATACGCATACCGTACATCCTGTTAGAAGGATAAGTACCATACCATGTCCCTCACGGAGGACTCACGCGTCATGCGTATGTACCCACATCCCTGACCCGTACGCTACCATATCCTTCTCACTGACCAGTATGGACCAAAGAAACTGCGAGTGTCAGTTCTGATACCATTTGTGGCAGCTCTCTAGGATCATAGACTATCCCCCATAGACCAACACTAGTCTTTTCTGCGCACTTTTGTCCTCACTCATGCGCATCCGGGAAGACTTCCCGGTCGGTCACCCATCCCTAAATTTCTCCGGGCCAAGCACGCTTAGTGAAAGTGCATCTAGGTCCCCATATGGGTTTTGGAGGATTGATGACGAACAATTAAAACGCTAATGAATTTAAATGAATATATGTGCAGAAAAGTTGGATGACAAGAAGAGATTGAGGGCTTCTCAAAAAGGGAAATGAAGAAAACGGCATAAAGCTACACAATAGAATTGGGTTTTTATCTTTTTGAGTGTAGGAACGCCGCACTATTAAGAGGGACACGACACGCAACAAAAGAAAAGCAAGCTCAATCCCATAAAACAACCCTTAGTATCGAAAAGAGTCATTAGGTCAGAAACCTCGGACAGAGAGATTCAGAAAAGTGCTCTCTGTATTGATTTGGACACGTCCGAAGGTTTCGAAGAAGTATCTTCTGTGTAGATTCAGACATGTCCGAAGTATAGGGTTTCTAGGATTTTCTAAGTCTAGAAGGTCGGACATGTCAAAAAAAAGTTGGAAATGCACCTTTGTTTAGGGTTGGACATGTATGAAGATGTAGGACATGTACCCTCTGTGTAGGTCCGGACATGTCTGAAGTGTTCAGAGATGTACCTTCTGTTTAGGGTCGTACATGTCCAAAATGGCGTTCGGATATGTCCGAAGTCTGAGGATATCCGAAGACTGGTTCGGATATGTCAGCTCGGACATGTCCGAAATATGTAGGACATGTTCGAAGTGAAATCAACAGGATAGTCTGAATCAGTGTCAGTTGAGGACGCCATTTTACCATTAATGGTCACCAACCTCGGACATGTCCGAAGTGGAGTTCGTACATGTCCGAACTTTAGTGGTTGGCAATGGTCACATTTTGGAGAGCCCTATAAAAAGAGGGATTTATAGGGCTCTCGTCCCCATTTCGTAAGAGATCAACCCCATAGTTTCACATGTTCTTGAGCATTCCTAGACCTCTCTCACACCCTCTAGAATTCATTCTTGAATCTTGTGAGGATTTGAGGCTTTGTGAGGAGATTGAAGAAGAGAAGAACTCAGGGTTGAGCTTGCTAAGTTGCACACCGTCAAGCTGCGTGGTTTGTGTTTATTACTATTAGAGCATTGTTCCTAGGCGGCTAGATGTCGCCCGGTTACTCCCAACTTGTGGTGAGACCCGGGAAGTTTGTAATCACCTTTGAGTTGATAGTGGAACAACCAAGTTTGATCTTTGTGATCACTTGGTGAGGGTTAGGGTTGAAAGAGACCCGGTCCTTTGTGGACACCTCAACGGAGACGTAGATTCATGTGTGGAATCAAACTTCGGTAAACAAATCCTCGTATTCACTTGTGCTCATTTGTCTGTTCTTGAATTTTCATATCATTTCTCTTGCTTATGATTGATCAAATACTAGCATTGAACTATTTTAGTATTTAGACCATCAAGTTTGCTTAGTAGATTGATAGACTTGTTTAAGAGATGCTTCTAGACTATATTGATTATACACTTGATCTAGAACTAGTTAAATTTATTTCCGCCGCGACTGACTTTGGACGGGTCTGATCTCATCAGACATCCAAAAATTTCGGACCTGTCAGAACCTGACAGAACAAGTCAATTGATAATTATGTTTTAAATTTTAATTAGCCTATTCACCCCCCTCTAGATAACTTTCAATTGGTATCAGAGCCTAACTCTTCTTTTAAGTGCTTAACCGCTCGAAGAGGTCATGGGGGAGACAAGCACCTACTACGAGGGCAAGAAGCAAAACTCCCAAGGAAATGGCAAGAGGAATGACTCATACAAGTGACAGTTATGATGAAGTCAATTCCATCACTCCATTCATGAGGAAGAAACATGCAGGTCGAAGAGGACGCCTCGTCACCTCAAGTGATGAAGACCAAGATGTGGAGCGTCTCATGGCGTTGCTCAAGAAGAGAAAAGATGATAAGAAGAAGGAAAAGAAGAAGAAGGAGGAGGATTCCAAGGACTACTCCCGATATCCTTTAACTATTAGTGTTTAACTAATAACAAATGCAAATTTTCTTTCTATCCCTGTTGGCAAGCCTCCCCATCTTGATGGTACAAACTACACGATGTGGAGCATAACATGAAGTTGCACCTTATCTCTCTTAACCCTGGTGTTTGGAGTGTTGTATGTACAGGTGTAGAAATTTCAGAAGATGATAAAGAGCTCACTCCGAAGCAAGAACAACAAATTCATTGCAACGCTTAAGCCGCAGCAGTCATCATCTCGTCGTTATCAAAAGAAGAGTTTCACAAGGTGGATGGGATGGAAATTGCCAAGGATATTTGGGACACTCTCAAGGTGGCACATGAAGGCACCAAATCCATCTGTGAAGCCAATATTGAGATGATTGTGGGGGCGCTTGGAAGATTTGCTATTGAAGACAATGAGACTCCCCATGAAATGTACAACCGGCTCAAGATACTCATCAACAAGAGTAGATCTTATGGGTACAAGAAGTGGACTGACCATGAAGTGGTCAAGAGGATGATAAGGGCATTCACGTTGTGTAACCTCACTCTTTGCACTTTGACTCGAGAGAACCCTCGCTTTGAATCTATGACTCCCAGTGAAGTCCTTGGAAAATTTGTCAACCATGAGGTGATGGAAAAAGAAGCCAAAAATGTAAATGAGCTGCACAAAATCACTTCTTCCAAAAGACATGACATTGCACTCAAGGCATCCAAGAAGTCAAAGGGCAAAGAAGTGCAAGAAGAGAGCTCAATTGAGGGAAGTGATAATGAGAGCTCTATGGATGATGAAGAAATGGCCCTCTTCATAAGGAAATTCAAGAAAATAATGAGAAATAAGAAGAACTCAAGCTATGAGAACAAAACCAAGGACGAGACAAGGTCAAAGACGAAGCGAGCCTGCTACAATTGTGGCAGAAACCCATCAGATTCATGGTTGCAAGTCTAAGGTGGCTTGGGCACGAGTATGTGAGCTTTTTGATTGTGGAGGAATTGGAGTTGTGGATTTGCAGCACTTCAGCCGTGCCCTTCGCCTTCGGTGGCTCTGGAACTCTTAGACCCAGACAAACCAGCCATGACAAGGAATGGAGTTACCCGTGGATGCGACAGACATTGCCTTGTTTGCAGTGGCAACAAAGGTTACTGTTCGTGATGGGAATCTTACCCTCTTTTGGCACTCGAGCTGGCTCAACGAGCACGCACTTGCATCCTTGTTTCCTACGCTATTTACGATTAGCAAAGGAAAGAACATATCAGTGGCTAGGGGCACTACACAATGCCACCTGGATTCATGACCTTCTACCCAGTTTCATGAAGGATCTGTTGTTGGACTATCTATGGTTATGGACACTCACGACGTTTTTCAGCCAACTTTACAACCTGGGACAAAGGATGAAATCAAGTGTATCTGCACAACATCTGGAGAGTATACAGCAAATTTGGCATATCGGTTGCAGTTTGAAGGAGCCATCAGATTATCTTACCCAAAACAATGTTAGAATATGTGGGCCTTGGTCCTAAACAATTTAATAAATTCCAAAAGCACACAAGGATAGAATAATCCCACGTGGAAAAATTAGACGAGAGCAATACTCATTTTCTAGTGGAGCTCTTTTCCATGTGTGGAATATGTGAGAGAATGATGGGCTAGAGTCACACACAAATCACATGTAGCACACACGTATTCATGTATTTTCACATGATTTACCGCGACTTGTGACTTCCTACGTGGCCGCTGGCATAAAAATCTTGTTCCCCTTTTAGATGAGCCTGAAAAAATACGACTTTAATTGCTCACAATTTATTTTGTTCAATTTTGTGAGTCAGTTTCTGAAGGTCAATTATGTTTCAGTGTCTACATGCCAATTATGTTGCAAATAATACAGCTTATTGCTGTCAGATTACTAGAGCATGATTGCTTGGCTTGAATAGAGACTAATTACCTTCAGTTACTATCCTGCCTATAAATAAAAGAGTGAACCTTCATACTGAAATGTGTGAATAGAGTCTCTATTCTATAGTGTTGTACGTCTACTTTTAGTTTCTCCATCCCTCTCACCACCGTGCCACTAGCGTGAGGGAGAGTAGTGTCTCCGAAACCCCGCCTCGCTGAAGAATCTGCACGGATTGAGGTGAATCAGGTTTGGGTAGTGTTCGTGCGACTGCTCAATTAAAATTTGTGTTCATCTTTGACCTTCTTCTCCACGACTCATCGACACAAGCTGGAGACATTTCCACTGTAAATGAAGATGAGATTTCTATGCATGAATGAGATAGATATAATCTGTTTTACATGCATGTCATTGTTCATGTTTTATGGATTATCTATTGTGCATATTGTTGCATATTTAAGAATTTAATTTATCTTTAAGGTGCATTGTTTTCTAACAATCCAAAAATCTGATAGACACTTTAAGATGGGTAATAGCTTTGCTGATATAATGAAATCTGAGAAGTTCGCCGGTTCAAACTATAAAAGATGGGCTATGAAACTTGACTTGTGGCCCACTGCTATGGACATTTTATATGTCCTCAAGCCTATGGATGGACCTCTTACTGTTGAAAAACAGGCAGAGTTCAATAAGGCTAATGTGATGGCAGTGGGCTGCATTGTGAGTGTGTTGTCCAATAAACTATGTGATGTGCACATGAGATACAAGAGCGCTATAGAGCTCTGTGACACGACCCCAATGGTCCTGTCGAGCCAGGATCACGCTGAGGGGTGCTGCGTTGCACAACACCGTATAACACACGTCAAAGGTACAAAGCGGAAGCGGAAGTTTATTACATAAACAGGTTTATGAACATGTTTACAGCAAAATAAGTTCAGTCTACACTCGCGGGCGTAGACTAAGCATCAAGTGCACGTTCAGCCCTCGAACGTGTCCTTGCTAGCACACACGCACACTAACCCTGCGGCGTGCACGACTCCCACTCGACGGGGTTCCCCTCCTGGGGTTCCGTCTCCTCTTCGGGAGCCCCTTCCTCATAGAACCCTGCAAAAGCTTCAAACACAAGCAGTGAGCACGAAGGCTCAGCAAGTCTGACCCGTCTCACCTAAACATGGAACTTCTACATGAGGTTAATGGGTTACATGAGGTAAAAATCAGTTGCAAGGACTCGCCTAATTAGTAGAACCTTACTTTCAAGTTTTAGCAGCAGGTTGTGGAGAACCTTACGCTAAGGCACATGAGAGAGCCGCAGTCAAACAAGAAACGCATTTCTCTCATGTACTTTGCCCAAAGTTGAAAAGAACATTAGTTAGCCCTAAGCTACAGCATATCATTAACAATCAATGTCCAGCTTTCAATCAGCAACATTTTAACATGTAACTAGCCTGTTCTTTCTACGTCACGGTACAGTGAACAAGTGGTACTCACTGACCGCGAGGGACGGCGATTATAATCGATTTACACCTGCAGGGTTACCCGAACAACCCGTTACGTACGCCCGTACTCAATGTTGCCTACAACAACCATCACGGACGCCGTACGCGACTACCTTTCACCCGTTAGCCAAATGTTGAACCGGTCCAATCGTCCCGAGCAAGAGGTCTCTGCACGCGCATCTCAGTGCCGCCAGCCGATTTACACCTCGAGCTCTCAACCTACCCTCTGAACGACCAGCTATGCCTCATCACCCAGCTACCCGAGTTACATCAGTTTCCCGGTTCCCATATAGCCGGTAGGTCTTCGGTACTGTTGTAGCTTGTTCAACAGGCCCGCACACGGCTCGGTCCTCAATCGACACAAGTGGAGCTACAGCACACAGGCCCCAAAGTCCTGCTGCCCTTACTCTCCGCTTGGTCTCATTTTCTTGCCATGTGTTTCATGTGCTAACACTACCCGAGTCGAGTGCTTCTAGCCTATGCTCGCGAGTAGTTCCAACTACTCGACTTGTACCAAATCCTACTCTATCTTAGCAATGCAGTGGCTAACGAGGTTTTCAATCCTAAACCCAACCCATGGTTTTCTTGGCTATGCAGTTGGGTTTCCAATCAAGACTCTAATGCAAAGAACAATATTCAAAGATGTGCTCAAAACAATAAACATTTGTAAAAAGGTTAATGCAAACCGGAGCTTGCCATGCTGCTCTTGGTCGTAGGCTAGCTATTCCTCCGGAGTAACGAAGTCTAGGACTTCGGGTTCCTCCTCGACCTTAGCGACTACATGATAAGAGCAATATATGTATCAATTTAAATGCATTTGTATTAACTTTGAAGTTGTGAAGTCTATAACCCTTGCTAGCCAAACCTAATGACTGTGAAACTTTTACTGTGGCTTGGTTACAACCTAAACAGAGACTTGGTCAAGTTTTAGTTGCAGCAAAGCTCAATTGAGCCCTCCACAATTAATTATGTCCTTGACTTTATGTAAAGGTTTTTAGGGTGTTCTAAGGATTTTCATGAAACAAACTATGACTTTCTGAAAACTAGATTTTCAGAGGGTTCTAATGGATTTGGTCTCACTTAATTTGGGGGTTCCTAACCAAGGATATGAGCCAAACAATTTCAGAGAAAATTCTGAAAATGTTTCTGAACATTTTCTATTTTCTCTGGAACAGTTTCACTAATCACACCATTAGGTGGATTAAATGAGCTCAAATGGATCTGAAACTTTTATGGTAGTTCAAGGATATTTTGGTGAACATCTCAGCAAAATTTCAGGATTTTCCTCCAAAGGATTCTCCAGTTAAAATTCCTAACACTTTAAACTTTGAGGAATTAATTCTGGAGAAATAAGGAATTTCATGAAGTGAAACTTGATTTTCTCGAAAGTACTCAGAGATCTGAATCCAGCAAAATTTGGTTCACTCAATTTGGAGCTTTCTAGCCAAAGTTATGAGGATTTGAAGTTTGAAGGAAATCTGAAAATCGGGGAAAAGTTTAAACTCGCGCGTGGGCCCAGGGGACACGCGTCGCACGCCGAGGCGACAGCACACCGCGGCCCACAATGATTTTACGCGCCAGCACACCCGATCCCGGCCGCAGCCGGATCCCGATTCAAAATATCTCCCGCTGACAGCTGGGGTCCACCCCCTTCTTCAACCTCGCGACACCCGCGCCCCGCCGCCGAGGGATCTCGCCGGAGAGCTCGCCGCCGGCTGCTGTACAGCTCCAAACTTCTCGATTCTCGCCGCTCCTGCCTACTTTTACTCGGGGAACAGGATCCGAGGGTCTGCTGCTCATGACAACAGCCGGAGCATGGTCGGCGACGAGCCGCCACCTCAGAACGACTTCGGCCATGTCGGCTGACTACCCTAGCACCTCAGCTACTTGGGAAACTGGTCGGGGAGCATCAGTAGACCTTAGAGAAGGTTGACATGAGCTCGAGGCAGCTCGGGGAAGGCCCGAAATAGGTCCTCACCGTGCGCCCGATGCCGCCCGTTCGTTCCGCCATTAGTAGACCTTAAATTATGCCGGGCACAGAGGTTCTCCGGCCCAGAGTTGTGAAGGCAACTTGTGCATTACTGTGTCTAGCTCGTGTGAGAGCGGCTTGAGGCCCTCTAATCCTTTCTAGAGCACGAATTAAACAGAATCGTACCCGAAGGTCGTTCTGCACACAGAAAGGGGAAAAGTGGAAATTCGCCGCCGGTGAGCAACCACTCGAGCTGTGGCTCGGGGATGAGCAGCACCGGTCACCAGCGCGTCCAAGGGTGCCTTGGCTCGGGCGTGACAACGCCCTGGTTGGGCTGTCCACGAGAGCCCGAGGTGCGGCGGTTCCAAGTCCCGAATTTGATCTTTCGGCACAGCCGATATCAATCGGTTTCAACCGAATTCTAGCAACGGGGAGGACGGAGGAAGGTCTCTAGTACCTTGCTGGGGCTCTGGAGTGGACGGAGGGAGCTGCGATCGGCGTTCTCCGATCAAGTCCGAGCTGCGGAAGTTTTCGGCCGGCGCTGAGTTCTTGCGGGGAAGAACGGCGGTGCCTCAGCCGAGGAGGGGGGGCAGGCGCCTTAAGAAGGCTCTGCACCGCCTCACGCCCGTGCGTGGGCAAGAATCTGCTGGCGCGGCGGCTGCCCTCGGTGGCGATCAACGCTGCGGCTCGGCAACCCGAGTGAAAAAGTCTCAGTCGGTTTGATCTGAGCAGTGGCTGACATGTGGGTCCCACCTCCAATTTTAACCTCTGAAATTTACTCCTAATCACTGTTGTAAACAGTGAACCCCATACTACCCTTGGCAATTCAAATTATTCACCCATGAGCCATTTGAATTGATCAAAGTTCAAATGAGGTTTGGTTTGAATGAATTTCAGCACAAGTTCAGTTTGAAATTCAAATAAAGTTTGAATTTCTCCCCCTTAGCTCATGTCAAGATCAACTCCAAATGGAGTGAAAATTGGTGTGTGAGCTCACAAAAATGTGCTGAGTAAGAATATGCCTTCCACTTTTAAATTCATGGGATAAAAACAGTTTGAATTTGAATATGGTTTCAAACTGCCATCTTCCTAACTCTACCCAAACTGACCTCAAAAAGGTTTCGAATTTGGGTGAAACTTGGCATGGACATCCTTAGTAAAGTGTAGGAGTTTTCATATGTCCAGCCCATCTATATCACATGTGGGAAATACCACTTTTGCAATGTGTGAGTTTGTTCCCTAATGAGCATGTTGATAATTGTTACTTGCTCTTCATTTGTGTTCATCATTCTTCCTCAAATGAGGTGTGTGGTGTGGTGATGAACACTGCAATTGTGTGTCAAAAACTGAGGCCCTTACATTCCTCCCCCCTTAAAAGAATCTCGTCCCGAGATTATAAGGTGAAAACGAGAGAGAGGACGGTGGAAAATTACCGGATATGCGACGTGAAAAATTCGGGGTAGTTAGTGCGAAGGAATTCTTCGCTCTCCCATGTCGCTTCGTCCATGGAGTGATTACTCCATAGAACCTTGTAGAACCACAATGTACGGTTGCGTGTGGTTTGGGCCTTTTCATCAATAATCTGCACCGGTTCCTCCCGATAGGTGAGATCCGGTTGCAGTTCTTCAATGTCTTCCAGCTGAACGGTAGTTGATAGCTTGAGACATTTCCTCAGCTGGGAAACGTGAAAGACGTCGTGTACACCGGAAAGTGCTTCTGGTAACTTCAGCCGGTACGCCACTGATCCACATCTCTCGGTAATCTGAAATGGACCGATGAATCGGGGTGCCAACTTTCCTCTCATCCCAAATCTGTTTACGCCCTTCATTGGAGACACCCGTTGATATACGTGATCTCCAACTTCGAATTGTAATGGGCGCCTTCTCCGGTCCGCATACTTTTTCTGACGGGATTGAGCGGCTTTTAGGTTCGCTTGAATTAGTCGAACCTTTTCTTCCGCGTTGTTGACAAGGTCAATCCCGAAGGTAACCCTTTCACCAGACTCACACCAGTTCAACGGTGTGCGGCATTTTCTTCCGTATAGCGCCTCGTAGGGCGCCATCTTGATGCTGGCTTGGTACCCATTGTTGTACGAGAACTCGGCTAACGGCAAGTGATCATCCCAATTCTTGCCGTGGTCGATAGCGCAAGCTCGTAGCATGTCTTCTAGAATCTGATTTACCCGCTCGGTTTGTCCATCCGTCTGCGGGTGGTAGGCTGAACTACGGATCAGCTTCGTCCCCAAGGCAGCGTGCAGCTGCTCCCAAAAACGGGACACAAATAAGGTGCCCCGATCCGATATGATAGTACGGGGTACGCCGTACAAGCATAGGATCCGTGAGATGTACAGTTCAGCGTACTTCTTGGCGTTGTAGTTGGTGTTGACCAGGATGAAATGGGCAACTTTGGTGAGCCGATCGACGATCACTCACACCGAATCATGTTTCTGTAAGGTGGTGGGTAAACCGATGACGAAATCCATGCTCACGTCCTCCCACTTCCAGGCAGGAATGCCCAGTGGTTGCAACAGTCCCGGTTTCCGCATATGATCTGCCTTCACCCTTCGACATGTATCACACTCGGACACGTATTTTGCAACCTCGCGCTTCATCCGTGTCCACCAAAACTTTCTTCTGAGTTCTTGATACATTTTGTTGCTGCCGGGGTGAATAGAAAACTTTGATAAGTGAGCCTCATCAAAGATTTTCTTCCATAATTCCGGTTTACAGGGTACAACGATCCGGTCCTTGAACCACAGAACGCCGTCACCGTCCTTTCGGAAACATTTCAACTCCCCACTGTCTACACGTCTCCGCAAATGTGACATGCCCTTGTCATTCTTCTGGGCTGCCGCTATCTCTTCACGGATGGTGGGGATCAAAGCTAGGTTATAGAGAGCTCCGTGTGGAATCACATGGAGTGGTGGTTCGCTCTCTTCCAACGGTGTGATGGTCAGATTATTGACGTGTGACTTGCGGCTCAGCGCATCTGCCACTACGTTTGCTTTGCCCGGATGATAATGGATCTCTATTTCGTAATCCTTTATCAGTTCTAACCATCTTCGTTGCCTCATGTTCAGCTCCTTCTGAGTGAATATGTAGTTGAGGCTTTTGTGGTCGGTATATAAATGTACGAGGTTACCGAGTAGGTAGTGCCTCCACATCTTCAGTGCAAGTACCACGGCAGCGAGCTCCAAGTCGTGAGTTGGATAATTTTGCTCATGGTTTCTAAGCTGCCGTGATCCATACGTGACCACTCTTCGGTCTTGCATCAGCACACACCCGAGCCCAATGCCGGATGCATCGCAGTACACATCGAACGGTTTTGTTGTGTCTGGCTGCGCCAAAACCGGTGCTGATGTCAGGTGCTTGACTAAAGCCTTGAATGCTGCTTCACATGCTGGACTCCAAACATATTTGGTAGCCTTCTTCAGCAGCTCCGTCATTGGCTTGGCAATCTTCGAGAAGTTCGGAATGAACCTCCGATAATATCCCGCGAGTCCGAGGAAACTCCGTACCTCGTGAACAGTTCTCGGGGATTTCCAATTCAGCACTTGAGTGATCTTGCTCGGGTCCACAGCGATACCCTCTGCTGAGATGATATGCCCGAGGAAAGGCACTTGCGAGATCCAAAAGTCGCATTTGCTGAATTTTGCGTATAACTTGTGATCCCGCAGCCGTTGCAAGACTATACGCAGATGTTTCTTGTGATCTTCCTCCGACTTGGAATATACCAGGATGTCGTCGATGAAGACCACGGCAAACTTGTCCAGCTCCGGCATGAACACCGAGTTCATTAAGTACATGAAGTGAGCTGGAGCATTGGTGAGGCCGAAGGACATGACCAGGTACTCATAAAGTCCGTACCTCATCGAGAAAGCCGTCTTCGGAATGTCCTCAGCCCTTATCTTAATCTGATGGTACCCGGATCTTAAATCCATCTTGGAAAAGATCTTTGCTTCGACCAACTGATCAAACAACATGTCGATCCGTGGCAACGGGTACTTGTTCTTGATGGTTACGGCATTTAATGGACGATAGTCCACGCAAAGCCGCAACGTCTCATCCTTCTTCTTGACAAATAATGCTGAACATCCCCATGGTGAGGAGCTCGGCCTAATAAAACCCTTCTCCAGAAGGTCCGTGAGCTGAGTCTTCAGTTCAGCCAACTCCTTGGGCGCCATCTTGTACGGCCTTCGGGATATTGGCATGGTTCCCAGTGCAAGTTCAATCTTGAACTCCACCTCTCTATCGGGTGGCATCCCCGGCAAATCGTCCGGGAATACATCAGGGAACTCTCGGACCACCGGAATATCTTCCAATCTGATGGTTGTGGCTTGATAGACACTTGGAAGTTTTATTTCTGGATTGTCCAGAAATAATGAGTGAGACTCGTGCACTTCGGAATTCAAGTGCACGACTCGGAGGACGGTGTCTAAAACAGCGCCGTGGCGGGTTAACCACGACATCCCTAAGATGACATCGACCTTTTGTCCCTCTAAAATTATGAGAGACGTAGGGTAAACTCTACCTTCTAAAAACAATGGCGCTTTTGGGACCATCATGCTTGCTGAAATTTTCCTACCCGGTGAACAGATCACATAAGGACTATCGGTGGGTAGTATTTGCAAGCTATACTTATCAATGAAAGCTTGGCTAATGAAACTATGCGTGGCGCCTGAATCAAACAGTACTATCGCGGGATGCTGGCGGAGTTGGAACATACCCGCAAGGATTGGCTCGCCCTCCGGCACGTCCTCAATGGCAAGTTGGTGGACAGTGCCGGGCCCAGGGTTTGCCCGCCGCGCATTAGTAGGGTTCCGGGGTTGATTCCTCCCCGGAAACTGTGGTGCCACTCCGCCACCTTGCCTCTCCGGGCAACTACTCGCGAAGTGCCCTGGACGACCACACTTGTAACATGTGGCCGCTGCTGGTGGAGTGCTCGGTGGACGAAAGCCCGGCATGCGTTGCAGAGGTGCAAACGCACGCGGCATCGCCCGCTGCTGCTGTTGTTGTTGCGGTGGTACTGGCAGTGCCGGCCGGAATGCCGGTGAAGAATACGGCCGACTGCGAAACGGCATCGACCGCTGTGGTGGCTGCCAGCGTGGACCTGATGGTGGGCGATTCACCATCCGAAACTTCTGAGAAGGACCGCCTCCTTCTCCGCTGCTCTGCGGCGCGCTTTGCTTCCTCTCCGCCGCCGCTAACTCCTTTCCGGAGTCCTCCTGAACAATCGCAGCATCAATGATGTCGTTGAGGCTGCTGCGATTGAACATCACCAACTTGTCCTTCAGGAGCGGGTTAAGCCCCTGGTAAAAATGGTCCCGCCTCTTCTCGTCGATATCAGCATGATACGACGCATATAGCGCGAGATCGTTAAATGCCCTGGAATATTCCAGCGCGTTCCGGCTCCCTTGTTGCAGATGTAGGAACTCCTGCGTCTTCCTCTTCATCAGACCTGGTGGTATATGATAGGCCCTGAAGGCCGTCCGGAACTCCGCCCAGGTCATCACTCGGTCGGTGGGCTGTGAAGCATAGAAGTTGGCCCACCAAGCGCTCGCGGATCCTTGGAGCTGCTGGACCGCGAACTGAGTCTTGCGCTGTTCGCTGATTTGGAGCAGCCCGAACTTCATCTCTATGGCGCGGAGCCAGTTGTCCGCGTCAAGTGGTTCATCCGCCCTTGAGAATACAGGGGGATGAGTCGCCAGGAAGTTGGAGTAGGAGCTCTGTTGGCGCTCCTCACGATCTTGACGTCTCTCTGGGCGAGACGTATTGGCGATGAGAGTCTGCAGCAACTCGGTGTGCTGCTGATGCAAGCCCGCCATCGCCGCGACAATGTCGGCCAATGTAACCGTTGGCAGTGGCAGTGGTGGTGTTTGCTGTTGCTGTTTCTGCTGTTGCTGTTGTTGTCCCGGGGAGTCCTCGGGAGGTGGTTGGGAGGTCTCTCCCCCTTGACTGGTACCCCCAACGTCAGGGTTGGCACGAGTACGCGTCATTCTCGTCCATAGCTTGGTTGTAGTCCTCTTCCCAGCCTTGTCCTTCCTCAATAGCGTCGTCCCGCTCTTGAGCAAGGTCCTCATTCTGCTGGGTTAGGGTCTGCACCTGCTCTTGCAACGCCGCGATGTCCACACGGCTCTTCTTCTTTGCCTTCTTCAGACGACGCAACTGATTGTGTTGTTCATTCAGTCGCTTGATCGTCGGAAGGAGCACATTGCGGAGTGCGCTGTGAGCAATCTCGAAATGATCTCCACGGCTTGTGCTTTCCTTGAGCTTTGTGGCGAGATGCTCCGTATGAACAGCTTGGATGTCCATCACGGCGTTTCCCGCCCTCGTCTGGAGGCTGAGATTTGCCTCCGCGGGGTTGTACCTTGGGCAACTCGGGTCCGTTGCTTCCCGGTACCTCTCTTCCCACACATGCTGGGCTCGTCCCTCCACCAGAACGAGTGCGTATGGAGTGCCCTCCATAGCCTTCACGTGCAGTTGGCAGAAACGTGACATAGTGTCGCGGGCTGCCACTTGCCACATCCCTTCCGGTTGTCTTCCTCTCACCGTGACGGTTAATGGCACCCAACCGGGTGGCGTAGGTCCTGCAGGAACCTCGACATGGATCGTCCACGTCTTGTTCCCCTCTTCGCCTTCTTCCTTGGCGAAGTACTGCGGCATCTGACTATACCCGAAATATTGGAGCATTTGCCACAATGCTTCCGGGTAGCCGCTACGGTCAGAACAGTGGGAAGCCACCCACCCGTTCTCCAACTGTTTATCTGCTGCCATCTGTAAAAATATATTTGAGAATTGTCAAA
This sequence comes from Neostapfia colusana, assembly GCA_030760725.1. Lineage (NCBI taxonomy): Eukaryota > Viridiplantae > Streptophyta > Magnoliopsida > Poales > Poaceae > Neostapfia > Neostapfia colusana. The sequence continues at coordinate 41,783,188 of JASWHV010000001.1, read as the reverse complement.
TATTTATTTAAACAGTAAACCCCTGAGTTATAACATAAAACATGTCATTGAACCCCTAAAACTTGGAAACATAGTTCAAATTTTTAAACAAATTTGACTGCTGATCTGCTGTTCCCATGACAGCTCTGACCAGTTTCCATTTCAACCTGATTTAGGCCATGTTAAAAGCAAAACCAGTTCTGGAGCTCAACATCAAAGTTAAAGCTAACTCCAATAGATTTCCAGAAAGCATTTGCTTGGCCTAAAATCTGTCCTGGTTTAAATGTTATGAGATGTCGAAGTTAACAGAATTTCTGGAAACAATTGGACAGCACCTCCTGCCTTAGGTACTGATTTGATCCAAGAATCCCAGTTAATTCTATTCCTAATCTGACAAACCTTTCTGTTACAAAGTTGTAACCCATCTCATAAGCTTTCCAGAACTACCTCATTTCCTATTTTTGTATTTTTAAGCAGGACGTTATGCTTAATTTACAGAGAGTTTACAGAGAGTCTTTGCTCTGTCCTGTTTTCTGGACAGTTTCAACTCTACTGCATTTTTCGAGTGGTGAAGGGATGAAACACTTCTGGACCTCAACAGAAGAGTTGTAAAGCTCTTCCAACGCTTTCCAGAAATGTATCATACGACCCCAACCTCGAAAGAACTCAACCTCTAACCTCTGATTAACTTCAGCCTTGATTCAGCTGAAAACAGAGTGCTCTGTCCTTAACAACCTATAAGTTGAAAACTCGTTAACTTTGAATATCCTGTTCAAAGGAAGGAGTTACATCAAGTTTTACTACTTGGGATCAAAACCTTCCAGTTTTTAAATGAAGTTGTTTATTTAATGGGGTGTGACGTCGATGCGTCACCAGATTATGTCGGTGCTACGTCCTCACAAAGGAAAAACCTATACCGGACTTAGCCGGCTTTGTTAGTTCAGTGGCACTACTCGTCACTCGCACATGGATGCTACACGTCTACCATTTCGTGGTCAGGCTACCTGCATAAACTCAATCAATCGTCAGACTCGGCTGCACACCGAGCCCGGAATCCATACAGTTCGTACACCCGGCCGTCATCACTCGCCCGGATGTTCTCAAGCCAAACACGCCTTGAGTTACGTGTTCACGTTTCAGACCACGTGACGGGGTCTCCCAAATTGCACCACGCACGCCAGGGACAGACGTTGCTCGAATACCCCAAACGACATGAAGAGTCGTAGAGGATATCAAAGTGGGTCGGGTTACCTGCCACCCGTGGGGCTCCACCCTTCAGCTTGTGCGCACTGGTGGACAGCGCTTACGTGTACCCCCCAAGACATAAACGTCCCGAGATACACGATTTTCCGACATAACAAATAGGTTAATATGCCACTTTCTATAGGCTAATAACATCCTTATACGGGATACTAACTCGTTCCTCACTGGATTTTTGAAAAAGACGACCTTTGTACTGTGTTAAACCTCAAGCGACCTCTGATACCACGCTGACACGACCCCAATGGTCCTGTCGAGCCAGGATCACGCTGAGGGGTGCTGCGTTGCACAACACCGTATAACACACGTCAAAGGTACAAAGCGGAAGCGGAAGTTTATTACATAAACAGGTTTGTGAACATGTTTACAGCAAAATAAGTTCAGTCTACACTCGCGGGCGTAGACTAAGCATCAAGTGCACGTTCAGCCCTCGAACGTGTCCTTGCTAGCACACACGCACACTAACCCTGCAGCGTGCACGACTCCCACTCGACGGGGTTCCCCTCCTGGGGTTCCGTCTCCTCTTCGGGAGCCCCTTCCTCATAGAACCCTGCAAAAGCTTCAAACACAAGCAGTGAGCACGAAGGCTCAGCAAGTCTGACCCGTCTCACCTAAACATGAAACTTCTACATGAGGGTAATGGGTTACATGAGGTAAAAATCAGTTGCAAGGACTCGCCTAATTAGTAGAACCTTACTTTCAAGTTTTCGCAGCAGGTTGTGGAGAACCTTACGCTAAGGCACATGAGAGAGCCGCAATCAAACAAGAAACGCATTTCTCTCATGTACTTTGCCCAAAGTTGAAAAGAACTTTAGTTAGCCCTAAGCTACAGCATATCATTAACAATCAATGTCCAGCTTTCAATCAGCAACATTTTAACATGTAACTAGCCTGTTCTTTCTACGTCACGGTACAGTGAACAAGTGGTACTCACTGACCGCGAGGGACGGCGATTATAATCGATTTACACCTGCAGGGTTACCCGAACAACCCGTCACGTACGCCCGTACTCGATGTTGCCTACAACAACCATCACGGACGCCGTACGCGACTACCTTTCACCCGTTAGCCAAATGTTGAACCGGTCCAATCGTCCCGAGCAAGAGGTCTCTGCACGCGCATCTCAGTGCCGCCAGCCGATTTACACCTCGAGCTCTCAACCTACCCTCTGAACGACCAGCTATGCCTCAACACCCAGCTACCCGAGTTACATCAGTTTCCCGGTTCCCATATAGCCGGTAGGTCTTCGGTACTGTTGTAGCTTGTTCAACAGGCCCGCACACGGCTCGGTCCTCAATCGACACAAGCGGAGCTACAGCACACAGGCCCTAAAGTCCTGCTGCCCTTACTCTCCGCTTGGTCTCATTTTCTTGCCATGTGTTTCATGTGCTAACACTACCCGAGTCGAGTGCTTCTAGCCTATGCTCGCGAGTAGTTCCAACTACTCGACTTGTACCGAATCCTACTCTATCTTAGCAATGCAGTGGCTAACGAGGTTTTCAATCCTAAACCCAACCCATGGTTTTCTTGGCTATGCAGTTGGATTTCCAACCAAGACTCTAATGCAAAGAACAATATTCAAAGATGTGCTCAAAACAATAAACATTTGTAAAAAGGTTAATGCAAACCGGAGCTTGCCTTGCTGCTCTTGGTCATAGGCTAGCTGTTCCTCCGGAGTAACGAAGTCTAGGACTTCGGGTTCCTCCTCGACCTTAGCGACTACATGATAAGAGCAATATATGTATCAATTTAAATGCATTTGTATTAACTTTGAAGTTGTGAAGTCTATAACCCTTGCTAGCCAAACCTAATGACTGTGAAACTTTTACTGTGGCTTGGTTATAACCTAAACAGAGACTTGGTCAAGTTTTAGTTGCAGCAAAGCTCAATTGAGCCCTCCACAATTAATTATGTCCTTGAACTTAATTAAAGGCTTTTAGGGTGTTCTAAGGATTTTCATGAAACAAACTATGACTTTCTGAAAACTAGATTTTCAGAGGGTTCTAATGGATTTGGTCTCACTTAATTTGGGGGTTCCTAACCAAGGATATGAGCCAAACAATTTCAGAGAAAATTCTGAAAATGTTTCTGAACATTTTCTATTTTCTCTGGAACAGTTTCACTAATCACACCATTAGGTGGATTAAATGAGCTCAAATGGATCTGAAATTTTTATGATAGTTCAAGGATATTTTGGTGAACATCTCAGCAAAATTTCAGGATTTTCCTCCAAAGGATTCTCCAGTTAAAATTCCTAACAGTTTAAATTTTGAGGAATTAATTCTGGAGAAATAAGGAATTTCATGAAGTGAAACTTGATTTTCTGGAAAGTAATCAGAGAGATTAATCCAGCAAAATTTAGTTCACTCAATTTGGAGCTTTCTAGCCAAAGTTATGAGGATTTGAAGTTTGAAGGAAATCTGAAAATTGGGGAAAAGTTTAAACTCGCGCGTGGGCCCAGGGGACACGCGTCGCACGCCGAGGCGACAGCACACCGTGGCCCACAATGATTTTACGCGCCAGCACACCCGATCCCAGCCGCAGCCGGATCCCGATTCAAAATATCTCCCGCTGACAGCTGGGGTCCACCCCCTTCTTCAACCTCGCGACACCCGCGCCCCGCCGCCGAGGGATCTCGCCTGAGAGCTCGCCACCGGCTGCTGTACAGCTCCAAACTTCTCGATTCTGGCCGCCCCTGCCTACTTTTACTCGGGGAACAGGATCCGAGGGTCAGCTGCTCATGACAACGGCCGGAGCACGGTCGGCGACGAGCCGCCACCTCAGAACGACTTCGGCCATGTCGGCTGACTACCCTTGCACCTCAGCTACTTGGGAAACCGGTCGGGGAGCATCAGTGGACCTTAGAGAAGGTCGACATGAGCTTGAGGCAGCTCGGGGAAGGCCCGAAATAGGTCCTCACCGTGCGCCCGATGCCGCCCGTTCGTTCCGCCATTAGTAGACCTTAAATTATGCCGGGCACAGAGGTTCTCCGGCCCAGAGTTGTGAAGGCAACTTGTGCGTTACCGTGTCTAGCTCGTGTGAGAGCGGCTTGAGGCCCTCTAATCCTTTCTAGAGCATGAATTAAACAGAATCGTACCCGAAGGTCGTTCTGCACACAGAAAGGGGAAAAGTGGAAATTCGCCGCCGGTGAGCAACCACTCGAGCTGTGGCTCGGGGATGAGCAGCACCGGTCACCAGCGCGTCCAAGGGTGCCTTGGCTCGGGCGTGACAACGCCCTGGTTGGGCTGTCCACGAGAGCTCGAGGTGCGGCGGTTCCAAGTCCCGAATTTGATCTTTCGGCACAGCCGATATCAATCGATTTCAACCGAATTCTAGCAACGGGGAGGACGGAGGAAGGTCTCTAGTACCTTGCTGGGGCTCTGGAGTGGACGGAGGGAGCTGCGATCGGCGTTCTCCGATCAAGTCCGAGCTGCGGAAGTTTTCGGCCGGCGCTGAGTTCTTGCGGGGAAGAACGGCGGTGCCTCGGCCGAGGAGGGGGGGGGGGGGGCAGGCGCCTTAAGAAGGCTCTGCACCGCCTCACGCCCGCGCGTGGGCAAGCAGATGCTGGTGCGGCGGCTGCCCTCGGTGGCGATCACCGCTGCGGCTCGGCGACCCGAGTGAAAAAGTCTTAGTCGGTTTGATCTGAGCAGTGGCTGACATGTGGGTCCCACCTCCAATTTTAACCTCTGAAATTTACTCCTAATCACTGTTGTAAACAGTGAACCCCATACTACCCTTGGCAATTCAAATTATTCACCCATGAGCCATTTGAATTGATCAAAGTTCAAATGAGGTTTGGTTTGAATGAATTTCAGCACAAGTTCAGTTTGAAATTCAAATAAAGTTTGAATTTCTCCCCCTTAGCTCATGTCAAGATCAACTCCAAATGGAGTGAAAATTGGTGTGTGAGCTCACAAAAATGTGCTGAGTAAGAATATGCCTTCCACTTTTAAATTCATGGGATAAAAACAGTTTGAATTTGAATATGGTTTCAAACTGCTCTCTTCCTAACTCTACCCAAACTGACCTCAAAAAGGTTTCGAATTTGGGTGAAACTTGGCATGGACATCCTTAGTAAAGTGTAGGAGTTTTCATATGTCCAGCCCATCTATATCACATGTGGGAAATACCACTTTTGCAATGTGTGAGTTTGTTCCCTAATGAGCATGTTGATAATTGTTACTTGCTCTTCATTTATGTTCATCATTCTTCCTCAAATGAGGTGTGTGGTGTGGTGATGAACACTGCAATTGTGTGTCAAAAACTGAGGCCCTTACACTCTGGGAGGCCATCAAACACAAATATGGTGCTTCGGATGCTGGACATGAGTTGTATGTCATGGAGCCCTATCATGACTTTAAGACGGGTGATAACCTTTTAGTGGTTGAGCAGGCTCATGAAATACAACTCATTGTCAAAGAGCTTCAACATATTGATCTAATTTTGCCAGAAAGATTTGTAGTAGGGCGCATTATTGCAAATTATCTCCATCTTGGAGGGATTTTGCCACGTCTCTGAAACACAAGAGACAGAACATTTCCGTTGAGGATCTATGAGCTTCTCTTGATGCAGAAGAGATAGCTCGGGCAAAAAATGGAGTGCCTAGGGTGCAAGAAGGACAGTCCAATGCTAATGTTGTGCAACATGTTGGATAAAAGAAAGGGAAAAACAAGTTTGTGCATACCACCAACTTTAACAGAAAGGGCAAGAAAAAGATAAACATGGTTGAGATTGAATGCTATGTCTGTGGCAAGATGGGGCATTTTGCTAAGAAGTGCATAGACGGGAAGGGCAAGAAAACTCAACATAGAAAGGATAAATCGGTCAAAATGGTTGTTAGTGACGCTGGAGCAATATGGTATGGTAATACATATATTGTTTTAACATCATGTCAACCTACCGAGTGGTGGATTGATACAGGGGCTAATATTCATGTTTGTGCTGATATATCTTTGTTTTCTTCTTACCAGGCTGCACACGGTGCCTCGTCCTAATAGGAAATGGCTCACATGCTTCTGTTCATGGTGTTGGTACGATCAATCTGAAGTTCACTTCGGGAAAGACCGTGCAGCTAAAGAACGTGCAGCATGTCCCCTCAATAAATAAAAATCTAGTTAGTGGCTCGTTATTGTGTCGAGACAGATTTAAGTTGGTATTTGAGTCGAATAAAGTAGCCGTGTCAAAATGTGGACTCTTTATTGGTAAAGGCTATGACAGTGGAGGTCTGTTCTGTTTTTTTCTTTCACATTTTAGTAGCTTGGTTATGAACTTTATGAATAAAGATGATGAAGCGAGTGTTTGGCACTCACGTCTATGTCATGTAAACTTTGGATGCATCTCTTGGCTATCTACCTTGTGTTTAATTCCTAAAATTAATATAGTCAAAGGTTCTAAGTGTCCATCTTGTGTGCAACTCAAACAGTCAAGAAAGCCTCACTTCGCTATTGATCAAAGAGATTCGACACTTTTACGACTCATACATTCTGATCTTTATGAAATGAATGGTCTGTTGAGTAAGGGAGGAAAGAAATACTTAATGACATTTATTGATGATTGAACTTGTTGTTATGTGTATTTACTTAAATCAAAGGATGAGACATTAGATTACGTTAAAATTTATAAGGTTGATATTTAGAATCAACTAAAAAGAAAGATCAATAGAATTAGATCAGATCATGGGGGAGAATATTTTCTGATGAGTTCTCCTAGTTGTGTACTAAGAATGGAGTCATATATGAAAGAACACCTCTCTACTCACACCAATCAAATGGGGTTGCCGAAAGGAAGAACCGTACTCTAACAGACTTGGTGAATGCCATGTTAGACACTGCGGGAAGGCAGTTCTAACTACAAATCATGTATTGAATAGAGTTCCCCCTAAAAATAGTGAGATAACTCCATATGAAGGCTGGAAAGTAAGAAAGTCATCTCTTTCTTACCTGTGCACAAGGGGGTGTTGGGCAATGGTAAGCATACCAATAGTCAAAAAGCGTAAACTCAGACCTAATATTATTGATTGTGTCTTTCTTGGCTATGCTTCTAATAGTCCTGCCTATAGATTTCTAGTAATCATATCTGACTCACCTGTTGTGCTTGTTGATACAATAGTTGAATCTAAAGATGCTACATTATTTGAGAGTATTTTTCCATTGAAAGATACACAATTATTTTGATCAAATGCATGATAAATGTCCTACTCCATCAGAAACCATAGAACCACCTCATTTACATCTTCAGCAAATTTAATACATCCACATGATGAAGAAAACAATAAAACGACTAAAAGAATGAGCAAGAGACAAAGGATCCAAAAATCCTTTGGTAATGATTTCATTGCATATCTTTTAGATGATAAAACCAGATCCATCCTAGAGGCGTTTGCATCCTCAGATGCAGACGATTGGAAGGAAGTAGCTCGTAGCGAGATGGAATCCATCATGACGAACGAAACCTACGATGTAGTGGATCGTCCGTTCGGTTGTAAGACTGTTGGATGTAAAAGGGCGTTTAAGAAAAAGCTCAGATTTGATGGTACTATTGAGAAGTACAAGGCTAGACTTGTAGCAAAAGGGTATACACAAAAAGAAGGAGAGGATTTCTTTGATACTTACTCACCTATTGCTAGGATGACAACAATTCGGGTACTTTTATCGTTGGCTGCCTCACATGGTCTTCTAATCCGTCAAATGGATGTGAAGACGGCTTTCCTTAATGGAGAACCGGATGAGGAGATATATATGAAGCAGCCAGAAGGATTTGTAATACCCGGTCAAGAAAATAAGGTGCGCAAGTTAAAAAAAAGTCTTTATATGGTCTCAAACAAGCACCAAAGCAGTGGCATGAGAAGTTTTATAGTACCATAACTTAGGCAGGCTTTGTTGTCAACGAGGCTAACAAATGTGTCTATTATCGATATGGTGGAGATAGAGGAGTGATCATTTGCTTGTATGTGGATGACATATTAATTTTTGGAACTTATATTGATGTTATAAACGAGGTGAAATCTTTTCTCTTCCAAAATTTTGATATGAAAGATCTTGGGAAGGTTGATGTCATACTAAACGTCATGCTGATAAGAAATGAAAATGGGATTACTCTTTTGCAATCCCATTATATTGTGAAGGTCTTGAGATACTCCATATGATCCTAGTATAATTCTTAGGCTATTTGGAAATGAAAATGAAAACTTAGCTTTGGCTATTTGGACAGCAAGTCTTCGCCAACTCCATATGATCCTAGTATAATTCTTCGGAAGAATAAAGACCAGAAAGAAATCAACTGAGATACTCTCAGACGATTGGTTCACTCATGTACCTAGCTGGTGCTATTTGACCAGACATCTCCTTTACGGTTAGCAAATTGAGACGGTTTACTGCTAACCCAGGACATGATCATTGGCATGCGCTTGAGCGATTTATGCGTTACTTGTGTGGTACAATGAGTTATGAACTTCATTATACAGGAGACCCAAAAATAGTGGAGGATTATAGTGACTCCAATTGGATTTCTGATGCTGATGAGATAAAGGCAACAAGAGGTTATGTCTTTACTCATGGAGGCGCTGCTGTTTCATGGAGGTCATGTGAACAGACTATATTGACGAGGTTAATCATGAAAGCATAGCTCACAACATTAAATACAACCTCTGTAGAGGCAGAATGGCTGAGAGAACTCTTGATGGATTTGCCAATGGTGGAAAAAATAATCCCAGCAGTCCTTATGTACTGTGACAATCAAACAGTCCTTGCAAAGGTATCAAGTGCAAAGGACAATATGAAATCCTCAAGACATGTAAAAATATGGTTAAAATCTGTCAGAAAATTGAGAAACTCCGGAGTAACAGCCATTGACTATGTTCAAACAGCTAAGAATCTGGCAGATCCGTTTACAAAAGGTCTATCAAGGAATGTGATAGATATTGCATTGAAGGAGATGGATTTGGGGCCCACGTGAGTTATACACAATGGTAACCCAAACATGTGTGATCGGAGATCCCGTGAATCAGGATTTGGGAAGAACAAGCTGAATGTGTAGCAAGAAGAGTACACAACCCAGTAGTACCATCTCTAGTGAAGATGCACTACTTTCTATTCTGTAAGGAAGACTGACTTTATGTCTTAATGTGTTTGGAGGCTTAATTTCAAGATATTGTCCTATAGAGTATTCTTGTACAAAGACACCTATATGAGTTGATTGTTGGTCGTAGTCTATGGGACGTGGGAACTCTCTATGAAACTCATGAAAAGACACAGGAGTATGACTTATAGGTTCCACCGGAGGAGAGACCCCATGGGCGTCTAGTATCAGTTTGGTATTTGAATGAAATCAACTCGCACAAAACTACCAATTCAAGGCATAATGCATTATGTAGTTGTGAGTTAAAATAATTCTTGGATTAAAATGGATGTTCAACCTAACAGGTCTCCATCATTAAACTGGTATATCAAACAACATTGTAGACATATGAGAAGACATATGTGGGCCTTGGGCCTAAACAATTCTAAATAAATTCCAAAAGCACACAAGGATAGAATAATCCCACATGGAAAATTAAAGGAGAGCAATACCCATTTATTAGTAGAGCTCTTTTCCATGTGTGGAATATATGAGAGAATGATGGGCTAGAGTCACACATAAATCACACGCACCCACGCGCGTCGTATTTTTGCGTGATTTACCGCGTGACTTGTGACTTGCGACGTGGCGACTGGCGTAAAAATCCTTCTCTCTTTTAGTTGAGTCTGACATAAATACGACTTTAATTGCTCACAATTTGTTTTTTTTTCAATTTTACGAGTCAGTTTCTGAGGGTCAATTAGGTTTTGGTTGCCATAGGCCAATTATGTTGCAAATAATACAGCTTATTGTTGTCAGATTACTAGAGTATAATTGTCTGGTTTGAATAGAGACTAATTATCTTCAGTTACTATCCTGGCTATAAATAGAGAGTGAACCTTTATACAGAAATGTGTAAATAGAGTCTCTATTCTACATTGTTGTACATCTACTTTGAGTCTCTCCATCTCTCTCACCGACGTGCCACCAGTGTGGGGGAGAGCAATGTCTCCGAAACCCCGTCTCGCTAAATAATCTGCACGGATTGAGGCGAATCAGATTTTTTGGTAGCGTTCGCGTGACTGTTCAATAGAATTTTTGCGTCCGTCTACGATCTTCTTCTTCTCTGCAACTCATCGACACAAGCTGGGAATATTTCCACTGTAAGTGAAGATGAGATTTCTATGCATGAATGAAATAGATATATTTTTTTAGCATGCATGTCATTATTCATGTTTATGGATTATCTATTGTGCATATTATTGCATTTTTACGATTTTTTTATCTTTAAAGTGCATTGTTTTCTAACAAACAAGTCTGGAAAGCTTGGGCGGCGCTGAAGTGTAAAGTATTTCTTTGGCTCCTCTGGCAGAACAGAATTTGGACTGCTGATAGGTTACAAAGGAGACGGTGACCAAACAACTAGTTTTGCCCTCCATGTTTTCGTAGCTTGGAAACCGTATGGCACCTTTTTGTTGAGTGTGCCATTATACGGGACATTTGGGCACAAATCAGTGCATGGATTTCCGAGCTTGTTCTTCATCCAACAAATTGGACAACGGCCTCCCCTCTTTCTGTTCAGGATTTGTATGACAGGCTCCTGAGTGTGAACTGCAACAATGGAGCACAAAAGGCATAAGGTCTCTAGCCATTGCTGTGGTCTGGGCAATTTGGAGAGAATGGAACATGAAAATTTTTCATGCAAAGGAGAGCACTGCTGCTAAGATTGTTGTGGTGTTGAAAGATGAGATTCTATTGTGGTGTTGTTGGTGTCGTGCAGGATGCAAACATCTGGCAGCAGCTGGTGCCTCATTGCCCCTAGGATGTAGCCCCCCCCCCCCCCCCCCGGGATTGAATGTTGTAATTTTCTTCTCTCTTGACTATGTACTTGTTGTACATGTATCATCATCACTCTATTAATCCTACTTATAATTGAACACCGGCAAGTACCGGTACTTTTCGAAAGAAAAAACATATCATCAGCAAGGTCTCCGAGCGCATGACCAAGCTGTCCGATGCCGGCGTTAGCATCCCAACGGCGCTGGGGGATGCCGTCGACTCCATGGAGTACGTCATCACCTTGGGCATCGGCACGCCAGCCGTCCAGCACACCGCGTTCATGGACACCGGCAGTGACCTGTCATGGCTGCAGTGCAACAAGCCGACCCGAGCTCGTCTTCCACCTATTTGGTGCAGGTCATTGTCGGTACCCTCAATATGGGGTACCCCCGCGCACAGGGGAAACTGCCTAAGGACCTCGCCTTTCTCTGCAGGGAGAGCTCCGAAGGCGCCATGTGTCCAGCGGGGCCGGACAACCCTCTCCTCAGAGGTAAGCTCCAGGCCCGCCACGTGGCCAACTAAGCTGGACCTCCCCCCTCCGCGGGGAGAGCTCCGGAGGCCCCACGTGTCCAGCGGGGCCGGACCTCCCTCTCAGAGGAGGGCTCTAGGCCCGCCACGTGGCCAGCAGAGCCGGAGCTCCCCCTCTGCGGGGAGAGCTCCGATGGCTCCACGTGTCCCGCGGGGTTGGGCCTCCCTCTCCTCAGAGGAGAGCTCCGGGCCCGTCGCGTGGCCAACCAAGACGGACCTCCCCCTCCGCGGGGAGAGCTCCGAAGGATCCACGTGTCCCGCGGGGCCGGAGCTCCCTCTCCTCAGAGGAGAGCTCCAGGCCCGTCACGTGGCCAGCAGTGCCGCGCTACCTGCCCCCGCACGGTAGGCGGCAAGAGTAAAGACGCGCCATACCTTGCCCGTACAAGGTATTCAAGACCCGCGCCTTCCCAAGGCGCGGAGACGCGGAGCACGCCTCTGTCAGGTGCCGTTGCGCCCAGTCACATCACAGACTGGCGCGCTGCGTCAGAGGCTGCACGCCAATAAACACAGCAACAAGACATCCCCTGCTGCCCCTGCCATTATCAACCACTACGACTAGCTTGCGGCATGGGCAGGGCGGCAGAACGAAGACTCGGAAGCCCTCGCCAGAGACAACTACCGGAATAACTGCAGATATGGTAGATGACAGGCAATCTCCCCGGGACCACCTATCGGGTCTCGGGCCCATCTTGTAAGCCGCCCGAGCCTTGGACTATAAAAGGCTCGGGTAGGCAACGTTAGCAAGGGTTCACCTCTTACACACTCTCACGTAGGGTTCGCACTTTAGCCATTCGACATCCTACACTCTCAAGCTCAGGACTCCGGTTCTGAGCAGCAAGCAATACAACGAGCAACTCAACTCACCGTGGACGTAGGGTATTACGCTCCAGCGGCCTGAACCACGTAAAATCCCTGTGTCAAGCTTCTCCCTCAATCGTCCCTAACGCGTAAGCTCTCCGTGAGTGACTAGCCCCTCCGAAAAAGAACCTCCGCGGGTTGCCCAGAGCAGGCCCGGGGGAAGTGTCAGCTACACACTTCGACATTTGGCTCGCCAGGTAGGGGGCTTTTCCCTTGCGCGACAAGCTTCTGCCGACGAAGATGATGAAGCTTCCTTCAGCGGCAAGTTCTCCACGCCCGCATTCATGACGAACGGTGACTAGCGGGGACTACGTCTCGACACACTCAGGACAGAGTGTGTCGGCGCAAGCTAGAAGCCAGCAGCCGACTCCGGCAGCGCAGGCTCCAGCGAGCGTGAGATCCTCTCCAGCGAGCGTGAGATCCTCTCCAGCGAGTGTGTCGGCGCAAGCTGGAAGCCAGCAGCCCACTCCGGCAGAGCCGACTCCGGCAGCGCAGGCTCCAGCGAGCGTGAGATCCTCTACCGCACCTGCTCGAGAAGTACGACGGCAGCGTCAACCCGGCGGAGTTCCTCCAGATCTACTCCACCGCCATCCTTGCTGCAGGAGGGGACGAGGCCGTCATGGCCAACTACTTCCCCGTCGCCTTGACCGGCCCAGCCTAGTCTTGGCTCATGAATCTCCCACAGGGGTCCATAACCTCCTGGGGGGAGCTCTGCCGGCAGTTCACTGCTAACTTCGGCAGCTCCTACACCCGGCCTGGCACGGAGCTCGACCTCCACGCCATCCAGCAACAACCTGGGGAGACGCTGCGCTCCTTCATCCAGCGGTTCTCCCAGGTACGGAACACCATCCCGCATATACAAAATGCTTCTGTGGTGGTGGCGTTCCGGCAGGGTGTTCGGGACAAGAAGATGCTTGAGAAGCTCGCGACCAGAGAGGTTCACGATGTCTCAAATCTCTTCAGCCTGGCATACAAATGCGCCAGGGCAGCATAAGGGTGGAACTGGCATTCACAGCCAGCCTCGGAATCAGGACAGCCCGGATCTGGCGCTGCTTCCCATGGATGTGGCAAGAAGATCAAGAACCGGGGCGGTGGCAAGATGAAACCACCGACCGCAGCTCCCGTTGCTGCAGCAGCAGCACCCGGCGGAGCTCGGGGGCCACGCCCCGACAAAAGGCAGCGACGGTCACCAGCTCCAGATGGTGACCAAGGCGAGCCATGCCCCGTGCACGACACCAGCAGCCATACTGCTGCTGAGTGCCGGGAGATTCAGAGGCTCACGGAGCGCTTCCGCAAGGGGAAGCAACCGCGTGCTGACGCCCCTCCCTTCCGTCAAAAGGAGGGCAAGCAGAAGGTCGACACCCAAGGTAACATCGACCACCAGGTGGAGTTCCAGGAGCCTCAGCGCGCCGTGAAGGCGGTGCAAAACCATGAGGACTCCAGCTCCAGCGATGACAAGCGCCGGAAGATGCTCTACGTCATCTACGGCGGGTCCGCTGACCCCGCGTCCCGAAGTGCAGTTAAGACTCTGCGCCGAGCGGTAGCGTCGGTGGCGCCTCTCCCAAGTGCTGCGCCGCACCTCAAGTGGATGGGAACCCCCATCAGCTTCGATGCCACCGACTGCCCCAGGAACATGGCTGGGGCCGGCCAACTACCGCTCTTGGTAGCACCCACCATCGCCAACGTGAAGATGTACCACGTTCTGGTAGATGGCGGGGCTGGGCTGAACCTCATCAGCCGCGCAGATTTCCAGAAGCTGCAGATCCCGATGGCCAAGCTCACCCCATCGAGCCCGTTCTCAGGGGTAGGGCCGGGACAAGTCGTTCCCTACAGCAACATCAGCCTTCCGGTGACCTTTGGGGCACCGGAGAGCTATCGGACAGAGTACATTCTGTTCGACGTAGCGGAGATCGACCTCCCCTTCAACGCCATAATCGGCAGGCCAGCCCTGTACCGATTCGTGGCAGTAGCCCACTATAGCTACCTTCTCCTGAAGATGCCTACACCAACAGGTGTCCTCAAGATTCGTGGAGACCACACTGCTGCAGTGTCAGCCTTGGAGAAGCTCCAAGCGCTTGCAACCGCCCGAGCACCAGCCCCTGGTAGTGCAGAACCGGGCCGGCTCCACCCGAGTGCACGACACCGTGCCTCTACCTCAGCACCCCGCGTGCAACCCCTCAACGAGGACGACGTCCCCCTGAAGGTCATCCAAGTCGGCGCCGATGCTGCCCAGACCACCCGGGTAGCCGGGGGCCTGGACAGCAAATAGGAAGGCGCGCTCATCACCTTCCTCCGGCACAACGTCGACGTGTTTGCATGGCAGCCGTCGCAGATGCCGGGGATCCCTAGGGAGGTGATCGAGCACCATATGAAGATCTTCCCCGACGCCCGGCCAGTCCAACAGAAGCCTCGCAAGCAGTCCATCGAGCGGCAGAACTTCATCGAGAAGAAATCAAGAAGCTTCTGGACGCTGGCTTCATACGGGAAGTCCACCACCCCCGGTGGTTGGCGAACCCCGTCGTCGTTCCGAAGGCTGGCGGGAAGCTCCGGATGTGCATCGACTACACCAGTCTCAATAAGGCATGTCCCAAAGATCCATTCCCCCTCCATAGAATAGATCAAATTGTATACTCGACATCAGTCTGTGATATGCTATGCTTCCTAGACGCCTACTCGGGTTTTCATCAGATCCCTATGTCTAGAGAAGATGAAGAGCACACTTCCTTCATCACAGTAGATGGCTTGTATTGTTATGTCTCTATGCCTTATGGCTTAAAAAATGCTCTCCCCACCTTTGTACGTACAATGCACAAAACCTTTCGAGAGCTAATAAGAGACTTAGTCGAGGTGTATGTCGATGACATCGTTGTCAAGGTCAGGCAAAGTTCATCCTTGTTAGATAACCTAGCCCTAGTCTTTGACAAACTGCGCTCCACGCGCACTAAGCTGAACCCCGACAAGTGTGTGTTCGGTGTATCCTCTGGGAAGCTCCTAGGATTCCTGGTCTCACACCGAGGAATTGAGGCCAACTCAGAGAAGATCAAGGCCATCGACCTGATGCAGCCCCCGCCCGCATCAAAGATGTCCAGAAACTCACAGGATGCCTAGCCGCGCTGAGTCGGTTCATACCGAGGCTAGCAGAGTGAGCGCTCCCCTTCTTTAAGCTCCTGCGCAAATCCGGTCCATTTGCTTGGACCGACGAAGCAGAAGAAGCTTTCCTGGAGTTGAAACAGCTCCCGACAACCCTACCCATCATGGTAGCCCCCGAGCCCGAAGAGCACTTGTTTCTCTACATCGCGGCAACAACTGAGGTGGTGAGCATGGTCCTCGTCGCAGAACGGCCGGACCCCTCGTCACCGCAGCCTGCTCCGGTAGTAGAAGACAAGCACCAGGAGACCCCGAAGGTCCGAGACAACCTCCCGGACCTCCAAGACAACCTCCCTGAGGTCCAATGGGACCTCTCGGAGCTCCAAGACAACCTCCCGGAGGTTCAACGGGACCCTCGGGAGGTCCGAGACGGACTAGGAGCCTTCGAGTCCCAGCTCCCGGAGGCTCCCCCGGACCCATCTACCTGCTGTCGGCCTGAGCCAATGGATGAGGACATCTCAGGCCCGGGGGGGGGGTCCGGACCATTCAGAGGCCCGTCTACTACATCAGCGAAGTCCTCCATGACGCCAAGACAAGATACCTGGAGGTCCACAAGCTACTGTATGCAGTACTCGTGGCATCCAAGAAGCTCCTCCACTACTTTCAAGCCCACCGGATCTCGGTGGTCACCTCCTACCCGCTGAAGGAAATCCTTCACAGCCCCCACGCGACCGGCAATGTTGCTAAGTGGGCAGCGGAATTGGTGGAGTTTGAGCTAGACTTCCCCCCTCGCCATGCAGTCAAGAGCCAAGCACTGGCTGACTTCATGGCCGAGTGGACGCCAACGAAGACTGACCCAGGGGGCCACGAAGACGGTGAACCAAAGCCCCGAGCTCCGGTCTTCACCGGGCCTCACTGGACGCTCTTCTTCGACGGCTCCTCGCGAAAGCAGGGGGCCGGTGCTGGCGTACTGCTCCTCATGCCATCGGGGGAGCAGTTTGGGTACATGGTGCGTCTCAATTTCAAGGCAACCAACAACATGGCAGAGTATGAAGCACTCATCTTTGGCCTAAAGACAGCCCTGTCTCTGGGCGCTCGCCAGTTGTTGGCACAGGGCGACTCCCAGCTAGTCATCAAACAAGTTAAGGGTGAATGCTCCTGCAACGACCCACAGCTAGCTGCTTATCTGCTCCACGTGCAGATGTTGGAGAAGTACTTCCTCGCCTTGGACCTGCGCCATGTACCGCACGCTGGCAATGCCACGGCCGACGACCTCTCAACGAAGGCCTCTACCGGAGCCCCTGTGCCTGAAGGAGTCTTCGAGAGGACATTGCTGCAGCACACAGCCTGGCCTGCCGAGCCTGGCGAAGGGGGCTGGACCAGCACCTCAAAGCTGGCGGTCCCGACGGCCCTGCAGCCATGGACGCCGCCAAGGATCGTAAGCGTCACTGGGGACTCCGTGCAACCCAGCGCTCAAGATCCAGAAGCTCAAGTCAGACCCGATGCATGGATCACGGAGATCCGGGACTACTTGAAGACAACATCCTCCCTGATGAACGTGTATCTGCTGAACGGATCGTGCGCATGGCTAAAAGGTACGCGCTGGTAGAAGGGGATCTCTACCCGCGTGGCGCCAACCACGTCCTATTGCGGTGCATAACCCAGGGGGAAGGCTGCAACTTGCTCGCTGAGATCCATGGAGGCGAATGTGGGAGTCACTCTTCCTCACGCACGCTCGTCGGTAAAGCCTTCCGGCATGGCTTCTACTGGCCGACAGCACTCCAGGATGCCGTCAAGCTGGTCGAGAGCTGCAAGGCATGCCAGTTCCACGCCAAGCAGATCCACACACCGGCTCAAGCGGTTCAGATGATCCCACCCTCGTGGCCGTTCGCCATATGGGGGTTGGACATCCTGGGACCATTCCCCAAAGCCGTCGGGGGATTCCGGTACCTCTACGTCGCCGTCGACAAGTTCACCAAGTGGCCGGAAGCTACACCCGTCGTCACCATCAACAAGCAATCCGCAGTGAAGTTCATCAAGTCGATCATCTGCCGGTTTGGGGTCCCGAACAGAATCATCACCGACAACGGGACCCAATTCACCAGCGCGGCGTTCCAAGACTACTGTGAAGACCTCGGCATCCAGGTGTGCTATGCCTCCGTTGCTCACCCAAAGAGCAATGGGCAAGTCGAGAGGGCCAACGCCGAGATTCTTCGGGGCCTCAAGACTCGCACCTATGCCGGCTTGAAGAAGCATGGCGCCAAGTGGGTGGACGAGCTTCTGAGCACACTGTGGGCTAACCGGACATCCCAGAGCCGGGCCACCGGAGAGACACCCTTCTTCATGGTATACGGGGCCGAAGCTGTGCTTCCCCCAGAGATCACCATGGGGTCTCTCCGTGTCCGAGCTTACGACGAAGCCGCGCAGGACAACCTCCGGCGTGAAGAAATCGACCTCGTCGACGAGGCTCAATTACATGCAGCGCTCTGCAACGCAGGTACCGGCAAACGCTCCAACGTTACCACCAAAGGTCTGTGCGTGTCCAGGAGCTGCAAGAAGGCGACCTGGTACTACGGCACATACTTTCTTGCGAAGGGACCGACAAACTCTCCCCCAGCTGGGAAGGTCCCTTCCGAGTCACGAAAGTTTGCCGCCCCGGGTGTGTACGCCTTTCCACCGAGGATGGGGACCCGCTCCCGAACCCTTAGAACATAGAACACCTCCGTAAGTTCTATCCCTAGAGCAATAGTAGGACAATACTTTTTCTTTCTGTAATAGATTCCATAGAGTCCAGGAACAGCGCTCGGAGCAGCTAAGCCTCAGGGGACGGTCCAGGACTACGTACAGCTTGGCCTGGTTCTGACCCTAAGCGCGTAGAGTCTTGCTTCCCTTCTTAATGGGGCGGGTCGTTGCCTCCATGTTTAGCCTACCTTCCTCCTATGGATATTTATATGAAAAGAAACATGTCTTGCTTTGCTCTTGCCCTTGTGCTCATTTAGATTACGCATTAATTTTTATGACCGCACTTTCTGTGTATGCTCACCATACACTCAGCTCTATTTTCCCATTCTCATCCCTAGTCGGCATTTGCTATCCTACCAAAGACGGTCGCGCTTGAGGTACTTGCCAATGGCCAGGGGGCTTCTCGGGTCTCCCCCAGTCAGGTGTTGCGATGCCAGTTGGTCCAGTACTGAGGGCCGGACGATCGTACCCTGACCTCAGAGGAAGCCGGGCCACCAGCGCCGGGCGCACTGAATTGCCCAAGCCCTGTATACCGGGCCAGTATTGTAAGCCAAATAAGACTATGAGATAGGGAAGGGAGAGCCCCAAGGAGAATTACACTTCCCTTACTTGTGTCCAGGACCTCCCAGCCTTAGCTCCCCTGCAGAAGTATGGTAGGTGTGCCCAATCCATTGGCCACACCGACCAGGGGGCCACTACGGGGACTGCGCAAGGAAGAACAGGAGCTCCAACGCAAGACCACAGGATCCGGACCTCCCCCCCCCCCCCCCCCGCAGGGGCGGGCTCCGAAGTTCCCACGTGTCCGGCGGAGCTAGAGCTCCCCTCTCCTCAGAGGGTAGCTCCGGGCCCTCCACGTGGCCGGCAGAGCTGAGCCTCGCCCCCTCCACAGGGGTGTGCTCCGAAGGCTCCACGTGTCCCGCCGGGTCGGGCCTTCATCTTCTCAGAGGAGAGCTCTGGGCCCGCCACGTGGCCGGCAGATCTGGACCTCCCCGTTCACGGAGCGAGCTCCGGAGACCCCTTGGGTCCTTAACACAAGGACCCGAGGAAGGTGTCTGTGCAAGACTTCAAGATTGGTGGAGACCTCCGAGGTCCTTGCGGAGCTAAGGACTCGGCCAGGTCAAGCCAAGAGGAAGATAAGCATGAACGCAAAAAACAAAGAGCCTGTTCATTCATTCAAAGCTCCATGAGCTGGATTACAGACTCAACAAAAGCAAAAAAGGAGAGATGTAGGGCCTCCTGGCCACAGGGGTGACTGCCTAAGAGTCCCCGGACTCCCGCTGGAACCAAGAGGCCACAAGGGTGACCATGTCCTCGACCTCGGCCCTGGCAGCTTCCTCCCGCTCAGCGGCGGGGCCTAGTCTCACCGGCTCCAGAGAGAAGGAAGGGTCTTGACTCCGGAAGAACGCCAGCACGTGTGTGGCGACCTCCTTTGCCAATCCTCATCCCTCCGCCTCAAGCTCGTCGGCGATCACCGCCTCGATCCTGCCCAGCTTGGAACCGATGGACTCAAGCGCCGGGATTTTCTCGAGCACCTCCTGTGTTGGAGCCTCCGTCCGCACCGGGCTGAAACAGAGGGGAACAAGGACGGACCCCGCCTTAGTGACGAAGCTCCATACCACTCGAGCCTTGACAAACCGCGAAGCCTGGAGCTTCTCCACCTCTTGGCGGGCCCCCAGCTCGCGGTCCAGCACCGCCTGGCGCTCCCCGGAGGCCTGTTCCTCCCTCGCGGCAACAGCCGACTCACGGAGCCCCAGCTCCTCGGCCCGAGCCCTCAGCTTGCCCTCGCTGGCTTCGAGCCGGGCGGCAACCTTCTTCTCCTCAGCCGCCACGGTGCGTTCCCGATCCGCGACAGCGCACTCGCGGCGAGCTACCTGCAGCCGCAGCTCCTCCGCGGCAGTGGAACGCGCTTCGGCCCTGGCGTGAGCTTCGTGGGCCTTCTGACAGAGTCGCCGGGCCTCCAAACCCAGGCGGTCGATGGCCCTCTTATGAGCATTGAGCAGCGCCCCCACGGCATCAAGCCTCAACTGCATCGAGTCGAGCTCTGCCTCAGCCTCCTGGGTCAGCTGCTTCAGGAGATGCCCCCAGTTAAGGAGGCGGTCTCTCTCTCCAGCCAGCATCTCCCGCTCTCGCTGAAAGGCGGCCTGGACCTGCTAGATGCCAGCCTGGGCAAGCCCCAAGGCATCCTCTAGGGGCAGCAGGGCGGCGGAAGCAGGAGCCACGCCCCTGACCTCCCCCGTCACGTCCACGACCGGTGGAGGCGCCAGTACTTCGGCAACTGAGGCGAGGCGCCGATCTGTGGAAGCCACGGGGCCAGCAGCTGCACCCGCAGCTGCCCTTCCAGCCTCAGCACCGGGCTTCCGAGCTGGCGAAGGAGGACGAGCGGGTGCTGCCGCCGCCACTGTGGGGGATGGTTCCGCCAGCATAGAAGAAGCCTCCGCCGACTTGGGGGCCGTCTGAGCTGCCGCAGTTCCCGAACGCTGCGGCACAGAGCCTCCGCTGGCCGGAGATGGCCGAGGAACAGACTCGCCCCCAGCAGCTGGTGAGTCCCTGTCGACATAAGGAGCTGTCCGTACCCGCGATATGGGGTACCCCCGCGCACAGGGGAAAATGCCTAAGGATCTCGCCCTTCTCCGCAGGGAGAGCTCCGAAGGCGCCACGTGTCCAGCGGGGCCGGTCCTCACGTGGCCTGCCTAAGCCAGACCTCCCCCCTCCGTCGGGGAGAGGTCCGAAGGCTCCACGTGTCCAGCGGGGCCGGGCCTCCCTCTCCTCAGAGGAGAGCTCCGGGCCCGCCACGTGGCCGACAGAAGCCGGACCTCCCCCTCCGTGGGGAGAGGTCCGAAGGCTCCACGTGTCCTGCGGGGCCGGACCTCCCTCTTCTCTGAGGAGGGCTCCGGGCCCGCCACGTGTCCAGCAGAAGAGCGCTGCCTGCCCCCGAGCGCTAGGCAGCGGGCGTAAATACGCCCCATACCTTGCCCGTACAAGGTATTCAAGGCCCGCGCCTTCCCAAGACGCGGAGACGCGGAGCACGCCTCTGTCAGGTGCCGTTGTGTCCAGTCGCATCACAGACTGGCGCGTGGTGTCAGAACCTGCCAGCCAATAAACACAGCGACAAGACATCCCCTGCCACTCCCGCCGTCATCAACCACTACGACTAGCATGAGGCATGGGCAGGCGGCAAGACGAAGACTCAGAAGCCTTCGCCAGAGACAACTATCGACATAACTGCGGATACGATAGTCTGCAGGCAATCTCCCCGGGACCACCTGTCGGGTCCCGGGCCCCCCTTGTAAGCCACCTGAGCCTTGGACTATAAAAGGCTCGGGTAGGCAGCGTTAGCAAGGGTTCGCACTCCAGCAACTCATACACTAGGCATACTCGCCCCCAAGCTCAGGACTCTGGTTCTGAGCAACAAGCAATACAGCGAGCACCTCAACTCACCGTGGACGTAGGGTTTTACGCTCCGGCGGCCCGAACCACGTAAAACTCGCCGTGTCAAGCTCTTCCTTAACTCGTCCATACGCTTAAGCCCTCCGCAAGTGACTAGCCCCTCCGAAAAAGAACCTCCGCGGGCTGCCCAGTGCAGGTCCGGGGGAAGTGTCGACCACACACTTCGACATTTGGCGCGCTAGGTAGGGGGCTTTTCCCTTGCGCGACGAGCTTCTGCCGACGGAGATGACGAAGCTTCCTTCAGCGGCAAGATCTCCTCCCCCGCGTTCACGGCGAACCGTGACCAGTGGGGAGTACGTGTCGACACACTCAGGACGGAGTGTGTCGGCGCAAGCTGGTAGCCAGCAGCCGGCTCCGGCAACGCTGACTCCGGCAATGCAGGCTCCAACCAGCGTGAGATCTTCTGCAGCGCTAAGCGTATCCCACAGGGGTGCGATAGCTGCAGCAAGAGCGCTACTGCGCAATCCACCTGCTGGAGACGCACCTCATTTAGCAACCCAGCAGTGGATACGCGAGGTAGACCGCCTCGTCGTCGCCACCGCAAACCCTCGACTTCGGCGGGGACGACACTCCGGCCAACCGGCTGTGTCGCTGACGTGCACGCCAACGGTTGACGGGCAGACGGCGGACTCCAGCTCCACCAGGCTTCCGTCGACGGACCTGAGGACAGAGCTGGAGCGGTGCCACTTGGGCCAGGATGCCCGGGTGTACCTCGAGCGACGCCGGGAAAGGCGTCGCAACCAAGAGGCTGGTGACAGCATGTCATCGGCCTCGACCCAGCCTGAAGAGCAGATCTTTGCCACGCTGACTCTGCCCCAGGCGTACACCGCGCAGCATATGCCACAGCCATATGCCTTGCAAACGGCGTCCCCGGTCTATGGCGCAGCCTTGCCCACATCAGGGTACACAGTGCCAGCGGCGAACCAAGCGTTCGCGGCACCAACACCTGCGGCAGCAGGAGCAGGATGTGCGGCCCTGGCACCTCACCTTCGCTTCGCAAGGTGGCCGCGCAAGTTTCGGCCGCACCTGCCCGAGAAGTACGACGGCAGCGTCAACCCGTCGGAGTTTCTCCAGATCTACTCCACCGCCGTACTTGCCGCAGGAGGGGATGAGGCTGTCATGGCCAACTACTTTCCCGTCGCCTTGACCGGCCCAGCCCGGTCTTGGCTCATGAACCTCCCTCAGGGTTCCATAACTTCCTGGGGAGAGCTCTGCTGGCAGTTCATCGCCAACTTCGGCAGCTCCTAGAGCCGTCCCGGCATGGAGCTTGACCTCCACGCCATCAAGCAACAACCTGGGGAATCACTGCGCTCCTTCATCCAGCGGTTCTCCCAGGTACGCAACACCATCCCGCATATTCAAAGTGCTTCTGTGGTGGTGGCGTTCCGGCAGGGTGTCCGGGATGAGAAAATGCTTGAGAAGCTAGCGACCAGAGAGGTCCGCGACGTTTCCAAGCTCTTCAGCCTGGCGGACAAGTGCGCCAAAGCAGCTGAAGGGCGGAACTGGCACTCTCTGCCAGCCTCCGAGTCAGGAGGGCAGCCCGGGTCCGGCGCTGCTTCCTATGGGGGTGGCAAGAAGGCCAAGAACCGGGGGAGTGGCAAGATGAAGTCATCGACCGCGGCTCCCGTCGCCGCAGCAGCGACACCCAGTGGAGCTTGGGGGCCATGCCCCGACAAAAGGCAGCGGCAGTCGCCAGCCCCAGATGGTGACCAGGGCGGGCTATGCCACGTGCATGGTGCCGGCAATCATAGTGTTGCCGAGTGCTGGGATATCCAGAGGCTCGCAGAGCGCTTCTGCAAAGGGAGGCAGCAGAGAGCTGAGGCACCGCCCCTCCCTCAGAGGGAGGACAAGCAGAAAGTCGACGCTTCAGTCAGCGCCGGCCACCAGGTGGGGTTTCAGGAGCCTCAGCGTGTCATGAAGACAGTGCACAACGGTGAGGACTCCAGCTCCGATGGTGATGGGCCGGGGCGGTAGCCAACTGTGGATACCCCGAAAAATCAGTGGAGGCTGCACTGCTGCGGCGTCAACCTTGGAGAAGCTCCGAGTAGTCGCAGCAGCCCTAGCACCAATCCCAACGGAGCAGGATCAGGCTAGCCCCACCCGAGAGCACACCTCTGTGCCTCGGCCGTACCTCCGGGGGGCCGCCCAGGGTCTGTCAACCCCTTGAAGGCCTTGCCAGAAGGGGAAGACGCCTTGGGTCTCCCAAGACGAGTCCAGGTTCTCCTACCCCTTGAAGGCCTTAGCCAGAAGGGGAGGGTACCCTGGGGCGCCCAGGAGAAGCCGTGCAGGACCTGATCCAGCGTGAAGATGACAACCTCAGTGGAGACTGCACTGCAGCGACATCAACCTTGAAGGAGTTCCAAGTAGTCACAGCAGCCCAAGCACCAGCCCGATGGTGCAGAACCGGGCCAGCTCCACCCGGGTGCACGCCTCCGTGCCTCGGTCGTACCTCCTGGGGGCCGCCCAGGGTCCGTCAACCCCTTGAAGGCCTTGCCAGAAGGAGAAGACGCCTTGGGTCTCCCAAGAAGAGTCTGGGTACTCCTACCCCTTGAAGGCCTTAGCCAGAAGGGGAGAACTCCCCGGGGCGCCCAGGAGAAGGCGCGCATGACCTGATCCAGCGTGAAGATGACAACCTCGTCGACGAGGCTCGGCTGTAGGTGACACCCCACAACGCACGGTCTCGGCTGCTGCTCTAGCACTACCGCCAAAGAACCAAACGCGTCAGGGACCTGCAGAAAGGCAACCTGGTGCCGCGGCACACACTTTGCCGAGAAGGACCTATAAACTCTCCCCCAGCCGGGAAGGTCCCTTCCAAGTCACAAAAGCTGCCATCCCAGGTACACATGCCTTTCAACCGAGTGTGGGATCCGTTCCCAAAACCCTTGGCATGGAACAACACTGTAAGTCCTACCCCCCGAGCATTAGTAGAACAGGGTCATTCCCTTCTGTAATAAATCCCATAGAGTCTAGGAACAGCGCTTGGGGCAGCTAAGTCTCAAGGGACGGTCCAGGACTACCCCCAGCTTAGCCTGGTTCCGACCCTAAGCGCGTAGAGTCTTGCTTCCCTTCTTGACGAGGCGGGTCATTGCCTCCATGTACAGCCTGACTTCCACCTATGGGCATTAACACAGAAACCTGTTCTACTTCGCTCTCTCTCATGTGCTCATTTAAATTATGCATTAATTTTTATGATCGCACTCTCTATGTATGTTCATCGTACATCTAGCTCCCTCTCTCCCGCACTCATCCATAGTAAGCATTTGCTATCCTACCGAAGGCGGCTGCGCTTGAGGCACCTGCCGATGGTCAATTGGGTTTCTCGGGCCTCCCCCAGTCAGGTGTTGTGGTGCCAGTTGGTCACCTCCAGGAAAGGCCTGCGCCGTGCATGGGGGCTCCAGGGTGCGTATCCCACTTAGCCGGCTCAGTACCCAAAGCGTGCGCATCCTACCCTTCGGAGGTCCAGGGGAGTATAGCCGCTTTGCCTGGTTCCGTACCCAAAGCCTGTGCACTCTGCTTCCTCGGCGCACGGTCCGGTACTAGGGATCGGACGATCGTACCCGGACCTTGGAGGGAGCCGGAGCCCCGGCGCCTCGCGCACAGAATTGCCCAAGCCCCGTATAACGGATCAGGATCGTAAGTCGAATAAGACTAAGAGACGGGAGGGGAGGACCCCCCGAGGAGAATTACGTTTCCTCTACCTGTGTGCTGGACCTCCTGGTTACAGCAACGGGGGCTGCATGAAGCGGAGGGCAAGGAGCTGCTAGCTACTCCGGCATAGGATCGGAAGGTCCGGGTCCCGCCCCTTCCACAGGGGCGAGGCCCGAAGGCCCCACATGTCCAGCGGGCCCGGAGCTCCTGCCTCGTAGAGGGGGGGCTCCAGACTCGCCACGTGGCTGGTGGAAACCGGACCTCCCCCTCTGAGGGGTGCTCCGAAGGCCCCACGTGTCCAGCGGGGCCGGAGCTCCCGCCTCCTCAGGAGGGGCTCCGGACCCGCCGCATGGCCGGCGCATCCGGACCTCCCCACGGGGCGAGCTCCGGAGACCTCCGGGGTCCTTAGTACAGTAAGGACCTGGAGAAGGTGCCTGTGCAGAGCTTCGAGATTGGTAAAGGCCTCTGAGTGCCTTGCGGAGCTAAGGACTCGGCCAGGCAAAACCATGAAGAAGACAGAAAACATCACAGGCGCAAACATTCAAGAGAGTCTATTTATTTATGGTTCCACGAGCAGGTCTACAGACTCGGTAAAAAGAAAGAAGCGAGTCCTAGGGGCCTCCTGGCTCGCGTCGGAACCTAGAGGCTACAAGGGCGGCGACTTCCCCGACTTCGGCCCTGGCCATCTCCTCCCGCTCCGCGGCAGGACCGTCTTTCACTGGCTCCAGTGAGAAGGAAGGGTCCCGACTCCTGAAGCAGGCCAGCACATGCGTGGCAACCTCCAAGGCCAGGCCCCGTCCCTCTGCCTCAAGCTCGCTGGCAACCACCGAGTCCAGCCTGCTCAGCTTGGCGCCAAGTGACTCCAGTGCGGGAATCACTTCGGCCACCTTCAGCGCAGGAGCCACCGCCTTCACCGGGCTGAAGCCGAGAGGGACCAAGGCGGACCCCGCCTGGTCGACGAAGCTCGAAACTGCACGGGCCTCGGAGGACCGTGAAGCCAAGAGCTCCTCTACCTCGTGGCGGGCTGCTCGAAGGGCGTCGCGGCTTCCCTCGGAGGACTCCTTCTCCCTAGCCGCCAGGGAGCTTTCCCGAAGGCGAAGAGACTGGGCAAGCCGCTCCAACTCAGAAACCTGGAAGTCGGCAGCCAATTCCCGATCCAGGATCGCCTGGCGTTCGCGGGAGACCTGTTCCTCCCTCATGGCCAGGTCTGCCTTCCGGGCCTCTAGCTTCCTGGCCCGAGCTCACAGGTCAGCCTCGCCCGCCGCCAGCCGCGCGGCGACCCTCTCCGCCTCGACTGCTGTGGAACGCTCCCGGTCCTCAACGGCGAGTTAACGGCGCTCCAACAGCTGCTGTATCTCCTCCGCAGCAGAGAGGCTCTCCTCGGCCCGGGCGTGTGCCTCAAGGGCCTCCCTGTGGAGCCGTCGCGTCTCGGCGTCCAGGCGGCCAACAGACCGTTTCAGCCGGTCGAAGAGCGCTTCCCTGAAGTCAAGCGACTCCTGCCTGGAATCGAGCTCGCCATGGACCTTCGCGGTCCGCTCCCGCAAAAGGTTCCCCTAGATGAGGAGGCGATCTCTTTCAACCGTATGCTCCTCCCGCTCACGAACAAGTGCAGCCAAGACCTGCTGGACGCTCGCTTGGGCGAGCGCGAAGGCATCCGCCAGAGGCAGTGGGACAGCAGAGGCCGGAGCAGCACCCCCGACCTCCTCCATCACATCGTCCTCAAGAGTAGGCGATGCACCAGCAACCGGGATGAGAAGCCGGTTAGGAGAAGCTTGCGCCGGGACTCCGACAGCCGGGCCCGCTGAGCTCTCACCCGACGCTGAAGTAGAAGCTGGGTCGCCTGGTACAGGGTTGACCTGCGCTGGCTTGGGGGCCGCGGCAGCCGTCTCGGCAGAAGGAGATGACGCAGCCGTGGAATCCGGGCACGCTGGAGCAGGGGAAACTCGCGCTGGCTTGGGCGCCGCGGCAGACGTCCCGGTTTCCGAGCGCAACGGCACAGACTCCCCACCAGTCAGGGACGGCCGGGAAGCGCGAGCACTCCAGCGGGCTCTGAACCCTGACTTCCGAGCCGGGGTAGGACCCCCAGAGCACGCCGTCATCACTGACGGCCGCTCCGCAGTCGCCTGGACTGGCGGAGCAGGGGATGCTCCAGAAGCTCCCCTCGACGCATCGGCCCAGGGCCTCTTTGCGTCGCCACCGGAAGGAGTGCCATCTACAGAAGCAGGAGGTGCAGACACCCCAGATCCCCGACTTGGCACAGATGCTGCCACTGGAGGAGATCGAGCGCGTTTCTTCTCTGGGGGCGGGTTGGAAGCCATGACGAGGGAGGACTCAAAGGCAAGAAGACAAAGGCACAAGAGTCCAAGGAAAAGCACTGGGAAGTGCGAAGGGAAGCCGCAATGTGGGTAAGATCCCCTCTTAAAACTTCCCAGGTGCAATTCCAAGCGATTCAAAACTCTTCGAATACGCCGCATCGGCAACCGCTTCGGCTCCAGGACCGAGCGCCGATGACAGGTGGATCCAAGCCGCCCAGTGAAGCGGTGGGTCAAGGAGTCAGTCTCCCAAGAAGACGAGCCGGCAAGGCAGTCCGGCGGTTCCCGAAGAAAACGCCGCAACATGCAGAAGTGGCAGTCTTGGGAACCGCCGCAGTAAAGGCAACCATCAAGTGGGCACACGCTCCCACGATCCAGCGGTTGTTCGTGCTCTGGTAGCGGTCAATGCGGGACTTAGAGAAAGTGCGCGGAATGGAAGAGACGGAGGTCCCACCTCGGGCTCGCTATCTCCCCCGAGATGGGCCCGGGGCCCACTGTCGGTACCCGCGATATGGGGTACCCCCGCGCATAGGGGAAAATGCCTAAGGATCTCGCCCTTCTCCGCAGGGAGAGCTCCGAAGGAGCCACGCATCCAGCGGGGCCGGACCTCCCTCTCCTCAGAGGAGAGCTCCGGGCTCGCCACGTGGCCTGCCTAAGCCAGACCTCCCCCCTCCGCCGGGGAGAGGTCCGAAGGCTCCACGTGTCCAGCCGGGCCGAGCCTCCCTCTCCTCAGAGGAGAGCTCCGGGCCCGCCACATGGCCGACAGAAGTCGGACCTCCCCCACCACGGGGAGAGGTCCGAAGGCTCCACGTGTCCTGCGGGGCCGGACCTCCCTCTTCTCTCAGGAGGGCTCTGGGCCCGCCACGTGTCCAGCAGAAGAGCGCTGCCTGCCCCCGAGCGGTAGGCAGCGGGCGTAAAGACGCCCCATACCTTGTCCGTACAAGGTATTCAAGGCCCACGCCTTCCCAAGACGCGGAGACGTAGAGCACGCCTCTGTCAGGTGCCGTTGCGCCCAGTCGCATCACAGACTGGCGCGCGGTGTCAGAACCTACTAGCCAATAAACATAGCGACAAGACATCCCCTGCCGCTCCCGCTGTCATCAACCACTATGACTAGCATGAGGCATGGGCAGGGTGGCAAGACGAAGACTCAGAAGCCTTCACCAGAGACAACTACCGACATAACTGCGGATACGATAGTCTGCAGGCAATCTCCCCGAGACCACCTGTCGGGTCCCGGGCCCCCCTTGTAAGCCACCCGAGCCTTGGACTATAAAAGGCTCGGGTAGGCAACGTTAGCAAGGGTTCGCACTCCAGCAACTCATACACTAGGCATACTCGCCCCGAAGCTCAGGACTCCGGTTCTGAGCAACAAGCAATACAGCGAGCACCTCAGCTCACCGTGGACGTAGGGTTTTACGCTCCGGCGGCCCGAACCACGTAAAACCCGCCGTGTCAAGCTCTTCCTTAACTCGTCCATACGCTTAAGCTCTCCGCAAGTGACTAGCCCCTCCGAAAAAGAACCTCCGCGGGCTGCCCAGTGCAGGTCCGGGGGAAGTGTCGACCACACACTTCGACAGGAGCTCTCAGTCTAAGAAAGGAGATAGGAACGCTACTTCTAAAAGCTGAAAAGAGCAACACTTACAGGGGACGTGAGCGCTCCAACGGAATTGGAGCCCCAGCCTCTGAGCAGGGACAGAACCACCAGAACCTGCCGCCGGCGCTTGCGTCGCAGGCGCCCGGACCGGCGGAGTAGGAGGCAGAGCAGTAGGGCCCCCGTCACTGGCGCCCCTAGAGCTGCTCGCCGATCCGGCCCCTGAGGCCCGAGGCACCTGCGTCCCCGGGCGAGTCCCAGTGCTGCTCCTTCCGATG
Organism: Neostapfia colusana; assembly: GCA_030760725.1. Classification (NCBI taxonomy): domain Eukaryota; kingdom Viridiplantae; phylum Streptophyta; class Magnoliopsida; order Poales; family Poaceae; genus Neostapfia; species Neostapfia colusana. The sequence continues at coordinate 41,753,561 of JASWHV010000001.1, read as the reverse complement.
CCGCTGCTGGCCGGGCCTGCAGCCGGGACGCTCGCTGGCTGCGGCGCCTAAGTCCTCGGCTCACCCCCAGGGATCGCCCCACCGGCATCCCTCCTTGAAGCTCCTTCGCCTGAGTAAGGGACGTGGGACGCCTGAAGCTCCTCGGACCATTGCTGTCCGAGAAGAAACCCGCCGGAGCTGGAGACCCGAGGTCTCTTTGGGTCGCCATCCGACGAACCAGCGCCTCCGGGAGATGGGCGCAAGGGTACCCCGGCCCCATGGCTTAGCGCTAGAGACGCTTTTGGAGGAGACCGGGCACGTTTCTTCTCTGGCTGCCCGGGGGCCGGCTCCTTTCCCTTCCCCTTGTCGACGGTCTGAGCTCTGTCGACCCTTGGTGCGGGATGGGCAGCGGTAGACGCCTCACGCTCCGCCCCGGAGCGCTCGACCCTGGGAATCGAGATCCCCTGGAGGGCGTCCCCAACCTGACGAACGGCGATCCTGATGTCGTCAAGATTCGGCATCTTCCGCAGCAACTCCGCCCTTCTCTGCAGCTCCAAGAAGAGGGGAGTGCTAGAGGCCGGGAAGGTGAGGTCGCCGCCGGTGACGAAGTCGCTGCTCACTTTGGCCACCATCTTGTACAGCTCCTCCTCAGATGGGTCGTAGCCGAGACCCCTCTCCAGCCTGGTGCAGTCGAGCTCGCCGGTGCAGTACCACGCCGGGCGGTTGTGTTGCTGCAAGGGCGCAATACGGCGCGACAGGAAATCTATCAGCACCATCAGGGACGTCAGCCCCTCGTTGGCCAGGAACCGGATCCGCTCCAAGACCGGCGCGTACTCCGGCTCCAGCTCTGGCATCCCCTCCCAGAAGCGACACTCGGTGATCGGGCCTGACGCGACCCGCTCAACCGAGACAGGCCACTCGCCTGGGAATCGCATTGGGTGGTGCCGTGTGGTGCGGCACCCAACAGCACACATCTGAGGAACAATGTATTACATAAAACAATAGCGGGAGCTTACAAGTTTTGCTTTGTAAATACTTTACATCAAGTAACTACAGCGGAAGTCTATATCAACTCACGTCGAATAACTAAGAGCACTCGAGATGAAGTCCAGCCCGCGGACTCCTCTCGCTAGCAACACAAAGACAAGCAGCAGCGGATGGGTTCTCCATGTGTTACCTGACTCGGGAGTCCCCGAGTCTCACTGGACAACCTTCTTTTCAGCATCGTTGTTAACCTGCAAAACCACTTATATAGTAAGCGTGAGCACATAGGCTCAGCAAGTCTGACCCGTCTCTCCTAAACAAGAAACTCTACATGCACGACAGTTACAATTGGTCGGCTAGATTTGCATAAAGGACCCGCCTAAAGTTGATCCTTAACTTTCAGATTTTAAGCCTCATTGTGCAGACCTTGAGCCGAAAAGCATCGCAACTCCACAATAAAACAAGAAACGCTTTATTGCGATGCTCCTTGCACAAAGTGAAAGTAAAGTTTAAAGAGCCTATCTCTAATTCAATCATGGTTGCAATACAAGTTATAGCACAGCCTTATCAAGTTCAAAGATAAACAATTCCAATTGTTACTACGTCAAGACGCAGTGGGCAAGTATGCTCATATGACCGCGAGCGATGGTGATTCGAATCAGTACACGCCCGGACTACACGACACGTACACCCGTACTCCGAGTTGCCGGCAGCAACCTCGACTGACGTTGTACGCGGCCACCTTTCCCAAGATCTTCCACATTGGACGCAGTCCAACTGCCCCGAGTACGCAAGCTCCCTCAAGGTACATACCCGCTGTGGTATGTTCTTGAGCGAGGTACCTCCTGCTACCCTGACGCCGAAAGCCTAAGGCAGTTGGAAAAGTTCCACTATGGATCTCCCAAGGTACATCGGTTTCCTGGGTCCCATATAGCCAGTATGCGCCCGGTACACAACTCAAACTTGTCCAACAGGGCCAAGCACGGACGGGCCTTAACCGACACAGGCAGGGCTATGTACGCACGGCCTGCAACCTGCTGCATCTAAACCTCTCTGCCCGGTCTCCATTTCTTATGTGTGAACTTTCCTCATCCTTTCTAATTCAAACCCGTTCCGAGTAAACCAACCCTAAACTCGCGAGTAGATTCCAACTACTCGTCTTCTACCGGACCTTTCCTACTAACATTAGCGTAGCCAAATTCCCTCGAGGAGTTGCTATTCTACCCTCTCTCTCTTAGGTGTTTCTGGTCATGCAAGTGGGGTTTTCAATATCATCTAGACGTAATGCAATCAACGATGCAAAGCTATGATCTCTACAAATGAAAATGCTTTATAAAATAGTTCAAATGCAAACTGGGGCTTGCCTGTTTTGCAGGTGACTAAGGTTACAATCAGTTAGTGACGATCACTTGAAGTTTGATCACTTGTTTTCCTCCCTCCTTGATCTTCACTTCAAGTCCTTCTCACCTTCTTCACGTATATGCTACACGATATGATCATGCATATGTATTTAATTGAAAAGTTTTTGCTCACAAGATCTAGTGACAGTTTTAAAACTGGAACTCTGTTTAAGAATTTAAAATGACACTAGTGCTAGTGGTTTGGGTTGGGCTTAAATACTAAGATCAATTATTAAGTGCTTTTCCCACTTAAGTGTTGATCACCTTAAGAGGTTACCTATGACAGTGGTGATCTAGAGCTCCAATGGAGCTGGCAATTTTCATGTGAGTTCCTTGTAACAAGAAAGTCCTCTGGACCAAAATTTAGCACTTTTCATGGAGTGGTTTATTCAGAATAATTCTCTAAGTGTTTAGTCAAAGATGAATTAATTCTGAGGTAACACTCATGTTCATGTCAAACTCAGTGAACCACAATTTCAATTATAGTTCATAGAGTCTACATGAATTTTCCTAGGATTGTTGGAGCTAAGAATTGCCCAGAACAGAATTTACAAGTTTTGGAAATTCTCTGAAAATGTTTTCTGTATTCATTTGAACACAGTAACTTACAATCTGAATTCTCCTGACCAAATAAACTTCAAATGAGCTGAAACTTTTACAGGAGTCTAAGAACACCCTAAAGAATGTTCTGGCAAAATTTGGGGATTTTTGGATAAACCAAACTCCCTCTAAAATTTTTTTACTGAAAAGCTTTAAAGAATTTTCCGGAATTAAATAAAGACTTTCATACAAATTGGGTTACATATTTGGATAGAGTTTGTCAATATGAATCTAACCCAATTTGAATCACTAAATTTGGAGATTCCTAGCAAAAGTTATGCTCTTCTAAAGTTTGGGGGAAAATCTGGGATGTGAATAAATCCGGGAAAAGTTTAAACCTGACTGTGGGACCCGGGGCACGTGTCAGTCACCGGGAGCGCGCCACACGGGGTCACAGGGTCATTTCCCGCGCTGTTGCAAATGATCCCGCGCCACAGAATATCCAACCCGCTCCCCTGAGCCACTGACAGGCGGGACCGGCGAGGTCGTCTTCAACCTCCCGCTCCCGCGCGACCCCGCCGCCAGGCTCGCCGGAGAAGCTCTGGAATCAGTCGTCCGGCCACCTCTGTCGATGAAACTCGCCGCCAGCCCCTAATTCAACGCGAGGAACACGCTGCTGGGGTTGTCTTGAGCTGGCAGGGCCCCCAAACTAGCCCGCGACGGCGCAACGGTTCGGACGAAGTCCGGCGACGTCGCCCCGACGCCCTAAGCCTTCTAGGCTTCGGTTTCCAAGCCCTGAAGCACCGGCGGACACTAAGGATCATTGACATGTAAAGGAAACGGCTCGGGGATGGCTCTAACTTAGGGTTCACCATGCACCCGCACCTTCCCGCCGTAGCCGCCGTCGTAAAAAGTGGAATTGCACCGTGCACAGTGTGTTTCATGCGAGGCTTTGGGAAGAAGAAAGGTTGCTACACCAGTCTAGGTTCTATGTGCGAAATTTGCAGAGCTCGAAATGAATATAACTCGAGAATTTCATCGATTCATACCCGCGGGCCAGTTTTCACCGGCCGGAGAAGATTTCCGAAATTCATCGTCCAGGGGCGAAGACAAGCTCTGTGCTTCGGGTGGAAGCTGTACGGAGCTCTTGCGCGCCCCAGGGACCGCTTGCTTGGTCGTGAAGGCCACTCTGTGGAGCTGTCCACGAGAGCCGTAGATGGCGGTTTCTTCCGGCCGCCGCTGAAGCTGGGGTACCTCGGTGTGGAGAGTAAGAACTCCCTCGGTGAGGGCACGAGGAGGTCGTGGGAAGGTTTGTGGTGTTGTTTGGCTGCTCAGACGAAGTTTTTCACGTGAACTAGGGTGTGGCCGAGCGATTGACGCACGGCGGCAGTGCTCGGTTGCTTCTCGGGTGAGGGAGGGAAGAACAGCGCTGAGGCCTCGGTGTCGAAGGAGAAAGGGAGCACGACAGGGGGTAATAACGCCCTGGGGTGAGGCGGTTCCCGTGGGGAGGCGGTCGCCCGAGGCGGTGAGCGTCGCTGTCGGCTCTGCCGATCGCTTCTCTGGGAGGTAAGCAAAACAGAGACTGTGGACTGCAGATCTTTTGCAATTTTCAGTGCTCCCAATGACAGGTGGGTCCCACATGTCAGTCCTCCTTATCCCCTCTAAAAATCTCCCCAATTTGAATATTGATGGAATTCAATTGTGGAAGTTTAAATCTGAGAGGCATTTGGATAATTGGGCAAGTTTTATCCAAATTCAAATATGCATTTGAATTCTTTGTCATTTAAAGTCTATTTTGGAAAAATGGGATGCAATTCATTTCCATAAATCATGAAACTTTGCACACCCCCTAATTTAGACTCAAGGAATTCAAATATGAAATCTGATTTAAATTTTGGCTGCTGCAAATGAGATTTGTAGCACAACAGTTTTGAATTTCCATTGTTGCTCTCTTTTGAATTTTGAGTTTGAACAATTGTTCCAAATCTGAGTTTTGTTTTCTCACACCTATGGAAACTTCCCATCTTGGTTTTTGACCCCTCTAGGGTTCCAAGTTCTCAAATGAACATTTGACTTGTGTGAAGAAAACCTTCATGTATGTTATCACATGTAGGGAAAAGTTTTAACAAGTCCCAAATTTTACTTATATGAAACAAAACTTTTGCAAACAAGAGTTTCTTTGTATTCACATTTTTGGGACCTTTACATTCCTCCCCCCTTAAAAGGAATCTCGTCCCGAGATTCAAAAGAAGAACGGGGTGGGAGGTAATTACAAGGTTTATGACAAAAGCTCCGGATAGTTCTTGTGGATGTAATCTTCGGTTTCCCACGTTGCCTCTTCCGGGGTATGATTACTCCACAGGACTTTGTAAAATTTCAAAGTCCGGTTCCGGGTGATCCGGGTCTTTTCGTCGATAATCTGAATAGGTTGCTCGATGTAGGTGAGATCCGGTTTCAACTCGTCGATGTCTTCGGTGCGGATGGCAGTTGTAAACTTGAGACATTTCCGCAGCTGGGACACGTGAAATATGTCGTGAATACCGGCAAGGCTTGCCGGTAGTCCCAGCCGGTAGGCTACAGTTCCGCACTTCTCCGTGATAGTAAACGGACCGATGAATCGGGGAGCAAGTTTCCCCTTGACACCGAACTGATGAATCCCCTTCATCGTAGACACACGAAGATACACGTGCTCTCCGACTTCGAACTGCAGCGGTCGACGTCTCTGGTCCGCGTAGCTCTTTTGACGTGATTGGGCCGCCTTGAGGTTCTCTTGTATTACCCGAACTCTCTCTTCAGCTTCATTGACAAGATCAACCCCGAACGTTACTCGTTCACCGGATTCGCACCAATTCAATGGCGTACGGCACTTCCGGCCGTATAGAGCTTCATATGGTGCCATTTTGATGCTCGTCTGATATCCGTTGTTGTAAGAGAACTCCGCAAGTGGTAAGTGATCATCCCAGCTCTTACCGTGGTGGATGGCACATGCTCTCAGCATATCCTCTAGTATTTGATTCACCCTCTCAATTTGCCCATCGGTTTGAGGGTGATATGCAGAGCTTCTAATCAACTTTGTCCCCAAGGAGGCGTGTAGCTGTTCCCAGAAACGGGCTACGAACAGCGATCCTCTATCTGACACAATGGTGCGGGGAACTCCATGTAAGCACAAGATCCGTGCTATGTACAGCTCTGCATACTGCCTTGCGTTATACCTAGTATGCACCGGGATGAAGTGTGCCGATTTGGTTAACTGGTCCACGATTACTCAAATCAAATCATGGTTGTGGGAGGTCATCGGCAACCCGACGATGAAGTCCATACTCAAGTATTCCCACTTCCATGCCGGTACTTGCAATGGCTGCAACAGGCCTGACTTCTTCATATGATCGGCCTTGACTCTTCGACACGTATCACACTCTGAAACGTACTTTGCAATTTCCCGTTTCATACGTGTCCACCAAAACTTCTTCCGGAGATCTTGGTACATTTTGTTACTGCCCGGATGAATGGAAAACTTGGACAAATGAGCTTCATCCAAAATTTTCTTCCGTAGTCCCATATCCCGGGGTACTACTATCCGGTCGTTGAACCACAAGGTACCTTCATCGTCCTTCCGGAAGCACTTCATTTTGTCCGTTGTCTATTCTCCGCCGTATGTGAGACATACCCTTGTCTTTTCGTTGAGCTTCCATGATCTCCTCTCGGATAGTAGGAATGAGAGCGAGATTATAGAGAGCTCCATACGGTATGACACGGAGGCTTGGTTCTTCATCATCCATTTCAGCAATAGTTAGGTGATGGATATGCGCCTTACGATTGAGCGCATCGGCGACCACATTCGCCTTTCCTGGATGATAATGAATCTCTAGTTCATAGTCCTTAATGAGCTCTAGCCATCTTCGTTGCCTCATGTTCAATTCTTTTTGAGTGAAGATGTACTTCAAGCTCTTGTGGTCGGTGTAGAGGTGTACAAGATTTCCGAGCAAGTAATGCCTCCACATCTTTAAAGCAAGGACCACGGCAGCTAACTCAAGATCATGAGTTGGATAATGCTGCTCGTGAGTTCTGAGTTGACGAGATCCATAAGCGACCACTCGTCTTTCTTGCATCAGCATGCAGCAAGACCGATGCCAGATGCATCGCAATAAACGTCGAATGGCTTTGTTGTATCCGGCTGAGCAAGAACTGGGGCTGTTGTGAGATGCTTCACTAAGGTCTTGAAAGCTTGTTCACATGCAGCACCCCACACAAATCTGGTATTCTTCTTTAATAATTCAGTCATCGGTTTAGCAATCTTGGAGAAACTCGGAATAAACCTCCGGTAGTAACCCGCTAAACCGAGAAAGCTTCGGATTTCATGTACTGACTTTGGTGACTCCCATTTCTGTACTTGGATAATCTTACTCGGATCTACAGCGATGCCCTCCGCTGAAATAATGTGTCCGAGAAAAGGTACTTGATTAATCCAGAATTCACACTTGCTGAATTTTGCATAGAGCTGATGATCTCGCAATCTTTGTAGCACAATATGCAGATGTTCAACATGTTCTTCCTCTGACTTGGAGTACACCAAGATATCGTTGATGAAGACAACGACGAATTTATCCAACTCCGGCATGAACACTAAATTCATCAGGTACATAAAGTGTGCCGGGGCGTTGGTCAAACCAAAAGACATAACGAGATACTCATACAGTCCGTATCTCGTTGAGAATGCCTTCTTCGGAATATCTTCTGCCCGGATTTTAATCTGGTGATATCCGGACCGAAGATCCATATTCGAAAATACCTTCGCGCCCACTAATTGATCGAAGAGCATATCAATGTGAGGTAGTGGATACTTGTTCTTGATGGTAACGGCGTTCAAAGGATGATAATCAACACAAAGCCATAGTGTTTCGTCCTTCTTCTTGACAAACAACGCTGAACAACCCCAAGGTGACGAACTTGGTCGTATAAAGCCCTTGCTCATTAGGTCATTCAGCTTGTCTTCAATTCTGCCAGTTCATTGGGTGCCATCTTGTACGGCCTTCGTGATATCGGTGTGGTTCCCGGTATAAGTTCGATCTTGAACTCAACGTCTCGTTCGGGCGGCATGCCCGGTAAATCCTCGGGAAATACATCCAGATACTCACGTACCACCGGAATGTCCTCTATCTTAACAGCTTCCGTGTGGTTCACTGTTGCAATCTGTTGCCGTCTGGCGCCCAGAATTAATATGTGAAGACCGTGCTGTGGGGAGTTGAGCTCAACGGTCCTGGAGCTAATGTTAAGAACCGCTCTGTGGTAATTCAACCACGACATCCCTAAAATGATGTCGATCTTCAGACCTTCAAGAATAATGAGGGTCGCAGGGTATATTTTACCCCCCAAACAAAGAGGTGCTCGGGAGACAACCTCACTTGCGGTACTGCTGCCCCCGGGAGAAGATATGAGGTATTGCCTCTTTGTATAAACTGTTTGGAGCTGATGTTGAGCCACAAAAGGTTGGCTAATGAAGTTGTGTGTGGCACCGGAATCAAAGAGAACTAAAACCGGTAGCTGATTCAGAGAAAACATCCCTGCTAAAGCGGCTTCTCCTTCCGGAACATCATCAATCATGGTATAGTGAATGTTGCCCCTTATCTGCCCTCCTATCTGCAGATTAAGGTACGGATCGTATTGTTGTAAATATGATGACCCGTAGCCTCGAGTTCCCTCCGGACATTGCCTAGCATAATGGCCCTTACGCCCACAAGTAAGACACGGATGCCTCTCCGGTTCTTTGTTGACTTGCGGTGGACTGCTAGGTACATATGGCTGCAGCGATGGAGCACAAACCACCGTCTGATGCTGCGGCTGTGGAGGTGGTGCAAGTTGTAGAACTTGACCAGCAATCAATCTCTGAGGAGTTGATCGTACAGGTGGCCTCTATCTTTCACCGGGTGGCATTTGATACACCAAACGGTACTTCTGAGGCACATAACTTGTGCTAGCCTGCTCGATCTTACTCATCTTTCTCTTCTCCGCTTGCCACTCAAGTGTCGGCTTCTCTTGAATGAAAGCCGCATTGACCATGTCGGTGTAACTGCCGTTATTATGTACGGCCAGCTTCTCCCGTAATATGGCACTCAGGCCATGGAAGAATAGGTCACACCATGCCTCTTCTTTCGCCACATACTCGGGAGCATATTGGGCCAAAAGATTAAATCTCCTGACATACTCGAGGACACTCATGTCCCCTTGCTTCAAGCCCAAAAATTCCTCCCGCTTTGCCTTGACAATACCTAATGGTATGTAGCGAGTACGAAAGGCTTCACAAAATTTGCTCCATGTTACTTGATGGCCCTCCGGAATGGTGGCAATATGATCCACCCACCAGTTTCCGGAGGCTCCATGGAGTTGCTGAGCGGCAAACTTTGTCTTCTGGTATTCATCACACTTGAATACTCCAAATTTTGACTCCATGACACGAAGCCATTGATCTGCTTCCACAGGTTCAGTGGCTTCAGTAAAAATTAGCGGTTGAGTCGCCAAGAAATCCAGATAAGCGTTCCGAGGTGGAACGACTTGTTGCGTGTTTTGGAGTATGCCTTGTTGTACCAAAGCTTGGAGTAAGCGTGTGTGTTCTTGCGTTGCTTCTTGGAGTAGCCTAGCGTTCTCTTGGTTAGACTCGACGACTCGAGTCATAAGATCCATCCATCCCATGGATGGTGGCTCCGATGGTGGAACAGAAGCATCACCACCTCGACGAGAACTTCTGGCCCTACTCCTAGAGCGAGTACGAACCATACTGCAAAATGTAGTTGAGATGAGTTAAACAAGAACTCAGCAGTATGTGAGACTAATGGAAACATGATTATGTCAAAACTTTATAGAAGCAGTCACAAAATTCATGTTTACACAACTCCTTATTAGGCATAGCTATCCAGCCTATCTGTACAGGACAGACCTTATGCACTATCTCCAGATTTTGGTCTAGTTCAGAGCATTTTCATAACTCAAGTTGAATACCAAAGTTAAAGTTAACTTCAGTATCTTTCAACGAGTACTCATATGCCCTCAGATCATCTCCGGATTAAAAGTTATGATTTTTCCAAAGTTGACAGGATTCCTGGATAAAATTTGCCAGCACCTCCTTTGTACGTGGCTGATTTTATCACAGTTGTATATGTAAATACAATAAGAACCTGAACAAACTTTGAACTACAACAATGTTGCACATTTCATAACCTATCCAATGGTGTATCACACGCTTCTTAAGGGTTTCTCTACAGAAAGTTATGGCTTAAAAACATAAAGGTCGAGAGAGGTTTTACTGCTGTCCTGGTTCTGGACAGTATACCTTCCTCTGAACTTTCTACCCATTTAGCTTGTGATTTAGCTCTGGAGGTCTACAAATAAGTTGTAGATCACTTGAAAATATTTTCAGATCTGTATCATACACCTTAATTGGGTTAAGCTACCCAGAGTTATGCTCTGTTGAAGTCCAGCAAAAATTTCTGCCGAAAACAAAGCACTCTGTTTTTGAAATCTTTGAAGCCTAGTCTTCCTCTCATTTGCATCTTAGCTCAAAATAAGAGTTCAGTAACTAATATTTGTTTCAAACTTTTGTTTTTAGTTGAAAGTTAGTTCATGAGTTATTTCTTCAAAGAAAGGAGTTATAAAGTTTAGTACGGCGTCGATGCACCGTAAGAAGCATGTCGGTACTACGTAGCCTCACCAAAAGAAAATCCTAACCGGATTATACCGGCATAACGTATCTTAGGTGGCACTAAAACGGTCACTCACAAACGTGTACTATTTGTACTACAGTTTCGTGGTTAATCCTGCATAAGTCACACTCAATCATCAGGTCCGGCTGCACACCGAACCCGGTATCCATACAGTTCTTACACCCCGTCCGTCATCACTCGCACAGGTGTTCTCAAGCCAAACACGCCTTGAGCTACGTGTTCACGTTACTAACCACGTGACGGGGTTTCCCAAATTGCACCACGCACGCCAGGGACAGACGTTGCTCGAGTACCCCAAACGACATGAAGAGTCGTAGAGGATACTAAAGCGGATCGGGTTACCTGCCACCCGTGGGGCTCCACCCTTCAGCTTGTGCGCACTGGTGGACAGCGCTTACGTGCACCCCCCAAGACATGAAGCGTCCCGAGATGCACGATTTTCTGACATAACAAATAAGTTAGGTTGCCACCTTCATATTAAGCTAATAGTAATCCTTATGTGGGCCTAGTACCGTATCCTCACCGCAACCTAAATTTTTGTCGTAATACCTTCCTTATTCCATGTGCTATTACCAATGTGGCTCTGATACCACGCTGACGCGACCCGCTCAACCGAGACAGGCCACTCGCCCGGGAATCGCATTGGGTGGTGCCGTGTGGTGTGGCACCCAACAGCACACATCTGAGGAACAATGTATTACATAAAACAATAGCGGGAGCTTACAAGTTTTGCTTTGTAAATACTTTACATCAAGTAACTACAGTGGAAGTCTATATCAACTCACGTCGAATAACTAAGAGCACTCGAGATGAAGTCCAGTCCGCGGATTCCTCTCGCTAGCAACACGAAGACAAGCAGCAGCGGTTGGGTTCTCCATGTGTTACCTGACTCGGGAGTCCCCGAGTCTCACCGGACAACCTTCTTTTCAGCATCGTTGTTAACCTGCAAAACCACTTATATAGCAAGTGTGAGCACATAGGCTCAGCAAGTCTGACCCGTCTCTCCTAAACAAGAAACTCTACATGCACGACAGTTACAATTGGTCGGCTAGATTTGCATAAAGGACTCGCCTAAAGTTGTTCCTTAACTTTCAGATTTTAAGCCTCATTGTGCAGACCTTGAGCCGAAAAGCATCGCAACTCCACAATCAAACAAGAAACGCTTTATTGCGATGCTCCTTGCACAAAGTGAAAGTAAAGTTTAATGAGCCTATCTCTAATTCAATCATGGTTGCAATACAAGTTATAGCACAGCCTTATCAAGTTCAAAGATAAACAATTCCAATTGTTACTACGTCAAGACGCAGTGAGCAAGTATGCTCATATGACCGCGAGCGACGGTGATTCGAATCAGTACACGCCCGGACTACATGACACGTACACCCGTACTCCGAGTTGCCGGCAGCAACCTCAACTGACGTTGTACACGGCCACCTTTCCCAAGATCTTCCACATTGGACGCAGTCCAACTGCCCCGAGTACGCAAGCTCCCTCAAGGTACATACCCGCTGTGGTATGTTCTTGAGCGAGGTACCTCCTGCTACCCTGACGCCGAAAGCCTAAGGCAGTTGGAAAAGTTCCACTATGGATCTCCCAAGGTACATCGGTTTCCTGGGTCTCATATAGCCAGTATGCGCCCGGTACACAACTCAAACTTGTCCAACAGGGCCAAGCACGGACGGGCCTTAACCGACACAGGCAGGGCTATGCACGCACGGCCTGCAACCTGCTGCATCTAAACCTCCCTGCCCGGTCTCCATTTCTTATGTGTGAACTTTCCTCATCCTTTCTAATTCGAACCCGTTCCGAGTAAACCAGCCCTAAACTCGCGAGTAGATTCCAACTACTCGTCTTCTACCGGACCTTTCCTACTAACATTAGCGTAGCCAAATTCCCTCGAGGAGTTGCTATTATACCCTCTCTCTCTTAGGTGTTTCTGGTCATGCAAGTGGGGTTTTCAATATCATCTAGACGTAATGCAATCAACGATGCAAAGCTATGATCTCTACAAATGAAAATGCTTTATAAAACGGTTCAAATGCAAACCGGGGCTTGCCTGTTTTGCAGGTGACTAAGGTTACAATCAGTTAGTGATGATCACTTGAAGTTTGATCACTTGTTTTCCTCCCTCCTTGATCTTCACTTCAAGTCCTTCTCACCTGCTTCACGTATATGCTACACGATATGATCATGCATATGTATTTAATTGAAAAGTTTTTGCTCACAAGATCTAGTGACAGTTTTAAAACTGGAACTCTGTTTAAGAATTTAAAATGACACTGGTGCTAGTGGTTTGGGTTGGGCTTAAACACTAAGATCAATTATTAAGTGCTTTTCCCACTTAAGTGTTGATCACCTTAAGAGGTTACCTATGACAGTGGTGATCTAGAGCTCCAATGGAGCTGGGAATTTTCATGTGTGTTCCTTGTCACAAGAAAGTCCTCTGGACCAAAATTTAGCACTTTTCATGGAGTGGTTTATTCAGAATAATTCTCTAAGTGTTTAGTCAAAGATGAATTAATTCTGAGGTAACACTCATGTTCATGTCAAACTCAGTGAACCGCAATTTCAATTATAGTTCATAGAGTCTATTTGAATTTTCCTAGGATTGTTGGAGCTAAGAATTGCCCAGAACAGAATTTAGAAGTTTTGGAAATTCTCTGAAAATGTTTTCTGTATTCATTTGAACACAGTAACTTACAATCTGAATTCTCCTGACCAAATCAACTTCAAATGAGCTGAAACTTTTACAGGGGTCTTAGAACACCCTAAAGAATGTTCTGGAAAAATTTGGGGATTTTTGGATAAACCAAACTCCCTCTAAAATTATTTTGCTGAAAAGCTTTAAAGAATTTTCCAGAATTAAATAAAGACTTTCATACAAATTGGGTTGCATATTTGGATAGAATTTGTCAATCTGAATCTAACCCAATTTGAATCACTAAATTTGGAGATTCCTAGGAAAAGTTATGCTCTTCTAAAGTTTGGGGAAAAATCTGGGATGTGAATAAATCCGGGAAAAGTTTAAACCTGACTGTGGGACCCGGGGCACGTGTCAGTCACCGGGAGCGCGCCACACGGGGTCACAGGGTCATTTCCCGCGCTGTTGCAAACGATCCCGCGCCACAGAATATCCAGCCCGCTCCCCTGAGCCGCTGACAGGCGGGACCGGCGAGGTCGTCTTCAACCTCCCGCTCCCGCGCGACCCCGCCGCCGGGCTCGCCGGAGAAGCTCTGGAATCAGTCGTCCGGCCACCTCTGTCGATGAAACTCGACGCCAGCCCCTAATTCAACGCGAGGAACACGCTGCTGGGGTTGTCTTCAGCTGGCAGGGCCCCCAAACTAGCCCGCAACGGCGCAACGGTTCGGACGAAGTCCGGCGACGTCGCCCCGACGCCCTAATCCTTCTAGGCTTCGGTTTCCAAGCCCTGAAGCACCGGCGGACACTAAGGATCATCGACGTGTAAAGGAAACAGCTCAGGGATGGATCTAACTTAGGGTTCACCATGCACCCGCACCTTCCCTCCGTAGCCGCCGTCGTAAAAAGTGGAATTGCACCGTGCACAGTGTGTTTCATGCGAGGCTTTGGGAAGAAGAAAGGTTGCTACACCAGTCTAGGTTCTATGTGCGAAATTTGCAGAGCTCGAAATGAATATAACTCGAGAATTTCATCGATTCATACCCGCGGGTCAGTTTTCACCGGCCGGAGAAGATTTCCGAAATTCGTCGTCCAGAGGCGAAGACAAGCTCTGTGCTTCGGGTGGAAGCTGTACGGAGCTCTTGCGCGCCCCAGGGACCGCTTGCTTGGTCGTGAAGGCCGCTCTGTGGAGCTGTCCACAGGAGCCGTAGATGGCGGTTTCTTCCGGCCGCCACTGAAGCTGGGGTACCTCGGTGTGGAGAGTAAGAACTCCCTCGGTGAGGGCACGAGGAGGTCGTGGGAAGGTTTGTGGTGTTGTTTGGCTGCTCAGACGAAGTTTTTCACGTGAACTAGGGTGTGGCCGAGCGATTGACGCACGGCGGCAGTGCTCGGTTGCTTCTCGGGTGAGGGAGGGAAGAACAGCGCTGAGGCCTCGGTGTCGAAGGAGAAAGGGAGCACGACAGGGGGTAATAACGCCCTGGGGTGAGGCGGTTCCCGTGGGGAGGCGGTCGCCCGAGGCGGTGAGCGTCGCTGTCGGCTCTGCCGATCGCTTCTCGTGGGAGGTAAGCAAAACAGAGACTGTGGACTGCAGATCTTTTGCAATTTTCAGTGCTCCCAATGACAGGTGGGTCCCACATGTCAGTCCTCCTTATCCCCTCTAAAATATCTCCCCAATTTGAATATTGATGGAATTCAATTGTGGAAGTTTAAATCTGAGAGGCATTTGGATAATTGGGCAAGTTTTATCCAAATTCAAATATGCATTTGAATTCTTTGTCATTTAAAGTCCATTTTGGAAAAATGGGTTGCAATTCATTTCCATAAATCATGAAACTTTGCACACCCCCTAATTTAGACTTAAGGAATTCAAATATGAAATCTGATTTAAATTTTGGCTGCTGCAAATGAGATTTGTAGCACAACAGTTTTGAATTTCCATTGTTGCTCTCATTTGAATTTTGAGTTTGAACAATTGTTCCAAATCTGAGTTTTGTTTTCTCACACCTATGGAAACTTCCCATCTTGGTTTTTGACCCCTCTAGGGTTCCAAGTTCTCAAATGAACATTTGACTTGTGTGAAGAAAACCTTCATGTGTGTTATCACATGTAGGGAAAAGTTTTAACAAGTCCCAAATTTTACTTATATGAAACAAAACTTTTGCAAACAAGAGTTTCTTTGTATTCACATTTTTGGGACCTTTACAGGGCCGGCAGTTGGGAGCTGCAGGCAATCATGCTCGTCGGTCTGCACGATCACCCAGTTTTCCCACCTCGACGCACCAAAAGGTAGAAGGTACCCAGAGGACTTCGGATCCTTGCAGCGATGCTGGAAGTAGTACGCCCCCCGCTGATTCTTCGAGCTGCGCCCGGTCGTCCGCAACACGAAGAAGTAGCGGAAGAGTGTCACTGAAGCGTGCACCCCCACGAACATTTCGCAGAAGTGCACGAAGATGGCGGCCATCGCGAAGGAGTTGGGGGAGAGGTGATGAAGCTGGGGACCGTACGTCTCCAACAACGTCACGAAGAAGGAAGAAATTGGCGGGGCAAACCCTGCCATGGCGTAGGCGGTAAAGAAGACTATTTCCCCCTTCTCCAGGAGCAGGGGGAGAGATCCCTGCCGGAGCCAGCGCTTCTGCTCCTCCATGCGCCAGCCCAGCAGCTTGCACACTGACCCGAGCTCGGCTGACCGGGCAAGACGAGGCGGAGGCAGGTTGGAAGCCATGGCAGCCGGAAGCTCAAGGACAGGGAAGACAAGGGCGCAAGAGCTCAAGGAAGATGCAAGCGTTGGGAAGTGAGAAGGGAAGCCGTGATGCAGGTAAGATCCCCTTTTAAACTTTCCAGGCGCGATTCAAAGCAATTCGAAACTCTTCGAATACGCCGCTTGGACAACCGCTTCGGCTCCAAGACCAAGCGTCGATGACAAGTGGACCCAAGCCGTCCAGCTGAAGCGGTGGGCCAAGAAGTCAGTCTCCCAAGGAGACGAGCTGGCAAGACGCTTCGGCGGTTCCCGAAAAGATGCGGCGACATGCAGAAGTGGCAGCCTTGGGAAGCGCCGCAGTAAAAGCAGCCATCAAGTGGGGCACACGCTCCCACGATCCCACGACTGTTCGTGCTCCGATAACGGTCAATGCGGGTCTTCGAGAAGGTGCGCGGAGCGGAAGATACGGGAGCCCCACCTCAGGCTCGCTATCTCCCCCGAGATAGGCTCGGGGGCCACTGTCGGTACCCTCAATATGGGGTACCCCCGCGCACAGGGGAAACTGCCTAAGGACCTCGCCTTAGAGGTAAGCTCCGGGCCCGCCACGTGGCCAACTAAGCCGGACCTCCCCCCCTCCGCGGGGAGAGCTCCGGAGGCCCCACGTGTCCAGCAGGGCCGGACCTCCCTCTCCTCAGAGGAGGGCTCCGGGCCCGCCATGTGGCTAGCAGAGCCGGACCTCCCCCCTCCGCGGGGAGAGCTCCGATGGCTCCACGTGTCCCGCGGGGTCGGGCCTCCCTCTCCTCAGAGGAGAGCTCCGGGCCCGCCGCGTGGCCAACCAAGCCGGACCTCCCCCCTCCGCGGGGAGAGCTACCAAGGCTCCACGTGTCCCGCGGGGCCGGAGCTCCCTCTCCTCAGAGGAGAGCTCCGGGCCCGCCACGTAGCGAGCAGTGCCGCGCTACCTGCCCCCGCACGATAGGCGGCAAGAGTAAAGACGTGCCATACCTTGCCCGTACAAGGTATTCAAGACCCGCGCCTTCCCAAGGCACGGAGACGCGGAGCACGCCTCTGTCAGGTGTCGTTGCGCCCAGTCACATCGCAGACTGGCGCGCCGCGTCAGAGGCTGCACACCAATAAGCACAGCGATAAGACATCCCCTGCCGCCCCTGCCATCATCACCACTACGACTAGCTTGCGGCATGGGCAGGGCGGCAGAACAAAGACTCGGAAGCCCTCGCCAGAGACAACTACCGGCATAACTGCAGATACAGTAGATGGCAGGCAATCTTCCCGGGACCACCTGTCGGGTCCTGGGCCCACCTTGTAAGCCGCCCGAGCCTTAGACTATATAAGGCTCGGGTAGTCAACGTTAGCAAGGGTTCGTCTCTTACACACTCTCACGCAGGGTTCCACTTTAGCCATTCGACATCCTACACTCTCAAGCTCAGGACTCCGGTTCTGAGCAGGAAGCAATACAACCAGCAACTCAGCTCACCGTGGACGTAGAGTATTACGCTCCGGCGGCCTGAACCACGTAAAAATCACTGTGTCAAGTTTCTCCCTCAATCGTCCCTAACGCGTAAGCTCTCCGTGAGTGACTAGCCCCTCCGAAAAAGAACCTCCGCGGGTTGCCTAGAGCAGGCCCGGGGGAAGTGTCCGCTACACACTTCGACAGTCATGAAGGTGCACAAACTTGCGTTCTGTTGAATGCTCGGACAAAGGTGGGAGTACGGTGTGCGTACAGTGAGATTTGGAAGCTTTTTTTGTTGCGGGGAGATTTGGATAGTGTTTTGCTGTTGGTATTCAAATAGAAATTGCTCGAGATTTAGACCATTGCGTGTGATTGACAGCAATTGCATCTTGCAAGTTTTCTTAGGTGTATACATATGCCTTCGTTGACAATATCTTTAGGTGTGATGCTATGCCGATATTACTACTGCCATAATTTTGTTGCTTTATATAATCTGAAGAAAACCTTATGGTTCAGTTGGGTCCGAACAGTCCCCCCCCCCCCCCCCCCCCCCCTTGTTTCCTCTCATTATTTGCGGATGACTTTGGTTTTCAAATAAATGCCAATCTGAGTTTCTGTCGTCCCACAAAAAATTAACAATTTTTTTATTTTTACAAATCAATGAGTATTTCATTTTTGAAACAGAATTAGGCCACACACACGTGCGCGGGACATCAAGTTTAGTCCTGCAGGTTCACGTGCACCCGCGCTTGAAATCTTGAATCCGCTTATGACTCGTCGTGCTGACGTGGCTGGCCAAAGATCGAGTTCGACCCGTATTTGGTTCTCGGCTTATGCCCTAAGATATAATTGAAAAAGATTGACAGGGACACGAACAAAAAAACAAAAGAACTGCGAAGACAGTTATGAAAGAGTTGCACGACCGCGGCGGCCGCCAGCGCCCCTTGCTGTCACCGGCGGCTACCGGCCGGCAAGAGCACAGGAGTAGCAAGCGTTATCTCCTGGAATATCAGTTCGCGCGGAAGCACGAGCAGGAGGCCGCTGACTCTGCCCTTCTGGTAGACCTCAACCGGACCATGCGGTCCCACGACCAGCTGATGGCTCCGGTGGCGGTCGGTGGCGAGGGGGGAAGGAGCCCCGCATCCATGAAGAGCAGCAAGAACTCAGCAAAACCCACAGCAAATAGAGTAGCGAGGGCCAGGCCTTCCATCAGCAAGCTGGTGGTCGTCGCCGGCACAGAGCTGGAGAGGATCGAGGAGGACGCCGCCTGCGCTGAGAAGGAAGAGGAGCACAAGGCTTGCGCGTTAGAAACGAAGCCCAGCGACGCCGTGCGCGCACCACCCACGGCGCCGGCCAGGGCCGAACTGGAAGACGACCCCGAGTTCGCCGTCAGAGCGTGTCCTCCGGAGCACCTCCCGAAGATGGCTAAGGTACACGCGGACCATCAAGCACCCATGCCTTCCGGTTCTTGTCCGAGCTTTTTGGGGACGAATCCCATCCGGCCGAACCGCCGCCGTAATAGGGCGCCGGAAACAGCCGGAATCGACGACTTTGGCGACAAGGAGGCTTTCCGACTGGGTCTAAAGGTAGCCATGGCTATGAGCCCCGACACTCTAAAATCCAAGATCGACAACTACATGCGCATTGAGGGCCAGCTGAGGTCGCAGAGGCTTGTGGAGATGAAACGCAGAGAGGTGGACTGGCCGTCATTCAACTACAAGCTCCCTGATGATGAGGCCTTGGCGGACGTAGAGAAGGTGTTTTGCCTGACAAGACCCCGTAAAAGTCGTTAACCATCGTGTAGCACGTCATCCTTCTGTCTTTTAGTCTCTGCTTGAAGTTCAACCGTATGTGTAAATTAAATGTTTTTTCTAGTGTTATATAGAGTACTCTCTCCATTCTTAAATTAGTACATGTCGGTACTCTGTAGATCGGTACCCCATGTAGTGGGTAAAAGACAGTCTAGCCCACCTCCCTGCTGAGGAGGGCCCCAGCATAAGCCACGTGCCCTGAGGCCCCATGATCAGCCCTGGGGTTATCGCGTGCGCTTGAGCTCCGGAGATGACACGCGCCCTGGGCTCCGACCTGAAGCCTCCCAGTTGAGGTGAGGTCTGGAGCTATCACGTGTCTCCGGCTCCGAGTTGCCTCGCCACTGAGGACAGCTTCGGTGCTGACATGTGCCCTGGGCTCCGGTCCGAGCCTCCCCGCTGAGGTCCGGAGCCGCCACATGTCTTTAGACACCAAGCCCAACGATGAGAGCTCCAAAGCCACCACACGTCCCACGATCACTCGTGGGTCGTGGGTCGATGAAGTTAAGAAGGAAGTGCGCTGCCAGGCTTCGCATTCAAGGCAAACGCCTTCCCTAGAAGCTTGGCGCACTACGCACGCCTCTGCCCCTTCCCCGTTCACCATTAGAGTGACAAGACGGGACGGCGGGGTGTGACAGCGGTACAGTGCCGCCCAACGGCACTAAGCTGCCCAAGCAGGGCAAAGAGACGCAGCGACAAGACGACGTCTTCATCATCACTTGACATGCGGTCAGGGGCGCTCGGCGCGTCGGACGGAGGGACTTAACTCCCCCGCCGACCGCTCTACTCAGAGGACGAAGTCCTAGATCGTGTATAGGACACTCAAAGCCTTGGGGCCACCTGTCGGACCAAAAGCCTCATTGTAACCACCCCGGCCTTGAACTATAAAAGGACCGGGGTGACCACCGTGCAGGGGGCCAATTCCCCACTCTCCAGATCACACTACGCACAAGCGCTCACGCAAAAAGCAATAGAACAAGTGCACCCGTGGACATAGGGTACTACGCTCCGGCGGCCCAAACCACTTAAATCCCTGTGTTCATCCGCTCTCTCGAGCCCAGGTCGCGAAGGGTGCCAAGCCCCCTCCAAAAAAAACCTCGCAGGATGCTTCCGAGCAGGTCAGGAAGAGCCCCTCGACAAGACAACTTCTTCATCATCACCTGACATGCGGTCCGGGGCGCTCGGCACGCCGGACGGAGGGACTTAACTCCCCCCGGCCACTCTACTCAGAGGACGAAGCCCTAGATCATGTATAGGACACTCAAAGCCTTGGGGCCACCTGTCAGGCCAAAGCCTCATTGTAACCACCCCGACCTTGAACTATAAAAGGACCGGGATGACCACCCTTGTCGAAGTGTACCGTCGACACTTCTCTCGGGTCTGCTTCAGGAGCAACCCGCGGAGGTTCTTTTTCGGAGGGGCTAGTTCTCTCGGAAGGTCACGTTGGTTGTGAGAGGATTGACACAAGGATTTTTACATGGTTCGGGCCGCCGGAGCGTAATACCCTACGTCCACGGGAGCTGTATTGCTCGGTGTATTTATTGCTCGTGTATGAGGATCAGTTGGCTGGGTCGCGAACCGAACCCTTTGCAACGTTGCCAACCCGAGTCTTTTATACTTCAAGGCTTTGGCGGCTTACAAGGTGGGCCCCGAGGCCCGACAGGTGGCCCCGGGGAGATTTCCTGCCATCTACCATATCCTGTTGTGCATGCTGGTAGTTGTCTCTGGCAATGGCTTCTTAGTCATCATTCTGCCATCCTGCCCGTGCCGCAAGCTAGGCGTAGTGGTTGATGATGGCAGGGACGGCAGGGGATGTCTTGTCGCTGTATCTATTGGTCAACCGCTTCTGACATGGTGCGCTTGTCTTAACTGTGACGTGACTGGTGACTGTGCCACCTGACAGAGGCGTGCGCCGCGTCTCCGCGTCTTGGGAAGGCGTGGGTCTTGAATTTCTTGATCGGACAAGGCATGGCGTGCCTTTACTCTTGCTGCCTACCGAGCCGGGGTGGGTAGCACGGCACGTGGTGCCTTCGGAGCTCACCCCTGCGGAGGGGGTGAGGTCCGGCTCTGCTGGCCACGTGGCAGGCCCGGGGCTCGCCTCTGAGGAGAGGGGAGGCCCGACCCCGCTGGACACATGGCGCCTTCGAAGCTCACCCCTGCGGAGGGGGTGAGGTCCGGCTCTGCTGGCCACGTGGCAGGCCCGGGGCTCGCCTCTGAGGAGAGGGGAGGCCCGACCCTACTGGACACGTGGTGCCTTCGGAGCTCACCCCAGTGGAGGGGGCGAGGTCTGGCTCTGCTGGCAACGTGGCAGGCCCGGGGCTCGCCTCTGAGGAGAGGGGAGGCCCGGCCCTGCTGGACACGTGGCGCCTTCGGAGCTCACCCTAGTGGAGGGGGTGAGGTCCGGCTCTGCTGGCCACGTGGCAGGCTTGGGGCTCGCCTCTGAGGAGAGGGGAGGCCCGTCCCTGCTAGACACGTGGCACCTTCAGAGCTCACCCCTGCGGAGGGGGCGAGGTCCTTAGGCGGTTTTCTCCTATGCGCGGGTGTCGAAGTGTTCGGTCGACACTTCCCCCGGGCCTGCACTGGGCAGCCCGCGGAGGTTCTTTTTTCGGTGGGGCTAGTCCCTAGCGGAGAGCTTGCGCAGATGGACGAGTTAGTAAGAGCTTGACACGGCGAGTTTTACGTGGTTCAGGCCGCCGGAGCGTAAAACCCTACGTCCACAGCGAGCTCTGGAGCTCGCTGTATTGCTTGCTGCTCAGGACCGGAGGCCTGATCTTGGGGGTGAGTTACAGCTTGAGAGTGTATGGCTAGCGTATGAGTTGCAAAGTGCGAACCCCTGCTATCGACGCCTACCCGAGCCTTTTATAGTCCAAGACTCGGGCGGCTTACAAGGGGAGCCGGGCCCCGACAGTTGGTCCCGGGAAGATTGTCTATTATCTACCGTATCTGCAGTTATGCCGGTAGTTGTCTCTGGTCGAAGGCTTCTGAGTCTTCATCTTGCCGCCCTGCCCATGCCGCATGCTAGTGGTAGTGGTTGATGACGGCGCAGGCGGCATGGGATGTCTTGTCGCGGTGTTTATTAGCTGACAGGTTCTGACACCGCGCGCCAGTCTGTGATGCGACTGGGCGCAACGGCACCTGACAGAAGCGTGCTCCGCGTCTCCACGTCTTGGGAAGACGCGGGCCTTGAATACTTTATACGGGCAAGGTATGGGGCATATTTACGCCCGCTGCCTATCGCTCGGGGCAGGCAGCGTCGCTCTGCTGCCACGTGGCGGGCCCGGAGCCCTTCTCAGAGAAGAAAAGGGTCAGTCCCGTGGGGCACGTGGAGCCTCCGGACCTCTCCCCGCGGAGGGGGAGGCTCGGCTTCTGTTGGCCACATGGCGGGCCCGGAGCTCTCCTCTGAGGAGAGGGAGGTCCGGCCCCGCTGGACACGCGGCGCCTTCGGACCTCTCTCCCGCGGAGGGGGAGGTCCGGCTTCTGTATGCCACGTGGCGGGCCCGGAGCTCTCCTCTGAGGAGAGGGAGGTCCGGCCCCGCCGGACGCGTGGCGCCTTCGGAGCTCTCCCTGCGGAGAAGGGCGAGTTCCTTAGGCATTTTACCCTGTGCGCGGGGGTACCCCATATCTCAGGTACCGACAGTGGCCCTCGGGCCCATCTCGGGGGAGATAGCGAGCCCGAGGTGGGACCTCCGTCTCTTCCGATCCGCGCACTTCCTCTAAGTCCCGAATTGACCGCTGCCGGAGCACGAACGACCACGGGATCGTGGGAGCGTGCGCTCACTTGATGGTTGCTTTTACTGCGGCGGTTCCCAAGACTGCCACTCCTGCACGTTGCGGCGCTTTCTTCGGGAACCGCCGAAGTGCCTTGCCGGCTCATCTTCTCAGGAGACTGACTCCTTGACCCCACCACTTCAGTTAGGCGGCTTGGGCCCACCCGTCATCGGCACTCGGTCTAGGAACCGAAGCGGTTGCCGGTGCGGGGTATTCGAAGAGTTCCGAATCGCTTGGGATTGCACCCGGGAAGGTGTTAAATGAAACCTCCATGCGGGTATATTCCTCTTATAAGGCTTCCAGCCCCTACGCCTCCCTCAGGCCCTTGCAGTCTTGTCTTCTTCCATGGCCCTTAACCCGCCTTATGGGGGAAGAATTGCTCTCGGTTCCCTCCAGCGGTTGCGTCTGCACCAAGCCTGGGACTCAGGGAGCCTGCCTGCCCTGCCCCTGAGGGTGGTGGAGTCTTCAAAGGAACCGCTGAAGCATCGAGGAGAATCCCAGGTGGCAGGGTCTCCAAGAACACCGCTGAATACTGCGGAGAGGGCCTCAGGAGCACCCTTGATGACTCCAGTTTTTGCGTAGGTGATGAGGGTAGGGGGCTCCAGGAGCACCCTTGACGACACCGGCTTTTGCGCAGGTGATGAGGGAACTTCAGGAGAAGGAAACCGCCGATGCTCCATGGAGAATCCCAGACGGTAGAGTCTCCAGGAAGACCGCTGAATACTGCAGAGGGGGCCTCAGGAGCTCTCGTGGTGTCACTGGTTTTTGTGCCGGTGATGAGGGAGGCGATTCCTGCGCTCTGGTCATAGAGCGAGAGAGTTCCACCAGGGCTGAAGCCTGGTGACGCGGCCGTTGTTGCAACTTCTGGATTCTGGTTGTGTTGGGAGACCCTTGGGGCTTGTTTCTTTCTTCTTATCGAGTCTGTAGTCCAGCTCAAGGAGCCTCGCATAGTTTGACTCTTTTAGATATTTGTGCCTGTGACGCTCTTTCTCTCCTTCTTGGCTTTGCCTGTCTGAGTCCTTAGCTCCGCAAGGTACTCAGAGGCCATCTCCAATCTCGGAGCTCTGCGTAGACACCTTCCCCAGGTCCTAACCGTGTTAGGGGTCCCCGGGGGTCTCCGGATCCCGCCCCATGGGGAGCCCTAAGTCTGCCCGCCACATGGCGAGCCCGGAGCTCTCCTCAAGGGAGGTGAGGGTTCCGAGCCTGCTGGACACGTGGGGCCCTCGGGTCCCGCCCCTGCTGGAGGGGCAGGTCCTGGTCCTTCCAGTCCTAGGTCGGAGTAGTTGGTAGCTCCTTTCCCCCTGCTTCATGCAGTCCCTGTTGCCGCAACCTGGAGGTCCTGCACATAGGTAGAGGAAACGTAATTCTCCTTGGGGGCTCCCCCTCCCTTATCTCATAGTCTTATTTGACTTATAGCCCCCAACCATATGCTTGGCGCTTGGAGACTTGTAGAGAGGGGGAGCTGAGCTCATGGCAACCATGCACTACAAGGGTGATTAAAAAACTCAATTCACAATTTAAATGAGTACAAGGAAAGAGCAAAGTAGAGCAGATTTCTTTTTGTACAACTTTCCACAGGAGGAAGGCAGGCTAAACATGGAGGCCACGACCCACCCCATTAAGAGGGGAAGCAAGACTCTACGCGCTTGGAGTCGGAACCAGGCAAAGCTGAACGTAGTCCTGGACCGTCCCCTGGGGTTTAGCTGCTCCGAGCGCTGCTCCTGGACTCTATGGAGTTTATTACGAAAAGAAAGTACTGTCCTATTTTTGCTCTAGGGGTAGAACTTATGGAGGTGTTCTATGTTCCAAGGGTTCGGGAGCAGGTCCCCATCCTCGGTGGAAAGGCGCACACACCCGGGGCGGCATACTTTCGCGACTCGGAAGGGGCCTTCCAAACTAGGGGAGAGTTTGTGGGCCCCTTCGCGAGAAAGTATGCGCCGCAACACCAGGTCACCTTCCTGCAGCTCCCGGGCACGCACAGACCTCTGGTGGTAGCGCTGAAGTGCTTGTCTGTACCACGCGTTACGGAGTGCCGCATGTAATCGGGCCTCGTCGACGAGGTCGATTTCTCCACGCCGGAGGTTGTCCTGCGTGGCTTCGTCGTAAGCCCGGACACGGTGAGACTTCATGGTGATTTCTGGGGGAAGTACAGCTTCAGCCCCGTACACCATGAAGAAGGGTGTCTCCCCGGTGGCCCGGCTCTGGGATGTCCGGTTAGCCCATAGTGTGCTCGGAAGCTCATCTACCCAATTGGCACCATGTTTCTTCAGGCTGGCGAAGGTGCGAGTCTTAAGGCCCCGGAGAATCTCCGCGTTGGCCCTCTCAACTTGCCCATTGCTCCTCGGGTGGGCGACAGAGGCATAGCACACCTGAATACCAAGGTCCTCGCAGTAGTCTTGGAATGCTGCGCTGGTGAACTGGGTCCCGTTGTCGGTGATGATCCTGTTTGGGACCCCGAACCGGCAGACAATAGACTTGATGAATTTTACTGCGGATTGTTTGTTGATGGTGACAACTGGTGTAGCTTCCGGTCACTTGGTAAACTTGTCGATAGCGACATAGAGGTACCAGAATCCCCCGACGGTTCTGGGAAATGGTCCCAGGATGTCCAGCCCCCATACGGCAAACGGCCACGAGGGCGGGATCATCTGTACCGCCTGAGCCGGTGTATGGATCTGCTTGGCGTGGAACTGGCACGCCTTGCAGCTCTCGACCAGCTTGACGGCATCCTGGAGTGCTGTCGGCCAGTAGAAGCCATGCTGGAAGGCTTTACCGACAAGCGTGCGTGAGGAAGAATGACTTCCACATTCGCCTCCATGGATCTCAGCGAGCAAGTCGCAGCCTTCCCCCTGGGTTATGCACCGCAATAGGATGTGGTTGGCGCCACGCCGGTAGAGATCCCCCTCTACCAGCGCGTACCTCTTAGCCATACGCACAATCCGTTCAGCGGTTGCATGTTCATCAGGGAGGATATTGTCCTTCAAGTAGTCCCGGATCTCCGTGATCCATGCATCGGGTCTGACTTGAGCTTCTGGATCTTGAGCGTTGGGTTGCACGGAGTCCCCAGTGACGCTTACGATCCTTGGCGGCATCCATGGCTGTAGGGCCGCCGGGACCGCCAGCTTCGAGGTGCTGGTCAAGCCCCCTTCGCCCGGCTCGGCGGGCCGGGCTGTGGGCCGCAGCAACGTCCTCTCGAAAACTCCTTCGAGCGTAGGGGCTCCGGTGGAAGCCTTCGTTGAAAGGTTGTCGGCTGCAGCATTACCAGCGCGCGGTACGTGGTGCAGGTCGAAAGCGAGGAATTCTTTCTCCAACATCTGTACGTGGAGCAGATACGCAGCGAGCTACGGGTCATTGCAGGAGCATTCGCCCCTGACTTGCTTGATGACCAGTTGGGAGTCGCCCTGTGCCAACAACTGGCGAGCGCCTAAAGACAGGGCTGTCTGCAGGCCAAAGATGAGTGCTTCATACTCCGCCATGTTGTTGGTTGCCTTAAAATTTAGACGCACCATATACCCAAACTGTTCCCCCGATGGCATGAGGAGCAGTACGCCGGCACCGGCCCCCTGCTTTCGTGAGGAGCCGTCGAAGAAGAGTGTCCAGTGGGGTTCGGTGAAGACCGGAGCTTTGGGCTCTGGCTCACCGCCTTCATGGCCCCCTGGGTCAGTCTTCGTTGGTGTCCACTCCGCCACAAAGTCAGCCAGTGCTTGGCTCTTGACTGCATGACGTGGGAGGAAGTCCAGCTCAAACTCCGCCAGCTCCACCGCCCATTTAGCAACGTTTCCAGTCGCATGGGGGCTGTGAAGAATTGTCTTCAGCGGATACGAGGTGACTACCGAGACCCGGTGGGCCTGGAAGTAGTGGCGGAGCTTCCTGGAGGCCACGAGCACCGCATACAGCAGCTTTTGGACTTCTAGGTACTTTGTCTTGGCCTCATGAAGTACTTCACTGATGTAGTAGACAGGCCTCTGTATGGTCCGGGCCCTCTCTCGTAGGCTTGGGAGCTCCTCGTCCATTGGCCCCGGCCCGCCGGAGGTGGGTGGACCCGCGGGGGCCTCCGGGAACTGGGACCCGGAGGCCCTTAAGCTTTCCTGATCATCCGGGAGCTCCCGGGGGTCTTGAGGGACCTCCGGGAGATCCCAATTGGACCCTGGAGATCTATCTTGGAGGTCCGGGAGGCCGTCCTGGGCCTCCGGGAGGTCGTCTTGGACCTCCAGGGGGTCCGGAAGACCGTCTTGGCCCTACGGGGCCCCCTGGCGTCTGACTTCTGCTACCGGAGCAGGTTGCGAGGGTGAGGGGTCTGGCCGCTCCGCGACAAGGACCATACTCACCACTTCTGTTGTCGCCGCAATGTAGAGCAGCAAGTGCTCCCCGGGCTCAGGGGCTACCATGATAGGTAGGGTCGTCAGGAGTCGCTTCAACTCCTGGAAAGCCTCTTCTGCTTCGTCAGTCCAGGCAAAGGGGCCTGACTTGCGCAGGAGCTTAAAGAAAGGGAGTGCCCGCTCTGCTAGCCTCGGTATAAACCGACTCAGCGCGGCTAGACATCCTGTGAGTCTCTGAACATCCTTGACACGGACAGGGGGCCGCATCAAGTCGATGGCCTTAATCTTCTCTGGGTTGGCCTCAATCCCTCGGTGCGAGACCAGGAACCCTAAGAGCTTCCCAGAGGACACGCCAAACACACATTTATTTGGGTTCAGCTTGGTGCGCGTAGAGCGCAACTTGTCAAAGACTAAAGCTAGGTTATCTAGTAGGGATGAACCCCGCTTGACCTTGACAACTATGTCATCGACATACACCTCAACTAGGTCTCTTATTAACTCCCCAAAGGTTTTGTGCATCGCTCGCACAAAGGTGGGGAGTGCATTCTTTAGGCCGTAAGGCATAGACACATAGCAATAAAGGTCGTCTACTGTGATGAAGGAGGTGTGCTCCTCGTCCTCCCTAGACATGGGGATCTGATGGAAACCCGAGTAGGCGTCTAGGAAGCACAACATATCACAGCCCGACGTTGAGTCTACTATTTGGTCTATTCTAGGGAGAGGGAATGGATCTTTAGGACATGCCTTATTGAGACTGGTGTAGTCGATGCACATCCGGAGCTTCCCGCCGGCCTTCGGGACAACGACGGGGTTCGCCAACCATCGGGGGTGGTGGACCTCCCGTATGAAGCCAGCGTCCAGCAGCTTCTTGACTTCTTCACGGATGAAGTTTTGCCGCTCGATGGACTGCTTGCGAGGCTTCTGTTGAACCGGCCGGGCGTCGGGGAAGACTTTCAAGTGGTGCTCGATCACCTCCCTGGGGATCCCCGGCATCTGTGACGGCTGCCATGCAAACACGTTGACGTTGTGCCGGAGGAAGGTGACTAGCGCGCCTTCCTATTTGCTATCCAGGCCCCCGACTACCCGGGTGGTCTGGCTAGCTTCGGCGCCAACTTGGATGACCTTTAAGGGGACACCGCCCTCGTCGAGAGGTTGCACCCGGGGTGCTGTGGTGGAAGCACGGTGACGTGCGCTCGGGCGGAGCTGGTCCGGCTCCGTATTGCCGGGGGCTGATGCCCCAGCTGTTGCGAGTGCTTGGAGCTTCTCCAGGGCCGACACTGCAGCAGTGCGGTCCCCATGAATCCTGAGAACGCCCGTCGGTGTTGGCATCTTCAGGACGAGGTAGCCGTAGTGGGCTACAGCCATGAACCGGTACAGGGCTGGCCTGCCGATTATGGCGTTGAAGGGGAGGTCTATCTCCGCTACATCGAACAGAATGTACTCTGTTCGATAGCTGTCCGGAGCCCCGAAGGTCACCGGGAGACTAATGTTGCCGTAGGGGATAACCTGTCCCGGCCCTACCCCTGAGAACGGGCTCGACGGGGTGAGCTTGGCCATCGGGACCTGCAGCTTCTGGAAAGCTGCACGGCTGATGAGGTTCAGCCCAGCCCCTCCATCTACCAAAACGTGGTACATTCTCACGTTGGCGATGGTAGGGGCCACCAGGAGCGGTAGTTGGCCGGCCCCAGCCATGTTCCTGGGGCAGTCGGTGGCTTCAAAGCTGATGGGGGTCCCCATCCACTTAAGGTGCGGTGCAGCACTTGGGAGTGGCGCCACCGACGCTACCGCTCGGCGCAGAGTCTTGACTGCGCTTCGGGACGAGGGGTCGGTGGACCCGCCGTATATGACGTAGAGCTTCTTCCGACACTCATCGTCGCTGGAGCCGGAGTCCTCATGATTGCGTGCCGCCTTCACGACACGCTGAGACTCCTGGATCTCCTCTGGGTGGTCGATGTTGTCTGAAACATCCACCCCCTGCTCATCTTCCTTTGGACGGAAGGGCAGGGCATCAGCCCGCTGCCGCTTCCCCTTGCGGAAGCGCTCTGCGAGCCTTCGGATCTCCCGGCACTCGGCAGTAGTGTGGCGACAGCTGCCGTGCACGGGGCACATGTTGTCCTGGCCATCTTCCAGGGTCGGTGACTTTCGCTGCCTCTTGTCAGGGCGCGGCCCCCGAGCCCCACTGAGCGTCGCCGCAGTGACGACTTGGGTCGCGGCCGGCGGTCTTATCTTGCTTCTGTCCCGGCTCTTCGTCTTCCTGCTGCCTCCATAGGGAGTAGGACCAGATCCGGGCAGCCCTCCTGACTCGGAGGATTGCTGTGAGTGCCAGTTCCGTCCTTCGGCTGCTTTGGTGCACTTGTCCGCCAAGCTGAAGAGCTCCGAGGCATCGCGGACCTCCCTGGTCGCGAGTTTCTCGAGCATCTTCTTGTCTCGGACGCCTTGCCGGAATACCACCACCACAGAAGCATTTTGAATGTGTGGGATGGTGTTCCGCACCTGGGAGAACCGCTGGATGAAAGAGCGCAACGACTCCCCAGGTTGTTGTTGGATGGCGTGGAGGTCAAGCTCTGTGCCAGGCCGGGTGTAGGAACTGCCGAAGTTGGCTATGAACTGTCGGCAAAGCTCTCCCCAGGAAGTTACGGAACCCTGGGGGAGGTTCATGAGCCAAGACCGAGCTTGGCCGGTCAGGGCGACAGGGAAGTAATTGGCCATGACGGCTTCATTCCCTCCTGCGGCAAGTACGGCGGTGGAATAGATCTGGAGGAATTCCGCCGGGTTGATGCTGCCGTCGTACTTCTCGGGCAGGAGCGGCCGAAACTTGCGCGGCCACTTTGCGAAGCGAAGGTGGGGCGCGAGGGCCGCACACCCTGCTTCTGTCGCCGCAGGTTCTGGTGCCGCGAACGCCTGGTTCGCACTGAGCACCGCATGCCCCGGCATGGGCAAGGCTGCACCATATGTCGGGGGCGCCATATGCAGGACATATGACTGTGGCATATTCCGCACGGCACAGGCCTGGGGCAGAGATCGCGTGGCGAAGGTCTGCTCTTCAGGCTGGGTCGAGGGCGACGTCATGCTGTCGTCAGCCTCTTGGTGGCGACGCCTTTCTCGGCGCCGCTCGAGGTATACCCGGGCATCTTGACCCAGTTGACACCGTTCCAGCTCTGTCCTCAGATCTGTTGACTGGGGGCTGGTAGAGCTGGAGTCTGCCGTCTGCTCGCCATCCAAAGGTGCGCGCATCAGCGACACGACCGATTGGCCAGAGCGTCGTCCCCGCCGAGGTTGAGGGTTTGCGGCGGCGACGATGAGACGGTCTACCTCGCGGATCCACTGCCAGGTCGCTGCCTGAGGCGCGTCCCCAGCGGGCGGATTGTACAGTAGCGCTCTCGCTGCAGCTAACGCACCCCCACTGGGCACGCCCAGCGCTACTGGAGACTTGAAGTTGGTTGGAGCCTGCATTGCCGGGGTCGGCGCTGCCAGAGCCGGTTGCTGGCTCCCAGCTCGTACCGACACACTCTGTCCCGAGTGTGTCGACATGTACTCCCCCCTGGTCGCGGTCTGCCAGAGAGGCGAGGGGGGAGAGTTCGCCACTGAAGGAAGCTCGGTCATCTTCGTCGGCGGAAACTCGTCGCGCTAGGAGAAAAGCCCCTACCTGGCGCGCCAAATGTCGAAGTGTTCGGTCGACACTTCCCCCGGGCCTGCACTGGGCAGCCCGCGGAGGTTCTTTTTTCGGTGGGGCTAGTCCCTAGCGGAGAGCTTGCGCAGATGGACGAGTTAGTAAGAGCTTGACACGGTGAGTTTTACGTGGTTCAGGCTGCCGGAGCTTAAAACCCTACGTCCACGGCGAGCTCTAGAGCTCGCTGTATTGCTTGCTGCTCAGGACCGGAGGCCTGAGCTTGGGGGTGAGTTACAGCTTGAGAGTGTATGGCTAGCGTATGAGTTGCAAAGTGCGAACCCCTGCTATCGACGCCTACCCGAGCCTTTTATAGTCCAAGACTCGGGCGGCTTACAAGGGGAGCCGGGCCCCGACAGGTGGTCCCGGGAAGATTGTCTATTATCTACCGTATCTGCAGTTATGCCGGTAGTTGTCTCTGGTCGAAGGCTTCTGAGTCTTCATCTTGCCGCCCTGCCCATGCCGCATGCTAGTCGTAGTGGTTGATGACGGCGCAGGCGGCATGGGATGTCTTGTCGCGGTGTTTATTAGCTGACAGGTTCTGACACCGTGCGCCAGTCTGTGATGCGACTGGGCGTAACGGCACCTGACAGAAGCGTGCTCCGTGTCTCCGCGTCTTGGGAAGACGCGGGCCTTGAATACCTTGTACGGGCAAGGTATGGGGCGTATTTACGCCCGCTGCCTATCGCTCGGGGCAGGCAGCGTCGCTCTGCTGCCACGTGGCGGGCCCGGAGCCCTTCTCAGAGAAGAGAAGGGTCAGTCCCACGGGGCACGTGGAGCCTCCGGACCTCTCCCCGCGGAGGGGGAGGCTCGGCTTCTGTTGGCCACGTGGCGGGCCTGGAGCTCTCCTCTGAGGAGAGGGAGATCCGGCCCCGCTGGACACGCGGCGCCTTCGGACCTCTCTCCCGCGGAGGGGGAGGTCCGGCTTCTGTATGCCACGTGGCGGGCCCGGAGCTCTCCTCTGAGGAGAGGGAGGTCCGGCCCCGCCGGACGCGTGGCGCCTTCGTTGCTCTCCCTGCGGAGAAGGGCGAGTTCCTTAGGCATTTTACCCTGTGCGCGGGGGTACCCCATATCTCAGGTACCGACAGCGGGGGTACCCAGTATTGAGGGTATCGACAGTGGCCCTCGGGCCCACCTCGGGGGAAATAACGATCCTGGGGTGGGGCCTTCACCTTTTCTACCCCGCGCACTTTCTGGGAAACTCCTTTAGGCCGTTGCAAGAGCAGCACGACCCAACCGTGCGGGCCCATGCATACTCCCCACTAATAGGAAGCGCCGGTGTGCGGGGCAGATACCGGGACAGCACCCCCCTGGTGCGTGGCCACGCGTTTAATTCTGGGAGGAGAGTCGTGGGGATGTGACCCCTGCTTGAAAATTGCTTTAATCGCAGCGGTTCCCAACGCTGCTACTACTGCACGTCGCAGCACCTTGTCAGGAACCTCCGGGTTGTCCGCTTGAGGGACTAACTTCTGGGTCCACTGCTTCCGCGGGACGGCTTGGGCCCTCTTGTAATTGTTGCTGGGGCTTGGACCTGGGGCGTCTGCCCCGAGCAGCGCATGCGAGGCGTTTTGAATTGCCTTTGGGAGGTTTAAAAGGAACCCCTTCTGCATCATAGGCTTCCCTCCACACATCTCCCTACACCCGAGCCTTCCTTGTTCTTTTGAGTTCTTGCCCCTTTGCCTCCGATGGCTTCCAACCTGCCCTCACAGTGCATTGCTCGGACAAAGGACCTTGGGCCGGTGCGCAGGCTCCTTGGATGGCACTCCGAGGAGCAGAAGCTTTGCCTTCGGCGGGGATCTCTTCCCCTGTGTCTGGGGAGAGGCGAGACTGTCCTCTTCCTTGCCTATGCTATGGCCGGGTTTGTCCCCCCGATTTCTTCCTTCTACGTGACTCTCCTGGAGATTATGGTCTCCAGCTCCACCACCTTTCCCCGAACTCTTTCGCTTTGGCTGTTGTCTTCGTGCACCTCTGCGAGATGTTCGTGGGGGTCCGTGCCTCAGTGACGCTCTTTCGTCACTTCTTCTTGCTGCGGGCGATCGGGCGCGGCTCGAAGAACCAGCTGGGAGCATACTACTTCCAACACCGCAACAAGGATCCGAAGGTCTCCACGTACCTTCAACCCTTCAGTGCCTCGAGGTGGGAGAACTGGAGGGATGATTGGGTGATCGTGAAGACTGATGAGCACGATCGTCTTCAGCTGCCGACCAAGGCCCCATCCACCGGGCGCCGCTTCTGGGAGGAGTGCCCGGAGCTGGAGCCGGAGTACACGCTAGTCCTGGAGCGGATCCAGTTCCTGGCGGAGCAGGGGCTGACATCCCTGATGGTGTTGGCGGACTTCCTGTCACGCCGCCTTGCGCCTCTGCAGCAGCAGAACCACCTGACGTGGTACTACACCGGCGTGCATGACTGCACCAGGCTGGAGACGGGCATAGACTCTGACCCGTCTGTCAAGATGCTGAAGGAGATGGTGATGAGGGTGAGCAGTGACATCCTCAACGACTGCTCTCTATCAATTCCTGCTTCCTGCCTCCCCCTCTTCGTGGAGCCAACGTGGAGGTCGAGGCTTCTACGGGAGATGCCAACCTTGGATGATATCGGCGTCGCCGTGCGCCAGATCGGTGATGCTTCCCGGGGCATCTCGATCACTGAGGTTGACAGCTCCAGGGCGCAGTGCGAGGCATTGTTCGATGCCCAACCCACGCCTAGGAGAGACAGGGCACCGACTGCCGATAAGGGGAAGGGCAAGGTGTCGGCCTCCAGCCCGCCGACGAGGAAGCGCTCCCGCTCTCCGCCTAGGGCATCGTTTGCGCCGAGTCAGGGGACCAGAGTGTCCTCGCGCTCTTCATCAGGAGGCACCGGTCTGTCAGGCAGTGACCCAAAGAGACCTTGGGTCTTCCATGCCAACGGAACTCCCTTCGGTCAGCGGTGGTCGGAGGAGCCCCGGGCGACCAACACTCCTTCCACAGGTGGAGCTCCGAGGAGGGACGTCGGTGTCGCGGTGTCTGGGGCTCAGCCAGGGGCTCAGGTTCCGCGGTCGTCGAGTGTCCCCGCTACAGGCTCGGCAAGCGGCGGTGCCGGAGGGAGCGTAGTCGGGACTCAACCGGGGGCGCAGGCGCCCTGGCCTTCAAATGTTCCGTCAGTCGGCGCGTTGAGCGGTGCGAGCGGAGCTGCTGGCGGTGAACGTTTGGGAACCCCGCCGGGGGTACAGGCCCCCCGGCCTTCAAGCTCTCCTGCGGATGTCATGGCGAGTGGTGCCGGCGGAGTTACTTGTGGGAGTCGGCCGAAAGCATAGCCGGGGATGCAGGTGCCCCGGCCTTCACATGCTTCAGGGATGTGACGCCCTCAATTCTGTGGAAAACCACGGAACCGAGAACTAATGCATATGTGTGCCCAGGATGTTCATCACACATACACATGCGTTCCACAAACTGAATTCAGATTATATATTACCATGAATAACAGAGTTTATTACAATATCTCATGAGTCTTGGACTCATGCTCACAGCGGAAGTCTTTATTTCTATGCAACGGAAGTCTTTATTCTAATGCGGAAGCAATCTAACTAATGCGGAAGCAAATCTAAGCAGCAAATGGCTCCATCTCTATTCCATTTCCACAGGCAAGGTTGAGAACAGATCACACGCCTAATGCTCCATTTGGTCCTCATAGTAGTCTTCTCCTGCTGCTGATGATGAAATAATAATGCAAGTTTGAGTACAATGATGTACTCAGCAAGTGCGGGAAAAACCTGATATGTAGCTCATAACAAGGTAGGTATAAAAAGGCTCATTTGCAGAAAAGCAGATTTATAAAACCATGATAAAACAGCAACTTAACTTTAGATGAATGTAATCCCAGCATGTATTAAATAACCAACATACCTCCATCACTTCCCATGTTCCACCCGAACATTAACCAACTTCATTCTTGCTCACGAATACCTCCTCATATTCGCTACCATCTCACGAATACCTTCTCGTATTCGCTACCATCTTATCTCATAAACAACTTCGTCTCACACCGAGACCAATCTCGTTGCCATGACTCAACAGTCATGCAACCATCTTGTCACCCAGACTCAACAATCCCAAAACCAAACCATAACCATAATCAATAACCATAACCAAGAACCATCCCAATAACCATCCCAACTAATCATTGCAGTTGGCCAGGCGCTCGTGACCATAAGCTCGGCTATCATGATAGTTTTAAGAACTCTGCAGAGTTTGCACCTCTTTACCCACAAGTTTGTGATTTCGTCACCCGTTGGCGACTGCAGAACCTCCATTATACCAGTACACAACAGTTGGTGTATGGTCAAGAGATCACAAAATAGCCTTTACAAAGGGGTTACTAGATGTATGGACTCACTAAGGGTTCACCAGCAGGCTAGAATCTCCAATTCTCCCACCCACGGGCCCCCACTTGTGCCGTGCAGTTCCCAGGGCAGTCCTCACTCGACTCAATTCTCCGCGCCTTCCACAGTCTATAACACCCTAGCAACTTACCTAATTACTCAGCTAAGCCGCACCCATACTTGGCCTTGTGGTGGCACTGTTATCCTGGCATGTGCATGCATGAACCGGTCCTTAGATCTGCGGCAAGTAAACCACCATCTCATGCTACCTCATTCACAAACCCAGGCTTGCCTAGATCTCCCTCCGATCCATGTTCATTAACAACATCCGTTTCTCATTTATCATTACGAGTGCAGTTAGCTAGACACATCTATCTCGCTTCCCAATCCCATGGACTCAGCGAAGCGTAAAAGTAAAAAAACCATACCCGACTCATAAACTTTCCTAGCGACAAGGGTGGTTTAACCAAAACTAGTAAACTCCTATAAAAAGAGTTTCCCATCATGTTTGACTCAGCACACACACCTTTTCGCAAAACAAAACAGTTTTACCCAAAACATAGGATCAATATGGTCAAGGAGCACTTGCCTTGTTCTTACGGTTCCGGTTGTTCTTTGATCTCAAAACCTTGTTGCTGCAGCTCATCGTAGACAGCTCCCTGAGCTTGTCCTGCTATGTAGGATCATGTGCATACAAGATTCACAGCAATCAATATCATGCACAAACCTTAAACTAGATGCGATGATGCATATGCACGCTATCCTATGATTTTTATTAGATTGGTTTGTACGTGTTCTTGCATGGCTTGCATGGATTTTATGATGAACAGAGGTGCTCGGATCAAAGGTGGACGTGGCGATGATCTTATATTTAGATCAACCTGATCATCAAGTGATCTGTCCACGAGAAGGCTTTTGTTCGAAAGGAATCAAAGAATAGATGCAAAGAAAACATAACGATGTCGTAAGGTTGTATTGGAGACCTACCTTACGTTCTTCTAGGTCTCGAGGTCCTCCTCAGGTCGTTGGGCTTTCCTCTGGCGATCTTCCTTGCTGCACTCCGGTGATGGTTTACTCGGCGGATTGGGACTAGGGCTCTAAGTCGTCGGTTCAGGAGTTGGAAAAGAAGTTTGTGGTTTCGGCCAGAGGTTCTGGGTTCTATTTATAATCGGGAAGAGAAGAGTCCTAATCTGATTGTATCCTGAATAAGAGTCCTGTTCAAATTTGTCGTCAAATCTTACAACTTCTCTTTAGTTGATTTGGTGCGGTATCATTGTGGAATTCAGGTTGATTTCTGTTCCGTACCGGTATTTTTACGCGTACAGAATCCAAAAACCGTTCCTAGAACTTGTTACCTCCTCGGTGATGAGCTCCGGAGGCTCCACGTGTCCACCAGGTCCTGGTCTCTCCCTCTCCGCAGGGACGAGCTCCGGTTGCGCCGCGTGTCAAGTGAGCAAGACTTCCCACTCCTTCGGAGGTGAGCTCCACGTGCGCCACGTATCCTAGCGGTCGGGACCTCCTCTATTATTCGGAGGTGGCTCCGCACACGCCACGTGTCAGTGTTGGACCTTTCCTCTCTTCTTTCCTCAGAGACGAGCTCCGAGGTAGACACGTGTCCAACAATGACGGACCTCCCGGAGATAAGCTCCGGTGGCGACATGTATTCAATAGAACCGGACCTCTCGGAGGTGAGCTCCGAGATCGACACGTATCCCGTGCGACTGGTCCTCTGATTTCTGTGGTGACTAGCTCCGAAGGTGACATGTGTCCTGCGGAAAATGCCTTTGCTTCTTCCGCAGAGGCTAGCTTCGAGCAACACGTGTCCCTCAGGGTCGGACCTCTCCCTCTTAGCGGAGATGAGCCCCGATCCTGCCACATAGTCAGTTTAGCGGCGGACCACTCCCCACTTCGCAGGGATGAGCTCCGAACACGCCACGTGGCCAGCGGGCCGCGGAAATTGTCTTTGGTGCTTTCTTGAAACTGGGTTCAACTTTTTTTTGGCTATCCTTTTGATATTTTTCTCTGTTCCTACTTCTTCTTAAAATGTTTTCTCTTCAGAAAACATGAATATTTGCTGACACCAGGAATGAGGGTGTCACAAATCTACCCCCCTTAAATTGAATCTCGCCCTCGAGATTCGTTGGTAGAGAATAGATAAGGAAATTCTGCCTTGATGTCTTCTACACGCTCCCATGTGGCTTCAGCTTCGATGTGATGGCTCCATTGCACCTTGCACCATCGATTTA
The DNA here is from genome assembly GCA_030760725.1 of Neostapfia colusana. NCBI lineage: Eukaryota > Viridiplantae > Streptophyta > Magnoliopsida > Poales > Poaceae > Neostapfia > Neostapfia colusana. The sequence continues at coordinate 41,715,975 of JASWHV010000001.1, read as the reverse complement.
CTTTGTTCCTGGTGACCCTTTCCTTCACGTCCAAAATTCGGATAGGGTGTTCCGCACAAGTCAGGTCCTCTTGAAGTTCAAGCTCTTCCATTGGTATTTGCTCCTCTGGTACTCCCAAGCACTTCTTGATCTGGGATACATGAAACACGTCATGTACGTTGGAGAGGTGCGTTGGGAGCTCTAATTGATAGGCTACTTCTCCTCGCTTATCTAAAATCTTAAATGGTCTGATGTAGCAAGGTGCTAGCTTTCCTTTGACGTTGAAACGTCGTTGGCCTCGGATAGGCGATACCTTAAGGTATACGAAGTCTCCCACTTCGAAAGTCAACTTCCTTCGCCTATTGTCCGCATAGCCTTTCTGTCGTGACTGGGCAGCCATTAAGTTCTCCCGTATCGTTTGGACTTGCCTTTCAGCTTCTTGTAGTACTTCGGGTCCAAACACCTGGTTCTCTCCGGTTTCGTTCCAGAACAGCGGTGTTCTACACCGTCTACCATACAATGCTTCGAAAGGCGACATCTTCAAGCTAGCTTGATAGCTGTTGTTATAGGAGAATTCGGCATACGGTAAACTCCTATTCCAACTATGCCCATGTTTCAAGGCGCAAGCTCTCAACATGTCCTCCAAAATTTGGTTTGTCCTTTCGGTTTGCCCATCGGTTTGTGGGTGATAGGCGGAGCTAAAATCCAGTCGTGTACCTATGGCTTTCTGCAGCTTCCTCCAGAATCTAGAGGTAAACTGAGAACCTCGATCTGAGACTATCCTCCTCGGGACTCCATGACGGCACACGATCTGCTCCATGTACAACTCGGCTAATTGTGCAACGTTGTACTTGGCCCTTACAGGGAGAAAATGGGCGGTTTTCGTCAATCGGTCCACGATAACCCAGATGGAGTCGTAACCCGACTGAGTACGTGGCAATCCGACGATGAAATCCATACTGAGGTCCTCCCACTTCCACTCTGGTACCTTCAAAGGTTGCAACAATCCAGCGGGTTTTTGATGTTCGGCCTTCACCCATTGGCATGTGTCGCATAGGGCAACGTATTCGGCTATATCCTTCTTCATACCATCCCACCAATAACAAATTTTCAAGTCCTTGTACATTTTGGTACTTCCGGGATGTATGGAATAGGGTGAGTCACGTGCCTCCTTCAATATCAAGTCGCGGAGGTGCTTCACGTTAGGCACACAAATCCTTTTTCCTAGCCAAAGCGTACCCTTCTCGTCTTCTTTGAAATCCTTCTCTATTCCTTGTCGGATCCTTTCCTTGATCTCCTTGATCTCCTCATCCGTTGCTTGGCCATCTCTTATCTCTTGCTCCAATGAAGAGTGGATTTCCATCATTTCCATGTTGTTCAAGAATCCAAGGTGTAACCGTTCCAACTCCTTACGTAGTTCGGGTGGTTGCTCCCGAACCGTGAGTTGGTGACATGCTCCCTTTCGGCTCAATGCATCAGCTACTACATTGGCCTTTCCAGGGTGGTAGTTGATTCCAACATCGTAATCCTTGATGAGTTCCAACCATCGACGTTGCCTCAAATTGAAGTCCGTTTGGGTAAATATGTACTTGAGGCTTTTATGATCCGTATAGATCTCACATCGATGACCAAGGATATAATGTCTCCAAATCTTCAATGCATGCACTACTGCTGCTAGCTCCAAGTCATGTGTAGGATAATTAAGCTCGTGCTTCTTTAATTGTCGTGAGGCATAGGATACCACTTGCCCTTCTTGCATGAGCACACATCCGATCCCCTGTCTGGATGCATCACAATATACGTCAAAGCTCTTTCTTACGTCCGGGAATACCAGAACCGGTGCTGTGGTTAGCCTTTTCTTGAGTTCCTCAAAACTTTTTTGGCATGCTGGTGTCCATCGAAAGGCTTTTCCCTTTGTTAGCAACTCCGTCATAGGCTTTTCTATGTTAGAGAAGTTTTTGATGAATCTTCGATAGTATCCCGCCATCCCAAGGAAACTCCGAATATCCCTCATGTTTTGCGGCTGGTCCCACTTCTGAACATCTCTTACTTTTCCGGGATCAACCGATACCCCTTCTTCGGAGATAATGTGGCCTAGGAACGATATTTCATTTAGCCAAAATTGACACTTGTTAAGCTTGGCATACAATTGATGCTCACGCATTTTTTGCAAGGTCAATTCCAAATGTTCTTCATGCTCCTCCTCACTTTTTGAATACACCATAATGTCGTCGATGAAAACCATGATTAACTTATCCAGGTACTCCATGAAAATTTTGTTCATAAGGTACATGAAGTATGCAGGTGCATTTGTTAACCCAAAAGACATGACGGTATATTCATACGATCCATACCGTGTTCGAAAGGCAGTCTTGGGTATATCGGAGGGCTTAATCTTCAGCTGGAAATGTCCCGACCGAAGATCAATCTTGGAGAACACTCGGGCTCCTTTCTTTGGTCGAATAGGTCCTCTATACGGGGCAGAGGGTATTTGTTCTTGATTGTCACCTCGTTGAGAGACCTATAGTCCACGCACATCCTTTGGGTTCCATCCTTCTTGTCTACGAAGAGCACAGGAGCTCCCCATGGTGACGAGCTTGGACGTATAAAACCCTTCTCCAACTGCTCTTGAATTTGCTTCTTGAGTTCTACTAGTTCATTGACGGGCATCCTATAGGGTCTCTTGGCTATGGATGCAGTTCCGGGTACCAAATCAATGGGAAACTCAATGTCCCGATCAGGGGGCATACCTGGAAGCTCTTCCGGGAACACGTCCTAAAATTCCTGAACCACCGGAATGTTGTCCAATGTTGCTCCTTCAACGTGGTTCAAATATGCCTTTTCAGTGGTTTGTTGGGCTGACTCAAACTCGACACGGATGTCGTGCTCATTTGTCAACTGCACACTTCTTTCAGCACATTGGATTACCCCGTTGTGCTTGCTTAACCAGTCCATCCCGAGTATAATGTCAATCCCTTAGGAATTCAAGACAATAAGGTTGGCAAGAAAGTCTACCCCCCTTATTTTAAGGCTTACTTTCGGACATACTATATTAGTCCTCATCTCTCCACCGGGAGAATTAACTAACATAGCACATTTTAAGTGGGATATGGGTAGGTTATGCTTGGCAATAAACTTGGATGATATGAAGGAATGCGATGCTCCAGAATCAAATAAGATGGTGGCTGGGTTGGAGTTGGCAAGGAACATACCAATTACGACGTCCTCAGCCTGTTGTGCTTCCTCAGCAGATACATAGTTCACGTTGCTGCGAGCCTAGTGTAACACCCCAAAACCTGCTAAAGAGGGGAATTTAAAAAATTTTGAACGTATTGCATGTGGTGCAGAAATTCAAATTCAAACTGGAACTCAAATTCAAATCAAAACAGAAAAGAAAAGGAAAAAGAAAAAGAAAACCCCAACCGGCCAGTGGGCCGAAACCCGCCAGCCGGCCCAATACCCCGCGCCAACCCGAACCCGCGCCCCCCTCTCTCCCTCTCACTGACACGCGGGGCCCACGTGTCATCCCTCTCCTCCCGCGCGCCCAACCGACCCCGGACTCTCTCCCGTGCCCGATCAAAACCAACCCCGGAACCCACGCTCCCAGCCCCGATTTCCGGTCCCGGACGCCCCCAACATGATCTCAACAGACCTCCGCCCTCCCTCGTCTATTTAAACGCCGAAATCCGCCCCTTTTTCCTCCCCGATCAGCCGTTTTTCTCTCCGGTGAGAACCGAAGCTCCTACAGTCGATTTCCTTCGATCCTTGCTCAAATTTCCTGATCTAACGTGCTGATCACATTCCACCGCCGCCGGGGAGCCCTGCAGCTGAAGGAAACGACGTGTCTTGCGCACCAACGGCCACCCCGACGTGCACCGAAGACCATCGCCGTTGAAGCTCGCCGCCGACTGACTTCCAGGGCCTCCAAGAGCTGGAAAACCCCTCGGTGAGCATCCCCTAACCCTCCGCAGCCGATCCGTGCAAAAAGATGCGAGCTCTAGCGTGTAGCGGCAAAAACAGAGGGTGCGCCGGCGAGATTGCCACCCCCGCCGCCACGCGCCGCCACGCGCGCGGGCTGGCTCCGGCCAGGGCGACGTGGCCCCTTGAGGGCCGTCTATTTTAAATCGCACGGTAGAAATAAAACCCATGCGTACCGGTTCGACGATCTAATCTGAGCCGTCTGTTTTAAATCGGACGGTCCACGTCAGTCCCGCGTTATAAAGGCCGGGATTCTTACGCGCTACCCCCTGGGGATCTCGGAAAACAGGAGCTAGCCCCGGAAACTTCTGATCTAGCCCCTGGACCTTTAGAAATTCGTGTAAATTCATTTAAAAATCAGTTTTAACCCTTGGACTTAATAAAAATTAGGAAACCCCCTCTGTTATGTGCAGTTAGACCCCTGGAAATTTAAGAAATAGTAAATTAGACCCTGCAGTAGGGTGGATTTACCTTTTTGACCCTATATGATATTAAATTCAGCAATTTGAATATGTGACTAGGATTTAAATTTAAAAGGTAAGGCAAACACATGTGCAAATTCAAATTTAAACTCTCCTAGCACTTGGAAAACTTTAGAATGAGTTAAAAATAGATTTTAGGCTGAAATGAGATCTGCCTAAGTGTTGCTCATTTTTATTTTCTCTACAGACACATTTTAGGCTAGGAAATAATTCTAAAAACTAGTAAAATAAATTTAATTTGTTCCACATCAGAGAGGAAGTTCAAAAATATATTATTAAACATTTTAGATCAGAACCTGTTCTGTTTAGATGATGTGTCTTACTATTTCCATAATAAAGTTCACTTTTAGGCATAGAAAATAAATCTGAAAATATAGGAAAATAAGTATACATAATTAGAAAAGGGTAAATGAGTTCTCCAAATCCAAAAGCTTCAATTTAGGATTTTATAGAAGATCTGAAAACGTATTTGGAGTAGGAAATTACCTTTCATGCAAACTTGGTAGCTAAGAAATGTATTAATTAAATATAAAGAATTTCTTCAAATTGGAAATTCATATATAGTGTGCAAACAGAAATCTGAATACAAAAGTTAGAAATCATATACATATGTTTAAAAGTGAATGTAGGCCAAAAATCAACACATGAAGAATAACCACAACACTTAGAAATGTGAATGACTTTCATAGGTATGTACGTGTGGTTTGCATGAAGTGAAAGTGTGAACTATGTCTTATGGATTGTTGTTTTCTTTTGCTATGTGTATTGGCATGAGTAGAACCTGCCCCAGAGCAAGTTCTCCCCTTCCAAGACCAAGACTTTCCATTCCTAGAGCAGCAGGAAGAAGGCAAGTGTCCTTGACCACTTTGATCCTATGCTAGGATGTGTAGATAGAATTATTTGCATTGTCAATTGAAATATGAAACCCATGCTAGGAAGTTTCTTTAGAATTGCATTATCTTGTTTCCTTGTAGCTTGGGTTGGGATTTATTTTATTATGTCATACATTTATATTACCTATGCTTAGCCATGCTTAGAATGGGATAAGTGGGATATGAGATCATCAACTTGTTTACCTTACTCTTGAATGAGACATTATGAGTTATGTAGAGGTAGGGATCGAGGCAAATTAGATGATTTGGTTGGTGCTGGGTGCACGAGACTCGGGTTTGTGTTTAGTACTTGCCTGGATCCTAAAGACCGGTTCATGGAGCATGTAATCTGGCTTTACCGTGCCAACCACATGCTGAGATGGGGCAGCTTGGCCAATTAATTAGGTGTATCCCCTGTGTAGTATGGGTGTGTTGGATGGTGCGGGGAATAGGTGTCAGCTGGACTACCATATGAACCACAAGGCTCAAGAGGGGGCCACTGCAGCGGGGTTGGAGCCTCTTGTATGCTGTTAGGGGTGAAACCTCAGTGGGCCCACACTCGTCAGGAATCCCTTTGTAAAGGCCACATAGTGATCTCCTGGCTACACACCTAGGAAGTGTGAATGTGGTTCGCGGCCACTGGCAAAATGGAGGTTCTTTTAGTCCACCCGGCAACGGGGGATGAAATCACTACATGTGGGTACAGTGGTGCAAACTCTGCAGAGTCAAAACTATCATGACAGCCGTGCTCACGGTCAAGAGCGGCTTGGACTTATTCATGATTAGAGGATGATGGATTGGGAAATTGTGGAGGTTAAGCGGGAAGCTTAACATTGGAAATGAGACTATGTTTACTTGATATTGATGATGGGTTGAGGGAATGGGACCATTTCACCTGTGTAGTAATGTAGGTGCTTAATAAGCTAAGGTGATAGGTATTATTTGCGTAGTGCTTTAACCATGAGTTCAACCTCTCCTTGCTCTAGCCATGCATGACATAACTTTCCCACACTTGCTGAGTACCCACGGTACTCAAACTTTCTTTTCTGTTGGTTTATATTGCTGCTCAGGTCAAGAGAATGATGTGGTGTTTAATGACCAAGACTATGGTCCCGAGGAAGGATTTTAGGTTCACGGAGTCCCCCGGGCAACACCTGTGACGGAGCCCACAAGATTTATATTCCGCTTCTATTCTATTTACATGTTATGAACTTATTACCGTCCATCGCGATGTATGTTATGTAAGACTTATTTATATTCAACACCTGGCTTGTAATAAATGATGCTTCACTATTTGTCATCACATGTATGAGAGAATGATCCTGGCATACATGTGATATTCACTCGGTTGATTCTTCGGAGAAACCGGGTGTGACAGAAGTGGTATCAGATCCAAGGTTGCCCGTAGGAACGTGGATCTAGGTAGAAATTGACATATTTAAGGACCCTATTTTCTTAAAAACTATTTTACAAAGGTGTGGGTTGAAGGTGTTATTTAATTGGGTCACTTTATTCATCTTACCCCAACTTTTATTCAAAATACAAATTTTGTTTAACTCTTATCTAACTTAATTTTAAATGCTTTATGTTTCAGATGGTTCGCATGATCCGCACCGCCCGCAAGTCCACATGTACTGTAATGTGCTTCCCCATGGGTATCTGGTAACCACGTATGTAGAGGTATAATCGGCAATTTGACAGCATAAGCAATAAGGAAGCCAAAATAAAGTAGTATTTCCAATGTAGCAGGGTATGATTGATTAGAGGGAGAGTTCCTGTAGTTGTCCTTGCCCTGAGAGAGGAGAACCCTCCGGTGACGTACCACTCCTACGGATTGGCAGTAGGAGGCTTGTTGCGCCGTCTTCGGCGTATGCTCCACGCCGCCGGCAATACGGGCAAGCTAATCATACACTACAGCTCCACCCGGACCATCCGTGAGAAGCGGGAAGAATGGAGTTCAGAAATGAGGATTATCCATGAAAATCAGCTGCTCAAGATTCACCACTCCCCAGCTTGTCGGGCGACTCAGGCCGATGCTAAGAAGGATGTCACCTGGGAGGCTATCACCTGCCAGAGTTACATCAACCGTCGCCACCTGGACAGGACTGAGTACATGTATGTCCTCCAGTGCAGCAGGGGACTTCCCATGAGCACATGGACCTGTGCTTGGAGGATGCTGCTATGTTCAGCACTCGACTGCAGGAGTGCCAGCAGGAGCTTCAGAATGTTCGTGACACCCTGAAGGAGACTGAGGCATTGCTTCGTGCCAGCTTGAGGGCAAGAGAAAGAGGAGATGGGAATGAACTGTGTGTCACCGTGAATGACACATGGACTCCTGACTCCCCAGACCGCCGGGCGAGCAGGCGTCGCCGCACTTCTCCACCAGCAGCTTCCCCACCCAAAACGGAATCAGAGGGCAGCCGCAATAATGAGGAAGACCCCGAAGAGCCAGCTCAGTGATACGAGTCGTTTAGAGTCCTTTCCCTTATTTCAGCAGGTTATCGAGTAGTCGAGTCAATACCTTAGTTAATTGTGTGTTAATGTTTGGTGTGTGAAGTGAGTTGTGGAAGCCATGGGCATTTGTCCACAACCTCGCCTTTAGGTTGCTTTGCTTTGATGTGTGAACCCCTATGAATTAAGAGTGCATTTATTTTCGCGTGAGACGTGACTCCCAAAAATCTACGTGAAACCCTCAGAAAATGTTTAATATATTAAGGCCTCAAAAGTTTAAGTTTAAACAAGCAATTTGGGAAGTTAATACGTAATGCTTTAAGAACATTTGGTTGATCCTGATAGATGGCTGGAAGAGGAAAGGGTCGTGGTGCCAACCCAACCAACAACAACGAAGAGGCCGACAACCCTCATCTTTCTGGAGGACAAGATAGGGGTGGTCGCCGTGAAGGAGCTGATCCTATCCACCAAATGCATGAAAATCAGAATCAGCTCATCCAGAGCCTAACTCAAGTGGTGGCCAACTTGCACCAAGATCCACCCCCCACAAGCTGCACCACACCAACCAAGGTTGAGTGAGTTTCTGGGGACTCAACCCCCAAAGTTTGCAAGTGCTGCTGAACCTTTGGAGGTAGATGACTGGTTAAAGACCATAGAAAGCAAGATGAGGATCATACAATGCCAAGGGTATGAGAGGGTGCTGTTTGCCTCTCACCAATTGCATGGACCTGCTGCTGATTGGTGGACCGCTTACGTGGCAGCCCATCATGACCCCGAGAACATCACTTGGGAAGAGTTCAAGCGCAGTTTCCGCAACCATTACATACCAAGGGATGAACTCAAAAACAAGAGAAAGGAGTTCTTGGGACTGCAGCAAGGCAACATGACATGTGAGGGAATACCTCACCAAGTTCACTCAACTATCCCGTTATGCACCACGGGACATCGAAACTGATGAGCAAAAACAGGACTGTTTTGTGGAAGGACTTACCATGGAAATGCAATGTGCAATGTCCTCCAACGAGTATGAGAGCTTCCAAAAGATGGTAGATAGAGCATTTGTCGTGGAGAGGAAGCTGAAGGCCTTGGAGAATGAAAACAAGAGGAAGGAGGGATGGTCACACCAAGCCTCAAGTAGCAACACACGTCCACGTCTGATGCAGCAACCCGCAGGGCAGACAAGCCGCGCTGTGGTACCCTTCTCAGCACAAAGAGGGTACAACCCGAATTTCAGGCCTCCATCAGCACCAGCACAGCCGCAACGTCAGTTTGTACAGCAGCCTCGCTCCACATATCAACCTCGACCAGCAGGACAAGGACCACCGAACCAACCCCAAGACAACAAAGGCAGGCACCTAAGGTTGGGGTGCAATGCTTCAACTGTGGTGAAGTGGGGCACTACGCCCATAAGTGCCCAAAGAAGAAGCCCATGCAGCCACAACAGCAGAATGTGATGCGAGGACGGGTGAACCACGTGACCATGGAGGAAGCGCAAGAGGCACCTGACGTGGTAATTGGTAAGTTTCCTGCCAATTTACACATTGCAACCCCGTTGTTCGATTCTGGTGCTACCCACTCGTTCATTGCTCAAGGGTTTGTTAAGAAGCATGATCTAGCAACAACACAAATGAACCATATGCTAGCAGTGAACTCTCCAGGGGGAGAAATAAGGACAAGACAAGTGTGTCCCAAGGTGAATCTAGACATTAATGGGGTAGTATTTACTGCAAACCTCATAGTGATAGACTCACAGGGGAGAGATATTATTTTGGGTATGGATTGGTTGACCAAACATAAAGGAATCATCCATTGTTCGACAAGAACGGTGGAACTAACTCACCCTAGTGGCACAAGAGTGAAGTTCATAACTGCACAAGAACCTAGGAGGGACCTTAAACTCAATCAAGTTGAGGTGGAAGTGGAAGAGATCAGGATTATCAAGGAATATCCAGACGTTTTTCCGGAGGAGTTGCCAGGTATGCCTCCCGATCGTGAAGTGGAATTCGCGATTGAGCTAGTGCCTGGAACAACTCCAATATACAAGAGGCCATCGCAATGGAAGTGGACTCCACATTAGAACAAGACATACGCAACGGTCAGAAGAATGACGAGAAGATATAAGAAATTAGAGAATTCATCAAAGAAAATAAAGCCCCTGGGTTCAGAGAGGATGAACAAGGTATGGTATGGCATGGGAAAAGAATCTGTGTGCCTGAGGTGAAGGAGATCCGTGAATTGATTTTGAAGGAGGCTCATGATTCCGACTATTCCATTCATCCTCGGAGTACGAAGATGTATGACGAACTCAAGAGCAGATATTGGTGGTATGGCATGAAGCGAGATATCGCGGAACATGTTGCCCTATGTGACACATGTCAGTTGGTGAAAGCAGAACATCAACGACCCGCGGGACTATTGCAACCACTCAAAGTGCCTGAATGGAAATGGGAAGAAATAGGTATGGACTTCATAGTGGGACTACCCAGGACCCAATCGGGATATGATTCGATATGGGTCATCATTGACAGGCTAACCAAGGTAGCTCATTTCATCCCCGTGAAAGAAAACTACAGCGGATCCAAATTGGCGGAATTGTACATGTCAAGGATCGTGTATTTCCATGGAGTGCCAAAGAAGATAGTGTCGGATCGAGGGACACAGTTCACCTCAAGGTTCTGGCAGAAGTTACATGAAACCATGGGAACTCATCTAAATTTTAGTTCTGCCTATCACCCCCAGACTGACGGGCAGACGGAAAGAACCAATTAGATCCTTGAGGATATGCTGAGAGCGTGTGCACTCAAGAACAATAGGAGTTGGGATAAGGACTTACCGTATATGGAATTCTCCTATAACAACAACTATCAGGCTAGTATGAAGATGTCACCATTTGAGGCTTTGTATGGGAGGAAGTGCAGAACTCCACTATTTTGGAACCAAACAGGGGAAAGTAAATTGTTTGGGCCTGAGGTACTACAAGAAGCCGAGGCGAAAGTGAGGGAAATCTGCAACAACTTGAGGATAGCACAGACACGACAAAAGAGCTATGCCGATGTACAGAGAAGAGAGCTCGTTTTCAACGTGGGGGACTATGTTTATCTCAAGGTGTCCCCTATCCGAGGACTTCGTCGGTTCAAGGTGAAAGGGAAGTTATCACCTCGATACATCGGACCCTTTCAGATTCTGGAAAGGAAAGGCGAAGTGGCATATCAACTAGAACTACCGTCTCGCCTATCGGATGTGCACGATGTATTCCATGTGTCACAGCTCAAGAAATGTCTAAGGACACCTGAAGAGATGTTACCCATGAATGAGGTTGACGTACGAGAGGATCTGTCTTATGCCGAGCAACTGGTCAAGGTTTTGGATTCAATGGAACGCCTCACAAGAAATAAAATAATCCGTATGTGCAAGGTGCAGTGGAAGCATCACTCGGAAGCGGAAGCCACATGGGAGCGAGAAGACGAGCTTAAGGCACAGTTTCCGGAATTGTTTTCCTAGAACCACCAATCTCGAGGACGAGATTTCTTTTAAGGGGGGTAGAGCTGTAACACCCCAAAACCTGCTAAAGAGGGGAATTTAAAAATTTTTGGACGTAATGCATATGATGAAGCAATTCAAATTCAAACTGGAATTCAAATTCAAATCAAAACAGAAAAGAAAAGGAAGAGGAAAAAAGAAAATGGCTAGTGGGCCAAAACCTGCTCTGCCGGCCAAAGACCCCCCCCCCCCCCCCCGCCCGCGCCAGTCCAAACCCGCGCCCCCTCTCTCTCCCTCTCTCTGATGTGCGGGGCCCGCTGTCATCTTCTACCTCGCGCGCGCCCCAACCGACCCCGGCCCTCTCTCACACCCGAATCAAAACCAACCTCCGGAAACCCGCGCCACCAGCCCGATCTTCAGCCCCGAACGCTGCTACTTATCCAAACCGATCCTCCGCCGCCTCTCCTCGTGCATTCCATGCAAGAAAACTCGCCAAATTCACCAGCGCCGCTCCCTTTTTCTCTCCGGTGAGAACCGAAGCTTCTACCGCCGATTTCCTTCGATCCTCACTCGAATTTCCTGATCTAACGTGCTGATCATGTTCCACCGCCTCCGGGTAGTCTCGCAGGTGAAGGAAACACGGTGTTCTACGCTCTGGACACAGCTCCGGCGAGCACCCGAAGAACCCGAGCTCAAGAAAAACCCCGAGGTGAGATCCCCTACATCCCCTCTTCCGTTCTATGCCAAGAAATTCAAGTTTTAGGAAGTATAGACGAAAACTCGAAGATCTCCGGCGAGATCGCCGCCTCCCGCCGCCGCGCGCCGCCGGGCAGCGCCGCCCGCGCACGGCCAGGGCAACGTGGCCCCCTGAGGCCCGTCCATTTTAAATCGTGCGGTTCCTATTAGATCTAACCTGTACCGCTTCGCGTTATAATCTCAGCCGTCTGTTTTAAATCGGACGGTCCACGTCGGCCCCACATTATAAAGGCTAGGATTCTTACGCGCTACCCCCTGGGGATCTCGGAAAACACGAGCTAGCCCTGGAAACTTTTGATCTAGCCCCTGGACCTTCAGAAATTCATGTAAATTCATTTAAAAATCAGTTTTAGCCCTGGACTTAATAAAAATTGGAAAAACCCCTCTGTTATGTGTAACTAGGCCCCTGAAAATTTAGGAAATAGTAAATTATACCCTGTAGTAGGGTGGATTTGCCTTTTAGACCCTATAGGATATTAAATTCAAAAATTTGAATAGGTGACTAGGATTTAAATTTAAAAGGTGAGGCAAACATATGTGCAAATGCAAATTTAAACTCTCCTAGCACTTGGAAAACCTTTAGAGTGAATTAAGAATTTATTTTAGGCTGAAATGAGATCTGTCTAAGTGTTGCTCATTTTTATTGTTTCTAGAAACATATTTTTGGGCTAGGAAATAATTCTGAAAACTGGTAAAATAAATTTAAATTGGTTCACATCAGAGAGGAAGTTCAAAAATATATTATTGAACATTTTAGATCAGAACTTATTCTGTTTAGATGAGATGTCTTACTATTTTAATATTAAAATTCACTTTTAGGTATAGAAATTAAATATGAAAATATAGGAAAATAAGCATGCATGATTTGAAGATGTTAAATCAGGTCTTTATTTTCAAAATCTTCAAATTAAGATTTTGTAGAAGATCTAAAACCTATTTGGAGTAGGAAACTTTCTTTCATGCAAACTTTGTGGCTAAGAAGTGTATTAATTAAATATAAAGAATTTGTTCAAATTGGAAATTCATATATAGTGTGCAAATAGAAATCTGAATACAAAAGTTAGAAATAATATATATATATATATATATGTTTAAAAGTGCATGTAGGCCAAAAGTCAACACATCTAGGGTAACCACAACACTTAGAAACGTGAATGACTCCCATATGGATGTATGTGTGGTTTGCATGAGTGAAAGTGTGAACTATGGCTTATGGATTGTTGTTTTCTTTTGCTATGTGTATTGGCATGAGTAGAACCTGCCCCAGAGCAATTCTCCCCTTCCAAGACCAAGACTTTCCATTCCCAGAGCAGCAGGAAGAAGGCAAGTGTTCTTGACCACTTTGATCCTATGCTAGGATGTGTAGATAGAATTATTTGCATTGTCAATTAAAATATGAAACCCATGCTAGGAAGTTTCCCTAGAATTGTATTATCTTGTTTCCTTGTAGCTTGGGTTGGGATTTGTTTTATTATGTCATTCATTCATATTACTTATGCTTAGCCATGCTTAGAATGGGATAAGTGGTATATGAGATCATCAACTAGTTTACCTTACTCTTGAATGAGACATTATGAGTTATGTAGAGGTAGGGATCGAGGCAAGTTGGAGGATTTGGTTGGTGCTGGGTGCACGAGACTCGGGTTTGAGTTTAGTACTTGCCTGGATCCTAAGGACCGGTTCATGGAGCATGTAACCTGGGTTTACCGTGCCAACCACATGCTGAGATGGGGCAGCTTGGCCAATTAATTAGGTGTATCCCTAGCGTAGTATGGGTGTTTTGGATGGTGCGGGGAATAGGTGTCAGCTGGACTACCATATGAACCGCAAGGCTCAAGAGGGGGCCACTGTAGCGGGGTTGGAGCCTCTTGTATGCTGTTAGGGGTGAAACCTCAGTGGGCCCACGCTCGTCGGGAATCCCTTTGTAAAGGCCTCGTAGTGATCTCCTGGCTACACACCTGGGAAGTGTGAACGTGGTTCGCGGCCACTGGCATAATGGAGGTTCTTTTAGTCCACCCGGCAACGGGGGATGAAATCACTACATGTGGGTACAGTGGTGCAAACTCTGCAGAGTCAAAACTGTCATGACAGCCGTGCTCACGGTCAAAAGCGGCTTGAACTTATTTATGATTAGAGGATGATGAATTGGGAAGTTGAGGATGTTAAGCGGGAAGCTTAACATTGGAGATGAGATTATGGTTACTTAATATTGATGATGGGTTGAGAGATTGGGACCATTTCACCTGTGTAGTAATGTAGGTGATTAATAAGCTAAGGTGATAGGTAATAAGTGCGTAGCGCTTTAACCATGAGTTCAACCTCTCCTTGCTCTAGCCATGCATGACATAACTTTCCCACACTTGCTGAGTACCCACGGTACTCAAACTTGCTTTTTCTGTTGGTTTATATTGCTGCTCAGGTCAAGAGAATGATGTGGTGTTTAATGACCAAGACTTTGGTCCAGAGGAAGGATTCTAGGTTCACGGAGTCCCCCGGGCAATGCCTGCGATGGATCCCACAAGATTTATATTCCGCTGCTGCTTTATTTACATGTTATGAACATTTTATCGTCCATCGAGACGTATGCTATGTAAGACTTATTTATATTCGAACACTTGGCTTGTAATAAATGATGCTTCACTATTTGTCATCACATGTATGAGAGAATGATCCTAGCATACATGTGATATTCACTCGGTTGTTCTTCGGAGAAACCGGGTATGGCAGGATGCTTCCTTGGGTCAGCGTGGCTTAGCTACCAATCTGTGTCCAATACCAATCTGTGATTCCTATTTAGGTGTGTAACCTACTGTTATCCCGTGGCTCTAATATCAATCTGAGATTTCTATCTAGGCATGTAACCTACTGTCAACCCATGGCTCTGATAACAATCTGTGACGCCCTAAATTATTTGGAAAACCACGGAACCGAGAACTAATGCATATGTGTGCCCAGGATGTTCATCACACATACACATACGTTCCACAAACTGAATTCAGATTATATATTACCACGAATAATAGAGTTTATTACAATATCTCACGAGTCTTGGGCTCATGCTCACAGCGGAAGTCTTTATTTCTATGCAGCAGAAGTCTTTATTCTAATGCGGAAGCAAATCTAAGCAGCAAATGGCTCCATCTCTATCCCATTTCCACAGGCAAGGTTGAGAACAGATCACACGCCTAATGCTCCATTTGGTCCTCATAGTAGTCTTCTCCTGCTGCTGATGATGAAATAATAATGCAAGTTTGAGTACAATGATGTACTCAGCAAGTGCAGGAAAAACATGATATGTAGCTCATAACAAGGTAGGTATAAAAAGGCTCATTTGCAGAAAAGCAGATTTATAAAACCATGATAAAACAGCAACTTAACTTTAGATGAATGTAATCCCAGCATGTATTAAATTACCAACATACCTCCATCACTTCCCATGTTCCACATGAACATTAACCAACTTCATTCTTGCTCACGAATACCTCCTCGTATTCGCTACCATCTCACGAATACCTTCTCGTATTCGCTACCATCTTATCTCATAAACAACTTCGTCTCACACTGAGACCAATATCGTTGCCATGACTCAACAGTCATGCAACCATCTTGTCACCCGGACTCAACAGTCCCAAAACCAAACCATAACCATAATGAATAACCATAACCAAGAACCATCCCAATAACCATCCCAACTAATCATGGCAGTTGGCCAGGCGCTCGTGACCGTAAGCTCGGCTATCATGATAGTTTTAAGAACTCTGCAGAGTTTGCACCTCTTTACCCACGAGTTTGTGATTTCGTCACCCATCGGCGACTGCAGAACCTCCATTATACCAGTACACAACCGTCGGTGTATGGTCAAGAGATCACAAAATAGCCTTTACAAAGGGGTTACTAGATGTATGGACTCACTAAGGTTTCACCGGCTGGCTAGAATCTCCAATTCTCCCACCCACGGGCCCCCTCTTGTGCCGTGCAGTTCCCAAGGCAGTCCTCACTCGACTCCCATTCCCCGCGCCTTCCACAGTCCATAACACCCTAGCAACTTACCTAATTACTCAGCTAAGCCGCACCCATACTTGGCCTTGTGGTGGCACTGTTATCCTGGCATGTGCATGCTTGAACCGGTCCTTAGATCTGCGGTAAGTAAACCACCATCTCATGCTACCTCATTCAAAAACTCAGGCTTGTCTAGATCTCCCTCCGATCCATGTTCATTAACAACATCCGTTCCTCATTTATCATTACGAGTGCAGTTAGCTAGACACATCTATCTCGCTTCCCAATCCCATGGACTCAGCGAGTAAAAGTAAAAAAAAACCATACACGACTCATAAACTTCCCTGGCAACAAGGGTGGTTTAACCAAAACTAGTAAACTCCTATAAAAAGGGTTTCCCATGATGTTTGACTCAGCACACACACCTTTTCGCAAAACAAAACAGTTTTACCCAAAACATAGGATCAATATGGTCAAGGAGCACTTGCCTTGTTCTTCCGGTTCCGATTGTTCTTGGATCTCAAAACCTTGTTGCTGCAGCTCGTCGTAGACAGCTCCCTGAGCTTGTCCTGCTATGTAGGATCACGTGCATACAAGATTCACAGCAATCAATATCATGCACAAACCTTTAACTAGATGCGATGATGCATATGCACGCTATCCTATGATTTTTATTAGATTGGTTTGTACGTGTTCTTGCATGGCTTGCATGGATTTTATGATGAACAGAGGTGTTCGGATCAAAGGTGGACGTGGCGATGATCTTATCTTTAGATCAACCTGATCATCAAGTGATCTGTCCACGAGAAGGCTTCTGTTCGAAAGGAATCAAAGAACAGATGCAAAGAAAACATAACGATGTCGTAAGGTGGTATTGGAGACCTACCTTACGTTCTTCTCGGTCTCGAGGTCCTCCTCAGATCGTTGGGCTTTCCTCCGGCGATCTTCCTTGCTGCACTCCGGCGATGGTTTACTCGGCGGGTTGGGACTAGGGCTCTAAGTCATCGGTTCAGGAGTTGGAAAAGAAGTTTGTGGTTTCGGCCAGAGGTTCTGGGTTTTATTTATAATCGGGAAGAGAAGAATCCTAATCTGATTGTATCCCAAATAAGAGTCCTGTTCAAATTTGTCGTCAAATCTTACAACTTATCTTTAGTTGATTTGGTGCGGTATCATTGTGGAATTCAGGTCGGTTTCTGTAACGTACCGGTATTTTTACGCGTACAGAATCCAAAAACAGTTCCTAGAACTTGTTACCTCCTCGGTGATGAGCTCCGGAGGCTCCACGTGTCCACCGGGTCCTGGTCTGTCCCTTTCCGCAGGGACAAGCTCCGTTTGTGCCGCGTGTCAAGTGAGCAAGACTTCCCTCTCCTTCGGAGGTGAGCTCCGCGTGCGTCACGTATCCTAGCGGTCGGGACCACCTCTCTTATTCGGAGGTGGCTCCGCACACGCCACGTGTCAGTGTCAGACCTTTCTTCTCTTCTTTCCTCAGAGACGAGCTCCGAGGTAGACACATGTCCAACAGTGACGGACCTCCCGGAGATAAGCTCCGGTGGCGACATGTGTTCAATAGAACCGGACCTCTCGGAGGTGAGCTCCGAGATCGACATGTATCCCGTGTGACTGGTCCTCTGATTTCTGTGGTGACTAGCTCCGAAGGTGACATGTGTCCTGCAGAAAATTCCTTTGCTTCTTCCGCAGAGGCTAGCTTCGAGCAACACGTGTCCCTTAGGGTCGGACCTCTCCCTCTTAGCGGAGATGAGCCCCGATCCTTCCACGTAGTCAGTTTAGCGGCGGACCTCTCCCCACTTCGCAGGGATGAGCTCCAAACACGCCACGTGGCCAGCGGGCCGCGGAAATTGTCTTTGGTGCTTTCTGGAAACTGGGTTCAGCTCTTTTTGGCTATCCTTTTGATATTTTTCTCTGTTCCTACTTCTTCTTAAAATGTTTTCTCTTCATAAAACATGAATATTTGCTGACACCAGGAATGAGGGTGTCACAAGGGACTAGCATGGCGAGCGGCGCTAGCGGTGCTGCCGGTGGGAGCTCCACTGTTCCAGCTCCCAGATGGGCTCCGGGTGCGCCCCCTGTTCCGCCAGTCCAGGTGCCTTCGGCGCAGCCCCCGGCAGTGACGACAGGCTCTGGCGGCCCTGCCCCGCCTCGCAAGCTAGGGCTTCATGCCCGCTGGAATGTTTGTGTCTCTCGGTATGTTGTACTTATCGAGTCTTAATACTTGCGTACTCTAGTTCTTCTTTTATTCTTGTCTTGAGTGTTCTCTGTGCTTGTAGGGTCTTGTCGGCTGACGGTGACACGCCTGTCCCTCAGCCAACTTCAGCTGGCAGCAGCCCAGTGCCGCGGCGTCCGGACGCCACGGCAGCTTCACCGGTCCCTGTGCTAGTCCAGGCCTCATCTCCTTCTGGCCCAGCAGGACCAACCTCTGCGATGACGGCGCGCCTGTTCCTCCTCCTTCACCAGCTCGGGAGCTGGATGCTGGTGAAGACTCGCCGGAGCAGGCTGGCGGTGACCAGCCTTCGGGTGCTGACGCAGGAGGAGCTGACACGGGTGTCCAGGTGGGTGGTGGACAGGAGCGAGTCGGGACTGGCCCTGCCTCAGCGCCGTCTTCTCCTGATCGGTGCATCGTCGTGGCTCCCCCGGGTTTTGGGGCGCCGGCGTCTCCTCCGTCGGATGATGACGCCATGGAGGAGGTTCACGGCGCAGCTCTGGCCTCTGCTGCTCCACTGTCCCAGTCGGACGCTATGGAACTTGCCCAGTCCAGTGTCTGGCAGGTTCAGGCTGCGCTTGAGCACGAGCGGGAGGACTTGGTGGACGAGAGGGACCGCCTCTGCGGCTGGGAGCGGTTCTTGAAGCTGCGGACCAGGGAGGTTGAGGAGGAGCCCGACGCTAAGAGGGCGAGGCTCAGCGCTGAGGAGAAACTCCTCATTGCGCAGAAGAAAGCCGTTGACCCCTAGACACCGAGACCCGTAAGGTCATGCAGGAGGTCGTGAGGCCTATGACGGTGTTCAGGCCCACATCGTCGCCAACGAGGAGATCCGGTTGCAGCTGGCGCAGCGCGAGTGTGTCGTCGCGGAGCGGGAGCACGCCGTGGCGGACAAGGAGAAGGAGGTCACCGAGCAGCTGCAGGCGGGAGAAGGCGACCTGAAGGCCAGGGACGGGGAGCTGGAACTCCGGGAGGCAGCCTTGGCCGAAAGGGAGGAGCAGGTCGCCAAGGACCGCCAGGCGGTTCTGAACCGGGATCTTGCTGCTGACTTCTGGGTGTCGGAATTGGAGAGCCTTACCCGGGACCTCCAGCTCCGGGAGAACGACCTGGTGGCCAAGGAGAGGAGGTTCGCCGAGGAAGGACCTGGCGCCCTGCTGGCGGCTCATCAGTAGGTGAAGCAGCTCCGGGCTTCGCGGACCGTCAAGGCCCAAGGAGTCTGGGACTTCGTTGGCCAGGCGGAGTCTGCTCTAGTGCCTCTCGGCTTCAGCCCCGTGAGGACGGGGGCACCGGCGCAAGGGATGGCCCAAGCGCTCTCGGCACTCAAGTCCATCGGCGCCAAGCTAGAGAGGCTGAAAGTTGTGATCGGTGACGAGTTCAAGGTCGAGGGGAGGGGCTTGGCGAAGGAGGTCGCCGCGCACATGCTTACGTGCTTCCGGAGCTGGGACTCCTCCATCTCTCTGGAGCCGGTGGTGCGGGGCCCCGTCACCGAGCGGGAGGAGATCGCAAGGGCTGGAGTCGGAGACGTTGCCGTCCTCGTCGCGTCTCGGTTCCAGCGGGAGGCCGGGGACTCATAGACGTTGACCCTTGTATCTGGAGGGCTTTTGTATTTTTCCTTTTTGTCTTCTGTCTGTAGACCAGCTCATGGAGCTCTTCAATGAATAAACATGTTGTTTTATGTGCTTGTGCTTTTTTATTCCTTTTCTTGGCTTGCCCTGCCCGAACCCTTAGCTTCGTAAGGACCCCGGGAGGTCTCCACTAACCCCGAAGCTTTTTTAGCATAGACAGGTCTTGAGTTGGAGTCTGGAGCTCTGGTCTTTAGAAGTATTGGGACTTCAATACCACCAGGTGCTCCGGCCTTCCCTTGCGTAGTCCCCGTAGTGGCCCCCTGGTAGGTGTGGCTAATGCATTGGGCACACCTACCACATTCCTGCGGGGAGCCAAGGCCAGGGCCCCCTAACCGTCCAGAGCACGTTGGTGTTGGAGCTCCGGCGCCGGAGGTCCAGGGGGCCTCTCAGGAGGTCCTGCACACGAGTAGGGAAATGATAATTCTGCTCAGAGGTCCTCCCTTCCCTGTCTTTTAGTCTTATTTGGCTTACAGTCCTGGACCGGTATACGGGGCTTGGGTAATTCAGTGCACTTGGTATCGGAGGTCCGGCTCCCTCCTTGGTCAGGGTGTAACCGTCCGGCCCCTAGTACTTGACCGTAGCGCTGGGCAGGCAGAGTGCGCACGCTTTGGGTGTAGGACCAGGCAAAGCAGGTTGCACACCCTGGACCTCCCGCTCTGGCGTAGGTATTTCCTGGAGGAGACCAACTGGCATCACAGTACCCTAACAGGGGGAGGTCCGAAAGGCCCCAGGCCCTTTGGCAGGTACCTCAAGCATAACCGTCTTCGGCAGGATGGCAAATGCCGACTAGGCATGAGAGTGGGAAAGGAGAACCGAGTATACGATGAACGTACACTGTCTTGAGCATGGGAAGGTGATCATAAAAATTAATGCGTAATTTAAATGAACACATAAGTAAGCGTTGTAGGACAGGGTTCTTTTATTCATATAAGTCCATAGGAGGAAAACAGGTTGTACATGGAGGCAACGACCCACCCCATTGTGAAGGGGGACAGGGCCTACGCGCTTAGGCTACAGGACCAGGCTAAGCCGGACGTACTCCTGGACCACCTCTGAGGCTTAGTTGCTCCGAGCGCTGCTCCTGGGCTCTATGGGATCTGTTACAGAAAAAAAAAGAAAAAACCTGTCCTATCACTGCTCTAAGGGTAGAACTTACGGAGGTGTTCTATGTTCCAAGGGTTGGGGAGCGGGTCCCCGTCCTCGGTAGCAAGGCGCACGCACCCGGGGCGGCAAACTTTCGTGACTCGGAAGGGACCTTCCCAGCTGGGGGAGAGTTTGTTGGCCCCTTCTCAAGAAAGTATGCGCCGCAGCACCAGGTCGCCTTCCTTGAGCTCCTGAGCATGCATGGACCTCTGGTGGTAGCGCTGGAGCGCCTGCCGGTACCGTGCGTTTCGGAGTGTTGCTTGACATCTTGCCTCATCAACGAGGTTGATGTCCTCACGTCGGAGCTGGTCCTGCGTGGCTTCTTCGTAAGCTCGGACACGAGGGGACCCCATGGTGATCTCCGGGGGAAGCACAGCTTCGGTCCCGTATACCATGAAGAAAGGTGTTTCCCTGTGGCCCGGCTCTGAGATGTCCGGCTGGCCCAGAGTGCGCACGGAAGCTCGTTCACCCACTTGGCACCATGCTTCTCCAAGCTGGCATAGGTGCGAGTCTTGAGGCCCCGAAGGATCTCGGCATTGGCTCTCTCGACTTGCCCGTTGCTCTTTGGTGAGCAACGGATGCATACCACACCTGGATGCCAAGGTCTTCGCAGTACTCTTAGAACGCTGCACTGGTGAACTGGGTCCCGTTGTCAGTGATGATCCTGTTCGGGACCCCGAACCTGCAGACGATTGACTTGATGAATTTGACTGTGGATTGCTTGTTGATGGTGATGACTGGTGCAGCTTCCGGCCACTTGGTGAACTTGTCGATGGGGATGTAGAGGAACCGGTATCCTCCGACGGCTCTGGGGAAGGGACCCAGGATGTCCAACCCCCATACCGCAAACAGCCACGAGGGTGGGATCATCTGCAGTGTCTGCGCCGGTGTGTGGATCTGCTTGGCATGGAACTGGCACACCTTGCATCTCTTAACCAGCTTGACGGCATCCAGGAGGGCTGTCGGCCAGTAGAAGCCATGCTGGAAGGCTTTAGCGACCAGCGTGCGGAAATATGCGTGGTTCCCGCACTCGCCTCCGTGGATTTCTGCGAGCAGGTCGCAGCCTTCCTCCTGGGTTATGCACCGCAATAGGATGCCGTTGGCGCCATGCTAGTAGAGATCCCCTTCTACCAACGTGTATCTCTTAGCCATCCGCACAATCCGTTCAGCATATGCATGTTCATCAGGAAGGATGTTGTCTTTCAAGTAGTCCCGGACCTCCGTGATCCATGCATCGGGGCCTACTTGAGCTTCTGGATCTTGGGCGCTGGGTAGCACGGAGCCCCTAGTGACGCATATGATCCTTGGTGGGCACCATGGCTGCAGGGCCGCCGGGACCGCCAGCTTCGAGGCGCTGGTCTCGCACCCTTCGCCCGGTTCGGTAGGCCGGGCTGTGGGTGGCGGCAACGTCCTTTCGAATGCTCCTTTGGGCACCGGGGCTCTGGTGGAGGCCTTCGTTGACAGGTCGTCGGCGACGGTGTTGTTGGCGCGTGGTACATGGCACAGGTCCAAGGCTTCAAAGTCCTTCTCCAGCATTTGCACGTCAGATAGGCAGCTAATTGTGGGTCGTTGCAGGAGCTTTCACCCTTGACTTGCTCGATGATTAGCTGGGAGTCGCCCTTGACCAACAACTGGCGAACGCCGAGAGACAGTGCCGTCTTCAGGCCGAAGATAAGAGCTTCATACTAGGCCATGTTGTTGGTTGCCTTGAAGTTGAGGCGCACCATGTACTTGAACTGCTCCCCCGTAGGTGTGAGGTGCAGTACGCCGTCTCTGGCCCCCTGCTTTCGCGAGGAGCCGTCGAAGTAGAGTGTCCAGTGACGCTAGGTGAAGATCGGTGCTTGGGGCTCCAGTTCTCCACCTTCAGGGCCCCCTGGGTTGCTTGGTGATGGCGTCCACTCGGCCACGAAGTCAGCCAGTGCTTGGCTCTTGACTGCATGACGTGGTAGGAAGTCCAGCTCGAACTACGCCAGCTCCTCTACCCACTTGGTGACTGTCGAAGTGTGTAGCCGACACTTCCCCTGGGCCTGCTCTGGGCAGCCCGCGGAGATTCTTTTTTGGAGGGGCTAGTCACTCACGGAGAGCTTACGTGTTAGGGACGATTGAGGGAGAAGCTTGACACAGGGATTTTTACGTGGTTCAGGCCGCCGGAGCGTAATACCCTGCGTCCACGGTGAGCTGAGTTGCTCGTTGTATTGCTGGTTGCTCAGAACCGGAGTCCTGAGCTTGAGGATGACCTAAGTGCTCAGATGCTGGAGCGTAAGTGTGCAAAGAGTCAAACCCTTGCTAATGTTGCCTACCCGAGCCTTTTATAGTCCAAGGCTCGGGTGGCTTACAAGGTGGGCCCGGGACCCCACAGGTGGTCCCGGGGAGATTGCCTGCCATCTACCATATCTGCAGTTACGCCGGTAGTTGTCTCTGGCGAGGGCTTCCGAGTCTTCGTTCTGCCGCCCTGCCCATGCTGCAAGCTAGTCGTAGTGGTTGACCGGGGCGGCAGGGGATGTCTTGTCGCTGTGTTTATTAGCGGGCAGGCTCTGACGCGGCGCGCCAGTCTGCGATGTGATTGGGCGCAACGGCACCTGACAGAGGCGTGCTCCGCGTCTCCGTGCCTTGGGAAGACGCGGGTCTTGAATACCTTGTACGGGCAAGGCATGGCGCGTCTTTACTCTTGCCGCCTACCGTGCGGGGGCAGGTAGCGTTGCTCTGCTGGCCACGTGGCGGGCCCGAAGCTCTCCTCTGAGGAGAGGGAGGTCCGGCCCCGTGGGACACGTGGAGCCTTCGAAGCTCTCCCCGCGGAGTGGGGAGGTCCGGCTCTGCTGGCCACGTGGCGGGCCCGGAGCTCTCCTCTGAGGAGAGGGAGGTCCGGCCCCGCTGGACACGTGGAGCCTCCAGAGCTCTCCCCGCGGAGGGGGAGGTCCGGCTCAGTTGGCCACATGGCGGGCCCGGAGCTTACCTCTGAGGAGAGGGTTGTCCGGCCCCGCTGGACACATGGCGCCTTCGGAGCTCTCCCCGCGGAGAAGGGCGAGGTCCTTAGGCAGTTTCCCCTGTGCGTGGGGGTACCCCATATTGAGGGTACTGACAGTGGCCCCCGGGCCCATCTCGGGTGAGATAACAAGCCCGAGGTGGGGCCTCTGTCTCTTCCACTCCGCGCATCTTCTCGAAGACCCGCATTGACCGTTGCCAGAGCACGAACAGTCGCAGGATCATGGGGGCGTGTGCCCCACTTGATGGCTGCTTGTACTGTGGCGGTTCCCAAGGCTGCCACTTCTGCACGTCGCAGCGTCTTTTCGGGAACCGCCGAAGCATCTTGCCTGCTCGTCTCCTTGGGAGACTGACTTCTTGGCCCACCGCTTCAGCTGGACGGCTTGGGTCCACTTGTCATCGACGCTTGGTCTCGGAGCTGAAGCGGTTGTCCAAGCGGCGTATTCGAAGAGTTTCGAATCGCTTTGAGTCGCGCCTGGGAAGTTTAAAAGGGGATCTTACCCGCATCGCGGCTTCCCTTCGCACTTCCCAGCGCTTGCATCTTCCTTGAGCTTTTGCGCCCTTGTCTTCCCTGTTCTTGAGCTCTCTTCTGCCATGGCTTCCAACTTGCCTCCAGAGAAGAAACGCGCCCGGTCTCCTCCGGCGGCGGCGTTTGCGCCAAGTCAGGGATCCAGGACGCCTGCACGTCCTGCTTCTGGAGATGGCGCCTCGTCCGGTGGCGACTCCAAGAGGCCTTGGGCTCATCATCCCGATGGGACTCCTATCGAGCGGCGACGGCCTGAAGGTCCCCGGACGTCGCGTCCTCCTTCCTCAGGAGGTGGAGCCCCGAGGAGTAGTGCTGGTGCGGCGATGCCCAGGGGCGAGTCTAGGGCTTAAGCGCACGTGCCTCGGGAGCTGGATCAGCGCCTAGGGGGGCTTCAGAAGCATCCCCTACTCCGCCAGTCCGGGCGACTGCAGGGAAGCCCTCGGCGGCGACTGCGGGCTCTAGTGGACCTACCCCGGCTAGGAAGCCGGGGTTCAGAGCCCGTTGGAGTGCTTGTGTCTCTCGGTAAGTGACATCTACCGGGTTCCGGAGCCTGTATTGTCTTCTTCTTTTCCTAACTCGGGAGTATCCCATGTTTGCAGGGACCCCTCGAGTGCCAGTAACGTTCCTGTTTCCCGGCCATCCCCGACTGACGGGGGATCTGTGCCGCAGCGTTCGGAAGCCGAAACGGTCCCAGCGGCCCCCAAGCCGGCGCAGGTTCCTTCTGCACCGGTCGGCCCGGCTCCTGCGGCAGTGGCGACACCTCCCGCTCATTCCCTTCACCGGCTCGGGAGCCGGCCTTCGCTGAAGGTTCGGTGGGACCGGCTGGCGGTGTCTCGCACCGGGAGCGAGCCTGCCCCAGTGCCGGCTTCTCCTGATCAGCGCCTTATTCCGGTTGCCAGAACGTCGACTTCTCCTGAAGACGACGTGATGGAGGAAGTCGGGGGCGCGGCTTCGTCCTCTGCCACCCCGCTACCCCTGGCAGACGCTCTTGAGCACACCCAGATGAGTGTCCGGCAGGTTCTGGCCGCGCTCGGTCGAGAGTGAGAGGGGCAGACAGTAGAGAGGGATCGCCTCCTCACTTGGGGACGCCTCTTGAAGGAGCGAACCGAGGAGGTCACGGAGGAGCTTGACTCGAGGCGGGCGTCGCTTGATGTCATAGATGCGCTCCTTGACCGTCAGAAGAGGGCTGTCAACCGCCTGAACTCCGAGACTCGGCGGCTCCACCGGGAGGTCCGCGACTCTCACGCTCAGGCCGATGAGCGTCTTTCCGCTTTGGAGGGGTTGCGTCTGAAGCTGGAGCGCCGTGAGCGCGCCATCGCGGACCTGGAGCGCACTACGGCGGCTGAGGCAGAGAAGGTTGCCGCGCAGCTGGCGGCAGGCGAGGGCGACCTAAGGGCCCGAGCTAAAGAGCTGGAGGCTCGGAAGGTCGATCTGGTCGCAAGGGAGGAGCAAGTCTCCCGGGAGCGCCAGGCGGTCCTGGATCGGGAGCTGGCTGTTGACTTCCGGGCTTCAGAGTTGGAGCAGCTTGCCCAGAGTCTCCAGCTCCGGGAAGACTCTCTGGCGGCCAAGGAGAAGGAATTCTCCGAGGGGAGCCTTGACGCCTTGCTGGCAGCTCGCCACGAGGTGTCGGAGCTCCTGACCTCGCGGTCCTCCGAGGCCCGGGCGGTCTCGAGCTTCGTCGACCAGGTGGGTCCGCCCTGGTCCCCCTTGGCTTCAGCCCGGTGATGGCAGTGGCCCCGGCGCAGAAGGTGGCCGAGGTGATCCCCGCGCTTGAGTCTATCGGCGCCAAGCTGAACAGGCTTGAAGCGGTGGTCGCCGGTGAGCTCGAGGCAGAGGGACGGGGCCTGGCGATGGAGGTTGCTATGCATGTGTTGGCGTGCTTCCGGAGCCGAGATCCCTCCTTCTCACTGGAGCCAGTGATACAGGGCCCCACCGTGGAGTGCGAGGACGCCGCCAGGGCTGAAGTCGGGGACGTGGCTGCCCTTGTGGCCTCTAGGTTCCGGCGCGAGCCAGGAGAATCCTAGGGCTTGTATCTTTTGTTTTTCTTTTGTCGAGTCTGTAGTCCAGCTCATGGAGCCTTGAATGAATAGACTCTTGTTGTTTCCTGTTTCTGTGCCCTTTTATCTTCTTCTTGGCTTGGCCTGGCCGAGTCCTTAGCTCCACAAGGTACTCAGAGGTCTTCACCAATATTGAAGCCTTGCACAGACACCTTCCTCGGGTCCTTATTGAGTTAAGGGCCCTAGGGGTCTCCGGAGCTCGCCCCATGAGAACGGGGAGGTCCGGATCTGCCGACCACGTGGCAGGCCCGGAGCTCTCCCCTGAGAAGATGGAGGTCCGGCCCCGCTGGACACGTGGGGCCTTCGCGGCTCGCCCCTTCGAAAGGTGTGAGACCCGGATCCTCCGGTCTTGCGCTGGAGAAGTCGATAGCTCTTTCCCCTCCTTTGTGCGGTCCCCGTAGCTAAAGCCTGGAGATCCTGCACACAGGCAGAGGAAGCGTAATTCTCCTCGGGGGGTTCTCCCCTCCCCGTCTCTCAGTCTTATTTGGCTTACGGTCCTAGTCTGGTATACGGGGCTTGGGCAATTCTGTGCGTGAGGCACCGGGGCTCCGGCTCCCTCTGAGGTCAGGGTACGATCGTCCGGCCCCTAGTACCGGACCATACGCTAGGGAAGTAGAGTGCACAGGCTTTCGGTACGGAACCAGGCAAAGTGGATGTACTCCCCTGGACCTCCGAAGGGCAGGGCGCGCACGCTTTGGGTCGGAACCAGCAATGTAGGCTACACACCCTGGACCCCCCATGCACAGCGCAGGCCTTTCCTGGAGGTGACCAACTGGCACCGCAACAACTGACTGGGGGAGGCCCGAAAGGCCCCCTGGCCATCGGCAGGTGCCTCAAGCGCAACCGCCTTCGGTAGGATAGCAAATGCTTACTATGGATGAGAGCGGGAAAGGGGAGCTAAATGTACGGTAAGCATACATGAAAAGTGTGGTCATAGAATTAATGCGTAATTTAAATGAGCACATAAGTAAGAGCGTGGTAGAACAGGTTTCTGTGTAAATGCCCGTAGGAGGAAGGCAGGCTGAACATGGAGGCAACGACCCGCCCCATTAAGAAGGGAAGCAAGACTCTACGCACTTGGGGTCGGAACCAGGCCAAGCTGGACGTAGTCCTGGACCTTCCCCTGAGGCTTAGCTGCTCCGAGCGCTGTTCCTGGAGCCTATGGGATCTATTACAGAAAGGAAAAAGCATGTTCTACTAATGCTCTGGGGACAGAACTTACTGTGATGTTCCAGGTTCCAAGGGCTCAGGAGCGGATCCCATCCTTGGTGGAGAGGCGTATGTACCTGGGGTGGCAACTTTCGTGACTCGGAAGGGACCTTCCCGGCTGGGGGAGAGTTTATAGGTCCTTCCCGGGAAAGTGTGCGCCGCGGCACCAGGTCGCCTTCTTGTAGCTCCCAGACGCGCTTGGTCCTTTGGCGGTAGTGCCGGAGCACCAGCCGGGGTCGTGTGTTGTGGGGTGTTGCTTGTAATCGTGCCTCGTCGACGAGGTCGATATCTTCACGCCGGAGCTGGTCTTGCGCGGCTGCTCCCGGGGGCCCCGGGGTACCTTCCTCTATTGGCTCAGGCCGACAAGTGGTAGGCAGTCCCGGACTCTTCTTGGGGGACCCAGGATGTCTCCTTCCATTGGCTCAGGCCGACAGGAGGTTGATGGATATTGGGCGGCCCACGGGAGGTGAGGCCGAGGCACCGAGACGTGCACTCAGGTTGAGCTGGCCCGGTTCTGCACCGCCGGGGGCTGGTGCTTGGGCTGCTGCAATTGCTTGGAGCTTTTCCAAGGCTGATACCGCAGCAGTGCAGTCTCCACAGATCTTGAGGATGCCTGCTGGTGTAGCTATCTGCGAGGTGAGGTAGCCGTAGTGGGCTACTGCCACGACTCGTCGTCGCTGGAGCTGGAGCCCTCGTGGTTGTGCACCGCCTTCACGGCGCGCTGAGGCTCCTGGAACCCCACCTGCTGGTTGACGTTGTCTTGGGTGTCGACCTTCTGCTTGCCCTCCCTTTGACGGAAGGGAGGGGCGTCAGCACGCGGTTGCTTCCCCTTGCGGAAGTGCTCCGCGAGCTTCTGAATCTCCCGGCACTCAGCAGCAGTATGGCTGCTGGTGTCGTGCACGGGGCATGGCTCGCCTTGGTCACCATCTGGAGCTGGTGACCGTCGCTGCCTTTTGTCGGGGCGTGGCCCCTGAGCTCCGCTGGGTGCTGCTGCTGCAGCAACGGGAGCTGCGGTCGGTGGTTTCATCTTGCCACCGCTCCGGTTCTTGACCTTCTTGCTGCTTCCATGGGAAGCAACACCAGATCCAGGCTGTACTCCTGATTCGGAGGCTGGCAGTGAGTGCCAGTTCCACCCTTTTGCTGCCCTGGCGCACTTGTCCGCCAGGCTGAAGAGCTCTGAGACGTCGCGGACCTCTCTGGTCGCGAGCTTCTCAAGCATCTTCTTGTCCCGTACACCCTGCCGGAACGCCACCACCACAGAAGCATTTTGGATATGCAGGATGGTGTTCCGTACCTGGGAGAACCGCTGGATGAAGGAGCGCAGCGCCTCTCCAGGTTGTTGCTGGATGGCGTGGAGGTCGAGCTCCATGCCAGGCCGGGTGTAGGAGCTGCCGAAGTTAGCAGTGAACTGCCGGCAGAGCTCTCCCCAGGAGGTTATGGAACCTTGGGGAGATTCATGAGCCAAGACCGAGCTGGGCCGGTCAAGGCGACGGGGAAGTAGTTGGCCATGACGGCCTCGTCCCCTCCTGCAGCAAGGATGGCGGTGAAGTAGATCTGGAGGAACTCCGCCGGGTTGACGCTGCCGTCGAACTTCTCGGGCAGGTGCGGCCGGAACTTGCGCGGCCACTTCGCAAAGCGAAGGTGTGGCACCAGGGCCGCACATCCTGCTCCTGTTACCGCAGGTGTTGGTGCCGCGAACGCTTGGTTCGCTGCTGGCACTGTGTAACCCGGTATGGGAATGGCTGCGCCATAGACCGGGGGCACCATTTGCAGGGCATATGGCTGGGGCATATGCTGCGTGGTGTATGCCTGGGGCAGAGATCGCGAGGCGAACGTCTGCGGCTCAGGCTGGGTCGAGGCGGTCGACATGCTGTCGCCGGCCTCTTGGTTGCGACGCCTTTCTCGCCGTCGCTCGATGAGCACTCGGGCATCTTTGCCCAAGTGGCGTCGTTACAGCTCCGATCTCAGGTCCGCCGACGGGAGCCTAGTGGAGCGGGAATCTGCCGTCTGCCCGTCAACCGTTGGTGTGCGCGTCAGCGACACAGCCGGTTGACTGGGACGTCATCCCCGCCGAAGTTGAGGGTTGGCGGCGGCGACGACGAGATGGTCCCAGCAGGTGGATTGTGCAGTAGTGCTCGTGCTGCAGCTAGTGCGCCCCCGTGGGAGACACTCAGCGCTGCAGTGGATCTCACGCTCGCTGGAGCCTGCGCTGCCGGAGTCGGCTCCTGGCTCCCAGCTTGTGCCGACACACTCCGTCCTGAGTGTGTCGAGATGTAGTCCCCGCTGGTCACCGTTTGTCAGGAACGTGGGCGAGGAGAGCTTGCCGCTGAAGGAAGCTTCGTCATCTTCGTCGCGCAAGGGAAAAGCTCCCTTCCTAGCGCGCCAAATGTCGAAGTGTGTAGCCGACACTTCCCCCGGGCGTGCTCTGGGCAGCCCGCGGAGGTTCTTTTTCGGAGGGGCTAGTCACTCACGGAGAGCTTATGCGTTAGGGACGATTGAGGGAGAAGCTTGACACAGGGATTTTTACGTGGTTCAGGCCGCCGGAGCGTAGTACCCTACG
Organism: Neostapfia colusana; assembly: GCA_030760725.1. Taxonomy (NCBI): domain Eukaryota; kingdom Viridiplantae; phylum Streptophyta; class Magnoliopsida; order Poales; family Poaceae; genus Neostapfia; species Neostapfia colusana. Next base: position 41,685,661 of record JASWHV010000001.1, on the reverse strand, counting down.
TCCACGGTGAGCTGAGTTGCTCGTTGTATTGCTGGATGCTCAGAACCGGAGTCCTGAGCTTGAGGATGACCTAAGTGCTCAGATGCTGGAGCGTAAGTGTGCAAAGAGTCGAACCCTTGCTAAAGTTGCCTACCCGAGCCTTTTATAGTCCAAGGCTCGGGTGGCTTACAAGGTGGGCCCGGGACCCGACAGGTGGTCCCGGGGAGGTTGCCTGCCATCTACCGTATCTGCAGTTATGCCGGTAGTTGTCTCTAGTGAGTGCTTCCGAGTCTTCGTTCTGCCGCCCTGCCCATGCTGCAAGCTAGTCATAGTGGTTGGTCGGGGCGGCAGGGGATGTCTTGTCGCTGTGTTTATTGGCGGGCAGGCTCTGACGCGGCCCGCCAGTCTGCGATGTGACTGGGTGCAACGGCACCTGACAGAGGCGTGCTCTGCGTCTCCGCGCCTTGGGAAGGCGCGGGTCTTGAATACCTTGTACGGGCAAGGTATGGCGCGTCTTTACTCTTGCCACCTACCACGTGGGGGCAGGTAGCGTTGCTCTGCTGGCCACGTGGCGAGTCCGGAGCTCTCCTCTGAGGAGAGGGAGGTCCAGCCCCGCGGGACACGTGGATCCTTCGGAGCTCTCCCCGCGGAGGGGGGAGGTCCAGCTCTGCTGGCCACGTGGCGGGCCCGGAGCTCTCCTCTGAGGAGAGGGAGGTCCGGCCCCGCTGGACACGTGGAGCCTCCGGAGATCTCCCCGCGGAGGGGGGAGGTCCGGCTCAGTTGGCCACGTGGCGGAGCTCTCCTCTGAGGAGAGGGTTGTCCGGCCCCGCTGGTCACATGGCGCCTTCGGAGCTCTCCCCGCGGAGAAGGGCGAGGTCCTTAGGCAGTTTCCCCTGTGCGCGGGGGTACCCCATATTGAGGGTACTGACAGCGATGTTGCCAGTCACGTTTGGGCTGTGGAGGATGGTCCTCAGCGGATAGGAGGTGACCGCCGACATCCTGTGGGCTTGGAAGTAGTGCAGGAGCTTCCTGGACGCCACTAGCACTGCATACAATAGTGTATGTACCTCCAGGTACCTGGTCCTGGCGTTGTGGAGGACTTCACTGATGTAGTATACGGCCTTTGAACGGTCCGGACCCTCCCTGGGGGATCCGGGACGTCTTCCTCAATTGGCACCGAACCCTGGGACCTCCTGTCCTCTAGGTCCGGGGCAACCTCCGGGGGCTGGGCCCCGGGGACTTCTCGGCCGTCTTGGACCTCCGAGAGGTCGACTGTGGACTCCGAGAGCTTGGCCTCAGAGATCTCCTAGCTGTCGGGGCCCCCCATGGGGTCCGGACAGCCTTGGTGCTTGACTTCTGCAGCAGGAGCAGGTTGTAGTGGCGAGGGGTTCGGCCGCTCTGCGACTTGGACCATACTCACCACTTCTGTCGTCGCTGCGATGTAGAGCAGTAGATGCTCACTGGGCTCAGGGGCAACCATGATGGGCAGCGTCGATAGGTGCTGCTTCAACCTCTGGAATGCTTCTTCTGCTTCTTTGGTCCAAACAAATGGACCGGCTTTGCGCAGGAGCTTGAAGAAGGGAAGAGCCCACTCAGCTAGCCTAGGTATAAACCGACTGAGCGCAGCTAGACATCCCGTGAGCTTCTGGACGTCCTTGATGCGAGCCAGGGGCTGCATCAGCTCGATGGCCTTGATTTTTTCTAGGTTGGCCTTGATCCCTCGGTGTGAGACCAGGAATCCAAGGAGCTTTCTAGAGGAGACACCGAACACACATTTGTTCGGGTTTAGCTTGGTGCGTGTGGAGCGCAATTTGTCAAAGACTAGAGCTAGGTTATCTAACAAGGACGAGCTCTGTCTGACTTTGACAACGATGTCATCGACATACACCTCTACTAAGTCTCGGATTAGCTCTCCAAATGTTTTATGCATAGCACGTACAAAGGTAGGAAGAGCATTTTTCAAACCATAAGGCATGGAGACATAATAATACAAGCCATCTACTGTTATGAAAGCAGTGTGTTCCTCATCTTCTCTAGACATTGGTATTTGGTGGAAGCCTGAGTAGGCGTCTAGGAAGCATAATAAATCACAGCCTGATGTAGAGTCTACAATTTGATCTATTCTAGGGAGGGGGAATTGATCCTTAGGGTCCAGAGCTTCCCACCGGCCTTCGGGACGACAACAGGGTTTGCCAACCACCGGGGGTGGTGGACCTCTCGTACGAAGCCAGCATCGAGCAGCTTCTTTATCTTGTCACGGATGAAGTTCTGCCGCTCGATGGACTGCTTCCGGGGCTTCTACTAGATTGGCCGAGCGTCAGGGTAGATCTTTAGATGGTGCTCAATCACCTCCCTAGGGATCCCGGGCATTTGTGACGGTTGCCATGCAAACACGTCGACGTTGTCCCGGAGGAAGGTGATGAGCGTGCTTTCCTATTTGATGTCCAGGCCCTCGGCTATGCGGGTGGTCTGGGCAGCCTCGGAGATGACTTGGACGACCTTCAGAGGGACGTCGTCTTCGTCGGAGGGTTGCACTCGGGGTGCAGAGGTCGAGGCACGATGGTGTGCACTTGGGTGGACCTGGCCCGGTTCTGCACCTCCAGGGGCTGGTGCTCGGGCCGCCGCAAGTGCTTGGAGCTTCTCCAAGGCTGACACTGCAGCGGTGCGGTCTCCACGGATCCTGTGGACACCGGTGGGTGTAGGCATCTTCAGGACTAGGTAGCCATAGTGGGCTACCGCCATAAACCGGTACAAGGCCAGTCTGCTGATGATGGCGTTGAAGGGGAGGTCGACCTCCGCAACGTCGAACAGAACGTATTCTGTTCGGTAGTTGTCCGGAGCTCCGAAGTTCACCGGGAGACTTATGTTCCCATACGAGACAACCTGTCCCGGCCCTACCCCTGAGAACGGGCTCGACGGGGTGAGCTTGGCCATGGAATCTGCAGCTTCTGGAAAGCTGCACGGCTGATGAGGTTGAGGTCGGCCCCACCATCCACTAGTATGTGATACATCTTCACGTTGGCTATGGCTGGGGCTACCAAGAGAGGTAGCTGTCCAGCCCCAGCCATGTTCTTGGGGCAGTCGGAGACGTCGAAGCTGATGGGGGTCCCTACCCACTTGAGGTGCGGTGCTGCACTTGGGGTAGGAGCCACCGATGCCATTGCTCGGCGCAGCGTCTTGACTGCATTCCGGGACGAGGGGTCCGAGGACTCTCCATAGATGACATGGAGCGCCTTCTAGAGCTAGTCTTCACCGGAGCTTGAGTCCTCATGGTTGTGGACCGCCTTCACGGTGCGCTGAGGCTCCTGGTACTCCATTTATTGGTCGCCGTTGTCCCGGGGGTCGACCATCTGCTTGCCCTCCCTCTTGCGGAAGGGAGCACCATCTGTGCGCGGTTGCTTCCCCTCACGTAAGCGCTCCGCGAGCTTCCTTATCTCCCGGTACTCATCAGCAGTGTGGCCCCTAGTATTGTGTACTGGGCACGGCTCACTACGGTCACCATCGTTGGGTGACTGCCGTGGTCTCTTGTCGGGGCGTGGCCCCCGAGCTCTGCCAGGTGCTGCAGTTGCAGCAACGGGAGCTCCGGCCGGCGGCTTGACCTTGCCACCACCTTTCTTCTTGTCCTTATTGCTGCTCCCTTGGGGCGCAGCACTAGCTCCGGGCTGCCCTCTTGCTTCGGAGGCTGCCTGTGAGTGCCAGTTATGCCCTTCTGCTGCTCCGGCGCACTTGTTCGCCAGACTGAAGAGCTCCGTGACATCTCACACCTCCCTAGTGGCCAACTTCTCGAGCATCTTCTTGTCCCTAACACCCTGTTGAAATGCAGCCACAACTGATGCATTCTGGATGTGGGGGAATGTGTTCCGCACCTGGAAGAATCGCTGGATGAAGGAGCGCAGTGATTCCCCCAGTTGCTGTCGCACGCCATGGAGGTCCAGCTCCATGTCGGGACGCGTGTAGGAGCTGCCGAAGTTCACCGTGAACTGTCGGCATAGCTCCCCCCCGGGAAGTTATGGAACCCTGGGGCAGGTTCATGAGCCATGACCATGCCGGGCCGGTCAAGGCGACGGGGAAGTAGTTGGCCATGATGGCCTCATCCCCTCCTGCCGCGAGGATGGCAGTAGAGTAGATTTCCAGGAACTCTGCAGGGTTGACGCTTCCGTCGTATTTCTCCGGCAGGTGTGGCCGGAACTTGCGTGGCCACACTGTGAAGCGGAGGTGCGGCACTAGGGCCGCACACCCTGTCCCTGCTGCTGTAGATCCTGGTGCCGCAAACCCTTGGTCTGCTGCTGGCACGGTATACCCCGGCATGGGCAATGGTGCACCATATATCGGGGGCGCCGACTGCAAGGCATATGGATGCTGCGTGGCGTACGCCTGGGGCAGAGGTCGCATGGCAAACGTCTGAGGCCCAGGCTGAGTCGAGGCAGTCGACATGCTGTAGTCGGCCTCGTGGTTGCGACGCATTTCCCACTGTCGCTCGATGGTCACGCGACCATCTTCTCCCAAGCGACGTCGCTCCAGCTCTGTCCTCAGGTCCGCCATTGAGAGTCTGGTAGAACGGGAGTCTGCCGTCTACATGTCAACCGTTCGTGTGCGTGACAGCGACACATCTTGTTGACCGGGGTGTCGTCCCCGTCGCAGCGGAGGGTTGAAGGCAGCAGCGACGAGGCGGTCGACGTCGCGGATCCACTGCTGGGTGGCCCCCTGGGGAGCGTCCACAGCAGGCGGATTGTGTAGGAGCGCTCGTGCGGCAGCTAGTGCACTTGCTTGAGTAGCACTCTGCGCCGCAGCAGATCTTGAGGTTGTAGGAGTCCGCGTTGTTGGAGTCCGACGCGGGCTTCCAACCTGTCCTGACACACTCCTCCATGAGCGTGTCGAGACATGACCCTCACTGGTCATCGTTCGCCGGGAATGAGGGCGTGAAGAGCTAGCCGTTGAAGGAAGCTTGGTCATCTTCGTCGGCGCAGACCTGTCTCGAGAGAAAAAAGCCCCCTACCTGGCGCGCCAAATGTCGAAGTGTGCCATCGACACTTCCTCTGGGCTTGCTTCAGGAGCAACCCGTGGAGGTTCTTTTTCGGAGGGGCTAGTCCTCTCGGAAGGTCGCGTTAGTTGTGAGAGGATTGACACAAAGATTTTTACATGGTTCGGGCCGCTGGAGCGTAATACCCTACGTCCATGGGAGCTGTATTGCTTGCTCGTGTATGAGGATCAGTTGGCTGGGTCACGAATCGAACCCTTTGCAACGTTGCCAACCCGAGTCTTTTATACTTCAAGGCTCGGGCGGCTTACAAGGTGGGCCCCGAGGCCCGACAGGTGGCCTCGGGGAGATTTCCTGCCATCTACCATATCGTGCAGTGAATGCTGGTAGTTGTCTCTGGCAATGGCTTCTTAGTCATCGTTCTGTCGTCCTGACCGTGCCACAAGCTAGGCGTAGTTTGATGATGGCAGGGACGACAGGAGATGTCTTATCGCTGTATCTATTGGTCAACAGCTTCTGACATGGTGCGCTTGTCTTGGAAAGGCGCGGGTCTTGAATGTCTTGATCGGACAAGGCATGGCGTGCCTTTACTCCTGCTGCCTACTGAGCCGGGGTGGGCGGCACGGCACGTGGCGCCTTCGGAACTCACCCCTGCGAAGGGGACAAGGTCCGGCACTGCTGGCCACGTGGCAGGCCTGGGGCTCGCCTCTGAGGAGAGGGGAGGCCTGACCCCGCTGGACACGTGGCGCCTTCGGAGCTCACCCCTACGGAGGGGGCGAGGTGCAGCTCTGCTGGCCACGTGGCAGGCCCGGGGCTCGCCTTTGAGGAGAGGGGAGGCCCGGCCCCGCTGGACACGTGGCGCCTTCGGAGCTCACCCCTGCGGAGGGGGTGAGGTCCGGCTCTGCTGGCCACGTGTCAGGCCCAGGGCTCGCCTCTGAGGAGGGGGAGGCCCGGCCCTGCTGGACACGTGGCGCTTTCGGAGCTCATCCCTATGGAGGGGGCGAGGTCCGACTCTGCTGGCCACGTGGCAGGCCCGGGGCTCGCCTCTGAGGAGAGGGGAGGCCCGGCCCTGCTGGACACGTGCCGCCTTCGGAGCTCACCCCTGCGGAGGGGGCGAGGTCCTTAGGCGGTTTTCTCCTATGCGCGGGGGTACCCGGTATTGAGGGTACCGACAACCCTGCATGGGGCTGATTCCCCACGCTCCAGATCACACTACGCACAAGCGCTCACACAAAAAGCAATAGCACAAGCATACCCGTGGATGTAGGGTATTACGCTCCGGCGGCCCGAACCACGTAAATCCATGTGTTCATCCGCTCCCTCGAGCTCAGGTCGTGAAGGGTACCAAGCCCCTTCCGGGAAAAAAAACCTCGCGGGCTGGTTGCGAACAGGCCGGGAGGAGTAAATCTAGTTCAAAACTGAACTAAAATATTGTTCTAACGAAAGCAGTTTAAGAAAAAAGGAATAGTAAATTTTGTATATTTTAAAAGGAATAAACAATTTAGACTTTGAATTTTGTTGTTAATTTCTCTTACACCGTAGTTTCATGTTGGCCTTCTCCATCCATATGGGTCTGAAACTGCAATATTGTTTCATTTATGTAGCGATTAAATTGACAACCATTGACGTTACGGTGGATAAACAGAAAAGGACAACAATTTCACCTGGTGGTATCCAATGAATAGGCTAGGTAATGACACGACCCCACGGTCTTGTCGAGCCAGGACCACGCTGAGGGGTGCTGCGTTGCACAGCACCGGATAACACACGTCAAAGGCACAAAGCGGAAGCGAAATTTTATTACATAAACAGGTTTATGAACATGTTTACATCAAAATAAGTTCAGTCTACACTCACGGGCGTAGACTATGCATCAAGTTCATGTTCATCCCTTGAACGTGTCCTTGCTAGCACACACGCACACTAACTCTGCAGCGTGCACGACTCCCACTCGACGGGGTTCCCCTCCTGGGGTTCCGTCTCTTCCTCGGGAGTCCCTTCCTCATAGAACCCTGCAAAAGCTTCAAACACAAGCAGTGAGCACGAAGGCTCAGCAAGTCTGACCTGTCTCACCTAAACATGGAACTTCTACATGAGGGGTGATGGGTACATGAGGTAAAATCATTTGCAAAGGACTCGCCTAATTAGTAGAACCTTACTTTCAAGTTTTAGCAGCAGGTTGTGGAGAACCTTACTCTAAGGCACATGAGAGAGCCGCAATCAAACAAGAAACACATTTCTCTCATGTACTTTGCCCAAAGTTGAAAAGAACTTTAGTTAGCTCTAGACTACAGCAAATCATTAGCAATCAAGTCCATCTTTCAATCAGCAACATTTTAACATGCAACTAGCCTGTTCTTTCTACGTCACGGTACAGTGAACAAGTGGTACTCACTGACCGTGAGGGACGGCGATTATAATCGATTAACACCTGCAGCGTTACCCGAACAACCCGTCACGTATGCCCGTACTCGATGTTGCCTACAACAACCAACACGGACGCCGTACGCAACTACCATTGAACCGGTCCCATCGTCCCGAGCAAGAGGTATCTGCACGCGCATCTCAGTGCCGCCAGCCGATTTACACCTCAAGCTCTCAACCTACCCTCTGAACGACGGGCAATGCCTCAATACCCAGCTACCCGAGTTACATCAGTTTCCCGGTTCCCATATAGCCGGTAGGTCTTCGGTACTGTTCTAGCTTGTTCAACAGGCCCGCACACGGCTCAGTCCTCAATCGACACAAGCGGAGCTACAGCACACAGGCCCCAAAGTCCTGCTGCCCTTACCCTCCGCTTGGTCTCATTTTCTTGCCATGTGTTTCATGTGCTATCACTACCCGAGTCGAGTGCCTCTAGCCTATGCTCGCGAGTAGTTCCAACTACTCGACTTGTACCGAATCCTACTCTATCATAGCAATGCAGTAGCTAACGGGGTTTGCAATCCTAAACCCAACCCATGGTTCTCTTGGCTATGCAGTGAGGCTTCCAAACAAGACTCTAATGCAAAGAATAAAGTAAACAAGTATGTGCTCAAAACAATAAAAATTTGTGAAAAGGTTAATGCAAACCAGAGCTTGCCTTGCTGCTCTTGGTTGTAGGCTAGCTGCTCCTCCGGAGTTATGAAGTCTAGTTCTTCGGGTTCCTCCTCGACCTTAGCGACTACATGATATAAGAGGTACATGTATTAATTTGAATGCATTTGTATTAAGTTTGAATTTGTGAAGCTTATAAGTCCCACTAGACAGACTCAATGACTGTGAAACTTTTACTGTGGCTTGGTTACAACCTAAATAGAGACTTGGTCAGGTTTTAGTTGCAGCAAAGCTCATTTGAGCCCTCCACAATTAATTATGTCCTTGACCTTAATTGGAACTCTTAGGGTGTTCTAGGGATTTTCATGAAACAAACTATGACTTTCTGAAAACTAGATTTTCGGAGGGTTCTAATGGATTTGGTCTCACTTAATTTGGAAGTTCCTAACTAAAGATATGAGCTAAACAATTTCAGAGAAAATTCTGAAAATGTTTCTGAACATTTTCTATTTTCTCTGGAACAATTTCACTAATCACACCATTAGGTGGATTAAATGAGCTCTAATGGGTCTGAAATTTTATGGTAGTTCAGGGATATTTTGGTGAACAGCCCAGCAAAATTTCAGGATTTTCCTCCAAAGGATTCTGCAGTTAAAATTCCAAACAGTTTAAAATTTGAGGAATTAATTCTGGAGAAATAATGAATTTCATGAAGTGAAACTTGATTTGCTGGAAATTACTCAGAGAGCTGAATCCAGCAAAATTTGGTTCACTCAATTTGGAGCTTTCTAGCCAAAGTTATGAGGATTTGAAGTTTGAAGGAAATCTGAAAATCGGGGAAAAGTTTAAACTCGCGAGTGGGCCCCGGGGACACGCGTCGCACGCCGAGGCGACTGCACACTGCGGCCCACAGGGCCTTTGCGTGCCAGCACACCCGATCCCGGCTACACTCCGATCCCGATTTAAAATATCTGTGGCTGACAGCTGGGGTCCACCCCCTTCTTCAACCTCGCGACGCCCGCGCTCTGCCGCCGAGGGACCTCGCCGGAGAGCTCGCCGCCGGCTTCTGTACATCTCCAAACTTCACGATTTTGGCCGCCCCTGCCTATTTTCACTCGGGGAACAGGATTCTGAGGTCAGCTACTCATGACAATGGCCGGTGCATGGTCGGCGACGAGCCGCCACCTCGGAAAGACTTCGGCCATGTCGGCTGACTTCCCTAGCACCGCAGCTACTCGAGGAACCGGTCGGGAAGCATTAGTGGGCCTCAGGGAAGGTTGACATGAGCTTGAGGCAGCTCGGGGAAGGCCCGAAGTAGGTCCTCACCGTGCGCCCGATGCCTCCCGTTTATTCCGCCATTGGTAAACCTCGAATTACGCCGGGTACAGAGGTTCTCCGGCCAAGGGTTGTGAAGGCAACTTGTGTGTTACCGTGTCTAGTTTGTGTGAGAGCGGATTGAGGCCCTCTAATCCTTTCTAGAGCACGAATTCAACGGAATCGCACCCGAAGGTCGTTCTGCACACAGAAAGGGGAAAACTGGAAATTCGCCGCCGGTGAGCAACCACTCGAGCTGTGGCTCGGGGGTGAGCAGCACCGGTCACCAGCGCGTCCAAGGGTGCCTTGGCTCAGGCGTGACAACACCCTGGTTGGGCTGTCCACGGGAGCCCGACGTGCGGCGGTTCTAAGTCACCGAATTGATCTTTCGGCACAACCGATATCAATCGGTTTCAGCTGAATTCTAGCAGCGGGGAAGACGGAGGAAGGTCTCTAGTACCTTGCCGTGGCTATGAAGGGGACGTAGGAAGCTGTGATCGGCGCTCTCCGGTCGATTCCGAGCTGCGGAAAATTTTGGCCGGCGCTGAGTTCTTGCGGGGGAAGAAACGGGTGAGGCTTCGGCCGAGGAGGGGGAAAGGCGCCTTAAGAAGGCTCTGCACCGCCTCACGTCCGCGCGTGGGCATGCAGCTGCTGGCGCGGCGGCTCCCCTCGGTGGCGATCGCAGCGGCGGCTCGGTTAAATGAGTGAGAAAATTTCAGTCGGTTTGAGTTGAAGTGGTGGCTGACATGTGGGTCCCACTTCCAGTTTTAACCTCTAAAATTTACTCCTAATCACTGTTTAAACAGTGAGCCCCATAGTACCCCTGGTAATTCAAATTATTCACCCATGAGCCATTTGAATTGATCAAAGTTCAAATTGGGTTTGGTTTGAGTGAATTTCAGCACAAGTGCAGTTTTGAATTCAAATAAAGTTTAAATTTGTCCCACTTAGCTCATGTCAAGATCAACTCCAAATAGAGTGAAAATTGGTGTGTGGGCTCACAAAAATGTGCTGAGTAAGAATATGCCTCCCACTTTTAAATTCATGGGATAAAAACAGTTTGAATTTGAATATGGTTTCAAACTGCCCTCTTTCTAGCTATACCCAAAATGACCTCAAAAAGGTTTGGAATTTGGGTGAAAGTTGGCATGGACATCCTTAGCAATGTGTAGGAGTTTTCATATATCCAGCCCACCTATATCACATGTGGGAAATACCACTTTTGCAATGTGTGAGTTTGTTCTCTAATGAGTATGTTGATGGTGGTTACTTGCTCTTCATTTGTGTTCATCATCTTTCCTTAAATGAGGTGTGTGTGGGGTGATGAACACTTCAACTAGGTGTCAAAAACTGAGGCCTTACTGACTAATGTTCGGAATCCTGATCGCCACAAGAATTACCAAGTGAAATGCATGCACGAATGTAAGTACCGTCACCATTGACAACGCAATTGGGAAGGAAGAACAAAAATGCTGGTGCATATTCATACCAATGCAGACATGGAACAGGGATGTAGAATAATATCGTCCTTATCTAGTTTTCTCTGCCGATTGACGCATTTTTCCTCGTCCTTCGATGCCTCGAAGCTTCCCTAGATCAGCTCATAAATACCTCATGTTTCTGTGCTCATCCGTGAATGAGAAAAGCCCACTACCATGGCGGCGTTTCCCCATCAGCTCATGTGCGTCGTCTCGTGTAGTTTCCTTTTCATTGCTTTCGGAAGTGCTGATCACAACTTCGTTCTGGTGCCAACAAGATCGTTCGCATCTCCATCAGCATGCTCTTCGTCCATGCCACTCGGTATACTACCTGCATCGGCTCACTCGGTGTGTCGTACATAAACTTCAAAACATACTCACAAATTTTACAATGCTAACTTGCAGTGACTTCTGATCGAGACCGCGCATCCGTGCCGCTGGTGCACCGGTACGGACCGTGCCGTTCGCTCCCTCGGTGGCAAGTGCGGAGAAGCCATCCATACCCGAGAGGCTCCGCCAGGACCGTGCTCGCAAGACCATATCATCAGCAAGGTCTCCGAGCGCATGAGCAAGCTGTCTGATGCCGGCGTGAGCATCCCGACGGCCCTGGGGAATGCTGTCAATTCTCTTGGAGTACGTCGTCACCTTGGGCATCGGCACGCCGGCCGTCTAGCAGACCATGCTCATGGACACCGGCAGCGACCTGTCGTGGGTGCAGTGCAAGCCGTGCAACTTCACGGAATGCAACTCCCAGAAGGACCCCTTGTTCGACCCGAGCTCGTCTTCCACCTAGGCCACTATCCCGTGCGACAGCCACGCGTGCAAACAACTCATCGGTGACTCCTACAACGCCGGCTGCACCAACGGCAGCAGCCCCTCCCTGTGCCAGTACGGCATCCAGTACGTCGGCGGGGAGACGACCACGGTGGGGCTGTACAGCACGGAGACGCTCACGCTGAAGTTTGGGGGCACCGTCAAGAACTTCAGCTTCGGCTGCGGCTTGCACCAGCTTGGCGGGTTCGACAAGTTCGACGGGCTTCTCGGGCTCGGCGGCGCGCCACAGTCTCTCGTGTCGCAGACGGCCAAGCATTACGGCGGCACCTTTTCATACTGCCTACTGCCGGGAAACGGCACCGCGGGGTTCCTCACCCTCGGCGCACCGAGCAATAACACGGCTGGCTTCGTGTTCGCTCCGATGCACCAGCTTCCGGGCGTGTCGACGTTCTACGTGGTGACTCTTGCCGGCATCAGCGTCGGCGGCAAGCAGCTCGACATACCGCCGGCGGTGTTCTCCAAGGGAATGATCATAGACTCAGGCACGGTCATCACAGGGCTCCCAGCGACAGCCTACTCAGCGCTGCGGTCAGCGTTCAGAAACGCTATGTCGGCGTACCCTCTCTTGCCGCCGAATGCTGACGGTCTTGATACATGCTACAACTTCACTGGACACAGCAACGTGACGGTGCCCAAGGTTGCCCTGACGTTCTCCGGTGGCGCGACAATCGGCCTCGACGTGCCTTCAGGTGTCCTAGTCTAAGGCTGCCACTACTACAGAAGTATCTTCACAGGTGGCTATTAGTAGTTAAAGGGCTGCCTGTGATAAAGTGTTTTCATAGGCGGCTATTAATAGTTAGAGGACCGCCTGTGCTAATATAGATATCACAGGCGGTAAAACTTACGTTACTAACCGCCTGTGATAATGTGTCTTCACAAGCGGTTAGGTTTAGATAAAGGACCGTCTGTGATAAATCTATTTCACAGGCGGTATTACTTCCCGCCTATGAAATTGTAGATTATCGCAGGCTCTTTGTTTTAGTCGATTTTGAAAACCATGTGTGATAATACGTTTGGAGCCGCCTGTGATGAAGCTTATTACAGTAGTGTGCCTCGCTTTCCTCATAGGGCACACGGATGAACTTACCGGGATCATTGGCAATGTGAACCAGCGTACGCTCGAGGAAGCGTCGGGTTCAGGTCTGGTGCTTGCTGAACCCTGAGGTTGGAGCAATACATACTCCCAATCAGAATAATAAAATCTTGACATCTCTATTTTATTTTTCCAGCGTTATTACAATGTCGCGGTTGAAATAATGAAAAAGTATATGTTGATTCTATTCAATTGCTTAATAGTTGCACATTATACGTTTCCTTCACTTTTTTCCCGATGTTATGTTGCTGCTTCCCAGTTTCCTTGAATTTACGGGCATGTAGCCTGTTTCTTATATATTACAAGTTCTTTTCTGCTATCCACCAGCAGAGCTCAGAAGGAACAAAACATTGGATTAATAACAAACTTTAAAACTATTTACTCAAAAGGTCCATTGATACAATCTCCAATAAACAGCCAGCACCTCGTGATGCTGGAACGGTGACCAGACTCGCAACTAGTGTGTTTTCCTGGAAAGAACTGAATATTATATTTTTTTCCTTTTTTCCCAAAATGTATACCATTATAACATTTCTAAGTAGGTCAACATATCGTTGCTTGCCGGTATTGTCTCTTGCAATTATCAATGTACACCAGTGATTAAAAAAGCAGTCGCCTAGCCCCCGTAAGCGCCACCGCGGACCTCAAACACCCTGCTTTCAGTTAGGCTTTTAATTATGTATTTTTTTTTCTTTTTTTACACAGTAATCATGTGATCGTATGAAATTTTTTATTATCTTCTCAATTTTTTATATTTATTTATCAAAAGTACAAACGCTTAGTTCATCCTCTTTATTAAACACTGATGCACAATAAATGATGGTTATATAAAAGGGCAAAGTCGATATTTGGAGGACACCTTGGATTCTCCTTGAGAGTTAGGCCAAGAGCAGAACAGGTGATTCCCATATGATCAATTCAATGTGTTTCTAGGAGGATTTCAAAGGAATGACAATGATTTTACTCAGATTTGGGCCACTCGGAGGCTAATAGCCTTTGTTCTACATGTGTATTGAGTGATGTTGTGTACAGGCCCCCCTTTTCTAGCCCTCGATCCCCTCCCGCCTTTTATAGTCCAAGGGAAACTTTTGGCAATGGTGGTCAAATAAGAAGGAAATAATTAGAGTAGGTCACTGCCACGAACTTTTTCGTGGGCCTAAAGGAATTGTCATATCCTGCATTAGGTAGTATAGCTTTCAGCGACTTTGAGGCACGTGCATGGGTGCCCGTTCGTTCCCACAATGAAGGCAGTTAGAGTGAAACAAGGAATCATGGCGGGCCCCATGACTTGATCTTGATCTTACGTCAGCCATAGTGGTAGACTTAGTGGCAAGCATGGCTTTGCTTGTTCCCCATATGTGGTGAGTAGTGGGACCGTCTTGTCCCACCTAGTCACATCGAGCCTCTGCCCAACGGTGTGGCAACATCGCTTGACACTTCTTGCACCATCATGAGGACTTTCCTTGGGAGGCACAGTATGATGATCGGATAGGTCCTGACTTGATCCAGCTAGTCGAGGGCAGCATTGTTGAGCCAGGTTAGGGGATAACCGCTGACACAAATTTCACTGTTAGAGTCTTGGTCTTGATTTGCAGGTTTTAGGCCTTCTTAATCCCATATTGTGGGCCGTGTCTTTGTTTTTAAAAGCCTTATGGTTGTGAGCTCATAAATCATTACTTGTTTGATGAAGGCTCATGGGAACCCTCATTTTCAATACACTGAAAGGAGCCCTTGACACCAGCCGCTAACGCCGGGATTGGGGTGAGTGGCTGGGCCAATCTCTAGCGAGCGCGGGAGTCATACCTTCTGGAAACTACTGGTTACGCATATGGTCTGAAGGCAAGGAGGGATCAATTCCTTTAACCAGATCACTGAAGTGGTCTCACAAAAGACGAGAGGGCATTCGCCCGGTGGTATTCCCAATACGTTAGAAGACGAAGAGAGGTTGATCCTTGATTTGGTACCCAGGACGCCAAGGCCTTATCCACCAGCTATAAATATGGCCTTATAGAGGTTCGAGATCCACATGCCTCATCTTCCACCTGCTCCCATTCATAACCCTCTCGGCTTCCCATCCTCATAGCCACCAACGACCTCCCTCCACCTCCTGCCCTTTGGTGACGAAAGGCACAAAGGTGAGGTCGTATCACCTAGTGCTGCGGTCGATGCTTGACCGCTCACTATATCTTCTCTTGCCATCCACTTGAGCCGGTGGAGGTCATCATGACCTTTTTATGAAATTAAACACCTGGTATAGAAATGAGGCACAATCATGAAGATTTCTGCATTAGAGAACTGTCAGGTTTCAACATTGATCTTCTTGTGACAGAGATCTCTTTGACAAGTGTCAGATACACTGTAAATGTCCTGCTTTCTCAATCCATGTGCTCTTGTTTTTGCAATATCTAATTAACTTTTTCCCACATTAACTTGTTTGTCGCAGCACTGGCAATGAAGCTGAATGGATCAGTCGTTTAGTTGTAGCCACTCAATAATCAAGTACTTCGACTACAGGTCCCTTATGGGCAGACATCCCTAAAGCTATTACTCTAGCCACACTACAGGATTGGATGATGCAGTAGGTGAACCTGATAGAGTGTCTCATTTCTACGCCATCCTCAATACACCATGCCATCACACCACTCGAGAGCTCCCCCTAAGGCATCTTCCCTCTCTTGGAGTTCTTAAGGTTGGGTCACTCTCTAGCCTCGTGGTCAGCTAGCCACTAGGGCAGAGGCCACTCTAGCACTTGCAAGGATGCACTATACGCGAGACAACCTTGACCGAATCCGCATATGTGTTTTAGTAAATGCTGTAGGGAAGTCACTGTAGAGAATCACCAAGTTTGTGCAACAAATTGAGGTGGCTCGGCAGTGCAGGCTGGAGCAGATTGCGACCAGCAGGGGGGTAGCCAATAGTTACAAAGGCAACAGGAGGGATCTCAGCATCTGGAATAGAATTGAAGCATGTTGGGTGGTTGTAGTTGCTAAATTATCTGCGGAATTAGGGTTAGTAATAAAGCACTTGTAATATCTAAGTTAATTAATCATTAATGATAACTTGTAATATTTTGGAGTGTGAGTGGAATATTCATGAAATTACAAGATATGCAATTGTGTTCTACCATCCATCTCTATGCATTGCTCGACTTACTTTTCTTCCCGTGTACTTTGCCATTTACTTTGACTCTAGCCAAGAGTCATAGAGGTAACAGTAAATAAACTTATGACTTAGGGGTCGTCAAATTACACAAAGTCATGTAGCCTGTTAGATTGACATTTGACAGAAAACAAGAACTATCGAGTCACCAGACTTCAATTCTGTGGTGTTCTTTCATTATTCTTACAAGATTGTGGCATGTACTCTTAGCCAACCTATCATTTGCGTTGCAACTAGGTCAGGATTGAAGGGTGGCTACCTAGTCTTATAAGCTACTTGAACGCATGACATCGTACCATGATACCATACTAAGTAGCAAAAATTGTGAGTGTACCCCCAGACGTAACTTCGTAAGCTAACGATTGAGGAAAGTTAAGACGTAAACATGAAAGTTAAGAAAACTTTAATGTAAGCAATCATGGCATAGCTTTCTTTATGATGATAAACTATAAAGGTACATTTGTATGTAATGTTAAAAATAAAATAACGTAGATGGGCTATGCTCTGTTGACTAGG
Source organism: Neostapfia colusana (assembly GCA_030760725.1). Classification (NCBI taxonomy): domain Eukaryota; kingdom Viridiplantae; phylum Streptophyta; class Magnoliopsida; order Poales; family Poaceae; genus Neostapfia; species Neostapfia colusana. The sequence continues at coordinate 41,669,274 of JASWHV010000001.1, read as the reverse complement.
GCAGATGGCTCCATCTTTCATGTTTGACTGGTATGTAAGTTATTTGGGCACACGTAAGTCGCTTCCATGCGAATACATCCTAGTTTACTAGAAAGAATCTTGCAGACGCCTCGTCCTGTTCTATGCTGCCTCTGGTATCTTGCTTCTTTGTTGGAGGTGGTAAGTTTATGTCATTAGTCTTCTCCATCTCTTCTAGTTTTCCCACCATACCAAAGGACTCGGAGATTTCTCCAAGATCACCTTTATAGACGTTTAAGCGTTGGAAGTTGCCAAAGACTGATGACGCCCATTGGACCCAACATCTTCAGTTTGAGGTAAATGTAGCAGGGTCAATCCATGAACTTGAAGAATGCTTGTCTTCCTAAGATTGCGTGGTAGGTTGACTTGAAGTACACCACTTCAAACTCAAGCTTTTTGACCCAAAAATCATTATTGTTGCCGAAGATCACGTCAAAGGATATATTCTGGATGGTCTAGCTGTTTTTTTCTGGTATGATGACATGGAAGGTCGCATCACTATAATCGATGTTGTCCAAAGAGTGTTTCATCCTCTTCATCTTGTCGACATAGATTATATTGACATTGTTGCCTCCACACATGAGTACTGTGCTAAGGTAGTATCCTCCAATATAGGGGTTGACCACTAAGGCATGATGATTTTAACCATCTAAGCCACTTTAGAGTAGAAGGGCTTGGTGGATTTACTTCTCATAGAAGTAGTTTTTGACTCCTTTTGGAGGGGTGTCCCTTATAGATCACCAGACTTTCCTATAGCTTACGGTAGGCCCGAAACAATATTTATAGTATATTTCTTCTACTAACACGTACTTACAAGAAAAGAGCTCGATGAACGACCGAGCAATGTTCAAGTGTGGAAGAGAGGTCACAGGGCAAGTGACCCTTCACAACCCGACCAGCTGTGCACTCCGGTGACCACAACTCAATTGGTGAGTCCTCAAGTTGCTTTACGTTATTTGTAACTAACATTGCTATTGACACGTTTTTATGTATTGCTTTTATTTGTAGGAGAAGTAAGGGGAGCAGACTGTGAAGATTCACAGCGAAGACTGATTGGCAGAACACACCAATTGACATCAATGCCGTGTATGTGAGCGGTGGCGGCAAAGCCCATGGCCAGTGAGATGCTAGATGTTTTTATTTCTGTCAATTCGAGCTACATTATCTTACTCTTATTTTTTTTTGTAGTTTTACCATTTTCGATGCAGTGGTTGACTTGAGGGTGGCAAGGCCTTCGAGGGGCTTCTTCTCGCGGTCTTCATCCGCTGGACCCAGCCGGCGGATGTCGTAGAGGGAGCTGGAGCTTCAAAGTGTCCAGAAGGAGCTACATCTGACATATGAGAAGCTCCAGGAGAAAGCAACCCTATTAAAGGCCACACAAGAGTATCAAGCCAGGTACAATGCACAGATACAAGCGGCGATATAGGTAATAACTTAAAATACAAACCAATCATATCGTTTCATTACTATTGATGTGCTAATGCTTTACTATCACAGGCATTATCCCAGCAGAACGGGCAGCAGGTTGCCAATTCCTCATGGCAGCAGTCTATGCAGCCATAGGTACCTTCTTCAGCGGCACAGGTAAGCAAAATTTCTTCAAATCAACATAAATTAGATTACTATAGAAAAATGAGACAAAATTAGTCAAGCATAGCCAAACTTAGCCATAATTGTTCAAACATAGCCAAACTTGATCAAACATAGCCAAACTTAGCAATAATTGCTTAAACATAACATTAATTACTCTAACTATCACAGAGATCAACGGCGGAGGCTTAGACTCCATCGCCACACCCACCGGTTCTTGGAGCACGACGCGAGGATGACATTATGGGCTTCGGAGGTAGCGGATGTAGGAGTGTGTAGTGTCGTGTGTTATATTTGATACTATTGTATTGTGAATTTCCTGCGTTTTGGTATATATGTTTTTGTATCTGTCTGTGAGAGGACCATTGTGCCAGGTTAGCATTTTTATATTTTTAAGATTAAATCTCTTATTTACGACGACATGGAAATGGCGGTCGTAAATAAGCCTGTGTTATTTACAACGGTCTGGTCCTACCCGTCATAAATAAGCATTCAGAGGGTGCCAGCTGACACGTCTCCATAAGTTACGACGGACGGTTCAGACTATCGTAAATAACTTATTTACGATGGTGGCCATCACAAATAACCTTATTTACGGCCAACCACTTGTGGCGGCCGGATGCCATCATAAATTAGGATTAATCGTCGTAAATAAGTTAATTACGGCGGTTATCAGCTTAATTACGATGGTTTTGGCCGTCGTTAATGTCCATATTTCTTGTAGTGCTAGTGAGCGACAAATTCAAATGAGCCAAATGGAAGTGAGAAGTCATCGAGATCGAATTTACTGGAACCATAGCTATAATGCGTGAAATCTCTACCTAGCGCGCCAACCGTCGTGAGTATTTCTCGTCAAGTAAAATTTATAGATGGCTCGAGGGACTCGGCAAGTTACCTACACGTAGGTAATTCTAGAAGTAACAAAGAGACGACGATTATCCAGGTTGGGGTCCTCCATATGAGGTAATACCTAGTGCTAATTGGTTGATTCTTGTTGATATGATGATTACAATGATGGATGTGGCTATGCATATGCTAGAATGCTTTGCGTGGTATGATGCTTGATCTTATTTGTTGTCCTCCGCACTTGTTGCCCAACCATCTTTTGTAGTGGTTAGAGGTCCTGGGGCATTGACCCGAGTATGTTAATAGTTAGACATGTATATTATAGAATCTATCTATATACTACTAATATCTATAAGTGGTTGCTTCTTTCATTATCTGTATAGAGTTCAGACGGCAATATTCACCTCAATTCCACATTACATGCTAAAACAGAGTCTAGGTTTTGTTGACGTAGTCATAACCACTACAGGAATCGTGAAAATAGGCGACGGTTAAAAACCATTGTCTATAAGGTTACTACCGTCATCAATAACTTATTGACGACGGTAAAGGGTTATAGACGATGGTTTCTGTCTGTCGTTAATAATTAGTCATCAATAAGTTTATTGACGGCGATTACCGTCGTCAATAAACTTAATGACGACGGCTAAAACCAGAAGTCGTCTATAAGTTTGGCGAGCTACGTGGCTGTTCAAGAAGCTTATAGACGACGGCCAGCAGTTGGCCGTCGTCAATAAGATCTATTATAAATGACGGTACAGCTGGCCGTTGTCACGCCTGGTTCCTGTAAAACAGTCAAACATGTTACACATGTATGTCAGGATCAGTTATACCATACATGTGTTAACAGAAATGATGTATCATATATATATAAAAGCCAAATTTATTACGATCTCAGAGTGAACTTATAGTCTAAAAAGGAAAGATACATAGCAGCGGATAAGCTAAGCGTAGAGCTCCATCACAGGCGTTGTCCGAGGGCACGCCCGCCTAGTACTGCGCACCGAGGTTAAAGCCATCGTCTTCATCGTACTCCACATTATCTCTATAGTCTGAGCAACAATTATTTCCAAAGAGAAGCAATAAAGACACATGAGTACTTAGAGTACTCAGCGAGTGAGGGAGTTATATGACATGTAGGTAAATTCAAGGAAGGCTAACTCGGCTAAAGCACTATGCAGCATCCTATCTCTAAGTTGTAATAGCACCCTAATTACTAAGTGAGTATCCCACCAAGTGTCACTAGAATCTAGGTCCACTGCCAACCAGATACAACCAACCTTTTTCCCATACCCATCTAATCATGAAGGAGTTACTAGTCCGCTCTTGACCGTGAGCACGGCTGTCTAGACAGTTTTGACTCTGCAGAGTTTGTACCCTTTATCCACAAGTCATGATTTTGTCCCTTGTCACCAAGTGGACTAAAGTCTCAGTGATTGCCCGTGATCAAGAATCACATCTCACACTTCCTGTGTGGCCAGGGGATCACTATGAGGCCTTCACATTGCACTACCAAATCTCTGTACACCCGCTAAGGTTTCACCGCTAACAGCATACTTGGAGTCTATTTTACCTCCACTTCAGAAGCCCCCTCTTGCGCCACACAAACATCTCAATGGTGTACACAAGATAAGGTAGAAGTCAACTTAATTGGCCAAACCGTTTCATACCGATCTTGTGGTGGCACGACATAGCTAGATCACGGGATATCACGAACCGGTCCTAAGAATCTACATAGACACTAACCACCAACCCGAGTCTCGTGCATATGCACCAACCGTATACCAACCATCCTGTTAGATTCCTATCTCTACTAACCATGTATATACCATACATAGCACCACAACAATATCTCAAAGATGATGATATTAGCATTCATGTAAAGTTTTCCCCATCCAATTATCTAAGCAGAGCTAAGCAATGAGTAAATGACATAAAATAAATCCCAACCCAATTTCCTTTTCCAGGCTACAAGGAATAATATGGAATTTTCTAGTAAACATTCTATCATGGGAATTCATATTAAGACATGCAGGCAAATTCTAACTGAATTACTAAAACGGGAACAATGTGGTCAAGGATACTCGCCTCCAAAAAGTAGCTTCTGCTCTCTGACGTCAAAGTCTTGATCTTACAAATTAAAGGTCTCCTCCAGGACTGCCTCTACCCAATTCATCATACACATAGCCAAATAACAAGAAACAAATAAGACAGAGTATTAAAGTGTTCAATCCACATAAATACATAAGCATTACCCCTAAAACTAAGCCTTTACTGTTAAAAATATATTTGTGATGTTAAAATCAACATTAAAAGTTAATTTAAACAATTATGAAGTTATTCTATGTAAAATCAGCAATTACTATGGGCCTAGGTGTAAAATCAGCCTGTTGTGAAGGTCAATTAAGTGAAAATTGGATTATGCAAAGTTTAGTAAATCATTTTAGCCACTTTAAGGGGGTTTTGGGTAATTATTAGCATGGGTAGGGGCTATTTTGTTATATTCTAGCAAGGATCATGGCTTAAAATGCTAAAACAAAATTTTACAAGGGTTAATTTGCAAATACATAAGTACCAGGGGTGTTTCTGCTTATTTTCAGCATAATACAGGGGCTAGAACCTAATACAAGTTAATTACAGGGGTAAATTTGCATAAACAGTTTCCCGAGGGGCATTCTGGAAATTTTCCATGGCCTAAAATGCTATAACAGACGGTTCTAGGGTTCATTTTCCTAAAATCAAAGTGTATAGAGGTGTTTTATATAAAAACAGAAATACCCAGGGGCCTAAAAAATAATTTTACAGTAAGTATTAAGGATTTAGTTGCTAAAATAGGAAGTTTCAGTGGCTTTTGTGCGAAATTAGAGGCCTCAGGGGTCATTTGGTAATTATTCAGAACATTCTAGGGTTAAAATGTAAAAACATAGGGTTAGAGGGGCCTAGAAGTCATTTTGTAACTTATTTCCTAAGTTCTAGAGAGCCTAGGGTTGTTTCTACAAAAACTAGGGGCTTGTTTGCGCAAACCCAAAAGATCTAGGGGGCCGAGTGTAAAATAGCTGGCGGGAAAACCAGATTTGAACCGGGGTCGTTGGATTGGGCGCGGATGGTTGGGATTTTAAATCCCGAAGCGGTATCCTACGATCTAATCGTGGCCGCTCATCCAAAGTTGGACGGTGGGGGCGCGTTTCCCTCCCCAGCCGGCTGTCGGCGACTCAGCGCGCGGCCAGATCTCGCCGGAGATCCACCGGATTCGCGTTCCTGAGCCTTAAACTCTAAGCTAAATGCCAAAAACGAAGGAGGGGAACGTGGTGAGCTCACCTAGGACGGTTTTGGAGGCTCGGATGTGGCGCAAATGGTCTCGCGACGGAGTAGTGCGGCGGAAACCTTCGATTCTTTGTCGGTGACGGCGTACGTGGCGATTCCCTCGCGTTCTTCACGTCATCGACGTGTTCTGAAGTACTGCGAAGATGATGGAGCGGTCAGTAGGGGAAATTTGTCACCCAAGGCTTTGGAACGCGAGGAAATTCGAGAGGGCTCACCGGGGCGAGGCGATGGGGTTCTCCAATGTTCCTGCAAGCCGCACGTCGCGTTAGATCATCGGAAGATGGGGAGTGCGAGTGGAATTCGGTGGATTCGGCGGCTACCCAAAAGAATTTGGCGGCGGCGGATTCTTGCGAGCAGGGGGGCACCCTAGGGCTTACTGGGGTATATAGCAAGGGGGCGGCCTACCCAGTTCATCATACACATAGCAAAATTACAAGAAACAAATAAGACAAAGTATTAAAGTGTTCAATCCACATAAATACATAAGCATTACCCCTAAAATTAAGCCTTTACTGTTAAAAATACATTTGTGATGTTAAAATCAACATTAAAAATTAATAAAAACATTTATGAAGTTATTTTATTTAAAATCAGCAATTACTATGGGCCTAGGTGTAAAACTAGCATATTGTGAAGGTCAATTAAGTGAAAATTGGATTATGCAAAGGTTAGTAAATAATTTTACCCATGCTAAGGGGGTTTTGGGTAATTATTAGCATGGACAGGGGCTATTTTGTTATATTTGTAGGATCGAAGTACACGTGTAAAGCTACCAGAGGGGGGGGTGAATGGTAGATAAAAACTTTTCAGCGGAAGCAACAAAACACCCCTCAGCAGAAAACCGATCTGTTAAAGAAACCATGTGTGCAACTAATCTAAACGTGTTCAACTGTCATAAAACTAGTATATGTTGTAGAGAATCAAGTCATGCAGACGTCACAACAAGAATCATGAAAATCCGTTGAGAGAAACTCAAGTTACGATCGAAAGATTGAACAAAGGTCAATCTGTCCTACGCGAGAAAAACAGTTCTGGGATACTGCAAAGAAACTCATATAGATCGGAAACCACAAATTCAATGACCGTGAAATTTTCACAGATGATAGATAATCAAGTTGTGAAGACAACCCAAAAAGAATCACATCAATTGGATCCGTAAAACTCGAGTTATGATAAAACCACCTAAGTAAGGTAATGCTGAACAGAAACTCGATGAGAAAAACTAGTCTGAAACAAGTCGGACGAACAAGGCACAAAAATCCTTTAGAATACGAATTTTATTTATCAAAACACAAGAGGAACAGCCCCAAAGTCGTGCTCTCCACGAGCCTTGGCCTCCCTTGCTTATCTAACCAGCTCTATGGGCAATCCAATTCAAACTAGGACTCCTACTCCTACTTGGATTCAAACTGTAACTTTCCAATACTGCTCAAGACTCTTCTATACGCAGATAGAAGCAATCTTAAGACTTCCAAAAACACCTTAGGAATGTCCCAAACATTCCTAAAACAACTCTACTTCATGCCTAACACGAAATCCTGTTATAACCAACTCGAAACTTTCCATAAACAAACCATAACCGCCTCAGCCGCAGCCTGAGCGCAAAATCCAGCCGGTTGAACCTTTTCAACCATATCTCCACTTCCATATCTCTTCACCACGCCTTGGAACCATGTTGCCGCGTCCATGCACTCCTTGCACACGTGCAAACACCTTCCAACAATGTCCACGATACATTCATATGCATTGTTCTTGATCCAAACATGCTGCGCGACCTCCCGATCAACTCAACCACAATTCCTCCCGAACGTGGTTGTTGAACCTCATCTTCTACCTAAGACTAGTTCAATGGATCCCTTCACCAGCCATGTCTTGAACTCAAGCAACACCTGCACATGAATAAACAACCAATACTTCTGAGCATAAGTCCTCGACTTGACTCTCGTTAGTTCCAAAACTACAACATCTTACGTGAGCACCTCACATAAGCATGTTGTAAACAATAGCAAAATGATATCAGTCATAACCACCAAAACACAACAAAAGCTTAGTAAAATAATACTAAGAAAACTTTCCATAAGAGTAAAGCAAGTTCGAAACATTACAAGTTAAAAGCAGAACCATTGCAATCAAGCTCCGAACCTTACCAAAGCTAACCGGACCTTGAACCGGAGCTTACCAAAGCTAGTCGGACCCAGCGCCAGAGCATACTAAAGCTTAGTCGGACCTAGCACGGAACTTACTAAAGCTAGTCGGACCTAGCACCGGAGCTAGCAAAAACAAGTCGGACCTAGCCAAAATAAGTCAGACCTAGACAAAGCAAGTCAGACCTTACGTCGAACCTTGCCGGAGTTACCCAAAACAAGTCGGACCTATCGTCGGACCTTGCAGGAGCTCGGACCTAGAGTCGGACCTTGTTAAAAAGGTGTTTTGGTAGTATTCAAAGCTTTTATCGTCAAAGCCAATGTATTCAACACACATAGGTCTCACAATCTCCCCTTTGATGAATGCATTGGCAACACCACTTAAAATCCGAACATTGGCTTATTCACATGAAAAGTTTTGAAAACAATTTCTCCCTCTTTGTAAATCAGAAATAAAATGAGAAGAAAAACAAAAATACCAAAAATTCCCCCTGAGAAGAATCGTGCTAAAACACTTGTGAATGTGTGCAATGTGTGATCAATTTCTCCCCCTTTGACAATGTATTCAGCAAGGTACAAAAGAGAAATTTTAATTTGTTATGAGCACATTATAACATATACATATAAAACAAAGCTCATCCAAATCATACTATCAAGTAACTTACACTATCACATCAATGAGATACATAAAGTAGTGTAAGCCATGCTAGAGATCAAATGTAATTTTCAATTTAAGCAAGTCATGATCTCACAAACTTAACAATTTCAAGACCTGAAAACATGACACTTGTTGCTGCATTTTATTTATCATTTAAAGCACAAATTTTAATCTTATGACATTTGCAAGAGATTATATGCAGCATCAGCCTTATTCTAACCAACCAAGATAAGCCTATGTCATTTGACAGTCAGAAGCTTAAGGACATGGTTTTAGTCATACACAACTCCTTTCAAGTTCATATCTAAGTGCAATGATAAGCCATATCAAAAGAAGAAGTGCGATGCATGCATATTCTCTTGATCTTTTCTCATTTTTTATTTGAACATAAAAACTCAACATGTGAGTTGATTACTTGATTAATTCTTTATGATTAAAAGCACTTGTGAGCATGCAACAAGTTGAAAACAGCAAGAAAGTTCGACCATGACCAGATTTAGTGTAAGTAATTATTCCAATTACTAGACATGGTAAAAACTACAAAATATATAACACGAGTAATGTAGTAAGAACTTTCAGCATGAAAAAGGAATCACAAAGTCATATGTGCATGAAATACTATGCTCATATTATTTTAATTTCAGATTCACACATAGACTTCCCAAGTTTCAAAGTTCTCCCTCAATTTAAGCCATGAGGATGCATAACCCCTATTTCACTACGAATGTAACAAAAACGACTGAAATCCAAAGGTTTTGTAAAAATGTCAGCCAATTGTTGTTCGGTATCTACATGGTGAAGCACAATGTTCCCTTTTTTGACATTATCACGGAGAAAGTGATACTTAATGTCAATGTGCTTAGTTCTCGAATGATGCACGGGGTTTTTAGCAATGCAAATGGCACTAGTGTTATCACAAAACAGTGGAACACTATCTAGATCATCCAAATAGTCCTTAAGTATTTGAACAATCCAAAGAATTTGTGAGCACGCACTAGCAGCAGCTACATATTCAGATTCGGCTGTGGATTGTGCAACTGAGCTTTGTTTTCTAGAGGACCAGGCAACAAGTGAATTACCAAGAAAATGACAAGCACCAGAAGTACTTTTCCTATCAATCCTACAACCCCCAAAATCAGCATCGGAAAAAGCTTTCAAAGTAACGGTTGAGGAAGAAGGAAGAAAAATGCCAAATTCTTGAGTTACATGTAAGTACCTGAGAATTCTTTTGACGGCTTGACGAAGTGAAGCACGTGGGGAGGCTTGAAACCATGCACAAAGACATACGCTGAATTGTATGTCTGGTCTTGATGTCGTGAGATACAAAAGTGATCCGATCATGCTTCTATATTCTTTTTGATCAACGGGATCACAATCTTCATCAAGTTTAAGTATTGTTGCTGTTCCCATTGGTGTACGAAGAGGCTTGCTTTTCTCCATGTTGAAGCGCCTTAGGAGATCTTTTGTATACTTTGGTTGATGCACAAAGGTACCCTCCTTAGTTTGCTTGATTTGCAGCCCCAAAAAGTACATAAGTTCTCCCATCATACTCATCTCAAATTCTGAACTCATCATAGCTGAAAACTTGGACACAAGATCATGAGAAGCACAACCAAAGATAATATTATCTACATACACTTGAACGAATAATGAGTCATTGTCATGCTTAAGCACAAAAAGAGTTTTATCAACCTTGCCCATGGTAAACCCCTTTTTAAGTAAGAATGTTTTTAACCTATCATACCATGCTCTAGGGGCTTGTTTGAGACCGTACAAGGCTTTGGACAGTTTTTAAACATGATTAGGAAAATTTGGATTTTCAAAACCAGGTGGTTGTTTGACATAAACCTCCTCATCTATGCAGCCATTAAGAAAAGCACTTTTAACATCCATTTGATATAGCTTAAAACCTTTAGATACAACAAAAGCTAACAAAATTCTTATGGCTTCTAATCTAGCAACAGGAGCAAAAGTTTCATCAAATCCTAGATATTCAACTTGTGTGAAACCTTGAGCAACCAACCTAGCCTTATTCCTAACCACAACCCCATCCTCACTTTGTTTATTTTTAAACACCCATTTAGTTCCAATTAAAGTGTGACCTTGAGGTGGAGGTACAAGTTTCCAAACATTATTTCTTTCAAAATTTTCTAACTCTTCTTGTATGGCAATAATCCAAGATTCATTAATGAGTGCGTGTGATATATCTTTGGGTTCAAAAGAAGCAACAAAAGCAGAACGAGCATGAGAATTGGGGTCGAAAAACCTGGATCTTGTAACTCGTTCATGCAAGCTTCCAATAATTTGTTGTGGAGGATGACTTTTGAGAATCCGGAGGGGAGTGGACACTTCCCAAGCTTCTTCTTCTTCATGTTCATCACAAATAGATGAGCTTGTGACGTGAGGAGGATCTGGACCAGCAATGGTGGTCGTCGGTGCTGGCTGTGAATCAAGATCAGGAGCTGGAACAATGTCATTAGCTGTTGAATGGGCAGCAGCACCATTTCTTCCTCTTCTTCAACGAAAATACTATCCCCCTGCGGATATGGATCCGGACCTGCAATATTGGAACTAGTACCTAGGCTAGCTTCATCAAAAGAAACCTCACAAGTCTCCACAATTTTGTTAGTATCAAGTAAAAGCACACGGTAGCCTCTAGTATGAGATGGATAACCAAGAAACATGCCATCAACAGATCTAGCTTCAATTTATCAAGATTACCATGTTTCTTAACAAAGCATTTGCAATCAAAGACCCTAAAGTGTGTGACACTAGGCCTATGTCCAAACCTGATCTCATATGGTGTTTTACCTAGCTTAGCACGCAAGAAAACACGATTTGAGACATAACAAGTGGTTGCAATTGCATCAGCCCAAAATTTCCCAGGAGTTTGATATTCATCAAGCATAGTCCTAGCCATCTCAACTAAGGTTCTGTTCTTTCTCTCTACAACACCGTTTTGTTGAGGTACATATGGTGAAGAAAATTGATGATCTATTAAATTTTCAGCACAAAAGTGATCAAACGATTGATTTTTAAATTCGGTTCCATTATCACTTCTAATTGCTCTTAAAGATCCTGGGTGATCAATTGATAATCTAAGAAATAAAGTTCTAAAGTGACTAAAAGCTTCATTCTTAGATGCCATAAAGTAAACCCAAGAGTATCTAGAATAGTCATCAACAATCACAAGAACATACCATTTACCTCCGAAGGATTGAACACGTGAAGGTCCTACGATGTCAAGGTGTAAAAGTTGACCCGGTTCAGTTGTCATGGTCATTGTGAGAGGAGCATGTGAACCTGCAACCATCTTAGCATGTCTACAAGAAGAGCACACAATTTCTTTGTCCCCTTTAAGCTTAGGCAGCCCACGTATGCGATCAAGAGCACTAACACGCGTGAGATGATCAAAGCCTACGTGATCAAGTCTACGATGCCAAAAATATAAATCTTTGGAATCATTTACAACTAGACATCTATGCTTAGAGGAAGACATATCAAAATCAGCTTTAAAAACTCTTCCAAACCGAGACATGTTAAAAATAAGCTCACTATTTGAACCTACAACTTTGCAGCAGTTTTTATTGAAAATAATTTCCAGATTTTCATCTAGCAATTGTGAAACAGAAAGCAAGTAGTATTTCAAATTTTTGACAAGTGCCACATCCTTCAAAGTGTAGTGATAATTTACTCTAACCGAACCCTTAGCAATTACAGGAGTTGAAGAATTATCGGCAAAAGTAACATTCTCTACACGTGACACAAAAGAGAGAGAGGAGAACCATTCTTTGTTACCGGTCATGTGGCGTGAGCAACCTGAATCTACAATCCAAATGTTCTCCTTCCTCAAGCGTGTAAAACCTACATAGAAGCATAATACATCGATGACTCAATACTAGGGTTAGTTAAAAGGCATTTAGGAATCCAGTACTGAGTCACACGACGTCCAGCAGGAATAACATGCGAAAGCTGAGATAAAACAGCAGGTTTATGAGTCAAAGTTTGAGATTTTTTGTTCTTAACTACTGACCTATGAGGTGTTACTTGTGTAGCACGAAAATCAGTAGCTCCAGAGGCAAAAACAGAAGGTCCGGAGGCAAAAACTGAAGCCCCGGAGGCAAAAACTGAAGCTCCGGAGGTAAACTTTGAATATTTCTGACTCATAACAGCAGGTTGCATGTTCCTGACATTCGGTTTAGTATGTGCAGCAAATTTTGTATGAGAGTTATAAGATCTAGCTTGCATTCTTTCCTTTTTATGTTGTTTAGCTAGTCTATAACAAAAATCTATGACATGACCATCTCTACCACAATAGGTACAATGAAATTTAACTTTGTGTTCATGTCTAGATGAGCATGCAGTATGCTTATTTGAACCCGAATGTGACAACACTCCTGCAGATTTAAAAACCACTTCTTTTTGTTTAGGAACTGTTTGAATCAAACCACTTCCTAATGATTTTACAATTTTAGGTGGATGTTCCTTAGCATGAGCATGTGAATCAAAACCTAAACCAGTTTTATCATTGCAAGACTTGGAAGAATTCAGCAGCAAGTTTTGGTTCTTATTCCCATTACAAAACCGATCTAATGTCCTATGCATGTTATCAAGTTTATTTGATAGATCAAGACAATTTTCACATGAAGTTTTTCCTTTTAATTTGCAATTGGAACAATATTTAACTTCATGAGAACGTAGAGCATTGTTCAATATAGAAATTTCTTTCATAGCATCTTGTAGTTTCTTATCAAGATCATCGCAAGTAGAACAATGCAAATCAATTGTAGAACAACAAGCATCTTTCAAGTTTTTATCATTAAGTGCAGCAAGCTTTTTGTTCTTTTCGATTTCTAGTTCAAGTTTATCAAGTGTGGAGGTGTGTGCACTTCTTAGAGAGGACAATTGTTCATATATTAAATCACATGAGGAACAAGAATCATCACTAGGAATCAAGGATTTTAAACGATTAATTTCAGATTCTAGTGACTCAATTTTAACAGCATTGTCCCTAAGCTTTTTGTCCTTTTTCTTAACAATAATAGTGGCATGAGAAATAGCATCACATATTTCTTCGCAAGTAGGACATACCTCTTCGTTGTCACTGTTGTGTTTTGCTTCCTCCATACTTGATTTTGATTTGCCCGCCATGAAGCACAAGTTTGCCAGATCATCTTCATCTTCATCACTTCCAATGTCTACATCACTCGAGCCAAGTTCTTGAAGTGCGGTGATGAAACTGTTTATCAGTTTGCGTCCTGTAAAACCTTTCTTTTTCTTGTTGGTGTTGCCAAAAGAGGACTTGAATTTATTCTGCTTTTCATCACGGTTAGAAGGACCTGAAAGGTTAGGGCAATCTGTACGAAAGTGCCCTGTCTTACCATATTCAAAGCATCGTTGAGGTCAGGAGCTTCCTCTCCTTCTAGTTCTCACATTTTGCAATGCTTTTGAGAACCTAGAGAAAGAAGTACTAGCTCCTCCTCTAGAAACTCCTCAATCTGTTTCAGGGTTAGTGAAGACAGCAAAGCAAGTGTATTGCTAGATGATTGGCCGGAGCTAGGCATATCACGTTGTGAGACAAATGCAATAGTCTTATTTGGGTTCTTACGTGATATAATGTCAATTTCATGAGTTTTTAGCTTAGAATAAAGCACATCTAATGTAAGAGTACTCATGACAGTGGATTCACGTATGATGTTACTTTCATCTCCCAAATTGACATGTCTAATGCACTTAGTAATTGCCTAGCATTTTCAACATCTGAGAAATTAACATTGACGCTACGCAAGTTGCTGAGAATTTTGTTAAAGTGAGCAAAGAGGTCATCAATGGACTCACCGAGTTGCATCTCAAAGCACATGTATTCTTTCTTGAACATATCCTGTCTTACCTCTTTGATCGTGTTGGATCCTTCGTGGTAGTCACAAAGTGCTCTCCACACATCGTACACCGATCGGAGGTGTGCAACACGGTCGAAGTCGCTCTGAGTTAGTCCTTGTATGATCAAGTTTCGAGCCTTGTTGTTGTTGTCGACATCCCTCATGTTTGTAGCCATGACTTGATCGTTTGAAGGCACATCGTAAGGCTTGTACACTTTTTCCCATATTGCAAAGCCTTGCGCCTGGATGAAAGCTTCCATGCGTGCCTTCCAAACCTGAAAATCAATACCACTAAACACACAAGGTTTGGCGGAGTATTTCTCCATGATGATTAGTCAAAACACGTGCAAATCACAAAGATTAGAGCAACCTGGCTCTGATACCAATTGTACGATCAAAGTACACGTGTAAAGCTACCAGAGGGGGGTGAATGGTAGATAAAAACTTTTCAGCGGAAGCAACAAAACACCCCTCAGCAGAAAACCGATCTGTTAAAGAAACCGTGTGTGCAACTAATCCAAACGTGTTCAACTGTGACAAAACTAGTATAGATTGTATAGAATCAAGTCACGAAGACGTTACAACAATAATCATGAAAATCCGTTGAGAGAAACTCAAGTTACGATCGAAAGATCGAACAAAGGTCAATCTGTCCTACGCGAGAAAAACAGTTCTGGAATACTGCAAAGAAACTCGTATAGATCAGAAACCACAAATTCAATGGCCGTGATATTTTCACAGATGATATATAATCAAGTTGTAAAGACAACCCAAAAAGAATCACATCAATTGGATCTGTAAAACTCGAGTTATGATAAAACCACCAAAGCAAGGTAGTGCTGAACAGAAACTCGACGAGAAAAACTTGTCTGAAACAAGTCGGACGAACAAGGCACAAAAGTTCCTTTAGAATACGAATTTTATTTATAAAAACACAATAGGAACAGCCCCAAAGTCGTGGTCTCCATGAGCCTTGGCCTCCCTTGCTTATATAACCAGCTCTATGGCCAATCCAATTCAAACTAGGACTCCTACTCCTACTTGGATTCAAACTGTAACTTTCTAATACTGCTCAAGTCTCTTCTATACGCATATAGAAGCAATCTTAAGACTCCCAAATACCTTAGTAATGTCCCAAACATTACTAAAACAACTCTACTTCATGCCTAACACGAAATCCTGTTATAACCAACTCGAAACTTTCCATAAACAAACCATAACCGCCTCAGCCGCAGCCTCAGCGTAAAATCCAGTCGGTTGAACCTTTTCAACCATATCTCCACTTCCATATCTCTTCACCACGCCTTGGAACCATGTTGCCACGTCCATGCACTCCTTGCACACATGCAAACACCTTCCAATAACATCCACGATACCTTCATATGCATTCTTCTTGATCCAAACATGTTGCGTGACCTCCCGATCAACTCAACCACAATTCCTCCCAAACTTGGTTGTTGAACCTCATCTTCTCCCTAAGACTAGTTCAATGGATCCCGTCACCAGCCATGTCTTGAACTCAAGCAACACCTGCACATGAATAAACAACCAATACTTCCAAGCACAAGTCCTCGACTTGACTCTCGTTAGTTCCGAAACTACAACATATTACGTGAGCACCTCACATAAGCATGTTGTAAAACATAGCAAACTTTCCATAAGAGTAAAGCAAGTTCGAAACATTGCAAGTTAAAAGAACCATTGCAATCAAGCTCCGAACCTTACCAAAGCTAACCGGACCTTGAACCGGAGCTTACCAAAGCTAGTCGGACCCAGCGCCGGAGTTTACTAAAGCTTAGTCGGACCTAGCACGGAACTTACCAAAGCTAGTCGGACCTAGCACCGGAGCTAGCAAAAACAAGTCGGGCCTAGCCAAAATAAGTCAGACCTAGACAAAGCAAGTCGGACCTTACGTCGGACCTTGCTGGAGCTACCCAAAACAAGTCGGACCTAGAGTCGGACCTTGTTAAAAAGGTGTTTTGGTAGTATTCAAAACTTTTATCGTCAAAGCCAATGTATTCAGCACACATAGGTCTCACAATATTCTATCAAGGATCATGGCTTAAAATGCTAAAACAGAATTTTAAAAGGGTTAATTTGCAAATACATAAGTACCAGGGGTGTTTCTGCTTATTTTCAGCATAATACAGGGGCTAGAACATAATACAAGTTAATTACAGGGGTAAATCTGCATAAACAGTTTCCCTAGGGGCATTCTAGAAATTTTGCAGGGTCTAAAATGCATAAACAGTTTCCCTTGACGTCGCACAACCTATAATTTTCCACCATCCTCCCTCTCGTTTTTACCTTATAATCTCGGGACGAGATTCTTTTAAGGGGGGGAGGATTGTAAAGGTACCAAAATATGCATACAAAGAAACTCTTGTTTGTACAAAGTTGGTTTCACATGTATGAAAAATGGGACTTGTTAAAAACTTTTTCCCACATGTTATAACACACATGAGGACTTTCTTCACACAAGCTCAAACATTTGTTTGAAGACTTGGAACCCAAGTGGGATAAAAAAACAAAGTGGGAAGTCCCCATTTGTGTGAGAAAGCTAAAGTCATATTCTGAGAAAACAAATTGTTTAACTCAAAAATTCAAATGAGAGTAACAAAATGATTGTCAAGCTGTTGTGTTAAAAATCCCATTTGCAGCAGCCAAATCAAAGATCAGATTTCATATTTGAATTCCTTGGGTCCAAATTAGGGGTAGGCAAAGTTTCATGAATTTTTGGAAATGTTTCCTACCCATTTTTCAAATGGACTTTTAATTGCATAGGAATTCAAATTCAAATATGGATTTGGAAGAAACTTGTCCAATTCTTCAAATTCTGTTTAGATTCAAATTTCCCACAATTAAATGGAGTTGTTTGCCAACTTTGAGAGCTGTTGAGATGGGATAAGGGGGAAGGTGGGACCCACTTGTCATATGCCCAAAAGATCTCTAGTCTTCAGTCTTCGGTCTTCAGTTTCCCACTCGAAGCAACCGAGCTAGCTGCGGGCGACACCGAGGGGCACCGGGAGCCACCTCCTGTTCCTCTCTCGCGCTGGAGACCGAGTGAAGGCTCCCTCGTGCGCTCAGCGTGATCCGCTTTTCACAGACTCGTTTCCTCCTCGCACTGAAAACAGCAAGCGCACCGTCCGCTCCTCGGTTGATCGCTGCTGTGTCGTTTCAATGAGTTGGACGCCCGGCTGAGCGTCTCCGAGGCTGCAGAGATCCCTTCCCGACGTTTATCACCGTTTCTCAGCCCATGGCCGGCCTTCCACGATCGGTGACAACCCGTTTTTCCTCCGGGAAAAACAGAACACGCTGCATGTTGCTGCTCCTCAACATACGGGCTACTCCGAGCGGCTCCGGTCCAAGCAAATGCACACAGAGGTTAGCAAGGCTGTCTAGCTCATCATCCCGTAGCCCCCTTGCTCTCCCCCGACGCCGGCTCGCCGGAATTCGATTTTTGGCACCGGCGCATGTGTAGAACAGACCGTGTTTAATTCGTGAAATTCTCCCAAACCGATTGATCATACCTCCTACAATTCAAACCACAGCAACTAGATGCCCTAGCGCCCTCCCATGCCGAGAACCAAAGAAAACCGACCCTCCTATGCCCCGGCCGACGAGAAATCGTCGCCGGTGGCCAAAACTGCCACGGTCCACGGTGACGACTAGTTTGCAGCCATGTTCTGCACGATTTGATCTCCGTTCCATGTTCCTAGACCCATAGGGATGCTGTAGGACATCGTAGCTCACCGGGAGATGCCTTGGACACGCGGGAACGTGTCCATGTCGAGCTCCCGAGCCGCCCCGCCGGTGCCGACCTACCTACAGCCGTTTTCATGCGTGGAAACCTTGCCCGACAGCTGCGCTATGTTCCAAGGAGCATGTAGGGAGATACCGGAGCTCATTTGGTGGAGAAATGAGAGAGAAATAGTCATGCCACGCTTTCTACCGGTGTGCACCCGCGGGCTCTTGCGGTAGGTTGAAGAAGCACCTGACCCGTGGGCCCCACGTGTGACTGTTCTGTTCAAAATCAAACAGAGAGTTGTTCAAACTTGTAAAATGCATAACATGGTGTAGGAAGCTCCAAAAATGGTGAGATAAATTTTGTTGGATTCCTTTAAGAGAGTACATCCAGGGGTACAGCCCAATATTTATGAAAATCCCTGGTTTTTGCTCATTAATTCATATAAGGAAAATTTTGTAGGAATTTTTCCAGGAGCTCTGTGTATTGGAAAATTCCCAAATTTGGGCAGGAGATTCCCCCAAAAATGCCGGAACTCCAGTGAAATTTTCAGAAGCATTGGACCTCATTTGCTTGGCCAAATGTGGTGTTAATTCCTTATGTCTCTGAAAATTGGAAAATAAACAGAGTTCAATTTCAGAAAATTTTCCCCAAACTTTAGAACCTTATAACTCTTACTAGGAAGCCCCAAATTTAGTGATTCAAATTGGGTTGGATTCATATTTAATAGCTCTGCCCAAATCTACAACCCAATTTGTATGAAACCCATTATTTAATTCGGGAAAATTCTTTAAAGCTTTTCAGCAAAAGAATTTTAGAGGGAGTTTGGTTAATCCAAATATCCTCAAATTTTTCCAGAATAGTATATAGGGTATTAGTGAACCCCTGTAAAAATTTCAGATCAATTGGAGTTGATTTGATCAGAACAATTCAGCTTTGAAGATGCTGTGTTCAATTGAATGCAGAAACCTTTTTCAGAGCATTTCCAAGACTTGAAAAAAAAATCAGTTCTGGGCAAATATTAGCTCAAAAAATGCTCGGAAAATTCATGCAAACTCTATGAGCTATAATTGAAATTATAGTTCACCAAGTATGGCATGAACAGGGGTGTTAGCTCAGAATTAATTCTTCCTTGCTTAATTACTTAGAAAATTATTCTGAACAAACCACTTAATGAAAAGTGCTAATTTTTGGTCCATAGGATTTTATGGTGACAAGAAACTCATATAAAAATTTTCAGCTCCATTGGAGCTATGGATCACCCTGTGCTGTTCAACCCTTTAAGATGATCAATATAGAAAAGGGAAGACACTTAGCACTTAGTCATGTTGCTTAGACCCAAACCCAAACCACTAGCACCAGTGTCATTTTAAATTCTTGAACAGAGTTCCAGTTTTGAGAACTTGTTATTAGAACTTGTAGCAAAGTCTTTACAATTAAACAATTGTGCATATGCATTACGTGTAGCATCTACGTGAAGGACTTCAGGTCATTGGAGTGGAGATCAAAGGAAGGAGGGAAAAGATAAAGCCAAGTGATCTTCACTAACTGGATTATATATATATATTAGCCCTGCAAAACAAAGGCAAGCCCTGGTTTGCATCTAAATTTACAAGCTTTTATTTGTATTCACTTTACTTGGTCTAGTAATTTGTTTATTGCATTAAGTCTAGATAGTATGAAGCCCCAAATGGATGACCCAGAAAACCACGGAGTTTAAATGTAGAATATGTTATCAAATAATTATAACTGCTGATCTCAACAAAAGTGGATTAAAAGAGGCATAACTCGAGTGGGCAGATTCCTACTCGTGAAACGGGGTTAAGGGGGATCAATCGGAAGAGTTGGGAATTGATCCTCATAGTTGGGAATGGAGACCGAGCAGTGGATGGAAGGTCAAGGACGTGGTCCTGTGAGCCTAGTCTATGTCTGAGTCGATTAAGGCCCGTTCTCGTGTGCGGCCCCGCTGGACAAGTTTGAGATGTTTACCGGATGCATACTGGCAATATGGGACCCAGGAAACCGATGTAACATGTTAACCTGGGTGTCGAGGCATACCTCACCGTCTGATGCCGATGCTAAAAGGATAGAGAAGTCGGCTCTGTGAGGGTTTGACGTAGAGAGGCTTAATCCCAGTCGGTGGGACCGGTTCGACATTTGGGTGTCGTGTGAAAGGTTGCCACGTACGGCGTCAGTGACGGTTGCTGTGTGCAACGTCGAGTACGGGCGTACGTGTCGTTTCAGCCGGGTGTTTTTTATTGCAATCACCGTCGCTCGCGGTAGTGAGTATACTTGTACACTGAGTCATGACGTAGTAATAAACTGGGAAACATTTAATATGCTTCGTGAGTAATCCTCATAATGGAGATGAGGAACGATCAATACTTCACTAAATTTACTTTCCACCTTGGGCTAGTAGCGTCGAGGCAAAGCGTTTCTTGTTTGATTGTGGAGTCTCGACGGTAATGGCGCAAGGTCGGTATGAGTCTAGGGTAGATCACTAAAGTTACTTCCACCTCGGGAAAGTGACATCGAGATGAAGCGTTTCTTGTTTGATTGTGGAGTCTCGATGTAAATTTCGTGAGGACTATAAAAGTTGCTTAAAACTTGAAGTAAGGATTTTCCTTTAGCTCAAGATCATCTTTTATGTAAACTTCTATATTCGCCCCTCTATCTTTATCATGTAGAGTTTCATGATTAGGGTGACGGGTCAGTCTTTCTGAGCTTCGTGCTCACAGATACAACCTAAGTTGTTTTGCAGGAAATAACTGTAGGCTGATATGTACGGGTGCCCGTTGAGACTCGGAACTCCCCGAGTGGTGAACTCATGGCAACCCCTGTCGCTGCTATTATGACAATGTTGCTAGCGAGAAGGGTCCGCGGGCTAGACACCTTCTCTGTTGCTTAGCATAGGTATGAGACATGAGTTGTAATAGTCTTCCGCTGTAGTTTGTTTTGAGAAGTATTTGTAAAATTTACACTTTGTAAGCTTCCGCTTGATGTCTGTAATATGATGCTTTATTATGTGTGCTGTTGGGTGCCGCATCGCACGGCACCACCCAATGCGATTCCCGGGCGAGGTGCCCCGTTCCCGTGAACCGGGACGGCGGGTCCTCACAGCGTGGTATCAGAGCCGCATTGGTAATAGTGCATGGAATAAGGATCGTATTACGACAAAACTTAGGATACGGTGAGGAAACGATATTAGGCCCACATAAGGACTATAGTAGTATAGTTACTTAAAGTGGCATGACTAACATACTTGTTATAATTCTGAAACTTTAATTGTGTAACGACGCACCTACGTTCAGGTAAGAATGGTAAGGAACGCCACCAAAAGCGGTTCAATTTCGGTTAGCTCCCCTGACGAGGAAAGTGGTTCAGGGCTAGGTCTCACAGCTTGGTGTGAGACGTTAATATGAACTCTTGGACTCTTCATGTTCCTGAGTTCATATGAAACGCTGATCCCTAGCATGCATTAGGCAAGTAAGTGGAGACCCCATCGCATTGTCAGTAACACGAAAGTGTGTTTGTCTGGAAATAGCCCAGGAGGACATACGCAGCGCTTGCCATCGGCGTGTCCTGCAAGGCAGTAGGTGGTATCCGTTGGGTTGATAACATTCCCAACCGTGACGACCCATTCATGATATACTCGGGTTCCCCGTCGTGTGGTGTTGAAACACGATCACATACCTTGAGACGTGACTTAACTCAAGGACGGCCGTATGACAATGATACGGGCATTCGTATTTACTTTCAATTATAGAACTGCCTGAAATGAGAAAAACTTTGAGTGCACCACTATTGAGTGATCTTCTGCAGGTACTAACCACGTACGTATCCCGTGTAGTACACGTGTGCGAGAGACCATCTTAGTGCCACTGATCATACGTATATGCCGGTATATGCCGGTTTAGTGTTTTCTTTTGGATAGGCAACGTAGTACCGACATTGTTCTTATGGTGCATCAACACCGTACCACACATAATAACCTCTTCCCTATGAAGAAATGATTCATGAGCTAACTTTCAACTAAAAATGGAAGTTTGAAACAAATATTAGTTACTGAACTCTTATTTTGAACTAAGATTCAAATGAGAGAGTGTCTAGGTTTTAAAGATTTCAAAAACAGAGTACTCTGTTTCTGGCAGAAATTTTTGCTGGAGTTTAACAGAGCATAACTCTGAGTAGCTTTAACCAATTAAGTTGTATGATACAGTTCTGGAAAGATTTTCAAGTGCTCTACAACTCTCTTGTATACCTCCAGAGCAAAATCATAAGTTAAGTTGGTGAAAAGTCCAGTTGAAGGCAAACTGTTCAGAACCAGGACAGTAGCAAAACCTCTCTGGACCTTTCTGTTTTTAAGCCATAACTTCCTGTAGAAAAATCCCTAGGGAGCCTGTGATACACCGTTGGAAAGGTTATGAGATATGAAAAATTGTTGTAGTTCAAAGGTTGTTCAGATTCTTGTTGTATTTTCATATACAACAGTGATAAAGTCAGCCACATACAAAGGAGATGCTAGCAAATTTTATCCAGAAAATCTGTCAACTTTGAACAATCATAACTTTTGATTCAGAAATGATCTAGAGGCATAGGAGTACTCTTGGAAAGATATTGAAGTTAAATTTAACTTTGGTATTCAACCTGAGTATGAAAATGTTTCTAAACGGATCAAAATCTTGGTTAGGACAGAAGAGCCTGTTCTGCACAGCAAAGAGAACGGTTGAAGAAACAACTAAGGGAAACCATGAGCAAATGTGTTATACGACCAAGCTCATGATCTTGGGGTTGCTCTGCGCTGCGTAGTAGGAAGAAGGACGAAACACTTCAGCTTAGTGTTAATTTTGTCCGCTTAACATTGTGACAATCAAGGACAAGTACCCGTTACCACAGATCGACATATTGTTTGATCAGTTGGTAAAAGCAAGGATCTTTTCCGAGATGGAATTAAGGTCAGGGTACCATCAGACTGAGATAAGGGCTGAGGCTATTCTGAAGACAGTTTTTCGACGAGGTACGGAGTTTATGAGTACCTGTCATATTTCTTGGCCTTACCAACACTCCAGCTCAGTCCCTGTACTTAAGGAACTCGGTATTCATGCCGGAGCTGGACATGTTTGTCGTGGTCTTCATCGACGACTACTGTTTTATTCCAAGTTGGAGGAGGAACACGAGAAGCACCTGCGTATAGTCTTGCAACGGCTGCGGGATCACAAGCTATACGTGAAATTCAGCAAGTGAGAAATTCTAGATATCACAAGTATTTTATCTCGGGCATATCATCTCAGCAAAGGGCATCGCTATGAGCCCGAGTAATATCGCACCTGTGCTGCATTGGAAGTCCCCGAGAACTGCTCACGAGGTACGGAGTTTCCTCGGACTCGCAGGATATTATCGGAAGTTCATTTCAAACTTCCCGAAGATTGCCAAGCCTATGACATATCTGCTGAAGAAGGCTACCAAATGAGTTTGGAGTCCAACATTGAAAGCAGCGTTCAAGGCATTCGTGAAACACCTAACATCGGCACCGGTTTTGGCGCAGCCAAACACAACAAGACCGTTCGTGGGTATTGCGATGCATCCGGCTTTCGGCTAGGATGTGTGCTGATGCAATACTGAAGTGTGGTCGTGTATGGATCACGGCAACTCAGAAATCATGAGCAATGCTATCCGACTCATGACTTAGGACTCACTGCCATGGTACTCGCACTCAAAATGTGGAGGTACTACCTACTCGGTAACCTCGTGCATTTATATACCGACCACAAGTGCCTCAAGTACATATTCACTTGGAAGGAGTGAAGCATGAGGCAGCAAAGATGGTTGGAGTTGATAAAGGATTACGAAATAGAGATCCATTATCACCCCGGCAAGGTTAACATGGGCGAATGCGGGAGTCGCAAGTCACACGTTCGTAATCCAACCATCACCCCGTGGGAAGAGAGCGAGCCATCATTACGTATGGTTCACCTTAGAGCTCTCTACAATTTAGCTTTCATCCCCACCATCCGCGAAGAAAAGGTGGCAGCCCAGAAACGTGATAAGGGCATGTCACGTTTGCGGAGATGTATAGACAGTGGGGAAACTGAAGTATTTCCGGAAAGACGGAGACGACGTCCTGTGATTTCAGGCAGAATCGTCGTACCCCGTAACCCAGAGTCGAGGGAGAACGAGTGTTGACGAGGCTCACTTGTCATAGTCTCTATCCATCTCGATTCGTTGGTCCATTCCAGGTTATGGAAAGATGTGGACCATTGCATACCGGCTGGAAGTATCACCGGTGTGTACGACATCTTCCACATCTCTCAGCTGAGGAAGTGCCTCAAGTGTTCAATCACCATTCAGCTGGGTAATATCGAAGGACTGAAGCCAGATCTCACACATCAGGAGGGACTGGCTCAGATCATCGACATAATGGACCGAACCACACGCGGCCATGGGAGAGCGAAGGACTTCTTCGTGTCAATCATCCCAACCCTTGATGTCGCACAACCTATAATTTTCCACCATCCTCCCTCTCGTTTTTACCTTATAATCTCGGGACGAGATTCTTTTAAGGGGGGAGGATTGTAAAGGTCCCAAAATATGCATACAAAGAAACTCTTGTTTGTACAAAGTTGGTTTCACATGTATGAAAAATGGGACTTGTTAAAAACTTTTTCCCACATGTGATAACACACATGAGGACTTTCTTCACACAAGCTCAAACATTTGTTTGAAGACATGGAACACAAGTGGGATAAAAAAACAAAGTGGGAAGTCCCCATTTGTGTGAGAAAGCTAAAGTCATATTTTGAGAAAACAAATTGTTTCACTCAAAAATTCAAATGAGAGTAACACAATGATTGTCAAACTGTTGTGTTAAAAATCCCATTTGCAGCAGCCAAATCAAAGATCAGATTTCATATTTGAATTCCTTGGGTCCAAATTAGGGGTAGGTAAAGTTTCATGAATTTTTGGAAATGTTTCCTACCAATTTTTCAAATGGACTTTTAATTGCATAGGAATTCAAATTCAAATATGGATTTGGAAGAAACTTGTCCAATTCTTCAAATTCTGTTTAGATTCAAATTTCCCACAATTAAATGGAGTTGTTTGCCAACTTTGAGAGCTGTTGAGAGGGGATAATGGGGAAGGTGGGACCCACTTGTCATATGCCCAAAAGATCTCCAGTCTTCAGTCTTCGGTCTTCAGTTTCCCACTCGAAGCAACCGAGCTAGCTGCGGGCGACACCGAGGGGCACCGGGAGCCACCTCCTGCTCCTCTCTCACGCTGGAGACCGAGTGAAGGCTCCCTCGTGCACTCAGCGTGATCCGCTTTTCACAGACTCGTTTCCTCCTCGCACTGAAAACAGCAAGCGCACCGTCCGCTCCTCGGTTGATCGCTGCTGTGCCGTTTCAATGAGTTGGACGCCCGGCTGAGCGTCTCCGAGGCTGCAGAGATCCCTTCCCGACGTTTATCACCGTTTCTCAGCCCATGGCCGGCCTTCCACGATCGGTGACAACCCGTTTTTCCTCCGGGAAAAACAGAACACGCTGCATGTTGCTGCTCCTCAACGTACGGGCTACTCCGAGCGGCTCCGGTCCAAGCAAACGCACACAGAGGTTAGAAAGGCTGTCTAGCTCATCATCCCGTAGCCCCCTGCTCTCCCCCGACGTCGGCTCGCCGGAATTCGATTTTTGGCACCGGCGCATGTGTAGAACAGACCGTGTTTAATTCGTGAAATTCTCCCAAACCGATTGATCATACCTCCTACAATTCAAACAACAGCAACTAGATGCCCTAGCACCCTCTCACGCCGAAAACCAAAGAAAACCGACCCTCCTATGCCCCGGGCGATGAGAAATCGTCGCCAGCGGCCAAAACTGCCTTGGTCCACGGTGACGACTAGTTTGCAGCCATGTTCTGCACGATTTGATCTCCGTTCCATGTTCCTAGACCCATAAGGATGCTGTAGGACATCGTAGCTCGCCGGGAGATGCCTTGGACACGCGGGAACGCGTCCATGTCGAGCTCCCGAGCCGCCCCGCCGGTGCCGACCTACCTACATCCGTTTTCATGCGTGGAAACCTTGCCCGACAGCTGCGCCATGTTCCAAGGAGCATGTAGGGCGAAACCGGAGCTCATTTGGTGGAGAAATGAGAGAGAAATATCCATGCCACGCTTTCTCCCGGTGTGCACCCGCGGGCTCTGGCGGGAGGTTGAAGAAGCACCTGACCTGTGGGCCCCACGTGTGACTGTTCTGTTTAAAATCAAACAGAGAGTTGTTCAAACTTGTAAAATGCATAACGTGGTGTAGGAAGCTCCAAAAATGGTGACATAAATTTTGCTGGATTCCTTTAAGATAGTACTATCCAGGGGTACAGCTCAATATTTATGAAAATTCCTGGTTTTTGCTCATTAATTCATATAAGGAAAATTTTGTAGGAATTTGTCCAGTAGCTCTGTGTATTGGAAAATTCCCAAATTTGGGCAGGAGATTCCCCCAAAAATGCCGGAACTCCAGTAAAATTTTCGGAAGCATTGGACCTCATTTGCTTGGCCAAATATGGTGTTAATTCCTTATGTCTCTGAAAATTGGAAAATAAACAGAGTCAATTTCAGAATTTTTCCCCCAAATTTTAGAACCTTATAACTCTTACTAGGAAGCCCCAAATTTAGTGATTCAAATTGGGTTGGATTCATATTTAATATCTCTGTCCAAATCTACAACCCAATTTGTATGAAACCCATTATTTAATTCGGGAAAATTCTTTAAATCTTTTCAGAAAAAGACTTTTAGAGGGAGTTTGGTTAATCCAAAAATCCTAAAAATTTTCCAGAATATTCTATAGGGTATTAGTGAACCCCTGTAAAAATTTCAGATCAATTGGAGTTGATTTGATCAGAACAATTCAGCTTTGAAGATGATGTGTTCAATTGAATGCAGAAACCTTTTTCAGAGCATTTCCAAGACTTGGAAAAAAATCAGTTCTGGGAAAATATTAGCTCCAAAAATGCTAGGAAAATTCATGCAAACTCTTAGAATTAATTCTTCCTTGCTTAATTACTTAGAAAATTATTCTGAACAAACCACTTAATGAAAAGTGCTAATTTTTGGTCCATAGGATTTTATGGTGACAAGGAACTCACATAAAAATTTTCAGCTCCATTGGAGCTCTGGATCACCCTGTGCTGTTCAACCCTTTAAGATGATCAATATAGAAAAGGGAAGACACTTAGCACTTAGTCATGTTGCTTAGACCCAAACCCAAACCACTAACACCAGTGTCATTTTAAATTCTTGAACAGAGTTCCAGTTTTGAGAACTTTTTATTAGAACTTGTAGCAAGGTCTTTACAATTAAACAATTGTGCATATGCATTACGTGTAGCATCTACGTGAAGGACTTCAAGTCATTGGAGTGGAGATCAAAGGAAGGAGGGAAAAGATAAAGCCAAGTGATCTTCACTAACTAGATTATATATATATTAGCCCTGCAAAACAAAGGCAAGCCCTGGTTTGCATCTAAATTTACAAGCTTTTATTTGTATTCACTTTACTTGGTCTAGTAATTTGTTTATTGCATTAAGTCTAGATGGTATGAAGCCCCA
The DNA here is from genome assembly GCA_030760725.1 of Neostapfia colusana. NCBI lineage: Eukaryota > Viridiplantae > Streptophyta > Magnoliopsida > Poales > Poaceae > Neostapfia > Neostapfia colusana. The sequence goes on along the minus strand of JASWHV010000001.1, from coordinate 41,641,474 downwards.
AATGCATGACCCAGAAAACCACGGAGTTTAAATGTAGAATATGTTATAAAATAATTATAACTGCTGATCTCAACAAAAGTGGATTAAAAGAGGCATAACTCGAGTGGGCAGATTCCTACTCGTGAAACAGGGTTAAGGGGGATCAATCGGAAGAGTTGGGAATTGATCCTCATAGTTGGGAATGGAGACCGGGCAGTGGATGGAAGGTCAAGGACGTGGTCCTGTGAGCCTAGTTTATGTCTGAGTCGATTAAGGCCCGTTCTCATGTGCGGCCCCGCTGGACAAGTTTGAGATGTATACCGGATGCATACTGGCAATATGGGACCCAAGAAACCGATGTAACATGTTAACCTGGGTGTCGAGGCATACCTCACCGTCTGATGCATATGCTGAAAGGATAGAGAAGTCGGCTCTATAAGGGTTTGCCGTAGAGAGACTTAATTCCAGTCAGTGGGACCGGTTCGACATTTGGATGTCGTGTGAAAGGTTGCCACATACGGCGTCAGTGAAGGTTGCTGTGTGCAACGTCGAGTACGGGCGTACTTGTCGTGTCAGCCGGGTGTTTTTTATTGCAATCACCGTCGCTCGCGGTAGTGAGCATACTTGTACACTGAGTCGTGAGTAATAAACTGGGAAACGTTTAATATGCTTCGTGAGTAATCCTCATAATGGAGATGAGGAACGATCAATACTTCACTAAATTTACTTTCCACCTTGGGCTAGTAGTGTCGAGGCAAAGCGTTTCTTGTTTGATTGTGGAGTCTCGACGGTAATGGCGCAAGGTCGGTATGAGTCTAGGGTAGTTGACTAAAGTTACTTTCACCTCGGGCAAGTGACATCGAGATGAAGCGTTTCTTGTTTGATTGTGGAGTCTCGATGTAAATTGCATGAGGACTATAAAAGTTGCTTAAAACTTGAAGTAAGGATTTTCCTTTAGCTCAAGATCATCTTTTATGTAAACTTCTATATTCGGCCCTCTATCTTTATCATGTAGAGTTTCATGATTAGGGTGACGGGTGAGTCTTGCTAAGCTTCATGCTCACAGATACTACCTAAGTTGTTTTGCAGGAAATAACTGTAGGCTGATATGTACGGGTGCCCGATGAGACTCGGAACTCCCCGAGTGGTGAACTCATGGCAACCCCTGCCGCTGCTATTATGACAGTGTTGCTAGCGAGAAGGGTCCGGGGGCTAGACACATTCTCTGTTGCTTAGCATAGGTATGAGACGTGAGTTGTAATAGTCTTTCGCTGTAGTTTATTTTGAGAAGTATTTGTAAAATTTACACTTTGTAAGCTTCCGCTTGATGTCTGTAATATGATGCTTTATTATGTGTGCTGTTGGGTGCCGCATCCCACGGCACCACCCAATGCGATTCCCGGGTGAGGTGCCCCGTTCCCGTGAACCGGGATGGCGGGTCCTCACAATCACGACCCAAGATTAGTAAACTTACGAGAAGAGGTGAGAAAACTCTGCCTTGAGATCTTCTTCCCTCTCCCAAGTGGCTTCCTACTCAAAATGGTGCTTCCATTGAACCTTGCACATGGGAACCCTCTTGTTTCTAGTGATACGCTATGTCCTCTCGAGAATCTTGATAGGGTACTAAGCATAACATAGGTCTTCCTCCACCATGAGATCATCCATCGACAACTGTTCCTCGGGTGTCCTGAGACACTTTTTCAACTTTGACACGTGGAAAACGTCGTGCAGTCTGACAAGTGAGGTGGCAACTCCAACTGGTATGCAACCTCTCCCCTTCTACTTAGCACCTTGAATGGTCCAATGTACCTAGGTGCAAGCTTGCCTTTTTCTTTAAATCGTTGAAGCCCTCTGATGGGTCCCACTTTGAGGTACACAAAGTCTCCAACCTCAAAAGTCAACTCTCGTCGTCTCCTATCAGCATAGCTCTTCTACCTGGACTGAGCTGTTCTTAGGTTCTTCCAAATCTCTTGCACCTGCCTCAAAGCTTCTCTCAATGATTCTGGCCCAAATACCTGGCTCTCTCCAGTTTGACTCCAAAATAGTGGCGTCCTGCATTTCCTCCCATTCAATGCCTGAAAGGGCGACATCTTCAAGCTAGCTTGATAGCTATTGTTGTAGGAAAATTCCGCATAGCATAGATTCCTGTCCCATCTCCTACTATTCTTCAAAGCACATGCCCTCAACATGTCCTCTAGGATCTGATTAATGCGTTCAGTCTGGCCGTCCGTCTGAGGGTGATATGCCAAACTGAAATTAAGATGGGTACCCATATGCTCGTGTAACTTCTGCTAGAACCTTGAAGTGAACTGTGTACCCCTATCAGACACGATCTTCTTAGGGACCCCATACAAGCACACAATCCTTGACATGTACAACTCTGTCAATTGTGACCCACTGTAATTCTCTTTGACTGGGATGAAATGAGCAACTTTAGTCAATCGGTCCACAATTACCCATATTTAGTCATATCCCGACTGGGTCCTGGGTAACCCAACGATAAAGTCCATGCTGATTTCTTCCCACTTACACACTGGCACCTTAAGTGGTTGTAGTAACCCTGCAGGTCTCTGATGTTCTGCCTTCACGAGCTGACACGTTTCACATAGAGCCACATATTCTGCAACATCTCGCTTCATACCATGCCACCAATAACGGTCTTTTAAGTCTTGGTACATCTTAGTACTCCCAGGGTGAATGGAGTACTCTGAGTCATGAGCCTCTCGTAGTACTGTCTGCCGTATGCTCTTATCATTAGGTACACATATCCTCTTACCCAGCCACAATGTCCCCTGCTCGTCTTCTCGGTAACCGGGAGCCTTGTTTTCCTTCATCAATCGCCTGATCTCCCGAAGCTTCTCATTGTTCTTCTGTCCCTCTCAAATCTCGCGCTCCAAAGTGGAGTCCACTTCCATGACCACTGCCTTTGTGCTAGACACCAAGCTGAGATTAATCTTTGTAAACTCTTCACATAACAGAGGTTGCAACATCAAAACATTGCAATGCACCTTTCGGTTCAAGGCATCGGCTACCACATTGGCCTTCCTTGGGTGATAATTAATCCCCACATCAAAGTCATTAATAAGCTCCAACCATCTGCGCTGCCTGAGATTAAGATCTGGCTGTGTGAATATGTACTTGAGGCTCTTATGATCTGTGTAGATCTCTGTCCTCTTTCCCATTAAGTAATACCTCCAAATCTTTAATGCATGGACAACAGCTGCCAGTTCCAAGTCATGCATCAGATAATTTCTCTCATGTTTCCGAAGTTTTCTGGAAGTGTAGGCCACGACATGTCCTTCCTGCATAAGGACACATCCCAGTCCCTGCCCAGAAGCATCACAGTAAACTGAGAACTCATTCTGCATGTCTAGCATGATCAATACCGGAGCTGAGGTCAACTTCAATTCTTGAAAGTTTGTCTCGCACTTGGGCGTCCATCTGAAAACTGTCCCCTTCTCAAGCATATTAGTGAGTGGTCGGGTGATCTTTGAGAATCCCTCAATAAAGCGACGATAATACCCTGCCATACCCAAGAAGCTTCTGATCTCCCCACATTCTCTAGCGCACTCAACTGCATTACAGTAACCACCTTGCTCGTATAAACATATATCCCTCCTGCTGATATGACGTGCTCCAAGAAATCCACTTCCTTCAACCAGAACTCACACTTGCTAAGCCTGCCATACAACTGGTTCTCTCGAAGTTTCTGCAACACCAACCTCAAATGTTCCTCATGCTCTTCTTCATTTCTTGAGAAAACCAGAATATTGTCAATGAACACCACCACAAATCTGTCCAAATACTCCATAAACACCTTATTCATAAGGTACATGAAGTAGGCTAGGGCGTTAGTCAAACCGAAAGACATGACCGTGTACTCGTATAGACCATAGCGAGTGACAAACGATGTCTTCAAAATATCTGCAGCTCGAATCTTCAATTGATGGTACCCTAAGTGAAGATCAATTTTGGAAAACACACTTGCTCCCCTCAATTGATCAAACAAGTCCTCGATACATGGCAACGGGTACTCATTTTTGATGGTCACAGCATTAAGAGCTTGATAGTCGACACATAACCTCTGAGTCCCATCTTTGTTTGGCACGAATATAACCGGGGATCCCCAAGGTGAGGAACTAGGTCGAACATACCCCTTATCTAGCAGCTCTTGGATAATCTCCTTGAGCTCTGCCAACTGATTAGCATCCATCCTATATGACCTCTTATATATAGGAGCTGTGCCAGGTACTAAATCGATGATGAACTCAATATTACGATCTGGTGGCATACCTGGTACTTCCTCATGAAAAACATATGGGAACTCACTTACCACCCGGATTCCCTCCGTTGTCTCGAGTTGATTAAGATGGATCTTCTCATCTGTCACACGGACTGACTTGAACTCCACCTTGCTGCCGTTGGTGTGAGTCAAACTGACAGTCTTTGACACACAATGTATCATACCATTATACTTGGCCAGCCAATCCATCCCCAATATGATATCTAGGCCCCGTGACTCCAACACAAGGAGGTTTGCAGAGAAGACCACCCCCATGATGTCAAGACTTACTTTTGAGCACACTACGTTTGTCTTGAGTTCTCTCCCAGGAGAGTTGACCACTAGCATATAGATCATAGATGTAGTATTCATATTATGCTTCTGTACGAAGTCCTTAGCAATGAAAGAATGAGTAGCACCCGAATCAAACAAGACTGTAGCGGGGTGGGAATCGATGGAGAACATACCAATCACCACATCTGGAGCATCCTGAGCCTCCTCCAAAGCTACATGGTTCACACGACCATGCATGACATTTTGCTGATGCGGCTGTGGCTGTTTCTTCTTCGGACAACTGTTGGAGAGATGACCACTCTCGCCGCAAGTGTAACACGGCCCAATTATCCTGCCACTCTGAGTCTTGCTGCCCTGCTGCTGACTTTGCTGAAAATGACCAGCCAGACGAGGTGGAAAGGTAGGACGTGTCTGCTGGAACGGTGGACGCTGCTGCTGAGTTTGCGGCGCTGACTGCCTGAAAGCCGGGGTAGGGTACCTCGGCGCCTGATACGAGCCCATGGGACGGCTCACCTTCTCCACACTTGCGTCGGTGTAAAACGGGTGCGACTGCTGCTGCCGAATGACTGGCCCTGCCAAGATGTCTTTCGCTTCCTGTGTGCTTCTAACTCGGGCCTCTGCTTCTCCATAACAAAAGCTTTATCAATCATCGTCTGGAAAGTATCGTAGTAGCTGGAGGAAAGTGCATTTTTCAATTCTTCATCTAGTCCCTGGATAAAGCAGTCCTGTTACTTATCATTTGTGTTGACATCTTCAGGCGCATAACGAGACAGCTGCGTGAACTTCTGAAGGTACTCATGAACTGTCATGTTACCCTGCCTCAGACTCAAAAACTCCTTCCACTTCATCTTTATTGCCCCAGCTGGCACATAGTGACTGCGAAAGCTTTGTGTGAACTCCTCCCAAGTGATACTCTGTGGGTCATCATGGGCGGATGTGAACGCTGTCCACCAGTCTGCTGCGGGACCTGAAAGCTTGTGGGATGCAAGCAGCACCTTCTCCCGACCCTGACACTAAACTAACTGTAGCTTACTTTCAATCGACTTCGACCAATCATCAACATCTAATGTCTCCACGGAGTTTGAAAACACTGGTGGATGAGTACCCTGAAAGTCCCTCAGTTTGGGCCAGGGTTCAGGCACTGGCGGTGGTGGAGGTGGAAGAGCTTGATTCATGTTGGCTACCACTTGAGTCGAATTCTGCAGAAGCTGAGTCTGCATAGCCATCATCTGCTGCATTCCCAGTGGAACAGCTCCCCCACAGGCACCTTGACCATTCTATGGTAGAATCTGGAATGCTGGAGGAGCATTACCCTCCTCGGGCATCCCACGGCCACGACCACTACAGGAAACAGGGCAACATACGACAGCCAGTATAACATACGACGGCTAGCTGTCGTATATAAACTTACATACGACGGTCAGCAGAGGCTGTCGTATATAAGTTTATAAACGACAGTACAGCCGTCGTTTAGTACGTGGCTGTCGTATATAAGTGTTATATATGACAGCCAACCCTAGGCTGTCGTATATAGCAGTTATATACGACAGCCACACCGAGGCTGTCGTAAATAAGGCTTATTTACGACGGCCCATGGTGTGGCCGTCGTAAATAAGGCTTATATACCCGCGGGGGCTCGGGTCGGCACGGGCATTCACGCCCGCGCCGACCCGAGCCCGAGCAGCCCTAAGCGCCCCGGCCGTCGCCCGTCGCCGCCAGCCGCCGCCTCGCCCCCCCCCCCCCCGGCCGCCCCCGCAAGCCGGCGCCCCGGCCTTCCACCCGGCCGCCGCCCGCCAGCCGCCGCCCGGCCGCCCCCCCCCCCCCGGCCGCAGCCCCGGCCGCCCCCCCCCCCCCCGGCCGCAGCCCCGGCCGCCGCCCTGGCCACCCCCCCCCCCCCCCCGGCCGCCCCCCCCCGGCCGCCCCAACGGCCGAAGCCCCGGCCGCTCCCCGCCCGCCGCCGCCTCGGCCGCCCCCGCCAGCCGGCGCCCCGGCCGCCACCCGCCCGACAGCCGCCGCCGCTGCCCCGGAGGTCCCCGCCCCAGCCTCCACCCCGCGCTTTGCGCCGCCGCACCGTGCCGGTCCGCCTCCACACGCCGTCAGCCGCACCGTGTCGCGCCGCGTCCACCGTGAGGTAAGTCGCCCGCCTCCCTCCAAATCTAGAAAGTTTGGTTTTTTAATTACCAATTGTTTATATTATGCTTGTTTGTTTTTTATTGTTTAGTGGATAATTTCTTAGATTTAGATGAATTGATATGCTTAGGTTTAATTATTGTCCAGGTTTATTTGAATTGCTAGCTAGGTGTTTTTTTAATTGCTTAGAATTGATAAGCTTGTTAACTACGGTAATTATGTTAGTTTAGATGAGTTGTTAATTGCTTAGATGATTAATGCATATGAGTTAATAGTTTAATTGATTATTGTTTCGATTGTTTGAGTGTTAAAAGTACTATATGTACATAAATGGGCTTAGGGCCCGATACGACCCATTTAGTGGTAACGTATACGTCTACAAAAGCATGATGTGAACAACCTAGGCCGCCTCGCCCTACCCCCCACCCCCTCCCCCCCCCACCGCGGCGTTCGGCCTCCGATCCCCCATCGCCCTCCCCCCCGCGGCTTAGCCAGCGCTCGGCCTCCGACACTCTGCCGCGGAACTGCCAATCCTTCGGCGCTCGGCCTCCTCCGCCGCGGGACTGTCGATCTGCCGGCACTCGTCGGTCTCCATTAACCGGCTGCCGCGGATCTGCCGGCGCTCAACCTCATACGAACGCAAGATCCTGTGCGCGGGCACCGCCGCCGCCTCCCTTGTGTGCAAGCGCCGCCGCCGTATTCACCTGCCTTATGCCGGGATCTAAGGCGATGGGACGCCTTACGATCCCCAGGCGCCTTACCGCTTAAGCGACGCTTAAGCGATGCCTTAACAACTATGGTTCTTTCCTTCTCTCTATTGTTCTTTCCTCTCTCTCTTTGAAATCACTCAAAAATGAAAGATTGACGTAAACCTTTACAATATGCGTCACCCGTTTCGAACCAGCCCGTCTCACACGTGTTACGCATGTGAGGTGTGTAGGTTCGGAATTGTCCCTTTTTGGACAGCCTAGGAGTGACCGAGAGGGCGTGCTTATAATGAGACGCGGGGTTTAGATTTGGACGTAGTTTCGACAGCGTAACCCTAATGTTCTCCGCTGCTCCATTTTTGGACGTGCAATTGGAGAACAGTGGGGTTATGCTACCGAAATTTCGTCTGAATCTAGACCTCGTGTCTTGATATAAGCATGTTCGTCTCGGTCACTCTTGGGTGGGTTTAGGACCTATCCTTTCCAATAGATATAGGTCCGTGATATAAATAAATAATAAACTAACTATAAATTCTTTGACTTAAAACTGCAGAGTTAAACATGAGTGAAGACTGTAGTTGGATGTATACCGGTTGGAACAAGGCAACTGGTCACTCAGATGAGTGGTATGCCGGGACAGACGACTTTATTGATCGAGTGTTCTCGTTGTCTACGACCGATAAAGTTTGTTGTCCATGTGCGGAATGCCAGAATACTAAGTTTTTGGACAAAACGACATTGTCATTACACTTGTGCAAAAATGGTTACATGCCATATTATGAGGTCTGGAGTTTCCACAGCGAGTCTGCTCCTCGAGCCGTTCATGTAGTGGAAGATGATGATGATTGTCCGGGTGTTGACAGGATCGATGAGATGTTACAAGATATACAAACGGAGGATCCACCCACAAATGAGGCAGACACATTCTTTAATCTCTTGAAAGCTTCTGAAGAGGTGTTGCATGATCATACTGAAATGACTCTTCTTACTTTCATGACCAGATTTATGGCAATCAAATCTAAGTATTTCTTCTCTAATAATTGCTACAATGATATGATGAAACTTATCAGCGATGCTCTTCCACAACCTCATAAACTGCCCAAAGATATGTATCACTCAAAGAAATTACTATCTGGACTGGGTATGAAATATGAAAAAATTGACGTGTGTCCAGATAACTGCATGCTATTTTGGAAAGAGCATGACAAAGAGAAGAATTGTTTAAAGTGTGGAAAATCGAGGTTTGTCGAAGTTGTCAATGACGATGGTGATAAAGTAATGACAGAAGTTGCACATAAGCAATTGCGTTACTTGCCTGTGACACCTCGGTTGAAGCGGCTGTTTCTTTCTAAAAGATCTGCCAGACACATGAGATGGCACAAAGAAGGTGTGCGTGAGAACAAAAATGTGTTGACTCATCCGTCGGACCGTGATGCATGGAAGTCTTTGGACTCTTTTGATCCTGCTTTTGCTAGTGATGCGAGAAATGTTCTTTTAAATGAAAGTGACATTAATTATCGCTTATATTACTTTTGAAACTGATTAGGAGTAATTACTTTTTAAACTGATTAGGATGTCGTCAAGCAAGGGTTCAAAGGGGAAAAAGGCGCCGAGTGTGAGGGGTTTCCTCCCCTCGCAGGAGAGAGACGACTACTTCTACGGTTCCACTTACAGCGGTAGCAGACGCACTCAGCTGTTAAGTGCGTGTCCAGAGTTGCGGGACAGGGTTGTCAGTTTGCAGCGTACAGAGGTAAATTTTTCTACAATGCACAAAATTATTAAAATCACTTTTTCAATTTAGCTTACTTACTTTACCATTGTAGTCTGATTCGGACTATGAGACCGAGGCCAGAGCGGCACCTCAGGAGACGGGTACGCAGCGCAGCGTGCCCTCGGGCAGCGAGCCCTCTAGTAGCCAGCCCTCCGGCAGCCACCCCCAGGGTAGTCTGCCCAGCAAGCCCGAGGGCACCCAGTCTGAGGACACGTCCGGTGACCAGACTTCTGGGTCACCAGACGTGGTGCCGCAGCGGAGGAGACGCACGAGGAGGAGTAACTTTGTTGGTCCTCCACCTATTCCTAGAGAGCCGGTAATTATTCGTCCGGTTGGAGACAAGTAACACATTAATAAAGTATTCATTTCTATTTGTTCTCAAAGACTATGATCTTACTTAATGACTTAACAAACGACTTTTTAGTTCTTGGGAGGACCTCTCGTACGACGGGCAGAAACACCACAGGACGGTGAACGGTTGCATCGGGAACTTAGTGCGTCTGCACTACCCCGGTGTGATTGATGGACGTGCAGCTACGTCGTGGGACGACTACGCGCGCATTCCTCACCCGGAGAACGACAACCTACAGGGAGTCGTGTGGGCAGATTTTTGGGTAAGTAACTTTCATAAATATTTGAAGTTTCAATTCTTTATGTTCCTTCAAATATTAATGTGCATATATGTCGAAATGTGTTGGCTTCCTACAGCTCAGGTACCGCCTTGAGGACCCGACTGAGCAGATGGATCACGCTCGCTCCGTGTTCGAAGTGAACGCTCGGAAGCTTGTTATGCAAATGCTTTCGAAGTTAACGACTACTTAAAGCTCCACGACCACGAGGTTGGGTCGTTCAGAGATGCCTCCGACACGTACTTGATGGAGGAGCAATACGCAGAGGTAGGCTGCGTAATCTTTAAATTGTTCATATTAATTTTGCTAAGTAACACCTAATGAACTACGCATGTGTGCAGGTTAGTGTCCCTTGGTTACAGGGACGAACTGAAGATTACCGAGCCCTTTGCAGGTATTGGGCTAGCGATGAGTTCATCGCTAAGTCCAAGAAGGCTCGAGATGCCAGAGGGAGCTCAGGGAAGCACGTTATGGGCGTCCAAGGTTTTGTGCGAATGGCTAAACAGATGGTAAGTTTCTTGGTAGTTTTTATTATATTCATAATGTAGTATTGTTCGTACTAACATATGTTCACAGGAAAAGGAGACCGGCGTGCGACCGAGTGCTACTGCGGTCTATAGGAGAGGTCACGCTGACCCGGAGCAGTGTAGTCAGTACGCAGCGGGGCGCCAGGTAAGTTTCATGACCTCTGAAATTATTTGACACTATATATGTTGTTGAACTTACACAATTTCATTGTTTTTCAGACTAGGTATGGGCAAGAGGCCGTGAGGATACACGGCGAAGGGTTCGATTGGGAAAACTCCCCGAACATCGACCCTCAAGCCGCGTATGCAAGCGGAGGTGGAAAAGCACACGGAAGGTGAATTCATTTACTTTCATTGTTTTCAATTCAAGATTATTTAATTTTACCTTGAATTGATTCGTTTTTTTAGGCTTGCCATATTCTCTGGAGTCGTCAACTCTAGGGAGGCACGACCTGCGAGAGGCAGCTCCTCGCAGTCTTCGGCTGCAGGCTCCTCCAACCGCTGTGTCACCGAGAGAGATCTCGAAGTCATAGCGCTTCGGGAGAGCTTGGCTTGGCAGGAGGAGGCCTTAGCGAGAGAGCGAGAGAACAACAGGGCTGCCATGGCGTACCATGTGTCCTATATGGCACAGATGCAAGCGGCAATGGAAGTAAGAAACATACAATTATAGTTTAATTATATTGCATTTCAATTAGTTTTGTAAATTGTAATGTTTGAAATGGTAGGCGCTAGCTCGACAGCAAGGGCAGCAAATCCAGATACTGTTGTGGCAGCCACCTCCGTTCGTGCTAGAGCCGCCGCCACCACAGGAGCAGTTTCCTGGAGTACAGGTATAAAAAGAAAGTTACATTAAGTGGAAGCCCCAACCGCTAAGAATGCTAATGAACCTAGAAAAACAATTGTAAACTTGTACATATGTCACTTTGTTTCGCAGGGATCACGGACGGAGTCTCAGACTCCATCGCCACAGCTAAGGGCGCCAGGTTCGCCGTGGCAGGATGACTTCTTCGCTCCCGGAGGTAGTGGAGGGGCTAGTAATCAATATATTTGTGATTTTGTTTTTATTTATGTGAATGTCAGACTTTGTGATTGTCGATGTGTACTATTGCACTTTGTTGTGAATTTATATATCAAACTGTTTTGTTATTGTCTTTGGATGTGTAGCTGGCCATCGAGCCAGGTTAGCCGTTTTCTATTTTTTTAAAAAAAATGGAAAAGCTTATATACGACGGCCTATATAGTTTATATATAACGGCCGCTATACAGGGCCGTTGTAAATAAGCCTAAATTATATACGACGGCTGGGCGAGGCTGTCGTATATAAGCTCTTATATACGACAGCCACGGTCCAGCGGCTGTTGTATATAAGCCCTTATATACGACAGCCAGGGCCCAGCGGCTGTCATATATAAGGCCTTATATACGACAGCCAGGGCCCAGCCGTCGTATATAAAGGCCCTGGCCCACTGGGCCAAGTCTACGAAACGGGCCGTTGTATATAAGCGGCCGTCGTATATATACTGTTATATACGACGGTGCCGTCGTATATAACTATATATACGACGGCCACAAACCATCGTATATAAACAACTGCCGTCGTATATAAACTATATACGACGGCTTCTGCTTTATATACGACGGTTTTAGCCGTCGTATGTTGACGGGAATCCTGTAGTGGACCTCGTCCACGTCCTCTGCATGCCATCTGATATATATATATATATATATATATATATATATATATATATATATATATATATATATATATATATATATATATATATATATAGTGCCAGATAATGATAACAAGCATTAAGACTAATTAATTCAAGAGAATAATCAAAATAAAAGCTCATATATAAATATTTGAAATATAGCAAGTCAATGTATCACTATCAATTTTTCAAACAAGGCATCCCCTATCATTAAGTGACACAAAATGTCAACTTTTACGGTTTCTACGACAAGATGACCCATATATGTGGATATACTTCTAAACTCGGAACCATTTCTAACTAGGCTTGCGTCCTACGGACAACCTCGGCTCTGATAGCATTATGTCACGCCTGATTCCTGTAAAACAGCCAGACATGCTACACATGTATGCCAGGATCAGTTATACCATACATGTGTTAACAGAAATGATGTATTATATATATATATATATATATATATATATAAGCCAAGTTTATTACAATCTCATAGTGAACTTATAGTCTAAAAAGGAAAGATACATAGCAGCGGATAAGCTAATCGTAGAGCTCCATCACAGGTGTTGTCTAGGGGAACGCCCGCCTAGTACTGCACACCGGGGTTAAAGTCATCGTCTTCATCGTACTCCACATTATCTCCATAGCCTGAGCAACAATTATTTCCAAAGAGAAGCAACAAATACACATGAGTACTTAGAGTACTCAGCAAGTGAGGGAATTATATGACATGTAGGTAAATTCAAGGAAGGCTAACTCGGCTGAAGCACTATACAACATCCTATCTCTAAGTTGTAGTAGCACCCTAATTACTAAGTGAGTATCCCACCAAGTGTCACTAGAATCCAGGCCCACTGCCAACCAGATACAACCAACCTCTTTCACATACCCAGCTAATCATGAAGGAGATACTAGCCTGCTCTTGACCGTGAGCACGACTGTCTAGACAGTTTTGACTCTGCAAAGTTTGTACCCTTTACCCACAAGTCGTGATTTTGTCCCTTGTCACCAAGTGGACTAAAGTCTAAAAGATTGCCCGTGATCGAGAATCACATCTCACACTTCCTATGGTGTGTGGCCAGGGGATCACTATGAGGCCTTTACATTGCACTATTGAATCCCTGTACACCCGCTAAGGTTTTACCACTAACAGCATACTTGGAGTCTATTTTACCTCCGTTGTAGAAGCCCCCTCTTGTGCCACACAAACATCTCAATGGTGTACACAAGATAAGGTAGAAGTCAACTTAATTGACCAAACTGTTCCATACCGGTCTTGTGGTGGCACGACATAGCTAGATCACAGGATATCACGAACCGGTCCTTAGAATCTACACAGGCACTAACCACCAACCTGAGTCTCGTGCATACGCACCAACCGTATACCAACCAACCTGCTAGATTCCTATCTCTACTAACCATGTAAATACCATACATAGCACCACAACAATATCTCAAAAATGATGATATTATCTTTAATGTAAAGTTTCCCCCATCCCATTATCTAAGCAGAGCTAAGCAATGAGTAAATGACATAAAATAAATCCCAATCCAATTCCCTTTTCCAGGCTACAAGGAATAATATGGAATTTTCTAGTAAGCATCCTATCATGGGAATTCATATTAAGACATGTAGGCAAATTCTAACTAAATTTCTAAAATGGGAACAATGTGGTTAAGGACACTCGCCTCCGGAAAGTAGCTGCTTCTCTCCGACATCAAAGTCTTGATCTTGCAAATTAAAGGTCTACTCCAGGACTAGCTCTACCCAATTCATCATACACATAGCCAAATAATACAGAGTATTAAAGTGTTCAATCCACATGAATACATAAGCATTACCCCTAAAACTAAGCCTTTACTGTTAAAAATACATTTGTGATGTTAAAATCAACATTAAAAGTTAATATAAACATTTATGAAGTTATTTTATGTAAAGTCAGCAATTACTATGGGCCTAGGTGTAAAATTAGCATGTTGTGAAGGTCAATTAAGTGAAAATTGCATTATGTAAAGGTTAATAAATAATTTTAGCCACTATATGGGGGTTTTGGGTAATTATTAGCATGGGCAGGGTCTATTTTGTTATATTCTAGCAAGGATCATGGCTTAAAATGCTAAAACAGAATTTTACAAGGGTTAATTTGCAAATACATAAGTATCAGGGGTGTTTCTGCTTATTTTCAGCATAATACAGGGCTAGAACCTAATAAAAGTTAATTACAGGGGTAAATCTGCATAAACAGTTTCCCCAGAGGCATTTTGGAAATTTTCCAAGGCCTAAAATGCTATAACAGAGGGTTCTAGGGTTCATTTTGCTAAAATCAGAGTGTCTAGTGGTCTTTTATATAAAAACAGAAATACCGAGGGGCCTAAAAATAATTTTACAGCAAGTATTAAGGGTTTAATTGCTAAGACAGGAAGTTTTAGGGGCTTTTGTGCGAAATCAGAGGCCTCAGGGGTCATTTGGTAATTATTCAGAACATTCTAGGGTTAAAAATGTAAAAATAGACGATTAGAGGGGCCTAGAAGTCATTCTGCAACTAATTTCCTAAATTCCAGAGAGCCTAAGGTTGTTTATGCAAAAACCAGGGGCTTGTTTGTGCAAACCCGAAAGGTCGAGGGGGCCGAGCGTAAAACAGCTGGCGGGAAAACCGGATTTGAACCGGGGTCGTTGGATCGGCCGCGGATAGCTTGGATTTTAAACCCTGAAGCGGTATCCCACGATCTAATCGTGGCCGCTCATCCAGAATTGGACGGTGGGGGCGCGTTTCCCTCCCTAGCCGACCGCCGGCGGTTCCGCCAGCGCGAGGCCGGATCTCGCCGTAGATCCACCGGATTAGCGTTCCCGAGCCTTAAACTCTAAGCTAAATGCCAAAAAAGAAGGACGGGAACGTGGTGAGCTCACCTATGACGGTTTTGGAGGCTCTGATGCGGCGCAAATGATCTCGCGACGGAGGAGTGCAGCGGAAACCTTCGGTTCTTCGTCGGCGACGGCGTAGGTGGCATTCCCTCGCGTTCTTCATGTCGTCGATGTGTTCTGAGGTACGACGAAGACGATGGAGCGGTCAGTAGGGGAAATTAGTCACCCGAGGCTTCAAAACGCGAGGAAATTCATGAGGACTCATCGGAGCTCACCGAACCTAGGGTTTGGGGCATCGGCACGACTCGGAGCGGGGCGATGGGGTTCTTCGATGTTCCTGCAAGCCGCATGTCGCGTTAGATCGTCGGAAGATGGGAGAGCAAGTGGAATTTGTCGGATTCAGCGGCTACTCGAAAGAATTTGGCGGCCGCGGATTCTCGCGAGCGAGGGGGGCACCCTAGGGCTAACTGAGGTACATAGCAAGGGGGTGGCGGATGCGGAGGCTAGGCGGCAATGAAGACCGGCATTGATTCGGCAATTTTCCATTTCCGATGAGATCAGTGCTCGGTCATTGAAGATCAGGAGGGGAACGAGGAAAGGGGGAGGAAGACGAACGCCACGCTGACAAGCGGGCCCCGCTATGCAGAGAGAAGAGAGGGTGGGGGAGCTAGCTGGGCTGTAGTGGGCTGCAGACTCGGCTCAGAAGGAAGAAAAATGAGGTTTCAATCCAATCTAGTGTTTGAATTTGTGAATTTTTTGATGAATTTCCTCTTTTGAATTTCAAATTAAAATTAGGGTGTTACAGCCGTCGTCAATAATTGTGGCTTATTGATGACAGTTGTGCTGGCCGTCGCCAATTGTTGTGGCCTATTGACGATGTCTATGCTGGCCGTCGTCAATTATTATGGCTTATTGACGACGGTTAAGTACTGGAAACCGTCGTCAATAAGGATTGCAGTTTTTTAAAAAAATAGAAAAGGCTGCTCTGGCTTCGAGGCCAGCCCTGGCTCGATGGCCAGATCACACATGCATCAAAATAAAAATATCATAGTCATCAAAACACTATACGCACGCCACTACCCAACGCTACACCGACCGCTGCCATGGGAGTCCAAGAAGTCGTCCTTGCGCTGTCATTCAAATGCCGGATGCTGGGGGGGATGGAGTTTGTTGAACGTGCGTCGCCGATCCCTGTGATGTACATGTATAGTTGGACAATTTAGAAGTTTAAAAATGTGTATTTAACTAAATAAAGTCATTTCAAGTTAGAATTGAGCAAGTTAACAAATTAGAAGTTAGCTAGAATTGAGCAAGTTCAGCTATTGAGCAATTTTGTACCTGTGCTCCTGTCATCGGCCCCTGTGGCACCTCTGGCAGCTGTATTGGTGGCAGTGCCCACTGGAGAAAGACAGCCTGCTGTCCTACGACCATAGCCTGCAAATATGAAGCAAAATATTATACATGTCATTCATATATTAGAAATGTTGAGTATAAGGGTCCAAACTTACCTGCATGGCAGCTTGCAACTGTAGCATGTACGAGTGTTGATACTCGTCCCTAGCCCTGAGCTCCGCTGCCTGCCTCTCGTTCGTCAGTCGCAGAGCTTCCTGCGTCCTTTGGTGCTCCTCCTGGACACTCAGGAGCTCCAGATCTCGGCTCATACGCCTGCTGGACCCACCCTGGGATTAAGAGGCCCTCGAGGAAGACCGTGCCTCCCTCGAGTCGACTACTCCATCGAAGATGGCCAACCTACACAACAAAGTAAGAGTATTAAAGTTTCGTGTCTCGAAGTCCATGCCATTAAATAAAAAATAACAGAACTCACCGGTCGTGAGATTTTCCACCACCGCTTGCATACACGGCTTCAGGTATGATCAGCGCGTTCTGCCAATCATAATCTTCGCCTCGAAGCCTCCGCACCTCCTCCCCATACTTTTCCTGGAAATATAAGAAAAATAAAGTCATCAGAAGTGTTAAAGAGAATCCAATTAAGTTAACAAAAGAACTCACCAACGTCTCCGTCGCCGACTGAGAAGATAGCTGATCAAGCTACGACGGGTCACTTCCCATGTGACCCCTCCTCCACACCTGGATAGCGGTCGGCTTCTGACCAATCTCGCGCTCCTATCGATACGTTTTAGCACAATGATAGCACTAGAAATTAACTAAAATAAGATTCAAGTATCACTTACCATTCGTTTAGTGAGACGTATGTATCCATACCCGCCAAGACAATATTTCTCGTCTGTCCCTCTACTCTATCGCCAGATCATAGACATGCCTTGGAAGCCCTTGCTCGCCCAACGAGCACATAATTCAAGCCACATTACGCTGACCTGCACACATTTGTTATAGGACGAAAACATTGATCAAAATCGTATAATGAAGCAAAGTAAAATAAACATTTTACCTCTGCGTACTAGGCCTCCGTCAAATACTTGTCGGCCACATCCATGAACTGCTCCGGCTCACCCTCGTGCGGATGCAACTTAAAGTACACCTTCGTAGCCTGAATGCGAGCCGTCGATATTGACTGCGTCAGGAGCTTCTTGGCATTGTTGTTGAAGACCAGACGGGTGTGACCCATCTGGGCCTCGTCCTCCAAACGGTAATATTTCTGGAAGAAGAAATATATAAGTAAATGTATTTAACATATAATAGGTTCGCATTTAACAAATATTCTTCATACTTACCATGAATTTGTGCCACACATGCTCTTGGTGGTTGCCGTAGGTAATGTCCTGGGCCGTAGCGTAATCGTCACAAAACATAGCAGCTCGTCCATCACTAGACTGGGGTAATGACAACGGATGAGCTGGCCCAGGACAGCATTGACCTGGCGGTGGCGTCCCTGACCCGTGAACGAGTCATCAGCCAAGACCTGATACATGATTCTCAATTAGTACATATATAATTGTAAAAATATCTAAATTGAATTGTTAAATATTTACTTACCTATCGCCAACCGGACGAATAACGACCCGATCTTCTGGCCGTGCATGAACTGGAGGAGGAGCCATGTAGTGGCTCTTCCTATAACGCTGCTGTGGCGCCAAATCCACATCAGGCTCTGTAGAAGGCTCCAAAGCAGGCTCTGAAGCAGGCTCCGAAACCTACGATGCCTGAAGAGGACTACTAACCTCTGTGTCCTCAGACGTAGAGTCGTCCTGAAAATTTTGAAGATTTATAATATAGATTTAAGAAGGACTTACATAATTTATGTAATTAAATGTTCTTTACCTATCGTGACCGCTGTTGTGACCCCTAGCCTCTGTCGAGGCCCAACAACTGTGACAGTCTACCCTCGCTAGACTGACAGCCCTGGAAGACGGAGTCTGCTCTCGAGGACAGAATGCCCCGCGTCCCCCGTCGTCTACTGCTCGACGACATCCTGATGAAAGGAAAATTTGCTAATGAATTTAAAGAAAAATATAGAAGATGAAAGAAGAGATGAAGAAAAAGTTACTTGTAATGAAGTTCAAAATTTATCAGTATCACGATCATGTACTCTCCATAAACCGGACCATCAGTCTTTTGTCGTGGTTGTTCGCCGTTTTCGTTTTTGCACCTTATGAGGTTGTACATCTTCTGGATCTCCAACTAAGTCATCAAGTCGTATACCAGGCTCAACGATAAAAGAGTCCGGCAACTCTTCTTCTTGATAAACAACATCAGGCTCATAAAGGTACCCAGCATGGTCTGGTGTATATAACCGCTCACGAGGATTCACCTTGTGTACAACCCACCAAGCAGTAAGATTTTCGCATGGATATTGTAGATAATACACTTGCTCTACTTGGTGTGCAAGGACGAAGGTGTCGTAACCTCGTAGCCGGTCCTTGTGTTTGACTTCTACCATGGCAAAATGGTTTTGTCGAGTTCTATTGTTATGATCAAACCAACAGTGGTCAAAGAAGACTACTTTAAGGTCTTTACCCCCAGCAAAACTAAATTCTAGGATTTTGTTTATGATCCCATAGTAATTAGTTTCACGTCCTTTAACGACAGCGGCCCTCGTCACAACTACTGTGTTAGATGCTGCACTTAGAGGACGTTGAGCTTCAAATTGAGTTGAACAAAATCGGAACCCATTGGCATCATATTGACCAAAGAGTTTCAGACATCTGAGTGCTCTTTCAATATGGTACATCCACTGATATTGAACAGGGCCGCCTACTTTAGCTTCATATGGAAGATGGGTTAGAAGGTGTTGCATTAGATTGAAGAACACTGGAGAGAATACTTTTTCCATCTTACATAAAAGCATGGGTATCTCTCTTTCCAACTTCTCCATCATCTCCCTTTTGATTTCTTTAGCACAATGCTGTCTATAAAAGTAGCTAAGCTCGGCTAACACCTTCCATACCTCATCGTCAAGATAGCCCCGAAACATAACCGACAGAAGTCTTTCCATGATTATGTGATAATCATGACTCTTCAAACCAGTGAGATTTCCAGTCTTAACATTCACGACTCTTATCAGGCTAGCAGCATAACCGTTGGCATGCTCTCTCCAAAAAAGCATGCAGTAGTGTGGGCACATATCAATCTTCTCATATTTCATACCAAGACCAGCAATCAACTTCTTAGACTGATACATATCTTTAGACACTTTATGGGAATGTGGAAGGATATCGTTGATCAATTTGATAAGATAGTTGTAGCAGTTATTGGAGAAAAAAATACTTAGACTTAATGGCCATAAATCTAGTCATAAAAGTGAGGAGTGTCACTTTGGTGTGTTCATGCAACGACTCTTTTGAACCTTTGAGAAGTGTGAAAAACGCTTCAACCTCTGTTGTAAGAGGATCCTCCATCAATTCAGGATTTATGGCATCAAGCATCTCGTCCATCCTATCAACCCCCGTGTTGTCATCCTCATATGGAACTTGTACGGGTTCATAAGGTGTCTCACCGTGAAAGGTCCACACCCCATAATGTTGCATGAAACTGTTTTGACACAAGTGAAATGCCAAATTCACTTTGTCCCATCACTTTGCACCCTGACATTTCATACATGGGTACCGCACCTTACTGTACCGTGACTCAGAAAAAAGTCGTTGAATGAAATCATCCGTCTTGGTGAACCACTCATCTGAGTGACTTCCATCCCTTTTCCAACCAGTATACATCCTACTGCGGGCTTGAGTCATGTTTCTGGGTATACCTTCCAAGCAGACAAATCATTATTAGTTTCATTTTTATGTTATGTCACGGCCCTACAACTAGTCAGATAGGTCCTAAACCCACCCAAGAGTGACCGAGCGAGGCGTGCTTATGACGAGACGCGTGGTCCGGATCCCGACGAAATTTTGGCAGCATAACCCCGCTGTTCTCCAACTACATGCCTGAAAATGGTGCAGCAGAGAACATCAGGGTTATGCCATCGAAATCTCGTCCAGATCCAGACCAGCGTCTCGTCACAAGCCACACCCCCTCGTTCACTCCTGGGCTGTCCGAAAAGGGACGGTTCCGAACCTGCACGTCTCACATGTGTATCGCATGTCACGCGTGCCGGTCCGAAACGGGTGACACATTTGTATAGGTTACGTTACTCATTTTCATTCTTAAATCATTTACGGAGAGGAAAGAACGAGATAGAGGGACTTGAGGAAAGAACGGAAGGCATAGAGTTTGACTTAATGCTGACTTCGGTGTAGAGTCGTCCGCGGAGGGAATGGAGTAGAGCCTCCATTGCAAGACTTGGAGTAGAGTCATCTGCGGCTCCCACACTTGGAGTAGAGGTCGCTTCCACCGTCCACCCAAGCGCGAGTGGTTGATATCCACACCATCATCGTCCGCTTCCGTGTCGTCTCAACGCATACATTACGACTACAACTGTCTATACGACACGAACACTTTTAATACGTGTCATGCCATTTCGGGTCAGACCGTGCCGGGCCGAGCAGGCCCCAAATCCGTTTACTTACATATATTAAGTAATCACTCAAAAACATAAGCAATTAACCAAAACAATATAATAAAAGCAACATAATCATGTAAGAAACATAATCATGTAAACAACAATATCATCTAAACTACTCTAGATTATACAATCTTGTTTATTTCATCCTAGGTTGAAATAAGCAACTAGATGATATAGTCATATAGTAAAACAAAATTCTTCAAAAGGATATATTCGAAATAGTACTACGTGCAATTTTTGAACATGAATACAACCGCCGAGACGTGTCCTGGATGTCATGCACCCCAAACAAACTTGAATCTATTCCAAGAATAACGACTACAAGCAAGATTCTTTACAGGTGTTTGATTTAGCGTCAACCTCACAGAAATATTCTCTCAATATGGTGGATGAAGACATCCCTCAAAATTTTGTGGGATGAAGTCGTCCATCTGTACTAATCATACTTATTACTAAAATATTAGTGATATTTAATATGTTGTACTGATAATTAGTACTTATAAGTGCTAATGTGCTAATTAATGGCCAATCTATGAACTAGTTTGAGTGTGATTAGTGTTATTTGATAATCTGTTTATTGGTTAGTGGTGATTATGACAAGATGGTATTAACATGTGTTAATACATACTAATTACTGTATTGTTAATGGTAAACTAAGATATATAATTAAGTAATTATTCTTGTCCCTCTCGTCCTTGTCCCTTCAACTAAACAAAAAACAGGGATAACTTTATCCATCCAACCAAACAGTATGGTGCGTGAGATCATCCAAGATATTCTGGATGACTCGTCCTATCCCACCTCACCGCTCAATCAAACGCAACTTATGTGGCTACTTTCCCGTAATAGTCCGTGATTCTAATGGAGACCATACCTTTTAGAGCCATGAAGTTATTCCCACTAGCTAGGCAAGATAGTACTTCTAACCAAACAATACCATCACTTTTGGAGCTGGAAGCAGTATAGAGCAGCCCAAAAGTTACGCAAAGCATAATCTAATAAGAAGTTCAGAAACTGTGAGCCACATGTTTTCAGGTTTCATTATTATCACAAAAACATAAAGTGGAACTAGATTTCGGTAAACATGACATACTCTTTTTTCATAAAAGCATACAACTACACAGACTATATTATGTATATATGCATCAATCAAATAACAATTTAAAGGAAGAGAGGGGCGGCGGGGCCAGCCTGGCGGGAGGTGGGCCGGGGCGGTGGGGCAGCGGGGCGGGAGGGGGGCCGTGGCGGTGCGGGGTGGCGGGGGCGGCATGCGGCGCAGCGGCAGAGAGGGGCGGCGGGGGCAGCGGGGCGGGAGGGGGGCCGGGGCGTCGGGGCAGCAGTGCGGGAGGGGGGCCGGGGTGTCGCAGAGGCAGAGAGGGGCTGCGGGGAGAGGGGCGGCAGGGGCGGTCGGCGGCGCGGCGGTAGAGAGGGGCGGTGGGGGCAGCCGGGCGGGAGGTGGGCCGGGGCAGCGGGGCAGGAGGGGGCCGTGGTGGCACGGGGTGGCAGGGGCGGCCGGCACCGCAGCGGCAGAGAGTGGCGGCAGGGGCAGCAGGGCGGGAGAGGGGCCGGGGCGATGGGGCAGCGGTGCGGGAGGGGGGCCGGGGTGTCGCGGAGGGAGAGAGGGGCAGCGGGGGTGGCCGGCGGAGCGGCGGAAGAGAGGGGCGGCGGGGGCAGCCGGGCGGGAGGTGGGCCGGGGCGGGGGGGGGGGGGCAGAGGGGCAGGAGGGGGGCCGTGGCGGCACGGGGTGGCGGGGGAGGCCGGCGGCGCGGCGGCAGAGAGGGGCAGCGGGGCGGGAGGGGGGCAGCGGGGCGGGAGGGCTGGGGCGTCGCGGGGGCGGAGAGGGACAGCAAGGGCGGCCGGCGGCGCAGCGGCAGAGAGGGACGGCAGGGGCGGCCGGCTGCGCGGCGGCGGAGAGGGGTGGCGGGGAGAGGGGCGGTGGGGAGAGGGGCGGCGGGGAGGAGGGCGTATCACGGGAACTGGCGACCGGAGAAGGGGCGTCGGAGACCGGCGACGGCGAGTCGGGAGGCGGCGCACGGGGCGGCGGAGACTGGCAACGGCGAAGCGCGCGGAGTCGGGAGGTGGCTCGGGTGGGAGAGAATGTCGCCTCCCGACTCGCACTCAGGAGTATAACGGGCTTATTGACGATGGTAGTTTCTCACCGTCGTCAATAAGCAGCTTATTGACGACTGTTGTGTCTCCCCGTCGTCAATAACGCCTCGACTGGGGCCGGATCTCGGCCAAATTCAACGACGGCCATTATAGATGACGGCCACCGTCACCTTTAAGTTTATTGACGACAGTTTTAGGTTAGCTGTCGTCAATTATAGCATAATTGACACTACAGGATTCCCGTCAGCATACGATGGCTAAAACCATCGTATATAAAGTAGAAGCCGTCATATATAACATATATACGATGGCAGTTGTTTATATACGATGGTTTGTGGCCGTCGTATATATTATCGTATATACTGTTATATATGACGACAGCGTCGTATATAACAGTATATATACGACGGCCCGTTTTCGTAGACTTGGCCTAGTGGGCCGGGGCCTTTATATACGACGGTTGGGCCCTGGCTGTCGTATATAATAGCTTATATACGACAGCGGCTGGGCCCTGGCTGTCGTATATAAGAGCTTATATACGACAGCAGCTGGGCCCTGGCTGTCGTATATAAGAGCTTATATACGACAGCTTGGGCCCAGTCGTCGTATATAATTTAGGCTTATTTACGACGGCCCTGTATAGCGACAGTTGTATATAAACTATACAAGCCGTCGTATATAAGCTTTTCCATTTAAAAAAAAAACAGAAAAGGGCTAACCTGGCTCGATGGCCAGCTACACATCCAAATCAATAGACAACAACAAAACAGTTTCATATATAAAATCACAACAAAGTGCAATAGTACACATCCACAATCACAAAGTCTGACATCCACACAATCAAAAACAAAATCACAAATCTATTGATTACTATCCCCTCCACTACCTCCGGGAGCGAAGCAGTCATCCTGCCGCGGCGAACCTGGCGCCCTTAGCAGCGGCGATGGAGTCTGAGCCTCCGTCCCTGATCCCTGCGAAACACAGTGATATATGTACAACTTTACAATTCTTTTTCTAGGTTCATTAGGATTCTTAGCGGTTGGGGCTTCCACTTAATGTAACTTCCTTTTTGTACCTGTACTCCAGAAAACTGCTCCTGTGGTGGCGACGGCTGCAGCACGAACGGAGGTGGCTGCCACAACGGTATCTGGATTTGCTGCCCTTGCTGTCGAGCTAGCGCCTGTCATTTCAAACATTACAATTTACAAAACCAATTGAAATGCAATGTAATTAAAGTATAATCGTATGTATCTTACTTCCATTGCCGCTTGCATCTGTGCCATATAGGACGCATGGTACGCCATGGCAGCCCTGTTGTTCTCTCGCTCTCTCGCCAAGGCCTCCTCCTGCCGAGCCAAGTTCTCCCGAAGCGCCATGACTTCGAGATCTCTCTCGGTGACACGGCGGCTGGAGGAGCCTGCGCCAGCAGCCGAAGACAGCGAGGAGCTGCCTCTCGCAGGTAGTGCCTCCCTAGAGTAGACGACTCCAGAGAATATGGCCAGCCTACAAAAAAACGAATCAATTCAAGGTAAAATTAAATAATCTTGAATTGAAAACAATGAAAGTAAATGAATTCACCTTTCGTGTGCTTTTCCACCTCCGCTTGCATACGCGGCTTGAGGGTCGATGTTGGGGGAGTTTTCCCAATCGAACCCTTCGCCGTGTATCCTCACAGCCTCTTGCCCATACCTAGTCTGAAAAACAATGAAATTATGTAAGTTCAACAACATATATAGTGTCAACTAATTTGAGAGGTCATGAAACTTACCAGACGCTCCGCTGCGTACTGACTACACTGCTCCGGCTGAGAAGGGTCAGCGTGACCTCTCCTATAGACAGTAGCACTCGGTCGCACGCCGGTCTCCTTTTCCTGTAAACATATGTTAGTATGAACAATACTACATTATGAATATAATAAAAACTACCAAGAAACTTACCATCCGTTTAGCCATTCGCACAAAACCCTGGACGCCCATACCGTGCTTCCCTGAGCTCCCTCTGGCATCTCGAGCCTCTTGGACTTAGCGATGAACTCATCGCTAGCCCAATACCTACAAAGGGCTCGGTAATCTTCAGTTCATCCCTGTAACCAAGGGACACTAACCTGCACACATGCGTAGTTCATTATATGTTACTTAGCAAAATTAATATGAATAATTTAAAGATTACGCAACTTACCTCTGCGTATTGCTCCTCCGTCAAGTACGTGTCGGAGGCGTCTCTGAACGATCCAACCTCGTGGTCGTGGAGCTTTAAGTAGTCGTTAACTACTTGACTCCGAGCGTTTGAATGCATTTGCATAACAAGCTTCTGAGCGTTCACTTCGAACACGGAGCGGGCGTGATCCATCTGCTCAGCCGGGTCCTCAAGGCGGTACGTGAGCTGTAGGAAGCCAACACATTTTGACATATACGCACATTAATATTTGAAGGAACATAAAGAATTGAAACTTCAAATATTTGCTTCGAATGGATCCTTCAACCCTTGCTCTGTTGCCAACCATAGTTTTCAAATATCTCAATGCTCTTTCAATATGGTACATCCATCTATATTGCACAGGACCACCAACTTTTGCTTTGAATGGAAGATGTATAAGAAGATGTTGCATTGATTGAAGAAACCAGGAGGAAATATTTTTTCCATCTTACATAAAAGTACAGGTATCTCCTTCTCTAACTTCTCCATCATGTCTTTCGTTATTTCTTTGGCACATAACTTCCTATAGAATAATGAGAGCTCAGTAACACCTTCCACACCACATCATCCATATATCTCCGAAACATAACAGGTAAGAGTCTTTCCATTATTATATGATAGTCATGACTCTTCAACCCAGTGAGCTTTCCCGTTTTAACATTCACGGCTCGTCTCAGACTAGCAGCATAACCATCTGGGAATTTCAAAGTTTTCAACCATTCCATAACTTGTTTCTTTTCATTAGGTCGAAGCACGAAAGAAGCACATGGCTTACCACCGCTTTCAGAGAGCTCAAGAGTAGGTCGATTACAAATCTCGGCCAAATCCTTTCGAGCCTTTAAGTTGTCTTTCGTTTTGCCCGTGATATCCATGCATGTGCTTATGATACATCCGGCCATGTTACGCTCCTGATGCATTACATCAATATTATGCATCAGTATCAATGACTTCACATATGGTAGCTCCCAAACTCCACATACATGAGTCCAGTTGTGAACATTTCCGTAACCTACAAAGAATCCAGGGTGAGCTTCATCAGGGACTAGTGAGTCCAACACATCGGATACTTCACACCCGCTTAGGCGTTTAGGTGGTTCCTTAGTGACAACAGTATCTTTTCTGAAGACATTCCTCTGTTGCCTGAATGGGTGGTTTCGAGGAAGCCAACACCTATGACAATCAAAGTAGCTTATCTTGTCACCGTATGTAAGTCGGAAACACTCTGTGTCAGACGCACATATGGGACACGACAAACGACCATGTGTGCTCCATCCAGAAAACATATCGTACGCAGGGAAATCATGGACAGACCATAAATAAGCAGCTCGAAGGTTGAATTTCTGCTTCTTGTAACAGTCATACGCTTCAACTCCAATCCACAATGTTTTCAATTCTTCAATCAATGGTTTCAACATCACATTGATACGTGATCCCGGATGATCTGGTCCTGGTATAATGAGGCTAAGAAATATAAACTCGTACTTCTTTGTACCATCTCATGTGTCTGGCAGATCTTTTAGAAAGAAACAACCACTTCAACTGAGGTGTCACAGGCAAGTAACACAATTGCTTATGTGCAACTTCTGTCATTACTTTATCACCATCGTCATTGACAACTTCGACAAACCTCGATTTTCCACACTTTAAACAATTCTTCTCTCTGTCATGCTCTTTCCAGAATAGCATGCAGTTATCTGGACACACGTTAATTTTTTCATATTTCATACCCAGTCCAGATAGTAATTTCTTTGAGTGATACATATCTTTGGGCAGTTTATGAGGTTGTGGAAGAGCATCGCTGATAAGTTTCATCATGTCATTGTAGCAATTATTAGAGAAGAAATACTTAGATTTGATTGCCATAAATCTGGTCATGAAAGTAAGAAGAGTCATTTCAGTATGATCATGCAACACCTCTTCAAAAGCTTTCAAGAGATTAAAGAATGTGTCTGCCTCATTTGTAGGCGGATCCTCCGTTTGTATATCTTGTAACATCTCATCAATCCTGTCAATACCTGGACAATCATCATCATCTTCCACTACATGAACGGCTCGAGGAGCAGACTCGCTGTGGAAACTCCAGACCTCATAATATGGCATGCAACCGTTTCTGTACAAGTGTAATGACAATGTCGTTTTGTACAGAAACTTAATATTCCTGCATTTCGCACATGGACAATGAACTTTATCGGTCATAGACAACGAGAACACTCGATCAATAAAGTCGTCCGTCCTGTCATACCACTCATCTGAGTGACCAGTTCCCTTGTTCCAACCGGTATATATCCAACTACGGTCTTCACTCATGTTTAACTCTACAGTTTTAAGTCAAAGAATTTATAGTTAGTTTATTATTTATTTATGTGACGGACCTATATCTATTGAAAAGGATAGGTCCTAAACCCACCCAAGAATGACCGAGATGAACGTGCTTATGACAAGACACGAGGTCTAGATTCAGACGAGATTTCGGCAGCATAACCCCGCTGTTCTCCAACTGCACGTCCGAAAATGGAGCAGCGGAGAACATTAGGGTTATGCTGTCGAAACTACGTCCAAATCTGGACCCCACGTCTCATCATAAGCACACCCTCTCGGTCACTCCTAGGCTGTCCAAAAAGGGACAATTCCGAACCTACACGCCTCACATGTGTAACACATGTGAGACGGGCCGGTTCGAAACGGGTGACGCATATTGTAAAGTTTTACGTCAATCTTTCATTTTTGAGTCATTTCAAAGAGAGAGAGAGGAAAGAACAATAGAGAGAAGGAAAGAACCATAGTTGTTAAGGCGTCGCTTAAGCGACGCTTAAGCGGTAAGGCGCCTGGGGATCGTAAGGCGGCCCATCGCCTTAGATCCCGGCGTAAGGCGGGTGAATACGGCGGCGGCGCTCGCACACAGGGGAGGCGGCGGCGGCGCCCGCGCACAGGAGGTGATACATCTTCCGGGAAAGGAAGGGGCGGGGGTGGCGCCGTCGATGGAGGAAACCAATGTGGGGGGGGGGAGAGGGGGAGCAGATTGACATGCGTTCGTGGGAGGTTGAGCGCTGGCAGATCCTCGGCAGCCGGTCAATGGAGGCTGACGTGTGCCGGCAGATCGACAGTCCCACGGCGGAGGAGGCCGAGCGCCGAAGGATCGGCAGTTCCGCGGCAGAGTGTCGGAGGCCGAGCGCCGCGGGGGGGGGGGGGGGGGAGGGGGATGGGGGATCGGAGGTCGAACACCGCAGGGGGGGAGGGGGTGGGGGGAGGGCGAGGCGGCCTAGGGGTTTCACATCGTGCTTGTGTAGACGTATACGTTACCACTAAATGGGTCGTATCGGGCCCTAAGCCCATTTATGTACATATAGTACTTTTAAACACTCAAACAATCAAAACAATAATCAATTAAACTATTAACTCATATGCATTAATCATCTAAGCAGTTAACAGCTCATCTAAACAGGCATACTTACCGTAGTTAACAAGCTTATCAATTCTAAGCAACTAAAAAAACACCTAGCTAGCAATTTAAATAAACCTGGGCAATAATTAAACCTAAGCATATCAATTCATCTAAATCTAAAAAATTAGCCACTAAACAATCAAAACAAACAAGCATAATCTAAACAATTAGTAATTAAAAAACGAGCTTTCTAGATGGGGAGGGAGGCGGGCGACTTACCTCACGGTGGAGGCGGCGCGGCAAATGGCGAGGCGGGCGGCGCACGACATGGAGGCTGACCGGCACGGTGCGGCGACACGCAGCGCGACGGGCGCAGGTCCGGGCGGTGCGGCGACGTGGCAGCGCGGTGGATCTAGGCAGCGCGTGGGGTGGCGCTGTGGCGAGGCTGCGGTGGCCGGGGCCGCTGCGGCGAGGCTACGGCGGCTGGGGCGGGGTGGTGGCTGCTGGGTGGCGGCGGCTGGTTGGCGGTGGCTGGCTGGCGGTGGCGGGCGGGCGGCGGCTGGGGCGGCGGCGGCGTTTCGGGCTGCGGGGGCTCGGGTCGGTGCGGGCGTGAATGCCCGCGCCGACCCGGGCCCGTGGGTATATAAGCCTTATTTACGACGGCCCTTGGTGTTGCTATCGTAAATAAGCTTATTTACGACGGCCCTTGGTGTGGCTGTCGTAAATAAGATTTATGTACGACAGCCTAGAGTTGGCTGTCGTATATAAGGTCTATTTACGATAGCCGATTAGTAAACGACGGCTGCACCGTCGTATATAAAGTTATATACGACGTCCTGTTCGGACCGTCGTATATAAGTTTATATACGACGGCTGGCCGTCGTATGTTAATCCGGCTGTCGTATGTTTACCTCATTCCTGTAGTGTGACGACGGCTGTATCTAGCCATCTTCAATTAATTAAAAGACGACGGTCCCATCGCCAATAAATTTGACCGTCGTGAATGGTCGCTTTTCCTGTAGTGAACGTATATCGTAAAATACATGGGCCTTCATAGGTTCGATCTTATTCAATTTCTCAGTTTTGACCCAGTGGTTGAGCATCCCCCGTAGCGCAACTGGTAAAAGTAAGAACCCAAAATCAGAGCTGGGCTCATACTAACAACAACAGATGGGGCCTATGTTGTGCTTTATGATGGGCTGGAAGCCCAAACAAACAGTTTTTTAGCTTGTCTATTTCACGATAGTGCATCAGATCATGTTCAGAGCCAATGACCTAAGCAATTGGTTGATACCAGAAACTTTTTTAATGCAATTTAGCAAATTAGCATGGTCTGCAACAAAAGATTCTCAGTTCTGGTCATAGAACTTGACAAAATGAGGCTATTGATGTATTATCCTTGCCTAAAGCAAAGTATTGGAGATGTGGCAAATGTGACAAATCTCGGTAACGTTAGGTGCAGTTATATTCAGGCATTTTCTTCTCAACGATGCACGAAATCTGCACATCTTAGTATATATTTAGAAGTTTATATATGGGTTTTCAACATGTGATACGATAGCACGAGCTCTATTGTTGTATCAAAACAAGTGCGAAGAGTAAGAAGACTGCAATATTCTTGGATTCCCTCCTGACATCGAACTTTTGGTGCGACAGTAACAATAGCTACTCAGTAATATGCACAACGACGCCCTATTCATTGTCTGAAAACAGAACGCTGCACTTTTAGCTACCCCATAAGTAATACATCTCAGACAAAGCATTGACAGAACTAACACTCATCTGAGACAACGAAAGAAATCTCTGTCCATGCTCACGGGGATCACCAGGACACACTCTTATCAGGTCGGTCAACAGAGGGAACCACACAAGAAGAATTTTCATGATCTGTACAAAAAGGTACACAAGTTTATAGTATATATGCCACTGGAAAATAGTGCAGGGAGGTGATCAACATAAGATAGGTACTATACGCACCAACGATGAAGTTTTACTCCATGCATATTCGTTCTGCACTTAGCCCTTTCTTATCCTTTTCGGTGTATCTGCAGTTCTGCACACTAGCCATTCAAGTCAGGAATGGGGGTGTCATCCAGGTCAGTAGTAGGGGTGTCACCCAGGTCAGTTGTCGGGGTGTTATACGGATCAGGAAGGGCATTCAAGTCAGGAATGGATGACGAACCAGATTCTTTGACAGGAGAGGGGTCCTCGTCCATCAGGTTATCGAGCGCTTCAAAGATGCAACACATACAGGTTAGTCAAGAATTACTGAATGTGATTATATCATTGAAAAAGTGCTAGGGAACAAACTGATTCAAAACACAATTGACTGAACAATAGGACACCGAGATAAAGGGTAGAACAAAAAGGGGGAAATAGTGCCGACGTGGAATGTTATATTGACAGGCCAGTTCTCTATGCAGAATCTTGTTCATTTGCACTGCGTTATATCATCAAGGAAGTCTTACTACGATACTCTATAATAGTAATTTAAAGTTTTACTCTAGGTAAGATGGACTCTAAATAACATTTAAATAAGGAACCAGTGTCTAATTTAAAGTAATAAAATATCCATTATAACCCTCGCAAAGAATTAATCAAGACCAGATTAACTCTTCAGCTTCACCTAATCACCAGTTTACTTATTTACTTACCTATCATATTTTGTCAGCATAAACACACTCATTACTCAGAACAAAATATTATCAGTACACAGTTTTGCAGAAACAAATGCAGTATCATTTGTCACTACCAAATAATCGTAGTAATGTATTTGCCTGAAATATGAGCCAATGACGATCATATGATACGCTTCAAAGAAACGGTGAACATTTTTGGGATAGTATAACAGACAGAAGAGAGTGAATTTTAGGAGCACAAGGGAAGGTATCCACCCGGTGACATGACCAATCATCAGCCATCAGATCATGCACAAAGGACTGAGATTGAACGATGTCATATCTAACAGATTATGATGTGCTCAATCTCAGCCCTTAATCCATGAATTGGTGGCTAACAGAGAGGGTGGACACATATCCATACGCGCTTGTAGTATTTACCATTATTTAAAATTGGAATTGGATATATCCTTACTTCCCCGATTATTATTTTCTCCATGCATTAACTAATCACAGCTGTATCTGGCAAACTCACTGGAATGAAAATAAATTAAGCCATCATTAATAAGGAGATCAGGCATGTAGTTCCCTTAACTAATTAACATGTTTCAATTACTATCCAGGCAACTGCTCATGAGGCTACTGAATCAGATTTAGCAGCAAACAGTCAACATCAGCAACGGAACATGTTCGGTCGAGTATACGAGTACAGAACTACAGATCATGTATCGAATGCGTGTGCCTTACCATTGGCAAGCGAAGCTGGCAGCTCCCAAGCGATGACGTAACGCCAGCTGATCGGGGGCGGCCGCCTGGTTCCGGCGACCACGTCGATCAGGCCAGGCTTGTAGGCGAACTCCGTGACCCTGCTCATAATCATGTCGAATCCGAAGAGGTAGTCCTTGAGGAAGAAGTAGAGCACGTCGGGGTCCGTGGGGTGCACGAGCGCCAGTGCAGGGACCTCCCGATCCGGCATCCCCACCGCCTTGTAGCTGGGGCTTGCCCACATCACCCCGAGGCTGTTGCCGCACATCCACTTCCACCACGGCTCGCCCGACCGATTGAATTCCAGCGACTGGACCACCACCATGGTTTCCTCCACGGGGTCAGCGCGCCGACGGACCATCTCCACGAACAGCAGCTTGCCCTTGCTCACCCTCACCATGCGGCTGCTCTCGATGCTCGGCGGATCCACCACCTTGTGATCGTCAGCGACGGAGCTCGAGAGCTTGATGTAGCGAAGCACCGGCTTGTCCTTGAAGGGGTCGCAGGCGAGAAGCCCCCACGCGAGGTTGACCCACCAGAGCTTCCCGTCGTGCGCGATCACGTCGTGGGCTGAAGACCACAGCCGGCGCGCGAGCTTCATGGAGGGGCAGATCAGCTCCCTATCGACCCACGCGTCGCTGCCCGAGCGGAACGAGAACAGGGTGGCACTGTCGACGTCGGCGCGGTCGAGGCGGAGCTCTGCGACCACGTAGTCCGCGCCGCCGGTGCCGGGGCGGGAGACGAGGCCGACGTTTTTGATGTTGGAGATGTGGGGGTGGCCGGAGAGGGCGCGGTCGGGGACCCGCGCAGCGGTGGCGACGGGCGCATCGCGGTCGGCGGCGAAGTCGGCGGGGAGGAAACCGCGCGCGACGAGGAGGTCACCCTTGGGATTCTCGTCGAGGTCGAAGCCGACAAAGGGCCAATGGGAGACGTGGAGAAGGAAGCCGGCATCGGGGTCAGCAGCGATGACGTACGGGTGCTTGTCCATGTCGTCGTAGTTAGGCTTGGGGTGGAGGCTCATGGGCACGGTGATGTTGGAGACGCGCGGCGGCAGGGCGAGGTCGACGGAGAGCTCTCCGGGCTCATCGATAGAGTCGAGCTCCACGCGGGCGACGCGGCCCAGGATCACCCACGGCGGCGCCGGCAAGGACGATGAGGACTCCGGCATATCCATCGATTTCGGTGGCTGATTCGCGCGAGCAGGGAGAGAGAGAGAGAGAGAGAGAGAGAGAGAGTCAGGGAGAGAGAATGAGAGCGCGATTTGGTGGGGTTTGTTTCAGAGAGAGAAATGGTTTGGCTTTGTGATAATTTGGCACTTGCGGTGCTGGGTTTTGTCAAGGGTTCAGCGTGCGGCGCAAGATTTTGGATTCCAATCTGGTCACTCCGGCGTGGTGAAAGGCAAATTTCGAACACCGTAACAACAAAAGTTATGGTTTTAACTGCAACAATAGATAATATGTAGTATCCTATTGGTTTTTTATTTATTTTGATGTTAGTTATTTGAATAAAAAAGAATAGAGGGAGTAAGACTGAAGAGAATTCTTCAAATTTCTAAAGGAACTAAAATTGAAGAGGCATCAAGTGTTTTACCGAGATTTAACATGTCCAACAAACATGTAATTGCCATAGGGGCTTAACTTATCATCAAAGTTAATGTTCCTAAAATGTAGGTAGACTTCTCTTCCTAATACCTACTTTTACCATATTCTTGGTTGTTATTAGGACAATGATTTTACTTCAAATTTAGACTAGATTTATTCTTATGATACTAATTTGAGAATGGATATGGTAGACATCTTTTATCCTCTTTATTTATTCTCAACTTTTGTCTTGCAAGTCTACCACACCGACTTCTTGTCCTTATCCATCACGACGCAAACTGTCCCTGCTATTGCGAGTAGTCACTAAACATCAAAGACCTCAAACTAAGCAGTTTTTGACCGGCGTGGGCACCGTCATCCATTAATTCCCCTTAGACGGTCCATCCTTGTATCTATCTATAAAATAAATTTTAAGGATAGAAAGACTTGGAGGCTAGCGAGGCCGTTGCTATGAAAAGGAACTATAGTCAACGGATGATAAATATAATTATTTTATTTTTATTTCTGAGCTCTTTTCTCTTTCTATTTGATAATCCTTTTATTTTGAGAAAAATAGCAAGGTTTTCGTTAAAAAGGTTATGACATCTACCTCTTTCACACAGGAGAAGTATCCAGAGTTGAGTAACATGGCACCTTCAACCATCCACTCACTTCTCACGCTTTGTTGCTCTACCTTCTTTTGGAAGAAGATTAGAGGAGAGCGGTGGGGAGTGGGTTCGCATAGGCTAGCCACCGATGCTACATAGGCCTGGTAAAGGGCTTCGGCCCATTGACCCTTTTACAATTTATTTTAGCTTTTATTGAATTTTAAGTCAAAAATAAATATATATTAGGCCTAATTCTAATCTGGTATGGCCCTCATCATCATCAATTTATTTTTTTGGATACGTAATCAGCACTAATGCTAGGAGGCTAGACAAAAATGTTAAAAAGTAACTTCCATCCACAGTTTATCATCATGTCATATTATCTCTATAACTGGTTAACCCTACCCACATCAGTTTACCATATATTAGTAAGTTGGTTTTAAAATTTGATTCACAAGAGAAGATTAACATTCTATTTGGAGCAACTGCATTATGTTCGACAATTTGGCGATGTCATAATGATCTAAACTCTAAAAATTTTAAATGTTCCACATTTATGCTTGATATCTTGAGTGGAACTTATTTGTTATGGCTTTATGTGTTGTTGTAGGTTAACGATAAATAAATGAGTCATTTCCGTTGGTAAACTTAAAGATTAGGCAAGGAGATCATTAGCCTCCAAGTTCAAGATAAAATTAAATAACTATTCTGAATTATGTCCCAATGTGTTGCAAACTCAAAGCTCTGTGTTCCACACCTATCTCAACTCAAAAACATAAACAGAGAACTTCATTCCTCATAAACAAGATATTAAGGATGAAAAAATGGTTGTCTAAAAACCTGAAGTAATGCTTATTTGAGAATAAAATTAGCCTAAAATGGCATCAATTTTGTACTAGGTACAGTTGGAAACAGTACGAAAGAATAAATAGGACAGAGTGTCAAATAACAAGAGAACGAGAAGAAGTCAGAAGATAAAGGCAATCCAAAGCGGCAATGTTTCTATCTCGTCCATCACGTCGCGCCAGAGGTCCTCTATATATATCTCAAAGAAACCGGTTATAGAACTAACAGAACTTGGTGCGTCCGCAATATGTCTAAGAACAAAAGCATTTGACAAGCATTCTGTTGAAGATCAAAAGTAAAACCGATCTAAATCCTGGAACTATTTCTGCCTGAGACCAAGAGTTAAAATGATCTAAATCTCATTCCATGAGTACCCCAATCTTTGTCAAACCATCCAACAGCGTAAAAGTTTGAGATCCTTATAGCCTGCAGAATGATGTGGATGTTCAGATTTTAGACGGAAGGAACTTTTACATGGTCTTAGTAATAGTGAAAACAGTTTTCGACAGACCATAAATAAGCTCACCTTGAACAAAATGAAGCATCAACCTCTGCTTCATACCTCTTCTTCAAGTTGTCTAAACGACGCTATGTATAACAATCCACATTTCTAATTGGCATTCCGCCGAATCATGAACAAGTTCGAATTCCAACTCATAAGTGAATCTGGCTCAATTCTAAGAGAAACAAGAAAAAATAGAACTTGTGGTTCAATTCACATGAAGTAAAATTCATATCATAAAATGGTGTCCAAAATAGTAGCCCGCAATAGAAATTTTTTCTTGATTTTTATAGTGTTTATGCACCGGCATAAATTAAATCAATTGTTTAAATGAGAAAAATCATTATTCAAATTTTAATAAGTGAAATACAAATCTGATTTCACCTAAATGAATAGAGAGTTAGAGAAGTAAGAGAGAAAGAAAGAAACGAGAGTAAGAAGAATAAAAAAAGAACCAGGTCGGAAGGAGTGTCGTAGCTCATACTCCGATATTTGGCGTGCCGGGTAGGGGGTTTTACGCTCTCTCCTCGCGACCATGGTGAACAACACCTCCCATGGCGAGCCTTCTCGCCCAGTGCGCTGTCATCTCTAGGCGGAAGATGACGAGGCTACCCCCCGCTCTAGAGCGGACGGGTCTGGCCAAGCGGCCGGCACACTCTGTGTGATGTACGGGGGTTCTTCTGATGTCTCGTCCACGCGAGCTGTCAAGACCCTCCGTCGAGTAGTGGCAGTGGCCGCCCCAGTCCTGGGGCCGGCGCCACATCGCAAATGGATGGAGACGCCGATCAACTTCGACGCCTCTGACTGCCCCAAGAACATGGCAGGCGCCGGGCAGCTGCCTCTTCTCATCGCCCCAACCATCTCCAATGTGAAGCTCTACCACGTGTTGATCGATGGCGGATCGGCCATCAGCATCATCAGTCTTGCAGCTTTCAAGAAGCTGTAGATCCCTATGTCCCAACTTGCCCCCTCGAGACCATTCTCGGGGGTAGGTCGGGATCCCATCTTCCCGTGTGGTAGTATCTCCCTCCCGGTGACATTTGGGATGCCTGAGAACTACCGAACAGAGAGCGTCGTCTTCGAC
The DNA here is from genome assembly GCA_030760725.1 of Neostapfia colusana. Lineage (NCBI taxonomy): Eukaryota > Viridiplantae > Streptophyta > Magnoliopsida > Poales > Poaceae > Neostapfia > Neostapfia colusana. The sequence continues at coordinate 41,604,967 of JASWHV010000001.1, read as the reverse complement.
GTTGTGGAGGTCAGCCTCCCATTCAATGCCATAGTCGACAGACCAACTCTATACCGATTCATGGCGGTAGCCCACTACGGCTATTTGGTCTTAAAGATGCCAACCTTGACTGGCGTCCTTAAGATCACCGTGGCTGTCTCAGCGCTGGAAAAGCTCCAAGCGCTGGCGGCAGCACAGGAGGCCGCCTCCGGTCACGTTGAAGCTAGCCGGCTGCCTCCAAGCACGCGTCACTAAGGGACGTCATCTGCACCCTGTGTGCAGCCCTCAGACGGCGAGGACGTACCAGTCAAGGTCGTCCAAGTCAGTCCTGATGTCGCCCAGACCACTGGGATTGCCGGGGGTCAGGGAGGCAAATAGTAAGATGCGCTCGTCACCTTCCTCCAAGCCAATGTTGACGTGTTCGCCTGGCAACCGTCAGAAATGCCCGGAATCCCCAGGGAGTTGGTTGAGCATCAACTGAAGATCCACCCCGATGCCAGGCCGGTCCAACAGAAGCCTCTGAAGCAATCCATCGAGCAGCAAGACTTCATCCGTGAAGAAATCAAGAAGCTGCTTGATGCCGGCTTCATCCGAGAGGTCCATCATCCACGATGGTTGGCCAACCCTGTTGCCGTCCTGAAGGCTGGCGGGAAGTTACGTATGTGCATCGACTATACCACCCTCAATAAGGCATGTCCAAAGAACCCGTTCCCTCTCCCCCGTATAGACCAAATAGTCGACTCTACGTCTGGCTGTGATCTACTGTGTTTCCTCGACGCATATTCAGGTTTCTACCAAATAACTATGTCTAGGGAAGATGAAGAGCACACCGTGTTCATCACAGTAGACGGTCTATACTTCTATGTGTCCATGCCTTATGGTCTTAAGAATGCGCTTCCCACTTTTGTGCACGCGATGCACAAGACGTTCGGGAACCTCATTCGGGACCTGGTCGAGGTTTATGTCGATGACATCATAGTTAAGGTTAAGACGCGAGCATCTCTACTCGACAACCTAGTCCTAGTCTTCGACAGACTGTGTTCCACACGCACGAAGTTGAACCCGGACAAATGTGTCTTTGAGGTCTCTCTCGGCAAGCTGCTCAGTTTCTTGGTCTCACACCAAGGAATCAAAGCTAACCAAGAGAAGATTAAGGAGATAGAACTGATTTGACCTCTTGCCCGCATCAAGGACGTGCAGATGCTTACCGGATGCTTGGCCGCTCTCAGTTGGTTTATCTCTAGACTGGCTAAGCAAGCTCTTTCGTTCATCAAGCTTCTGTACAAAACTGGTACATTCTTATGGACCAAGAGGTGGATGAGGCATTTCAGGATCTGAAGAAGTTCCTCACAACGCTGCCCGTCATGGTGGCCCTTGAACAAGGCGAGCCATTACTCCTCTATGTTGCTGCCACAACTGAGGTCGTGAGCATGGTCTTGGTCACAGAGTGACCGAAACTCCATCGATCTCAAGTCCCAAGAAAGGTTCCTGACGCCGTCGGTCTGAAGTCCCTGGGCCCAGACTCCACAAGAAGTCCCTAGGAAGGGGAAGTAATCAGGGCCAAAATAGGCGGACCTGGTGATCAATGCATATCCGGGTCCAAGCTCCCGGAATGCGGTCCCGGACCCGAGGGCCTGGGGCCTTGGGTCCCGGATCTCCCCAAGGAGAAATAGACGAGTCTCAGCCATCTAGACTGTAACACCCCAAAATTTTGATTCAAAACACTAAGTCATGTTAAGAGGGGAATTTAAAAATTTTTGGACGTGTTGCATGTTTTGCAAAAATTCAAATTCAAACTGGAATTCAAATTAAACTCAAATCAGAAAAGAAATGGAAAAAGAAAAAGAGAAAACAGAAAAAAAACCGGCCAGTGGGCCGAAACCCACCAGCCGGCCCAACTTACCCCGCGCCAGCCCGCAGCCGCGCGCCCGCGTTTTCTCACGCTGACAGGCGGGACCCACCCGGGCTTCGTCTTCCACCTCGCGCCGCGCCGGACTGTCTCTCACCGAATCCAAACCGATCGGAACTGCTGCGGATCACAGCCGAATTTCGCTCGAGGAGGAAACGGACATGATCTAAACCACCCCGCCGCCCTCTCCCGTCTATAAAAACCCCGGCCCCGTTCTGTTTTTCCCACGCGATCGCCGATTTTTACTCCGGTGAGAACCGAGACTTCTCCGGTGAATTCCGGCCGATCTACGCTCGGAAACTCCGATCTAACTCGCTGGTCTTGATCCACCGCCTCCGGGGAACCTTGCAGGTGCAGAAAACTCGGTGACTTGCGGTGTAAACACAGCGCCGACGAGCTTCGCCGTGGTTTTGCCTCGGACCTCATCGTCGATCACCTTCCAGGACCTCCGAGCTCAAGAAAACCCCCGAGGTGAGATCCCCGACCTCCCCTCCACCGATCTATACCATAAAATCACAGTTCTAGGAAGAATTCTCGAAAACCCGAAAGTCTCCGGCGAGATCGTCGCTTCCCGCCGCCGTGCGCCGCCGGCAGCGCCGCCCGCGCTCGATCAGAGCGATGTGGCCGCTTGTGCGCCGTTTATTTTAAATCGCACGGTAGGGTTTAAACCCCCGCGTACCGGTTCGATGTTATAATCTCGGCCGTCGGTTTAAAATCGGACGGTCCACGTCAGCCCCGCGTTATAAATACTGGAAATCTTACGTGCTACCCCCTGGGGTTCTCGGGAAATAAGAGCTAGCCCCGGAAACTTCTGATCTAGCCCTTGGAACTCCAGAAAATCATGTAAATTCATTTAAAAATCAGTTTTAGCCCCTGGACTTAATAAAAATTAGGAAAAACACCTCTGATAAGTGTAGCTAGACCCCTGGAAATTCTGAAAATAATTTTATAGACCCTGTAATGGGGTGAGTTTATCTTTTTAGCCCTGTTTAGTATTTAATTTAGGAAATTGAATATGTAACTAGTGTTTAAAAATTAAAAGTGGGACAAACATATTGTCAAAATTAAGTTAAAGACTTTCTCAGTGTTTAGGAAATTTTGGAGTGAGATAAAAAAACATATTTTGGGCTGAATTGAATCTGTTTAATTTATTATTCACATTTAGGGACACATTTTTAAGTAATGAATAGTTTTAGAAAATAGGGAAAATAATTATGAAATAGTTTACATCAGAGGCAAAGGTCAAAATATGTTATTAAATTATTTAGGACCAGAACCTATTCTGTTTAGATGATGTGTATTACTAATTTCATAATAAAATACACATTTATGCATAGGAAAATAAATCTGAAAATATAGCAACTAGTAAATGATAAATGGAGTTTCTAAAATCCAAAGAATTCAGTTTAGGGTTGGTAGAAATTCTGAAGGCACATATGGAGAAGAAAAATACTTTTCATACATACTTGGTAGTGAAAAGGTGTAGTAGTTGAATATAAGGAATTTATTTAAATTTGAAACACACACACACACACACACACACACACACACACACACACACACACACACACATATATATATATATATATATATATATATATATATATATATATATATATATATATATATATATAGTATGTAAGTATAAATGTGAACACCAAAGTAGGAATCATATACACATGATTAAAAGTGTATGCAAGCCACAAATCAACACACATAGAGTGACCACAACACATATAATGGTGAATGACTTTCATAAATGTGAATGTGTGGTTTGTATGAAGTGGAAGTGTGAACTATGTCTTATGGATTGTTGTTTTTCTTTTGCTATGTGTGATGGTGTGATGTAGAACCTGCTCAAGAGCAAGTTATTCCTTTCCAAGATCAGGACTACCCATTTCAAGAGCAGCAAGAAGGAGGCAAGTGTCCTTGACCACTTTGATCCTATGCTAGGATGTGTAGCTAGAGTTATTTGCATTGTCAATTTAAATATGAAACCCATGATAGGAAGTTTCCCTAGAATTGCATTACCTTGTTTCCTTGTAGCTTGGGTTGGGATTTATTTTATCATGTCATTTATTATTATGCATATGCTTAGCCATGCTTAGAATGGGATATTTGGGATATGAGATCATCAGTTTACTTTACCATACTTTTGAATGAGATATTATGAGTTATGTAGAGGTAGGGATCAAGGCAAGTTGGATGTTTTGGTTGTGTGCTGGGTGCACGAGACTTGGGTTTGTGTTTAGTACTTGCCTGGATCCTAAGGACCGGTTCATGGAGCATGTAACCTGGCTTTACAGTGCCAACCACATGCTGAGATGGGGCAGCTTGGCCAATTAATTAGGTGTATCCCCGGCGTAGTATGGGTGTGTTGGATGGTGCGGGGAGTAGGTGTCAGCTGGACTACCATATGAACCGCAAGGCTCAAGAGGGGGCCACTGCAGCGGGGTTGGAGCCTCTTGTATGCTGTTAGGGGTGAAACCTCAGTGGGCCCACGCTCGTCGGGAATCCCTTTGTAAAGGCTTCGTAGTGATCTCCTGGCTACACACCTGGGAAGTGTGAATGTGGTTCGTAGCCACTGGCATAATGGAGGTTCTTTTAGTCCACCCGGCAACGGGGGATGAAATCACTACATGTGGGTACAGTGGTACAAACTCTGCAGAGTCAAAACTGTCATGACAGCCGTGCTCACGGTTAAGAGCGGCTTGGACTTATTCATGATTAGAGGATTGATGGTTTTGGAAGTTAAGGATGTTAAGCGGGGAGCTTAACATTGGAAATGATGTTATGGTTATTTGATTATGATGATGGTATGGGAGCTTGGGACCATTTCACCTGTGTAGTAATGTAGGTGCTTAATAAGCTAAGGTGATAGGTATTAATTGCATAGTGCTTTAACCATGAGTTCAACCTCTCCTTGTTCTAGCCATGCATGATATAATTTTCCCACACTTGCTGAGTACCATTGGTACTCAACCTTGCATATTTTGTTGGTTTATATTGCTGCTCAGGTCATGATAATGAGGTGGTGTATAATGACCAAGACTTTGGACCCGAAGATGGTTTCTAGGTTCATGGAGACCCCCGGGCAACGCCTGTGACGGAGCCCTCAAGAATAATATTCCGCTGCTAGTTTATTTACTTGTGATGAACTTATTATTGTCCATCGAGACATTTGCTATGTAAGACTTATTTATATTCGACACCTGGCTTGTAATAAATGATGCTTCACTATTTGTCATCACATGTATGAGAAAATGATCCTGGCATACATGTGATATTCACTCGGTTGTTCTTCGGAAAAACTGGGTGTGACATAGACCCGACAACCGGTGTGCGTATGGGTCCGAGCTCCCGGAATGCAGTCCCGGGCCAGGGGGCTAGGGGCCCCCAAGTCCCAGACCACTACAAGATGAACCAATCGGGTCCCAGCTACCTGAACCCGGCAACAGGCGTGCACCTGGGTCCGAGCTCCCAGAGTGCAGTCCTGGACCTGGGGGCCGGAGGCCCCCGAGTACCGGACCTCTATTAGACGATGCTTCAGAACCCTCCGGGAGGGTCCGAACCATCCAACGTCCGGTCCACTTCATCAGCGAGGCCCTCCACGACGCCAAGACAAGATATCTGGAGGTGCACAAACTGCTCTATGCAGTCCTCGTTGCGTCAAGGAAGCCGTGCCATTATTTCCAGGCTTACAAGATTTGGATGCTTACCTTGTACCCACTTAGAACCGTCCTTCACAGTCCCAACGCCACTAGAAACATAGCTAAATGGGCTGCGGAGTTGGCAGAATTTGAGCTGGACTTCTTACCGCGCCATGCGGTGAAAAGCCAGGCGTTAGATGACTTTGTGGCAGAGTGGACTCCACCACCATGCCATCCAGAGGGCCAGGACATCGATAAACTAGAGACCAAAGCTCCGGTCTTCACTGGGCCCTACTGGACTCTTTACTTTAATGACTTCTCGCGGAAGCAGGGTGCCGGAGTGGGGGTTCTGCTCATTACACCAACTGGAGAGCAGTTCAAGTACATGGCGTGACTTGACTTCAAGGCGACCAACAACATGGTGGAGTATGAGGCTCTCATCTTCGGGTGGAAAACCGCGCTATCCCTCAACGTCCAACAGTTGTTGGTTAAGGGTGATTCTCAGCTAATCATCAAGCAAGTCAAGGGAGAGTGTAGTTGCAACGACCCACAGCTTGCAGCTTATCTCCTCCTAGTACAGAAGTTGGAGAAGGACTTCTTATCCTTGGACTTGTGCCATGTTCCCCGTGCAAATAACACAATAGCCGACGACCTGTCAACGAAGACTTCCACTTGGGCCCGGTGCCCGAGGGGGTCTTTGAAAGGAAGTTGCTGCGACCTACCGCCTGGTCGGCCGAACCAAGTGAAGGGGGCGGGACCAGCACCTCGAAGCTGGCGGCCCCGGCGGTCATATTACCATGGCGCCCGCCAAGGATCGTAAGCGTCACCGGGGGCTCCGTGCGACTCAGCGCTCAAGATCCAAGTGCTCAAGTAGGTCCCGCTGCATGGATCACGGAGATCCGAGACTACTTGAAAGACAATTTCCTTCCCGATGAACGTGTATCCGCTGAACGGATTGCTGGGTTGACTAAAAGATACACGCTGGTAGAAGGGGACCGCTACCGGCGGGTGCTAATGGCGCCCTATTGCGGTGCATAACCCGGGAGGAGGTCTACGACCTGCTCATAGAGATCCTTGGAGGCGAGTGTGGGAACCATGCAAATTCCCGCACGCTGGTCGGTAAAGCCTTCCGGCATGGCTTTTACTGGCCGACAGCTCTCCAGGATGCCGTCGACCTGGTTAGGAGATGCAAAGCGTGCCAATTCCATGCTAAGCAGATCCACACACCAGCGCAGGCGCTGCAGATGATCCCGCCCTCATGGCCCTTCGCTGTGTGGGGTCTGGACATCCTGGGACCATTCCCCAGATCTGTCGGAGGGTACCGGTACCTCTATGTCACCGTAGAAAAGTTCACCAAGTGGCCGGAGCTACCCCTATAGTAACCATCAACAAGCAGTCAGCAGTCAAGTTCATAAAGTCAATTGTCTGCCGATTCGGGGTCCCGCACAGAATCATCACCGACAACGGGATCCAGTTCACTAGTGCAGTGTTTCAGGACTGCTGTCATGACCTCGACATCCAAGTTTTCTATGCTTCCGTTGCTCACCCAGAGAGCAATGGTCAAATCGAAAGGACCAACGCTAAGATTCTCAGGGAACTCAAAGCACGCACCTACAACAACTTGAAAAACACGGAGCCAATTAGGTAGAAGAGCTTCCGTGCACACTGTGGGATAGCCGGACGTCCCTCAATCGCTCGACAGGGGAAACACCCTTCTTCCTGGTGTATTGGGCGGAGGCCGTCCTCCCCCCGGAAATCACCATGGGCTCATCCCGTGTCCGAGTGTATGACGAAGCCACGTAGGACCAGCTCCGGCTTGAAGATATCGACCTTGTCGATGAGCGAAGGTGGCAAGCAGCTGTCCGAAACGCCTGATACCGTCAAGTGCTCCAGCGTTATCAGCAGTGGTTCGTGCGGAGTAGACAGCTCGAGGTGGGCGACCTGGTGCTGCAGCGAATACTTAATCGAGAAGGGGGGGAACAAACTCTCCCCTAGCTGGGACGGCCCCTTCCGAGTAACACAAGTATGCCATCCCGGGTGCGTGCGCCTAGCCATAGAGGATGGGGTACCTCTACCTAATCCTTGGAACATAGAACACCTCCGTAAGTTCTATGTTTATCACAGTAGTAGGGCTCTGTTTTCTCCAAAAAGGGTGTCATAGTGTCAAGGGACAACACTTAGAACAGCTAAGTCCCGGAAGAGTACTGTCACTCTCAACATCTGGGGCGGGTTGCTGCCTTCTAAACACGGCCTGTTTCCTCCTGTGGAGAAAAGCCTAAAGTGAGAAAATTTTGCCTCGTCCTATGCATTCTCTCTTTACAGTTTGTGATTTCCCAAAACACATCAACTGTAAACAGGCAAAGCCACGTACCCTTGGCCCTAAGGTCAGCCCTAGGGTTACCGTGTGCACCCGAGCTCCGGAGCTGACATGTGTCCTAGGCTCTGACCTGAGCCTCTACGCTAGGGAGAGGTCCGGAGCTGCCACGTGTCCCTTGGCTCCGAGCCACCTCCCCGAAGAGGACAACACCGGGGCTGGCACGTGTCCCGAGCTATGGCCTAAGCCTCCCAGCTGAGGAAAGATCCGGGGCTGACACGTGTCCCCTGACTCGGAGCCACCTCCCCGCCGAGGACAGCTCCAGTGCCGACACGTGCTCTGGGCTCCGGACCGGAACCTTCCCGCTGAGGTGGAGTCCGGAGCTGCCACATGTCCTATAGCACCGGGCGTCCTCCTCGATTGAGGACAGCTCTGGAGCGAACACGTGCCCTGGGCTCCGGACCGGAAGCTCCCTGCTGAGGGGGAACCCAGAGCTGCCACATGTCGCTTGTCACAGAGCCACCACCCAGCTGAGGGAAGCCCTGGAGCACGCACGAGGGTGCGGGCATATCCCCTTTACAGTTTGTGCTCCCTTAGGCATATCAACTGCAAACGTGTAAGTCTTGTAGACAAGGCCCCTAGGTTAACCCTAGGCCTGTCACGTGCACTAGAGCTCCGAAACCGACGCATGCCCTAAGGCTCCAGTCCTAAGCCTCCCAGCTGGGCAGACTTTGGAACTATCACGTGTCCTCAAGCTCCGAGCTGCCTTCCCACTAAGAACAGCCCCATAGCTGGCTCATGCCCTGGACTCCGGGAGGAGCCTTCCCTCAAGGGAAGAAGACTGGAGATGCCATGTGTTTTGCTAGGAAGAGCTGGGGATAAGGGTCTAACCTCCTTCAAATCCTTTCACTGCCGAGGATCTGGAAGGGGTGGTAGCTACACTGCCGGAGCACCCTGGGTCCTTATGCTGCTAAGGACCTAGAAGAACAAGCTCGAGGTACTGACAAAGGAGCTACCCACGTTGGCTAAAGTCATCCTGGACCCTTGGCGCTGCTAAGGGTCGGAAGTCTACACCCACGACAAAGAACAATGAGAAACTTGAAACAAAGATGCTTTCATTGATAACGGAGTTCTAGCATATAAAAGGGGATACAAGAAAACAAAGGAACTCAGCAGCTACAAGTCGAGTAGTCTCCTACTCCGTGGCCTGCCTGGTTGTCTCCCGAGCCAATTTCTGTGCAGTGAGGCGGTCACCTGCTATAAGACCGAGGACGGTAGCAACACATGCTGGACCGAGGCAACAAAGACCTACAGTTTCATGTGGGCCAAAATGCCACCTATAGCGGATTTTGTTGTCCACAACAGTACCAGGAGGAAGGCCAGATCACTCTGGACTTAGCCTTCCTCCGGTACGGGCAGTAAGTCCTCCTTCGGCGAGGCGCCTAGAGGACATGTCCCACACGACACTGGCGCTGGGACTCACTGCGAGTCGAGGACCCTATCCCCGACGACCTCCCCTGCCACTAGCGCACCGTCAGGATGGCATGTGCTTCTATCTAAGACCGTCAAGGGGAGGGATGTACCAGAGAACCTCACCGAAGGCCGCACTCATCCGGACATCTCGCAAAAATGGACAAAGTTGTGATCAGTGTGAGGGTGTCTGGAGGGCGAGAGTGCTGGGAAGCAGAGACTTCCAGCGCACAAGAGGAGAGCAAAGGCCACATGGTGAGTGAGGGTGCCATCCAGCATCGGAAGGCCTCCTTTTATACTCAGCCATGACCTCTGGCAGAGCAATAGGCATGGCGATTGGGCTTCACCTCTGCACGTCGCAGGTTAATCATGTCCCCCGACGATGGGTAGGATCCAGATCCACCTGTCAGACATTGGGGGCTGAGGGGATAACCTTTCGGGAACGTCTGGCGGTTCCCGAGGAAAGCAGTGCGAACAAGTCATTGGTTGCTGCAGTAAGTGACCCGAGGTAGCCCCTCGGGCACGACGCCTAAACACTCACCTCCCCCTTTCAATGGGTAGGACCCAGGTCCATCAGTCAGACACTAGGGGCTAGGTGAGTAACATCTTGGGAACGTCCGGCGGTCCCCGAGAAAAGAGGCATGGTGGAGTCATAGCGACCAACCAAGTTGGTTGTCGTAGTAAGTGCACCGGGGCAACCCCTCGAGCACGTCGCCTTAGCATTCACCCCTACCAATTACAGGTAGAACCCGGGTCCACTGGTTAGGCACTGGCGGGACAGGCCAGTAAAACCTCGGGAAAGTCTGGCGGTTCCCGAGGGAAGCTGCACGGTATTCCTGCGTCTCATTGGCTGTTGCAGTAATTACCCCGAGGCAACCCCTCGAGTGTATCGTCGTGACCTGTAAAATCAGGTGTGAATGCGACGGCGCACATCTGCTTTGATTGAAAGCGCCCACTACGCCAAGGTCGTGCAGCCTTTTCGTCTCCTAGGTGCAACCACTCATCCACGACGCAAAAATCTCGCCACCACTTCGGTTTCTAAAAGTGCATCTAGGCATTCCCTTGTGGATTTTGGACAATTGATGACAAATGAATTGAGATCCTAATGAACTTGTTGAGATGCATATTAACTCGTGCAAGGTACCATTGGTGCACTCAAAAAGGTGAAAAATGAAGTGATGAAGAAAAAGGAAAAGGACAGATCCATGAACCAAGCGCAATGTAGACATACTTGTATAGATATGTGTGAGAGACACATCCCAAGAGCTCAAAATCTTTGCGTAGGAGTAAGAGATTAAAACATATCCTAATCACTTACAACACGGTGCACCGGATTAGTCTGCTCAGAAACCGGACTAGTCCGTTCAACTCTCAATTGCCACATAACACCTTGCACCGGACTAGTCCGCTCAGAAACTGGACTAGTCCGTTCAACTCTCTGGAACTGGCACTCACCTTGCACCGGACTAGTCCGCTCAGAAACCGGACTAGTCCGTTTAACTCTCTAGAACTGATATTCACCTTGCACTATACTAGTCCGCTCTTTGACCGGACGAGTCCGTTCAACTTTCTGTAAACACTTTAAATTAGGGTTTCCACTGTGCCGCATGTAACACGAAAATTGTACACGGCATACCGGACTAGTCCGGTGAACAGAGCGGACTAGTCCAGCCGCTAGGGTTTTTGGAAATTTAGATAGATAGAGGTGCATGACCACACATTTATAACTCTCGATCCCTAGCGCCGGCGCACGCCCCAAGAGCACAAAAATTACCTCTATCCACTCATTCTAAGCCTAGAAAGATTAAGTCTTTGAGGATTAGAGATTGGATCAAGGAGAGAGTCGTTCTTCTCGACATTGATCTCTTGGTTTGTATTCTCTCATACAATTGCTGATCGTTGTTCTTTGTTTGTGTATGGGAGGAAGAGTTACTCTATTTAATTTTGTGGGAGCACTCAGATTGTGAGAACGTCCCACGTACAATTGTTTACCCCTATGTGTGGATAGTGGATTTGAATCGGCCTTTGTGATGATTCAACGAGGGAAGGGTTGGTGAAGACCCGGTCCTTGGTGGACTCCTCAACGGGGACGTAGATTCCTGGGTGGAATCAAACCTCGGGATAAAACTTTGTTTCGTGTCTTCTTGATCTTCCTTCAATTGTCAATTAGGGGTGCTAGTTATCATTTGATTTACATCCACACCTAGTGTTAAAACTGATAGTTACTGTGTATTACTTCATTACACTTGAATAGTCATTTATTTTCCGCTGCACAAATACTTGAAGTAGGAACAAGTCTAACTTTGATCTTTTAATTACGATCATACGATCATACCGGACTAGTCCGCACTATACCGTACTAGTCCGGTCCACCTGGAATTGATCCGTTCGCTAAGTGTTTCAGGAAACCACTTAAAAAATTCAAAGAGCCTATTCACCCCCCTCTAGGCTACATTCAATTGGTATCAAAGACAAACTCTTCAAAAGAGAATCACCGCTCGAAGAGACGATGTCAGAAATCAGGGGTGAATTCAAGGGCTTCAGTCATGAAAATGGTGGTGACGAAGGGAATCAAAAGTTGGAGAAGCTCCTCAATGCCATTCGGGACTGCGAGGATGATGATGACAAAATGCTCCGACTAAAGGCGCTTATGCGGAAGAAGGCACTCTCCCCCAACGGGAAGAAAATCAAAGACAAAAAGCAAAAAGGGGGTAGTCACAAAGACTACTCCCGATATCCTTTTAACTATGAGCGTTTAAATTCAAATAATCATTATTTGTCAGTTCCATTAGGCAAACCACCTTACTTTGATGGAACTGATTATACAATGTGGAAACAAAACATGAAAATGCACCTTATATCTCTTAACCCAAGTCTTTGGCATATAGTGTCTACAGGTTGAGATATACCTGATGACGATCAAGAGCTAACCCTGGATCAAGAACAAGCTATTCATCGGAACGCTCAAGTCGCAGCAGTAATCACCTCATCATTGAGCCGAGACGAGTTCACCAAGGTTGATGGACCCAAAATTGCTAAAGAAATATGGGACACACTCAAAACCGCACATGAAGGTGATCGTCATGTGCGTGAAGCCAAGATCAAAATGATAGAAGATGGATTGGGAAGGTTTGCCATCGAAGAAGGAGAATCACCTCAAGAGATGTACAATAGACTGAAATCTCTCATCAATAAGGTCCGAGCCTATGGTAGCAAGAAGTGGACGGATCATGAGGTGGTCAAGTTAATTCTTAGAGCATTCATGCCTCAAAACTTGACACTCTGCTCCATGATCAGAGAAAAGGCCCGGGTTTCACAAAATGACCCCGGACGAGATTCTTGGCAAGATCATCAATTTTGAAATGATGGAGAAGGAAGCCAAGCATGTCAAGGAGCTTGCTGACCTTACCTTGGCAAAGAAGAGAGGAGTTGCACTAAAGGCAACATGCAAGCCAGCATCAAAAGAATCTCTAGAAGCTCTTGAGGACGATGATGGTGATGATGAAAGCACCGATATCGATGATGAAGACTTGATCCTGTTCATCAAAAACTTCAAGAAAATGATGAAAAGTAGAAAGGGTGGCAACTCAAATGAACGAACATACAAGGACAAACAAAGATCCAAGACGAGGCGCGCATGCTACAATTGTGGAGAATATGATAATTTCATGGTGGATTGTCCACATGAAGACAATAAGAGGAAGAGTAAAGACAACAAGCCCCAACAAAAGAAAATGCTCAAGAAAAAGAAGCAATATGGCCAAGCACATATAGGGAAGGAATGGAACTCCAATGATGAGTCATCATCTGAAGAAGAGGGGGAGATGGCCACTATAGCTATCAAAAAGCCTACCATGAAGTCCACTCTCTTCCCAACCATGGGAGCATGGAAGGACACCAACCACACATTCCTAATGGCCAAGGAAAGAAAAAGAAGGGTTAAAACCAAATCTTCCTCCTTGCATTCTTTTACTAGTGATATTGATAATTCTAGTGATGATGAAGACATGCTTAGAGGTTTAGATAAAAATGCTATAACCAAAATGAAAATTCTAATGGATGAGATTGTTGATAAGGAGGAGCTAGTCAATCGACAAGAAAATACGATCATTCTCCAAAAGGAGAAATATCTTGAGATTGAAGGGCTTCTTGAAATTGAAAAGGAGCAAAGAAAATCACTTGAGCTTGAATTAGCTTCAAGAAAGGAGACTTGTTTGAAGCTAAAAGACTCAAACATTGCACTCAAGGATGAACTTGTTAACTTAACCCACGTTAACAAGATTCTTGAGGCGCAAGTTGAGTCACTCAAGCAAAGTGGTTCTTCATCCTATTTAAGCTCACCTTCTCAACATGTTGAATTCAAAACTTTCTTAACTTGTACATTTGCTAAAAATAACACCAACTTAAAAGAAAAATCAAACGTGACGAAAAACAAGCATCCCTCTAAAAGTGGCATGTTTGACAAGGAGAAGGTCAAGTATGCACGTAGTGCACACTTGGTCACAAGACCTCCTAATGTCAAACATGGCATTGGGTATTCTTATGGTGAAAGGCAAAACGCTAGAAGCCACAAGGATGACAAGAAGAGCATCGTCTTTGTCAAGGGAAATTCCTCCCAAGTTGAAAAACTTAATAATGTTGATAAAATGAACATTGAAAACTCATATGAACAACAAATATTGTTTAGAAACTTTGATGCTTCATATGTACTTATGAAAAACAGTTTTGGAAAAGTTCATGCCAAATATGTTGGGCCAAGCCATGAGAACACCAAGTCTCGTGTGTGGATGCCCAAGTCACTTGTCACTAACCTCAAAGGACCCCAAGCAAGCTTGGTTACCTAAGACCAAAGCATAGTTTTTTTCTTGTAGGCATATGCATCCGGTGGAGCAAAATGGGTGCTAGATAGTGGATGCACCAATCATATGACCAGAGAAAGAAAAATGTTTGTAGAGTACGTACAAAATGAAGACTCAAGTGAAGGCATCTGTTTTGGTGATAATAGTCAAGGAAAGGTGCTAGGTACCGGTAAAATAGCTATTTCATCACAACATACACTTTCTGATGCTTTACATGTTGATTCCTTAGACTATAACCTCTTGTCCATATCTCAACTATGTGACAAAGGTTATAATTGTTTGTTCACTGATGAGGGTGTGACCGTCTCTAGAAGGAGTGATAACTCAATTGCTTTTGAGGGTGTGTTAAAGGGAAAACTTTATATAGTTGATTTCAACAAAGATAAAGCCGAACTTGACACATGCTTGATTGCAAAGACCAACATGGGTTGACTGTGGCATAGACGGCTAGCGCATGTTGGTACGAGGAATCTACAAAAACTTCTAAAAGGCGATCACATACAAGGTTTGAAGGATGTTGTTTTTGAGAAAAATGGGCCTTGTAGCTCGTGCCAAGCCGGGAAGCAAGTAGGAGCACCCCATCCAGTGAAGAATGTCATGACTACAACAAGACCACTCGAGCTCCTCCACATGGACCTATTTGGTCCAATTGCTTATATAAGCATCAGCGGTAATAAATATGGTTTAGTTATTGTCGATAATTTTTCACGCTTCACGTGGGTCTTCTTTTTGCATGATAAGTCAGAAACTCAAGGAACACTCAAGAAGTTTCTCAGGCGAGCTCAAAATGAATTCTCATTGACAATCAAGAACATAAGAAGTGACAATGGAAAAGAATTCAAGAACACACAAGTCGATGAATATCTAGATGAAGAAGGAATAAAGCATGAACTTTCGGCACCCTACTCCCCACAACAAAATGGGGTAGCCAAAAGGAAGAACCTAACGCTCATTGAGATGGCAAGGACAATGCTTGAATAATACAAGACCTCTGACCGTTTTTGGGCTGAAGCTATGAACACTGCTTGTCATGCAACAAACCGACTGTACCTTCATCGCCTACTCAAGAAAACCTCATTTGAACTACTCACCGATAACAAACCAAATATTTCAGACTTCCGAGTTTTTGGTTCAAAATGTTATATTCTAAACAAGAAGCCTAGGACCTCAAAGTTCGCTTCGAAGTACGATGAGGGTTTCCTGCTCGGTTATGATTCAAACTCCTACGCTTATCGTGTATTCAACAAGGTCACCGGACTTGTTGAAGTAGCACGTGACGTAGTGTTTGATGAAACTAATGGCTCCTAAACGGAGCAAGTTGATAAGTGTGTGCTAGATCAAGAAGAAGCCCCATGTCAAGCATTGAGGAGAATGACACTTGGTGATATTCGACCTCAAGAACAACCACAAGAATCAAGTGCTTAAGATAAACCTCAACAGGAGAGCTATGATCAAGGGGGAGCCCATGCACAAAATCAAGATCATGAAGATCAACAAGATGATCAAAGCATTAATGACGGCAACGATCCAGGGGGAGCCAAAGAAGATGATGATTATGAGAACACAACACCACAAGTGCCACATCCAAGAGTACACCAAAGCATACAAAGAGATCACCCCGTCGACAACATAATTGGTGATATACAAAAGGGAGTGACAATTCGATCATGTATAGCTAATTTTTTTGAATACTATTCCTTTGTATCCTCTTTAGAACAATACAAGGTTGAAGATGCACTAAAAGATCCGGACTGGGTGATGGCAATGCAAGAAAAATTGAACAACTTCAAGAGGAACGAAGTATGAGAACTTGTTGAAAGACCAAAGTCCAACATCGTCGGCACTAAATGGGTCTTCCGCAACAAGCAAGATGAACATGGAGTGGTAACAAGAAACAAGGCACGACTTGTGGCTAAAGGTTACTCACAAGTCGAAGCTGTATCAAATGGACGTCAAAAGCGCCTTCCCCAACGTACCTCTCAAGGAGGAGGTATACGTGGAGCAACCCCCTGGGTTTGAAGATCAAGAGTACCCCGACCATGTGTTCAAACTACGTAAGGCTCTCTATGGCCTCAAACAAGCTCCTAGAGCATGGTATGAGTGCCTTAGAGATTTTCTAATTGAAAATGGTTTTAAAATTGGTAAAGCTGATTACACCCTATTTACCAAGCACTTCAATGATGATCTATTTATTTGTCAAATCTATGTTAATGATATCATATTCGGTTCAACTAACAAATCTTTTTGTCAAGAATTTAGTAAAACCATGACAGATAGATTCGAGATGTCCATGATGGGAGAATTGAGATACTTTTTAGGATTCCTTGTGAAATAACTAAAGGAAGGAATGTTCATAAGCCAAACAAAGTACACCCAAGACATTCTTAAGAAATTTGGCATGGACAAAGCGAAGCCCATAAAGACTCCCATGGCAACAAATGGACATTTAGACCTTAATGAAGATGGACCTAACGTGGATCAAAAGGTATACCGTTCCATGATTGGATCTCTACTTTATCTTTGTGCATCTAGGCCTGATATCATGTTGAGTGTTTGTATGTGTGCAAGATTTCAAGCCAATCCTAAGGAATGTCATTTGACAGCCGTAAAGAGAATCTTGCGATATTTAGTCCATACACCCAACCTAGGCCTTTGGTATCCTAAAGGTTCAAATTTCAATCTCATTGGATACTCCGATGCAGATTATGCCGGATGCAAAGTAGATAGAAAAATACCTCCAGGACTTGCCAATTCTTGGGTAGGTCCCTAGTTTTCTGTTCCTCCAAGAAGCAAAACTCCATTGCCTTGTCCACAGCCGAAGCGTTGTATTTGCAGCCGGGAGTTGTTGTGCACAACTCCTTTGGATGCGACAAACTCCAAGGGACTACGGTTACAATATGAACCTTATTCCGCTCCTTTGTGACAATGAGAGTGCGATTAAGATTGCACATAACCCTATTGAGCACTCTAGGACTAAACACATTGATATTCGACATTATTTTTTGAGAGACCATTCAATCAAAGGAGACATAGCCATTTCCCATGTCAAAAACGAGAAACAACTAGCCGATATCTTCACCAAGCCACTTGATGAAAATACTTTTGTGAGATGAACTAAATATACTTGACTCTCAGAACGTGGCTTGAAACATTGCATACATGCTTGAATCCTCAAAATCTTACTTACTTTGCAAAAAACTATCCCTTATCTCAATTTTCTCTTGAAAACTATTTAAATTAGTGAATCTTGATGAATAATGACCATTGTCTGATTGTTGATTGCTTACTGGACATGTTCATCAAGATTATTTGTGAAAATTATGTCCTAAGATCACTATTAGATAAAATTTCCAATATTTCCCTATTTTCTACTCTTATTTGCCTAGTTGACCCGGACTAGTCCGGTGTCAACACCGGACTAGTCCGCTCCCTCAGACTAGTCCGGATAGATCTGCCATACCGGACTTGTCTGGTCCTCTCACCGGACTAGTCCGTATGTACAGGTTTAGAAGTCTATACACACGCCAACCTCAGCCCTCTTCACCTCACAAAGCACTCTTTTGCTTCTCACTCCTCAAACCCTAGCCCCCAAGGTGATTTTCGACTTTAGCCAATGAAGTTGCACTACAGGATTCGCGTCAAAATACGACGGCTAAAACCGTCGTATATAAAGCAGAAGCCGTCGTATATAGGTTATATACGACGGCAGTTGTTTATATACGAGCGGCCGTCGTATATATTTTGTCGTATATATAGTTATATATGACAACACCGTCGTATATAACCGTATATATACGACGGCCGCTTATATACAACGGCCCGTTTCGTAGACTTGGCTCAGTGGGCCAGGGCCTTTATATACGACGGCTGGGCCCTGGCTGTCGTATATAAGGCCTTATATACGACAGCCGCTGGGCCCTGGCTGTCGTATATAAGAGCTTATATACGACAGCCTGGCCCAGCCATCGTATATAATTTAGGCTTATTTACGACGGCCCTGTATAGCGCCAGTTGTATATAAACTATACAGGCCGTCGTATATAAGCTTTTCCATTTTTTTAAAAAATAGAAAATGGCTAACCTGGCTCGATGGCCAGTTACACATCCAAAGACAACAACAAAACATTTTGATATATAAATTCACAACAAAGTGCAATAGTACACATCGACAATCACAAAGTCTGACATCCACACAAATAAAAACAAAATCACAAATCTATTGATTACTAACCCCTCCACTACCTCCGGGAGCGAAGAAGTCATCCTGCCGCGGCGAACCTGGCGCCCTTAGCTGTGGCGATGGAGTCTGAGCCTCCGTCCCTGATCCCTGCGAAACAAAGTGACATATGTACAAGTTTACAATTGTTTTTCTAGGTTCATCAGGATTCTTAGCGGTTGGGGCTTCCACATAATGTAACATTCTTTTTATACCTGTACTCCAGGAAACTGCTCCTGTGGTGGCGACGGCTCCAGCACGAACGGAGGTGGCTGCCACAACGGTATCTGGATTTGCTGCCCTTGCTGTCGAGCTAGCACCTGCCATTTCAAACATTACAATTTACAAAACTAATTGAAATGCAATGTAATTAAACTATAATTGTATGTTTTTTACTTCCATTGTCGCTTGCATCTGTGCCATATAGGACGCATGGTACGCCATGGCAGCCCTGTTGTTCTCTCGCTCTCTCGCTAAGGCCTCCTCCTGCCGAGCCAAGCTCTCCCGAAGCGCCATGACTTCGAGATCTCTCTCTCGGTGACACGGCGGCTGGAGGAGCCTGCAGCCGAAGACTGCGAGGAGCTGCCTCTCGCAGGTCGTGCCTCCCTAGAGTTGACGACTCCAGAGAATATGGCAAGACTAAAAAAACGAATCAATTCAAGGTAAAATTAAATAATCTTGAATTGAAAACAATGAAAGTAAATGAATTCACCTCCCGTGTGCTTTTCCACCTCCGCTTGCATACGCGGCTTGAGGGTCGATGTTAGGGGAGTTTTCCCAATCGAACCCTTCGCCGTGTATCCTCACAGCCTCTTGCCCAATACCTAGTCTGAAAAACAATGAAATTGTGTAAGTTCAACAACATATATAGTGTCAAATAATTTCAGAGGTCATGAAACTTACCAGGCGCTCCGCTGCGTACTGACTACACTTCTCCGGCTGAGAAGGGTCAGCGTGACCTCTCCTATAGACCACAGTAGCACTCGGTCGCACGCCGGTCTCCTTTTCCTGTGAACATATGTTAGTACGAACAATACCACATTATGAATATAATAAAAACTACCAAGAAACTTACCATCCGTTTAGCCATTCGCACAAAACCTTGGACGCCCATACCGTGCTTCCCTGAGCTCCCTCTGGCATCTCGAGCCTTCTTGGACTCAGCGATGAACTCATCGCTAGCCCAATACTTGCAAAGGGCTCGGTAATCTTCAGTTCGTCCCTGTAACCAAGGGACACTAACCTGCACACATGCGTAGTTCATTAGGTGTTACTTAGCAAAATTAATATGAACAATTTAAAGATTACGCAACCTACCTCTGCGTATTGCTCCTCCGTCAAGTACGTGTCGGAGGCGTCTCTGAACGACCCAACCTCGTAGTCGTGGAGCTTTAAGTAGTCGTTAACTACTTGACTCCGAGCGTTCGAAAGCATTTGCATAACAAGCTTCCGAGCGTTCACTTCGAACACGGAGCGGGCGTGATCCATCTGCTCAGCCGGGTCCTCAAGGCGGTACCTGAGCTGTAGGAAGCCAACACAGTTCGACATATACGCACATTAATATTTGAAGGAACATAAAGAATTGAAACTTCAAATATTTATGAAAGTTACTTACCCAAAAATCTGCCCACACGACTCCCTGTAGGTTGTCGTTCTCCGGGTGAGGAACGCGCGCGTAGTCGTCCCACGACGTAGCTGCACGTCCATCAATCACACCGGGGTAGTGCAGAAGCACTAAGTTCCCGATGCAACCGTTCACCATCCTGTGGTGTTTCTGCCCGTCGTACGAGAGGTCCTCCCAAGAACTAAAAAGTCGTTTGTTAAGTCATTAAGTAAGATCATAGTCTTTGAGAACAAATAGAAATGAATACTTTATTAATGTGTTACCTGTCTCCAACCGGACGAATAATTACCGGCTCTCTAGGAATAGGTGGAGGACCAACAAAGTTACTCCTCGTGCGTCTCCTCCGCTGCGGCACCACGTCTGGTGACCCAGAAGGCTGGTCACCGGACGTGTCCTCAGGCTGGGTGCCCTCGGGCTCGCTGGGCAGACTGCCATGGGGGTGGCTGCCGGAGGGCTGGCTACCAGAGGGCTCGCTGCCCGAGGGCACGCTGCGCTGCGTACCCGTCTCCTGAGGTGCCACTCTGGCCTCAGACTCATAGTCCGAATCAGACTACAATGGTAAAGTAAGTAAGTTAAATTGAAAAAGTGATTTTAATAATTTTGTGCATTGTAGAAAAATTTACCTCTGTACGCTACAAACTGACAACCCTGTCCCGCAACTCTGGACACACACTTAACAGCTGAGTGCGTCTGCTCCCGCTGTAAGTGGAACCGTACAAGTAGTCGTCTCTCTCCTGCGAGGGGAGGAAACCCCTCACACTCGGCGCCTTCTTCCCCTTTGAACCCTTTGAACCCTTGCTTGACGACATCCTAATCAGTTTAAAAAGTAATTACTCCTAATCAGTTTCAAAAGTAATGTAAGCGATAATTAATGTCACTTTCATTTAAAAGAACATTACTCGTAATCAGTTTCAAAATTCATCAACATCATGATCATCAACATCGCGATCTGTCATCTTGAGGTGTTTACGTTTCCGCTTTCGCATTGTAGATGTCTCTACATCTGCAACGTCTCCTACTAAGTTATCGAGTCCTGCACCAGGCTCGACGATAAAAGAGTCTGGCAACTCTTCGTCTTGGTAAACTTCTTCAGTGTCTCCACTATCATGATAACCATCATCTCCAGGAGTATACAAGCGCTCATGAGGATTCACTTTATATACCACCCACCAAGTGCTAAGCTTCTTACATGGATAAGGTAGATAATATACTTGTTCCACTTGATGTGCAAGAACGTATGTATCTAAACCTCGTAAGCGTTCGTTGTGATTCACTTCCACCATGCCAAATTGATTTTCTCGAGTTCCATGATTGTTATCAAACCAATCACAATCAAAGAACACCACTCGAAGTTCTTTATTGCCAGCGAAAGTAAATTCTAGAATTTTGTTAATGATTCCATAGTAATTGGTTTCTTTCCCTAGTGAGTCGATTGCTCTCGTCACAACTCCGCAATTTGATGTTGCTGCGAGAGGATGAAGAGTTTCGAATTGAGTTGTACGGAATCAGAAGTCATTTACGTCATATCGACCATAGCTTCTAACTTTCACTAATCCATAAGATAGTTGTCGTAAATCTTGATGGATGTCTGTGTTCGCTAATGCATAAGCTCGAAACCAGGATAAGAAATTAGGCCCTCCATTAATTCCAGCCCGTCGCATCGTTTCTACTTGCTTTCTCGTTGGTTGATGCTTATGTTTCCAGTTTTCGTTGTGGAACTCACTGTACACACAAAACACATGCCATCGACATTAGCATACATGTATTGGTAAATACAATAATCATCATAAATGTAAGAGAAACACTTACTCGAAATATTTCTCCATGCCATCGATATTAGCATACATGTAGAGTAAAGCAAACAGTAGTTCCCCTCGATTCAAAAATAGAGAGATCACAAACTGGTGGTTCGTCATCTACATTGTATCGCATTGCCGAAGTATTGACATTGTTTTCCTCTGCAAAGTAGAAACTAGAAAAGTAACCTACTTCCTTTAGAGTAAATGCTTTGGCAATGCACCCTTCAACCCTTGCTCTGTTGCCAACCATAGTTTTCAAATATCTCAATGATCTTTCAATATGGTACATCCATCTATATTGCACAGGACCACCAACTTTTGCTTCGAATGGAAGATGTATAAGAAGATGCTGCGTTGGATTGAAGAAACCAGGAGGAAATATTTTTTCCATCTTACATAAAAGTACAGGTATCTCCTTCTCTAACTTCTCCATCATGTCTTTCGTTATTTCTTTGGCACATAACTGTCTATAGAATAATGATAGCTCAGCTAACACCTTCCACACCGCATCATCCAGATATCCCCGAAACATAACAGGTAAGAGTCTTTCCATTATTATATGATAGTCATGACTCTTCAACCCAGTGAGCTTTCCCGTTTTAACATTCACGGCTCGTCTCAGACTAGCAGCATAACCATCTGGGAATTTCAAAGTTTTCAACCATTCCATAACTTGTTTCTTTTCATTAGGTCGAAGCACGAAAGAAGCACGTGGCTTACCACCGTTTTCAGAGAGCTCAAGAGTAGGTCGATTACAAATCTCGGCCAAATCCTTTCGAGACTTTAAGTTGTCTTTTGTTTTGTCCATGATATCCATGCACGTGCTTATGATACATTCGGCCATGTTACGCTCCTGATGCATTACATCAATATTATGCATCAGTATCAATGACTTCACATATGGTAGCTCCCAAACTCCACATACATGAGTCCAGTTGTGAACATTTCCGTAACCTACAAAGAATCTAGGGCGAGCTTCATCAGGGACTAGTGAGTCCAACACATCGGATACTTCACACCCGCTTAGGCGTTTAGGTGGTTCCTTAGTGACAACAGTAACTTTTCTGAAGACATTCCTCTGTTGCCTGAATGGGTGGTTTCGAGGAAGCCAACGCCTATGACAATCAAAGTAGCTTATCTTGCCACCGTATGTAAGTCGGAAACACTCTGTGTCAGACGCACATATGGGACACGACAAACGACCATGTGTGCTCCATCCAGAAAACATGCCGTACGTAGGGAAATCATGGACAGACCACAAATAAGCAGCTCGAAGGTTGAATTTCTGCTTCTTGTAATAGTCATACGCTTCAACTCCAATCCACAACGTTTTCAATTCTTCAATCAATGGTTTCAACATCACATTGATACGTGATCCCGGATGATCTGGTCCTGGTATAATGAGGCTAAGAAACATAAACTCGTACTTCATACAAAGAGAAGGTGGTAGGTTGTACGGAATAACAAAGACGGGACAACATGAGTATGGTGTGGCATTTGTACTGAAAGGTGAAAAACCATCCGTCGCTAACCCGATGCGAACATTTCTCGCATCACTAGCAAAAGCAGGGTCAAAAGAGTCCAAAGACTTCCATGCATCACCGTCCGACGGATGAGTCAACACATCTTTGTTCTCACGCACACCTTCTTTGTGCCATCTCATGTGTCTGGTAGATCTTTTAGAAAGAAACAACCGCTTCAACCGAGGTGTCACAGGCAAGTAACGCAATTGCTTATGTGCAACTTCTGTCATTACTTTATCACCATCGTCATTGACAACTTCGACAAACCTCAATTTTCCACACTTTAAACAATTCTTCTCTTTGTCATGCTCTTTCCAAAATAGCATGCAGTTATCTGGACACACATCAATTTTTTCATATTTCATACCCAGTCCAGATAGTAATTTCTTTGAGTGATACATATCTTTGGGCAGTTTATGAGGTTGTGGAAGAGCATCGTTGATAAGTTTCATCATATCATTATAGCAATTATTAGAGAAGAAATACTTAGATTTGATTGCCATAAATCTGGTCATGAAAGTAAGAAGAGTCATTTCAGTATGATCATGCAACACCTCTTCAGAAGCTTTCAAGAGATTAAAGAATGCGTCTGCCTCATTTGTGGGCGGATCCTCTGTTTGTATATCTTGTAACATCTCATCGATCCTGTCAACACCCGGACAATCATCATCATCTTCCACTACATGAACGGCATAAGGAGCAGACTCACCGTGGAAACTCTAGACCTCATAATATGGCATGTAACCGTTTTTGCACAAGTGTAATGACAATGTCGTTTTGTCCAAAAACTTAGTATTCCGGCATTTCGCACATGGACAACGAACTTTATCGGTCGTAGACAACGAGAACACTCGATCAATAAAGTCGTCTGTCCCGGCATACCACTCATCTGAGTGACCAGTTGCCTTGTTCCAACCGGTATACGTCCAACTACGGTCTTCACTCATGTTTAACTCTGCAGTTTTAAGTCAAAGAATTTATAGTTAGTTTATTATTTATTTATATCACAGACCTATATCTATTGGAAAGGATAGGTCCTAAACTCACCCAAGAGTGACCGAGACGAACATGCTTATAACAAGACACGAGGTCTAGATTCAGACGAAATTTCGGCAGCATAACCCCGCTGTTCTCCAACTGCACGTCCAAAAATGGAGCAGCAGAGAACATTAGGGTTACGCTGTCGAAACTACGTCCAAATCTAAACCCCACGTCTCATTATAAGTACGCCCTCTCGGTCACTCCTAGGCTGTCCAAAATGGGACAATTCCAAACCTACACGCCTCACATGCGTAACACGTATGAGACGGGCTGGTTCGAAACGGGTGACGCATATTGTAAAGGTTTACGTCAATCTTTCATTTTTGAGTGATTTCAAAGAGAGAGAGGAAAGAACAATAGAGAGAAGGAAAGAACCATAGTTGTTAAGGCATCGCTTAAGCGTCGCTTAAGCGGTAAGGCGCTTGGGGATCGTAAGGCGGCCCATCACCTTAGATCCCGGCGTAAGGCAGGTGAATTCGGCGGCGGCGCTTGCACACAAGGGAGGCGGCGGTGGCGCCCGCGCACAGGATCTTGCGTTCGTATGAGGTTGAGCGCCGGCAGATCCGCGGCAGCTGGTCAATGGAGGCCGATGAGTGCCGGCAGATCGACAGTCCCGCGGCGGAGGAGGCCGAGCGCCGAAGGATTGGCAGTTCCACCGCAGAGTGTCGGAGGCTGAGCGCTGGCTAAGCCGCGGGGGGGTGGGGGGGGGGGAGGGGGTGGGGGGTAGGGCGAGGCGGCCTAGGTTGTTCACATCGTGCTTTTGTAGACGTATAGGTTACCACTAAATGGGTCGTATCAGGCCCTAAGCCCATTTTGTACATATAGTACTTTTAAACACTCAAACAATCGAAACAATAATCAATTAAACTATTAACTCATATGCATTAATCATCTATGCAATTAACAACCCATCTAAACAAACATAATTACCGTACTTAACAAGCTTATCAATTCTAGGCA
Source organism: Neostapfia colusana (assembly GCA_030760725.1). NCBI lineage: Eukaryota > Viridiplantae > Streptophyta > Magnoliopsida > Poales > Poaceae > Neostapfia > Neostapfia colusana. Next base: position 41,579,623 of record JASWHV010000001.1, on the reverse strand, counting down.
ATTAAAAAAACACCTAGCTAGCAATTCAAATAAACCTGGGCAATAATTAAACCTAAGCATATCAATTCATCTAAATCTAAGAAATTATCCACTACACAATAAAAAACAAACAAGCATAATATAAACAATTGGTAATTAAAAAACCAAACTTTCTAGATGGGGAGGGAGGCGGGCGACTTACCTCACGGTGGAGGCGGCGCGGCACGGTGCGGCTGACGGCGTGTGGAGGCGGACCGGCACGGTGCGGCAGCGCACAGCGCGGGGTGGAGGCTGGGGCGGGGACCTCCGGGGCGGCGGCGGCGGCTGTCGGGCGGGTGGCGGCCGGGGCGCCGGCTGGCGGGCTGGGGGCGGCCGTGGCGGCGGCCAGGGCGGCGGGCGGGCGGGGGGGCGGCGGGCGGGCAGCGGGTGGCCGCCGGGGCGTCGGCTGGCAGGCGGGGGCGGCCGGGTCGGCGGCTGGCGGGCGGCAGCCGGGTGGCAGGCCGGGGCGCCGGCTTGCGGGGGCGGCCGGGGGGGCGGCCGGGGCGGCCGCTGGCGGCGGCGGGCGGGCGGCGGCGGGCGGCGGCCGAGGCGCTTAGGGCTGCTCGGGCTCGGGTCGGCGCGGGCGTGAATGCCCGCGCCGACCCGAGCCCCCACGGGTATATAAGCCTTATTTACGACGGCCACACCATGGGCCGTCGTAAATAATACTTATTTACGACAGCCACGGCGTGGCTGTCGTATATAACTGCTATATGCGACAGCCTAGGGTTGGCTGTCGTATATAACACTTATATACGACAGCCACGTACTAAACGACGGCTGTACTGTCGTTTATAAACTTATATACGACAACCTCTGCTGACCGTCGTATGTAAGTTTATATACGACAGCTAGCCGTCGTATGTTATACTTGCTGTCGTATGTTGCCTCGTTTCCTGTAGTGTTGACGTCCTCTCCACGGGAAAGCTTCTCCTCGACGCGTGGCTCCTCTCCTCCGGACTCATCCGGATCAGACTCCACGCTTCGACTCAAATCCTCACTTTTTCGGTAAAATTCCTCTCAAATCAAGTTCTCATCTTTCCTATACTTTTGCTCAATTTTCCTGATTCCTAGGGCATACACTACCTTTCTAGATGCATTCCTAGTGTATCTCTCCATATTTTGCATCAATTTGTGGTAGATCTATTGAAAATACAAAGTTAGGGTTCTTCAGCAGGTCCGTACTAGTTCGGTCTCTGGTGCGGACAAGTCCAGTATTGCGGACAAGTCCGCATTCTGAAAGTGGACAAGTCCGGTTACCTGTCAATTGAACCTCTAACTTCTTATTTCCACATAATATACAATCCATCTCGTCAATCAATCCTTGATTTTCCTGTCAGGAACCATGTCGTCACACTCTGAGGCCATGAAAAAGAAACATGACAACGTTGCTCAACCCTCTTCTCCTGACGATTCTCTTCCTAAAAGGAGGAGAGTGGTTGGTAAGATGACACAGAGCAAAGACATTGTTGGAAGCTTTGCGGCTCCTAGAAGAAATGTTGAGAAGGGCAAAGGACTTGCTAGTGGTCCTATTGGTCCATTGAAGAAAAAGGCCCCCATTCACCGCAACAGGCAGCCATCAAGTGATGACTTTACTGGAAAGGGGAGTGAGCTGGCTGACAACTTCAGAAAAATTCAAGTCTATGGGCAGCCAAAGCAATGTGCAGACCCAAGATTCTGGAGCAACTTCCATGCTGACTACTATGAGCATGTCTACATAAATATGAAGAATCCTGTTGTTGAGAGTCCGTGTGTCAACATTGACTACATGCAATCCAAGGAATGCATGGCCTATCATGAGGTACTAGAGGCATTAGAGAGGCATGGCTTGAAGGACCTTCTATCTTTTCAGTATGACTAGAAAAATGAGGTAATTACCCAATTCTACTCTACTCTCTACTTTGCCCGCGATGATGGGGATGAGATGATTTGGATGACACATGGATCCAGATACAGTGTCACCTATAAGGAATTTGCCAAGATACTTCATCTTAAACACACCCTAGATAATGAGCTTGTCATTCACAACTTGAAGCCTTTGGAGAAGAATGAGCTGGAATTCTTGTATGATACAAGAATGCCATATGTACCTCCCATTACTAAGTACTTGAAGCCATTCTTGCCGTGCTCAACAGGATCTTGAGAAAGACCATAGCTCCAAAGGATGGTGATGCAGGGACAATCCAAGGGACTCTAAGGACATTGATGAAAGTGATAAGCAAGAAGAGGACCTTCAATGTCTTTGAGTACATCTACAATGACATTGTGAACATCTCTATCACTCCAAACAGGTCCTGTGGCTATGCACCTTATGTCATGTACATGATTGAGAAGGTGACAGGACTTGAGTTTGTCAAAGATGTCTCTCACACCGGTCTCAAGCCCCAGAAGCTATAGTCTACACTGTGCCCTCTACTCATGAAGGCTCAAAAGCGTCGGAGCCTACACCTACTCCTGTTCCTCCACCCTCTAGAGAGTCCTCCAGTGGTATGCTCAAAATGCTCTCCTCTATTTTGGCTGTTGTCGCAAAATTGAAGTTAAGCAACACAAGGAGAGTTTGTCCAGAAAGAGACATCAAAGATACATGAAGGCCAACATCAAAGCCATCTCTGAGAATCTAGATATTGAGCCAGTTGGATCACCACAGATTTGTGAAGACTCTGAAGAAAACTTCACTGAGATGGCTCCACTCACTGAACAAGAGTTTAGGTCTTTTAGATTTGCAGGTGTCTCCGCTCCTCCTCCTCAGCATGGTCATGATGACGATGATGAAGATGACGATGAAGATAGGACCGAGAGTGAGGGAGATAGCGGCGATGAGTGATTCCACTCAATTTTTCCCTTTTTGGTGCCATGGTGCCAAAGGGCAGAGATTGAGACTAATATTAATTGCCTTATCTTATTGTAAACATTAAGTACTAGCAATCATGGACATGTATCTTAAGTTTCATGTACTTTTTATTTCAAACTTCGTTGGATGTGTGATGCTTATTCGATATTGATCCGTTGGATGTGTGATGCTTATTCGATATTGATGTGATGACTACCTCTATGTTTGATATGTTCTTATCTTCTTATGACATGTCACATTCCTTTTCACACACTCTTTAGGCACCCCACCGTAAAGGTTGCATATATGTGAGAAGTTCTTGTTACTCATTTGTCATTCTCATATATGCACACTTTATGAAAATCAAATTCTATCATTAATTATGCAATCTCAGTTGGTTGTCATCAATCACCAAAAAGGGGGAGATTGAAAGTGCATCTAGGCATTCCCTTGTGGGTTTTGGACGATTGATGACAAATGAATTGAGATCCTAATAAACTTGTTGAGATGAATGCAGATTAACTCGTGCAAGGTATCATTGGTGCACTCAAAAATGTGAAAAATGAAGTGATGAAGAAAAAGGAAAATGACAGATCCATGAACCAAGCGCAATGTAGACATACTTGTATAGGATGTGTGTGAGAGACACATCCCAAGAGCTCAAAATCTTTGCGTAGGAGTAAGATATTAAAACATATCCTAATCACTCACAACACGGTGCACCAGACTAGTCCGCTCAGAAACCGGACTAGTCCGTTCAACTCTCTGTTGCCTCACAACACCTTGCACCGGACTAGTCTGCTCAGAAACCGGACTAGTCGGTTCAACTCTCTGGAAATGGCACTCACCATGCACCGGACTAGTCTACTCAGAAACCAGACTAGTCAGTTCAGCTCTCTAGAACCGGCATTCACCTTGCACCGGACTAGTCCGCTCTTGGACCGGACTAATCCGTTCAACTTTCTGTAAACACTTTAAATTACGGTTTCCACTGTGCCGCATGTAACACGAAAATTGTACACGGCACACTGGACTAGTCTGGTGAATAGAGCGGACTAGTCCGACCGCTAGGGTTTTTGAAAACTTTATATAAATAGAGGTGTACGGCCACACATTGAAATTGCCTAGAGGGGGGTGAATAGGCTAAAATACCTGAAATGACTTAATTAAATGAGATTAGAACACAAGGGCAGACTAGTCTGGCTTAGGGGCGGACTACTCCGGTCTGCTTGCTGGAAAAACCTAAAAAGGCCCGACTAGTCTGGCTCAGGGGCGGACTAGTCTGCTCAAACTGCTGGAAAGGCCTAAAACTTGATTTTTTATGGGTTTTTCTCCAAATTTTAGTTTAACAAAATATGGATAAAACAACTAGCAATCCTATATGACGTGTGATAGAATATTGAAATGAATTGCAAGATTGTGATGATGTACACTCTAATAGCGAAATAATTAAAACAAACCCTAAGCAATCTTGATGTTCAAAGAAATGTAAATGCAAGAGAGACACTGAGAATTTTTCCCGAGGTTTGATTCCACTCAGGAATCTACGTCCCCGTTGAGGAGTCCACAAAGGACCGGGTCTAACAACCCTTTCCTCACCAAGTCACCACTAAGGCCAACCCGGTTCTTCACTATCTCAAGGGTGAACTTACAAAGTTTTGGGGCTGCTCACAATCCGAGGCTCCCACTTGATCACTTCCACAAAGCTTCACAAATCTTACAAGCCACAGGTCACACCAAGTGCACGAGATCACTCCAAGAGCCTAAACGTGAAGTTCTTCCTTCTCCTCTTCTCACACACCAAAATTCACTCAAGATTTGATTCAAGAGGGTGAGTAGGCAATGGAGAAGGCTTGGAGAGGCTCTAGGAAGGCTGTGGCGGCGCTAGGGTTCCAGAGAGTTGTAAATGAAGTTGGGGCATCTCCTTTTATAGAAGTCCCAAAGCCAACCGTTTCCACCTACCAAAAGTCTGGACTAGTCTGCTTCGCAAAGGACTAGTCCGATCTCACACAGGAACACTTTGTCCGGGTGAGAACAGACAAGTCTGGAGGACCCGGACTAGTCCAGCCACTCAGGCGGACAAGTTCGGTCCACCAACACCTAGCCGTGGGAGCTCTCATCTCACAACCATTCGGACTAGTCCGCCTCAGAACGGACTAGACCAAACTCACACAGGGACTCTTTGTCCGGGTGAAAACGGACTAGTCTGGCTAGCCCGAACTAGTCCGGTCACTGAGGCGGACAAGTCCGGTCTACCAGGACTTAGTCCCAAAACACTCTCACCAAGAGAGAAACGGACTAGTGTGTCCCCAAACGGACAAGTCCAAACTCAGTCAGGAGCTCTTAGTCCGCCCCAAAACGGACTAAGCCATAGGACTTCTGGACTAGTCCAGCCTCTGGCTCAGACAAGTCCGGCCTGCCCAAGTTTACCTTTCTTGCACTATCCACTAAGGACTTGACACTTATAACGCTTTGAGCTCTGTTTTATGATCTCAATGCACTTGACACACACACTCTCACTTTTACACGGCTAGCCTACTAAAGACTCAAGTGAAACCCTAATTTGTACTCTTCGAGTCTTCGACGCCGTTCTTCATCCTTTTCCTTTTTAAGAGCTTAGGTGTCCGCCTTAGAAATATCCTGTGCTTATGATCATCTCAGCTCATTAGTCTCTCAATTGTCATCATCAATCATCCAAAACCCATGGGGATACCTAGATGCACTTACAATCTCCCCCTTTTTGGTGATTGATGACAACACATTAAGTTTCAACATAAGAGGTAAAAATTTGATTTTCATAACAAGTGTATGTATGTAAAACTCCCCTGGATGTATGCAAGAGTAAAAGAGGGGAAGTGACATACATCCACATGTTATGGTGGGGTGCCTACGTGTTGTGCTAAAAAATGTGATAAGATAATAACCATAGCAAGGAGCAACAATGATAAAATATAAGCCATAAAATCCAACATGTAGTCTTACATAAAAGAGACATAATGCATAAAACATAGAGATAAAAAATAAAGATAGTCATGTCCAAAGATCTATTACAGGACTAGGAGATGATAAAAAAGACATCCTCTTCCCATCTCCCCCCCTTTGGCATCGAGGCACCAAAAAGGAAAAGAGGGAAGAAGATACGCCTAAGTCTACTCATCATCTTCTTCGTCTTCTTCCTCATCGCCATTTTCATCACTCTCCATGGCCTTCGTATCCTCTTCCTCATCATCGGCGGCAGTGGATGGAGGCATGGTCTTGGAGGAGCTTCCATCTTCCCTGAACTGGGCGAGCTCATCAGCGGTGAACTCTGGATATGGAGTGTGTTCCCCATCACTCTCCTCGGGAGGAGACATGGGTACCTCAAGCTTGTCACACACAGCCTTGAGGTACTTCTCCTGACGCCTCTCCATGCGTCGAGTCCGGACCTCCACACGCTAACAAGAGGCGAAGAGTGCGTTGAAGCACTTGAAGAATCCGCTCATGGATTGCGGATGAGGAGATGATGGGGGAGCCGTTGATCTAGGAGGGGCCGATGAGCTGGAAGGAGGTTGAGCATTTTTCCTTCTTGAGGATTCTGGCACAATAGGGGGTAACTGAGGATGAAGAGGTCGATGAGTGACATGCTTGACAAAGACAATCCCCGACACCTTCTCAATTAAGCACATGATGTACGGTGCATATCCACATGAGCGGTTGGGAGTGTGAGAGATGTTGAATATGTCATCATAGATGTGCTCAACAAGGTTGAACTTCTCTTCACCATCTATCAGGAGGAGGAGATGCCTTAAGTTTCCTTGAATCACCCCTGCATCTCCATCTTTAGGGGCTATAGTTCTCCTCAAAATCTGATTGATGATGCTATAGAATGGCTTGATATTCCTAGCAAGCCCGGCCTCATAGGGAACATAACTAGGATACATGTAATCAAGCTGATCCCTGTCCACTGCCTTGAGGTTGGAAATGATAATCTCATGGTCCAAGTGCTCTTCAAGGCCAAGTATCTGAGCAAACCTCTCATAGGTGACTGAGTACTACTCTCCATGAGTCATCCAGGTGATTTTCCGGTCACCGTAGGTGGAGAAGTACACAGTGGTGTAAAACTGCACAATCACCTCAATGTTCCAGTCATACTTGAAGCCCATGATTTTCTTGATTCCATGGCGCTCTGCGGCTTCAATCACGGCATCAAAGGCTTTGTGCTTCCTTTTGGCCATGTAGTCCCAATCTACCCATTGAGCTTGAGCGACTGGGATCTTCATATTTAGGTACACTAAGCGGTAGTAGTCGCAGTGGAAGTCTGTGATGCCCGGTCCCGTGAAAACGGAACCCAACTGATGCATATGTGTGCCCAGGATGTTCATCACACATACACATGTAATCCACAAACTGAATTCAGAATATAACGTCCGAAAATTCTTGAACTACCGGAATGCTTTCCAATGTTGCTCCTTCGACGTGGTTCAACGTTGCCTTCTCGGTTGTCGATTGGGCTGACTCGAACTCAATATGAGTTCCGTGCTTGTTTGTCAACTGCACGCTCCTCTCAGCATATTGGATTACTCTGTTGTGCTTGCTTAACCAATCCATTCCGAGTATTATGTCAATCCCAATCACGACGTCCTCAGCCTGTTGCGCTTCCTTAGTGGAGACATGATTCACGTTGCCCCGAGCGTAGTTCTTCTGCCCACGGTTGCCTTGATTAGCTCCCCCGTTCGGCCGTGGGTTCTGCTTGGGTGCGTTGCTCGGCTGTCCAAGGCCTTTCCTCGGGCACTGACTTGCAAAGTGTCCCGTCTCTCCGCATGAAAAGCTTGCCTTGTTGCCCAAGACAGCAGGAACGTTGGGGCGAGGGTGGTTTTGAGCATAAGCACCCATGTTGGGTCGGGGCGCAGGAGGCAAAGGCACACGAGGTGCTTGCATAGCAGGACGTTGCTGTGGTGGTTGATTAGGGAGAAAAGTAGGAGTGGACGAGCCATACTGCGGTGCAGCTAGGGGCATGAAACGGGGACGCACATTGCTCCCTTGTGGCTAGTATGGCATCTTTCTCTTGCCCTCTTGCTCGATCTCACGGATCTTGCTCTCAACCACTATAGCTTTGTCAACTAGCTTCTGGAAGTTTGCATAGTCATTGTTGAGCAGCTGAACTTGGATCTCATTGTTCAACCCTCTCATGAACAAGTATTGCTTCCTTTGATCCAAGTTGACATCTTCCGGGGCATACCTTGACAGCTGCGTGAACTTGATGAGGTACTCATTCACGCTCTTCTTGCCTTGGCGGAGACCTTCAAACTCTTGCCTTTTAAGCATCATGACTCCAGCAGGGACGTAATGAGAGCGGAAACTCTCCTTGAACTCAGTCCAAGTGATAGTCTCCTGGTTGACATGAGCATTGCAAAGAGCATCCCACCAGTCAGCGGCTGCTCCCATAAGTTGGTGCAATGCGAAGAGAACTTTCTCCCGATCATTGCACTGAATAATGGCAAGCTTCTTTTCCATGGATTTCAATCAGTCATCAGCCTCCACGGGGTCATTAGCTTGTGCAAAAGTAGGCGGTCGGGTCCTCATAAACTCTCCCAGTCTGTTGTGAGCCGGTGGTGTGGTGATAGGGGTGCAGGAATGGGATTAGAATGGTTGTTGTTGGCTTGCAGATGACCCAAAGTTCGTATCATGGTTTGCATGAGCTGGTTCTGCATAGCCATCAATCGTTCAAGGTTGTTTCCACCAGCCCCAGGGTCAGCATTCTCAGGAACCTCAACGTAGTCATCCTCTTGTGGTTCATGGTTGCCACGAACGTTCCTCCTTTGATGGCCGGCATTTTCTCTCACCATCTGTGAGAGAGAGTTGGGTAGAATAGATGTTAGAAGTTTAGATTGATCCCCCCAACTATATGCATCAAGGTGGATGGACTAAATATATTAGCCTATATGAGGATGTGAACAAGTGCCGAAGCATCTCACATCTCTCTACTATGTGTGGATATGGACAACGCTGAAGCATCCCACAACTCACACTAAGCACTCAAACACAAGCAATCATCACAAAAGTTCAACACACCACTCCTATTCAAGCTTCTATGGTTAAACGTTCCTATGTGTTTTAGGGTGTCCGTTCTACCTAGGCTTGCATCCTACGGTCAAGGTTCTTCTGATGCCAATCTATGCATTCTACCTAGGCTTGCGTCCTACTGTCAACGTGGCTCTAATGCCACTCTGTGACTAGGCCTGCATCCTACGGTCAACGTGGCTCTAATACCAATCTGTGACGCCCGGTCCCGTGAAAACGGAACCCAGCTGATGCATATGTGTGCCCAGGATGTTCATCACACATACACATGTAATCCACAAACTGAATTCAGAATATAACCACGAATAATAAGGTTTTAGTACTTTATTACATCAATCTCTAACTTATTCTTGCAGCGGAAGTCTTATTCTAGCAGTGGAAGTCTCTAAACAATAGCGGAAGCAAACTAAGCACGGTAGCAGCTCCATCTTCAACTCCATCCCCACAAGCAAGTTGAGGGTAGATCGCACGCCTAATACTCCACTTGGTCTTCGAAGTACTCTTCCCTGTTGCTGATGTTTGTATGATAATGCAAGGGTGAGTACATGTTGTAATCAGCAAGTGCGGAAAAAGTATGACATGTAGCTTATAGCAAGGTAGGAATAAAAAGGCTCATTGCAGTAAAGCAAATTTTGTTTCACAAACACAAATAAAACAACAACCATCTTTAAGTGAATTTAATCCCAACATATACCAATTAAAACATCAACATACCTCCTTCATAATTTACCGCTCATCATGTCTCAACCAGCTATTAATCTTTCTCAACTTTCATCTCATGCTCATGGTATCTATAACCATCTCATATTCATAATATCCATAACCATCTCACATTCATAACTCCGAAACCATCTCATGTTCAAGTCTCAACAGTCCCGAAATCAATACCAAAGACCAAACCATAACCAAACCAATGACTGACATGACCCCACGGTCTTGTCGAGCCAGGATCACGCTGAGGGGTGCTGCGTTGCACAGCACCGGATAACACACATCAAAGGTACAAAGCGGAAGCGAAATTTTATTACATAAACAAGTTTATGAACATGTTTACATCAAAATAAGTCCAGTCTACACTCACGGGCGTAGACTACGCATCAAGTCCACGTGCAGCCCTTGAACGTGTCCTTGCTAGCACACATGCACACTAACTCTGCGGCGTGCACGACTCCCACTCGACGGGGTTCCCCTCCTGGGGTTCCGTCTCTTCCTCGGGAGTCCCTTCCTCATAGAACCCTGCAAAAGCTTCAAACACAAGCAGTGAGCACGAAGGCTCAGCAAGTCTGACCCGTCTCACCTAAACATGGAACTTCTACATGAGGGGTAATGGGTTATATGAGGTAAAAATCATTTGCAAAGGACTCACCTAATTAGTGTAACCTTACTTTCAAGTTTTAGCAGCAGTTTGTGGAGAACCTCACGCTAAGGCACATGAGAGAGCCGCAATCAAACAAGAAACGCATTTCTCTCATGTACTTTGCCCAAAGTTGAAATGAACTTTACTTAGCTCTAAACTACAGCAAATCATTAGCAATCAGAGTCCATCTTTCAATCAGCAACATTTTAACATGTAACTAGCCTGTTCTTTCTATGTCACGGTACAGTGAACAAGTAGTACTCACTGACCGCGAGGGACGGCGATTATAATCGATTTACACCTGCAGGGTTACCCGAACAACCCGACACGTACGCCCGTACTCGATGTTGCCTACAACAACCATCACGGACGCCGTACGCGACTACCTTTCACACGTTAGCCAAATGTTGAACCGGTCCAATCGTCCCGAGCAAGAGGTCTCTGCACGCGCATCTCAGTGCCGCCAGCCGATTTACACCTCGAGCTCTCAACCTACCCTCTGAACGACTATGCCTCAACACCCAGCTACCCGAGTTACATCAGTTTCCCGGTTCCCATATAGCCAGTAGGTCTTCGGTACTGTTCTAGCTTGTTCAACAGGCCCGCACACGGCTCGGTCCTCAATCGACACAATCGGAGCTACAGCACACAGGCCCCAAAGTCCTGTTGCCCTTACCCTCCGCTTGGTCTCATTTTCTTACCATGTGTTTCATGTGCTATCACTACCCGAGTCGAGTGCCTCTAGCCTATGCTCGCGAGTAGTTCCAACTACTCGACTTGTACCGAATCCTACACTATCTTAGCATTGCAGTAACTAACGGGGTTTTGCAATCCTAAACCCAACCCATGGTTTTCTTGGCTATGCATTTGGGTTTCCAAACAAGACTCTAATACAAACAATAATAGTATTCAAAGATGTGCTCAAAACAATAAACATTTGTAAAAAGGTTAATGCAAACCGGAGCTTGCCTTGCTACTCTTGGTCGTAGGCTAGCTGTTCCTCCGGAGTAACGAAGTCTAGGACTTCGGGTTCCTCCTCGACCTTAGCGACTACATGATAGAAGCAATGTATGTATCAATTAAAATGCATTTGTATTAAGTTTGAACTTGTGAAGCCTATAAGTCCCACTAGACAGACTCAATGACTGTGAAACTTTTACTGTGGCTTGGCTACAATCTAAATAGAGACTTGGTCAAGTTTTAGTTGCAGCAAATCTCATTTGAGCCCTCCACAATTAATTATGTCCTTGACCCCAATTGAAACTCTTAGGGTGCTCTAAGGATTTTCATGAAACAAACTATGACTTTCTGAAAACTAGATTTTCAGAGGGTTCTAATGGAGTTGGTCTCACTTAATTTGGAAGTTCCTAACTAAAGATATGAGCTAAACAATTTCAGAGAAAATTCTGAAAATGTTTCTGAATATTTTCTATTTTCTTTGGAACAGTTCCATTAATCACACCATTAGGTAGATCAAATGAGCTCAAATGGGTCTGAAATTTTTATTGTAGTTCAGGGATATTTTGGTGAACATCCCAGAAAAATTTCAGGATTTTCCTCCAAAGGATTCTCCAGTTAAAATTCCAAACAGTTTAAAATTTGAGAAATTAATTCTGGATAAATAAGGAATTTCATGAAGTGAAACTTGATTTGATGGAAAGTACTCAGAGAGCTGAATCCAGCAAAATTTGGTTCACTCAATTTGGAGCTTTCTAGCCAAAGTTATGAGGATTTGAAGTTTGGAAGAATTCTGAAAATCGGGAAAAAGTTTAAACTCTGGGGGCCCGTGGGGACACGTGTCGAGCGCGGAGGTGTCCGGCACACCGGAGCTCACAGGGTATTTGCGCGCCAGCACAGCCGATCCCGGGCACACCCGATCCCGATTTAAATTCTCCAGCCGCTGACACGTGGGCCAGCCGGCCTCGTCTTCCTCCCGCCATTCTCTCGCGCCCGCGCCGCCGACCTCGCCGGAGCAGACCCGGAGCTCGCCGGCTCGCCGCTGCCGGACCTCCCATGGGCTGAAACTCGCCGCCAGGGGGTTGTCGACGTCGAGGAACACGTCGGTGGTGTCAGGTCGGGCTGGGGGTGACCGGAAATAGCCCGGAGACGTGTCACGGCCTCGGTTGAGGTTCGGCGCCGTCGACCGTGGGTTCTAACCCGCCAACACCTCGAACAAACGGTCCTACAGCATCAGTGTACCTCTAGGAAGCTCGACAAGGTGTCAAAAGGACACAGGGATAGCGGCAAGTCGGCCGGCACCGTGTGACCGATCGTGCCCACCATGACCGCCCTCGATCGAGCTCGAAATTTGTCACTCCTAAACAGTTTCACGCCACGGATGCAGAAAAGAACTTGATCGCCGGCTAGTCCAGCGTCTATGTGCAAGATTTGATAACCTCCGAAAGATCATAGAGCGAGAATTTAAAGAAACCGTACCGGAAGCTCGGTTTACGGTTGCCGGAGCAAAAACTGGGAATTCTCTGTGGACTCTTCACGGTTTGCTTCCAAACTTGGAGAAGAGCAGCACGGTGGTCGCGCGCTCCTGTTACCTCTCTTGCTGGACCGTGAAAACGCCTGTGGAACGCTATCCACGGGCGCCTGACCTTCAGCTGTGGTTGAGTCGCCGCTGTGGCGATCGCTCTCAGGCAAAGGAGGTCGGAACTCGGGGTTTCTGGTGTTGGGTAGGTGGAGTGCGACCTCAGGTGGCTGTCTAGCAGCTTAGGAACGAAGGAGGAGATGGTTTTGCTGGTTTTCCTGATTGAGCAGAGAGCTGCGGCGAGAAACAATGCCGCTGCTTGGGTTTGCCCGCGAGAAGATAAAGCCGGCCGACTCCTGCTCGGTGGAGGCGGTGCCGGTCGCGTGGGGGCGCGAGCAAGCCGCCCTGGGCGCCAGCGCACGGAAAGGGGAAGCAGCTGGTGGCGCCAGTAGCTGCTTGGTGGCACGGCCGACAGCTGCTCGGTGGAATTCCCCACCGAGGCTGTGACTTTGTGTGCAAGTTTTGCCTCCTTCTCTCTATGACATGTGGGTCCCACCCGGGGTTTTAACCTCTGAAATTTACTCCTAATCACTGTTGTAAACAGTGAGCCCCATAATACCCCTGGTGATTCAAATTATTCACCCATGAGCCATTTGAATTGATTAGAATTCAAATTGGGTTTAGTTTGAATGAATTTCAACACAAGTTCGGTTTTGAATTCAAATAAAGTTTGAATTTGTCTCACTCAGCTCATGTCAAGATCAACTCCAAATGGAGTGAAAATTGGTGTGTGAGCTCACAAAAATGTGCTGAGTAAGAATATGCCTCCCACTTTTAAATTCATGGGATAAAAACAGTTTGAATTTGAATATGGTTTCAAACTGGCATCTTTCTAGCTATACCCAAAATGACCTCAAAAAGGTTTTGATTTTGGGTGAAACTTGGTATGGACATCCTTATCAATGTGTAGGAGTTTTCATATGTCCAGCCCACCTATGATAATGTGGGGAATACCACTTTTGCAATGTGTGAGTTTGTTCTCTAATGAGCATGTTGATGGTGGTTACTTGCTCTTCATTTGTGTTCATCAACTTACTTCAAATGAGGTGTGTGGTGTGGTGATGAACACTTCAAATAGGTGTCAAAAACTTAGGCCCTTACATTCCTCCCCCCTTAAAAGAATCTCGTCCCGAGATTATAAGGTGAAAATGAGAAAGAGGACGGTGGAAAAATTACCGGATATGCGACGTGAAAAAGTCGGGGTAGTTAGCGCGAAGGAATCCTTCGCTCTCCCATGTCGCTTCGTCCATGGAATGATTACTCCATAGAATCTTGTAGAACCACAACGTACGGTTGCGTGTGGTTCGGGCCTTTTTATCAATAATCTGCACCGGTTCCTCCCGATAGGTGAGATCCGGTTGCAGTTCTTCAATATCTTCCAGCTGAACGGTAGTTGATAGCTTGAGACACTTCCTCAGCTGGGAAACGTGAAAGACGTCGTGCACACCGGAAAGTGCTTCTGGTAATTTCAGCCGGTATGCCACTGATCCACATCTTTCGGTAATCTGGAATGGACCGATGAATCGGGGTGCCAACTTTCCTCTCACCACAAATCTGTTTACGCCCTTCATTGGAGACACCCGTAGGTATACGTGATCTCCAAATTTGAATTGTAATGGGCGCTTTCTCCGGTCCGCATACTGTTTCTGACGGGATTGAGCGGCTTTTAGGTTCGCTTGAATCAGTCGAACCTTTTCTTCCGCGTTGTTGACAAGGTCAATCCCGAAGGTAACCCTTTCGCCAGACTCACACCAATTCAATGGTGTGCGGCATTTTCTTCCGTATAGCGCCTCGTAGGGCGCCATCTTGATGCTGGCTTGGTACCCATTGTTGTACGAGAACTCGGCTAACGGCAAGTGATCATCCCAATTCTTGCCGTGGTCGATAGCGCAAGCTCGTAGCATGTCTTCTAAGATCTGATTTACCCGCTCCGTTTGCCCATCCGTCTGTGGATAGTAGGCTGAACTACGGATCAGCATCGTCCCCAAGGCAGCGTGCAGCTGCTCCCAAAAACGGGACACGAATAAAGTGCCCCGATCCGACATGATAGTACGGGGTACGTCGTACAAGCATAGGATCCGTGAGATGTACAGTTCAGCGTACTTCTTGGCGTTGTAGTTGGTGTTGACCGGGATGAAATGGGCAACTTTGGTGAGCCGATCGACGATCACCCACACAGAATCATGTTTCTGCAAGGTGGTGGGTAAACCGACAACGAAGTCCATGCTCACATCCTCCCACTTCCAGGCAGGAATGCCCAGTGGTTGCAGCAGTCCCGGTTTCCGCATGTGGTCTGCCTTCACCCTTCGACATGTATCACACTCGAACACGTATTTTGCAGTCTCTCGCTTCATCTGTGTCCACCAAAACTTGCTTCTGAGTTCTTGATACATCTTGTTGCTGCCAGGGTGAATAGAAAACTTTGATAAATGAGCCTCATCAAAGATTTTGTGCCGTAAGTCCGGGTTATGGGGTACGACGATCCGGTCCTTGAACCATAGGACGCCGTCTCCGTCCTTCCGGAAACATTTCAGCTCCCCACTATCTACACGTCTCCGCAAATGCGACATGCCCTTGTCATGTTTCTGAGCTGTCGCTATCTCTTCGCGGATGGTGGGGATCAAAGCTAGGTTGTAGAGAGCTCCGTGTGGAATCACATGTAGTGGTGGTTCGCTCTCTTCCAATGGTGTGATGGTCAGATTATTGACGTGTGACTTGCGGCTCAGCGCATCTGCCACTACGTTTGCCTTGCCCGGATGATAATGGATCTCTATTTTGTAATCCTTTATCAGTTCTAACCATCTTCGTTGCCTCATGTTCAGCTCCTTCTGAGTGAATATGTACTTGAGGCTTTTGTGGTCGGTATATAAATGTACGAGGTTACCGAGTAGGTAGTGCCTCCACATTTTCAGTGCAAGTACCACGGCAGCGAGCTCCAAGTCGTGAGTTGGATAATTTTGCTCATGGTTTCTAAGCTGCCGTGATACATACGCGACCACTCTTCGGTCTTGCATCAGCACACATCCGAGCCCAATGCCGGATGCATCACAGTACACATCGAACGGTTTTGTTGTGTCTGGCTGCGCCAAAACCGGTGCTGATGTCAGGTGCTTGACTAAAGCCTTGAATGCTGCTTCACACGCTGGACTCCAAACATATTTGGTAGCCTTCTTCAGAAGCTCTGTCATTGGCTTGGCAATCTTCGAGAAGTTCGGAATGAACCTCCGATAATATCCCGCGAGTCCGAGGAAATTCCGTACCTCGTGAACAGTTCTCGGGGATTTCCAATTCAGCACTTGAGTGATCTTGCTCGGGTCTACAGCGATACCCTCCGCTGAGATGATATGCCCGAGAAAAGGCACTTGCGATATCCAAAACTCGCATTTGCTGAATTTCGCGTATAACTTGTGGTCCCGCAGCCGTTGCAAGACTATACGCAGATGTTTCTTGTGATCTTCCTCCGACTTGGAATATACCAGGATGTCGTCGATGAAGACCACGAAAAACTTGTCCAGCTCCGGCATGAATACCGAGTTCATCAAGTACATGAAGTGAGCTGGAGCATTGGTGAGGCCAAAGGACATGACCAGGTACTCATAAAGTCCGTACCTCGTCGAGAAAGCTGTCTTTGGAATGTCCTCAGCCCTTATCTTAATCTGATGGTACCCGGATCTTAAGTCCATTTTGGAAAAGATCTTTGCTTCGACCAACTGATCAAACAACATGTCGATCCGTGGCAACGGGTACTTGTTCTTGATGGTTACGGCATTTAATGGACGATAGTCCACGCAAAGCCGTAACGTCTCATCCTTCTTCTTGACAAATAATGCCGAACAGCCCCATGGCGAGGAGCTCGGCCTAATAAAACCCTTCTCCAGAAGGTCCGTGAGCTGAATCTTCAGTTCAGCCAACTCCTTGGGCGCCATCTTGTACGGCCTTCGGGATATTGGCATGGTTCCCGGTGCAAGTTCAATCTTGAACTCCACCTCTCTATCGGGTGGCATCCCCAGCAAATCGTCCGGGAATACATCAGGGAACTCTCGGACCACTGGAATATCCTCCAATCTGATGGTTGTGGCTTGATAGATACTTGGAAGTTTTATTTCTGGGCTGTCCAGAAATAATGAGTGAGACTCGTGCACTTCTGAGTTCAAGTGCACGACTCGGAGGACGGTGTCTAAAACAGCGCCGTGGCGGGTTAACCACGACATCCCTAAAATGACATCGACCTTTTGTCCCTCTAAGATTATGAGAGACGTAGGGTAGACTCTACCCTCTAAGCACAATGGCGCTTTTGGGACCATCATGTTTGCTGAAATTTTCCCACCCGGTGAACAGATCACATAAGGACTATCAGTGGGTAGTATTTGCAAGCTATACTTATCAATGAAAGCTTGGCTAATGAAGCTATGCGTGGCACCTGAATCAAATAGTACTATAGCAGGATGCTGGTGGAGTTGGAACATACCCGCAAGGATTGGCTCGCCCTCCGGCACGTCCTCTATGGCAAGCTGGTGGACGGTGCCGGGCCTAGGGTTTGCCCGCCGCGCATTAGTAGGGTTCCGGGGTTGATTCCTCCCCGGAAACTGCGGTGCCACTCCGCCGCCTTGCCTCTCCGGGCAACTGCTCGCGAAGTGTCCTGGACGACCACACTTGTAACATGTGGCCACTGCTGGTGTAGTGCTCGGGGGATGAAAGCCCGGCATGCGCTTCTGAGGTGCATACGCACATGGCATCGCCCGCTGCTGCTGTTGTTGTTGTGGTGGTACTGGCAGTGCCGGCCTGAATGCCGGTGAAGAGTACGGCCGACTGCGGAACGGCATCGACCGCTGTGGTGGCTGCCAGCGTGGACCTGATGGTGGGCGATTCACCATCCGAAACTTCTGAGAAGGACCACCTCCTTCTCCACTGCTTTGCGGCGCGCTTCTCTTTCGCTCTGCCGCCGCCAACTCCTTGCCGGAGTCCTCCTGAACAATCGCAGCATCAATGATGTCGTTGAGGCTGCCGCGATTGAACATCGCCAACTTGTCCTTCAGGAGCGGGTTAAGCCCCTGGTAAAAATGGTCCCGCCGCTTATCGTCGGTATCGGCATGATACGACGCATAGAGCGCGAGATCATTGAACGCCCTGGAATATTCCAGCGCGTTCCGGCTCCCTTGCTGCAGGTGCAGGAACTCCTGCGTCTTCCTCTTCATCAGACCTGGCAGTATGTGATAGGCCCTGAAGGCCGTCCGGAACTCCGTCCAGGTCATCACTCGGTCGGTGGGCTGTGAAGCACAGAAGTTGGCCCACCATGCGCTCGCGGATCCTTGGAGCTTCTGGACCGCGAACTGAGTCTTGCGCTGCTCGCTTATCTGGAGCAGCCCAAACTTCATCTCTATGGCACGGAGCCAGTTGTCCGCGTCAAGAGGTTCATCCGCCCTTGAGAATACAGGGGGATGAGTCGCCAGGAAGTTGGAGTAGGAGCTCTGTTGACGCTCCTCACGGTCTTGACGTCTCTCTGGGCGAGACGTATTGGCGATAAGCGTTTGCAGCAACTCCGTGTGCTGCTGGTGTGAACCTGCCATTGCCGCGACGATGTCGGCCAATGTAACTGTCGGTAGTGGCGGTGGCGGTGTTTGCTGTTGTTGTTGCTGTTGTTGCTGTTGTCCCGAGGAGTCCTCGGGAGGCTGTTGGGAGGTCTCTCCCCCTTGACTGGTACCCCCAACGTCAGGGTTGGCACGAGTACGCGTCATTCTGAAATTCAAAACAGCAGCAATTAGCACATGTCTTACTTAAGAATTTCCATATGCAACAGTAGGTATTGAAGTGACACATGAATAATTTGCACAACATTCACATATATTGATAAAGCATAAACTTTATACAAGATACATTATTCCCGGGTCTCCGAGAAGTCATGCTCATGTCGTCACTACCTATACATACGCTACTGTCTACACGACATGTCACCGATTACAAAAGTTGGGTTACGCTACCCTAGCTGCCCTACTTGGCAACTGTAATCCCCTACTCGGAGTAGAACTTGACCTCCTGTGGGTCGTCCTCCTCCGGTACCTCTGCTGGTGGCTCTGGATCTACCACCTCTTCTCCCATCCCGGGTTCTCCCATTGCTGGAAGACCCAAGACCACCGGTATACCCAATACCGAAGGTACGAGGTCCTGCAAGGCATGCACCTCGTCCATAGCCTGGTTGTAATCTTCTTCCCAGCATTGCCCTTCCTCAATAGCGTCGTCCCGCTCTTGAGTAAGTTCCTCGTTCTGCTGGGTCAGATTTTGTACCAGTTCTTGCAACGCCGCGATGTCGACACGGCTTTTTCTCTTCGCCTTCTTCAGACGATGCAACTGATTGTGTTGTTCATTCAGTTGCTTGATCGTCGGAAGGAGCACATTGCGGAGTGCGCTGTGGGCACTCTCGAAATGATCTCCACGGCTTATGCTCTCCTTGAGATTTGTGGCGAGATGCTCCGTATGAACAGCTTGGCTGTCCATCACGGCGTTTCCCGCTCTCATCTGGAGGCTAAGGTTTGCCTCCGCGGGGTTGTACCTTGGGCAACTCGGGTCCGTTGCCTCCAGGTACCTTTCTTCCCACACATGTTGAGCCCGTCCCTCCACCGGAACGAGCGCGTATGGAGTGCCCTCCATAGACTGCACGTGTAGTTGGCAGAAACGTGACATGGTGTCACGGGCTGCCACTTGCCACATCCCTTCCGGTTGTCTTCCTCTCACCGTGACGGTGAACGGCACCCAACCGGGTGGCGTAGGTCCTGCAGGGACTTCGACATGGATCGTCCACGTCTTGTTCCCCTCTTCGCCTTCTTCCTTGGCGAAGTACTGCGGCCTCTGGTTGTACCCGAAATATTGGAGCATTTGCCACAATGCGTCCGGGTAGCCGCTACGGTGAGAACAGTGGGACACCACCCACCGGTTCTCCAATTGCTTATCTGCTGTCATCTGTAAAAATATATTTGAGAAATGTCAAATATTTATTTAAACAGTAAACCTCTGAGTTATAACATAAGACATGTCATTGAACCCATAAAATTTGGAAACATAGTTCAAATTTTAAACAAATTTGACTGTTGATCTGCTGTTCCCATGACAGCCCTGACCAGTTTCCCTTTCAACCTGATTTAGGCCATGTTAAAGGCAAAACTAGTTCTGGAGCTCAACATCAAAGTTAAAGCTAACTTCAATAGATTTCCAAAAAGTATTTGCTTGGCCTAAAATCTATCCTGGTTCAAAAGTTATGAGATGTCAAAGTTAACAGAATTTCTGGAAAAAATTGGACAGCACCTCCCTGCTTTAGGTACTGATTTGATCCAAGAATTCCAGTTAATTCTGTTCTTAATCCGACAAAACTTTCTGTTACAAAGTTGTAACCCATCTCATAAGCTTTCCAGAACTACCTCATTTTCTATTTTCGGATTTTTAAGCAGGAAGTTATGCTCAATTTACAGAGAGTTTACAGAGAGTCTTTGCTCTGCCCTGTTTTCTGAACAGTTTCAACTCTACTGCATTTTTCGATTGGTTAAGGGATGAAACACCTCTGGACCTCAACAGAAACGTTGTAAAGCTCTTCCAAAGCTTTCCAGAAATGTATCATATGACCCCAACCTCGAAAGAACTCAACCTATAACCTCTGATTAACTTCAGCCTTAATTCAGCTGAAAACAGAGTGCTCTGTCCTTAACAACCTATAAGTTGAAAACTTGTTAACTTTGAATATCCTGTTCAAGGGAAGGAGTTACATCAAGTTTTAATGATTTGGATCAAAACTTTCAAGTTTTTAAATGAAGTTGTTCATTTAATGAGGTGTGACGTCGATGCGTCACCAGATTATGTCGGTACTACGTCCTCACAAAGAAACACCTATACCGGACTTAGCCGGCTTCGTTATTTCAGTGGCACTAAACGTCACTCGCACACGGATGCTACACGTATACCGTTTCGTGGTCAGGATACCTGAAGAAACTCAAGCAATCGTCAGACTCGGCTGCACACCGAGCCCGGAATCCATACAGTTCGTACACCCGGCCGTCATCACTCGCCCAGATGTTCTCAAGCCAAACACGCCTTGAGTTACGTGTTCACGTTTCGGACCACGTGACGGGGTCTCCCAAGTTGCACCACGCACGCCAGGGACAGACGTTGCTCAAATACCCCAAACGACATGAAGAGTCGTAGAGGATATCAAAGCGGGTCGGGTTACCTGCCACCCGTGGGGCTCCACCCTTCAGCTTGTGCGCACTGGTGGACAGCGCTCACGTGTACCCCCCAAGACATAAACGTCCCGAGATACACGATTTTTCCGACATAACAAATAGGTTAATATGCCACTTTCTATATGCTAATAACATCCTTATACGGGCTACTAACTCGTTCCTCACTGGATTTTTGAAAAAGATGACCTTTGTACTGTGTTAAACCTCAAGCGAGCTCTGATACCATGCTGACACGACCCCACGGTCTTGTCGAGCCAGGATCACGCTGAGGGGTCCTGTGTTGCACAGCACCGGATAACACACATCAAAGGTACAAAGCGGAAGCGAAATTTTATTACATAAACAAGTTTATGAACATGTTTACATCAAAATAAGTCCGGTCTACACTCACGGGAGTAGACTACACATCAAGTCCACGTTCAGCCCTTGAACGTGTCCTTGCTAGCACACATGCACACTAACTCTGCGGCGTGCACGACTCCCACTCGACGGGGTTCCCCTCCTGGGGTTCCGTCTCTTCCTCGGGAGTCCCTTCCTCATAGAACCCTGCAAAAACTTCAAAGCAAGCAGTGAGCACGAAGGCTCAGCAAGTCTGACCCGTCTCACCTAAACATGGAACTTCTACATGAGGGGTAATGGGTTATATGAGGTAAAAATCATTTGCAAAGGACTCGCCTAATTAGTGTAACCTTACTTTCAAGTTTTAGCAGCAGTTTGTGGAGAACCTCACGCTAAGGAACATGAGAGAGCCGCAATCAAACAAGAAACACATTTCTCTCATGTACTTTGCCCAAAGTTGAAATGAACTTTAGTTAGCTCTAAACTACAGCAAATCATTAGCAATCAGAGTCCATCTTTCAATCAGCAACATTTTAACATGTAACTAGCCTGTTCTTTCTACGTCACAGTACAGTGAACAAGTGGTACTCACTGACCGTGAGGGACGGCGATTATAATCGATTTACACCTGCAGGGTTACCCGAACAACCCGTCACGTACGCCCGTACTCGATGTTGCCTACAACAACCATCACGGACGCCGTACGCGACTACCTTTCACCCGTTAGCCAAATGTTGAACCGGTCCAATCGTCCGGAGCAAGAGGTCTCTGCACGCGCATCTCAGTGCCGCCAGCCGATTTACACTTCGAGCTCTCAACCTACCCTCCGAACGACCAGCTATGCCTCAACACCCAGCTACCCGAATTACATCAGTTTCCCGGTTCCCATATAGCCGGTAGGTCTTCGGTACTGTTCTAGCTTGTTCAACAGGCCCGCACACGGCTCGGTCCTCAATCGACACAAGCGGAGCTATAGCACACAGGCCCCAAAGTCCTGTTGCCCTTACCCTCCGCTTGGTCTCATTTTCTTACCATGTGTTTCATGTGCTATCACTACCCGAGTCGAGTGCCTCTAGCCTATGCTCGCGAGTAGTTCCAACTACTCGACTTGTACCGAATCCTACACTATCTTAGCATTACAGTAACTAACGGGGTTTTGCAATCCTAAACCCAACCCATGGTTTTCTTGGCTATGCATTTGGGTTTCCAAACAAGACTCTAATACAAAGAATAATAGTATTCAAAGATGTGCTCAAAACAATAAACATTTGTAAAAGGGTTAATGCAAACCGGAGCTTGCCTTGCTGCTCTTGGTCGTAGGCTAGCTGTTTCTCCGGAGTAACGAAGTCTAGGACTTCGGGTTCCTCCTCGACCTTAGCGACTACATGATAGAAGCAATGTATGTATCAATTTAAATGCATTTGTATTAAGTTTGAACTTTTGAAGCTTATAAGTCCCACTAGACAGACTCAATGACTGTGAAACTTTTACTGTGGCTTGGCTACAACATAAATAGAGACTTGGTCAAGTTTTAGTTGCAGCAAAGCTCATTTGAGCTCTCCACAATTAATTATGTCTTGACCCCAATTGAAACTCTTAGGGTGCTCTAAGGATTTTCATGAAACAAACTATGACTTTCTGAAAACTAGATTTTCAGAGGGTTCTAATGGAGTTGGTCTCACTTAATTTGGAAGTTCCTAACTAAAGATATGAGCTAAACAATTTCAGAGAAAATTCTGAAAATGTTTCTGAACATTTTCTATTTTCTTTGGAACAGTTCCATTAATCACACCATTAGGTAGATCAAATGAGCTTAAATGGGTCTGAAATTTTTATGGTAGTCCAGGGATATTTTGGTGAACATCCCAGCAAAATTTCAGGATTTTCCTCCAATGGATTCTCCAGTTAAAATTCCAAACAGTTTAAATTTTGAGAAATTAATTCTGGAGAAATAAGGAATTTCATGAAGTGAAACTTGATTTGCTGGAAAGTACTCAGAGAGCTGAATCCAGCAAAATTTGGTTCACTCAATTTGGAGCTTTCTAGTCAAAGTTATGAGGATTTGAAGTTTGGAAGAATTCTGAAAATCGGGGAAAAAGTTTAAACTCTCGGGGGCCCGTGGGGACACGTGTCGAGCGCGGAGGTGTCCGGCACACCGGAGCTCACGGGGAATTTGCGCGCCAGCACAGCCGATCCCGGCCACACCTGATCCCCATTTAAATTCTCCAGCCGCTGACACGTGGGCCAGCCGGCCTCGTCTTCCTCCCGCCGTTCTCTCACGCCCGCGCCGCCGACCTCGCCGGAGCAGACCCGGAGCTCGCCGGCTCGCCGCTGCCGGACCTCCCATGGGCTGAAACTCGCCACCAGGGGGTTGTCGACGTCGAGGAACACGTCGGTGGTGTCAGGTCGGGCTGGGGGTGACCGGACATAGCCCGGCGACATGCCACGGCCTCGGTTGAGGTTCGGCGCCATCGACCGTGGGTTCTAACCCGCCAACACCTCGAACAAACGGTCCTACAGCATCAGTGTACCTCTAGGAAGCTCGACAAGGTGTCAAAAGGACTCAGGGATAGCGGCAAGTCGGCCGGCATCGTGTGACCGATCGTGCCCACCATGACCGCCCTCGATCGAGCTCGAAATTTGTCACTCCTAAACAGTTTCACGCCACGGATGCAGAAAAGAACTTGATCGCCGGCTAGTCCAGCGTCTATGTGCAAGATTTGATAACCTCCGAAAGATCATAGAGCGAGAATTTAAAGAAACCGTACCGGAAGCTCGGTTTACGGTTGCCGGAGCAAAAACTTGGAATTCTCTGTGGACTCTTCACGGTTTGCTTCCAAAATTGGAGGAGAGCAGCACGTTGGTCGCGCGCTCCTGTTGCCTCTCTTGCTGGACCGTGAAAACGCCTGTGGAACGCTGTTCACGGGCGCCTGACCTTCGGCTGTGGTTGAGTCGCCGCTGTGGCGATCGCTCTCGGGCAAAGGAGGTCGGAACTCGGGGTTTCTGGTGTTGGGTAGGTGGAGTGCGACCTCAGGTGGCTGTCTAGCAGATCAGGAACGAAGGAGGAGATGGTTTTGCTGGTTTTCCCGATTGAGCAGAGAGCTGCGCGAGAAACAATGCCGCTGCTCGGGTTTGCCCGCGAGAAGATAAAGCCGGCCGACTCCTGCTCGGTGGAGGCGGTGCCGGTCGCGTGGGGCCGCGAGCAAGCCACCCTGGGCGCCAGCGTGCGGAAAGGGGAAGCAGCTGGTGGCGCCGGTAGCTGCTCGGTGGCACGGCCGATAGCTGCTCGGTGGAATTTCCCACCGAGGCTGTGACTTTGTGTGCAAATTTTGCCTCCTTCTCTCTATGACATGTGGGTCCCACCCGGGGTTTTAACCTCTGAAATTTACTCCTAATCACTGTTGTAAACATTGAGCCCCATAATACCCCTGGTGATTCAAATTATTCACCCATGAGCCATTTGAATTGATTAGAATTCAAATTGGGTTTAGTTTGAATGAATTTCAGCACAAGTTTGGTTTTGAATTCAAATAAAGTTTGAATTTGTCTCACTTAGCTCATGTCAAGATCAACTCCAAATGGAGTGAAAATTGGTGTGTGAGCTCACAAAAATGTGCTGAGTAAGAATATGCCTCCCACTTTTAAATTCATGGGATAGAAACAGTTTGAATTTGAATATGGTTTCAAACTGCCCTCTTTCTAGCTATACCCAAAATGACCTCAAAAAGGTTTTGATTTTGGGTGAAACTTGGCATGGACATCCTTAGCAATGTGTAGGAGTTTTCATATGTCCAGCCCACCTATGATAATGTGGGGAATACCACTTTTGCAATGTGTGAGTTTGTTCTCTAATGAGCATGTTGATGGTGGTTACTTGCTCTTCATTTGTGTTCATCAACTTACTTCAAATGAGGTGTGTGGTGTGGTGATGAACACTTCAAATAGGTGTCAAAAACTGAGGCCCTTACAATGACCATACTGAATAACGTCCCAATACCCATCCCAAACCATCCCATCTAATCATGTGAGTTGGCCAGGCGCTTGTGACCCTAAGCTCGCCTATAATGATAGTTTTACACTCTTAAGAGTTTGCACCACTTCACCCACAAGTTTGTGATTTCGTCACCCGTCGGCGACTGCAGAACCTCCATTATACCAGTACACAACCGTTGATGTATGGTCAAGAGATCACAAAATAGCCTTTACAAAGGGGTTACTAGATGTATGGACTCACTAAGGTTTCACCAGTAGGCTCGAATCACCATCCTCCCACCTACGGGCCCCCTCTTGTGCCATGCGGTTCCCAGGGCAGTCCTCTCTCGACTCCCATTCCCCGCGCCTTCCACGGTCCATAACACTCTAGCAGCTTACCTAATTAGTCAGCTAAGCCGCACCCATATTTGGCCTTGTGGTGGCACTGTATTCCTGGCATGTGCTGGCATGAACCGGTCCTTAGATCTACGGCAAGTAAACCACCATATCATTCTACCACTTCCACGAACCAAGCTTGCCTAGATCTCCCCCGATTCATGTTCATTATCAACATCAAGTTCTTATTATCATTGTTCATATGAGTGCAGTAGCTAGACACATTATATCTCGCTTCCCATATCTCGTGGATTCAGCGAAGCAAAAAAGCAAAAACGACCATACCCGACTCATCAACTTTCCCGGCGACAAGGGTGGTTTACAAAACTAGTAAACTCCTATGAAAGGGTTTCCCATCAAGTTGACTCAAGCATACACAGTTTTTGCAAACAAAACAGTTTCAAAACATGGGATCAATATGGTCATGGGGCACTTGCCTTGTTCCTGTGGCTTCTGTTGCTCACGGATCTCGAAGTCTTTGTGCTGTAGTCCTTCGTAGATAGCTTCCTGAGCTTGTCCTTCTACTTACGACCACGCACATACAAAATTTATAGCAATCAAACATCATGCACAAATTTTACTCAAGATGCAATGGTGCATATGCATGTTAATCCTATGGTGTTGTTAGTTTGTACGTATTCTTTGCATGTTTTAATAGGCTTGCATGGGTTTTATGGTGAACAAATGTGGACGTGGTGATGATCTTGTCTCAAGATCTAGATCAAACTGATCAACACGTGATCTGTCCATACGAAAAAAAGTTCTGTTAGAAGGGATCGAAGAAACAGATGCGAGAAAACCGCGATGATGTCGTAAGGTGGTAACGAAGACCTACCTCACTTCTCCTTGGTGTCAGGGCCTTCCTCCTAGCAAGACATATTGTTGGCTCTCTTCCGGCGACGGCAAGCGTGTCGGGGCTCGTCGGCGGTCTCAACGGTGGCTGAACTCCAGCAAAGGGGGTTAACTCGGCGAGTTGGGGGCTAGGGTCTCTGAGTTGTCAGCTTGGCAAGGTGTTACGACCATGGGGTGTTTCGGGTTCTATATAACCGGAAAAAGAAGAGTCCTACTCCGATTGGATTTCAAATAAGAGTCCTATTTGATTTGTTTTTGGATCTTAACAACTTATCTTCAATAGATTTGGTTGCAGTAGCAGCGTGGAAGAAATCGTGTCGGTTTCCCTCAGTACCGGGTATTCGCGTACAGGGGAAAACTGCTTAAGGATCTCGTCCTTCCGCAGGGATGAGCTCCGGAGGCTCCTCGTGTCCAGCAGGGGCCTGGCCTCCCTTTTCCGCAGAAGCGAGCTCCGAGTGCGCCACGTGTCTGGCGGGCGGGACCTCCTCTCCCTCAGAGGCAAGCTCTGCGTATGCCACGTGTCTGTGCTGGACCTCTCCTCTCTTCAGAGGCGAGCTCCGAGAATGCCACGTGTTAGTTCCGGACTTCCCCTCTCCCCAGAGGCCAGCTCCGAGAGTGCCACGTGTCCAGAAGCGTTGGACTTCCTTTCTCCTCAGAGACGAGCTCCGAGAGTGCCATGTGTCCAGCAGCATCGGACTTCCTTTTTCCTCAGAGACGAGCTCCGAAGTCGACACGTGTCCTGTAGTGTCGGACCTCCCTTCTCCTTGGAGGTA
The DNA here is from genome assembly GCA_030760725.1 of Neostapfia colusana. Classification (NCBI taxonomy): domain Eukaryota; kingdom Viridiplantae; phylum Streptophyta; class Magnoliopsida; order Poales; family Poaceae; genus Neostapfia; species Neostapfia colusana. Next base: position 41,552,265 of record JASWHV010000001.1, on the reverse strand, counting down.
AGCTCCGAGGACTACACGTGTCCAGTAGTGTCGGACCTTCCTCCTTCTCAGAGGTGAGCTCCGGGGATGACACGTGTCCATCGGGACCGGACTTCACTCCCTCCGTGGTGGTGAGCTCTGAGAGTGACACGTGTCCCGCGGGGTTGGACCTCGCTTCTCCGCAGTGACTAGCTCCGGAGGCGACACGTGTCCTGCAGGGCTGGACCTTGCTTCTCCGCAGTGACAAGCCCCGGTGGCAACACGTGTCCATCGGGCCGGACCTCGCCCCTTCCGCAGAGGCGAGCTCCTAGCCTACCACGTGGCCAACGGTGCCGGACCTCACCCCCTCCGCAGGGATGAGCTCCGAAGGTGCCACGTGGCCAGCAGGCCGCGGGAAATGTCGACGGCGCCCCTCGGCAAACTGGAATTGGCTCCTTTCAGCTATCTTACTACCATGCCTCTCCATTTTATGATTCTTTCTCCCGTTCTACTTCTTTCAAAATGTTTCTCTATATGAATTATGTATGCATGCATGGATACAAAATTGAGGGTGTCACAAAGTCACACCAAAATCTAAAGTCAGCTGTGTGCTTCTCATAGTCATAGATGTTATCCATCCTCAGCCTTCTCGCCTTCTCAGCCCCCTTTCCTTTGAATACAAATGCCAGATTGTTGGGCTGCCGGTTTGGATCTCTAGCAGGGGCATCCATCTTCAAGGGGCCGATGGGCTTCTGCCAACTTTGTCGGTGCCTTGGCAGTCGCCTTCTTGTTCTTGGGGTCCTAGGAATTGGAGCCTTGCCTTTTCCCGCTCTTTGTCTCCCAAAGTGACCAGCCTCTTCCTCTTGGGCTCTATGGCACTAGCAGCTTTGGAGCTTTGGGTTTCACGTTTGGCCCTTTTCTTTTTGTGTTGATCCACCAAGGATTCTTCAATGGCTTGGGCAATTTGTGCCTCCTTGACGAGGTCATGTTTCTTCTTTGTTCTTGCCTCTCGACGGACAGCTTCTTTAGCCGCTTGGGCCTCCTTTGCCGCTCTCTCTTCGGAAATGCGCCGATGAAGGGCTTGTCGAGCCTCCTTGACCGTGGGACTTGGAAGAGGAGAGCTTTGTTCGGAGTCCGACATATTTCCTGAGAAACAAGAGATAAGAGGTCAAGGAAGTGGAATATTGCGAAAGAATTCACTAAAAATGGCTAAAGTTGGAGTTTGTCCTGTGTAAACTAGACTTGTCCGTTAATGGGCCGGACTAGTCCGCCCAAGAACGGACTTGTCCTGCAAGAAACCGGACTAGTCCGGGTTGCACAGGAAGAACCCTAACTCTAACAATTTTCCGCAAAAACTTTGAATCAGGTCGCAATACTCCTAGCCTACGATCACATTGACACTAGGAACAACATTTGTGAAGAGGTTTCTAGCAAAAAACCTAAGAATGAAGAAAATGAAGGATTTTGGTTAGGTTAAGAATACCCCTTGAAATCTTCAAATGTGATGAAATCGGAGGCGAAACTTGAGCAATGAAGCACGGAGAAGGATTTCCGCACTCCTTAGGGCTCCAATCCGTGGATTGGACGAGATTTTTGGTGGAGAAAAGCAAAAATTGCCGGTGAGGGTCGTTTCGTGCTTGAGAGAGAGTTGAAAGTGAGAGTGTGAAGGGTGAGAGGGGTCTGGCGGCCCCTGGGAGGTTTAGTCCCCAGGGGCCGGACTAGTTCGGCCTGGTGCTTGGACAAGTCCTGTTGGCGGACCAGAGTCGGACTTATCTAGGGCTGGACTTGTCCGGCCTCCCAGGCGGACCAGTCCGGTTTGGACTTGTCCGCGGAGAAGTCCAACCTTGACAGCCCGAACTTGTCCTTCCCATGGGCGGACTAGTCCAGCTATATGCTGAAATTCATATAATTTGAATTTTAGCTCAAGGATATGATACTTTTTGGACAAGTTTTTGCAAATATATTTGGCAAACAGGGTCAGTAATCATACATCAAACAAAAAATGACCATATTTGACAAAGAATCCTTTTGAACATAGTTTTCATGGAGTAAAAGGGGATTAGGGTAGTATATTTAAAACATGCGGATTTTTGAAGTTTATAAACAAGCAACAAAAGATGTGCACGCCTCAAGCCACGTTTCGAGAATCTAGGATATTCAGTTCACTCCTTAGGTCACAAAAGTGTTTCTCATCAAGGGGTTTTGTGAAGATGTCCGCCAATTGCTTCTCACTCCTAACATGAGTGATAATGATATCTCCCTTGATAGAGTGATCTCGTAGGAAATGATGACGGATACCAATGTGTTTGGTTCTAGAATGCTCCACGGGATTGTGAGCAATCTTGATGGCACTCTCATTGTCAAATAGGAGTGGAATATGGCTCAAAGTGTAACCATAGTCGCTAAGAGTTTGTCGCATCCATAGGAGTTGTGCACAGCAACTCCCAGCTGCGACGTACTCCGCTTCGGCTGTGGATAAGGCAATGGAGTTTTGTTTCTTTGAAGACCACAAAACCAAGGACCTACCAAGGAACTGGCAAGTCCCTGATGTGCTCTTCCTATCTACCTTACAACCTGCATAATCGGCATCGGAGTATCCGATGAGATTGAACTTGGATCCCTTGGGATACCAAAGTCCTAGGTTAGGAGTGTGAACCAAATATCTAAGAATCCGCTTAACGGCCGTCTACTCCTTAGGAGCGGCTTGGAACCGTGCACACGTACACACACTAAGCATTATGTCGGGCCTAGATGCACAATGGTAAAGTAAAGAACCTATCATGGAACGAAATACCTTTTGGTCCACACTTGGACCATCTTCATTAAGGTGAAGATGTACGTTGGTTCCCATTGGAGTCTTGATGGGTTTGGCTTTGTCCATGTCGAACCTCTTGAGTATGTCCTAAGTATACTTGGTTTGACTTATGAACGTTCCTTTCTTGAATTGTTTGACTTGGAATCCTAGGAAAAACTTCAATTCCCCCATCATTGACATCTCGAACCTTTCGGTCATTATGTTTGAAAACTCATCACAAAAAGATTTGTTAGTAGAACCAAATATAATGTCATCGACATATATTTGGCACATGAATAAATCATCGTTAAAATGCTTAGTGAAGAGTGTATAGTCGGCTTTTCCTATCCTAAAACCATTTTTAATAAGGAAATCTCTAAGACACTCATACCAAGCTCTAGGAGCTTGTTTGAGGCCATAGAGGGCTTTCCAAAGTTTAAAGACATGGTTAGGATACTTATTGTCCTCAAATCCAGGTGGTTGCTCCATGTACACTTCCTCCTTGATCGGACCTTTGAGGAAAGTGCTTTTCACATCCATTTGGTATAGCTTGAAATCATGGTGAGTAGCAAAAGCAAGCAAGATATGAATTGATTCAAGCCTAGCTACGGGAGCAAAGGATTCATCATAATCCAAACCTTCTACTTGTGCATATCCCTTTGCAACAAGTCTTGCTTTGTTTCTTGTTACAACCCCATACTCGTCTTGCTTGTTGCGAAATACCCACTTGGTTGCCACAACATTTGCGTTGGGTCGCATCACGAGTTCCCACACTTGATCTCTTTCAAAATTATTGAGTTCCTCTTGCATGGCCACCACCCAATCTGGATCTTGTAGTGCTTCTTCTACCTTGCGGGGCTCCAAGGAGGAAACAAAAGACTAAAGTTCACAAAAGTTAGCTATTCGAGAGCGAGTGGTCACCCCTTTGGAGATATCTCCTAGTATGTTGTCGACGGGATGATCCTGTTGAACACTTTGGTGCACTCTTGGATGAGGTGGTTGAACTCTTTGATCTTCATCTTCATTGTCGCTCTTTTCTTCGTCCCCTCCTTGATCCAATCCTTCTTCTTGACTTTGATCGTTTTGATCTTGTTGAGGTTGGCCTTGCTCATCTTGAGCTTGATCATGAGAGGGAGACATATCTTCGTTTGTTGAGTGATTATTTGAGTCTTGAGGATGTTCTTGAGGAAAAATGTCTCCAAGTGCCATCCTTTTAAGTGCTTCTTGTGGAGCCTCTTCTCTATCTAGCACACTCTAACCAACTTTCTCCACTTGGGAGCCATTAGTCTCATCAAACACTACATCTATCGCTATTTCAACAATTCCGGAGGATTTGTTGAAGACACGATAGGCGTAGGTGTTTGAGTCAGAACCAAGCAAGAAACCTTCATTGGACTTTGAAGCAAACTTTGAAGTCCTAGGCTTCTTGTTTAGAATATAACACTTGCTCCCAAAGACACGAAATAAAGAGATGTTGGGTTTGTTACCGGTTAGAAGTTCGTAAGACATCTTCTTCAAAAGTCGATGAAGATACAACTGCTTTATGGCATGGCAAGCGTGTTAACCGCTTCCGCCCAAAACCGGTCCGACGTCTTGTACTCATCGAGTATAGTTCTTGCCATCTCAATAAGAGTTCTATTCTTCCTTTCAGCCACCCCGTTTTGTTGAGGGGAGTAGGAGGCTAAAAACTCATGCTTGATGCCTTCTTCATCCAAGTATTCTTCCACTTGAGTGTTCTTGAACTCGGTGCCGTTATCACTCCTTATGTTCTTGATTATTAAGGAGAACTCATTTTGAGCTCTTCTCAAGAATTTCTTGAGCACACTTTGAGTTTTGCCTTTGTCATGCAAAAAGAACACCCAAGTGAAACGAGAATAATCATCTACAACAACAAGACCATATTTGTTACCGCCGATGCTTATGTAGGCGATTGGACCGAAGAGGTCCATGTGAAGTAGCTCCAAAGGTCTTGTAGTCGTCATGGAATTTTTGGATGGATGTTGAACTTCAACTTGCTTTCCAGATTGACAAGCACCACATGGCCTTTCCTTATCAAAAACAACATTTTTCAAGCCTCAAATGTATTCTACCTTGAGAAGTTTTTGCAAGTTCCTCATTCTCAACATGGGCTAGCCGTCTATGCCAAAGCCATCCCATGTTGGTCTTCGCCATTAAGCACGTGTCAAGTTGAGCTTTGTCCGTGGTGAAATCCACAAGATAAAGCTTTCTCTTGAGCACGTCCCCTAAAGGCGATTGAGTCCTTGCTTCTTCTCAAGACAGTCACACCCTCGTTAGTGAAAATATAATTATAACCTTTATCACATAGTTGGGATATGGATAGAAGGTTATAATCAAGGGAGTCAACATGCAAAACATTTGAATGAGTATGATGGGGAGAGATAGCAATTTTACCGGTGCCAAGGATTTTCCCTTGGCTATCGTCCCCAAAGTATATTCCTTCACTTGGATCTTCGTTTTCCTCATATTCCATAAACATCCTTCTCTCTCCGGTCATATGATTTGTGCATCCACTATCGAGTACCCATTTTGATCCACCGGAGGAGTATGACTACAAAATAGAGTTATGCCTTACCTTTTGGTACCCAAACGGAGTTGGGTCCTTTAATGTTAGTCAAAAGGCACTTAGGCACCCACACACAAGGTTTTGGACTCTTGCGGAGTGGCCCAACATACCTGGCATAGATCTTTCCAAATTTGTTTCTCAATAAAACATATGAAGCATCAAGATCATGGAACAAAGGATGAGGTTCATTTTTAGGCATGTTAGATGAGTTTGCAATGTTCTTTACATTTTCTTTGATTGATGAACCCTTCTTGACAAATATAATCAAGTCTTTCCCATTCTTGGGAGTTTTAGCATGTTGCTTCCACTCCCAAGAATAGCCAAGACCATCTTTGACATGTGAAGGTCTTACAATGGTATATGCACTTCATGCATATGCCAATTTTTCCTTGTAAAAGATCCCACCTTTCGGTGATTGCTTGTTTTGTGCAAACTTGAGTTCATCTTTGAGTTTTAGGATTAAGTTTGAGCACTTGCAAGTTTGAGTTGCTTCGGGAGATTTCTTTGAGGAGGGTGGAATCATAGAGGAAGAAGGTGCATTGATCTTGAGAGACTCAACTTGTGTTTCAAGGATCTTGTTGACTTTTGTCAAGTTAACAATTTCATCCTTGAGCACAATAGTTGTGTCCTCAAGATTTGAGCAAGTTTCCTTGCTCAAAGTGAGTTCACGCTCAAGTGCCTTGCTTCTTTCCCTTTCAACCTCAAGGAGCCCTTCAAGCTCATGACATCTCTCCTTTTCAAGTATGAGTATGTCTTCTTGACGGTTGATGAGTTCATCCTTCTCAAAGATTTATTCCGACAACAATCTCATATTTTTCAAGGTGCTCCTACTTAGATCCTTAAGCAAGGATTCATTTTCACTACTACTATGAAAGCTATCAAGTGAAGAGGTAGAGGAGGATGGTTTAGATTTAACCTTTCTTCTTCCCTCCTTAGCCATGAGACATCTAGACTTGAAGTCTTCAAGGTTTGGGAAGAGCTTGCTCCTTCCAATGGCAAGTATTGTCACTTTCTCTTCATCCTCGGAGGATGAGTCTTCGTTTGAGTCCCATTCCTTCCCAAGGTGAGCATGTCCTGATAGCTTCTTCTTCTTGAAGAATTTCTTCTCTTGGGACTTGCCATCTCTCTTCTTATTACTCTCTTCATATGGGCAATCCACAATGAAGTGTCCATATTCACCATAGTTGTAGCATGCTCTTTTCGTCTTGGGCTTGGACCTTTCCTTGTTCTTGTTCTCATAATGGTTGCTCCCCTTCCTTCTTCTCATCATCCTCTTGAATTTGTTGATGAAGAGCGCCTCTTCTTCATCGGTGTTGAGACCCTCATCATTACTTGCTTCGAAGTCTTTTGATGAGCATGTTGCTTTGAAAGCAACATCTTTCTTCTTTGAGGAGGCGAGCCATTGGAGGTCGCTGTAGAACATGGCTTCCTTCTCCATCATCTCGTTGTTGATGATTCTTCCAAGCACTTCCTCCGGGGTCATTTGAGCATATCCCGGGCTCTCACAGATCAAGGAGCAAAGAGCAATGTTTCGAGGCATGAATGCCCGAAGCATCCTCTTCACCGCCTCATGATCCGTCCACCGGGTGCATCTATAAGATCGGACCTTGTTGACGATGACCTTGAGACGGTTGTACATGTCTTGAGGGGACTCACCATCCATGATGGTGAACCTCCCAATCTCTCCTTCAATCATCTCGATCTTGGCCTCCCTAATGACTCGGTTTGCTTCACGGCCGTCTTGAGTGTGTCCCATATGTCTTTGGCCACCTCTAATCCATCGACTCAATTGAACTCTTCTCAAGTCAAGGATGAGGTGATGACCCCTACTGCTTGAGCATTGCGATGAAGTAGGATGGATTGCTATGGGGTAACGTCTTCTTTATTTCTTAGAAAATGGACACCTGTTAAGACAATTTGTCACAAGCTAGGGTTTAAGGATATTAGATGCATCTTCATATTATGCTTCCACATTGAGTAATCATTTCCATCGAATTGAGGAAGTTTGCCAAGAGGAATAGATAAGTAGTGATTGTTGGAAGTTAATCGTTCATAGTTGAAAGGATATTGGGAGTAGTCCGGTTGACCACTCCTTTCTTGATCCTTCGGCTTCTTGTTCTTCTCTTTACTTGAGTGATCTAGCTTCTCGCGAAATCGTACCTTGAGCTGGCGAACTTCTTCATCGTCACTCAAGTGGTCTTGTAGCACATCCGTGTTCTTTTTCTTGTCATATGTGTTGTCACCTTGCGACGTCGGTGGAATATCGTATCCCTCCACTCCGGCCATCTTCTATCCGAGTGGTTAGACTCTTGATAGAGAGACCTGCTCTGATACCAATTGAAATTGCCTAGAGGGAGGGGGTGAATAGGCTAAAATACCTGAAATGACTTAATTAAATGAGATTAGAACAAAAGGGCCGGACTAGTCTGGCTCAGGGGCGGACTAGTCCCGTCTCCTTGCTAGAAAAACCTAAAAGGGCCGGACTAGTCTGGCTCAGGGGTGGACTAGTCTGGTCAAACTGCTGGAAAGGGCTAAAACTTGATTTTTGTGGGTTTTCTCCAGATTTTAGTTTAACAAAATGTGGATAAAATAACTAGCAATCCTATATGACAAGTGTGATAGAATATTGAAATGAAATGCAATATTGTGATGATGTATATTCTAATAGCGAAATAATTAAAACAAACCCTAAGCAATCTTGATGTTCAAAGAAATGTAAATGCAAGAGATACACTAAGAATTTTTTCTGAGGTTCGATTCCACTCAGGAATCTACGTCCCCGTTGAGGAGTCCACAAAGGACCGGGTCTAACAACCCTTTCCTCATCAAGTCACCACTAAGGCCAACCCAGTTCTTTACTATCTCAAGAGTGAACTTACAAAGTTTTGGGGTTGCTCACAATCCGAGGGTCCCACTTGATCACTTCCACAAAGCTTCACGAATCTTACAAGCCACAGATCACCCAAGTGCACGAGATCACTCCAAGAGCCTAAACACAAAGTTCTTCCTTCTCTTCCCACACACCCAAATTCACTCAAGATTTGATTCAAGAGGGTGAGTAGGCAATGGAGAAGGCTTGTAGAGGCTCTGGGAAGGCCGTGGCGGCGCTAGGGTTCCAGAGAGTTGTAAATGAAGTCGGGGCATCTCCTTTTATAGAAGTCCCAAAGCCAACCGTTGCCACCTACCGAAAGTCTGGACTAGTCCCCTTCGCAACGGACTAGTCCAAGCTCACACAGGAACTCTTTGTCCGGGTGAGAACGGACAAGTCTGGAGGACCTGGACTAGTCCGGCCACTCAGGCGGACAAGTCCGGTCCACCAACACTTAGCCGTGGGAGCTCTCATCTCACAACCATTTGGACTAGTCCGCCTCAGAACGGACTAGACCGAACTCATAAAGGGACTCTTTGTCTGGGTGAAAATGGACTAATCTGGCTAGCCCGTACTAATCCGACCACTGAGGCGGACAAGTCCGGTCTACCAGGACTTAGTGTGAGGGCCGTCGTCAGGACCTCGTTGGGTGGTACTGTGATATGCGACACCTAACAGCACACGGGTCGACGAAACACATCACATTACATAAATCATTTGCAGAAGCGTACAGAAGTGTTTTACAAGTACTTATATCAAAATAAGCTACAGCGGAAGACTATAACTCTCACGATTCATTTCTAACTTAGCAACAAATAAACAGTCCAGCCCGCGGACGTTTCTTACTAGCAACACGAAGAACAATCTGCAGCGGCGAGGATGCTCTTGAGTAACCACTTGGAGTATCCCGAGTCTCATCGGCATCCCTTCATAAGCATGAAGTCAATCATGCAAAACAACTCGGATAGCTTCCGTGAGCACAACACTTAGCAAGACTTAACCGTCACCCTAAACATTGTAAAAGTCCCAAAAACGTGAATGCAAAGGAAAGGATGATGGAACGTCATTGTGTTTATGTTCATGAAAAATGGGACTTACAAAAACTTTCTTACATGGGATGGTATACATGAGGTGCAACCACATGGGTTCAAGCATACCTTTGAAGGTGTTGGACCAAGGTGGAGTTAAACTCATGTGTAATCATACATGTACATGAGAAAGAACAAAAATAAGGTCTTTAGTCTCAAAGGCTCAGCTCAAATTGCTGCCAAACTTTTGTATACACATGGAGCCTCATACATTTGAATTGAGGAGAATGTGAGACGGCCCCACGGGACCTCGTCGGGTGGTGCCGTGTTATGCGGCACCCAACAACATACGGGTTGCAGAAACATATCATATTACATAAATAGTTTAACGGAAGCGTACAAGAATGTTTTACAAATAGTTATATCAGAGTAAACTACAGCGGAAGACTATCACTCTCACGATTCATATCTAAACTAGCAACAAAGAAATGGCCCAGCCCGTGGACGTTTCTTACTAGCAACACGAAGATCAATCTGCAGCGGCGAGTATGCTCTTTGAGTAAACACTCGGAGGTTCCCGAGTCTCATCGGCATCCTTTCTCATAAGCATCGAGTCAATTACCTGCAAAACAACTCAGATAGCATCCGTGAGCATAACGCTCAGCAAGACTTAACCATCACCCTAAACATGAAAGTCTAAGTGAGGTTATGAACCTAACATAGGATGGCATAAGCATAATTAACTCGCCTAAAAGTGCATCCTTACTTTCAGGTATTAATTGCAGCATTTTAAGTAACCCTGGGCATGCCACATCGGGAGTCCACAATCAGACAAGAAACGCTTTCCCCCGATGTAAATTGCTCATGGCATAAAAGAATCGAGTTTGCACTAGCCTATTCATCAAGCTTCAATACAAGGTAGAATAATACTTCACATCAAGATGATGAGTTCCTTTCTCATGAAAGTTCTTACTACGTCGCGACTGTGAGAACATGTATGCTCGGTCCATTCCGCGAGCGACGGTGATTCGAATCAATAACACCCGGACTACATGACACGTACGCGCGTACTCGATGTTGCCTACAACAACCCTCACTGACGTCGTACGTGGCAGCCTTTCCCCCGTTTCACCCCCGCTGAATCGATCAAGTCGCCCCGTACAGTAGCTACTCTCATGGTGCACCTTCTGACGTGAGATGTCATGAGAATATTCCCCACATACTGCACACCGGCCGTCCGCCTGAGGCGACCCGAAAAGTCCCAATGACAGCTTCCCGAGGTACATCGGTTTACTGGGTCCCATATAGCCAGCATGAGTCCGGTACACAACTCAAACTTGTTCAACAGGGCCGCATACGGATCGGTCCTTGACCGACATGGACAGGTCTACAGCATCCAGGCCCCTATGTCCTGCTGCTCCTACAACCTTCCGGTCTCAACTTTAACTTGCTAATTCAATTACGAACCAATCCCGTATGCCCCTGCTGTTCCTAAATCTGCGAGTAGCATCTCACCACTCGACTTCTACCGAACCGTACTTAACATGGCAGTTCTACACGGTGAAATACATCTACCCAATACTCCATGGGTCATTTGGTTATGCAAGAGGAGTATCAAACACTAGACCTAATGCATAATTCATATCCTAACCGAAAGTGAATACAAAACAAAAACTTAACAGCTGTTAAATGCAAACCGGAGCTTGCCTGTTTTGCAGGGTAGTTGTATATAACCAGTTAGTGTCCTTGCAGATTCACCCTTGACTCTCCGGAGCTTGATCCACTTCGATGAATCACTCCTTTGAGTCCCCTTCGTTGTGGTTCCTATTGAAATGCATATGCACATATTTTATAGAATGTAATGGAAAGAAGTTATGGAATTAATTTCTTAGGACAGAGGTTGTGTGGAAAAGCCAAGCATGGCTTGGTTTGCCTCTGTTGTGCAATGAACAGAAATAAACTAAATTGACCTTAAGGCCTTAGCTATACACTAATCATTTTCCCTAATGATCATAATAGACAAGCTGAAAAGATTTGAGTGCAACTGAAGAACAAGAACTCCAATGGCCTCGAAACTTTTACAGCAGGTTCTATACTACCTAAGGATTTAGCTTGCCAAATTGCAGCTAAAGTGGAGTCATATTGTGTCCTCCCCAATTCTCACAATATCTCTTATGTATTCCCACATATACACAAGTATGGAGAATAAGAACAGAGAGTTCTAGGACTCATCTTGGGCTGATAATTTACATGTGAGTTCTTGATCACATGAGAGTCATCTGGTCCAAAATTCAGCCCTTTTACTTGGGTAGTTCTCCCAGAACAATTCTTTAAGCATTTGTACTCAACAGAATTAATTCTGTAGTAATGTGCATTTTCATGCCCAAATAAGTGAACTACAATTCCAAGTATGTCTCAGAGAGCTTGCCTAAATTTTCCTATGATTTCTGGAGCTATGGATTGTTCAGAACAGATTTTAGAAGTGAGAACATTTTCTGAAAATGTTTCTGGACTCTTTTGAACACAGTAGTTTGCATTTAGCAAATTCCTACTCAAATGATCTTCAAATGAGCTGAAAATTTGCTAGTAGGTCAACAATATGCTAAAGAATATTCTGGCAAAATTTGGGAATTTTTGTATAACCCAAACTCCCTCAATAATTCTTTTTCTGTAAACATTCAAAGAATTTTCCAGAATATAATATTGACTTTCATACAAAGCTGAGTTCATATTTGGATAGAACTCAGAGTGATGAATCCAACCCAATTGGAATCACTCAAATTAGAGTTTTCTACAGGGAGATATGAATTTCCAAAGATTGAGCTAAGTCTGGAATTATTTCCCTACAGCAAATTTGGCTGGACCCACAGTTTTGAATTTCAGCCAATAGAAACAAAGCCACACCGGGCCACAGTGCTTCTGCGCGCCAACACACGGGATGCCGGCCACACCCGATCCCGGGTTTAAAATTTGAGCTGCTGATAGGCGGGGCCCACGCTTCGTCTTCTTCCTCCGGCCTCCTCCCCGCGCCCGCGCTGCTCCTCGCCGGCCCGACGCCGAAGCTTGCTGGCTCGCCGTTTCCGGCCACCGCCTGAGCTGAAACTCGCCGCCAGGGAGTTTGTGACACTGAGGAACACGTCTGTGGGGTCTGCTTGGGCTGCCGGCGGCCGGAAACTGGCCGGCGACGTGCGGCAGCCACTGTGGAAGTCCGGTAGCGTTGCCTAGGGTTTCTAGCCCGCCAAAACATGCGCCGATGCGCCCTACAGCACCAGCGCACCTCTAGGAAGATCGGCACGGTCTCAAAGTAGCTCGGAAGTGGCGGGAACTAGGTTGTCGCCGTGCGACCGAATGGGTCCGCCATGAACACCTCTAGTCGAGCTTAAATTCCATCGTGCTGAGGCGTTTTCATGCGATGGATCCTAAAGGAGAAATGACCGCCGGCTAATCCAGCGTCTATGTGCCAAATTTGATGACTTAAGGAGGATCAGAGGGCAAGAATTTGAAAGAATCATACCGGAAGCTTGGAATGGGGTCGCCGGAGCAAAACTCGAAATTCGCCGCCGATAGCTCGCGGCACGGCCTGAGCTTTGGCTGAGAGCAGCACCGCACCCGTGCGCTTCCGTAGGTGTGATCGCTCGGCCGTGAAACTCGCTGTGGAGGGCTGTCCACGAGTGGCCGATCACGCTTTTGAGCTAGGTCGCCGCGGTGGTGGTTGTTCTCCGGCACTGGAGGCCGCAGCTCGCTGGCTTGCGGGTCGGGAAGGTGGAGGCCGAGCTCGCGGCGATGTTTAGCAGCTCAGGGGAGGAAGAGGCGCTCCGTTTCCGGGATTTCTCGAGCAGACCGAAGCAGCGGCGGTGAGGTGCTCGGCTCTCAGTTTGTTTGCGAGGAGAAGAAAGCAGTTGTGCTTTGCTTCGACCGGGGGGGGGCACGTGATCATGTTGGGGGCGCGGCCAGGACCGACCTCGGAGCGGCAGCGCGTGGAGACCGGCAGCAGGAGCTGGCGCGGCAAGCTCCTCTGTGGCGCTCGCGAGCTGCTCGGGAAAATCTCCCACCGAGAGCAAAACTTAGTGAGTAAGTCTCCTCCTTTAGCTCTATGACATGTGGGTCCCACTCCACATGTACCTCCCAAATATCTGTTCAAAATCTCTTTAATCCCCAGAATTCTAAAAGTTTAAAAAGGTGGGCTAGAATTTGAATTCCTCAAATTCAGTTTGAATTTGCAAGACTAAATCTGAATTTGGTTTAGAATTTGCAATATCTTCTTTTTAGCTCTCTTTTGAGCCCACCCTACAATTGAAAAGTTTGTGAGCAAACTTTTCCCTATAATCCCAACTATAGGGCTGCATGTTTATTCAAAGTTTTTGGTCACCCTATCTGTGAACTTTGAATTTCAAATCTGAATTCTAAACTTTCATGCAAAGAGGTATTTAACTCCTTATTGGTCCAACACTTTTAAATAAAAAGGTGAACCTCATGTTGGATGTTCATCCATGTATTACCTTGCATGAAGAAAAGTTTTAGCAAGTCCCATTTTTCATGTCTTTGCCACACATATGAACTCAAACTTTAGTTTTTATTCATACACATTTTTGGGACTTCTAAAGAATGTGGTGGCAACTTTCTGATTTGAGGGTGAGCCAAAAAGGGAATGGACTATGATCATGTTGACTTCATGCTGAATTCAAACATGTTACACAAGGGAATGACTTGAGTTATGTCACATAAAATGATAAACTCAAACATGGGCATGTGGGAAGAGCTAAAATCTTCTTTAACTCATGTTGAACACATGTAACCCGGGAAAGGATTTCACTCCCAAAAAGCTAACTCATATGCACATTCTCTATGAGCAGAGGGGAGGGAAGTTTAAACCCCATTTTTGAACCCTTGCAAAGCATTCATGTTCAGATGGTCTAAAAGCATATATGTGAGATGACCATTGCAGTCCTCAGGTATTGTAGAGCTTAAGTTCCAAAATGGGAGGGATTTTAAGCTCATATACCACTTGTTCAAAGCATTGTTTGAGATCACCTTCAAATTCAAATTTGAGGGGCATGGTCAAACTGAACTTGTGCGGTTCAGCTTGGGACCAAGATTGATCAAGCATTGGCTAGGAGAAAACCAAAGTGTTTCACCTAAATTCAGATGGGTCATCACCAAAGAGGACTTAATTTCAGATTGAATTAAATGGTTTACTTCACGGCAAAGAAGGCCCTTTTCAAAAAGGAAATTCAAACTGTTGTTTAAAAAATTGTATTTGCAATGGCCAACTCGCAGATCAGAGGGCATATTCAAACTCTCCAGGTCCAAATTATGAGGAAAGTAAAATTTGAGAAAATTTGGAGGTGCTTTGGTATGTATATCGAAGATACTTGTAAATTTCATAGAAATTTGAATTCAAATTTGAAACTGAGGCAAAACTTGTCAAATTGCCAAATGGCTTTTAAATTTGAGTTCCTCATAGCTGAATTTGCAATGTGCCAAAATTTGGAGATATTTTGGATAGGAACTGTGGGGGGACCCACCTGTCATTGAGAGGGGGGGGGGAGTGACTTACTGCTTAAGTTTCAGCCTCTGTGTATCTGTTCTCACCCGAACTGCCGAGGGGGCTGCAGGCGCCACGAGACTCCACAGGGAGGCCACCTCCTGGTTTCAGCTTGCGCTGGAGACCTGCTCGACGTCTCCTGGCGCCCTCATCCGGTCAGGAAGTGTTCTGCTCGATTACAAACCGTCACACGAGCTCCTGATATCTCTCTCGCGCAGAGACAAAGCAGCTCGCGCTGCTGCCTCGGCTGCCACCGAAGAACCCCCAACTCCTGCGTACAGAGGCCAGCTGAGCTGCGAAAACACACCATGAACTCCTCCCTCACCTCCTCAGCACGACAAACAGCAGCTTCCGGCGTCCTAGGGTTGGGGCATGAAGGTTTTTCCTCCTCCTCAGTCCATACAACGTCCCTCACTGTTCTGCGTCTTCCGGGCACTCCAGTGCGTCTCCGGCACAACAAACTTCACCCTAAGGTGCGCCATGGTGTGTAGCTACTCCTCCCGGACCCTCCTTGCTCTTCCCCGACGCCGGCTAGCCGGAATTTCATTTTTGGCGCCGGCGCACGTGAAGGACCGACCTCAGCAAATTTCTGAAATTAGCTCCAATCGATTGATTATTCGTTCTACAATTCAAACCAAAGCTACTAGGGTTCCTAGCGCCCTTCCACGCCGAAGCACGAAGCAAACCGACCCTCCTATGCCCCGGGCGACGAGAAATCGCCGCCGGCAGCTAAAACTGCCACGGTCCACGGTGACGACTAGTTTGCAGCCATGTTCTGCACGATTTGATCTCCGTTCCATGTTCCTCGACAAACAGGGATGCTGTAGGGCATCATAGCTCGCCGGGAGAAGCCTTGGACACACTGGAACGCGTCCATGCTGAGCTCCCGAGCCGCCCGCCGGTGCCGACCCACCTATAGCCATTTTCATGCGGGGAAACCTTGCCCGGCTGCTAGGCCACGGTGTGAGGAGCGTGTAGGGTGAAACCGGAGCAAAAATGGTGGAGAAATGAGGGAGAACAGGGCACGCCACCCTTCTGTCCGGCGTGCACCCGCGGGCTCTGGCGAGAGGTTGAAGAAGCACCTGACCCGTGGGCCCCACGTTTGACTGTTCTGTTTAAAAATCAAACAGAGAGTTGTTCAAACTTGGAAAATGCATAACTCCGTGTAGAAAGCTCCAAAAATAGTGAAACAAATTTTGTTGGATTCCTCTCAAGGAGTAGTATCCAGGGGTACAGCCCAATGTTTATGAAAATCCCTGGATTTGGCTCATTAATTCATAAAAGAAAAATCTTGTAGGAATTTTTCCAGGAGTTCTGTGTATTGGAAAATTCCCAAATTTGGGTAGGAGATTCCTCCGAAAATGTTTGAACCCCAGTAAAATTTTCAGAGCCATTGGACCTCATTTGCTTGGCCAAAAGTGGTATAAATTCCTTATGTCTCTGAAAATTGGAAAATAGAACAGAGCTCACTTTCAGATTTTCCCCAATTCTTGTAGTGGTCATAACTTTTGCTAGGAAGCTCCAAAATTATTGATTCAAATTGGGTTGGATTCAGGAAGTAAAACTATATCCAAATATGCCACCCAATTTGCATGAAACCCAATAGAAAATTCTGTAGAATGTTTTAAAGCTTTTCAGCAAAAGAATTTTAAAGGGAGTTTGGTTCATCCAAAATTCCCCAAAATTTTCCAGGATATTCGTTAGGATATTAGGAGACTCCTTTAAAAGTTTCAGCTAATTTGGAGTTGATTTAGTTAGGGTAATTCTAATTCCAAGTTTCTGCATTCAAATACATACAGAAACATTTTCAGGAAATTTTCAAAACATGGAAATTCAGTTCTAGGCATTCCTTAGCTCCAAAAATCCTAGGAAAAATCATGCATGCTCCCTGAGCTATGTATGAAATTGTAGTTCACTTGAAGTTGCATGAAAGTGCAAACTTATTCAGAATTAATTCCTTTTTGCCTAGATGCTTTGGGAATTGTTCTGGGTGATCCACTTAGTGAAAAATTCTGAATTTTGGTCCAAAGGACTTTCTTGTGACAAGGAACTCACATGAAAATTTCCAGCTCCATTGGAGCCATGGATCATTATGTCCTGTTCAACCTCATTAGTTGATCCCCACCCAAGTGATGAAACCCCACTCATCACTTGATGATAGTGCTTAGGCACACACCCAAACCACCACCCCCAGTGTCATTTTAAATTCTTGAACAGAGTTCCAGTTTTAAACTTTGCTTTAGCATTTGTTAGCAAAAAGTTTTACAATTAAACATGTATGCATGTTCATAACGTGTAGTGATTAAACGTGGAAAGTGAAGAAGAAGGAGAAGTTGAGCTTGGATCAAGGAGCAAGAAGGGCAGGAGTTGAACTTCGAGACATCAGCAACTAACCCCATATTATCTGACTCTAGTCACCTGCAAAACCAAGGCAAGCCCCGATTTGCATTTAAGTTGTTTTATCAAGTTTTTCCTTTGTTCATCACTATGGGTCAAGGTTTGTATGTGCATTAGGTCGAGGATGTTTTATACTCCACTTGCATGACCAAAAAGAACCCTGGGATCAAGGGTAGCATGGTTTCATCGCTGTAGCATAAGGCTGTGCTAAATAGACTAGTGCATCCGGTAGAAGACGAGTAGTTGGAATCTACTCGCGAGCTTGTTTTTAGGATCACATAAGTGTGGCTGGTAAGAGAGGCAAACTAAAGTTTACATTTCTAAAGATGAGACCGGGCAGGAGGGTTAGGCAGCGACAAGACGAGGTCTTGGTCAAGTAGCTCTGCCCGTGTCGGTCAAGGACCGAAGCATATGCGGCCCTGGGAGCAACTATTGAATTGTGTACCGGATGCTTACTGATATATGGGAACCAGGAAACCGATGTACCAGGTTCACTAGATTGTAGAGGCATACCACATCGTATCGTTAGACCTATGAGCCCGAGACGGCGCGACCGGCTCTACAGTTTAGTGGCCTGAGAAAGGTTGCCACATACGACATAATGAAGGACGCCGGAGTTGGGTCTTCAGAGGCGGGCGTATGTGTCGAGTTATCCAGGTAGTGTTTGATTCGAATCACCGTCCCTCGCGGTTATGAGTACCGCTTGCTCACTGCGCTGTGACGTAGTAATCAAGTTGTGTGGAAATAGTATGCAAAGTTTTAAATACTGTTATGATCATTGTAAATTGCATGAAAACCATGCTTGAAGTAGAGATAGAGCAAACTAAAGTTATTTTCACCTTGGGACAAGTAACATTGGAATGAAGCGTTTCTTGTTTGATTGTGGAGTTCCAATGTTGCTGGGCGCAAGGTCACTACTATTATGGCTAAAATCTGAAAGTTAAGGATGAACTCGTAGGCGAGTCTTTTCACAAATGACAGGCTTAAGTCTTAGGTTATTTTCATGTAGAGTTTCATGTCTTAGGAGAGACGGTTAAGCCTTGCTGAGCCTTTGTGCTCACCCTTGCTATATAAGTGGTTTTGCAGGTAACCCTCAACGCTATAAAGAAGGTTGTCCGGTGAGACTCGGGAACTTGAGTCATGTCACACTTGGAGAACCTAGCTGCTGCCATGTCTTCGTGTTGCTAGCAAGAGGAGTCCGCAGGCTGGATCTCTTCTCGAGTGCTTCTTAGATATTCATCGTGAGCTGTTTATAGACTTCCGCTGTAGCTTTTTTATGTAAATTATTTACATAGAATAATTGTAAGCTTCCGCTTTTGATTTATGTAATATTGTGTTCCTTATATGTGTGCTGTTGGGTGCCGCATAACACGGCACCACCCAATGCGATTCCTCGGGCGAGGCGGCACGGCCCCGTGATGGAGGTCGGGCCCCCTCAAACATGAAACTCTATGTGAGGTTATGAACCTAAAGTAGGATGGCATAATACATAATAAACTCGACTAAAACTGAATCCTTACTTTCAGGTATTATTTGCAGCAATTTTAAGTAACCTTGGGCACGCCACATCCGGAGTCCACAATCAAACAAGAAACGCTTTCCCCCGATGTAAATTGCTCATGGCATAAAAGAATCGAGTTTGCACTAACTAAGCATCAAAGATACAGCACCAAGGTAGTATAAATTTCAACCAATGTGATTAGTTCCTTTCTCATGCAAGTTCTTACTACGTCACGACTGTGAGAACAAGTATGCTCAGTCCATTCCGCGAGCAACGGTGATTCGAATCAATAACACCCGGACTACACGACATGTACGCCCGTACTCGACGTTGCCTACAGCAACCATCACTGACATCGTACGTGGCAGCCTTTCCCCCGTTTCACCCCCGTTGAATCGATCAAGTCACCCCATACAGTAGCCACTCTCATGGTGCACCTGCCGACATGAGATGTCATGAGAATGTTCCCCACATACTGCACACCGGCCGTCTCGCCTGAGGCGACCCGAAAAGGCTCAATGACAGCTTCCCGAGGTACATCGGTTTACTAGGTCCCATAATACCAGCATGAGTCCGGTACACAACTCAAACTTGTTCGACAGGGCCGTATACGGATCGGTCCTTGACTGACACGGACAGGTCTATGGCACCCAGGTCCCTATGTCCTGCTGCCCCTACAACCTTCCGATCTCAACTTTAACTTGCTAATTCATTTATGAACCAATCCCGTATGCCCCTGTTGTTCCTGAACATACGAGTAGCATCTCACCACTCGACTTCTACCGAATCTTACTTAAGAATGGCAGTTCTACACGGTGAAAGACACCTACCCAATACTCCATGGGTTCATTTGGTTATGCAAGAGGAGTATCAAACACTAGACCTAATGCATAGTTCATATATTAACCAAAAGTGAATACAAAATAAAAACTTAACAACTGTTAAATGCAAACCCGAGCTTGCCTGTTTTGCAGGGTAGTCGTACATAATCAGTTAGTGATCTTGGTTGATGAACCCTTGATTCTCCGGAGCTTGACCCACTTCAATGAATCCCTCCTTTGAATCCTCTTCGTCGTGATTCCTATTGAATGTACATGCACAATTTTATAGAATGAAATGGAAAGAAGTTAAGACTTAATTTCTTAGGAACAGAGGTCGTGTGAAAATCCAAGAATGGCTTGGTTTCCCTCTGTTGTGCAGAGAAACAGAAATGAACTAAATTGCTCTTAGTGTTGTAGCTATACACTAACTACTTTCCTTAATGAACATAATAGATGAGCTGAAAAGAATTGGATGCAACTGAAGAAGAAGAACTCCAATGGCCTCAAAACTTTTACAGCAGGTTCTATATTACCTAGGGATTTAGCTTGCCAAATTGCAGCTAAAGTGGAGTCAAATTGTGTTCCCTATAATTCTCACAATGTCTCTCATGTATTTCCACCTATACATAAGTATGGAGAATAAGAACAGGAGGTTCTAATGCTCAACTTGAGCTGGTAATTTTCATGTGAGTTCCTGGTCACATGAAAGTAATTTGATCCAAAATTCAGCCCTTTTACTTGAGTAGTTCCCCCCAGAACAATTTTTTAAGCATTTCTACTCTAAAGAATTAGTTCTGAAGTAATGTGCATTTTAATGCCCAATTAAGTGAACTACAATATCAAGTATGTCTCAGAAAGCTTGCCTAAATTTTCCTATGATTTTTGAAGCTATCCCAGAATAGATTTTACAAGTGGGAAACATTTTCTGAAAATGTTTCTGGATTCTCATGAACACATTAGATTGTATTTAACAAATTGCTACTCAAATGATCTTCAAATGAGCTGAAAATTTGCTATAAGGTCAACACTATGCTAATGAATATTCTGGGAAAATTTGAGGATATTTGGATAAACCAAACTCCCTCAATAATTCTTTTTCAGAAAACCTTCAAAGAGTTTTCCAGAATTATATATTGACTTTCCTAAAAATCTGAGTTCGTATTTGGATAGACCTCATAAAAATGAATCCAACCCAATTGGAATCACTCAATTTGGAGGTTTCTACAAAGAGCTATGATTTTCCAAAGTTTGAGCAATCTCTGGAATTGTTTTTCTACTGGAAAGTTTACTGGGCCCGCTATTTAAATCCCAGCCAATAAGAAATGGGCCACACCGGGTTCACAGGATTTTTGCGCGCCAGCACACCGGATCTGGGCCATAGCTGATCCCAGTTTGTTTAACTTTTCCACCGCTGACAGCCGGGCCCGGCCCCTTCTTCAACCTCCCGCCGTTTCCTCACGCGCGCGCCGCCTCCCCCTCGCCGGAGCAAATCACAACTCACCGGATCACCGCTGCCGGCCACCGCTCGAGCCGAGGTTCGCTGCCAGAGGGTTATTGACGTAGAGGAACACGATGGTGAAGTGTTTTGGGGCTGCCGGTCACCGGAAGATGGCCGGCGACGTGTGGCGGCCTCGGATGAACTTCGGCACCGTCGGCCGGGGTTCCTAGCCCGCCAAAAGCTTGACCACTTATCTCTACAGCGCCAGAGAATGACTAGGAAGCTCGACACAACCTCAAACTAGCTCGGGAATGGCCGCAAATACGGTTTCACCGTGCGACCGATTGAATCCACGAAGAACACCCTCGGAAGAGCTCGGAATACGTCGCTTCGAGGTGTTTTCATGCGACGGATCCTAAAGGAGACATGATCGCCAGCTAGACCAGCGCTTATGGGAAAGATTTGATGACCTATGGAGGATCAGAGAGGGGGAATTTGAAGAAACCGCACCGGCCGATCGGTTTGCACTCGCCGGAGCAGAAACTTCAAATTGGCCGGCGATGATCAACGGTTTGCTCCAAGAATTGGAGGAGAGCAGCACCACAGTAGCGCGCTCCTGTAGCCGTGATCGCTCGGCTGTGAAAACCCCTGTGGAGGGCTGTCCATGAGCGCCCGACCGTCGGCTTGAGCTAGGTCGCCGCTGTGGAGGCTGTTCTCGGGCAAAGGAGGCCGGAGCTCAGTGGTTTCTGGGTCGGGGTGGTGGAGGCTGAGCTCGGGGTGTTGTTTAGCAGCTGGGGGAGGAGAGGGGACGAGCTTCTGCCGATTTCCCGATCGAGCCGAGGAGCGGAGGGAAGAACCGGTTCTGTTCGGTGTCGCTCGCGAGGAGGAGAAGGCAAAAGGACATTGCTTCGGTCAGAGGGGATGATCACGCCGAAGAAACCGCCTCTGGCGCCAGCGCTTAGGAGAAGGCAGCAGGAGGTGGCTCAGCCAGCTCTCTGTGGCGCCACGGTGAGAAGCTGCTCGTGGGTGTGAGAACAGAGAGTATTTGCTTCCTTTGCAAGTCAAATTTGCTCACTGACATGTGAGCCCCACACCACCTTTTCCTCCCAAAATATCTCCTCATGTTGATCTTCCCAAATTCCACAATTCTGAGTTTGAAAGGTGGGATAGAATTTAATTCTCCAAATTCAGTTTGAATTTGCATGATAAATTTGAATTTGGTTGGAGTTTGGAAAATGCTTCCATAATTCCTTTTTGGAGCCCACCCTAAAAATGAAAGGTTTGTCCTCAAACTATTTCCACAATTTCCAACTATATGGCTACATGTTTATTCCAAATGTTTTGGCCACCATTTGTGTGAACTTTGAATTTAAAATCTGATTTTTAAACTTGCATGCAGAGAGTAATGAAATCCTTATTGGTTCAACTCTTTCAAATAAAGTTGTGAACCTTATTTTGGATGATCATCCATGTATCACTTTGTATGAAGAAAAGTTTTAGCAAGTCCAATTTTTCATGCCTTTGCCACATATATGAATTCAACCCTTAGTTTTATTCATGTACATTTTTGGGACTTTTACATTCCTCCACCCTTAAAACAATCTTGTCCCAAGATTACAAAAGAAGAATGAGACGGGAGAGGTAATTACAAACTGTACAAAGCTAAAAGTTCTGGATAGTTGGTGCGGGGGTAATCCTCACTTTCCCGCATCGCCTCTTCCACGGTATGATTACTCCACAGCACCTCGTAAAATTTGATCGTCTGGTTCCGGGTAACCCGGATCTTTTCATCCAAAATCTGAACCAGTCACTCGGTATAGGTAAGGTCCAGTTTCAACTCGTCGATTTCCTCGGTGCGGACGGCAGCGGTAAATTTGAGGCACTTCCGCAGCTGTGACACATGAAATACATCATGAACACCCGCAAGACTTTCCGGTAGTTCTAGCCGGTAGGCTACGGGTCCGCACTTCTCCGTGATAGCAAAAGGACCAATAAAACGGGGAGCGAGTTTCCCCTTTACACTGAACCGGTGAATTCCCTTCATGGAGATACACGAAGATAGACGTGCTCTCTGACGTAAAAAATGCAATGTCCTATGCCTTTGATCAGCGTAGCTCTTCTGTCGGGATTGTGCAGCCTTCAAGTTCTCTTGTATCAACCGAACTCGGTCTTCGGCTTCGTTGACAAGATCAACCCCAAACAGAACTCTTTCACCGGACTCACACCAATTCAGCGGTGTGCGACACTTCCGGCCGTAGAGAGCTTCATACGATGCCATTTTCATACTCGCTTGATACCCGTTGTTGTATGAAAACTCCGCTAACGGTAAGTTATCATCCCAATTCTTACCGTGGTGGATGGCACACGCTCTCAACATGTCCTCAAGCACTTGGTTCGCCCTCTCAGTTTGTCCATCAGTTTGAGGGTGATATGCGGAGCTCCTAATCAGCTTGGTGCCCAATGAGGCGTGCAGCTGCTCCCAAAACCGAGCAACAAACAGCGCACCTCGATCTGAAACGATGGTCTTCGGGACACCATGTGAGCATATAATCCTGGAGATGTATAACTCCGCATATTGCCTTGCTCGATAATGAGTGTTCACCAGTATGAAATGAGCTGATTTCGTCAACCGGTCGACGATCACCCATATCGAGTCATGCCTCCGGGATGTGAGTGGTAATCTGACAATGAAATCCATACTCACATCCTCCCATCTCCATGCTGGTATCTTCAAAGGTTGTAGCGGTCCGGCTTTCCGCATATGATCAGCCTTGACCCATCTACACGTATCACACTCGGATACGTATTTAGCGATTTCCCTCTTCATCCTCGTCCACCAAAATTTCTGTTTCAAATCTTGGTACATCTTGTTACTTCCGGGATGAATGGAAAACTTTAACAGGTGGGCTTCATCCAAGATCTTCTTCCGGAGTTTCATATTGCGCGGTACCACTATACGGTCGTTAAACCATATCGTACCATTCTCATTGTAAAAGTCCCCAAAACTTGTAAATAGAAAACTTGAGCTATGAATAAAGTTGAGTTTGAATACAAGAAATGGGACTTACAAAAACTTTTGTCTACTCATGAAAGTGTTGGCATGTGCAATACAACTTGAATTTCAGTTTGAACTAAGAGGTGCACTTCAAAAAGAAGAAGGGCATTTTCAAAAGAGAAAAATTCAAAACTGTTGTTTGAAAAAGTGTATTTGCAATAGCCAACTCAAGAATTAGGTGGCATATTTGAGTTCCTCAGGTTCAAATTATGAGGGAGACCAATTTGGAGGTGCTTGGATATGAATATCAAGAGGACTTGTAAATTTCACCCAAATTTGAATTTAAACTTGAAACTGTGGCACAAATTGTCAAATGGCCAAATGGCTTTTGAATTTGGATCACTCATAGCTGAATTTGCAATGTGTCGAAAATTTGGAGATCTTTTTAGTGCTGGGGGGAGCTGTGGGCCCCAACTGTAATTGAGAGGGGGAGACTTACTGCCTAAGTTTTGGCTCTGTTCAGACACGAACTCGATCACGTCGTTCACAGGGCGCCACCGAAGCTACCGCCGAGCCACCGCCTCACGGGATCGGCCGCGCTGGAGAGCTGCTCGTGGCTCCCTTAACCTTCAACGTGATCCCTTCCAGTGGCCGAACCACAGTTCGTGTTTTCCCCTCGTGCGAGAACAGAAATCGGCAGTTCGCTGCCGCCTCTGAGAAACAGCCGGGAAACAGTGCGACTTCACGCTCGCCTCCACTCCGGGCTGCCACACACCAGGGCATGCTGGTCCTCCTCGCTCTCAGCACAAGAACAGCTCGAGTTACGGGTCTCCTAGCCGAGGAGCAGCTCCTCCGCGGCGACTTGAGACAAGACCGACGTCGGGCTCTCGTGGGCAGCTCACCACCGTGGGTTTCACGCTCAAGAAGCAACGCTCAGAGGTGTGCCGTACCACCACTGTGCTTCTCCCCGGAGCTCAGCTCAAACGGTGATCCTCAGTGACAGAGTTTGAAGTTTTTCTTCCGGAGCACGACCTCGGACCCTCTGGTAAGGATTTCTCAAATTCGCGCTCAATTTGCACGTAGAGGTCACCAACTCGTGCCCAAAGGGTCTAGGCTTAATGGCGGTCCGATCCCCTTCACGACCCTAGCTAGAAACCCCGTGTTAGCGGCGGATTCCGAGCTTTCTGATCGGCGACCATGGCGGGAACGCGCGGGCGCACGGTGACAACCAGGTTGCCGCCATTTCCTAGCCCGTTTGAGGCCGTGCCGAACTTGCCTGACCTCCACTGGTGCTTTAGAGCGAATCCGCCGAACGTTTGGCGGGCTAGGGTGCTCGGGCCACGGCGCCGAGGCGGTACCGAAAGGTGCGCACGTCGCCGACCGGTTTCCGGTCACCAGCGGTCCGAGATCAATGCACCAGTGGATTGATCATCCCTGAAAACCCTCAGGCGGCAAGTATCGAGCCGGGAGACGGCCGGGGAGCCGACTCCGGCGAGCCCTGACGAGTTTCCGGCGAGGGGGCGGCGCGAGAAAAAGAAAACGGCTCGGGGAAGAAGACAACCAGCAAGTCCCACGTGTCAGTGGCAGAAAAATTAAATCCCCGATTAGCTGCGGCCCCGGGATCCTTTGCGACAACGCGTGAAAGGGTCTGTGGCCCCGTGTGACGTGATTCCAGCAGCTGACACGTGTAGGGTGGACCCACAGGCAGAGTTTAAACATTTCCCGAATTAATTTGAATTCCAGATTTAGTTCAAACTTTAGAACCTCATAACTTTTGTTAGGAAGCTCCAAATTTAGTGATTCAAATTGGGTTGGATTCAGGATGAAAAACTCTATCCAAATATAGAACCCAATTTGCATGAAAACCAATAGCAAATTCTGGAAAATTCTTTAAAAATTTTCAGCAAAAGAATTCTAGAGGAAGTTTGGTTCATCCAAAATTTCCCAAATTTTGCCAGAATATTCTTTAGGATATTGGGAGACTCCTGTAAAAGTTTAAGATCATTTGGAGTTGATTTATATAGGGTAATTCTGATTTCAATTTCTGTATTCAAATGAATACAGAAACATTTTCAGAGAATTTCCAAAACTTGGAAATTCATTTCTGGACATTCCTTAGCTCCAAAAATCCTAGGATAATTCAGGCATACTCTGTGAACTATGCTTGAAATTTTCGTTCACTTGAATTTGCATGGAAGTGCAAATTTATTCAGAATTAATTCCTTTTTGCCTAAATGCTTAGGGAATTATTCTGGGTGATCCACTTAATGACATATTCTGAATTTTGGTCCAGAGGACTTTATTTTGACAAGGAACTCACAAGAAAATTTACAGCTCCATTGGAGCCCTGGATCAGTAGTGTTCTGTTCAACCAATTAGGTGGTCACCACCCCAGTGATGAACCTCACTTCTCACTTGATGATAGTGCTTAGACACACACCCAAACCACCACCCCCATTTTAAATTCTTGAACAGAGTTCCAGTTTTAAACTTGCCTTTAGCATTTGTTAGGAAAAAGTTTTACAATTAAACATGTATGCAGTTTCATAAAGTGTAGTGTTTAAACGTGGAAGAGTGAAGGAGAAGTTAAGCTTGGATCAAGGAGCAAGAAGGCAGGGATTGAGCTTCAAGTCAGCAGCAACTAACATCACACTATCTGACTTTAGTCACCTGCAAAACCAAGGCAAGCCCCGGTTTGCACTTAAGTTGTTTTTTTAAGTTTTCCTTTTGTTCACTAGTATTGGTCAAAGTTCGTATGTGCATTAGGTCAAGGAGGTTTTATACTCCACTTGCATAACCAAACATGAACCCTGAGGTCAAGGGTAGAATTGTGTCTTCGCTGTAGAATAAGGCCATGCTAAATAGACTAGGGCATCCGGTAGAAGACGAGTAGTTAGAATCTACTCGCGAGCTATAGTTCAGGATATCATAAGTATGGGTGGGAAAGGAAGCAAACTAAAGTTTACATTTCTAAAGATGAGACCGGGCAGAGGGGTTAGGCAGCGACAAGACAAGGTCTTGGTCGCGTAGCTCTGCCTGTGTCGGTTAAGGACCGATGCGTGGGCCACGTCCAGGAGCAAGTATTGAGTTGTGTACCGGATGCTTACTGATATATGGGAACCAGGAAACCGATGTATCAGGTTCACTGGATTGTAGAGGCATACCACATCGTCTCGTTAGACCTATGAGCCCGAGACGGCGGGACCGGTTCTACAGTTTAGTGTCCTGAGAAAGGTTGCCACATACGACGTAATGAAGGACGCCAGAGTTGGGTCTTCAGAGGCGGGCGTATGTGTCGAGTTATCCGGGTAGTGTTTGATTCGAATCACCATCCCTCGCGGTTATTGAGTACCGCTTGCTCCCATGTTGTGACGTAGTTAATCAAGTTGTGTGGAAATAGTTTGCAAAGTTTTAAATGCTGTTATGATAATTGGAAATTGCATGAAAACCTTGTTTGAAGTAGAGATAGAGCAAACTAAAGTCATTTTTCACCTTGGGACAAGTAACATTGGAATGAAGCATTTCTTGTTTGATCGTAGAGTTCCAATGTTGCTGGACGCAAGGTCACTACTATTATGGCTAAATCTGAAAGTTAAGGATGAACTCGTAGGCGAGTCTTTTCGCAAATGATAGGCTTAAGTCTTAGGTTAGTTTCATGTAGAGTTTCATGTCTTAGGAGAGACGGTTAAGTCTTGCTGAGCCTTTGTGCTCACCCTTGCTATATAAGTGGTTTTGCAGGTAACCCTCAATACTATAAAAAGGTTTTTCGGTGAGACTCGGGAACTTCCGAGTCATGTCACACTTGGAGAACCTAGCCGCTGCCATGTCTTCGTGTTGCTAGCGAGAGGAGTCCGCGGGCTGGATCTCCTCTCGAGTGCTTCTTAGATATTCATCATGAGCTGTTTATAGACTTCCGCTGTAGCTATTTTATGTAAATTATTTACAAAGAATAATTGTAAGCTTCCGCTTTTGATTTATGTAATATTGTGTTCCTTATATGTGTGCTGTTGGGTGCTGCATAACACGACACCACCCAATGTGATTCCTCGGGCGAGGCGGCACGGCCCCGTGATCAAGGTCGGGGCCCTCTCAACGTGGTATCAGAGCCACATTGGTAATAGCACATGGAATAAGGATCGTATTACGACAAAACTTAGGATACGGTGAGGAAACGGTATTAGGCCCACATAAGGACTATAGTAGTATAGTTACTTAAAGTGACATGACTAACATATTTGTTATAATTCTGAATTTTGATTATGCAACGACGCACCTATGCTCAGGTAAGCATGGTAAGGAACGCCACCGAAAGCGGTTCAATTTCGGTTAGCTCCCCTGACGAGGAAAGTGGTTCAGGGATAGGTCTCACAGCTTTGTGTGAGACGTCAATATGAAACTCTTGGACTCTTCATGTTCCTGAGTTCATATGAAACGCTGATCCCTAGCGTGCATTAGGCAAGTAAGTGGAGACCCCATCGTGTGGTCAGTAACGCGATAGTGTGTTCGTCTAGAAGTAGCCCAGGAGGACATACGCAGCGCTTGCCATCGGCGTGCCCTGCAGGGCAGTAGGTGGTATCCGTTGGGTTGATAACATTCCCAACCGTGATGACCCGTTCATGACATACTCGGGTTCCCCGTCGTGTGGTGTTGAAACACAATCACGTACCTTGAGACGTGATATAACTCAAGGACGGCCGTATGACAATGATACGGGCGTTTGTATTTCTTTTCAAATATGGAACTGCCTGAAATGGAACAACCTTTGAGTGCACCACTATTGAGTGCTCTTTTGCAGGTACTAATCACGTATGTATCCTGTGTAGTACACGTGTGCGAGAGACCGTCTTAGTGCCACTGATAATACGTATATGCCGGTATAATCCGGTTTAGAATTTTCTTTTGGTGAGGCAACGTAGTACCGATATGCTTCTTATGGTGCATCGACACCGTACTAAACATATAATCCTTTTCCCTATGGATAAATGAGTCATGAGCTAACTTTCAACTAAAAATGGAAGTTTGAAACAAGTATTAGTTACTAAACTCTCATTTTGAGCTAAGATTCAAATGAGAGCATGTCTAGGCGTCCAAGTTTTCAAAAACAGAGTACTCTGTTTCTGGCAGAAATTCTTACTGGACTTTGACAGAGCATAACTCTGAGTAGATTTAACCAATAAAGGTGTATGATACATTTCTGGAAAGATTTTCAAGTGCTCTACAACTTCCTTGTAGACCTCCAGAGCAAAATCACACTTTAAGTTGGTGAAAAGTCCAGTGGAAGGCAAACTGTTCAAAACCAGGACAGTACCAAAAACCTCTCTGGACCTTTCTGTTTTTAAGCCATAACTCCCTATAGAAAAATCCTTAAGGAGCCCATGATACACCTTTGCAAAGATACTGAAGTTTACTAAAACTTTGGTATTGAACTCAAGTCAAGAATCTGTGGTTAACTTGAGTAAAATTTGGAGTTTGTGTGAACTGGTCAGGGTAGTCCCGCTGATTAGTTTAGCATACTTAAGATTTGTTTAAACATGAATGTGGTTATACTTTCATAAAGTACATGACATGTTCATGTTTTACTTGTCTTTACGTGCAGTATAGTACGCACACATTCTCAAATGGAGCTTGGAGATTCAAGTCGAGGTGGGAATGGCTCGACTTCATCACAAGAGCCATCACCAACTGGATTGGCTGAAATTATGGCAAAGATGAATGAAACTCTCCAAACTCTAGTTCAGAAAGGCATAAATCGAGAAGCTCAACGTCACATGCCAACCCAGATCACGTATCTGGATTTCTTGGCGACACAACCGCCAGTATTCTCTGAGGCGGCTGACCATTGTGAAGCAAATCACTGGTTACGTGTCATTGAGTCCAAG
This sequence comes from Neostapfia colusana, assembly GCA_030760725.1. Taxonomy (NCBI): domain Eukaryota; kingdom Viridiplantae; phylum Streptophyta; class Magnoliopsida; order Poales; family Poaceae; genus Neostapfia; species Neostapfia colusana. The sequence goes on along the minus strand of JASWHV010000001.1, from coordinate 41,522,456 downwards.
TTTGGGTTGATCCAATGTGATGAATTCTCGAAGACTCTATATGCCGCTCAGCAGCTTCACGGCTTTGCTGGAGCATGGTGGGTAGAGTACTTTGCTGTTCAACCAGCAGGGCATCGTGTCACATGGGCGGAGTTCCAGGCTGCATTTCATGCTCGTTTCATCCCTGCGGGCATAATGCAAACAAGCCATGATGAATTCTGGAACCTAAAGCAAGGCGACATGAGCGTTATTGAGTATGCGAAGGAATTCAATCGCTTAGCTCAATATGTCCCTGACTATGTGAAATCACCATCCATGAGGGGTTATCATTTTTATCGAGGGCTGACTGCTAGGCTGCGATGTGAATTGGCTCAAGTTAGCCAAGAGAATTTTGATGAGTTTGTGAGCTGTGCTATGCTCAAGAATATTATTCCAACCTATACCTCAAAGAAAAGAGGGAGAGGAACTCATCACAGGATGAAGACAATCATCTACCTCAGAAGTACCGGTTGGTGATCCGTTCACCTTCCGGTTGAGAGATTCCACAAGAGGTGCAATCATTCTGGGAGTGTGACGACTCTTCTACTCCACAGAGGTCTTATTCACCTCCACTGCAGCAGCAACTTGTTTCTTATGCTCCTCAGTATCAACAAGGTGCACTAGAATATTATTACCCTCAAGAGGTTGAAGATGAACAAGGTGATTTCTCAGCCGAACCAAGTGCTGTCCCGCTTCAGATTGACAATGAACTCAACGTCAATGAAGCAACTGAACCGAGCAGCAACATTGTGTCTGCGGGTCCAGTTCCACAGAGTGATCTTGGACAGCCAAGAAAAGCTATGTCCAAAGTGGGGACAGTTAATTATGTGTCAGTCGATGATCTGCCAAAGGGAGGACCTGTTCTTGCCAGCAAATTCACTTTAAATGACAAGCCGGTTGTCATTTTATTCGACTCTGGTGCGACACATAACTTCATTAGCAGGGCAACGGTGATCCGGGATCATATCTCCACAACTGTCACAAAAGGTTCTTACCTTATTCATTCGCCAGGTGGAGACATCTCAACTAATGAAGTCGTTTCTCGAGCACCACTTTGTTTGGGTGGAAAAATTTATCCTACCACCCTCATCATTCTCGAAGACCAGGGAATCAATGCAATATTGGGAATATCATGGTTGACCTTCCATAAGGCTGTTCTGGACATCGAGGAAAAGAGTGTTCACTTGGACTCTCCACTTCACGGACGTCAAACATTGTATCTCGGCGAAGCGGTCTCCACAGACCCGGAAGTATGTAATGCCGAGGCATGCAAGTTAGAAGACATTCCGGTAGTCCGTGAATATCCAGACGTGTTTCCCGAAGATCTTCCAGGCTTACACCTGAGCGCGAGGTGGAATTCAAAATAGAGTTGATACCGGGAACCACGCCGATCTCTCGGAGACCATACAAAATGGCTCCGAATGAACTAGCTGAGCTGAAGGAGCAACTCAATGATCTGATGGACAAGGGGTTTATTCGTCCAAGTTCATCACCATGGGGTTGCTCGGCTTTATTTGTGAAGAAGAAGGATGAGACGCTGAGGCTATGCGTCGATTATCGTCCTTTAAATGCTGTGACAATAAAGAACAAGTATCCACTACCAAGAATTGATATTCTCCTCGATCAACTAGTGGGTGCTAAAGTCTTCTCTAATATGGACTTAAGGTCGGGATATCAACAAATCAAGATTCGAGCGGAAGATGTCCCGAAAACAGCATTCTCGACAAGATACGGACTCTATGAGTATCTTGTCATGTCATTTGGGTTGACCAATGCTCCGGCTCACTTTATGTACCTTATGAACTCGGTATTCATGCCGGAGCTGTATCAGTTCGTCGTGGTATTCATTGACGACATCTTGGTCTATTCCAAGTCTGAAGAGGAACACGCTAGACATTTGCATATTGTGCTTCAACGCTTGAGAGATCACAAGCTCTATGCAAATTTTAGTAAATGTGAATTCTGGATCAACCAAGTGCCGTTTCTTGGACATATTATTTCAGCGGAAGGCACTGCTGTTGATCCATGCAAGATTGATCAAGTGCTGAAGTGGAAGTCTCCAACATCAGTCCATGAAGTTTGTAGCTTCTTGGGTTTGGCGGGATATTATCGGAGGTTCATCCCGAGCTTCTCAAAAATCTCCAAACCTATGACGGAGCTACTGAAGAAGGGCATCAAGTATGATTGGAGCAAGCCATGTGAGGAAGCTTTTCAAGCGTTGGTGAAACACCTCACAACAGCCCCGGTTCTAACTCAACCGGATACAACCAAGCCTTTTGATGCTTATTGTGATGCGTCGGGCGTCGGGCTTGGTTGTGTACTCATGCAAGGAGGACGTGTGGTCGCATATGGATCACGGCAATTACGGAATCATGAGCAACATTATCCAACTCATGATCTCGAGCTTGCTGCCGTGGTATTAGCTTTGAAGATGTGGAGACATTACCTATTGGGAAATCTGGTTCATCTCTACATCGACCACAAAAGTTTGAAGTACATATTCACTCAGAAAGAGTTGAATATGCGACAACGGCGACGGTTGGAGTTGATCAAGGACTATGAGATTGAAATTCATTATCATCCGGGCAAGGCAAATGTGGTTGCCGATGCACTCAGCCGGAAGTCTCGTATTAATAACTTGACCATTGCGCCGATAGAAGAGGAAGAGCCAAGCCTCTACTTGGTTCCATATGGAGCTCTACATAATCTAGCTCTCATACCCACAATAAGAGAGGAGGTTAAGGAAGCTCAAAAGAAGGACAAGGGCATGGCTCATATTAAAAGGAGGTTGAAGAACGGGGAGATGAAATGTTTCTGGTTAGATAGTGAAGATACCTTGTGGTTCAAGGACCGGATAGTCGTACCCCGTGATATGAGGCTGCAGAAGAAAGTTCTGGATGAGGCTCACTTATCCAAATTTTCTATTCATCCTGGCAGCAATAAAATGTACCAAGACCTCCAAAAGAAGTTTTGGTGGACACATATGAAACGTGAAGTTGCAAAATACATTTCAGAATGTGATACGTGTCGAAGAGTTAAGGCCGACCATGTGAAGAAGTCGGGCCTGCTGCAACCGCTCCAAATACCGGCATGGAAGTGGGAAGACTTGAATATGGATTTCATCGTTGGGTTGCCGATGACCTCCCACCACCATGATTCGATTTGGATAATCGTTGACCGATTAACCAAATCAGCACGTTTCATTCCGGTGCATACCAAGTACAGCGCCAAGCAATATGCGGAGTTGTACATAGCACGAATCTTGTGCTTGCATGGAGTTCCCCGTACCATTGTGTCCGACAGAGGATCGCTGTTCGTATCCCGCTTCTAGGAACAGCTACACGCATCCTTGGGAACCAAATTGATTCGAAGCTCCGCGTATCACCCTCAAACTGATGGACAAACTGAGAGGGTGAATAAAATCCTTGAAGATATGCTAAGGGCGTGTGCCATCCACCACAGTAAGAGCTGGGATGATCACTTACCGTTGGCGGAGTTCTCGTATAACAACGGTTATCAAACGAGTATAAAAATGGCACCTTATGAAGCTCTCTACGGCCGGAAGTGCCGCACACCCTTGAACTGGTGTGAATGTGGCGAGAGAGTGATTTACGGGATTGATCTCATAAATGAAGCTGAAGAGAGGTACGGCTTATTCAAGCAAATCTTAAAGCCGCTCAATCCAGGCAAAAGAGCTATGCGGATAAGAGACGTCGTCCTTTGAACTTTCAAGTTGGAGACCACGTATATCTCCGCGTATCTCCTATGAAGGGCATTCACCGATTCGAAGCGAAAGGGAAATTAGCTCCACGTTTTATCGGTCCCTTCGCCATTATTGAAAGGTGTGGACCCGTGGCATACCGTTTGGAGCTACCGGCAGCCTTAGCCGGACTTCATAACGTCTTCCACATATCTCAGTTGCGGAAGTGTTTGAAAGTGCCAACGGAGGTTCTCACAGGAGACATCGCAGACTTGAAGCCGGACCTCACTTATGTTGAGCGACCAACCCGGATAATTGATGAAAAGACTCGCGAGACCAGAAACCGGACGCTGCAATTTTTCAAGGTGCTATGGGAAAATCACACGTCCGACGAAGCTACATGGGAAAGCGAGGAGTATTTGCAGCGCAATCATCCGGAGTTGTTAGAGGCTTATATGTAGTAGCAGTCCTCTCCACCTTGTCCTTAATCTTAAATCTCGGGACGAGATTCTTTTTAAGGGGGGAGGAATGTAAAAGTCCCCAAAACTTGTAAATAGAAAACTTGAACTATGAATAAAGTTGAGTTTGAATACAAGAAATGGGACTTACAAAAACTTTTGTCTACTCATGAAAGTGTTGGCATGTGCAATACAACTTGAATTTCAGTTTGAACTAAGAGGTGTACTTCAAAAAGAAGAAGGGCATTTTCAAAAGAGAAAAATTCAAAACTGTTGTTTGAAAAAGTGTATTTGCAATAGCCAACTCAAGAATCAGGTGGCATATTTGAGTTCCTCAGGTTCAAATTATGAGGGAGACCAATTTGGAGGAAATTTGGAGGTGCTTGGATATGAATATCAAGAGGACTTGTAAATTTCACCCAAATTTGAATTCAAACTTGAAACTGTGGCACAAATTGTCAAATGGCCAAATGGCTTTTGAATTTGGATCACTCATAGCTGAATTTGCAATGTGTCAAAAATTTGGAGATCTTTTTAGTGCTGGGGGGAGCTGTGGGCCCCAACTGTCATTGAGAGGGGGAGACTTACTGCCTAAGTTTTGGCTCAGTTCAGACACGAACTCGATCACGTTGTTCACAGGGCGCCACCGAAGCTACCGCCGAGCCACCGCCTCACGGGATCAGCCGTGCTGGAGAGCTGCTCGTGGCTCCCTTAACCTTCGACGTGATCCCTTCCAGTGGCTGAACCACAGTTCGTGTTTTCCCCTCGCGCGAGAACAGAAATCGGCAGTTCACTGCCGCCTCTGAGAAACAGCCGGGAACCAGTGCGACTTCACGCTCGCCCCCACTCCGGGCTGCCACACACCAGGGCATGCTGGTCCTCCTCGCTCTCAGCACAAGAACAGCTCGAGTTACGGGTCTCCTAGCCGAGGAGCAGCTCTGGGAATTATTCTGGGTGATCCACTTAATGAAATATTCTGAATTTTGGTCCAGAGGACTTTCTTGTGACAAGGAACTCACAATAAAATTTCCAGCTCCATTGGAGCCCTGGATCAGTAGTGTTCTGTTCAACCAATTAGGTGGTCACCACCCCAGTGATGAACCTCACTTCTCACTTGATGATAGTGCTTAGACACACACCCAAACCACCACACCCAGTGTTATTTTAAATTCTTGAATAGAGTTCCAGTTTTAAACTTGTCTTTAGCATTTGTTAGCAAAAAGTTTTACAATTAAATATGTATGCATGTTCATAACGTGTAGTGTTTAAACATGGAAGAGTGAAGGAGAAGTTAAGCTTGGATCAAGGAGCAAGAAGGCAGGGATTGAGCTTCAAGTCAGCAGCAACTAACATCACATTATCTGACTTTAGTCACCTGCAAAACCAAGGCAAGCCCTGGTTTGCACTTAAGTTTTTTTTCCTTTTGTTCACTACTATTGGTCAAAGTTCGTATGTGCATTAGGTCAAGGAGGTTTTATACTCTACTTGCATAACCAAACATGGACCCTGAGGTCAAGGGTAGAATTGTATCTTCGCTGTAGAATAAGGCCATGCTAAATAGACTAGGGCATCCGGTAGAAGACGAGTAGTTGGAATCTACTCGCGAGCTATAGTTCAGGATATCATAAGTATGGGTGGGAAAGGAAGCAAACTAAAGTTTACATTTCTAAAGATGAGACCGGGCAGAGGGGTTAGGCAGCGACAAGACAAGGTCTTGGTCGCATAGCTCTGCCTGTGTCGGTTAAGGACCGATGTGTGTGCTGCGTCCAGGAGCAAGTATTGAGTTGTGTACCGGATGCTTACTGATATATGGGAACCAGGAAACCGATGTACCAGGTTCACTAGATTGTAGAGGCATACCACATCGTCTCGTTAGACCTATGAGCCCGAGACGGCACGACCGGTTCTACAGTTTAGTGTCCTGAGAAAGGTTGCCACATACGACGTAATGAAGGACGCCAGAGTTGGGTCTTCAGAGGCGGACGTATGTGTCGAGTTATCCGGGTAGTGTTTGATTCGAATCACCGTCCCTCGCAGTTATTGAGTACCGCTTGCTCCCATGTTGTGACGTAGTTAATCAAGTTGTGTGGAAATAGTTTGCAAAGTTTTAAATGCTGTTATGATAATTGGAAATTGCATGAAAACCTTGTTTGAAGTAGAGATAGAGCAAACTAAAGTTATTTTTCACCTTGGGACAAGTAACATTGGAATGAAGCGTTTCTTGTTTGATTGTGGAGTTCCAATGTTGCTGGGCGCAAGGTCACTACTATTATGGCTAAAATCTGAAAGTTAAGGATGAACTCGTAGGCGAGTCTTTTCGCAAATGACAGGCTTAAGTCTTAGGTTAGTTTCATGTAGAGTTTCATGTCTTAGGAGAGACGGTTAAGTCTTGCTGAGCCTTTGTGCTCACCCTTGCTATATAAGTGGTTTTGCAGGTAACCCTCAACGCTACAAAGAAGGTTGTCCGGTGAGATTCGGGAACTTCCGAGTCATGTCACACTTGGAGAACCTAGCCACTGCCATGTCTTCGTGTTGCTAGCAAGAGGAGTCCGTGGGCTGGATCTCCTTTCGAGTGCTTCTTAGATATTCATCGTGAGTTGTTTATAGACTTCCGCTGTAGCTATTTTATGTAAATTATTTACAAAGAATAATTGTAAGCTTCCGCTTTTGATTTATGTAATACTGTGTTCCTTATATGTGTGCTGTTGGGTGCCGCATAACACGGCACCACCCAATGTGATTCATCGGGCGAGGCGGCACGGCCCCGTGATCGAGGTCGGGGCCCTCTCACTCATCCTTCTGGAAACATTTCACTTCTCCGTTGTCTAGTCTTCTCCGTATGTGAGACATACCTCTGTCTCTTCTTTGAGCCTCAATAATCTCTTCACGGATCGTTGAAACGAGCGCGAGATTATGAAGCACTCCATACAGAATGACACGGTGACTTGGTTTTTCCTCTTCCAACTCAGTAACCGCCAAGTTGTGAACGTGGGCTTTCCGACTAAGCGCGTCGGCAACCACGTTTGGTTTTCCCAGATGGTAGTGGATCTCAATTTCATAATCTTTGATGAGCTCCAACCATCTCCGTTGTCTCATATTCAGCTCCTTCTGCGTGAAAATATACTTCAAGCTTTTATGGTCGGTGTAGAGGTGAACAAGATTACCCAGTAGATAATGCCTCCACATCTTTAACGCCAACACCACTGCAGCAAGCTTGAGATCGTGAGTTGGATAATGCTTCCTATGGTTTCACAGTTGACGTGACCCATAGGCAACTACACACCCTTCTTGCATAAGAACACAGCCGAGACCGATGCCGGATGCATCACAGTATACATCAAATGGTTCATCGTGTCCGGCTGAGCAAGAACTGGAGCTGTTGTGAGATGTTTCACCAAGGTTTTGAATGCGGCTTCGCATGCTGCATTCCACATGTATTTTGTGCCCTTCCTCAGCAGCTCCGTCATTGGTTTAGCAATTTTTGAGAAGCTCGGAATGAACCTCTGATAATACCCCTCTAAACCTAGGAAACTTTGGACCTCGTGGACAGATTTGGGATATTCCCACTTCAGCACTTGTTCAATTTTGCTGGGGTCCATGGTAATGCCCTCTGCTGAAATAATATGGCCTAGGAAAGGCACTTGATCAATCCAGAACTCGCACTTGCTGAACTTGGCATATAATTGGTTCTCCCTCAACCATTGTAGCACGATACGCAGATGTTCAGCGTGCTCTTCTTCTGATTTGGAGTAAACCAATATGTCGTCAATGAATATCACGATGGACTTGTCTAGCTCCGGCATGAACACCAAATTCATCAAGTACATGAAGTGTGCCGCAGTGTTGGTTAATCCAAATGACATGACGAGGTACTGATAGAGTCTGTATCTCGTCGAGAAAGTTGTCTTCGATATGTCCTCCGGTCGGATTTTGATTTGATGATATCCCGACCGAAGATCCATCTTCGAGAATACCTTTGCACCCATAAAGTTGATCGAACAAGATGTCGATGCGGGGCAAGGATACTTGTTCTTTATCATGACAGCATTTAGAGGACGATAATCAACACATAGCCGCAGTGTTTCGTCCTTCTTCTTAACGAATAACGCAGAGCAACCCCAAGGTGAAGAACCTGGTCGTATGAAACCCTTGCTCATGAGTTCATTCAGTTGCTCCTTCAACTCCACTAGCTCATTAGGTGCCATCTTGTAAGGCCTTCGCGAGATAGGTGTTGTTTCCGGCGCCAGTTCAATCTTGAACTCGACGTCCCGTTCGGGCGGCATGCCCGGTAAATCACCGGGAAACACGTCGGAATAATCACGTACCACCGGAATATCTTCAAGCTTAAGTGCTTCCGTGTGGTAGGCCTCTACCATATCTGGGTCTTCGCTGTCTAAAAACAGCGTGTGCTGTCCGTGAATGGGCGAGTCAATCTGGACAGTCCGGTTACCGATATTGAGAACGGCACCGTGATGATTTAACCAAGACATCTCCAATATTATGTCTATCTTCTGCCTATACAACATAATCAGCGATGTTTGGTATATTTTTCCGCCCAAACACAAAGCTGCTCGGGACACAATCTGAGTAGCAGAGATATTTCCTCCCGGTGGACGGATAAGACAACTCGTTGTGGGAGTATTGGTGGATAATTGGTGCTGATCCACACATGTTTTGCTGATAAAATTGTGGGTTGCACCGGAATAAAAAAGTATGAGCACGTGCACGTCTTTAAGAGTAAACATGCCCGCTAACACCGGTGCTACCTCCGGGACATCCTCAATAGCGAGATGTTGCACACTCCCGGATTACAATGCGGTTATATTGACTTGAGCAGGTGGCGGCATGCCACCTGATGATGATAGTTGTCTACTGTTCAACAACTTCTCCTGGCATTCCTACCTAAAATGCCCAGAACGGTGGCAATAAGAACACGGAGGTTTCCCCGGTTCTTCGTTGACTTGTGGTTGAGAAGTTGATGTACTTGGCTGCAGCAATGATGCAACAGGTGTCATTCGTTGCTGCGACAAAGGTGTTGCTTCAAGACATGATTCTTGAGCAGGAAATCTGTATGGAGTTGATCTTACTGGTGCTTGCCATATTTCCTCGGATGGTGTGTGATACACCACACGGTATTTATCAGGAACAACTGGTGTGTCTTATTGCACATCATCCAGGTCCCTCTTCTCTGCTTGACACTCAAGTGTCGCTTGTTCTTGCAGTAGGGCAGCACTGATCAACTCGGTGTAACTGCCTTGATTGAACAAAGCCAACTTATCTTTTAATATGGCACTCAGGCCATAGAAGAAGTAGTCACACCTCGCAGCTTCGCTCGTTGCATAAGCAGGAGCATATTGTGCCAAAAGGTTGAACCGTTTGAAATAATCGAGGACACTCATGTCCCCCTGCTTCAAGTTCCTGAATTCCTGCTGCTGGGCCTTGATAAAACCCATAGGAATGTGACGAGCACGGAATGCTTCACGAAATTCTGTCCATTCCACTTGATGGCCTTCCGGAACGGTGACGAGATAAGTGAACCACCAATTTCCAGCGGCTCCATGGAGCTGTTGAGCTGCAAACAAAGTCTTCTGATATTCATCGCACTCAAACACTCTTGGAATCCATAACCCGAAGCCACTGATCAGCTTCCACTGGTTTGTTGGCTTCCGTGAAAATTGGCGGTTGAGTCGCCAAGAAGTCCAAATAGGCGTTCCGAGGTGGAACGACCTGTTGGGTACGTTGGAGTAAGCCTTGTTGTACCAAAGATTGGAGTAGTCTTGTGTTCTCTTGACTTGACTCAACCATCTTAGCCATGACATCTGCCCATACCGTTGATGGCGGTGCCCGTGGTGGAGTCGAGTCATCACTGTCTCGGCGAGAACCTTCAGCCCTACTCGGAGAATGAATACGCACCATACTGCAAAAGAATAATTTTGAGGGGAGTCAAAACTTGATCTCACAGAATGTGAAAGCATGTAAAACATGAACATGCTAAAACTTTATGAAAGCATAACAAAATTTCATGTTTACACATCTTCCTAATGCCAACATAATCAGTCCCCTATTCTGTACTTAACCCAGATTTTGATCCAGTTAGAAGCATTTTCATAACTCAAGTTGAATACCAAAGCTAAACTTAACTTCAGTATACTTCCAACAAGTACTCATATGCCCCTAGACCGTTTCTGGATCAAAAGTTATGACTGTTCAAAGTTGAAAGAATTTCTGGATAAAATTTGCCAGCATCTCCTTTGTATGTGGCTGTTTTCATCACAGTTGTACAAATAAATGGAGCACAATTCTGAACAAACTATGAACTACAAAATCATTGAAAATTTCATAACCTTTCCAACGGTGTATCAAGCCCCTTAGGAAATTTTGGTACACAGAGTTATGGCTAAAATACAGAAACATCCAGAGAAGGTTGCAGCTGTCCTGTTCTCTGAACAGTTTGCATTCAACTGGACATTCAACCATGTTGGCGTCTGATTTTGCTCTGGAGGTCTACAGAAAAGTTGTAGAGCACTTAAAAAAATTTCCAGAACCGTATCATACACCTCCATTGGGTCAATCTACTCAGAGTTGTGCTCTGTCAAAGTACAGCAAAAACTTCTGCCAGAACAGAGCACTCTGTTTTTGGATCAAAAGAAGCCTAGCGATTCCCTTCTTTGAAACTTAGTTCAAATGAAGAGCTCAGTAACTAATATGTGCTTTCCAACATCCATTTTTAGTTTGAATGTTAGTCATGAACGATTTCTTTATAGGAAAGAAGACTATCAAGTGTAGTACGGTGGCGATGCACCGTAAGACATATGACGGTACTACGTTGCCTCACCAAAGAAAAACCTAACCGGATTACACCGGCATATACGTATCCTTAGGTGGCACTAAAATGATCACTCGCAAATGTGTTCTAGACGCACTAAGGTTTTCGTGGTTAGTACCTACATAAAACACACCCAATCATCAGGTTCGGCTGTATCCATACAATTTGTACACCCGTCCGTCATCACTCGCACAGGTGTTCTCAAGCCAAACACGCCTTGAGCTATGTGTTCACGTTACTGACCACGTGACAAGGTCTCCCATACTTGCCCAAAGCACGCCAGGGAAGGGCGCTGCTCGAATACCCCAAACGACATGAAGAGTCGTAGAGGATGCTAAAGGGGGTCGGGTTACCTGCCACCTGTGAGGCTCCACCCTTCAGCTTGTGCGCACTGGTGGACAGCGCTTACGTGCACCCCCAAGACATAGAACGTCCCGAGATGCATAATTTTCAGACATAACAAATAGGTTAGATTGCCACCTTCATAATATGCTAATAGTAGTCCTTATGTGGGCTTAGTACCGTTATCTCACCGTATCCTAAATTTTTAACGTAATATGATGCTCAATCCGTGCACTATCCCCAACGCAGCTCTGATACCACGCTGTGAGGGGCTGACGACAGGATCTCGTTGGGTGGTGCCGTGATATGCGGCACCTCACAGCACACGGGTCGATGAAACACATCACATTACATAAATCATTTGCGGAAGCGTACAGAAGTGTTTTACAAGTACTTATATCAAAATAAGATACAGCGGAAGACTATAACTCTCACGACTCATTTCTAACTTAGCAATAAAGAAACAGTCCAGCCCGCGTACGTTTCTTACTAGCAACACGAAGAACAATCTGCAGTGGCGAGGATGCTCTTGAGTAACCACTCGGAGGTTCCCGAGTCTCATCGGCATCCCTTCATAAGAATGAAGTCAATCCTGCAAAACAACTCGGATAGCATCCGTGAGCACAACGCTCAGCAAGACTTAACCGTCACCCTAAATGTTAAACTCTATGTGAGGTTATGAACCTAAAGTAGGATGACATAATGCATAATAAACTCGCCTAAAAGTGAATCCTTACTTTCGGGTATTATTTGCAGCAATTTTAAGTAACCTTGGGCATGCCACATCGGGAGTCCACAATCAAACAAGAAACGCTTTCCCCCGATGTAAATTGCTCATGGCATAAAAGAATCGAGTTTGCACTAACTAAGCATCAAAGATACAGCACCAAGGTAGTATAAATTTCAAACAATGTGATTAGTTCCTTTCTCATGCAAGTTATTACTACGTCACGACTGTGAGAACAAGTATGCTCGGTCCATTCCGCGAGCGATGGTGATTCGAATCAATAACACCCGGACTACACGACACGTACGCCCGTACTCGACGTTGCCTACAGCAATCATCACTGACATCGTACATGGCAGCCTTCCCCCCGTTTCACCCCCGTTGAATCGATCAAGTTGCCCCGTACAGTAGCCACTCTCATGGTGCACCTGCCGACATGAGATGTCATGAGAATGTTCCCCACATACTGCACACCGGCCGTCTCGCCTGAGGCGACCCGAAAAGGCTCAACGACAGCTTCCCGAGGTACATCGGTTTACTAGGTCCCATAATACCAGCATGAGTCCGGTACACAACTCAAACTTGTTCAACAGGGCCGCATACAGATCGGTCCTCGACTGACACGGACAGGTCTATAGCACCCAGGCCCCTATGTCCTGCTGCCCCTACAACCTTCCGATATCAACTTTAACTTGCTAATTCATTTATGAACTAATCTCGTAAGCCCCTGTTGTTCGTGAACATGTGAGTAGCATCTCACCGCTCGACTTCTACCGAATCTTACTTAAGAATGGCAGTTCTACACACTGAAAGACACCTATCCAATACTCCATGGGTTCATTTGGTTATGCAAGAGGAGTATCAAACACTAGACCTAATGCATGGTTCATATCTTAACCAAAAGTGAATACAAAATAAAAAACTTAAGAGCTGTTAAATGCAAATCGGAGCTTGCCTGTTTTGCAGGGTAGTCATATATAATCAGTTAGTGATCTTGGTTGATCAACCCTTGATTCTCCGGAGCTTGATCCACTTCAATGAATCGCTCCTTTGAATCCCCTTCGTCGTGATTCCTATTGAATGTATATGCACAATTTTATAGAATGAAATGGAAAGAAGTTATGACTTAATTTCTTAGGAACAGAGGTTGTGTGGAAATCAAAGAATGGCTTGGTTTGCCTCTGTTGTGCAAAGAAACAGAAATGAACTAAATTGCTCTTAGTGTTGTAGCTATACACTAACTACTTTCCCTAATGAACATAATAGATGAGCTGAAAAGAATTGGATGCAACTGAAGAACAAGAATTCCAATGGCCTCAAAACTTTTACAGCAGGTTCTATATTACCTAGGGATTTAGCTTGCTAAATTGCAGCTAAAGTGGAGTCAAATTGTGTTCCCTATAATTCTCACAATGTCTCTCACGTATTTCCACCTATACATAAGTATGGAGAATAAGAACAGGGAGTTATAATGCTCAACCTGAGCTGATAATTTACATGTGAGTTCCTGGTCACATGAAAGTAATTTGCTCCAAAATTCAGCCCTTTTACTTGAGTAGTTCCCCCTAGAACAATTTTTTAAGCATTTCTAGTCTAAAGAATTAATTCTGAAGTAATGTGCATTTTCATGCCCAATTAAGTGAACTACAATATCAAGTGTGTCTCAGAGAGCTTGACTAAATTTTCCTATGATTTTTGAAGCTAAGAATTGCCCAGAATAGATTTTACAAGTGGGAAACATTTTCTGAAAATGTTTCTGGATTCTTATGAACACAGTAGATTGTATTTAGAAAATTGGTACTCAAATGATCTTCAAATGAGCTAAACATTTGCTATAAGGTCAACACTATGCTAAAGAATATTCTGGCAAAATTTGAGGATTTTTGGATAAACCAAACTCCCTCAATAATTCTTTTTCAGAAACCCTTCAAAGAATTTTCCAGAATTATATATTGACTTTCATACAAATCTGAGTTCATATTTGGATAGACCTCAGAAAAATGAATACAAACCAATTGGAATCACTAAATTTGGGGGTTTCTACAAAGATCTATGATTTTCCAAAGTTTGAGCAATCTCTGGAATTATTTTTCTACTGCAAAGTTTACTGGGCCCGCTATTTAAATCCCAGCCAATAAGAAATGGGCCACACCGGGTTCACAGGATTTTTGCATGCCAGCACACCGGATCCGGGCCACAGTTGATCCCAGTTTAAAGTTTCCACCGCTGACAGCCAGGCCCGGCCCCTTCTTCAACCTCTCGTCGTTTCCTCGTGCGCGCGCCGCCTCCCCCTCGCCGGAGCAAATCACAACTCGCCGGATTGCCGCTGCCGGCCACTGCTCGAGCCGAGGTTCTCCGCCATAGGGTTATCGACGTAGAGGAACGCAATGGTGAAGTGTTTTGGGGCTGCCGGTCACCGGAAGATGGCCGGCGACGTGTGGCGGCCTCGGATGAACTTCGGCACCGTCGGCCGGGGTTCCTAGCCCGCCAAAAGCTCGACCACTTAGCTATACAGCACCAGGGCATGACTAGGAAGCTTGACACAACCTCAAACTAGCTCGGGAATGGCCGCAAATACGGTTTCACCGTGCGTCTGATTGAATCCGCGAAGAACACCCTCGGAAGAGCTCGGAATACGTCGCTTCGAGGTGTTTTCATGCGATGGATCCTAAAGGAGACATGATCGCCAGCTAGTCCAGCACCTATGTGCAAGATTTGATGACCTATGGAGGATCATAGAGGGAGAATTTGAAGAAACCATACCGGCCAATCGGTTTGCACTCGCCGGAGCAGAAACTTCAAATTGGCCGGCGATGATCCACGGTTTGCTCCAAGAATTGGAGGAGAGCAGCACCACAGTAGAGCGCTCCCGTATCCGTGATCGCTCAGCTGTGAAAACCCCTGTGGAGTTCTGTCCACGAGCGCCCGACCGTCGGCTTGAGCTAGGTCGCCGCTGTGGAGGCTGTTCTAGGGCAAAGGAGGCCGGAGCTCAGTGGTTTCTGGGTTGAAGAGGTGGAGGCTGAGCTCGGGGTGTTGTTTAGCAGCTCGGGGAGGAGAGGGGCACGAGCTTGTGCCGATTTCCCGATCGAGCCGAGTAGCGGAGGGAAGAACCGGTTCTGTTCGGTGTCGCTCGCGAGGAGGAGAAGGCAAAAGGACTTTGCTTCGGTCAGAGGGGATGATCACGCCGAAGGAACCGCCTCTGGCGCCAGCGCTTGAGAGAAGGCAGCAGGAGGTGGCTCAGCCAGCTCTCGGTGGCGCCACGGTGAGAAGCTGCTCGTGGGTGTGAGAACAGAGAGTATTTGCTTCCTTTGCAAGTCAAATTTGCTCACTGACATGTGAGCCCCACACCACCTTTTCCTCCCAAAATATCTCCTCATGTTGATCTTCCCAAATTTCACAATTCTGAGTTTGAAAGGTGGGCTAGAATTTGAATTTTCCAAATTCAGTTTGAATTTGCATGACAAATTGGAATTTGGTTGGAGTTTGGAAAATGCTTCTATAATTCCTTTTTAGAGCCCACCCTAAAAATGAAAGGTTTGTCCTCAAACATTTTCCACAATTTCCAACTATATGGATGCATGTTTATTCCAAATGTTTTGGCCACCATTGTGTGAACTTTGAATTTAAAATCTGATTTTTAAACTTGCATGCAGAGAGTAATTAAATCCTTATTGGTTCAACTCTTTCAAATAAAGATGTGAACCTTATTTTGGATGATCATCCATGTATCACTTTGCATGAAGAAAAGTTTTAGCAAGTCCCATTTTCATGCCTTTGCCACATATATGAATTCAACCCTTAGTTTTGTTCATGTACATTTTTGGGACTTTTACATTCCTCCCCCGTTAAAAGAATCTCGTCCCGAGATTACAAAACAAGAATGAGACGGGAGAGGTAATTACAAACTGTACAAAGCTAAAAGTTCCGGATAGTTGGTGCGGAGGTAGTCCTCACTTTCCCACGTCGCCTCTTCCGCGGTATGATTACTCCACAGCACCTTGTAAAATTTGATCGTCCGGTTCTAGGTTACCCGGATCTTTTCATCCAAAATCTGAACCGGTCGCTCGGTATAGGTAAGGTCCTGTTTCAACTCGTCGATTTCCTCGGTGCGGACAGCAGTGGTGAATTTGAGGCACTTCCGCAGCTGTGACACATGAAATACATCATGAACACCCGCAAGACTTTCCGGTAGTTCTAGCCGGTAGTCTACGGGTCCGCACTTCTCCGTGATAGCAAAAGGACCAATAAAACGGGGAGTGAGTTTCCCCTTTACACCGAACCGGTGAATTCCCTTCATCGGAGATACATGAAGATAGACGTGCTCTCCGACGTCAAAATGCAATGGCCTACGCCTTTGATCAGCGTAGCTCTTCTGTTGGGATTGTGCAGCCTTCAAGTTCTCTTGTATCAACCGAACTCGATCTTCGGCCTCGTTGACAAGATCAACCCAAACAGAACTCTTTCGCCGGACTCACACCAATTCAGCGGTGTGCGACACTTCTGGCTATAGAGAGCTTCATACAGTGTGATTTTAATACTCGCTTGATACCCGTTGTTGTATGAAAACTCCACCAAATGTAAGTGATCATCCCGATTCTTACCGTGGTGGATGGCACACACTCTCAACATGTCCTCAAGCACTTGGTTCACCCTCTCAGTTTGTCCATCAGTTTGAGAGTGATATGCGGAGCTCCTAATCAGCTTGGTGCCCAATGAGGCGTGCAGCTGCTCCCAAAACCGAGCAACAAACAGCGCACCTCGATCTGAAACGATGGTCTTCAGGACACCATGTGAGCATATAATCCTGGAGATGTATAACTCCGCATATTGCCTTGCTCGATGATGAGTGTTCACCGGTGTGAAATGAGCTGATTTCGTCAACCAGTCGATGATCACCCATATCGAGTCATGCCTACGGGATGTGAGCGGTAATCCGACGATGAAATCCATACTCACATCCTCCCATTTCCATGTCGGTATCTTCAAAGGTTGTAGCGGTCCGGCTTTCCGCAAATGATCAGCCTTGACCCGTCTACATGTATCACACTCGGATACGTATTTAGCAATTTCTCTCTTCATCCTCGTCCACCAAATTTTTTGTTTCAACCCTGCCTGGGCCCCGGCTACCTACTGAGGTGGGCCCCAACAAAGGCCACGTAAATTGGGCCCCCTGGTCAACCCTGGGGCTCCCGCGTGCGCCTGAGCTCTGGGGTTGGCACGTGTCCCAGGCCCTGGCTTGAGCCTCCCCACTGAGGATAGGTCCGGGGCTGCCATGTGTCCCCGGCTCCGAGTCACCCTTCTGAAGAGGAAAGCGCCGGGGCTGACACGTGTCAGCCCCGACCTAAGCCTCCACGCTGAGGAGAGGTCCGGAGCTGGCACATGTCCCCTGGCTCCGAGCCGCCTCCCTGCTAAGGACAGCTCCGGTGCTGACATGTGCACTGGGCTCCCGACCAGACCTCCCGGCTGAGGTAAGGTCCTGAGCCGCCATGTCTCCCCAGACACCAAGCCCGTCGATAAAGGTTCCAGAGCCGCTAGTACCCTTCGATCCATCGTGGGCCGTGGGTCGACAAAGTCAAGAAGGAAGTGTGCTGTCAGGCTTCGCATTCAAGGCTCACGCCTTCCCCAGAAGCATGGCGCACGGCACACGTCTCCGTCCCTTGCCCGTTCGCCATAACGGTGACAAGACAGGGAGGCGGGGTGTGACAGCGGAACAGTGCCGCCCAACGGCATGCACCCGCCCAAGCAGAGCTAGGAGACGTGGCGACAAGACGACATCTTCATCATCACCTGACACACGGTCAGAGGTGCTCGGCGCGCCAGACGGAGGGACTTAACTCCGCCGCTGGCGACTCTACTCAGAGGAGGAAGACCTAGATTGTGTATAGGACACTCAAAGCTTTGGGCAACCTGTTGGGCCCCAAGCCTCATTGTAACCACCCCGGCCTTGAACTATAAAAGGACCGGGGTAACCACCCTGCAAAGGGTTTCGACTCCCCACTCTCCAGATCACACAACGCAAAAGCAATAGAACAAGCACACCCATGGACGTAGGGTATTACGCCCCGGCGGCCCGAACCACGTAAATCCCTATGTTCATCTGCTCCCTCGAGCCCAGGTCGCGAAGGGGGCCAAGCCTCCCCCCCCCCCCCGGAAAAAAAGAGACTTGCGGGCTGCTTCCGAGCAGACCGGGAGGAGTGTCGTAGCTCACACTCCGACATGGTTCAATTCACATGAAGTAAAATTCATATCATGAAATGGTATCCAAAATAGTAGCCCACAATAGAAATTTTCTGAGTTTTTATAGTGTTTATGCACCGGCACAAAAATTAAATCAATTGTTTAAAAGAGAAAAATCATAATTCAAATTTTAATAAGTGAAATACAAATCTGATTTCATCTAAATGAATACTTTATTGAGTAGAATAACTCTGCAATTTTTTATCATTTTTGGAAGCCTCTAAGTATTTCTTTTCAAATTAGAAAGTTGGGGCAGATTTGAAAATCATGGAAAAAGAAAAATCCTTGAGGGCCCATATGTGAGCCGCCTATTTCATAGCACTGCTGCTGGCCGGCGTGCGCGCACTGACACCGCATTGAGTTGAGCAGGTGCCAGCGATCGAGCGGTAAAGAATTAAGGCGTAGCTGGCTTGCTTCTCTAGAACTCCATCACACCTCTATTTCATTCAGTGTCTTCTCCCACCGAGTCAAGAAAACTGAGTTCATATCTCTGCCGCTCGCACATTGCCATTGTTAATTAATAAGCTGCTGATATCTACATAATGTTGCATGTAATAACCCGAGTTAGGACTCGGTCGAGTCTGTTAGGAGTCTGCGTGTGTGTGTGTGCAACGGTACAGCGAATTTCGTGGGTGATCGTACGTGAAACCCGGTCAGGGCACGACCTGGACGTGGTCACCGCTGTACCCGGATTGATCTGCGGGTTTTCAGTTTGATATAGCAGTCGGGTGCAGGCGTTGGTTGTTGCAGTGCACTTGAGAAACCCCCCTCCTCTTCCATCTCTCTCTGAGTCCCGATCTCGCTTTACACACTCGATCCACGACCAACAAGTGGCATCAGAGCTCGGTGTTGAGAAGGATCCTTGATGGCGAGTGGAAGTCAGAGAAGGAGAGGAGACGGCGACGATGAAGGCGGCAATGGCACGCCGCGATCCGCAGCTGGCTTCGGGCACGAGCTGGCGGTAGCGCGCCAATTTGCGCCGGTCATGTCGGGAGTATCTTCTGTACCGGTGCTGACACGATCCAACTATGGAGAGTGGAGTTTGCTCATGGAGATCGGGCTGCAGGCAAGGGGTCTGTGGCGCGCCGTTGAAGGAACGGAAGATCTCAGCGATGAGTTCGGATACCGGAACGACCGGGGGGCCTTGGAGATGATCTTCCGGTCAGTTCCGTCGGAGATGCTGCCGGTGTTGAGAAGACACAAGACCGCGAAGGATGTTTGGGAGGCAATTCGAGCCATGCGCGCCGGGTCGGAGCGGGTCCGAGAGGCGAGGGCGCAGACACTGCACGCCGAATATGATCAATTTCGGCACAAGCCAGGGGAGACGATTGACGACCTGGCTATGCGCCTGACCGGGTTGGCATCGAAGCTCGGCGAGGTGGGAGATCCCATCAGTGAAAGAAGGGTGATTCAGAAATGGCTTAGGATCGTCCCCAAAAGGTACTCTCAACTCGCGGTCTCCATCGACAATTTGGTTGATCTGGATAACACGACGATCGAAGAGATTATCGGACGTTTCAAGGCGGCCGAAGAGAGGTACGAGCTCGACGTAGAAGAAGAAGGGGGTACCAAACTGCTTCTCACCGAGGATGAGTGGCGGGCACGTCTGGGTCGACGTGGTCAGGGAGGTTCATCAAGTGGGGGACACAGCACCAGTAAGAAGTGGCACAACAAAGGTCATGGTGACCGTGGCAAGGATGCAGCTCGACCAGGCAAGACCGGGCCTAAGCGCTCTGGTAATTGCCGTTACTGTGGGATGAGCGGACACTGGGTTCGCGAGTGTCGCAAGAAGAGGCGAGATGAGGCAGCCGGAGAAGCTCACGTTGCGGAAGTTCAGGATGAAGACCCAACGCTTCTCATGGCTCAAGCATTGGTGCAACAGAAGGAGTCTCCACAGTACCTAGAAGACCAGACACATGAGGATAATGTTGAAGTATGTCTCGGTATAGCACAAAGAGCTGATGAACCAAAGTGGCATTTGGATACGGGAGCATCTAACCACATGACTGGTGATGTCACGGTATTCTCAGAACTGGACCATAACATCTCCGGCACCGTCAAGTTCGGCGATGGATCAGTTGTTGACATAAAGGGCCGGGGAACAATTGTCTTCACTGCACATGGCCGACATCGTGTGCTCTCGGGGGTATACTACATTCCTCGCCTTCGCACATCGATTATCTCTGTCGGACAGTTAGACGAGATGGGTTGTACCATCCTGGTCAAGAATGGAGGCATGGAGGTACGTGACAACCAGGGAAATATTGTAGCCAAGGTGAGAAGGACTGGAACACGACTTTACACAGTCGAGCTGGAGATCACACGTCCTGTCTGTCTGGCAGCGTCTGTTGGAGATGAAGCGTGGAAGTGGCACGCACGGTATGGTCATCTAAATTTTGATTCCCTTCGTAAACTAGCCCAGAGCAGTATGGTGCATGGCATGCCACTTATCAATCATGCAGAACATGTGTGTGATGGATGCCTCGTTGGAAAGCAACGTCGCACACCATTCCCGTCAGTGTCAAACTATCGTGCTGGGGATAGACTGGACTTAGTCCATGGGGACATTTGTGGCCCGATTACACCTCCAACTCATGGGGGAAAGAGGTACTTTCTGCTGTTGGTAGATGACAAATCACGGTACATGTGGTTGCTGCTCCTGAAAAGCAAAGATGAAGCCTCAGACGCGATCAAGAAATGGAAAGCAGGCGTGGAAGTAGAGACCTCCAGCAAGCTCCGAAGTCTCCGAACTGACAGGGGAGGTGAGTTCACGGCATCTGAATTCGCAGAATACTGTGCGGATCAGGGAATACATCGACAGCTCACGGCACCGTATTCACCTCAACAAAACGGCGTCGTGGAACGTAGGAACCAATCTGTTGTTGGCATGGCCCGATGCCTTCTAAAGACAAAGGGTATGCCGAATGAATTTTGGGGGGAGGCAGTAACAATGGCAGCTCATCTGCTAAATTGCGCTCCTACGAAGTCAGTTCAGGGCATGACTCCATTTGAAGCCTGGCACGGAAGAAAGCCAGTGGTGAGCTACTTTCGTACATTCGGATGCATTGCTCACGTTAAGTTCACACGACCAGGACTCAAAAAGCTTGATGATCGCAGCCTCCGAACTGTGTTTATCGGGTATGAACATGGACGCTCCAAGGCATGGCGCGTCTATGACCCGGTAGCAAAACGTGTGCATGTGACACGGGACGCCGTGTTCGATGAAGCAGCAAGCTGGAACTGGGAATTGCCAGCACAAGACAAAGGGTCTTTTGTCATCGACTACCCGCCTTTGGTGTTCCACCGAGTGCAGGAACCCAACGGTGATCGAGAGAGTACACCGATCACTCCGGTAGAATGTCCAGACCCGACACAGGTTGCTTCAACACCTGCAACTGAGATAGGTGAAGGACAAGGCACAACTAGAGGCTATGTGTCACCACCTCCAGGAGCTACACCTGATGAAGAACTGCACGGAGAGGAAGCACCGAGACGCTATCGGACCCTTGACACTATTCTAAGGGACGACACGACAGGTCGGGGGGGTTCTTTGCTGCTTGCTGCTGATGAAGAGCCCAACACGTTTGAAGAAGCTGAATCTCATGAAGCATGGCGCTTGGCAATGATGGATGAACTTCAGTCCATTGAAGACAATGGAACGTGGACACTGACCACGCTTCCCGCCGGTAAGCACCCCATCGGTCTTAAGTGGGTCTTTAAGCTTAAGAAGAATTCTGCAGGAGAGGTTGTGAAGCACAAAGCAAGATTAGTCGCGAAAGGGTACGTGCAAAAACCTGGGATAGACTTTGATGAGGTCTTTGCCCCGGTGGCACGTTTGGACTCAGTTCGGTTGATGCTCGCTGTGGCAGCTCAAGCCGGATGGGAAGTGCACCACTTGGACGTAAAATCTGCATTCCTCAATGGAACTTTGCAGGAGGAGGTATATGTCGTGCAACCCCCTGGTTTTGAGCGTGCAGGTGAAGAAGGAAAGGTGTTCCGACTCACTAAAGCTTTATACGGGCTTCGACAAGCACCACGTGCTTGGAATGCGAAGCTGGATGAAACACTGATGTCTCTCGGTTTTCACAAGAGTCCCTCGGAGCATGCCGTGTATACACGCTGCACCAACAACGAGCGGCTACTATTGGGAGTCTATGTTGATGACCTTATTGTGACAGGCTCAAACAAGGAAGTCATCCTGCAGTTCAAGGAACAGATGAGGTCAGCATTCTCCATGAGTGATCTTGGCTTGTTAAGCTATTATTTGGGTATCGAGGTGCATCAAGGACCTCATGCGATAACTATCCAACAGATGAGATATGCAGCAAGAATTGTTGAAAGGGCTGGATTAACAGGTTGCAATCCGATGCATGTCCCTGTTGAACCGAGACTAAAAATGAGCAAGCAAAGCGTAAACCCCCCAGTGGATGCAAAGCTTTATCGGAGTATTGTTGGAAGTCTCCGTTACCTGGTTCAAACAAGGCCTGATCTCACCTATGGAGTTGGTTTTCTCAGCAGGTTCATGGAAGCACCTACAACAGAACATTGGGGAGCAGCTAAACAATTACTCCGGTATGTGGCAGGGACCTTGAACTATGGGTGCAAGTTTGAGAGGGGTGCAGCTGAAGCACAATTGGTCGGCTATAGTGATGCTGATTTTGCCGGTGACATGGACGACCGGAAGAGTACTTCAGGGACAATTTTCCTGTACGGGGGAAGTGCTATCAGCTGGCAATCCTAGAAGCAAAAGGTGATCGCGCTTTCGTCATGCGAAGCTGAATATATAGCGGCAACAACAGCTGCATGTACAGCTGTTTGGCTCCAGAGGCTGCTGGGTGATCTGCTAGGTAATGCAAATCGCTGCACAACAATATATGTCGACAACAAATCAGCGATACAACTCTGCAAGAACCCGGTGTTTCATGATAGATCGAAACACATTGAGACCAGGTTCCACTTCATTCGAGAGTGTGTACAAGATGGAAGGATTGCTGTTGATTATGTACACACAGGTGACCAGCTGGCTGATTTACTGACCAAAGGACTGGCACGAGTGAAGTTTCGAGAGTTACGGAAGAAGCTGGGTGTTGTCGAGATCAGCAGCTGATTAAGGGGGAGCATGTTAATTAATAAGCTGCTGATATCTACATAATGTTGCATGTAATAACCCGAGTTAGGACTCGGTCGAGTCTGTTAGGAGTCTGCGTGTGTGTGTGCAACGGTACAGCGAATTTCGTGGGTGATCGTACGTGAAACCCGGTCAGGGCACGACCTGGACGTGGTCACCGCTGTACCCGGATTGATCTGCGGGTTTTCAGTTTGATATAGCAGTCGGGTGCAGGCGTTGGTTGTTGCAGTGCACTTGAGAAACCCCCCTCCTCTTCCATCTCTCTCTGAGTCCCGATCTCGCTTTACACACTCGATCCACGACCAACAGCCATCTCCGTCCAACTCCAGCAACTCATATCTCTGCCGCTCGCACATTGCCATCTCCGTCCAACTCCAGCCCCTGTCACGCTCACGCCCCCACTGCGTCCTTCCTCCTCATCTTCTTCGACCACTGAGCAGACCTGTCACAACCCAAACAGACTAAAGTCGAGACCTTCATCGCCATTGAGACAACACCCTACGCGTCGAGCGTCCTCTTCCGGCCATCTTATTCACCAATCGACTCAATGCCGACGTTCCCCAAGTCCTGGTGAAACTCTACGACCAAACCCCGCCCTTCCCCGAGCTCTCCACCGCGTCCCCGATGTTGCCAGAGTTTGATGGCGGCTGCCGCTCGCCTCTAACCGAAACCGGTGAGCACCGCCCTCTATTGACTCCTTCTATGGGTGCGCATCGAGCTGTGGTCTATCCCTATATATTTTGGGAATTTTTTATGATCTTCTGGCCGGAACGGATGAGATCATGCGAGCTTCCGACAGCAGCCATGGCTGCTCGAGCTCCAGTCGGGATCTGGTGCGGCCAGAGCGAGATCCCGTGCGGCTAGGCCACCCTGTGGCCTTGTGTGGGTTTATCTGAGTGGCCAGTGTATTTTAATTTCATAAAGTAGCGATAGGCTTGCAAAATCCATAGAAAATTCTAGAGAAATCGGAAAAATGTGAAACCAGTTCTGTTGGACTCCTAAGGACCAAATCTACGCCATGAAAAAGTTTATTTCTCATAAAAGTACTCTGTATTTGAGTTACCAGTATTTTGAGTAATATGCGGTAAATTAATTATAGGGTGATTTGTACATTAGAAAAAATCTGAAAAAATTCAGAACGTACCCTTGCATACTCAGTATTTCACAGTCAAAGTTTCTTTCCATATCGTTATGTATATCTAAAGAAACTGATTATTTATTTTCTGCTACCATTTAAATTCCAGAAATTAAAATATGACTAAATAAACCCTCAAAATTTGTGTCACTTCTCCTCATAATGTTACTTACTCCCAGTAAATCACCTAGGTCAAGATTTTGACTGTAAGAAATATATTGCTTCAACCCCATGCAACTTGTTAAAGCAAGTTTATATTTCTCCTTAAACCGAAAGGCAGCAAACTAAATAATATTCACATGAAGGCAAATTGATCTGAAACTGTTTATACATCCAAATAATTAGATTAGCACCAGTTTTATGCTCGTTACAATATAAATCAACTGTATTATTAATTTAGTTGCATTTGTGTGCATAACGGTAGCGCACGAGCCGAAAGAGAACGCCGAGGAGCTCATCTTGGAGTAAGCCGCTGACCGGGTTGTTACTGACTTAATTCCTGATCAAGGCCAGCCCCAGTTACATGAGCTAAAATTTACAATTTTTCTATTTTACACATGTATATGTCGGTTATTGTTATATATGTGCATTAAATCTAGGTGTTGTGTTTGACACCCTACTTGCATGGACAAATAGAAACCCTCTTGGTCAATGAATAGGTCAGTCCGAGCGGGTAGTCGCTACGCTAATTAGTCTCATGTAAATCGGTAGAAGTCGGGTGTGGGCATCCACTCGCAAGCTGTAGGATTTTTGGGATCAATTTGGATTGACTAGTGGAATTGGGATCGTAATTTGGAAAATTTGGAGACCGGGCAGGTGGAAGGGAGCAACAAGACGTGGTCTTGTGTGCATAGGCCTGCTCATGTCAATTGAGGACCTAGTCGTAGTCGGCACCTCGGACAAGTACCAAACGTACCAATAGCATGCTAGCGATATGGGCACTAGTGAACTGACGTACCTTGTTAACCTAGGTGTTGAACGATCATGCTGCCATCCTAGGTTGGAGCCGAGAGGACAGAGTGGGTGTAAATCCGCTAACGTATGACGTTCGGGACGTGCATTACGTGTATGGACCCCCTTGTCCAGGACAGTAGCCTTGTTTCGGCATCAGGTGTTTTGGGAATGGTTTCCACATATGACAGTAATGGAGTGCGCTGTGTGCGACTTCATGACATGCGTATGTGTCGTGTTATTGGGTTATCCTAGCAGGAGTATAATGATTATAATCGCCGTCACTCACGGAGATGAGTACCACTTGTCTTAGCAACTCGCGGAGATGAGTACCACTTATGATCAGATCTTGTTTGAATATAAATCATGTTTGAAACTTGTATGTGTTAGTTGTAGATGCCAACTAAATTTACATTTCACGTATAACTAAAATATGCTGCTGAAACTGCCCCTGTTCCTAGTAATAACCGTTGCATACTAGAATATGGTCTAGTGAGTCCTTCGTCGGGTAAGTCTTGCTGAGTATTAGTTGTTAAGACTTTGTGGATTAA
The DNA here is from genome assembly GCA_030760725.1 of Neostapfia colusana. Classification (NCBI taxonomy): domain Eukaryota; kingdom Viridiplantae; phylum Streptophyta; class Magnoliopsida; order Poales; family Poaceae; genus Neostapfia; species Neostapfia colusana. The sequence goes on along the minus strand of JASWHV010000001.1, from coordinate 41,496,383 downwards.
TTTTTTTCAGGTGAGCATGCTTGTGATGATGATTATGATAATAAAAGCTTTCCGGAAGAAGCATCACCTCTCTCGGGGTGGACGGTGCAATGGGAGCCTGACTTGCCACTGTATTGAATGGGGTTTGCTAGTGTATCATGACATTTGGCAATGACACGATCCTAATGCATAGACCATGTAGGGGATATTATAATATGTTGCTACATATATTCCACTGTAAAACTTTATGTATTTTGAAGTTATCTCTTATGTATCAAACTTGTGAACTATGGCCCTTTGGTATGCAATGCGGTGTCGCAGCGCATGGCACCATCTGAACAAAAGATTCCATTGTCGAGGTGTGACCCTCACACTATCCAAGTTTCTATGGCTTCCGAAAGTCACGGGTCCTTCACTCGGATGAGTCCGCTGTCGCAACGTCGTCTGTTGAATCAATCCTCTTCAGACTCTGTGGCCCCCGTGTGGTCCATCCATGAAAGGTGTTTCAGAGCAGAGTGCAGTCATGCAACGGTGAATACGAAGAATCATGACGGCAAACAAATACTGATCAATGGCAGTGATTATACAGAAAGGTGATCAATAGCAGGATGAGATTTGTATCGAGGGAGTGGACACTGAACTGCACCCCATGTTTCAAAAACACAAATGTCAATCTCCAACCGGACAGTTGTCACGTGTTGAGCTGTAACACCTATGTTTTATATACAAACGTCTAATACTTAAAAAGATAAAAACTGGGTAGCATCACTCCTCTACAACAGGATCGCATTCGAATGGTGTCACACGCTGCAACACAGGATTATACATCATACAAGGATTACAAAAATATTCCCATTAACATATCACATTCTCTACTTTAGATCAGAGTGCGAAGTTGAGAACAAGTTTTAACCTATGTGAAAGCAGTCGAGTCTTATAGATTAAAACTCACTCATGTAAGTGCCAAAGCATTAGTGAAGTATCATGCCTAAAGATACTGCACGCTAGCAACATTCAGCAATTTGCGGTAACGAGCAGAGCTTCCCATACGGTGTCTAGCCCTCATAGGTGGCACACGTCCATAGACAACTCTTACATATAGTAGCAACAACATAAACATAACTACTTAAAAAGAGTTAATAACAAACCCTGAGCAACTAATACTCAGCAAGTCTTACCTGTCAAATACTCCACTAGTACTCTACTTAACGTGCAACAGTAATAGGTGGTTTATATCTTAGTTAGCAGCTGAATTAATACATACAAGTTCGTGAGCAAGAATTTAAACAACAATTCAGGTCTGATCATATTGTAACAGGTTTAAGTTATTACTACAATAAGATGCAGTGAACAAGTGGTATTCGATAACCGTGAGAGATGGTGATTCAAACCATTTAACTCCTGTAGGAAAACCCGAATGCACGCCATGTGTGCACTTTCTGATGTTGTTTCCGACGAACTTCACGGATGTCATATACGACAACGTTTCACAGGGCATTCAATTGTTGAACCAGTTCCACCGTCTCGGGTAGAGGGGTCCCACACGTGATGTCCAACCGAAACAACTGTTAGCGGGTGCCACACTGCCCTCTCCACACCACCATAAAGACGGTTGTCAGTACCCTCAATATGGCGTACCCCCGCGCACAAGGGGAAATCGCCGAAGGACTTTGCCCCCTCCATAGGGGCAAGCTCCGAAAGCCCCACGTGTCCTGCGGGACCGGACCTCCCTCTCCTCAGAGGAGGGCTCCGGGCCCGCCACGTGGCCGGTAGAGCCGGACCTCCCTTCTCTGCAGGGAGAGCTCCGAAGACTCTATGTGTCCAGCAGGGCCGGACCTCCCTCTCCTCAGAGGAGAGCTCCGGGCCCGCCCCACGTGGCCAGCAGAGCCAGACCTCCCCCCTCCGCGGGGAGAGCTCCGAAGGCTCCACGTGTCCAGCGGGGCCGGACCTCCCTCTCCTCAGAGGAGAGCTCCGGACCCGCCACGTGGCCAGCAGAACCGGACCTCCCCCTCCGCGGGGAGAGCTCCGAAGGCCCCACGTGTCCCGCGGGGCCGGACCTCCCTCTCCTCAGAGGAGAGCTCCGGGCCCGCCACATGGCCGCAGAACAGCGCTACCTGCCCCCGCGCGGTAGGTAGTAAGAGTAAAGACACACCATACCTTGTCCGTACAAGGAATTCAAGACCCGCGCCTTCCCAAGACGCGGAGACGCGGAGCACGCCACTGTTAGGTGCCGTTGTGCCCAGTCGCATCGCAGTGAAGACTGGCACGCCGCATCAGAAGCTGTACACCTATAAACACAATGACAAGACATCCCCTGCCGCCCCTGCCGTCATCAACCACTACGCCTAGCTTGCGGCGTGGGCAGGGCGGCAAGACGAAGTCTCAGAAGCCTTCGCTAGAGACAGCTACCGGCGTAACTGCAGGATATGGTAGATGGTAGGCAATCTCCCCGGGACCACCTGTCGGGTCCCGGGCCCACCTTGTAAGCCGCCCGAGCCTTGGACTATAAAAGGCTCGGGTAGGCAACGTTACAAGGGGTTCGAACTCAGTTCGCCTCTTAGCACACTCACACTCAGGGTTCGCGCTCACGCAAGTACGCGCCCTGATTCAGCATTCTAGCACTCAGCTCATCCTCAAGCTCGGAACTCCGGTTCTGAGCATCAAGCAATACAACGAGCACCTCTGCTCATCGTGGACGTAGGGTATTACGCTCCGGCGGCCCGAACCACGTAAAAAACCCTTGTGTTCATCTGTTTCCTTCGTCCAGTACAGCGAGACTCACGCGGGGGGACTAGCCCCTCCGAAAAAGAACCTCCGAGGGCTGCACAGTGCAGGCCCAGGGGAAGTGTCGACAGCTCCACTTCGACATTTGGCGCGCCAGATAGGGGGCTTTACCCTCTCGCGTCCAGTCTTCGCTCACGAAGATGACCAAGCTTACGTCCGCGGCAAGCTCTCCTCGCCCTTGTTCCCGGCGAACGGTGACCAGCGAGGCTTACATCTCGACGCTCTCAGGGAGGAGTGTGTCGGGACAAGCTGGAAGCCAGCAGCCGACTCCAGCAACGCGGACTCCAGCAAGCTCAAGATCGGCTGCAGCGCCGAGTGTCACCCATGGGAGCGCACTAGCTGCAGCGCGAGCGCTCCTACGCAATCCACCTGCTGGGGACGTGCCTCAGGCAGCGACCCAGCAGAGGATTCGCGACGTCGATCGTCTCGTCGTCGCCGCCGCTAACCCTCAGCTTCGGCGGGGATGATGTCCCAGTCAACCGGATGTGTCTCTGTCGCGCACACCAGCGATTGACGAGCAGACGGCAGACTCCCGCTCCACCAGGCTCCCATCAGCAGACCTGAGGTCGGAGCTGGAATGACATCACCTGGGCGAAGATGCCCGCGTGGCCATCGAGCGGCGACGAGAAAGGCGTCGCCACCAAGAGGCCGGTGACAGCATGTCGACCGCCTCGACCCAGCCTGGGCCGCAGATGTTCACCACGCGGTCTCTGCCCCAGGCATACGCCACACAAAATATGCCTCTGCCATATACCCTGCAAGTGGTGCCCCCGGTTTATGGTGCACCTTTGCCCATGCCGGGGTACACGGTGCCAACAGCGGACCAAGCGCTCGCGGCACCGACACCTGCAGCAACCAGGAGCAGGGTGTGCAGCCCTGGCGCCACACCTTCACTTCGCGAAGTGGCCGCCCAAGTTCCGGCCACACCTACCAGAGAAGTACGATGGCAGCGTCAACCCGGCGGAGTTCCTCCAGATCTACTCCACCGCCATCCTTGCTGCAGGAGGGGATGAGGCCGTTATGGCCAACTACTTCCCCGTCGCCTTGACCGGCCCAGCACGGTCTTGGCTCATGAATCTCCCCCAGGGATCCATAACCTCCTGGGGAGAGCTCTGCCGGCAGTTTACTGTGAACTTCGATAGCTCCTAGACCCGGCCTGGCACGGAGCTCGACCTCCACGTCATCCAACAACAACCTGGAGAGTCGCCGCGCTCCTTCATCCAGCGGTTCTCACAGGTACGGAACACCATGCCCCATATCCAAAATGCTTCTGTGGTGGTGGCGTTCCGACAGGGTGTAAGGGACAAGAAGATGCTCAAGAAGCTCGCGACCAGAGAAGTGCGCGATGTCTCGGAGCTCTTCAGCCTGGCGGACAAGTGCGCCAGGGCAGCAGAAGGGCGCAACTGGCACTCACAGCCAGCCTCCGAAGCCGGAGGACAGCCCGGATCTGGCGCTGCTCCCCATGGAAGCAGCAAGAAGATCAAGAACAAGGGCGGTGGCAAGATGAAGCCGCCGACCACAGCTCCCGTTGCTGCAGCAGCAGCACCCAGTGGAGCTCGGGGGCCACGCCCCGACAAGAGGCCGCGACAGTCACCAGCCCCAGACGGTGACCACGGCGAGTCATGCCCTGTGCACAACACCAGCAGCCACACTGTTGCTGAGTGCCGGGAAATCCAGAAGCTCGCGGAGCGCTTCCGCAAGGGGAACCAACCGCGTGCGGACGCCCCTCCCATCCGTCAGAGGGAGGGCAAGCAGAAGGTCGATGCCCGGGACAACGTCGACCACCAGATGGAGTTCCAGGAGCCCCAGCGCGCCATAACGGCGGTGCATGACCACGAGGGCTCTAGCTCCAGCGACAACGAGCGCCGGAAGGCGCTCTACGTCATATATGACGGGTCCTCTGACCCCTCATATTGGAGTGCAGTCAAGAATCTGCGCTGAGCAGTGGCGTCGGTAGCTCCTGTCCCAAGCGCAGCGCCGCACCTCAAGTGGATGGGGACCCCCATCAGCTTCGACGCCACTGACTGCCCCAAGAACATGGCTTGGACTAGGCAGCTACCGCTCTTGGTAGCCCCCACCATCGCCAACGTGAAGATGTACCATGTTCTGGTAGATGGCGGGGCCGGCCTGAACCTCATCAGCGCGCAGCTTTCCAGAAGCTGCAAATCCCGATGGCCAAGCTCACCCCCTCGAGCCCGTTCTCAGGAGTAGGGCCGGGACAAGTCGTCCCCTACGGCAACATCAGCCTTCCGGTCACCTTCGGGGCACCGGAAAGCTACCGGACAGAATACATTATGTTCGATGTGGCGGAGATCGACCTCCCCTTCAACGCCATCATCGGCAGGCCAGCCCTGTACCGGTTCATGGCGGTAGCCCACTACGGCTACCTCGTCTTCAAGATGCCTACACCAACAGGCATCCTCAAGATCTGTGGAGACCGCACTGCTGCAGTATCAGCCTTCGAAAAGCTCCAAGCACCTGCGGCAGCTCGAGCACCAGCCTCTGGCGGTGCGGAACCGGGCCAGCTCCACCCGAGTGCGTGCCACCGTGCCTCGGCCCCACCTCCCGGGGGCTGCCCTGGCCCTGTCAACCTCTTGTCGGCCTAAGCCAATGGAGGAAGACATCCCGGGTCCCACAGAGAGAAGCCACACAGGACCAGTTCCGGCGTGAAGACATCAACCTCGTCGACGAGGCTCGATTACAAGCAACGCTCCGCAACGCACGGTACTGGCAGGCGCTCCCGCGCTACCACCAAAGGACCGTGCATGTCCGGGAGCTCAAAGAAGGCGACCTGGTGCCGCGACGCATACTTTCTCGCGAAGGGACCAACAAACTCTCCCCCAGCTGGGAAGGTCCCTTCCGAGTCACAAAAGTTTGCCGCCCCGGGTGCGTACGCCTTTCCACCGAGGATGGGGATCCGCTCCCGAACCCTTGGAACATAGAACATCTATGTTAGTTCTACCCCTAGAGCATTGGTAGCACAGGTCTTTTCCTTTCTGTAATAGATCCCATAGAGTCCAGGAACAGCGCTCGGAGTAACTAAGCCCCAGGGGACGGTCCAGGACTACGTCCAGTTTGGCCTGGTTCCGACCCTAAGCGCGTAGGATCTTGCTTCCCCTCATAATGGGGTGGTCGTTGCCTCCATGTTTAGCCTGCCTTCCTCCTATGGGCATTTATATAGAAATAATCCTATTCTACTGCGCTCTTACTTATGTGTTCATTTAAATTACACATTAATTTTTATGATCGCACTATCCATGTATGCTCACTGTACACTTAGCTCTCCTTTCCCACTCTCATCCCTAGTCGACATTTGCTATCCTACCGAAGACGGTCGCGCTTGAGGTACCTGCCGATGGCCAGGGGGCCTCTCGGGCCTCCCCCAGTCAGGTGCTGCGATGCCAGTTGGTCACCTCCAGGAAAAAGTCTGTGCTGTGCATGGGGTTCCAGGGTGCGTAGCCTGCTTTGCCTGGTTCCGACCCAAAGCGTGCATGCCCTGCCCTTCGGAGGTCCAGGGGAGTACAACCTGCTTTGCCTGGTTCCATACTGAAAGCCTGTGCACTCTGCCTCCCCAGCGTCACGGTCCAGTACTACGGTCCGGATGGTCGTACCCTGACCTCGGAGGGAGCCGGACCCCCGGCGCCGGGCGCACTGAATTGCCAAAGCCCCGTATACCAGACCAGGACCGTAAGCCAAATAAGACTATGAGATAGGGAGGGGAGAGCCCCCAAGGAGAATTACGGTTCCCTTACTTGTGTGAAGGACCTCTTGGCCTTAGCTCCCCCACAGGAGTATGGTATGTGTGCCCAAACCATTGGCCACACCTACCATGGGGCCACTACGGGGACCGCGCGAAGAGAGACCAGAGCTCCTGACTACTCCAATGCAAGATCGGAGGATCCGGACCTCGCCCCCTTCGTACGGGCGGGTTCCGAAGGCCCCACGCGTCTGGTGGGGTCGGGCCCCCTCTCCTCATAGGATATCTCCGGGCCCGCCACATGGCCAGCAGAGCCGGACCTCGCCCCCTCCGCGGGGGCGAGCTCCGAAGGCTCCAAGTGTCCCACGGGGCCGGACCACCCTCTCCTCAAAGGAGCTCCGATCCCGCCATGTGGCCAGCAGATCCGAACCTCCCCCCGTCCTCACGGGGCGAGCTCCGAAGACCCTTCGGGCCCTTATCACAACAAGGACCCGAGGGAGGTGTCTGTGCAATACTTTAAGATCGGTGAAGACCTCCTAAAGTCCTTGCAGAGCTAAGGACTCGGGCGGGCCAAGCCAAGAAGAAGATAAAAAATACAGACACAAAAAACAACAAGAGTCTATTCATTCTTCAAAGTTCCATGAGCTGGACTACAGACTCAAAAAAAAAACAAAAAAGAAGAGATACAAGGCCTTCTGGCCACAGGGGCGACTGCCTAGGAGTCCCCAGACTCCCATTGGAATCTAGAGGCTACGAGGGCGGCCACATCCCTGACTTCAGCCCTGGCTGCTTCCTCCCGCTCGACGACGGGGCCCAGTCTCACCGGCTCCAGAGAGAGGGAAGGATCCCGACTCTAGAAGCATGCCAGCAGGTGCATGGCGACCTCCTTCGCCAAGCCCCGTCCCTCTGCCTCGAGCTCGTCGGCGATCACAGCCTCGAGTCTATCCAGATTGGCGCCGATGGACTCGAGCGCCGGGATCGCCTCAGCCACCTCTTGTGCCAGAGCCCCCGTCCTCACGGGGCTGAAGCTGAGGGGTACCAGGGCGGACCCCGCCTGGCCGACAAAGCTCCAGACTGCTCGGGCCTCAACGGACCGCGAAGCCTAGAGCTTCTCCACCTCTTGGCGGACTGTCAGCAGGGCGTCGAGTCCCTCCTAAGAGAATATCTTCTCCTTGTCCGCCAGAGAGCCCTCCCGAAGCTGGAGATCCTGGGTGACCCGCTCCAACTTCGATGCCTGGAAGTCGGCCGCCAACTCACGATCCAGCACTGCCTTGCGCTCCCGAGAGGCCTGCTCCTCCCTCACGGCCAGAGCTGTCTCCTGAAGCCCCAGCTCCTCAGCCCGGGCCTTCAGGTCGCCCTCGCTGGCCTCCAGCCGTGCAGCGACCTTCTTCTCCTCAGCCTCCACAGCGTGCTCCCGATCCGCGACGGCGCACTCGCGGCGCGCCAGCCGCAGCCGCAGCTCCTCCATGGAAGTGGAGCACACCTCGGCCCTTGCATGAGCTTCGCGGGTCTCCTCGAAGAGCCGCCGGGTCTTGGCGTCCAGGCGGTCGACGGACCTCCTCAGGGCATCGAGGAGCGCCTCTTCGGCATCAAGCCTCAACCGCTTCGCATCGAGCCTCTCCTCAACCTCCCGGGTCCACAGCTTCAAGAGCCACCCCCAGCTGCGGAGGCGGTCCCTCTCGTCTGCCAAGACCTCTCGCTCGCGTTCGAGCGTGGCCAGGACCTGCCGGACGCTAGCCTGGGCAAGCTCAAGGACGTCCGCCAGGGGCAGCGGGGCGGCAGAGGCTGAAGCCGCTCCCCCGACTTCCTCCATCACGTCGTCCTCCCAAGGAGGAGATGCCGGTGCAGCAGCATCCGTGGAGACCACGATGAGATGCCGATCTGGAGAACTCGGCACCGGAGCAGGGCCGCTCTCGACATGCCCCTGCTCGCCGCCCGCCGCAGGACCTGCAGCTGCTCCTCCCGCCTCGACACTAGAGGGCTGGACACCGCCAGCCGGCCCCGCCGAGCCCTCGACAACCGCCGGCTTCTGAGCTGGCGAAGGAGGACGAGCGGGTTATGCCGCCGCCGCCGCGGGAGCTGGTCCGACCGGCATAGAAGAAGCCTGCACCGACTGGGGGGCCGGCGAAGCCACCGCAGCTTCCGGACGCTGCGACGCAGATGAGTCCCTGCAAGCATAGGGAGCTCTCAAAACAGAGATGGAGAGAACGCAAGTTCTGGAACCCTGTAAAAGCAACACTTACCGAGGGACGCGAACGCTCAAACAAGCATGGAGCCCCGGCTTCCGAGCTGGGGTAGAGCCGCCGGAGTCTGCCGCCGCCACTGGGGCCTGAGCCACAGGCACCCGGACCGGCGGGACAGGGGGTGCTCCCAGAGCCCCCCTAGGAGGCAGAGCAATAGGACTCCTGTCGGCCGCGCCTCCGGTGCCGCTCGTCATTCCAGCCCTAGAAGCCCGGGGCACCTGCGTCCCCGGACGAATCCCAGCGCTGCTCCCTCTGGCGCCGCTGCCTGCCGAGCCTACAGCCGAGACGTTCGTCGCTCGGGGCGCCTGAGCCCTCGGCTCGCCCCCGGGCGGTGCAGCGCTGGCGTCCCTCCTCGGAGCTCCTTCGCCTAAGGAAGGAGGATGGGACGCCCGGGGCTCCTCGGACTGCCGCTGTCCGAGGGGAGTCCCGTCGGAATGGAAGACCCGAGGCCTCTTGGGGTCGCCGCCTGACGAAGTGACACCTCCAGAAGGAGGACGCGAAGGTACCCCGGTCCCCTGGCTTGGTGCGAACGACGCTGTCAGAGGGGACCGGCCACGTTTCTTCTTCGGCAAACCGGAGGCCGGCTCCCCGCCCTTCCCCCTGCCGGCGGTCCGAGCTCCGTCGGCCTTCGGCGCAGGTTGGGCATCAGACGACGCCTCGCGCTCCGCTCCGGAACGCTCAACCCCAAAGATTGAGATCCCCCGGGAGACGCCACTGACCTGGCGCACGGCAATCCTGATGTCATCCAAGGTCGGCAGCTCCCGCAACAGCCTCGACCTCAGCAACGGCTCCCGGGAGAGTGGGCGGCAGGAAGCTGGCAGCATAAGAGAGTTGTCATCAAGGGGATCGCTTCTGATGCGCGCCAGTGTCTCCTTCAGTGTGACGCCCTCAATTCTGTGGAAAACCACGGAACCGAGAACTGATGTATATGTGTGCCCAGTATGTTCATCACACATATACACATCATCCACAAACTGAATTTCAGAATATATACGACCACGAATAACAGAGTTTATTACAATGTCTCATGAGTCTTGGACTCATGCTCACAGCGGAAGTCTTTATTCTAGCACCAGAAGTCTTCTAACTAACGCGGAAGCAGTCTAAGCAGCAGCAGCAGCTCCATCTCTACTCCATCCCCACAGGCAAGGTTGAGAACAGATTACACGCCTAATGCTCCACCTGGTCTTCATAGTAATCTCCTCCTGTTGCTGATGATGAAATAATAATGCAAGTTTGAGTACAATGATGTACTCAGCAAGTGCGGGAAAATATGATATGTAGCTCACAACAAGGGAGGTATAAAAAAGGCTCATTGCAGAAAGCAAAGTTATTTATCGAAACCATGATAAAACAGCAACTTAACTTTAAGTGAATGTAATCCCAACACGTATTAAAAACCAATCATACCTCCATTATGTTTATTACCTTCCATGTCCAACCAGACAATAATCAACTTCATTCTTGCTCACGAATACCTTCTCGTCTTCACTACCATCTCACGAATACCATCTCGTATTCGCTACCATTTTATCTCATAAACAATTCCGTCTCACCGAGACCAATCTCATTGCCATGACTCAACAGTCATGCAACCAATCTTATTACCCGGACTCAACAGTCCCGAAAACTGTGGCGGACCGGGATCCGCTCATCCAGGATCGCAGAGGGTGGTGCCGCGCGATGCGACACCCGACAGCACACGTCATAAGAACACATTATATTACATGGGGAAACAAACTGAATGTACAAAGTAGTACACTTCTCAGTTACAAACTAGGGTCTTTATTACACAGCGGAAGTTTCTTTTATACAACTCACGCCAACCTATCTAGCAAAAGTGGTTGCCCAGCCCTAGGGCAACCCACACTAGCTGCACTCCTCAGCTCAGCGCGGCGTGTACGGCTCCCACTCAGCCGTGGTCCCCGACGGAGGGTAACCCTCGCCGGTGGACTTGTACTCCGAGTACGTGGGTGGCTCCTCACTTGAAAAACACTTAAGCAGCAACCGTGAGCACGAAGGCTCAGCAAGGCTTAACCGACTCACCTAAACATGAAACTCTACATGAGGTGTACACTGACATAGGATAGTCATATTGCAACAAATAGACTCGCCTACAAGTTCATCCTTCATTCAACTTTTAGCAACAAGTTAACAGTTTGGGAAGCTGAAATTTAGTAAGCAGGATTTGGTGGCAAACAAGTAGCAATACAATATTATCTCATATCAGCAATATTGAATCAATGCATTTCATACATTATTCTACGTCATGACTCAGTGACCAAGTGGTACTCTTCACCGCGAGGGACGGCGAATCGACTCGATATACACCTGCAGGGAAACCCAAAGAGCACGTCACGTACGCCCACCCGTGGAGCTGCACAGCACGCTCACTCGATGTCGTACGGGACAACCTTTCACCCAACAGCCCAAACGTCGAACCGGTCGCACTGAAACGAGCAGGAGGTTCCCCACACAGAGCATCTCTCTATGCCCGTTGGCAGATTTCCACCTTGCTGCCCTCAGCCTACACCTATAAATCGGTGCGTTATGCCTCGACGCCCGGAGGTTTAGGCTACATCGGTTTATCGGGGCCTATATATCCGATATGCCTTCGGTACGTTCAAACTTGATCAGCGTGGGCCGCACACGGCTCGGTCCTCAATCGACACGGACAGGGCTGCGCACACAAGACTCCCTCTTGCTACGCCCTAGCCCCTGCCCAGTCTCATTTTCATTACTAATGTGATCTCACATCACTCAACCGAACCCGTGCGTCCCAAGCCTATCTCGTGAGTAGATTCCAACTACTCGACTTGTACCGAAGCCCTATGAATCTTTAAGCATAGCCTATCTACTCGAGGTCTTAGACACTACCCTCACTCTTAGGGAAAAATTCTGGTTATGCAAGTGGGGTTCCATCCATCCTACACCTAATGCACAATCATACCTTATATGACACATGTAAACAAAATAAAACTTATAAAAAGGTTAATGCAAACCGGGGCTTGCCTTGTTGCTGCTGGTCAGGGGTTAAGTCTTCGTCTGGAAGAAGGAAGTCCAGCACTTCTGGGGTCTCTTCTTCAATGGCTACACGTTGAATACAATACTACATGTAAATTTAAATGCAATGTGTGAACTTAAATACATAATTGCTAATAACTCTAGCTATCCCTCCCGTTTGGTTCTGAAATTTTTTTATGGTGGATTGGTAGGGTCCTAACCAGAGTTGTGACCAAGTTTTATTTGAAACAAAGTTCAATTGAACCTTGTACAAATAAAAGCCTCTTTGGTCAATAATTGAGCCTCTAAGTAATTCCAGGGTTTTTCATGGCTCCCACCATTACTTTCTGGAAACTAGAATTTAGGATGGTTCTAATGGAGTTGGTTTCATGTCATTTGAAGAATTCTACAGAAAGTTATTTCCTAATTAAGATTGGAGAAAACCTGAAAAATGTTTCTGTACATTTTTTCTATTTTCTCTGGGCAGTTCCCTTAATCACCCAATTAGGGTAACTAAATGAACTTGGATGAGTCTGAAAATTTTTACTGGGATTCAGGGATTTTCCAATGAACCTTTCAGCCAAATTTCAGAATTTTTCATAAAGTAGTTCTCCAGATAAAATTCCCAACAGTTTAAACTTTAGGGATTTAATTATGGAAAACTATTCTCTTTCATGAGCTGAATTTGGTATTGCTAGAAAGTGCTCAGAGAGCTGAATCCAAGAAAATTTGGTTCACCCGATTTGGAGCTTTCTAGCCAAAGTTATGAGGATTTGAAGTTTGGAAGAATTCTGAAAATCGGGGGAAAAGTTTAAACTCTCGGGGCCCGCGGGGACACATGTCGAGCGCGGAGGTGTCCGGCACACCGGGGATACCACACGTGTGGAGCGCGGAGGTGTCCGGCACACCGGAGCTCACAGGGTATTTGCGCGTCAGCACAGCCGATCCCTGGCCACACCCGATCTCGATTTAAATTCTTCAGCCGCTGACACGTGGGCCAGCCAGCTTCGTCTTCCTCCCGCCGTTCTCTCGCGCCCGCACCGCCGACCTCGCCGGGGCAGACTCAGGGCTCGCCGGCTCGCCGCTTCCGGACCTCCCAAGGTCTGAAACTCGCCGCCAGGGGGTTGTCGACGTCGAGGAACACGTCGGGGGTGACAGGTCGGGCTGGGGGTGACCGGAAATAGCTTGGCGACGTGCCGCGGCCTCGGTTGAGGTTCGACACCGTCGACCGTGGTTTCTAAACCCGCCAACACCTCGAACAAACGGCCCTACAGCATCAGTGTACCTCTAGGAAGCTCGACAAGGTGTCAAAAGGGTTCAGGGATGGCGGCAAGTCGGTCGGCACCGTGTGACCGATCGTGCCCACCATGACCGCCCTCGATCGAGCTCGAAATTCGTCACTCCTAGACAGTTTCACTCTACGGATGCAGAAAAGAACTTGATCGCCGGCTAGTACAGCGTCTATGTGCAAGATTTGATGACCTCCGAAAGATCATAGAGCGAGAATTTAAAGAAACCGTACCGGAAGCTCGGTTTACGGTCGCCGGAGCAAAAACTGGAAATTCTCTGCGGATTCTTCACGGTTGGCTTCCAAACTTGGAGGAGAGAAGCACGGTGGTCGCACGCTCCTGTTGCCTCTCTCGCTGTACCGTGAAAACGCCTGTGGAACGCTGCCCACGGGCGCCTGACTCTCGGCTGAGGCTAGGTCGCCGCGGTGGCGATCGTCTTTGGGCAAAGGAGGTCGGAGCTCGAGGTTTCTGGCGTTGGAGAGGTGGAGTGCGAGCTCAGGTGGCTGTCTAGCAGCTCAGGGATGCAGGAGGAGATGGTTTTGCTGGTTTTCCCGATTGAGCAGAGAGCTGCGGCGAGAAACAATGCCGCTGCTCGGGTTTGCCCGCGAGAAGATAAAGCCGGCCGACTCCTGCTCGGCTGAGGCGGTACCGGTCGCGTGGGGGCGCAAGCCGGCCGCCCTGGGCGCCAACGCGCGGAGAGGGAAGCAGCTGGTGGCGCCGGTAGCTGCTCGGTGGCGCAGCCGACAGCTGCTCGGCGGAATTTCCGACCGAGACTCTGACTTTGGGTGCAAGTTTCTCCTTCTTCCCTCTATGACATGTGGGTCCCACCCAAGGTTTTAACCTCTGAAATTTACTCCTAATCACTGTTGTAAACAGTGAGCCCCATAATACCCCTGGTGATTCAAATTATTCACCCCTGAGCCATTTGAATTGAATAGAATTCAAATTGGGTTCGGTTTGAGAGAATTTCAGCACAAGTTCAGTTTTGAATTCAAATAAAGTTTGCATTCGTCCCACTTAGCTCATGTCAAGATCAACTCCAAATGGAGTGAAAATTGGTGTGTGAGCTCACAAAAATGTGCTGAATAAGAATATGCCTCCCACTTTTAAATTCATGGGACAAAAACAGTTTGAATTTGAATGTTGTTTCAAACTGCCCTCTTTCTATCTATACCCAAAATGACCTCAAAAAGGTTTTGAATTTGGGTGAAACTGGGCATGGACATCCTTAGCAATGTGTAGGAGTTTTCATAAGTCCAGCCCACCTATATCACATGTGGGAAATACCACTTTTACAATATGTGAGTTTGTTCTCTAATGAGCATGTTGATGGTGGTTACATGCTCTTCATTTGTGTTCATCATCTTTCCTCAAATGAGGTGTGTGGTGTGGTGATGAACACTTCAAATGTGTGCCAAAACTGAGGCCCTTACATTCCTCCCCCCTTAAAAGAATCTCGTCCCGAGATTACAAAAGAAGAGGTAGCGATGTAGTAGGGACTTACCCGTGTTGAGAAGCCATGAACTCCGGGTAATTTGAGCGAAGGAATTCCTCGCTCTCCCACGTCGCTTCTTCCACGGTATGGTTACTCCAGAGGATCTTGTAGAACCACAACATTCTGTTACGTGTGGTTCGGTCTTTCTCATCAAGAATTTTCACCGGATACTCATCATAGGTTAAATCCGGTTTCAGCTCGCTGATGTCTTCGGTAGGAACAGCAGCTGTATGCTTCAAACATTTTTGCAGTTGCGAAACATGGAAAACATCATGGACACCAGCCAGGGATGCCGGTAACTCCAATCGATACGACGCTGGTCCGCACTTCTCGGTGATAGCATAGGGTCCAATGAAACGAGGAGCGAGCTTCCCTTTGACGCCGAACCGGTGCACGCCCTTCATCGGAGACACACGGAGGTACACGTATTCACCGACGTCGAAGTGCAACGGTCTACGCCTCTTATCAGCGTAGCTCTTCTGCCGGGATTGAGCGGCCTTCAAGTTAGCCTGAATTGCCCGAACGCGCTCTTCGGCGTCGTTCACCACATCAACCCCGAATGTGACCCTTTCACCGGATTCGCACCAATTTAATGGGGTGCGGCATTTACGACCGTAGAGAGCTTCGTAGGGTGCCATCTTGATACTCGCCTGATAGCCGTTGTTGTACGAGAATTCCGCCAATGGTAGGTGATCATCCCAGTTCCTACCATGGTGGATGGCACATGCTCTCAACATGTCTTCTAGAACCTGATTCACCCTCTCTGTTTGGCCATCTGTCTGAGGGTGGTAAGCGGAGCTTCTAACCAGTTTAGTACCCAAAGCAGCATGTAACTGCTCCCAAAAGCGAGATACAAACAATGCACCTCGGTCTGAGACTATGGTCTTGGGCACCATGCAAACATAGGATCCTGGCGATATATAACTCCGCATATCTGTTGGCATGGAAATGTGTATGCACGGGGATGAAGTGAGCTGACTTGGTTAGTCGGTCAACGATTACCCATATGGAATCATGTTTGTTGGATGTTAGGGGTAATCTCACAATGAAATCCATGCTCGCATCTTCCCATTTCCATGCTGGAATTTTCAGGGGTTGCAGTAGCCCTGATTTCTTCATGTGATCAGCTTTCACTCGTCGGCACGTATCGCACTCGGATACGTACTTAGCTACCTCCCGCTTCATCCGTGTACACCAAAATTTCTTTTTCAAATCTTGGTACATCTTGTTGCTGCCCGGATGAATGGAGTATTTAGACAAGTGAGCTTCATCGAGGATCTTTTTCCTCAACTCCATATCTCGGGGCACGACTATGCGGTCATTAAACCATAGCGTCTCCTCCTCATCTTTCCGGAAACACTTGATCTCCCCATTGTCTATCCGTCTCTGGAGATGTGCCATGCCTTTATCCGTCTTCTGAGCTGCAATGATGTCCTCCCTAAAAGTAGCGATGAGGGCAAGGTTGTACAGCGATCCATAAGGAACCAAGTATAAACATGGCTCTTCCTCCTCTACCGGTGTAATGGTGAGGTGATGGACATGTGATTTCCGACTCAGCGCGTCGGCAACCACATTCGCCTTGCCGGGGTGGTAGTGAATCTCAATTTCATAGTCCTTGATTAATTCTAAAAATGTATTTCAAGCTCTTGTGGTCGGTGTAGAGATGCACCAAGTTCCCCAGGAGATAGTGCCTCCACATTTTTAGCGCCAACACTACGGCAGCAAGTTCAAGATCATGAGTCGGATAATGCTGCTCATGGTTCCGAAGTTGGCGTGAGCCATAGGCGACCACACGTCCTTCCTGCATCAACACGCAGCCAAGCCCAATACCGGACGCGTCACAATACACGTCGAAGGGCTTTGTTGTATCCGGCTGAGCTAAGACCGGGGCTGTGGTGAGATGCTTCACCAATGTTTGGAATGCTCCTTCACGCGCCGTGTTCCAAACATATTTCGTCCCTTTCTCCAGAAACTCCGTCATCGGCTTGGCGAGCTTGGAGAAACTTGGAATAAATCTCCGATAGTATCCCGCTAACCCGAGGAAGCTTCTGACTTCATGAACTGAAGTGGGAGCTTTCCATTTCAGCACTTGCTCTATTTTACTTGGGTCAACCGCAATGCCTTCTGCAGAGATGATATGTCCCAAGAATGGCACTTGGCTGATTCAAAACTCGCATTTGCTGAACTTGGCGTAGAGCTTGTGGTCTCGTAATCGTTGAAGAATGACCCGCAAGTGTTCGGCATGTTCGGCTTCTGTCTTGGAGTAAACCAAGATATCGTCGATGAACACTACCACGAACTTGTCCAGCTCCGGCATGAACACCGAGTTCATGAGATACATGAAGTGGGCTGGAGCATTTGTGAGACCAAAGGACATGACGAGATATTCATATAACCCATATCTCGTCGGGAAGGCCGTCTTCGGGATATCCTCCGCCCGGATCTTTATCTGGTGATATCCAGAGCGAAGGTCCATCTTGGAGAACACACTTGCACCCACAAGTAGATCAAACAATATGTCGATTCGGGGCAGTGGGTACTTATTTTTGATGGTGACAGCGTTGAGCGGCTGGTAATCCACACACAGCCTCAGGGTTTCATCCTTCTTCTTTACAAACAGCGCCGAGCATCCCCAAGGCGAGGAACTCAGCCTAATGAAGCCCTTGCTCAACAGATCATTGAGCTGTTCTTTCAGTTCCGCCAGCTCATTTGGAGCCATTTTGTATGGTCTCCGTGATATGGGCGTAGTCCCGGATGCGAGCTCAATCTTGAACTCGACATCCCGCTCAGGTGGCATGCCCGGAAGATCATCCGGGAACACGTCGGGGTACTCCCGGACTACGGGGATGTCTTCTAATTTGAGAGCCTCGGCACTATTGATCGCTGAAACCTCTCTGACTGGATTATCTAATAGGAGGGACTGCGGACGGTGTAATGGGGAGTTGAGGTGAACCGTCCGTGATAGGGTTTCCAGGACAGCGCCATGGTAGCTTAGCCATGACATTCCCAAGATTGCATCAATCTTCTGCCCCTCAAGGATGATCATAGTGGTGGGATATATCTTCCCACATAAGCACAGTGGTGCTTTAGGAACCATCATAGTTGCTGAAATCTTTCCTCCCGGTGAGCGGATCATATAAGAACACTCGGTTGGAAAGGCTTCCAGCTGATGCTGAGCCACATATGATGCACTAATGAAGTTGTGGGTTGCACCAGAATCGAACAATATTATGATGGCTTGATGGTTGAGAGTGAACGTACCCGCCAGCACGTTGTCTCCCTCCGGGGCGTCCTCATTGTCGAGGTTGCGGACACCTCCAGTCTGCTGACCAACCTTCTTCACCGGAGGTCGGCCTCGAGCACCGCCCTGGAGCTGGGCTTGCCCACTGCTCTGCTGCCCCTGGGGACAGTCCTTCGCGAAGTGGCCCGCCTGGCCACACGTGAAGCAGGTGAAACGGGGCGGTCCCCCGCTGATCGGTGGACGGAATCCCGGGGCGTGTTGTGGCGGTGGAAACGCCCGGGGTACCGTCTGCTGCTGCTGCTGCTGCTGTCTTGGTGGTGGCATCGGCGGTCGGAACGGGGGTGCTTGGAACGAACGTCCCCCGAACTGTTGAGGCCGCGCCGGTGGCCGCCACTGCTGCCCGGATGGTGTCCTGTACACCATACGGTACTTCTGGGGAGCGCCACCCCCACTGCTAGGTGGAGCGCTGCGCTTCCTCTGCTCAGCTGCCAACTCCCGCTGAGCGTCCTCTTGCATGATCGCGGCATTGACTAAGTCGTTGAATGTGCCGCGATTCCACTGAACGAGGTGCGTCTTCATTTCGGGGTGTAACCCCCGATAGAAATGCTCCCTCTTCTTCTCCTCTGTGGAGATATAGTCTGACGCATATTGCGCCAGATGGTTGAAGGCACGGGAGTAGTCGTGGGCACTCCTCCCGCCCTGCTTCAGCTCCAAGAATTCTTGGAACTTCCTCTTCATTATTCCGGGAGGAATGTGGTAGGTGCGGAACGCCTCCCGGAACTCTTGCCATTCCACGGCATGGCCAGCCGGACGTGAGGCGACATAGTTCGCCCACCACGCACCAGCGGCACCGTGGAGCTGTTGTGCTGCGAACAGGGTCTTCTGTCGCTCCGTACACTGGAGCAGCCCAAACTTGGACTCGATAGTCCGCAGCCAGTTGTCCGCCTCCAGTGGTTCTTCGGCTTCGGTGAACACTGGAGGGTGCGTACTCATGAAATCCGAGTACGACACTTCACGGGGCTCACGAGGCCCTCGCTCTTGACGTCCCCCCACCTGGGACGTATTCTGCACGATCGTGCGGAGCAGGTCGGTCTGCTCCTCACGACCTCCCACCAGTGCCGCTATCACATCCGCTAGAGTAAGCGGAGGCGGCGGTGGTGGCTGCTGCTGCGGGGTGATGTCGTAGGCCGGTGGCTGGGAGTCATCACCTCCCTGTTGGCTAGAGCCACCAACCTCGTGCGTGGTCCTAGTACGAACCATCTGCAACCACACGACAATAACATCAGTCCCGCAACAGATTGCATGCAGTCCAATAACAATAGGCGTAACGACATAATGACAATAAAAACATGCGATACATCTCGTAAGTAGATAATGTAATAACTTTGCAAAAGCTACACCATTACCAGACCAAACACTAGCTAGTTTAATCCAACTTGATGAACCTCCACTTTGGAAGCTCACCATAACTAGGTTTGGTCACTACGAGATATTACTATCGCTTTGTCATCACGTATACCACCCTTAGGGTACAACACCCTCTCCAATGAGTTCAACTGTCATTCTTCTGTCAGAATGACCAGTTTCTACCTATTCCAAGTTTTGATCTGGTTCTGGGCATCTTCATGACTCAAGTTGAATACCAAAGTTAAAGTTAACTTCAGTATCTTTCCAACGAGTATTCAATTGCCCCCAGATCAGCCTTGGTTAAAAAGTTATGCTAATTCAAAGTCAGCAGAATTTCTGGAAGAATTTTTAACAGCACCTCCCTTGGAAGTGGCTGTTTTCAACCCTAATTTCCATTAAATCCTGTGCTGAAATTTCAGAATCTTTGAATTGCAAAGATGTCACACATCTTCTACTCTTTCTAAGGAGGTATCATATGAAATTTTTGGGTTTTGCTACTGGGAGTTATCATTGAAAAACAAAACAGTTCAGAGAATGTTCTACTCTGTCCTGGTTCTGGACAGTTCACATTCCTCTGAGATTTTAGCCATCTTAAGGTGAGTTTCAGCTCTGGAAGTTTACAAAAAAGTTGTAGAGTACTTAAATACCTTTCCAGAGCTATATAGCACACCTCTCTGGGCTAAAAGACCGGTGAGTTATGCCCTGTTGAAGATCAGCAAACTTGCTGCCCAAAACAGAGCACTCTGTTTTTCAGTCTTTTTGGAACTACACTCATCACTATCCCATTCTTATACCCAACCAGGGTCCTAAATGTTGAACGATTTTAATTCCTTGTTATCATTATTTTCATGCATATGCCTACAATAACTCGGTACTACGTTCCTCACAAAAGAAAATCCTAACCGGATCATACCGGCATATACGTCTCAAGTGTGGCATTAAACGGTCTCTCGCACACGTTTTCTACACGGATACATACGTGGTTAGTACCTGCAGAAGACCACACAATAATGGTGCACTCAATGGTTGGTTTCATTTTAGGCAGTACCATATTTGAAAGTAAATACAAACGCCCATATCATTTCCATACGGACGTCCTTGAGTTAAGTCACGTCTCAAGGTACGTGATCGTGTTTCAACACCACACGACGGGGAACCCGAGTATGTCATGAACGGGTCGTCATGGTTGGGAATGTTATCAACCCAACAGATACCACCTACTACCCTGCATGGCACGCCGATGGCAAGCGCTGCGTATGTCCTCCTGGGCTATTTCCAGAGGAACACACTCTCGCATTACTGACCATGCGATGGGGTCTCCACTTACTTGCCTAATGCACGCTAGGAATCAGCGTTTCATATGAACTCAGGAACATGAAGAGTTCAAGAGGTTCATATTGACGTCTCACACCAAGCTGTGAGATCAATCCCTGAACCACGTTCCTCGTTAGGGGGAGCTAACCGAAATTGAACCGCTTTCGGTGGCGTTCCTTACCATACTTACCAGAGCGTAGGTGCGTCGTTACATAATTGAAATTCAGAATTATAACACATAGGTTAGTCTTTGCCACTTTAAGTAACTATGCTAATATAGTCCTTACTTGGGCAACTACCGAATCCTCACCGTATACCTAAGTTTTTCCCATAATGCCGTCCTTAAGTACTGTGCTATCCCCACTGCAGCTCTGATACCAGGCTGTGGCGGACCGGGATCCGCTCATCCAGGATCGCAGAGGGTGGTGCCGCGCGATGCGACACCCGACAGCACACGTCATAAGAACACATTATATTACATGGGGAAACAAACTGAATGTACAAAGTAGTACACTTCTCAGTTACAAACTAGGGTCTTTATTACACAGCGGAAGTTTCTTTTATACAACTCACGCCCGCCTATCTAGCAAAAGTGGTTGCCCAGCCCTAGGGCAACCCACACTAGCTGCACTCCTCAGCTCAGCGCGGCGTGTACGGCTCCCACTCAGCCGTGGTCCCCGACGGAGGGTAACCCTCGCCGGTGGACTCGTACTCCGAGTCCGTGGGTGGCTCCTCACCTGAAAAACACTTAAGCAGCAACCGTGAGCACGAAGGCTCAGCAAGGCTTAACCGACTCACCTAAACATGAAACTCTACATGAGGTGTACACTGACATAGGATAGTCATATTGCAACAAATGGACTCGCCTACAAGTTCATCCTTCATTCAACTTTTAGCAACAAGTTAACAGTTCGGGAAGCTGAAATTTAGTAAGCAGGATTTGGTGGCAAACAAGTAGCAATACAATATTATCTCATATCAGCAATATTGAATCAATGCATTTCATACATTATTCTACGTCATGACTCAGTGACCAAGTGGTACTCTTCACCGTGAGGGACGGCGAGTCGACTCGATATACACCTGCAGGGAAACCCAAAGAGCATGTCACGTACGCCCACCCGTGGAGCTGCACAGCACGCTCACTCGATGTCGTACGGGACAACCTTTCACCCAACAGCCCAAACGTCGAACCGGTCGCACTGAAACGAGCAGGAGGTTCCCCACACGGAGCATCTCTCTATGCCCGTTGGCAGATTTCCACCTTGCTGCCCTCAGCCTACACCTATAAATCGGTGCGTTATGCCTCGACGCCCGGAGGTTTAGGCTACATCGGTTTATCGGGGCCTATATATCCGATATGCCTTCGGTACGTTCAAACTTGATCAGCGTGGGCCGCACACGGCTCGGTCCTCAATCGACATGGACAGGGCTGCGCACACAAGACTCCCTCTTGCTGCGCCCTAGCCCCTGCCCAGTCTCATTTTCATTACTAATGTGATCTCACATCACTCAACCGAACCCGTGCGTCCCAAGCCTATCTCGCGAGTAGATTCCAACTACTCGACTTGTACCGAAGCCCTATGAATCTTTAAGCATAGCCTATCTACTCGAGGTCTTAGACACTACCCTCACTCTTAGGGAAAAATTCTGGTTATGCAAGTGGGGTTCCATCCATCCTACACCTAATGCACAATCATACCTTATATGACACATGTAAACAAAATAAAACTTATAAAAAAGTTTAATGCAAACCGGGGCTTGCCTTGTTGCTGCTGGTCAGGGGTTAAGTCTTCATCTGGAAGAAGGAAGTCCAGCACTTCCGGGGTCTCTTCTTCAATGGCTACATGTTGAATACAATACTACATGTAAATTTAAATGCAATGTGTGAACTTAAATACATAATTGCTAATAACTCTAGCTATCCCTCCCCTTTGGTTCTGAAATTTTTTTATGGTGGATTGATAGGGTCCTAACCAGAGTTGTGACCAAGTTTTATTTGAAACAAAGTTCAATTGAACCTTGTACAAATAAAAGCCTCTTTGGTCAATAATTGAGCCTCTAAGTAATTCCAGGGTTTTTCTTGGCTCCCACCATTACTTTCTGGAAACTAGAATTTAGGATGGTTCTAATGGAGTTGGTTTCATGTCATTTGAAGAATTCTACAGAAAGTTATGTCCTAATTAAGATTGGAGAAAATCTGAAAAATGTTTCTGTACATTTTTTCTATTTTCTCTGGGCAGTTCCCTTAATCACCCAATTAGGGTAACTAAATGAACTTGGATGAGTCTGAAAATTTTTACTGGGATTCAGGGATTTTCCAATGAACCTTTCAGCCAAATTTCAGAATTTTTCATAAAGTAGTTCTCCAGATAAAATTCCCAACAGTTTAAACTTTAGGGATTTAATTCTGAAAAACTATTCTCTTTCATGAGCTGAATTTGGTATTGCTGGAAAGTGCTCAGAGAGCTGAATCCAACAAAATTTGGTTCACCCGATTTGGAGCTTTCTAGCCAAAGTTATGAGGATTTGAAGTTTGGAAGAATTCTGAAAATCGGGGGAAAAGTTTAAACTCTCGGGGCCCGCGGGGACACGTGTCAAGCGCGGAGGTGTCCGGTACACCGGGGATACCACACGTGTCGAGCGCGGAGGTGTCCGGCACACCGGAGCTCACAGGGTATTTGCGCGTTCAGCACAGCCGATCCCTGGCCACACCCAATCCCGATTTAAATTCTTCAGCCGCTGACACGTGGGCCAGCCGGCTTCGTCTTCCTCCCGCCGTTCTCTCGCGCCCGCGCCGCCGACCTCGCCGGAGCAGACTCGGGGCTCGCCGGCTCGCTGCTGCCGGACCTCCCATGGTCTGAAACTCGCCGCCAGGGGGTTGTCGACGTCGAGGAACACGTCGGGGGTGACAGGTCGGGCTGGGGGTGACCGGAAATAGCTCGGCAACGTGCCGCGGCCTCGGTTGAGGTTCGACACCGTCGACCGTGGTTTCTAAACCCACCAACACCTCAAACAAACGGCCCTACAGCATCAGTGTACCTCTAGGAAGCTCGACAAGGTGTCAAAAGGGTTCAGGGATGGCGGCAAGTCGGTCGGCACCGTGTGACCGATCGTGCCCGCCATGACTGCCCTCGATTGAGCTCGAAATTCGTCACTCCTAGACAGTTTCACGCTACGGATGCAGAAAAGAACTTGATCGCCGGCTAGTCCAGCGTCTATGTGCAAGACTTGATGACCTCCGAAAGATCATAGAGCGAGAATTTAAAGAAACTGTACCAGAAGCTCGGTTTACGGTCGCCGGAGCAAAAACTGGAAATTCTCTGCGGATTCTTCACGGTTGGCTTC
Source organism: Neostapfia colusana (assembly GCA_030760725.1). Classification (NCBI taxonomy): domain Eukaryota; kingdom Viridiplantae; phylum Streptophyta; class Magnoliopsida; order Poales; family Poaceae; genus Neostapfia; species Neostapfia colusana. The sequence continues at coordinate 41,472,583 of JASWHV010000001.1, read as the reverse complement.
CAAACTTGGAGGAGAGCAGCACGGTGGTCGCGCGCTCCTGTTGCCTCTCTCGCTGGACCGTGAAAACGCCTGTGGAACGCTGCCCACGGGCGCCTGACTCTCGGCTGAGGCTAGGTCACCGCGGTGGTGATCGTCTTTGGGCAAAGGAGGTCGGAGCTCGAGGTTTCTGGCGTTGGAGAGGTGGAGCGCGAGCTCAGGTGGCTGTCTAGCAGCTCAGGGACGCAGGAGGAGATGGTTTTGCTGGTTTTCCCGATTGAGCAGAGAGCTGCGGCGAGAAACAATGCCGCTGCTCGGGTTTGCCCGCGAGAAGATAAAGCCAGCCGACTCCTGCTCGGTTGAGGCGGTGCCGGTCACGTGGGGGCGCGAGCCGGCCGCCCTGGGCGCCAACACGCGGAGAGGGAAGCAGCTGGTGGCGCCGGTAGCTGCTCGGTGGCACAGCCGACAGCTGCTCGGTGGAATTTCCCACCGAGACTCTGACTTTGGGTGCAAGTTTCTCCTTCTTCCCTCTATGACATGTGGGTCCCACCCGTGGTTTTAACCTCTGATATTTACTCCTAATCACTGTTGTAAACAGTGAGCCCCATAATACCCCTGGTGATTCAAATTATTCACCCCTGAGCCATTTGAATTGAATAGAATTCAAATTGGGTTCGGTTTGAGAGAATTTCAGCACAAGTTCAGTTTTGAATTCAAATAAAGTTTGCATTCGTCCCACTTAGCTCATGTCAAGATCAACTCCAAATGGAGTGAAAATTGGTGTGTGAGCTCACAAAAATGTGCTGAATAAGAATATGCCTCCCACTTTTAAATTCATGGGACAAAAACAGTTTGAATTTTAATGTGGTTTCAAACTGCCCTCTTTCTATCTATACCCAAAATGACCTCAAAAAGGTTTTGAATTTGGGTGAAACTTGGCATGGACATCCTTAGCAATGTGTAGGAGTTTTCATAAGTCCAGACCACCTATATCACATGTGGGAAATACCACTTTTGCAATATGTGAGTTTGTTCTCTAATGAGCATGTTGATGGTGGTTACATGCTCTTCATTTGTGTTCATCATCTTTCCTCAAATGAGGTGTGTGGTGTGGTGATGAACACTTCAAATGTGTGCCAAAACTGAGGCCCTTACAAAAACCAAACCATCCAAAACCATCCCAAAATAACCATCAAACTAATCATGGAAGTTGGTGAGGCGCTCGTGACCGTAAGCTCGGCTATCATGATAGTTTTAGACTCTGCAGAGTTTGTATCTCTTTACCCACAAGTTTGTGATTTCGTCACGCGTCGGCGACTGCAGAACCTCCATTATACCAGTACACATCCGTCGGTGTATGGCCAAGAGATCACAAAATAGCATTCACAAAGGGGCTACTAGATGTATGGACTCACTAAGGTTTCACCGGCAGGCTAGAATCTCCAATTCTCCCACCCACGGGCCCCTCTTGTGCCATGCAGTTCCCAGGGCAGTCCTCACTCAACTCCCATTCCCCGCACCTTCCACGGTCCATAACAATCTAGCAACTTACTTAATTACTCAGCTAAGCCGCACCCATACTTGGCCTTGTGGTGGCACTGTTATCCTGGCATGTGCTCGCATGAACCGATCCTTAGATCTACGGCAAGTAAACCACCATCTGTTTCTACCTCATTCACAAACCCAGGTTTGCCTAGATCTCCCTCCGATCCATGTTCATTAACAACATTAGTTTCTCATAAATCTTACGAGTGCAGTTAGCTAGACACATCTATCTCGCTTCCCAATCCCATGGACTCGGCGAAGCATAAAAGCTATCGGTACCCTCAATATGGGGTACCCCCGCGCACAGGGGAAAACTTCCTACAGAGCTCCTAGGGCACCACGTGTCCCGCGTGGCCGGACTCCCTCTCCACAGAGGAGAGCCCCGGGCCCGCCACGTGGCCAACAGAGCCGGACCTCCCCCATCCACGGGGAGAGTTCCGAAGGCTCCACGTGTCCGGCGGGGCCGGACCTCCCTCTCCTCAGAGGAGAGCTCCGGGCCCGCCACGTGACCAGCAGAGCTGGACCTCCCCCCTCTGCGGGAAGAGCTCCGAAGGCTCCATGTGTCCAGCGGGGCCGGATCTCCCTCTCCTTAGAGGAGAGCTCCAGGCCCACCACGTGACCAGCAGAGCCGGACCTCCCCCCTCCGCGGGAAGAGCTCCGAAGGCTCCATGTGTCCAGCAGGGCCGGACCTCCATCTCCTCAGAGGAGAGCTCCGGGTCCGCCATGTGGCCAGCAGAGCCGGACCTCCTCCCTCCGCGGGGAGAGCTCCAAAGGCTCCATGTGTCCAGCGGGGCTGGACCTCCCTCTCCTCAGAGGAGAGCTCCGGGCCCGCCACGTGGCTAGCAAAGCCGCGCTACCTGCCCTCGTGCGGTAGACAGCAAGAGTAAAGATGCGCCATACCTTGTCCGTACAAGGTATTCAAGACCCGCGCCTTCCCAAGACGCGGAGCACGCCTCTGTCAGGTGCCGTTGCGCCCAGTCACATCGCAGTGAAGACTGGCACGCCGCGTCAGAGGTTGTACGCCAATAAACACAGCGACAAGACATCCCCTGCCGCCCCTGCTATCATCAACCACTACGCCTAGCTTGCGGCATGGGCAGGGTGGCAAGACGAAGACTCAGAAGCCTTCACCAGAGACAACTACCGGCGTAACTGCAGTATATGGTAGATGGCATGCAATCTCCCCGAGATCACCTGTCGGGTCCCAGGCCCACCTTGTAAGCCGACCGAGCCTTGGACTATAAAAGTCTCGGGTAGGTGACGTTAGCGAGGGTTCGGCTCCTTGCACACTTACTCTCTAGCATTCTAGCACTCAACTCATCCTCAAGCTCAGAACCCCGGTTCTGAGCACCAAGCAATACAACGAGCATCTCTGCTCACCGTGGACGTAGGGTTTTACGCTCCGGCGGCCTGAACCACATAAAAATCTCTGTGTCATGCTTCCTCCTTCCATCGTCCCCAACGCGTAAGCTCTCCGCGAGTGACTAACCCCTCCAAAAAAGAACCTCCGCGGGCTGCCCAGAGCAGGCCCGGGGGACGTGTCGACGGCACACTTCGACATTTGGCGCGCCAGGTAGGGGGTTTTTCCCTTGTGCGACGAGCTTTCACCGACGAAGATGATGAAGCTTCCTTCAACGACAAGCTCTCCCCTGTAACACCCCAAAATCCTGTCAAGAGGGGAATTTAAAAATTTGTGGACGTGTTGCATGTATTGCAAAAATTTAAATTCAAACTAGAATTCAATTTAAACTCAAAACAGAAAAGAAATAGAAAAAGAAAAAGGAAAACAGAAAAAAACCGGCCAGTGGGCCGAAACCCACCAGCCGGCCCACCCTGCCCCCGCGCCAGCCCGCAGCCGCGCGCCCGCGCTCCCTATCGCGGACAGGTGGGACGCACCTGTCATCCCTAACCCCCGATCGTCCGAAACCCAGACTGTTCCCCCACGCGCGCGTGATCGCAACCGACCGGATTTCCGGCCGAATTCTGGTTCCGGAGGACTCCAACTCGATCTAAACAAAATCGCCGCCCTCCCCCGTCTATAAAAACCCCGGCCTCGTCCCGTTTTTCCTACGCGATCCGCCATTTTTACTCCGGTGAGAACCCGAGCTCCTCTGGCGAATTCTGCCCGATCTACGCTCGGGAATTCCGATCTAACTCTCTGGTCTTGATCCACCGCCTCCGGGGAACCTCGCAGGTGCAGAAAACTCGGTGGTTTGCGGCTCAAACACAGCACCGACGAGCCGCGCCGTGAATTCACCTCGGACCTCATCGCCGACCGCCTTCCAGGACCTTCGAGCTCAAGAAAACCCCCGAGGTGAGATCCCCGACCTCCCCTCCACCGATCTATGCCATAAAATCACAGTTTTAGGAAGAATTTACGAAGATCCGAAACTCTCCGGCGAGATCGCCACCTCCCGCCGCCGTGCGCCGCCGGGCAGCGCCGCCCGCGCTCGATCAGAGCGACGTGGCCGCTTATGCGCCGTTTATTTTAAATCGCACGGTAGAGTTTAAATCCCCGCGTACCGGTTCGACGTTATAATCTCAGCCGTCTGTTTTAAATCGGACGGTCCACGTCAGCCCCACGTTATAAAGACTGGAATTCTTACGTGCTACCCCCTGGGGTTCTCGGAAAATAAGAGCTAGCCCCGGAAACTTCTGATCTAGCCCCTGGAACTTCAGAAAATCATGTAAATTCATTTAAAAATCAGTTTTAGCCCCTGGACTTAAAAAAAATTAGGAAAACCCCCTCTGTTATGTGTAGCTAGACCCCTAAAAATTCTTAAAATAATATTATAGACTCTGTAGTGGGGTGAGTTTACCTTTTTAACCCTCTTTGATATTAAAATTAGGAAATTGAATATGTGGTTAGTATTTAAAATTTAAAAGAGGGGACAAACATATTGTCAAATTCAAATTAAAAACTTTCCCAGTACTTAGAAAACTTTGGAGTGAGATAAAAATAGATTTTTGGCTGAAATGAATCTGTTTAATGGATTATTCACATTTATTAGTAATAGGGACACATTTTTAAGTAGAGAATAATTCTGAAAATTAGTAAAATGAATGTAAAATAGTTCACATCAGAAGAGAAGTTCAAAAATATATTATTTAATATTTTAGACCCAAAACCTATTCTGTTTAGATGAGGTGTCTTACTATTTTCATAATAAAGTGCACATTTAGACATTGGAAATAAATCTGAAAATATAGCAAGCTAGGTATAAATAACTAAAAAATGATAAATGAAGTTTCCAAAATTCAAAGAATTTAGTTTAGGGTTGGTAGAAGGTTTGAAGACACATATGGAGTAGGAAAATACCTTTCATGCATACTTGGTAGCTAAAAGGTGTAGTAATTAAATATAAGGAATTTATTTAAATTGGAAATTCATATATATAGTATGAAAGCATAAATGTGAATACAAAAGTAGGAATCATATACACATGATTAAAAGTACATGTAAGCCAAAGATTAACACACATAGAGTAACCACAACACATAGAATTTGTGAGTGGCTTTCATAAATGTGAATGTGTGGTTTGTATGAAGTGGAAGTGTGAACTATGTCTTATGGATTGTTGCTTTTCTTTTGCTATGTGTGATGGTATGATGTAGAACCTGCTCCAGAGAAAGTTCTCCCTTTCCAAGATTAGGACTACCCATTTCAAGAACAGCAGGAAGGAGGCAAGTGTCCTTGACCACTTTGATCCTATACTAGGATGTGTAGATAGAATTAATTGCATTGTCAATTGAAATATGAAACCCATGCTAGAAAGTTTCCCTAGAATTGCATTACCTTGTTTCCTTGTAGCTTAGGTTGGGCTTTATTTTATCATGTCATTTATTATTATGCATATGCTTAGCCATGCTTAGAATGGGATAATTGGGAAATAAGATCATCAATTTATTTACTTTACTCTTGAATGAGATGTTATGAGTTATGTAGAGGTAGGGATCAAGGCAAGTTGGATGATTTGGTTGGTGCTGGGTGCACGAGACTCGGGTTTGTGTTTAGTACTTGCCTGGATCCTAAGGACCGGTTCATGGAGCATGTAACCTGGCTTTACCGTGCCAACCACATGATGAGATGGGGCAGCATGGCCAATTAATTAGGTGTATCACTGGCGTAGTATGGGTGTGTTGGATGGTGCGGGGAGTTGGTGTCAGCTGGACTACCTTATGAACCGCAAGGCTCAAGAGGGGGCCACTGCAGCGGGGTTGGAGCCTCTTGTATGTTATTAGGGGTGAAACCTCAGTGGGCCCACGCTCGTCGGGAATCCCTTTGTAAAGGCTTTGTAGTGATCTCCTGGCTACACACCTGGGAAGTGTGAATGTGGTTCGTAGCCACTGGCATAATGGAGGTTCTTTTTGTCCACCCGGCAACAGGGGATGAAATCACTACATGTGGGTACAGTGGTACAAACTCTACAGAGTCAAAACTGTCATGACAGCCGTGCTCACGGTCAAGAGCGGCTTGGACTTATTCATGATTAGAGGATGATGGCTTTGGAAATTGTGAATGTTAAGCGGGGAGCTTAACATTGGAAATGATGTTATGGTTATTTTATTATGATGATGGGTTGGGAGATTGGGACCATTTCACCTGTGTAGCAATGTAGGTGCTTAATAAGCTAAGGTGGTAGGCCATAATTGCGTAGTGCTTTAATCATGAGTTCAACCTCTCCTTGTTCTAGCCATGCATGACACAACTTTCCCACACTTGCTGAGTACCATCGGTACTCAACCTTGCATATTTGTTGGTTTATATTGCTGATCAGGTCAAGATAATGAGGTGGTGTATAATGATCAAGACTTCGTACCCGAAGAAGGTTTCTAGGTTCATGGAGTCCCCCGGGCAACGCCTATGACGGAGCCCACGAGAATAATTATTCCGCTGCTAGTTTATTTACTTGTGATGAACTTATTATTGTCCATCGAGGCATTTGCGATGTAAGACTTATTTACATTCGACACCTGGCTTGTAATAAATGATGCTTCACTATTTGTCATCACATGTATGAGAAAATGATCCTGGCATACATGTGATATTCACTTGGTTGTTCTTCGGAAAACCGGGTGTGACAGAAGTGGTATCAGAGCCAAGGTTGCCCGTAGGAACGTGGACCTAGGTAGAAATGGACGTATTTAAGGGCCCTATTTTCTTAAAAACTATTTTACAAGGTGTGTGTTGAAAAGTGTTATTTAATGGAGTCACTTTCTTCATCTTACCCCAACTTTCATTCAAAATAGGATTTTTGTTTAAAAGTTTATCTAACCTAAGTTTAAATGCTTTCTGTTTTAGATGGTTCGCATGATTCGCACCGCTCGCAAGTCCACAGGAGGGAGAGTTCCCGTAGTTGCCCTTGCCGAAAGAGAGGAGAGCCATCCGGTGACGTACCTTTCCTACGGATTCGCAGTAGGAGGCTTGTTGCGCCATCTTCGACGTATGCTCGAAGCCGCCGGCAATACGGGCAAGCTAATCATACACTATAGCTCCACCAAAACCATCCGGGAGAAGCGGGAGGAATGGAGTTCAAAAATAAGGATTATCCATGAAAATCAGCTGCTCAAGATCCACCGCTCTCCAGCTTGTCGAGCGACACAGGTCGATACGGAAAAGGATGTCACCTGGGAGGCCATCACCTGCCAGAGTCACATCTATCGTCGACACCTGGACAGGACTGAGTACATGTATGTCCTCCAGCGCGAGAGTGGTACCACGGAGTACAAGTACCCACCTGTGCAGCATGGGACTTCCCATGAGCACATGGACTTGTGCTTGGAGGATGCTGCTATGCTCAGCACTCGACTACAGGAGTGTCAGCAAGAGCTTCAGGATGTTCGGGACACCCTGAAGGAAATGGAGGCGTTGCTGCGAGCCTGCTTGAGGGCGAGAGAAAGAGGAGATGGGAATGAACTGTGTGTCACCGTGAATGATACATGGACTCCTGACTCCCCAGATCGCCGGGCGATCAGGCGTCGTCGCACTTCCCCACCAGCAGCCTCCCCACCCAAAGTAGAGTCAGAGGGCAGCCGCAATGATGAGGAAGACCCCGAGGAGCCAGCTCAGTGAATACGAGTAGTGTAGAGTCCTTCCCTTAGTTTAGCAGGATGTCGAGTAGTCGAGTCGTTATCTTAGTTAATGGTGTGTTAATGATTGGTGTGTGACGTGAGTTGTGGAAGCCATGAGCAATTGTCCACAGCCTCGTCTTCAGATTGTTTTGCTTTGGTGTGTGAACCCACATGAAATAATATTGCATTTATTTTTGTGTGAGATATGAACCTTCAGAAAAGTATAACAAAGCCTCAACACTTCAAAGTACAAACAAGTGAAAGTAGTAAGATGATACGTAATGCTTTAAATTAACATTGGTTGATCATGCTAGATGGCCGGAAGAGGAAAGTGTCGTGCTGCCAACCCCGCCAACAACAACGATGAGGCCTGCAACCCTCATATTTCTGGAGGCCAAGACAGGGGTGGACGCCGTGAAGGAGTGGATCCCCTCCACCAAATGCTTGAGAATCAAAATCAGCTCATCCAAAACTTGACTCAAGTGGTGGCCAACCTGCATCAAGTTCCACCTCCACAAGCTGCACCACGCCAACCAAGGTTGAGTGAGTTTCTAGGAACTCAACCTCCAAAGTTTTCAAGTGCTGCTGAACCTCTGGAGGCAGATGATTGGCTAAAGACCATTGAGAGCAAGATGAGGATCATACAGTGCCAAGGGTATGAAAGGGTGCTGTTTGCCTCTCATCAATTGCATGGACCTGCTGCTGATTGGTGGACCGCCTACGTGGCCGCCCATCATGACCCTGAGAACATCACTTGGGAAGAGTTCAAGCATAGCTTCCGCAACCATTACATACCAAGGGGTGAACTTAAAAACAAGAGAAAGGAGTTCTTGGGGCTGCAGCAAGGAAACATGACGGTGAGGGAATACCTCACTAAATTCACCCAACTATCCCGTTATGCCCCACGGGACATAGAGACTGATGAGTAGAAACAGGATTGTTTCGTGGAAGGACTTACCGCAGAAATGCAGTGTGCAATGTCCTCCAACGAGTATGAAAGCTTCCAAAAGATGGTGGACAGAGCATTTGTGGTAGAAAGGAAGCTGAAGGCCTTGGAAAATGAGAACAAGAGGAAGGCCGGGTGGTCACACCAAGCCTCAGGGAGCAACACCCGCCCACGTCTGATGCAGCAACCCGTAGGGCAGACGAACCGTGCTGCGGTACCCTACTCAGCACCAAGAGGGTACAACCTGAACTACAGGCCTCCGGCAGCACCAATACAGCCACAACGTCAGTTCGTACAGCAGCCTCGCCCTACATATCAACCTCGACCAACAGTGCAAGGACCCCCAAACCAACCCCAAGACAGCAAAGGCCAGGCACCTAAGGTTGGGGTGCAATGTTTTAGCTGTGGTGAAGTGGGGCACTACGCCCATAAGTGCCCAAAGAAGAAGCCCACGCAGCCACAACAGCAGAATGTAATGAGAGGACGGGTGAACCACGTCACTATGGAGGAAGCGCAAGAGGCACCCGACGTGGTAGTTGGTAAGTTTCCTGCCAATTTACACATTGCAACCCTGCTGTTTGATTCTGATGCTACCCACTCGTTCATTGCTCAAGGGTTTGTTAAGAAGCATGACCTAGCAACCACACAAATGAACCATATGCTAGCCATAAACTCTCCAGGTGGAGAAATAAGGACAAGACAAGTGTGTCCCAAAGTGAACCTAGACATTAATGGGGTGGTATTTACTGCTAACCTCATAGTGATAGATTCACAAGGGATAGATATTATCTTGGGTATGGATTGGTTGACCAAACATAAAGGAATCATCCATTGTTCGACCAGAACGGTGGAACTAACTCACCCTAGTGGCACAAGAGTAAAGTTCATAACAATACACGAGCCTAGGAGGGACATTAAATTAAATCAAGTTGAGGTGAAAGTTGAAGAAATCAGGACCATCAGGGAATATCCAGATGTTTTTCCGGAGGAGTTGCCAGGTATGCCTCCCGATCGTGAAGTGGGATTCGCAATTGAGCTAGTGCCTGGAACAGCCCCGATATACAAGAGACCTTATCGGATGGACTCCAAGCAGCTGGGAGAACTCAAGGATCATTTGAGAGAATTGATAGAGAAGGGGTATATTCGTCCTAGTTCCTCACCATGGGGAGCTCCGATGATATTTGTGCCCAAGAAGGACGGAACCCAAAGGTTATGCGTGGATTACCGTGCCTTGAATGAGGTAACCATCAAGAATAAGTACCCATTACCCCGCATTGAAGACTTGTTTGATCAGTTGAGGGGAGCTTGTGTGTTCTCGAAAATTGATCTCAGGTCGGGATACCACCAACTCAAGATAAGGCAATCTGATATTCCCAAGATAGCTTTCGTATCTCGGTACGGACTGTATGAATACACTGTCATGCCTTTCGGGCTAACTAATGCCCCGGCATATTTCATGTATCTCATGAACAAGGTATTCATGGAATATCTGGACAAATTTGTGGTGGTTTTCATAGATGACATTCTCATCTTCTCCAAGGATGAAGAAGAACATGAGAAACATCTAAGGTTGGTGTTGCAGAGGCTGAGAGAACACCAACTATATGCCAAGTTGAGCAAGTGTGAGTTTTGGCTGAAGAGAGTTCCCTTCTTAGGACATATAATCTCGGAGGGAGGAATCTCCGTAGATCCCGCCAAAATCGAGGATATACAGAAGTGGAAGACCCCTGAAAATGTCGGGGAAGTTTGAAGCTTCTTGGGATTGGCTGGATACTATCGACGGTTTATTGAGGGATTCTCTAAGATCTCGAGACCCCTCACCAAACTGTTGGAGAAGGGAATCACATTCACATGGAGGCCGCAGTGCGAGACGAGTTTTCAGGAGTTAAAGAAAAGATTGACAACAGCCCCAGTGCTAGTTATGCCAGATATGCAGAAGAACTTTACGGTGTACTGCGATGCCTCTGGAAACGGATTGGGATGTGTTCTCATGCAAGAAGGACATGTCGTGGCTTATGCATCCTGGCAGCTTCGGAAGCACGAGAAGAACTATCCTGCACATGACCTAGAACTCGCCGCAGTAGTACACGCGTTGAAAATGTGGCGGCACTACTTGATGGGGAAGAGGACAGAGATATATACGGATCATAAGAGTTTAAAGTACATTTTTACACAGCCAGATCTCAATCTCAGGCAAAGGAGATGGTTAGAGCTAATCAATGACTTTGATGTAGGCATCAACTATCATCCGGGGAAAGCGAACGTCGTGGCAGATGCTTTAAGTCGGAAAGTGCAGGTCAATAAATTGAGCTTGAAGGACATGCCTGCCGAGTTGAAGGATGAGATTATAAGGCTCAATCTATGCCTTGTGAATAGTGGTAAAGCCATCGCCATGGAAGTGGACTCCACATTAGAGCAAGACATACGTGATGGTCAAAAGAACGACGAGAAGATACAAGAAATCAGGCAACTCATCAAGGAAAATAAAGCTCCTGGTTTCAGAGAGGATGAACAAGGTACGGTGTGGCACGGGAAAAGAATCTGCGTGCCTGAAGTAAAAGAGATTCGTGAATTGATTTTGAAGGAGGCTCACGATTCCGACTATTCCATCCATCTTGGGAGTACGAAGATGTACCAGGACCTCAAGAGCAGGTATTGTTGGTATGGCATGAAGCGAGATGTCTCGGAACATGTTGCCCTATGTGACACATGTCAGTTGGTGAAAGCAGAACATCAACGACCCGCGGGATTATTGCAACCACTCAAAGTGCCTGAATGGAAATGGGAAGAAATCGGTTTGGATTTCATAGTGGGATTGCCTAGGACCCAATCAGAATATGATTCAATATGGGTCATCATCGACAGGCTAATCAAGGTAGCTCATTTCATCCCCGTGAAAGAAAGCTACAGCGGATCCAAATTGGCAGAATTGTACATGTCAAGGATCGTGTGTTACCACGGAGTGCCAAAGAAGATAGTGTCGGATCAAGGGACACAGTTCACCTCAAGGTTCTGGCAGAAGTTGCATGAAACCATGGGAACCCATCTGAACTTTAGTTCTGCCTATCATCCCCAAACTGATGGGCAGACGGAAAGAACCAACCAGATTCTTGAGGATATGCTGAGGGCATGTGCACTAAAAAACAATTGGAGTTGGGACAAGAACTTACCGTATGCGGAATTCTCCTACAACAACAGCTATCAAGCTAGTATGAAGATGTCACCGTTTGAAGCTTTGTATGGGAGGAAGTGCAGAACTCCTCTATTTTGGAACCAAACTGGGGAAAGTAAAGTGTTTGGTCCCGAAGTACTACAAGAAGCCGAGGCGAAAGTGAGAGAAATTCGCAACAACTTGAGGATAGCACAGACACGCCAAAAGAGCTATGCCGATGTACGAAGAAGAGAGCTCGTTTTCAACGTGGGAGACTATGTCTATCTCAAGGTGTCCCCTATCCGAGGACTTTGTCGGTTCAAGGTGAAAGGGAAGTTGTCACCTCGATACATCGGACCCTTTCAAGTTCTGGAGAGGAAAGGCAAAGTGGCGTATCAGCTAGAATTACCGGCTCACTTATCGGATGTGCACGATGTATTCCATGTGTCACAGCTCAAGAAATGTCTGAGGACACCTGAAGAGATGTTACCCATGAATGAAGTGGACGTACCTGAGGATTTGTCTTATGCCGAGCAACCATCCAAGATTTTGTAGACAATGGAACGCCTCACCAGAAATAAAAGAATCCGGATGTGCAAGGTGCAGTGGAAGCATCACTCAGAAGAGGAAGCCACCTGGGAGCGAGAAGATGAGCTTAAGGCACAATTTCCGGAATTGTTTTCTCAGAACCACCAATCTCGAGGACGAGATTTCTTTTAAGGGGCATAGAGCTGTAACACCCCAAAATCCTGTCAAGAGGGGAATTTAAAAATTTTTGGACGTGTTGCATGTATTGCAAAAATTTAAATTCAAACTGGAATTCAATTTAAACTCAAAACAGAAAAGAAATAGAAAAAAGAAAAAGGAAAACAGAAAAAAACCAGCCAGTGGGCCGAAACCCACCAGCCGGCCCACCCTGCCCCCGCGCCAGCCCGCAGCCGCGCGCCCGCGCTCCCTCTCGCAGACAGGTGGGACCCACCTGTCATCCCTAACCCCCGATCGTCCGAAACCCGGACTGTTCCCCCCCCGCGCGCGCGATCGCAACCTACCGCATTTCCGGCCGAATTCTGGTTCCGGAGGACTCCAACTCGATCTAAACAAAACCGCCGCCCTCCTCCGTCTATAAAAACCCCGGCCTCGTCCCGTTTTTCCCACGCGATCCGCCGTTTTTACTCCGGTGAGAACCCGAGCTCATCCGGCGAATTCTGCCCGATCTACGCTCGGGAATTCCGATCTAACTCTCTGGTCTTGATCCACCGCCTCCGGGGAACCTCGCAGGTGCAGAAAACTCGGTGGTTTGCGGCTCAAACACAGCACCGACGAGCCTCGCCGTGAATTCACCTCGGACCTCATCGCCGACCGCCTTCCAGGACCTCCGAGCTCAAGAAAACCCCCGAGGTGAGATCCCCGACCTCCCCTCCACCGATCTATGCCAAAAAATCACAGTTTTAGGAAGAATTTACAAAGATCCAAAACTCTCCGGCGAGATCGCCGCCTCCCGCCGCCGGGCAGCGCCGCCCGCGCTCGATCAGAGCGACGTGGCCGCTTGTGCGCCATTTATTTTAAATCGCACGGTAGAGTTTAAATCCCCGCGTACCGGTTCGGCGTTATAATCTCAGCCGTCTGTTTTAAATCGGACGGTCCACGTCAGCCCCGCGTTATAAAGACTGGAATTCTTACGTGCTACCCCCTGGGGTTCTCGGAAAATAAGAGCTAGCCCCGGAAACTTCTGATCTAGCCCCTGGAACTTCAGAAAATCATGTAAATTCATTTAAGAATCAGTTTTAACCCCTGGACTTAATAAAAATTAGGAAAAACCCCTCTGTTATGTGTAGCTAGACCCCTGAAAATTCTTAAAATAATATTATAGACCCTGTAGTGGGGTGAGTTTACCTTTTTAACCCTCTTTGATATTAAAATTAGGAAATTGAATATGTGGTTAGTATTTAAAATTTAAAAGGGGGGACAAACATATTGTCAAATTCAAATTAAAAACTTTCCCAGTACTTAGAAAACTTTGGAGTGAGATAAAAATAGATTTTTGGCTGAAATGAATCTGTTTAATGGATTATTCACATTTATTAGTAATAGGGACACATTTTTAAGTAGAGAATAATTCTGAAAATTAGTAAAATGAATGTAAAATAGTTCACATCAGAGGAGAAGTTCAAAAATATATTATTTAATATTTTAGACCCAAAACCTATTCTGTTTAGATGAAGTGTCTTACTATTTTCATAATAATGTCCACATTTAGACATTGGAAATAAATCTTAAAATATAGCAAGCTAGGTATAAATAACTAGAAAATGATAAATGAAGCTTCCAAAATCCAAAGAATTTAGTTTAGGGTTGGTAGAAGGTTTGAAGACACATATGGAGTAGGAAAATACCTTTCATGCATACTTGGTAGCTAAAAGGTGTAGTAATATAAGGAATTTATTTAAATTGGAAATTCATATATATAGTATGAAAGCATAAATGTGAATACAAAAGTAGGAATCATATACACATGATTAAAAGTACATGTAAGCCAAAGATCAACACACATAGAGTAACCACAACACATAGAATTTGTGAATGGCTTTCATAAATGTGAATGTGTGGTTTGTATGAAGTGGAAGTGTGAACTATGTCTTATGGATTCTTGCTTTTCTTTTGCTATGTGTGATGGTATGATGTAGAACCTGCTCCAGAGCAAGTTCTCCTTTTCCAAGATCAGGACTACCCATTTCAAGAACAGCAGGAAGGAGGCAAGTGTCCTTGACCACTTTGATCCTATACTAGGATGTGTAGATAGAATTAATTGCATTGTCAATTGAAATATGAAACCCATGCTAGAAAGTTTCCCTAGAATTGCATTACCTTGTTTCCTTGTAGCTTGGGTTGGGCTTTATTTTATATGTCATTTATTATTATGCATATGCTTAGCCATGCTTAGAATGGGATAATTGGGATATAAGATCATCAATTTATTTACTTTACTCTTGAATGAGATGTTATGAGTTATGTAGAGGTAGGGATCAAGGCAAGTTGGATGATTTGGTTGGTGCTGGGTGCACGAGACTCGGGTTTGTGTTCAGTACTTGCCTGGATCCTAAGGACCGGTTCATGGAGCATGTAACCTGGCTTTACCGTGCCAACCACATGCTGAGATGGGGCAGCATGGCCAATTAATTAGGTGTATCCCATGCGTAGTATGAGTGTGTTGTATGGTGCGGGGAGTTGGTGTCGGCTGGACTACCTTATGAACCGCAAGGCTCAAGAGGGGGCCACTGCAGCGGGGTTGGAGCCTCTTGTATGCTGTTAGGGGTGAAACCTCAGTGGGCCCACACTCGTCGGGAATCCCTTTGTAGAGGCTTTGTAGTGATCTCCTGGCTACACACCTTGGAAGTGTGAATGTGGTTCGTAGCCACTGGCATAATGGAGGTTCTTTTAGTCCACCCGGCAACGGGGGATGAAATCACTACATGTGGGTACAGTGGTACAAACTCTGCAGAGTCAAAACTGTCATGACAGCCATGCTCACGGTCAAGAGCGGCTTGGACTTATTCATGATTAGAGGATGATGGCTTTGGAAATTGTGAATGTTAAGCGGGGAGCTTAACATTGGAAATGATGTTATGGTTATTTGATTATGATGATGGGTTGGGAGATTGGGACCATTTCACCTATGTAGTAATGTAGGTGCTTAATAAGCTAAGGTGGTAGGCCATAATTGCGTAGTGCTTTAATCATGAGTTCAACCTCTCCTTGTTCTAGCCATGCATGACATAACTTTCCCACACTTGCTGAGTACCATCGGTACTCAACCTTGCATATTTGTTGGTTTATATTGCTGATCAGGTCAAGATAATGAGGTGGTGTATAATGATCAAGACTTCGGACCCGAAGAAGGATTCTAGGTTCATGGAGTCCCCCGGGCAACGCCTGCGACGGAGCCCACGAGAATAATTATTCTGCTGCTAGTTTATTTACTTGTGATGAACTTATTATTGTCCATCGAGGCATTTGCTATGTAAGACTTATTTACATTCGACGCCTGGCTTGTAATAAATGATGCTTCACTATTTGTCTTCACATGTATGACAAAATGATCCTGGCATACATGTGATATTCACTTGGTTTTTCTTCGGAAAACCGGGTGTGACATCCCCGCCCACGTTCACGACGAACGGTGACCAGCGGGGACTACGTCTCGACACACTCAGGACGGAGTGTGTCGGTGCAAGCTGGAAGCCAGCAGCCAACTCCAGCAGCGCAGACTCCAGCAAGCCCAAGATCTACTGCAGCGTTGAGTGTCTCCCATGGGAGCGCAATAGCCGCAGCACGAGCGCTTCTGCGCAATCCACCCGCTGGGGACGCGCCTCAGGCAGCGACCCAGAAGTGGATTCGCGATGTTGACCGTCTCGTCGTCGCCGCTGCCAACCCTCAACTTCGGCGGGGATGACGTCCCGGTCAACCAGGTGTGTCGCTGACGCGCACGCCAACGGTTGACGGGCAGACACCAGACTCCGCTCTACCAGGCTCCCATCTGCGGACCTGAGGTCGGAGCTGGAGCGATGTCACCTGGGCGAAGACGCCCGCCTAACCATCGGGCGACGCCGAGAGAGGCGTCGCAACTGTGAGGTCGGCGACAGCATGTCGACCGCCTCGACTCAGCCTGGCCAGCAGACGTACGCTGCGCGGTCTCTGCCCCAGGCATACGCCACGCAGCATATGCCTCAGCCATATGCCCTGCAAGTGGCACCCCCAGTCTATGGCGCAGCCTTGCCCATACCGGGGTATGCGGTGCCGACGGCGAACTAAGCGTTCGCGGCACCAACACCTGCAGCAACAGGAGCAGGATGTGCGGCCCTGGCGCCATACCTTCGCTTCGCGAAGTGGCCGCGCAAGTTCCGGCCGCACCTCCCGAGAAATACGACGGCAGCATCAACCCGGCGGAGTTCCTCCAGATCTACTCCACCGCCATCCTTGCTGCAGGAGGGGATGAGGCCGTCATGGCCAACTACTTCCCCGTCGCCTTGACCGGCCCAACATGGTTTTGGCTAATGAACCTCCCCTAGGGTTCCATAACCTCCTGGGGAGAGCTCTGCCGGCAGTTTACTGCAAACTTCAGCAGCTCCTACACACGGCCTGGCACGGAGCTCGACTTCCATGCCATCCAACAACAACCTGGAGAGTCGCTGCGCTCCTTCATCCAGCGGTTCTCCCAGGTGCGGAACACCATCCCACATATCCAAAATGCTTCTGTGGTGGTGGCGTTCCGGCAGGGTGTAGGGACAAGAAGATGCTCGAGAAGCTCGCGACCAGAGAACTGCGCGACGTCTCAGAGCTCTTCAACCTGGCAGACAAGTGCGCCAGGGCAGCAGATGGGTGCAACTGGCACTCACAGCCAGTCTCCGAAGCCGGAGAACAGCCCAGACCAAGTGCTGCTCCCCATGGGAGCGGCAGAAAGGTCAAGAAGGCCAGCGGCAAGATCATGCTGCCGACTGAAGCTCCAGTTGCTGCAGCTGCAGCACCCACTGGAGCTCGGGGCCCGCGCCCCGACAAGAGGCCGCGACAGTCACCAGCTCCAGATGGTGACCGCGGCGAGCCATGCCCCGTGCACAACACCAGCAGCCATACTGCTGCTGAGTGGCGGGAGATCCAGAAGCTCGCGGAGCGCTTCCGAAGGGGGAAGCAGCCGCGTGCTGACACCCTTCCCTTCCGTCTGAGGGAGGGAAAGCAGAAGATCGACGCCCAGGACAATGTCGACCAGCACATGGAGTTCCAGGAGCCCCGGCGCGCCGTGAAGGCGGTGCACAATCACGAGGACTCTAGCTCCAGCGCGATGATTCGTGTCGGTAGCCCACTACGACTACTTCGTCTTGAAGGTGCCTAAACCAACAGGCGTCCTCAAGATCTGTGGAGACCGCACTGCTGCTGTGACAGCCTTGGAAAAACTCCAAGCATCTGCAGCAGCCCGAGCACCAGCCCCCGGCGATGCAGAACCGGGCCAACTCCACCCGAGCGCACGCCTCCGTGCCTCGGCCTCACCTCCCGAGGGCCGCCCTGGACCTGTCAACCTCCTGTCGACCTGAGCCAATGGAGGAAGACATCCTGGGTCCCCCAAAAAGGGTCCGGGCCTGTTACCTCTTGTCAGCATGAGCCAGTGGAGGAAGGTACCCCGGGGCTCCCAGGAGAAGCCACGCAGGATCAGCTCCGGCGTGAAGATATTGACCTCGTCGACGAGGCACGATTACAAGCAACGCTCCACAACGCACGGTCTCGGCTGGCGCTTCGGCGGTACCACCAAAGGACCAAGCGTGTCCGGGAGCTCCAGGGAGGCGACCTGGTGCCGCGGCGCATACTTTCTCGCAAAGGGACCGACAAACTCTCCCCCAGCCGGGAAGGTCCCTTCCGAGCCACAAAAGTTTGCCGCCCCGGGTGCGCATGCCTCCCCACCAAGGATGGGGATCCGCTCCCGAGCCCTTGGAACATAGAACACCACTGTAAGTTCTATCCTCAGAGCATTGGTAGCACAGGTCTTTTCCTTTCTGAAATAGATCCCATAGAGTCTAGGAGCAGCGCTCGGAGCAACTAAGCCCCCAGGGGACGGTCCAGGACTACGTCCAGCTTGGCCTTGTTCCGACCCTAAGCGCGTAGGATCTTGCTTCCCCTCATAATGGGGCGGTCGTTGCCTCCATGTTTAGCCTGATTTCCTCCTATGGACGTTCATACAAGGAAAAACCTGATGTACCACGCTCTTCCTTTTTGTGCTCATTTAAATTACGCATTAATTTTTATGACCTCACTTTCCATGTATGCTCACCGTACATTTAGCTCTCCTTTCCCACTCTCTTCCCTAGTCGGCATTTGCTATCCTACAGAAGATGGTTGCGCTTGAGGTACCTGTCGATGGCCAGGGGGCCTTTCGGGCCTCCCCCAGTCAGGTGCTGCGATGCCAGTTGGTCACCTCTAGGAAAGGCCCGCGTTGTGCAAGGGGGGTCCAGGGTGCGTAGATTGCTTCGCCTGGTTCCGACCCAAAGCGTGCGCGCCCTGCCCTTCGGAGGTACAGGGGAGTACAGCCTGCTTTGCCTGGTTCCGTACTGAAAGCCTGTGCACTCTGCCTCCCTGACATTGCGGTCCGGTACTAGGGGCCGGACGGTCGTACCCTGACCTCGGAGGGAGCCGGACCCCCGGCGTCGGGCGCACAGAATTGCCCAAGCCCCGTATACTAGACAAGGACCGTAAGCCAAATAAGACTAGGAGACTGGGAAGGGAGAGCCCCCGAGGAGAATTACGCTTCCTCTACTTGTGTGCAGGACCTATAGGCTTTAGCTGCAGGGACCGCACAAGAAAGGACTGGAGCTCCCGGCGACTCCAACCCAAGACCGGAGGATCCGGACCTCGCCCCTCCCACAGGAGCAGGCTCCGAAGGCCCCATGTGTCCGGAGGGGCCGGGGCTCTCTTCTCCTTAGAGGGTAGCTCAGGGCCCGCCACGTGGCCAGCAGATTCGGATCTCCCCGTCCTCACGGCGCGAGCTCCGAAGACCCCTTGGGCCCTTAACGCAACAGGGACCTGAGGAAAGTGTCTGTGCAAGACTTCATGATCGGTGAAGACCTTCGAGGTCCTTGCGGAGCTAAGGACTCCACCAGGCCATGCCAAGAAGAATATAAGCACGGACACAAGAAACAAAGAGCCTGTTCATTCATCAAAGCTCCACGAGCTGGACTACAGATTCAACAAAAGAGAAAAAGAAAAGGTACAAGCTCTAGGAGTCCCCGGACTCGCGCCGGAACCTAGAGGCCACGAGGGTGGCCACATCCCCGACTTCAGCCCTGGCGACTCCCTCCCGCTCCGGGACAGGGCCCTGCCTCACCGGCTCCAGAGAAATGGAGGGGTCCCGGCTCCGGAAGCACGCCAGCACGTGCGTGGCAACCTCCTTCGCCAGACCCCATTCCACCGCCTCGAGCTCGCCGGCGATCACCGCTTCGAGCCCATCCAGTTTGGCGCCGATGGACTCGAGCGTCGGGATCGTCTCGGCCACCTTCTGCACCGGAGCCTCTGTCCTCACCGGGCTGAAGCCGAGGGGAACCAGGGCGGACCCTGCCTGGTCGACAAAGCTCCAGACGCGCGGGCCTCGGCGGACCGTGAAGCCTGCAGCTCCTCCATCTCTTGGCGGATTGCCAGCAGGGCGTCAGGACCCTCCTCGGAGAACTTCTTCTCCTTAGCCACCAGAGAACCTTCCTGAAGCTGGAGACCCTAGGCGAGCCGCTCCAACTCCGATGCCCAGAAGTCGGCTGCCAGCTCCCGATCCAGCACTGCCTGGCGCTCCCGGGAGACCTGCTCCTCCCTCACGACCAGAGCGGCCTCCTGAGTCTCCAGCTCCTTAGCTCGGGCCCTCAAGTCGCCCTCGCCAGCCACCAGCTGTGCAGCGACATTCTTCGCCTCAGCCGCCAAGGCGTTCTCCCAGTCCGCGACGACACGCTGGTGGCCCACCAGCTTCAGCCGCAGCTCCTCCAGGGCAGAGGAGTGCGCCTCGGACTTGGCATGAGCCTTGCGAGTCTCCTGGTGGAGCCGCCGGGTTTCGGAGTCCAGGCGGTTGACGGCCCTCTTCTGAGCGTCGAGGAGAACCTCTATGGCATCAAGCTTCGCACGCCTCGAGTCGAGCTTCGCCTTGACCTCCTGAGTCCGCTGCCTCAAGAGGTGCCCCCAGCTGAGAAGGCGATCCCTCTACCCTGCCTGTGCCTCCCGCTCACGCTCAAGCGCGGCCAGGACCTGCCTAACGCTCGTCTGAGCAAGGTCCAAGGCGTCCGCCAGGGGCAGCGGGCGGCAGAGGCGGAAGCCGTGCCCCGGACTTCCTCCATCACATCATCCTCAGAAGGAGACGATGGCGCTGCAGCGTCCACATGGACCGCGATAAGGCGCTGATCTGGAGAAACATGAATTGGAGCAGGACCGCTTTCGACGCGCCCCTGCTCATTGCCCACCGGAGGGCCAGCAGCCGCTCCCACCACTTCCTCAACATCGGAGGGCTGGGTGCCGCCAGTTGGCCCCGCGGAGCCCTCGGCAGTCGCCGGCTTTTGAGTTGGCAATGGAGGACGGACGGGAGCTACCGCCGCCGTCACAGGAGTTGTTCCAGCCGGCACAGATGAGGCCTGCGATGGCCTAGGGGCCGGCGAAGCCGCTGCAGCTTCCGGACGCTGCGGCGTGGATCCTCCGCCAGCCGGAGATGACCGGGGAACGGACTCGCCCCCGGTAGCCGATGAATCCCGAGGGATGCGGACGCTCCAACGGGCACGAAGCCCCGGCTTTTGAGCTGGGGTAGAGCCGCCAGAGCTTGCCGCCGGGGCGTGTGTTGGCCGGGGCGCCTGAGCCCTGGGCACACCCGCGGGCATAGCCGCACCGGCATCCCCCCTCGAAGCTCCACCGCCTCAAGAAGGAGGGCGGGGTGCCCGGGGCCCCTCGGACCGCCGCTGTCCGAGGAGAGTCCTGTCGGAATGGAAGGCCCGAGGTCTCTTGGGGTCGCCACCCAACGAACTAACACCTCCAGAAGGAGGATGCGAAGGTACCCCGTTCCCCTGGCTTGGCGTGAACGACGCCATCGGAGGGGACCGGGCGCGTTTCTTCTCTGGCAGGCAGGAGGCTGGCTCCCTGACCCTCTCCCTGTCGGTGGTCCGAGCTCCGTCAGCCTTCGGAGGCAGGTTGGAAGCCATGGACAACAGAAGCTCAAGAACTTGGAAGACAAGGGCGCAAGAGCTCAGAAGACTCTGGAGGGTTCAAGCTCGGGGAAGTGCGAAGGGAAGCCTGCGATGCAGATAAGATCCCCTTTTAAACTTCCCATACTCGATTCAAATCGATTCAAAACTCTTCGAATGCACTGCTTGGACAACCGCTTCAGCTCCAAGACTAAGCGTCAATGACAAGTGGACCCGAGCCGTCCAGTGGAAGCGGTGGGCCAACAAGTCAGTCTCCCAAGAAGTCGAGCTGGCGGGACGCTTCGGCGGTTCCGGAAGAAGCGTTGCGGCGTGCAGAAGTGGCAGCCTTGGGAACCGCCATAGTAAAAGCAGCCATCAACCAAGGCACACGCTCCCACGATCCCACGACTGTTCATGCTCCGGCAACGGTCAACGCGGGTCTTTCGGAAGGTGCGCGGAGTGGAAGACACGGGGGCCCCACCTCGGGCTCATTATCTCCCCCGAGATGGGCCCGAGGGCCACTGTCGGTACCCTCAATATGGGGTACCCCCGCGCACAGGGGAAAACTGCCTAAGGACCTCGCCCCTCTCCACGGGGAGAGCTCCTAGGACACCATGTGTCCCGCGGGGCCGGACCTCCCTCTCCACAGAGGAGAGCCCCGGGCCCGCCACGTGGCCAACAGAGCCGGACCTCCCCCCTCCGTGGGGAGAGCTCCGAAGGCTCCACGTGTCCGGCGGGGCCGGACCTCCCTCTTCTCAGAGGAGAGCTCCGGGCCCGCCACGTGGCCAGCAGATCCGGAACTCCCCCCTCCGTGGGGAGAGCTCCGAAGGCTCCAAGTGTCCAGTGGGGCTGGACCTCCCTCTCCTCAGAGGAGAGCTCCGGGCCCGCTACGTGACCAACAGAGCCGGACCTCCCCCCTCTGCGGGGAGATCTCCGAAGGCTCCACGTGTCTAGTGGGGCCGGACCTCCCTCTCCTCAGAGGAGAGCTCCGGGCCCGCCACGTGGCCAGCAGAGCCGGACCTCCCCCCTCCGCGGGGAGAGCTCCGAAGGCTCCACGTGTCCAGCGGGACCGGACCTCCCTCTCCTAAGAGGAGAGCTCCGGGCCCGCCACGTGGCCAGCAGAGCCGCGCTACCTGCCCCCGCGCGGTAGGCAGCAAGAGTAAAGACGCGCCATAACTTGTCCGTACAAGGTATTTTCAAGACCCGCGCCTTCCAAAGACGCGGAGACGCGGAGCATGCCTCTTTCAGGTGCCGTTGCGCCCAGTCACATCACAGTGAAGACTGGCACGCCGCGTCAGAGGCTGTACGCCAATAAACACAGCGAAAAGACATCCCCTGCCACCCCTGCTATCATCAACCACTATGCCAAGCTTGCGGCGTGGGCGGGGCGGCAAGACGAAGACTCAGAAGCCTTCGCCAGAGACAACTACCGGCGTAACTGCAGTATACTGTAGATGGCAGGCAATCTTCTCGGGGCCACTTGTCGGGTCCCGGGCCCACCTTGTAAGCCGCCCGAGCCTTTGACTATAAAAGGCTCATGTAGGCGACGTTAGCGAGGGTTCGGCTCCTTGCACACTTACTCTCTAGCATTCTAGCACTCAACTCATCCTCAAACTCAGAACCCTGGTTCTGAGCACCAAGCAATACAACGAGCATCTCTGCTCACCGTGGACGTATGGTTTTACGCTTCGGTGGCCTGAACCACGTAAAAATCCCTTTCTCAAGCTTCCTCATTCCATTGTCCCCAACGCGTAATCTCTCCGCGAATGACTAACCCCTCCAAAAAAGAACCTCCGCGGGCTGCCAAGAGCAGGCCCGGGGGACGTGTCGATGGCACACTTCGACAAAAGCAAAAAACATACCCGACTCATAAACTTCCCTGGCGACAAGGGTGGTTTAACCAAAACTAGTAAACTCCTATAAAAGGGTTTCCCATCATGTTTGACTCAGCACACACACCTTTTCGCAAAATAAAATAGTTTCCCAAAACATAGGATCAATATGGTCAAGGGGCACTTGCCTTGTTCTGGCTTTTCCGGTTGCTCAAAATCTTTTTATTGTAGTCCATCGTAGGTAGCTCCCTGAGCTTGTCCTTCTATACACGATCAAGCACATACAAGATTTAAAACAATCAATATCATGCACAAACTTTAACTAGATGAGATGATGCATATGCATGCTATCCTATGATCAGTTTCTACGTGTTCTTGCATGTTTTGCACTGGTTTTACGATGAACAGAGGTGTTCGGATCAAATGTGGACGTGGTGATGATCTTGACTCTAGATCAAACCGATCAAACAGATGCAAAGAAAACGCGACGATGTCGTAAGGTGGTATTGGAGACCTACCTTATATTCTTCTTAGTCTCGGGGTCCTTCTCCTAGCAAGACATATCATTGGGGCTCTCTTCCGGCGATCTCCCTCGACTCTACTCCGGCGAAGGTTTTATTCGGCGAGTTGGGGCTTGGGCTCTAAGTCGTCGGCTCAGGAGTTGGAAAAGAAGTTCGTGGTTTCAGCCAAAGGTTCTGGGTTCTATTATAATCGGGAGGAGAAGAGTCCTAGTCTGATTGGACTTCGAATAAGAGTCCCATTCAAACTGTTTTTAAATCTTAACAACTTATCTTTAGTTGATTTGGTAACATTGTGGAATTCGTGTCGGTTTCCTCCCGTACCGGTATTCCCACGCGTACAGAAGCAAAAACCGCTCCAGAACTCGTTACCTCCTGCGGTGATGAGCTCCGGAAGCTCCACGTGTCCATCAGGGGCCTGGTCTCCCCTTTTCGCAAAGACGAGCTCCGGTTGTGCCGCGTGTCAAGTGAGCGAGACCTCCCTCTTTCTCAGAGGCCGGCTCCACGTGCGCCACGTATCCTAGCGGTCGGAACCTCCTCTCTATTCGGAGGTGGCTCCGCGCATGCCATGTGTCAGTGTCGGACCTCCCCTCTCTTCGGAGGTGGCTCCGGGTGTGCCACGTGTCCTAACAGCGCCAAACTTCCTTTCTTCTCAGAGACGCGCTTCGAGGTTGACACGTGTCCAACAGTGACGGACCTCCCGGAAATAAGCTCCTGTGGCAACACGTGTCCAATAGAACCGGACCTCTCGGAGGTGAGCTCCGAGATCGACACGTATCCCGCACGACTGGTCCTCTATTTTTCCACGGTGACTAGCTCCGAAGGTGACACGTGTCCTTCGGGACTGGCCTCGCTTCTCCGCAGAGGCTAGCTCTAGGGGCAACACGTGTCCCACGGGGTCGGACCTCTCCCCCTTTGCGGGGATGAGCCCCGAGCCTGCCACGTAGCCAGTTTAGCGGCAAACCTCTCCCCATTTGCGGAGATGAGCTCCGAAGGCGCCACGTGGCCAGCGGGCCGCGGGAAGTGTCTTCGGCGCTCTCGGTGGACTGGATGTTGCTCTTTTTGGCTATATTTTTGATTCTTTCTCTGCTCCCACTTCTTTTAAAATGTTTTCTCTACATGAATACAAGCAGAAACCAAAAATGAGGGTGTCACAAATCTACCCCCCTTAAATTGAATCTCGCCCTCGAGATTCGTTAGTAGAGAATAGATGAGGGAATTCTGCCTTGATGTCTTCTTCACGCTTCCATGTGGCTTCAGCTTCGGTGTGATGGCTCCATTGTACCTTGCACCATCGGATCACTTTGTTCCTTGTGACCCTTTCCCTTACGTCCAAAATTCGGACAGGGTGCTCTACGTAGGTCAGGTCCTCTTGAAGTTCAAGCTCTTCCATTGGTACTTGCTCCTCTGGTACTCTCAAGCACTTGTTGAGCTGGGATACATGAAACACATCATGTACGTCGGAGAGATATGTTGGGATCTCTAGTTGATAGGCTACTTCTCCTTGCTTGTCCATAATCTTAAATGGCCTGATATAGCGAGGTGCTAGCTTGCCTTTGACATTGAAACGTCGTTGGCCACGAATAGGCGATACCTTAAGTTATACGAAGTCTCCTACTTCGAAAGTCAACTTCCTTCGCCTATTGTCCACATAGCCCTTCTGTCGTGACTGAGCAGCCTTTAAGTTCTCCCGTATCATTTGGACTTGCTTTTCAGCTTCTCGTAGCACTTCAGGTCCAAACACCTGGTTCTCTCCGGTCTCGTTCCAAAACAGCGGCGTTCTACATCGTCTACCGTACAATGCTTCGAAAGGTGACATTTTCAAGCTAGCTTGATAGCTGTTGTTATAGGAGAATTCGGTGTACGGTAAACTCCTATCCCAACTACGCCCATGTTTCAAGGCGCAAGCACTCAACATGTCCTCCAAAATTTGGTTTGTTCTTTCGGTTTGTGGGTGATAGGCGGAGCTAAAATCCAGTCGTGTACCCATAGCTTTCTGCAGCTTCCTCCAAAATCTAGAGGTAAACTGAGAACCTCGATCTGAGACTATCCTCCTCGGGACTCCACGATGGCACACGATCTGCTCCATGTACAACTCGGCTAATTGTGCAACATTGTACTTGGCCCTTACAGGGAGAAAATGGGCTGTTTTTGTCAATCGGTCCACGATAACCCAGATGGAGTCATAACCCGACTGAGTACGTGGAAATCCGACGATGAAATCCATACTGATGTCCTCCCACTTCCACTCGGGTACCTTCAAGGGTTGCAACAATCCAGCGGGTCTTTGATGTTCAGCCTTCACCCGTTGGCATGTGTCGCATAGGGCAACGTATTCGGCTACATCCCTTTTCATACCATCCCACCAATAACAAGTCTTCAAGTCCTTGTACATTTTGGTACTTCTGGGATGTATGGAATATGGTGAATCATGTGCCTTTTTTAATATCATGTCGCGGATGTGCTTCACGTTAGGCACACAAATCCTTTTTCCTAGCCAAAGCGTACCCTTCTCATCTTCTTTGAAATCCTTCTCTATTCCTTGTCGGATCCTTTCCTTGATCTCCTGGATCTCTTCATCCGTTGCTTGGCCATATCTTATCTCTTGCTCCAATGAAGAGTGGAGTTCCATCACTTCCATCTTGTTCAAGAATCCGAGGTGTAACCGTTCGAACTCCTTGCGTAGTTCGGGTGGTAGCTCCCGAACCGTGAGTTGGTGACATCTCCCTTCCGGCTCAATGCATCAGCTACTACATTGGCCTTTCCGGGGTGATAGTTGATTCCAACATCATAATCCTTGATGAGTTCCAACTATCGACGGTGCCTCAAATTCAAGTCCGTTTGTTAAATATGTACTTGAGGCTTTTATGATCCGTATAGATCTCGCATCGATGACCATGGATATAATGTCTCCAAATCTTCAATGCATGCACTACTGCTGCTAGCTCCAAGTCATGTGTAGGATAATTAAGCTCGTGCTTCTTCAATTATCATGAGGCATAGGCTACGACTTGTCCTTCTTGCATGAGCACACATCCGAGCCCTTGTCTGGATGCGTCACAATATATGTCAAAGCTCTTGCTTACGTCCGGTAATACCAAAACTGGCGCTGTGGTTAGCCTTTTCTTGAGCTCCTCAAAGCTCTCTTGGCACGCTGATGTCCACTGGAACGCTTTTCCCTTCGTTAGCAACTCCGTCATAGGCTTTGCTATCTTAGAGAAGTCCTTGATGAAGCGTCGGTAGTATCCAGCCATCACAAGAAAACTCCGAATATCCCTCACGTTTTGCGGTTGGTTCCACTTCAGAACATCTCCCACTTTTCCGGGATCAACCGATACTCCTTCCTCGGAGATAATGTGGCCTAGGAATGATATCGCCTTTAGCCAAAATTGACACTTGTTAAGCTTGGCATACAATTGATGATTGCGCATTTTCCTCAAGGTCAATCTCAAATGTTCTTCATGCTCCTCCTTACTTTTTGAATACACCATGATGTCGTTGATGAAAACCACGATGAACTTATCCATGTACTCCATGAATACCTTGTTCATAAGGTACATGAAGTATGCGGGTGCATTTATTAACCCAAAAGACATGAAGGTATACTCATACGAACCACACCGTGTTCGAAAGGCAGTCTTGGGTATATCGGAGGGATTAATCTTCAGCTGGAAGTATCCCGACCGAAGATCAATCTTAGAGAACACTCGGTCTCCTTTCATTTGATAGAATAGGTCTTCTATACGGGGCAGAGGGTATTTGTTCTTGATTGTCACCTCGTTGAGAGACATATAGTCCACGCACATCCTTTGGGTCCCATCCTTCTTGTTTACGAAGAGCACGGGGGCTCCCCATGGTGACGAGCTTGGACGTATAAAACACTTCTCCAACTGCTCCTGAATTTGCTTCTTGAGCTCCACTAGTTCATTGGTGGGCATCCTATAGGGTCTCTTTGCTATGGGTGCAGTTCCGGGTACCAAATCAATGGCAAACTCAATGTCCCGGTCAGGTGGCATACCTGGAAGCTCTTCTAGAAACACGTCCGAGAATTCCTGAACAACTGGATAGATGTCCAATGTTGCTCCTTCGATGTGGTTCAAGCTTGCCTTATTGGTCGTTTGTTGGGCTGACTTACACTCGATACGAATACCGTGCTCGTTTGTCAACTGCACGCTCCTCTCAGCACATTGGATTACTCCGTTGTGCTTGCCAATTACGACGTCCTCAGCCTGTTGTGCTTCCTCAGCAGATACATGGTTCACGTTGCCGCGAGCGTAGTACTGCTGTCCACGGTTTCCTTGATTGTCTCCTCCGTTCGGTCGCGGGTTCTGCTTGGGCACATTGCCTTGCTGTCCAGGGCCTCTCCTCGGGCACTAGCTCACGAAGTGTCCTGTTTCCCCGCATGCAAAGCATGCCCTGTTGCCCACGGCAGCAGGTACGTTGGAACGGGGGTTTTGAACAGGAGCGCCCATGTTGGGTCGGGGCACAGGAGGTAAGGGCACACGAGGTGCTTGTGCAACGGGTCGTTGCTGTGGTGGCTGACTAGGGCGGTATGCAGGAGCAGTCGATCCATACTGTGGTGCAGATGGGGGCATGTACCGAGGTCGTACGTTGCTCCCTTGTGGCTGGTATGCCATCTTCCTCTTGTACTCTCGCTCGATCTCTCGGATCTTGCTTTCAACCACTATAGCCTTGTCAACCAGCTTCTAGAAGCTCGCGTAGTAATTGTTGAGGAGCTGAACCTGGATCTCATTGTTCAACCCTCTCATGAACAGGTACTGCTTCCGTTGGTCCGAGTTGACATCTTCGGGGGCATACCGGGACAGTTGCGTGAATTTGTTGAGATACTCATTCATGCTTTTCTGTCCTTGGCGGAGACCTTTGAACTCCTGTCTCTTGAGCATCATTACACCAGCAGGGATGTAATGAGAGCGGAAACTCTTTCTTGAACTCAGTCCAAGTGTTTGTCTCCGGGTCGACATGAGCGTTGCATAGGGCATCCCACCAGTCAGCGGCAGCTCCCATGAGTTGGTGTGATGCAAAAAGAACCTTCTCTCGGTCATTGCACTACACTATGGCAAGCTTCTTCTCTATGGATTTCAACTAGTCGTCGGCCTCCATTGGGTTGTTAGCTTGAGCAAAGGTGGGCGGTCGAGTCCTCATGAACTCTCCGAGTCTGTTATGGGCCGGCGGTGGTGGTGGTGGTGGCGTTGGTGCCGGAACGGGGTTGTTGTTGTTGTTGGCCTGCAACTGACCCAAAGTTTGGATCATGGTTTGCATAAGTTGATTCTGCATGGCCATCAACCGTTACAGGTTGTTCTCACCAGCTCCGGGGTTAACAGGAACTTCATCGTGGACATCCTCTTGGTTGCCACGGACGTTCCTTCCTTGGCGGCCGGCGTTTCCTCTCACCATCTGTCACACCCGGTTTCTCCGAAGAACAGCCGAGTGAATATCACATGTATGCCAGGATCATTTTCTCATACATGTGATGACAAATAGTGAAGCATCATCATATTACAAGCCAGGTGTTCGAATATAAATAAGTCTTACATAGCATACGTCTCGATGGACGATAATAAGTTCATAATATGTAAATAAAACAGCAGCGGAAATATAAATCTTGTGGGCTCCGTCACAGGTGTTGCCGGGGGACTCCGTGAACCTAGAATCCTTCTTCGGGACCAAAGTCTTGGTCATTGAACACCACATCATCCCCTTGACCTGAGCAGCAATATAAACCAACAGAAAAGCAAGTTTGAGTACCGTGGTTACTCAGCAAGTGTGGGAAAGTTATGTCATGCATGGCTAGAGCAAGGAGAGGTTGACTCATGGTTAAAGCACTACGCAATTAATACCTATCACCTTAGCTTATTAAGCACCTACATTACTACACAGGTGAAATGGTCCCAATCTCCCAACTCATCATCAATATCAAGTAACCGTAATCTCATCTCCAATGTTAAGCTTCCCGCTTAACATCCTCAACTTCCCAATTCATCATCCTCTAATCATGAATAAGTCCAAGCCGCTCTTGACCGTGAGCACGGCTGTCATGACAATTTGACTCTGCAGAGTTTGCACCACTGTACCCACATGTAGTGATTTCATCTCCTGTTGCCGGGTGGACTAAAAGAACCTCCATTATGCCAGTGGCTGCGAACCACATTCGCACTTCCCAGGTGTGTATCCAGGAGATCACTACGAGGCCTTTACAAAGGGATTCCCGACGAGTGTGGGCCCACTGAGGTTTCACCCCTAACAGCATACAAGAGGCTCCAACCCCGCTGCAGTGGCCCCCTCTTGAGCCTTGCGGTTCATATGGTAGTCCAGCTGACACCTATTCCCCGCACCATCCAAAACACCCATACTACGCCGGGGATACACCTAATTAATTGGCCAAGCTGCCCCATCTCAGCATGTGGTTGACACGGTAAAGCCAGGTTACATGCTCCATGAACCAGTCCTTAGGATCCAGGCAAGTACTAAACACAAACCCGAGTCTCGTGCACCCAGCACCAACCAAATCATCCAACTTGCCTCGATCCCTACCTCTACATAACTCATAATATCTCATTCAAGAGTAAGGTAAATAAGTTGATGATATCATATCCCACTTATCCCATTCTAAGCATGGCTAAGCATAAGTAATATGAATGAATGACATAGTAAAATAAATCCCAACCCAGGCTACAAGTAAATAAGATAATGAAAATCTAGGGAAACTTCCTAGCTTGGGTATCATATTTCAAATTGACAATGCAATTAAATTCTAACTACACATCCTAGTATAGGATCAAAGTGGTCAAGGACACTTGCCTTCTTCCTGCTGCTCTGGGAATGGAAAGTATTGGTCTTGGAAGGGGAGAACTTGCTCTGGGGCAGGTTCTACTCATGCCAATACACATAGCAAAAGAAAATAACAATCCATAAGCCATAGTTCACACTTTCACTCATGCAAACCACACATACATACATATTAAAGTCATTCACATTTCTAAGTGTTGTGGTTCCCCTAGATGTGTTGATTTGTGGCTTACATGCACTTTTAAATATATATATATATATATATATTATTTCTAACTTTTGTATTCAGATGTCTATTTGCACATTATATATGAATTTCCAATTTGAACAAATTCTTTATATTTAATTAATACACTTCTTAGCCACAAAGTTTGCATGAAAGGTAATTCCCTACTCCAAATAGGTTTTTCAGATCTTCTACAAAATCCTAAATTGAAGTTTTTGGATTTGGAGACCTCATTTATCATTTTCTAATTATGCATACCTATTTTCCTATATTTTCAGATTTATTTTCTATGCCTAAAAGTGAACTTTACTATTAAAATAGGTAGACATATCATCTAAACAGAATAGGTTCTGATCTAAAATGTTCAATAATATATTTTTGAACTTCCTCTCTGATGTGAGCCAATTTTAATTTATTTTACCAGTTTTCAGAATTATTTCCTGGCCCAAAAATATGTTTCTAGAAACAATAAAAATGAGCAACACTTAGGCATACCTCATTTCAGCCTAAAATAAATTCTTAACTCATTCTAAAGGTTTTCCAAGTGATAGGAGAGTTTAAATTTGAATTTGCACATGTGTTTGCCTCACCTTTTAAATTTAAATCCTAGTCACATATTCAAATTTCTGAATTTAATATACTATAGGCTCTAAAAGGCAAATCCATCCAACTGCAGGGTTTAATTTACTATTTCATAAATTTTCAGGAGCCTAATTACTGATAACAGAGGGGTTTTCCTAATTTTTATTAAGTCCAAGGGCTAAAACTGAGTTTTAAATGAATTTACATGAATTTCTGAAGGTCCATGGGCTAGATCAGAAGTTTCCGGGGCTAGCTCGTGTTTTTCGAGATCCCCATGTGGTAGCGCGTAAGAATTCCGGCCTTTATAATGCGGGGCTGACGTGGGCTGTTGGATTTAAAACGGACGGCTCATATTAGATTGCCGAAGGGGTACGCGTCGGTTTTATTTCTACCGTGCGATTTAAAATAGACGGCCCTCAAGGGGCCACATCGCCCTGGACGGAGGCAGCCTGTGCGCACGGTGGGTGTGGCGATCTCGCCGGCGCAGCCTCAGTTTTTTCCGCTACACGCTAGAACTCGCATCTTTTTGCACGGATCGGCTGCGGAGGGTTAGGGGATGCTCACCGAGGGGTTTTCCAGCACTCGGAGGCCCTGGAAGTAGGTCGGCGGCGAGCTTCGACGGCGATGGTCTTCGGTGCATGTTGAAGTGGCAGTTGGGGCGCAAGACACGTCGTTTCCTTCACCTGCAGGGCTCCCCGGCGGCGGTGGAACGCGATCAGAACGTTAGATCAGGCAATTTGAGTGAGGATCGAAGGAAATCGGCGGTAGAAGCTTCGGTTCTCACCGGAGAGAAAAGTGGCCGATCGGGGAGGAAAAAGGGGTGGATTTCGGCGTTTAAATGGACGAGGGAGGGCGGCGGTCTGTTGAGATCACGCTGGGGCGTCCGGGACCGGAAATCGGGGCTGGGAGCGTGGGTTCCGGGGGTTGGTTTTGATCGGGCGCGAGAGAGAGAGTCCGGGGTCGGTTGGGCGCGCGGGGGAAGAAGATGACGGCGGGCCCCGCACGTCAGAGAAAGGGAGAGAGAGGGGGGCGCGGGTTGGGCTGTCTGGCTCGTGGTATTGGGCCGGCTGGCGTGTTTCGGCCCACTGGCCGGTTTCGGTTTTCTTTTTCCTTTCTTTTTCTTTTTTTTTTCTTTTCTTTTTTCTGGTTTGATTCAAATCTAAATTCCAGTTTGAATTTGAATTTCTGCACCACATGCAATACGTCCAAAAATTTTTAAATTCCCCTCTTTAGCAGGTTTTGGGGTGTTACAGCTCTACCCCCCTTAAAAGAAATCTCGTCCTCGAGATTGGTGATTCTAGGAAAAACAATTCCGGAAACTGTGCCTTAAGCTCGTCTTCTCGCTCCCATGTGGCTTCCGCTTCCGAGTGATGCTTCCACTGCACCTTGAACATCTGGATTCTTTTATTTCCTGTGAGGCGTTCCATTGTCTCCAAAATCTTGACCGGTTGCTCGGAATAAGAAAGATCCTCTCGTACGTCCACCTCATTCATGGGTAACATCTCTTCGGGCGTCCTTAGACATTTCTTGAGCTGTGACACATGGAATACATCGTGCACATCCGATAGGCGAGCCGGTAGTTCTAGTTGATATGCCACTTCGCCTTTCCTCTCCAGAATCTGAAAGGGTCTGATGTATCGAGGTGATAATTTCCCTTTCACCTTGAACCGACGAAGACCTCGGATAGGGGGACACCTTGAGATAGACATAGTCCCCCACGTTGAAAACGCGCTCTCTTCTCCGTACATCGGCATAGCTCTTTTGTCGGGTTTGTGCTATCCTCAAATTGTTGCGGATTTCCCTCACTTTTGCCTCGGCTTCTTGTAGTACCTCAGGCCCAAACACTTTACTTTCCCCTGTTTGGTTCCAAAATAGTGGAATTCTACACTTCCTCCCATACAAAGCCTCAAATGATGACATCTTCATACTTGCCTGATAGCTGTTGTTATAGGAGAACTCCGCATACGGTAAGTTCTTATCCCAACTCCTATTGTTCTTGAACGCACACGCTCTCAGCATATCCTCAAGGATCTGATTGGTTCTTTCCGTCTGCCCTTCAGTCTGGGGGTGATAGGCAGAACTAAAATTTAGATGAGTTCCCATGGTTTCATGTAACTTCTGCCAGAACCTTGAGGTGAACTGTGTCCCTCAATCTGACACTATCTTCTTTGGCACTCCATGGAAACACACGATCCTTGACATGTACAATTCCGCCAATTTGGATCCCTGTAGCTTTCTTTCACAGGGATGAAATGAGCTACCTTGGTTAGCCTGTCGATGATGACCCATATCGAATCATATCCCGATTGGGTTCTGGGTAGTCCCACTATGAAGTCCATACCTATTTCTTCCCATTTCCATTCAGGCACTTTGAGTTATTGCAATAGTCCTGCAGGCCGTTGATGTTCTGCTTTCACCAACTGACATGTGCCACATAGGGCAACATGTTCCGCAACATGTCGCTTCATGCCATACCACCAATATCTGCTCTTGAGGTCATGATACATCTTCGTACTCCCGGGATGAATGGAATAGTCGGAATCATGAGCCTCCTTCAAAATCAATTCACGGATCTCCTTCACTTCAGGCACACAAATTCTTTTCCCATGCCACACCGTACCTTGTTCATCCTCTCTGAACCCAGGGGCTTTATTTTCTTTGATGAGTTCTCTAATCTCTTGTATCTTCTCGTCATTCTTCTGACCATTGCGTATGTCTTGCTCTAATGTGGAGTCCACTTCCATGGCGATGGCCTCACCACTATTCACCAGACATAGATTGAGTTTTGCCATCTCCTCCTTCAATTCTGTAGGCATGTCCTTTGAACTCAACATGTTGACCTGCACTTTCCGGCTTAAAGCATCCGCCACGACGTTCGCTTTCCCAGGGTGATAGTTGATGCCCACATCAAAGTCGTTGATTAGCTCTAACCATCTCCTTTGTCTGAGGTTGAGATCTGGCTGTGTAAAAATGTACTTTAAGCTCTTGTGATCCGTATATATCTCTGTCCTTTTCCCCATCAAGTAATGCCGCCAAATCTTCAGTGCGTGTAACACTGCGGCCAGCTCTAGGTCATGCGTAGGATAGTTCCTCTCATGTTTCCGGAGCTGCCGGGACGCATAAGCCACGACATGCCCCTCTTGCATGAGAACACATCCCAACCCGTGTCTAGAGGCATCGCAGTACACCGAAAAGTTCTTCTGCATATCTGGCATAACTAGCACTGGGGCTGTTGTCAATCTTTTCTTCAGTTCTTGAAAACTCGTCTCACACTGTGGTGTCCATGTGAATGTGATCCCCTTCTCTAACAATTTGGTGAGGGGTCTCGAGATCTTGGAGAAACCCTCAATAAATCATCGATAATACCCAGCCAATCCTAAGAAGCTTCGAACTTCCCTGACATTTTTAGGGGTCTTCCACTTCTGCACATCCTCGATCTTGGCGGGATCTACGGAGATTCCTCCTTCCGAGATTATGTGTCCTAAGAAGGGAACTCTCTTCAGCTAAAACTCACACTTGCTCAACTTGGCATATAGTTGGTGTTCTCTCAGCTTTTGCAGCACCAATCTTAAATGTCCCTCATGTTCTTCTTCATCTTTGGAGAAGACAAGAATGTCATCAATGAAAACCACCACCAAATTTGTCCAGATATTCCATGAATACCTTATTCATGAGATACATGAAGTATGTCGATGCATTAGTTAGCCCGAACGGCATGACGGTGTATTCATACAGCCCGTACCGAGATACAAAAGTTGTCTTTGGAATGTCGGTTTGCGTTATCTTCAGTTGGTGGTATCCCGACCTGAGATCAATTTTTGAGAACACACAAGCTCCCCTCAACTGATCAAATAAGTCTTCAATGCGGGGTAATGGGTACTTGTTCTTGATGGTTACTTCGTTCAACGCACGGTAGTCTACGCATAACCTTTGGGTTCCGTCCTTCTTGGACACAAATATCACTGGAGCTCCCCATGGTGAGGAACTAGGACAAATATACCCCTTCTCCGTCAACTCTCTTATATGCTCCTTGAGCTCTTCCAGCTGTTTGGAGTCCATCCGATAAGGCCTCTTGTATATCGGGGCTGTTCCAGGCACTAGTTCAATCGCGAATTCTACTTCACGATCAGGGGGCATACCTGGCAACTCCTCCGGAAAAACGTCTGGATATTCCCTGATAATCCTGATATCTTCCACTTCCACCTCGACTCGATTGAGTTTAAGGTCCCTCCTAGGTTCTTGTATGGTTATGAACTTCACTCTTGTGCCACTAGGGTGAGTTGGTTCCACCGTTCTTATCGAACAATGGATGATTCCTTTATGTTTGGTCAACCAATCCATACCCAAAATAATATCTATCCCTTGTGAGTCTATCACTATGAGGTTTGCAGTAAATACTACCCCATTAATGTCTAGATTCACCTTGGGACACACTTGTCTTGTCCTTATTTCTCCCCCTGGAGAGTTCACTGCTAACATATGGTTCATTTGTGTTGTTGCTAGACCGTGCTTCTTAACAAACCTTGAGCAATGAACGAGTGGGTAGCACCAAAATCGAACAATAGGGTTGCAATGTGTAAATGTGCAGGAAACTTACCAATTACCACGTCAGGTGCCTCTTGCGCTTCCTCCATGGTCACGTGGTTCACCCGTCCTCGCATCACATTCTGCTGTTGTGGCTGCAGGGGCTTCTTCTTTGGGCACTTATGGGCATAGTGCCCCACTTCACCACAGTTGAAGCATTGCACCCCAACCTTAGGTGCCTGGCTTTTGTTATCTTGGGGTTGGTTCGGTGGTCCTTGTCCTGCTGGTCGAGGTTGATATGTAGGGCCAGGCTGCTGTACAAACTGACGCTGCGGCTGTGCTGGTGCTGATGGAGGCCTGAAATTCGGGTTGTACCCTCTTGGTGCTGAGTAGGGTACCACAGCATGGCTCGTCTGCCCTGCGGGTTGCTGCATCAGACGTGGACGTGTGTTGCTACCTGAGGCTTGGTGTGACCATCCCGCCTTCCTCTTGTTTTCATTTTCCAAGGCCTTCAGGTTCCTCTCCACGACAAATGCTCTGTCTACCATCTTTTGGAAGCTTTCATACTCGTTGGAGGACATTGCACATTGCATTTCCATAGTAAGTCCTTCCACAAAACAGTCCTGTTTTTGCTCATCAGTTTTGATGTCCCGTGGTGCATAACGGGATAGTTGGGTGAACTTGGTGAGATATTCCCTCACAGTCATGTTGCCTTGCTGCAGTCCCAAGAACTCCTTTCTCTTGTTTCTGAGTTCACCCCTTGGTATGTAGTGGTTGCGGAAACTACGCTTGAACTCTTCCCAAGTGATGTTCTCGGGGTCATAATGGGCTGCCACGTAAGCGGTCCACCAATCAGCAGCGGGTCCATGCAATTGGTGAGAGGCAAACAGCACCCTTTCAAACCCTTGGCATTGTATGATCCTCATCTTGCTCTCTATGGTCTTTAGCCAGTCATCTGCCTCCAGAGGTTAAGCAGCACTTGCAAACTTTGGGGGTTGAGTCCCCAGAAACTCACTCAACCTTGGTTGGCATGGTGCAGCCTGTGGGGGTGGAGCTTGGTGCAAGTTGGCCACCACTTGAATTAGACTCTGGATGAGCTGATTCTGATTTTCAAGCATTTGGTGGATAGGATCAGCTCCTTCACAGCGACCACCCCTGTCTTGTCCTCTAGAAAGATGAGGATTGTCGGCCTCATCATTGTTATTGGTGGGGTTGGCACCACGACCTTTTCCTCTTCCAGCCATCTATCACGATCAACCAAATGTTAACTTAAAGCATTATGTATTAACTTCTCAAATTGCTTGTTTAAACTTAAACTCTTGAGGCCTTAATATATTAAACATTTTCTGAAAATTTTACGTAGATCCTTGTGCGTCACGTCTCACGTGAAAATAGAGTGCATTATTGATTCATAAGGGTTCACACATCAAAGCAAAGCAACCTAAGGACGAGGTTGTGGACAAATGCCCATGGCCTCAACAACTCACGTCACACACCAAACATTAACACACAGATAAATAGGGTATTGACTCGACTACTCGATAACCTGCTGAAATAAGGGTAATGACTCTAAACAACTCGTATCACTGAGCTGGCTCTTCGGGGTCTTCCTCATTAGTACGGCTGCCCTCTGATTCCGCTTTAGGTGGGGAAACTGCTGGTGGAGAAGTGCGGCGACGCTTGCTCGCCCGGCGGTCTAGGGAGTCAGGAGTCCACGTGTCATTCACGGTGACACACAGTTCATTCCCATATCCTTTTTCTCTCGCCCTCAAGCTGGCACGAAGCAACGCCTCAGTCTCCTTCAGGGTGTCACGAACATCCTGAAGCTCCTGCTGGCACTCCTGCAGTCGAGTGCTGAGCATAGTAGCATCCTCCAAGCACAGGTCCATGTGCTCATGGGAAGTCCCCTGCTGCACTGGCGGGTACTTGTACTCCGCGGTGCCATTCTCACGCTAGAGGACATACATGTACTCAGTCCTGTCCAGGTGGCGACGGTTGATGTAACTCTGGCAGGTGATGGCCTCCCAGGTGACATCCTTCTCAGCATCGGCCTGAGTCACCCGACAAGCTGGAGAGCGGTGGATCTTGAGCATCTGATTTTCATGGATAATCCTCATCTCTGAACTCCATTCTTCCCGCTTCTCACGGATGGTCCTGGTGGAGCTGTAGTGTATGATCAGCTTGTCCACATTGCCGACGGCGTGGAGCATACGCCGAAGACGGCGCAACAAGCCTCCTACTGCCAACCCGTAGGAGTGGTACGTCACCGGATGGTTCTCCTCTCTCAAGGCAAGGGCAACTACAGGAACTCTCCCTCCGGTGGACTTGCGGGCGGTGCGGATCATGCGAACCGTCTAAAACATAAAGCATTTAAAATTAAGTCAGATAAGAGTTAAACCAAAATTGTATTTTGAATAAAAATTGGGGCAAGATGAATAAAGTGACCCCATTAGATAACACTTTCAACCCACACCTTTGTAAAATAGTTTTTAAGAAAATAGGGTCCTTAAATACGTCCATTTCTACCTAGGTCCACATTCCTACAGGCAACCTTGGCTCTGATACCACTTCTCTCACACCCGGTTTCTCCGAAGAACAACCAAGTGAATATCACATGTATGCTAGGATCATTTTCTCATACATGTGATGACAAATAGTGAAGCATCATCATATTACAAGCCAGGTGTTCGAATATAAATAAGTCTTACATAGCATACGTCTCGATGGACGATAATAAGTTCATAATATGTAAATAAAATAGCAGCGGAAATATAAATCTTGTGGGTTCCGTCACAGGCGTTGCCCGGGGGACTCCGTGAACCTAGAATCTTTCTTCGGGACCAAAGTCTTGGTCATTGAACACCACATCATCCCCTTGACCTGAGCAGCAATATAAACCAACAGAAAAGCAAGTTTGAGTACCGTGGGTACTCAGCAAGTGTGCGAAAGTTATGTCATGCATGGCTAGAGCAAGGAGAGGTTGACTCATGGTTAAAGCACTATGCAATTAATACCTATCACCTTAGGTTATTAAGCACCTACATTACTACACAGGTGAAATGGTCCTAATCTCCCAACCCATCATCAATATAAAGTAACCGAAATCTCATCTCCAATGTTAAGCTTCCCGCTTAACATCCTCAACTTCCCAATTCATCATCCTCTAATCATGAATAAGTCCAAGCCGCTCTTGATCGTGAGCACGGCTGTCATGACAGTTTTGACTCCGTAGAGTTTGCACCACTGTACCCACATGTAGTGATTTCATCCCCCGTTGCCGGGTGGACTAAAAGAACCTCCATTATGCCAGTGGCCGCGAACCACATTCACACTTCCCAGGTGTGTAGCCAGGAGATCACTACGAGGCCTTTACAAAGGTATTCCCGATGAGCATGGGCCCACTGAGGTTTCACCCCTAACAGCATACAAGAGGCTCCAACCCCGCTGCAGTGGCCCACTCTTGACCCTTGCGGTTCATATGGTAGTCCAGCTGACACCTATTCCCCGCACCATCCAAAACACCCATACTACGCCGGGGATACACCTAATTAATTGGCCAAGCTGCCCCATCTCAGTATGTGGTTGGCACGGTAAAGCCAGGTTACATGCTCCATGAACCAGTCCTTAGGATCCAGGCACGTACTAAACACAAACCCGAGTCTCGTGCACCCAGCACCAACCAAATCATCCAACTTGCCTCGATCCCTACCTCTACATAACTCATAATATCTCATTCAAGAGTAAGGTAAATAAGTTGATGATATCATATCCCACTTATCCCATTCTAAGCATGGCTAAGCATAAGTAATATGAATGAATGACATAGTAAAATAAATCCCAACCCAGGCTACAAGTAAATAAGATAATGAAAATCTAGGGAAACTTCCTAGCTTGGGTATCATATTTCAAATTGACAATGCAATTAAATTCTAACTACACATCCTAGTATAGGATCAAAGTGGTCAAGGACACTTGCCTTCTTCCTGCTGCTCTGGGAATGGAAAGTATTGGTCTTGGAAGGGGATAACTTGCTCTGGGGTAGGTTCTACTCATGCCAATACACATAGCAAAAGAAAACAACAATCCATAAGCCATAGTTCACACTTTCACTCATGCAAACCACACATACATACATATTAAAGTCATTCACATTTCTAAGTGTTGTGGTTCCCCTAGATGTGTTGATTTTTGGCTTACATGCACTTTTAAACATATATATATATATATATTATTTCTAACTTTTGTATTCAGATGTCTATTTGCACATTATATATGAATTTCCAATTTGAACAAATTCTTTATATTTAATTAATACACTTCTTAGCCACAAAGTTTGCATGAAAGGTAATTCTCTACTCCAAATAGGTTTTCAGATCTTCTACAAAATCCTAAATTGAAGTTTTTGGATTTGGAGACCTCATTTATCATTTTCTAATTATGCATACCTATTTTCCTATATTTTCAGATTTATTTTCTATGCCTCAAAGTGAACTTTACTATTAAAATAGGTAGACATATCATCTAAACAGAATAGGTTCTGATCTAAAATGTTCAATAATATATTTTTGAACTTCCTCTCTGATGTGAACCGATTTAAATTTATTTTACCAGTTTTCAGAATTATTTCCTGGCCCAAAAATATGTTTCTAGAAACAATAAAAAATGAGCAACACTTAGGCAGACCTCATTTCAGCCTAAAATAAATTCTTAACTCATTCTAAAGGTTTTCCAAGTGCTAGGAGAGTTTAAATTTGAATTTGCACATGTGTTTGTGTAAGTGCATCTAGGATATCCCTTGTGGGTTTTGGCTAATTGATGACGAACATATGAGATCCTAATGAAACTATTAAGATGATTGCAGGATAAACAAAGTGAACTGGCTCGGCACACACAAAAAAGGTGAAAAATAGAGTGGTGCCCGAAAAAGGAAGACGTTAGTGGAATTTAAAGGAGCAAAGTAGATATAAATGTATAGGTTGTGTGTGAGAGAGACACATCCCAAGAGCTCATGACTTTGCGTAAGGGTAAGGGGTTTAAAAATCAACTAAAATCCACTGAAAACCGGACTAGTCCGTTCATGGACCGGACTAGTCCGTTTAACTTTCTGAAAGACGCAAACATAGTGCACCGGACTAGTCCGCCTTGTGAACCGGACTAGTCCGGTCAGCTCACTGGAATGTAACCGGACAAGTCTGATTTTAGACTGGACTAGTCCGGTCATGTCTCTGTTGTCCTCTTTAGAGGACTGCGGACTAGTCCATCCAAGCGACAGGACTAGTCCGCTGAAGTTTCTGAAACCCCATCTCACATAGCACCGGACAAGTCCGGTTTGTGGACCGGACTAGTCCGGTTAACCCACTGGAAGTAGACCGGACAAGTCCGATCATATACCGGACTAGTCCGGTAGTAGGTTTAACAACGGTAACTTTTTGGGAAAGCCTATAAAAAGAGGTCCTTCGTCTTTTCCAAAAGACAACACGACACATATTGTCAAAAGCTTGAACCCTAGCGCCGCCACCTGACCCAAGAGCCCAAAAACACATCTCTCCATACATCTAAGGTGCAAAAAGGCCAAGATCAATCAAATACTTGGATTTGGGATTGAGAGATCGTCGTTCTTTCGTTGTGAGCTCTTGGGGTTTGATTTCTCTACACTCATAATCTGCATTGTAATCTTTTTGAGTGTATTTGATCATCTTCTCACTGTAATTCTTGTGGGAGCCCTCAACGTGTGAGGTTGCCCCATAAACTCGGTGATTACCCGTGATAGTGGAGTCAAGTCGGCCTTTGTGGTGACTTGAAGAGGGAAAGGGTTGGGAACCCGGCTCTGTGTGAGCTTCCTCAACGAGGACGTAGATCTCTTGGTGAGATCGAACCTCAGTAAAAATTCGTGTCTTTTGTCTCTCATTTGTTTTACATCTTGACACATTAGATCACTAGTTTTCTAGTCATCGTTTGAGTTCCTTACAAGTTTGCACGTGCATCCATACAATAAATTTAAGTTATAAAAACTGTTGTTCTCATTCCGCTGCTATAAGATTAAATTTGTGAGACACACTTAATCAACTCAAATAATTCAGCACACCGGACTAGTCCGCCCACACAACCGGACTAGTCCGGTCAATCAAGTTTCTGACAACTTTATTAAGTGTGCAGGAATTCTTTAAAGGCCTATTCACCCCCCTCTAGGCCACATTCAGTTTGCCTCACCTTTTAAATTTAAATCCTAGTCACATATTCAAATTTCTGAATTTAATATCCTATAGGGTCTAAAAGGCAAATCCACCCTACTGCAGGGTTTAATTTACCATTTATTTTCAGGAGCCTAATTACACATAACAGAGGGATTTTTCCTAATTTTTATTAAGTCCAGGGGCTAAAACTGAGTTTTAAATGAATTTACATGAATTTCTGAAGGTCCATGGGCTAGATCAGAAGTTTCCGGGGCTAGCTCGTGTTTTTCGAGATCCCCAGGGGGTAGCGCGTAAGAATTCCGGCCTTTATAATGCGGGGCTGACATGGGCCGTTGGATTTAAAACGGACGGCTCAGATTAGATTGCCGAAGGGGTACGCGTCGGTTTTATTTCTACCGTGCGATTTAAAAAAGACGGCCCTCAAGGGGTCACGTCGCCCTGGCCGGAGCCAGCCTGCGCGCGCGGCGGGGGTGGCGATCTCGCCGG
Organism: Neostapfia colusana; assembly: GCA_030760725.1. Classification (NCBI taxonomy): domain Eukaryota; kingdom Viridiplantae; phylum Streptophyta; class Magnoliopsida; order Poales; family Poaceae; genus Neostapfia; species Neostapfia colusana. Next base: position 41,430,041 of record JASWHV010000001.1, on the reverse strand, counting down.
CGCAGCCTCGGTTTTTGCCGCTACACGCTAGAACTCGCATCTTTTTGCACGGATCGGCTGCGGGGGGTTAGGGGATGCTCACCGAGGGGTTTTCCAGCACTCGGAGGCCCTGGAAGTAGGTCGGCGGCGAGCTTCAACGGCGATGGTCTTCGGTGCATGTCGAAGTGGCAGTTGGGGCGCAAGACACGTCGTTTCCTTCACCTGCAGGGCTCCCCGGCGGCGGTGGAACGTGATCAGCACGTTAGATCAGGCAGTTTGAGCGAGGATCGAAGGAAATCGACGGTAGAAGCTTCGGTTCTCACCGGAGAGAAAAATGGCCGATCGGGGAGGAAAAAGGGGCGGATTTCGGCGTTTAAATGGACGAGGGAGGGCGGCGGTCTGTTGAGATCATGCTGGGGCGTCCGGGACCGGAAATCGGGGCTGGGAGCGTGGGTTCCGGGGGTTGGTTTTGATCGGGCGCGAGAGAGAGAGAGTCCGGGGTCGGTTGGGCGCGCGGAGGAAGAAGATGACGGCGGGCCCCGCACATCAGAGAGAGGGAGAGAGAGGGGGGTGCGGATTGGGCTGGCTGGCACGGGGTGTTGGGCCGGCTGGCGGGTTTCGGCCCACTGGCCGGTTTTGGTTTTCTTTTTCCTTTATTTTTCTTTTTTTCTTTTCCTTTTTCTGGTTTGATTCAAATCTAAATTCCAGTTTCAATTTGAATTTCTGCACCACATGCAATACGTCCAAATTTTTTTAAATTCCCCTATTTAGCAGGTTTTGGGGTGTTACACCATTTGTGAGGGAGAACGAAATAGAATAGAGGTTAGAAGATTAGATGGATCCCCCTAACTATATGCATCAAGGTGGATTGGACTATATATTAGCCCATATGGGGGTGTGATCAAGTGCCGAGGCATCTCACACCTCCTTTCTACTTATGTGTGGATGCGGACAACGCTTGAGACGTCCCACAACTCACACCAAGCACATAATCACGAACAATCATCACAAGGGCTCACACAACTCCTATTCAAGGCTTATTCAATGGGGGTCCTATATGGCTTAGGGTGACGCCAATCTGTGATCCAACTATGGTTTCTCCTAGGCTTGTATCCTATGTCAAGGTAGTTCCAATGCCAATCTATGCATCCTAGGTTTGCATCCTATGGTCAGCGTGGCTCAGCTACCAATCTATGATCATTCTAGGTTGTGTGATCTATAATCAACCCGTGGCAGGTTGATACCAATTTGGGCCTGATACCAGCTTGTGACTTCTACTAAGCTTGTGTCCTACCGTCAACCATGGCAGGTTGATACCAATCTAGGGTTTCTACCTAGGCGTGTGACCTACTGTCAACCCGTGGCTCTGATACCAATCTATGACGCCCTCAATTCTGTGGAAAACCATGGAACCGAGAACTGATGCATATGTGTGCCCAGGATGTTTACCACAAATATACACATCATCCACAAACTGAATTTCAGAATATATACGACCACGAATAACAGAGTTTATTACAATGTCTCATGAGTCTTGGACTCATGCTCACAGCGGAAGTCTTAATCTAACAGCGGAAGTTTTTATTCTAGCAGCGGAAGTCTTCTAACTAACGCGAAAGCAGTCTAAGAAGCAGCAGCTCCATATCTACTCGATCCCCACAGGCAAGGTTGAGAACAGATTACACGCCTAATGCTCCACCTGGTCTTCATAGTAATCTCCTCCTGTTGCTGATGAAGAAATAATAATGCAAGTTTGAGTACAATGATGTACTCAGCAAGTGCGGGAAAATATGATATGTAGCTCACAACAAGGTAGGTATAAAAAGACTCATTGCGGAAAGCAAAGTTATTTATCAAAACCATGATAAAACAGCAACTTAACTTTAAGTGAACGTAATCCCAACATGTATTAAAATACCAATCATACCTCCATTATGTTTATTACCTTCCATGTCCAACCAGACATTAATCAACTTCATTCTTGCTCACGAATACCTTCTCGTATTCGCTACCATCTCACGAATACCATCTCGTATTCGCTACCATTTTATCTCATAAACAATTCCGTCTCACCAAGACCAATCTCGTTGCCATGACTCAACAGTCATGCAACCAATCTTATCACCCGGACTCAACAGTCCCGAAAAACCAAAACCAAACCATCCAAAACCATCCCAAAATAACCATCCAACTAGTCATGGAAGTTGGCCAGACGCTCGTGACCGTAAGCTCGGCTATCATGATAGTCTTAGACTCTGCAGAGTTTGTACCTCTTTACCCACAAGTTTGTGATTTCGTCACGCGTCGGCGACTGCAGAACCTCCATTATACCAGTATACATCCATCGGTGCATGGCCAAGAGATCACAAAATAGCCTTTACAAAGGGGCTACTAGATGTATGGACTCACTAAGGTTTCACTGGCAGGCTAGAATCTCCAATTCTCCCACCCACGGGCCCCCTCTTGTGCCATGCAGTTCCCAGGACAGTCCTCACTCGACTCCCATTCCCCGCGCCTTCCATGGTCCATAACAATTTAGCAACTTACCTAATTACTCAGCTAAGCCGCACCCATACTTGGCCTTGTGGTGGCACTGTTATCCTGGCATGTGCTCGCATGAACGGTCCTTAGATCTACGGCAAGTAAACCACCATCTCTTTCTACCTCATTCACAAACCCAGGTTTGCCTAGATCTCCCTCCGATCCATGTTCATTAACAACATCAGTTTCTCATAAATCTTACGAGTGCCGTTAGCTAGACACATCTATCTCGCTTCCCAATCCCATGGACTCGGCGAAGCATAAAAGCAAAAACCATACCCGACTCATAAACTTCCCTGGCGACAAGGGTGGTTTAACAAAAACTAGTAAACTCCTATAAAAGGGTTTCCCATCATGTTTGACTCAGCACACACACCTTTTCGCAAAACAAAATAGTTTCCCAAAACATAGGATCAATATGGTCAAGGGGCACTTGCCTTGTTCTGGCTGTTCCGGTTGCTCAAAATCTTGTTGTTGTAGTCCATCGTAGGTAGCTCCCTGAGCTTGTCCTTCTATACACGATCCCGGACATACAAGATTTACAACAATCAGTATCATGCACAAACTTTAACTAGATGCGATGATGCATATGCATGCTATCCTATGATCAGTTTCTACGTGTTCTTGCATGTTTTGCACGGGGTTTACGATGAACAGAGGTGTTCGGATCAAATGTGGACGTGGTGATGATCTTAAACCGATCAACACGAGATCTGTCCACGAAAAAGCTTCTGTTCAAAAGGAATTCAAAGAACAGATGCAAAGAAAACGCGATGATGTCGTAAGGTGGTATTGGAGGCCTACCTTATGTTCTTCTTAGTCTCGGGGGTCCTTCTCCTAGCAAGGCAGATCGTTGGGGCTCTCTTCTGGTGATCTCCCTCGACTGAACTCCGACGAAGGTTTTATTCGGCGAGTTGGGGCTTGGGCTCTAAGTCGTCGGCTCAGGAGTTGGAAAAGAAGTTTGTGGTTTCGGCCAAAGGTTCTGGGTTCTATTTATAATCGGGAGGAGAAGAGTCCTAGTCTGATTGGACTTTGAATAAGAGTCCCATTCAAACTGTTTTTAAATCTTAACAACTTATCTTTAGTTGATTTGGTAACATTGTGAAATTCGTGTCAGTTTCCCCCCGTACCGGTATTCCCACGCGTACAGAAGCAAAAACCACTCCAGAACTTGTTACCTCCACGGTGATGAGCTCCGGAAGCTCCACGTGTCCATCGGGGGCCTGGTCTCCCCTTTTCGCAAAGACGAGCTCCAGTTGTGCCGCGTGTCAAGTGAGCAAGACCTCCCTCTTTCTCAGAGGCGGGCTCCGCGTGCGCCAAATATCCTAGCGGTCGGGACCTCCTCTCTATTCGGAGGTGGCTCCGTGCATGCCATGTGTCAGTGTCGGACCTCCCCTCTCTTCGGAGGTGGCTCCGGGTGTGCCACGTGTCCTAACAGCGCCAGACTTCCTTTCTTCTCAGAGACGAGCTACGAGGTTGACACGTGTCCAACAGTGACGGACCTCCCGGAGATAAGCTCCGGTGGCAACACGTGTCCAATAGAACCGGAGCTCTCGGAGGTGAGCTCCGAGATCGACATGTATCCCGCGTGACTGGTCCTCTGTTTTTCCGCGGTGACTAGCTCCGAAGGTGACATGTGCCTGCGGGACTGGCCTCGCTTCTCCGCAGAGGCTAGCTCTGGGGGCAACACATGTCCCACGTGGTCGGACCTCTCCCCCTTTGCGGGGATGAGGTCCGGGCCTGCCACGTAGCCAGTTTAGCGGCGGACCTCTCCCCATTTGCGGAGATGAGCTCCGAAGGCGCCACGTGGCCAGCGGGCCGTGGGAAGTGTCTTCGGCGCTCTCGGTGGACTGGATTTTGCTCTTTTTGGCTATCTTTTTGATTCTTTCTCTGCTCCCACTTATTTTAAAATGTTTTCTCTACATGAATACATGCAGAAACCAAAAATGAGGGTGTCACATTCAACTCTTCCTCGGAAGGAACCGAGTCCAAGCCCCTCTCCACCCTGGTGCCGTCGTGGATGCCGGAGAAGTACCACGCCGGGCGGTGGTGCTGCTGCAGTGTTGCAATGCGCCGCGACAGGAAGCTCTCCAGCACCATCAGGGATGTCAATCCGTGCTCCGCCAGGAATCGGATCTGCACCAAGATTGGCGCGTACTCGGGCTCCAGCACCGGGCTCTCCTCCCAGAAGTGACACTCGGTGGTTCGAGCACCGGTTGGCAACTGGAGGCGATCGTGCTCGTCGGTCTTCACGATCACCCAGTTGTCTCTCCAGCCTTCCCACCTCGCCGCGCTGAAAGGCAGAAGGTACCCTGAGACCTTCGGACCCTTGCACAGATGCTGGAAGTAGTAAGATCCCAGCTGGTTCTTCGACCCGCGCCCGGTCATCCGCAGCACGAAGAAGTGACGGAAGAGCGTCACTGAGGTGTTAACCCCCACGAACAGTTCGCAGAACCGTACGAAGACGGCGGCCATGGCGAAAGAGTTGGGGGAGAGGTGATGGAGCTGGAGGCCATACGTCTCCAGCAGCGTCAAGAAGAACGAAGAGATTGGCGGGACGAACCCCGCCAAGCCATAAGTGGCGAAAAAGACAATCTCCCCCACCTCCAGATGCAGGGGGAGAGTCCCTCTCCGGAGGCATCGCCGCTGCTCCTCCGAATGTCACCCCCAACAACTTCCGCATTGGCCTAAGCTCTGTCGAACAGGTGTAGGGCGGCGGAGGCAGGTTGGAAGCCATGGGCGACAGAAGCGCAAGAACTTGGGGGCTGAGAAGGCTTGAGCGCTCAGAGGAATCTGGAGGGCTCAGGCGTGGGGAAGTGCGAAGGGAAGCCTGCGATGCAGATGAGATCCCCTTTTAAACTTCCCAGACGTGATTCAAAGCGATTCGAAACTCTTCGAATACGCCGCTTGGGACAACCGCTTAAGCTCCAAGCCCTGGAGTCGATGACAAGTAGGCCCAGGCCATCCTGCGGAAGCGGTAGACCAAGAGGTCAGACCCTAGGTGGAGAACCCAGCGGTTCCCGAAAAGGCGCTGCAACGTGCAGAAGTGGCAGCCTTGGGAACCACCGCAGTAAAAGCAACCATCAAGCAGGGCTCACGCCCCCATGATCCCACGACTGTTCGTGCTCCAGCAAAGGTCAAAGCGGGTCTTCGAGAAGGTGCGCGAAGTAGAAGAGACGGGGGCCCCATCTCGGGCTCGTTATCTCCCCCGAGATGGGCCCGGGGGCCACTGTCGGTACCCTCAATATGGGGTACCCCCGCGCACAGGGGGAAATCGCCTAAGAACTTTGCCCCCTCGGCAGGGGCAAGCTCCGAAAGCCCCACGTGTCCTGCGGGGCCGGACCTCCCTCTCCTCAGAGGAGGGCTCCGGGCCCGCCACATGGCTGGTAGAGTCGGACCTCCCTTCTCCGCAGGGAGAGCTCCGAAGGCTCCACTTGTCCAGCGGGGCCAGACCTCCCTCTCCTCAGAGGAGAGCTCCGGGTCCGCCACGTGGCTAGCAGAGCCGGACCTCCCCCCTCCGCAGGGAGAGCTCCGAAGGCTCCACGTGTCCAGCGGGGCCGGACCTCCCTCTCCTCAGAGGAGAGCTCCGGGCCCGCCACGTGGCCAGCAGAGTCGGACCTCCCCCTCCGCGGGGAGAGCTCCGAAGGCCCCACGTGTCCCATGGGGCCGGACCTCCTTCTCCTCAGAGGAGAGCTCTGGGCCCGCCATGTGGCCGCAGAACAGCGCTACCCGCGGTAGGTAGCAAGAGTAAAGACGCACCATACCTTGTCCGTACAAGGTATTCAAGACCTGCGCCTTCCCAAGACGCGGAGACGCGGAGCACGCCACTGTCAGGTGCCGTTGTGCCTAGTCGCATCGCTGTGAAGACTAGCACGCAGCGTCAGAAGCTGTACACCAATAAACACAGCGACAAGACATCCCCTGCCGCCCCTGCCGTCATCAACCACTACGCCTAGCTTGCGGCGTGGGCAGGGCGGCAAGACGAAGACTCAGAAGCCGTCCCAGAGATAGCTACCGGCGTAACTGCAGGATACGCTAGATGGCAGGCAATCTCGCCGGGACCACCTGTCGGGTCCCGGACCCACCTTGTAAGCCGCCCGAGCCTTGGACTATAAAAGGCTCGGGTAGGAAACGTTACAAGGGGTTCAAACTCAGTTCGCCTCTTAGCACACTCACAATCAGGGTTCGCGCTCACGCAAGTACGCGCCCTGATTCAGCATTCTAGCACTCAGCTCATCCTCAAGCTCGGAACTCCGGTTCTGAGCATCAAGCAATACAACGAGCACCTCTGCTCACCGTGGACGTAGGGTATTACGCTCCGGTGGCCCGAACCACGTAAAAAACCCTTGTGTTCATCTGTTTCCTTCGTCCAGTACAGCGAGACTCACGCGGGGGGACTAGCCCCTCCGAAAAAGAACCTCCGCGGGCTGCCCAGTGCAGGCCCAGGGGAAGTGTTGACAGCTACACTTCGACAACGGTGGTATATGTTTCGACACTGACGTAAATATGTTACATTGGTTTATTAGTGCCCATATCATTAGCATGCAAACGGTATGTTCAAACTTATTCAATAGTGCCAGCAACGAACAATCCTCAACCGACACGGGTGAGGCTACAAGTACACCCACCACACCCTTCTGTCCTAGGTACAATGTGGTCGCAAGAGTTGGTCTCACCTTATCGCCACAGAACACAGCATTGTGCGCTCCAACCTGCACAAAGACCCCCGTCTGTGTCTCCAATTATTTATCATTGATCCATGAGCTAATCAAGTCTCTTGGAATTTTCCACAAATCTATAAGTCGTGAGTAGATTCCAATTATTCAAATTCTACCGTTACCAAAACTAATTAAGTATGGCAATATACACGAGTTGCTGCACTAATTTACCCATTAACCCAATAGGACACTTTTATCCATGCAAGTAAGGTGTCAAACAACTCCTAAGGCTTAATGCACAATCAAGATATACCTATCATAATGGTAAATAAAGTATAAAACTTGAACATGGCTAACATACATCCAGGGCTTGTCTTTGGTTGTGCTTAGGCGTAGAAATCAACAGCTAGGCTTAAGTCAGTATCCTCCTCCGACGCATGAAGCTCCTCAATCATCGCGGGCTTTACCGATATATGTAAAATGGTGCATGTTGTTAGTGATAATTGAAGACTAATTAAGGGTCAAACATGTGTATAAGTGCATTACAATGTATTTAGACATATGAATATATGTCCTAGTCAGGGATGATTTTCAAGCAAATTAAATTTTAATTAGATGATTTCTGTTATGTATAATTATACTTTTATATTAATTAGCCACAAGATTTGAATAAATTTATTAAATTACCATTGCATTCTTAACAAGGGTGACTTAATGGATGTTAGCAACATGTTGAGGAAATGTACCACCAAGTTTCAGGATTTATTGAGCCATATTTTAATTTCTAGAATCTAAATAGCAGCAGGCAATTAATAATTATTTTATCCAAATCTACATGCAAAATAAGCTGAAATTTTTACTGTGGGATACGTTTATGCATGTGCTCTGCAATTTATCAGATTTTTGAATGGTTGGATCTCCCACAAATTAATTTACCAAGCTTTTATATAATGCATTTGTCAATAAAAATAGAACATTTTCATGCAAAATAAACTTGCTTAATGTGTAGATCTGGTTATACGGAATCTAACAAAACTCGTTTCACATTTTTCTGATTTCTCTTGAATTTTGTAAAAAATTTACAAGATTCTCAACATTTCTAGAAATATTTGCAAATGCAAAAACGTTTTGGGATTCTTTCATGGATGAGATTCAGACCACACAGCAGGCTGCTGAGTGGCCACACAGGATCCCACAGCCACATGGGATTCCAGCCAAGGTCCGAGCTCGGCCATGGCGCTCGGTTGCCGGCAGCTGGCAGGGCTCTGCCGAAGCAGGCCAAATGCAGCTAATCCAGGCGAGTTCTTTAGGGAAACTTTTGTGGGGACACCCGTCCCGACAGTCCAGGAATCGCATTGGGTGGTGTCGTGCGATACGACACCTAACAACACATGACCGAAAAGTACACATGCACAACAATATATGTCTTTATTATATATTTTTGTCACATTTTTTAAAGAATGTACAGCCGTACATGGCAGCGGAAGATAAGAATACAACTCACGAGTTATGCTAAGCAAAATAAAGCGATCCTGCCCTCGGATGCTTCAAACTAGCACACACCCAAACACGGCGGCCTGCAGGGTTCCAAGGGAGACTCACACCCCTCATTGGGTGCTGCCCCGCTCCGACCACTCTTCCTGCCTAACGTTGCCTATGCAATGTTACCTGCAAAACAACGGATCAACAAACCGTGAGCTTATGCTCAGCAAGACCCAACTGAAAACCTACACATGGAATTCTAAATGCTAGAAATAGAGGGCTGAATAAAGAAGTTTGCATAAAAGATAAACTTAGCTAATAGAGAGTTCTTACTTCTAGTTTTAAGCAACTTTTATAATCCTCGCACAATTTACATCGAGACTCCACAATCAAACAAGAAATGCTTGAAAGTGCATCTAGGCCTCCCTAGTGTGTTTTGGCTGATTAATGACAAACAATTAAAGAACTAATGAATTTTGCAAAGAGTGTATGCAGATTCGAAAAAGAAAAGATAGTTGTATCCCTCCAAAAAGGAAAAAAGAAAGGGAGTTGAAGACTTATACATAGAATTAGGCTTTTTATTTTTGTTGAGTGTAGGAAAAGCCATACTATTAAGAGGGACACAACGTCAAGTAGGAGTAAAAATGATTGGAGCTCAATCCTTAGAGTTTTAGCTATAACGAAAGGGTAGACAAGTTTAAAAGGACAAATTCAGACAAGTCCGGACTTGTCTGTACTTTAGGTTCGGACTAGTCCAGACACGGACTTGTCCAGTGTGGCATACGGAAAAGTAGTTTCTGATGTGTCCGGACTAGGATCCAGACTATATGTGGACTTGTCTGGTGTGACATACGGAAAAGTAGTTTTCTATGTGTCCGGACTACGGTCCGGACTATATGCGGACTAGTCCGGGCAGCCGGACTTGTCCGGCTATTAATGTAGAAAAGAAGGTTCTGATGTGTCTGGACTTGTCCGGACTCGGAATCTATTTGAAATTTTAGTGGCCGTTGAAGGGGACATCACTCTGCAGAGTGTGGGCCCCATGTTCGGACTTGTCCGAGTCGGGGTCCGGACAAGCCCTAACTTTAGTAGTTGGACGGTAGCATTTCGTGGACTCTATAAAAGGAGTCTACTGGTCCCCATTTCGGTGGCTGACAATTCAAAAAGTTGTCACAAGCATTCTTGAGCTTTTCCAGCCCACTCTCTCACCTTCTTGCACACAAAAATGATATTTGGTGAAAGTTGAGAGTTTGTGATTGACTTGGAGTTAGGGCCACCTAGGGATTGAGCTCTTTGATTCATTTTCATTACTTGCTTGTTGCCTTGTGTTTATTACTCTTGGATGTGAATACTAGACGGCTAGGTGTTGCCCGGTGGCTCCCAAGTTGTGGTGAGACCCGGGAAGATTGTATTACACTTGTGATTGTTAGTGGATAAACCGAGTTTGATTTTTGTGATCACTTGGTGAGGAAAAAGGTTGAAACCTAGACCTTCGTGGACTCCTCAATGGAAATGTAGGTTCCTTTGTGGAACCGAACTTCGGTGAAAAATTTCTGCGTCATTGTCCACTTACTTACTCATCGTTGATATTGCATATTAGGGTTTCATACACTACTTGCTATACTTTTATCATAGAAATTGTTTTGTGTACTCTTAGCCTTACAAAACCTGATGATAAGTATTTAGCATCTTTTACTTGCACGAGATCAAAATAATTGTGCTTGGAATCTTCGAAACATGTTAATTTAAACTTTCACTGCGCTGATCCGGACTAGTCCGGACCTGAACCCGGACTTTCACTACACTTGAATTAACCGTGTTTTATGTTTTATTAGCCTATTCACCCCCTCTAGGCAACTTTCAATTGGTATCATAGCCTAACTCTCTAATTGGGGGCTTAACTGCTCGGAGAGGTCATGGGGGACCTAAATGCGAACAACCGAAGCAAGAAACCAAACGCTCAAGGCGATGGCGGATGGGTCGACTCACCTCGCTCTTACACACTTGAGAGTGGGGATGAAGCCAATTCCATCACGCCGTTCATGAGAAGAAGGCGTAAAAGACAAAGAACATACTTCGATGCCTCAAGTGATGAAGATGAAGTGGTGGAGCGCCTCATGGCCTTGATGAAGAAGAAGGAAGAAAAGAAGAAGAAAAGGAAGAAGGAGTAGGAGTCAAAGGACTTCTCCCGGTATCCTTTCAACTATGAGCGTTTAAATACAAATACTAATTTTCTCTCTATTTCCGTTGGCAAGCCTCCCCACCTTGATGGCACAAATTACACAATGTGGAGGCACAATATGAAATTACATCTAATCTCTCTTAACCCCGTACTTTAGAGCGTTGTATGTACAGGGGTAGAAATTCTGGAGGATGATGATGAGCTCGCTCTGGATCAAGAGCAACAAATCCATCGCAACGCTCAAGCCGTAGCGGTCATCATCTCTTCCTTGTCCAAGGAAGAATTTCACAAGGTTGACGGGTTGGAAATTGCAAAAGACATTTGGGACACCCTCAAAGTTGCACATGAGGGTACCAAATCTATCCATGAGGCCAAGATAGAGATGATTGAAATGCGGGGCAGTGGGTATTTGTTCTTGATGGTGACAGTGTTGAGCGGCCGGTAATCCACACACAGCCTCAAGGTTTTATCCTTCTTCTTTACGAACAGCGTCGAGCATCCCCAAGGTGAGGAACTCGGCCTAATGAAACCTTTGCTCAACAGATCATTGAGCTGCTCTTTCAATTCAGCCAGCTCATTCGGAGCCATTTTGTAGAGTCTCCTTGATATGGGAGTAGTCCCGGGTGCAAGCTCAATCTTGAACTCCACATCCCTCTCAGGTGGCATGCCCGGAAGGTCATCCGGAAATACATCGGGGTATTCCCGGGCTACGGGGATGTCCTCTAGCTTGGAAGCTTCAGTAGTATAAGCGGCTGAAACTTCCCGGACTGGATGGTCTAGTATGAGGGACTGTGGACGGTGTAGTGGGGAGTTGAGGTGAACCGTCCGTGATAAGGTTTCTAGGACAGCGCCATGGTAACTTAGCCATGACATCCCTAAGATTGCATCAATCTTCTATCCCTCAAGAATAATCATAGCGGTGGGATATATCTTCCAACCTAAGCACAGTGGTGCTTTCGGAATCATCATAGTTGCTGAAATCTTTCCTCCCGGTGAGCAGATCAAATAAGAGCACTCGGTTAGAAAGGCTTCCGGTTGATGCTTAACCACATATGATGCACTTATGAAGTTGTGGGTTGCACCAGAATCAAATAATATGATGATTGCTTGATTGTTGAGAGTGAACGTACCCGCCAGCACGTTTTCTCCTTCTGGGGCGTCCTCATTGTCGAGGTTACGAACACCCCCAGTTCGCTGACCAACCTTCTTGACCGGAGGTCGGCCTCGAGCACCGCCCTGGAACTGGGCTTGCCCACTGCTCTACTGCCCCTGGGGATAGTCCTTCGAGAAATGGCCCGCCTGACCACACGTAAAGCAAGTGTAGCGAGGCGGTCCTCCGCTGATCGGCGGATGGAAACCCGGGGTGCATTGTGGTGGTGGAAACACCCGGGGAACCATCTGCTGCTGCTGTTGCGGTCGCGCTGGTGGCATCGGCTGTCAGAACGGAGGTGACAGGAAAGAACGACCCCCGAACTGCTGAGGTCGCGCCGGTGGATGCCATTGCTGTCCGGATGGTGTCCGATACACCATGCGGTATTTCTGAGGAGCTCCACTCCCACTGCTGGGTGGAGTACTGTGCTTCCGCTGCTCAGCCGCCAACTCCCGTGGAGCATCTTCTTGCATGATCGTGGCATTGACTAGATCATTGAACGTGCCATGATTGCATTGGATGAGATGCGTCTTCATCTCGGGATGTAATCCCCGATAGAAGTGCTCTCGCTTCTTCTCCTCGGTGGAGATATAATCCGAAGCATATTGTGCCAGATGGTTGAAGGCAGGGGAGTAGTCGTGGGCACTCCTCCCGACCTGCTTCAGCTCCAAGAATTATCCCGGGAGGGATATGATAGGCGTGGAATGCCTCCCGGAATTCTTCCCACTCCACACCATGGCCAGCCGGCAGTGAGGCGACATAATTCGCCCACCACGCGCCAGCGGCACCGTGAAGCTGCTGCGCCGCGAACAGAGTCTTCTGCCACTCCGTACATTGGAGCAGCCCAAACTTGGACTCAATTGTCCGCAGCCAGTTGTCGGCCTCAAGGGGTTCTGCTGCTTCAGTGAACACCGGAGTGTGCGTACTCATTAAGTCCGAGTACGTCACAACATGGGGCTCACGAGGCCCCCTCTCTTGACGCCCCCCTGCCTGGGACGTATTTTGCACGATCGTGCGGAGCAGATCGGTCTGCTCCTCACGATTACCCACCAGGGCCACGATCACATCCGCTAGTGTAAGCGGAGGCGGCGGGGGTGGTTGTTGCTGCAGGGTGCTGTCGTAGGCAGGTGGATGGGAGTCATCACCCCCCTGTTGGCTAGAGCCACCGATATCATGCATGGTCCGAGTGCGAACCATCTGCAACCATACGACAATAAAAATCAGTCCCGCAACATACTTCATGCAGTCCACTAAAATAGGCGTAAAACATAATGACAGTAAAACATGCGATACATCTCGTATGCGGGTAATGTAATAACTTTGCACAAGCTACACCATTACCAGACCAAATACAAGCTAGTTAAATCCAACTTTACGGAGTTCCTCTTTGGAAGTTCATCTCAACTAGGTTTGGTCACTACGAGTCGTTAATATCGCTTTGTCATCACATATACTACCCTTTTATCTTCAATACGACACAAACATGGTCTCTAGCAAAAGAAACTTGAGTAAGAACCTACTCAAATCTTTCCCTAGTTGAATATAACCACTCATGAGTATGTTCTACCCCATTGGAAGTACTCAAACTCACTAGGGTACAACAATCTCTCAAATGAGTTCAACTGTCATCCCTCTGCCAGTATGACCAGTTTCTACATATTCCAGATTTTGATCTGGTGCTGGGCATTTTCATGACTCAAGCTGAATACCAAAGTTAAATTTAACTTCAGTATCTTCCCAAGGAGTATTTATTTGCCCTCATATCAGCTCTGGATAAAAAGTTATGATAATTCAAAGTCGGCAGATTTCTGGAAGAATTTCAACAGCGCCTCTTTTGGAAGTTGCTGTTTTCAACTCTAATTTCCACTGAATTCTGTGCTGAAATTGCAGAAACTTTGAATTACAAAGATGTAACACATCTCCTACCCTTTCCAAAGATGTATCATATGATAATTTTAGATTTTTCAACAGGAAGTTGTGCTTGAAAAACAGAACAGTCCAGAGAATACTTTAAATCTGTCCTGGTTCTGGACCGTTTACAATCATCTGGAATTTCAGCCAGTTTAAGTTGTGATTCAGCTCTGGAAGTCTACAAGAAAGTTGTAGAGAACTTAAACACCTTTCCAGAACTATATCCCACACCTCCATTGGCTAAATAATCTGTGAGTTATGCTCTGTCAAAGTTCAGCAGACTTGCTGCAAAAAACAGAGCACTCTGTTTTTTAATCCCTTTGAGCTAAACTGATTAACTATTGAATTTTTCTACCCAAACTTGGTGATTTTAGTTCCTGGTTATCATTATCTTTCATGCACATGCCTATTATATGTCGGTACTACGTTTCTCACAAAAAAGAAAATTCTAACTGGATTATACTGGCATATACGTCTCAATTGTGGCACTAAATGGTCGCTCACACACGTGTTCTACACGGTTTACAAACGTGGTTAGTACCTGCAGAAGAACACCCAATAATTATGCACTCAAGGGTTATTTTCATTTCAGGCAGGTCCATATTTGAAAGTAAATACAAATGCCCGTATCATTGTCATACGGCCGTCCTTGACTGTGTTTTAACACCACACGACGGGGAACCCGAGTACATCGCGAACGGGTCGTCACGGTTGGGAATTTTATCACCCCAACAGATACCACCTACTGCCCTGCAGGGCACGCCGATGGCAAGAGCTGCGTATGTCCTCCTGGGCTATTCTAGACGAACACAGTATCGTGTTACTGACCACATGATGGGGTCTCCACTTGCTTGCCTAATGCACGCTAGGGATCAGCATTTCATATGAACTCAGGAACATGAAGAGTCCAAGAGTTTCATATTAACGTCTCACACCAAGCTGTGAGACCTAACCCTAAACCAGGTTCCTCATCAGGGGAGCTAACCGAAATTGAACCGCTTTCGATGGCGTTCCTTACCATTTTTACCTGAGCGTAGGTGTGCCGTTACATAATTAAAATTCAGAATTATAACACATATGTTAGTCTTGCCACTTTAAGTAACTATGCTAATATAGTCCTTACTGGGCAAACTAGCGAATCCTCACCGTAAACCTAAGTTTCCCCATAATACAGTCCTTAATTAGTGTGCTATCCCCAACGCGGCTCTGATACCAGCCTGTGGCGGACAGGAATCCGCTCATCCAGGATCGCAGAGGGTGGTGCCGCGCGATGCAACACCCGACAGCACACCTCATAAGAACGATATTGTATTACATAGAAAACCAACTGAATATGTACAAACTAGTACAAGACTTCAGTTACAAACTAGTAATTGGATTACAAACGTGGGAGCTATGTTTATACAACTCACACCATCTATCTAGCAAAAGTCGGTTGCCCAGCCCTATGGTCAACCCACACTAGCTGCACTCCTCAGCTCAGCGCGGCATGTACGGCTCCCACTTAGCCGTGGTCCCCGACCGAGGGTAGCCCTCGCCGGTGGACTCGTACCCCGAGTCCGTGGGATACTCCTCACCTAAAAAACACTTACGCAGCAACCATGAGCACGATGGCTCAACAAGACTTAAACGACTCACCTAGGCATGGAACTCTACATGTAGTGTACAACGAACATGGGATGGTAAATTGTAGCAAACAGACATGCCTACCAGTTCATACTTATTTCGTCTTTTAGC
Organism: Neostapfia colusana; assembly: GCA_030760725.1. Classification (NCBI taxonomy): domain Eukaryota; kingdom Viridiplantae; phylum Streptophyta; class Magnoliopsida; order Poales; family Poaceae; genus Neostapfia; species Neostapfia colusana. Next base: position 41,414,401 of record JASWHV010000001.1, on the reverse strand, counting down.
CACAAATTAACAGTTCATGAATTTGAAATTTAGTAAGAAATATTTGGTGGCACACATGTAGCAATATAATTTAATCGTATCAGCAATATTGAATCATATGATTTCATATATTAACCTACGTCACGACTCAGTGACCAAGTGGTACTCGTCACCGTGAGGGACGGTGAATCGACTCGATATACACCTGCAGGACAGGAGGTTCCCTACACGGAGCATCTCTATATGCCCGTTAGCAGATTTCCACCTTGCTGCCCTAAACCTGCACCTATAAATCGGTGCGTTATGCCTCAACGTCCAGAGGTTTAGGTTACATCGGTTTACCGGGGCCCATATATCCGATATGCCTTCGGTATGTTCAAACTTGATCAGCGTGGGCCACACACGGATCAGTCCTCAATCGACAGGGACAGGGCTGCGCCCACAAGACTTCCTGTTGCTGCGCCCTAGCCCCGGCCTAGTTTCATTTTCTTACTAAAGTGATCTCACATCACTCGAACCAATCCCGTGCGTCCCAAAGCCTAAACTCGCGAGTAGATTCCAACTACTCGACTTGTACCGAAGTTCTAGGAATCATTAAGCATAGCCTGTCTACTCGAGGTCTTAGACACTACCCTCACTCTTGTAGGAAATTCTAGTTATGCAATTGGAGTTTCATCCATCCTACACCTAATGCACATATATACAACATCCCAAGTGTACATAAAGCAAAACTTTGTAAAATTGTTTAATGCAAATCGGGGCTTGCCTTGTTGCTGCTGCTCAGTGGTTAGGGCTTCGTCCGGAAGAAGAAAGTCGAGCACTTCCGGGGTCTCCTCGCCTTCAGCGACTACACGTAAACGATATACTATATGTCAATTTAAATGCAAAGTTTAGAACTGAATATGTAATTACCATAATTGTAGCCATCCCTCCCCTTTGGTTCTGAAATTCTTATGGTGGCTTGGTAGGGTCCTAACCAGAGTCTTGACCAAGTTTCATTTGAAACAAAGGTCATTTGAGCTTTGTACAAATAAAAGCCTATTTGGTCATTAGTATAGCCTTAAAGGATTTTTAGGGACTTTCATGGCTCAAACCTTTACTTTCTAGAAACTAGAGTTTGAAATGGTTCTAATGGACTTGGTTTCATGTCATTTGAAGAATCCTAGAAGAAGTTATGCACTAATCAAGATTTCAGAAAATCTGAAAAATGTTTCTGTACATTTTTCTATTTTCTCAGGGCAGCTCACTTGATCACACCCTTAGGGGGACTAAATGAACTTGGATGGATCTGAAATTTTTACTGTGCTCAAGGATTTCCAAATGAACCTCCCAGCCAAATTTCAGACTTTTCATAAAGTAATTCTCCAGATAAAATTCCCAACATTTTAAATTTTAGGGAATTAATTCTGGAAAACTAATAATTTTAATGAGCTGAAATTTGTCTTGCTGGAAAGTACTCAAAAAGATGAATCCAACAAAATTTGGTTCACTGAATTTTGAGCTTCCTAGCAGAAGTTATATGCATTTGAAGTTTGAACCAAATCTGAAAATTCAAGTAAAGTTTAAACCAGCTGGTGGGATCCCCGGGCTACGTGTCAGCACCGCAGCCAAACCACACGGGGGGTCCGCAGATTCTCCCGCATAGCCCCACGAAATCCCAGTGCCACTAATGATCCAGCGCTGCTTTAACAGAGGCCGACACATGGGGCCCGTGGAGCTTCGTCTACCTCGCGCTACCGCGGCTCCCCGCCGCCATCTTTACAGGAGAGCTCGCCGCCGGGCGTTCTGCTGCCCAACCTTCGATGAAGCTCACTGCCTGTGCATATTTCCGCCTAAGGAACACATCGGTGCACTCAACGGAGCTTGGCGATGGTCGGAACAGTGCTCGCCACGGTGACAGCGGCCGGAAGCTCATCGGCGACGTCGAACTCGGTGTTCTCTACACCTTTTTCGACGCGGTTTGCTCGGAGAGCTCTGCTGAGACTTGCTGAACAAGGATATGAGCTCTGATCCTCGTGAAAATGGCCGCAACTAAGATCTCACCATCGACCTAGGGCTAAAACGGTGGTGATCGGGAAAGTTTCGAAGAACAACAACACTAGTCCATGATTTTTGCCGTTTTTTTATCCTAGGTAGCCGTGGACAAGTGCAGAACATATGTGTAGCTCAGAATCCTCTGTGGTGTACTAACCATTACGAATTTTGGAGTTTTGAACTATTTGGTCCTTTGAACACCGAATGAATAACCGGACAAATTCTACCCCGGCAAAGCGCGAGAGGAGGAGCGGTCGGCACGAGCGTGTTAAGAACCTTGGAGCGGACCTTTTTCGTGTAGCTTGTTGGGCACTAAATGGATTCTAGCTCTCGGACACCGGGGAGCAGAGGGAGTTGGCCGGCGATAGTTTTCTTCGTGCGCGGGAGCAAACGCAGCAACGCTGGCTGGTGGAGGAAGCGAAGTCGGTCTGTGCAGCGTGCATGGGAGACGGGAACGAGCGTTAGCTGATCCTTCCGCAGCGCTGGCGCGCATGGTCGCGAGAGGGTGAGGCAGCAGCGTTCCCGGCAGCCAACCGAAACAGTGGAGGCGGTTCTCTCTTCTTAAGTATCTGACCAGTGGGCCCTTTTCTCCCCTCTAATCCTTTCTCAAATTCCACTGTAAATATCCCATATACTCTCAATTGAATGAGAGACTTAAGCACCAAGTCACAGTTTGAATTTGATTTCCTCAATTTGAAATTGGTTTGGCTAAATTTGCTGCCCATTTGAATTTGAAATTCAAATTCAGTTTTGAATTAATGCAAATTTAGCCTCCGACAAGATGAACTCCAATGAGGATGAAAATTGGTGGACTAACTAAGAAAAATGTGCTGAGCTTTAATAGAAGCCAACTTTTGAATTCAAGTGATGAAAGTGGCTGCAATTTGAACTTGCATTAAAATTGGCCCCTTTTTCAAATGTCTCCAAAAGTGCCTCAGAAAGTATTGGATTTGCATGAAATTTTGCCTGAGCCTTCCCAAGACTATTTAAAGTCTAGGGATGAGCTCAACCTTTCATGTTTATGTGTATGACTCCTACTTTTTGAACTTAGGGCTTTCCCCTCTAATCACCCCTTTTGATGGTGTTTACTTGCTCTTCACAAGTGTTCATGAGCTATCCACCAATGAGCTGTGTTGTTGCGAGGTGATAAAATGAATACTTTTGCAAGTCCATTCTTGGGCTTTTACAGCAACATTACCTGCAAAACAATGGATCAACAAACCGCGAGCTTATGCTCAGCAAGACTTAACCGAAAACCTACACATAGAACTCTAGATACTGAAAATAGAGGGCTGAATAGAGAAGTTTGCATAAACGATGAACTTGAGCTAATGGAGAGTCCTTTCAAGTTTTATGCAACTTTTATGACCCTCGCACAATTTACATCGAGACTCCACAATCAAACAAGAAACACTACATCTAGATGCCACTTGCCAAGGAGAAAGTAAATTTAGTGAACTACCGTAGACCCATACATACCTTACGCCATCGACGCCGAGACTCCACAATCAAACAAGAAACGCTTTGTCTCGACGCTACTAGCCCAAGGTATAAAATAAATTTAGTGAAAGTATTTCTCATCCCTCATCTCTAATATGAGGATTACTCACGAAGCACTTTTCATTTGCCCTGTTTATTACTACGTCATGACTCAGTGTACAAGTATGCTCACTACCGCGAGCGACGGTGATTCAAATCAAAAACACCTGGCTGACACAACACATACGCCCATCCGAGACCGGTGATCAACCAATCCCCTCAACGTCGTATGTGGCAACTGTGGGGACCACCCCGTGGCTCACCCACTCCAGGATTCGCATAGGGTGGTGCCGTGCGATGCGGCACCCAACAGCACACACGAAAAGAATAGAGGATAACATACAAACTTTTATTTGATATAAAACAGCGGAAGTCTTTTTACAAAACCTATTCATACAGCGGAAGTAATATACATATAAGGCCTCTCACCCTAACTATGCAAAAGTGCAGCCGCCCAGCCCGGGGACGCTACACACTAGCAGCATGGAACCGGAGACTCACGGCGGCGTGCAGGGCTCCAGCTCGGCCGTGTACCCCGACGGGGGCATCGCCTCGTCCTCGGAACCTTCCTCATAACTCTCACCTGCACACAGCTCAAATATTGCAACCGTGAGCACGAAGGCTCAGCAAGTCTTAACCGTCAACCCTAGGCATGGAACTCTACGTGCAAGGATATGTAAGATAGGAAAAGGCATTTTCAGTTGGCTTATTTCACTTCTTACTACGTCACAGCGCAGTGAACAAGCGGGTACTCAAATAACCGCGAGGGACGGTGATTGCAATCAAGACACACCCAGATAACACGTTGCATACACCCACTTTCAGAAGTGTGATTCCACACCCCTTCCTACTCTGTTGTATGCAACAACCTTTCAAAGGCAACCCAAATGCCGAACCGGTCCATCCGTATCGGGCAGGAGGTCCCCGCGTGGAGCGTGACTGTGCCCACCGGAAGATTTACACCTTGCTACCCTCAACCCACTCCTATTTACGGTTGGGTAAGCCTCGACACCCAGGTTAACCAATTACATCGGTTTCCTGGTTCCCATATGCCAGTATGCATCCGGTACTGTTTGATACTTGTCCAGCAGGGCCGCACACGGATGGTCCTCAACCGACACCAACAGGGCTACGCACGTGAGACCTCTGCTCACTGCTTCCTATCCCCCCTGCTGGGTCTCATTTTCATAATTCAAGCCATTATCTACCTCTTTTCTTCTCGTGTGATAAGTACTATCTCGCGAGTAGCTTCCAACCACTCGACTTCTACCGAGATCCTATACATTAGCATGGCATTCTCTACTAGTCGAGTTTGTAAACTACCCAACCCTTTATACGATTTAAAAGGCTATGCAAGTGAGGTTTCAATCACCCTAACTCTAATGCATACAATTCAACCTAGACATAAGTGATACAAATGAAAAACTTTATAAAAGGTACTTAAGTGCAAACCGGGGATTGCCTGGTTACGAGTTAAACGGAAAGTCAGCTTCCGGTGGCAGGACGTCCAAAGGCTCCGGCGTATCCTCAACTTCGGTCACTATCATGAAATGTAATAAAATACATGTATAAGTATTAAGGATTTATAAGAATTGGACTTCTATTCATAGCTATTGCTATTTATAATCCTTAATTGGCTTTGGGATTTTTACAGTGGATACTAGACTCTCTAAGGATGACTTGAGTCAAATTTGGAGACATGTCATTGCACAATGTAGTCTTTAAAATTCCTACAAGTACAATGCTTCTCTGAATTTTGAGCCCAATTCAGGAGCTTTGACATAGCTAATGGTGGAAGATCTGATTGGGGTAAGTCTCCATGGTTCTAACAAAATTTGTTTCACCATTTTTGGAGCTACCATCAGAGGGATATGAATTTTTGAAGTTGGATAGGAGTTCTGAAAAGTTTTCTGTTTAAATTGAATTTTCCAAATAAAAGCTGAACATGTGAAGGTAATTTGACCTAGCAAATGAACTCCAATGAAGCCCAAATTTTTACTGGAGATCAGTATCTATGAAGAGGATTTTCTGCCCAAATTTGGGAATATTTCATAAAGAATTGCTCCTGTAATAAATCCCTACACGATTTAATAAAAACAATTCTACAGAAATTCCTGGGCATTTTCATAGCCAAAATTTGGTTTCTCTGTGAAGTACTCCTCATGAGGAACCCAACAAAATTGGTCTCACTCTTTTTGGAGTTTTCTACACAAAGTTATGGCTTTGTAAAGATCAGCTAATTCCTGGAATTATTTCTCTAATAGAAACTTCAAATAATTGGGCTGGGCCCACTGGTTTAATTCGGACCAGTCAGATTTTAGCAACACCGGGGGCTACGGGGTTATTCCCGCGCAGCCGCACCAGATCCGGCGCCACAAACCGATCCTCGCGCGAACCCGGAGGCTGACCGGTGGGACCGGCCCTCCTTCGTCTTCCTCGTGCTGCCCGCGCCTCCCGCGGCGGCGCACGCCGGCGAGGCTCGCCAGGACTGGGTTCCTGTGTCCAAACTTCGTCAAACTCGCCGCCTGTGAGTTCTACACCGTGCTGAACACGATGGTGGGGTCAGGGGCCGATGACAACGGCCGGAAAGGTGCTTGCACCGGCGACCATGTCGAACCTTACTTCGGCGACCTCGCTCTCCCTCAACCGTGGGTCTTTCAGGCTAGGGTTTGCTCCAAAAGCACCAGTGTCCCATGGACATCCTCGACCCATAGCTCTCCCTCCATGAAAACCATCGGAGATGGGACCTCACCGGCGACCCGAGCCCGCAAAACTACGGCGGCGACAAAAACTCGGTACGTGGCATTTCTACTTGATCGTTTGAGCTGCTAGGACTTCGGGAAGATGCGCAAGCATGTGCTGGAGCTACTCTAAGCTCATCTAGTGTGGAGCTACCCCGAGCACAACGAATTTTTGGTTAGACCCGGCTCTATCCGTCGGTGTACCGTTTGGGGAAACGGTGAAATTCTCGCTACTGGTCCTAGCAAACGCTAAACAGCCTCCGGCTACACGACCAGGACATGTCCACGCACCTTTCTTGTATAGGAAGTCGGGGGAGGGGGTGGCCGGTTGCTGCTGTCGACGGGGAGCCGAAACGGCGAGGTCCGGGCACCTTGAAGCTTTGGCGCCAATCCGCTTTTCTCGAGCAGTTCGGACCGGCAAACCTCGAAGGGGTTTTGGCAAGGGCTAGAGCACGTCCAGGCGATGCTCTTTGCTGTGGAGCGCTCGAGCAATCGAGCTTGGAGGGCTGTGGTCGATCGGAGAGAGCTGAGCGGCGGTGTTCAGCGGAAATGAGACTGTCGCGGCGCTGCACGAGCTGAGGAGGAGGAGAAGTAGCGCTGGGGTACTCGGGCGGCCGCTCTTATCGCCCACGCGCGCGCGCCGATGTCGGCCAGCGAGAACCAGCTCGGTGGCTCGGTGAGGACGTCGGGTGGAGCGCTTTTCCGGGAGCTGTCGCGCCGCGATCAACCGGGAACAGAGAGAGAGAGAGAGGGAAAAACAGTCGGTTGTTTGCTTTAGGTAGCTGACAATTGGGCCCCACCTCCCCCTTTGTTTAGTCAAACTTTTCTGATATTTTTCCCTCCAGCAACTCAACATTAAAAGCTTTACTTCATCCCAAAGTTATGTTTGAATTTGCAGAATTCAAATGGTTTGAATTCTGGTGTAGAATTTGAATGGGGTTTGATCATTTGAATTTGAAAAGGAGTTTGAATTCTCCACTTTATATTGCCTAAAAAATATAGCAAACCAGCTCCAAAGTTTCCAATTTTTGGCATGGCTGCTTATTAAAATGTGGAGAACACATTTGTGAAACCAAATTTTCAAATTGAGGGAATTGGAATTTGAAACTGTATTTGAAATTCAGATTAGAGGGCTCTTCCTTTTAATCCCAAACAAATATGAAAACTCCTCCAAATGAGCTGAAATTTCAAAGGGTGAATATTTGGGCTATGAAGATCCAAGTTATGAATTTAGATCTCCATGTTTGGAAGTTTTGGAAAGTTTAAACCCTCACTTTGAACTTATACCATTATAATTCAAAGTTTTAATTCCCCTCATTTTTCATAAGTGCACATGAGCAGAATTTTCTTGCTACCACTTTTGGGGATTTTACAGCAACCTTTCACACGACACCCAAATATCAAACCGGTCCCACCGACTTGGAGTAAGTCTCACTACAGCAAACCCTCGTAGAGCCGACTTCTCTCTCCTTTCAGCATCTGCATAAGATGGTGGGGATTGCCTCGACACCCAGGTTAACATGTTATATCGATTTCCTGGGTCCCATATAGCCAATATGCATCCGATACACAACTCAAACTTGTCCAGCGGGGCCGCACACGAGAACGGGCCTTAATCGACTCAGACAGAGACTAGGTTCACAGGATCTCGTCCTTGAGCCTTCCAAACATACTGCCATGTCTCTATTTCCCCAATTAAGTGGATCGATTCCCAACTCTTCTGATTGATCCCCCTTAATCCTGGTTCATGAGTAGGAAACGGCCTACTCGAGTTATGCCTCTTTTAATCCACTTTTCTTAACTTGATAACAGCAGTTATAATTAAGTGAAAACCTACTCTAAATCAAACTCCAGGGATTTATTGGGTCATGCATGTGGATTGTCATACAAACCTAGCCATAATGCAAAACTAATATTCTAGACAATATAAAGTGTATACAAACAAAAACTTGTAAATTTGGATGCAAACCGGGGGCTTGCCTTAGTGTTGATCCTGAATAAAGTTTCTATCAGTAGAGTTCAAGTCAATGGCCTCCAAAGTCTTCGGGAGAATTATTTCTATCGCAATGATCAAATAAAGAAATGCGTCACATTATGAAATAATGTGCTATAAACAAACTACAGAAGCAAAACCTAAGAAGACAGAGGATTCTATGGTTGAAATTTTTACAGAGGCTTTCTAAACTCATGATTGGAGTATGGTAAAATTTTCAGAAACTTCTGAGGAAGAAGATAGCCACAAGAATTCTTGTAACCTTTAAATTTCAATGATTTATAGGACTTTAATTCGACTTGGTCATACTGAATAATTTGATATCCTAATAGGTCTGGACCTAAAGTTTCTAGAAAAAAATTGGTTCAAATTTTTCTAAGCTTTTTGCTTGTCAGAATGGCTTGGTGAAGTGTATTCCATTTTTCTGAAATTTGTTTCTGTGATTTTTCAGCCCATTTAAATTACACCTGAGAAAACTACTGATTAAGCCCTCTTAATCAACTCCAAAAATCCTCATATTTTTACTGGAGATCAGGAACTAAGAGAAAGAGCTTCTGACCAAAATGGGAATCTTTCATCAAGCCATATTCCTGAAATTTATCTCTGAAGGAATAAATAAAAGAATTCTACAGAAATCCCTATGCATTTCCATTGGTAGCAATTTGTTTATCTGCAAATTACTCTTGATAAGGATTCAAATAAAATTTGTCTCACTAATTTTGGAGTTTTCTACCACAAGTTATGGATTTGCAAAGTTGCACCCTTTTCCGGATTTGTTTTACACAGAGAAATTCAAAAGTGGGGCCCACGGGTCAGTCCCTTCTTCAACCTCGGACCATGCTCGTGCGCGCACGCAGGACAGAGGGATGGCGCGGCCCGTTCTCCCTCAATTCTCCACCAAATTGGCTCTGGTTTCGCCCTACATCATCCTCGGAGCACGGCACAGCTGCCGGGCAAACTTTCCGCGGATGAAAATGGCCGGCAAGTACTCGGCACCGGTGGGGCAGCTCGGATGCGCGGCGCCGGAGAGGAACATGGGATTCCCGATCCTAAATTGATGATACAAGAAGCCCTACAGCATCTCTAGGACGAGTAGAACATGACACAATGCCCTAACCGAGCAGAAAACGGCGGGAGTATAGCCGTCACCGGTAGACCGATGGCTTTTAGCCGGCGGCGGCAATTTCTCATCGCCCCGAGCGTAGAGTGGACGGTTTCCTTCGGGCTTCAGCGTGGGAGGCTGCTAGGGTTCAAGGTTGCTGTGGTTTGAATTGCACGAACGTTGATCAAGTGGTTTGGAAAATTTTCAAGAATTTGCTAGCGTCGGTTCATCGTGTCTACCGGCACAAAAAGTCGAATTTTGGCTCCCCGGCGTTGGGGAAGAGCAAAAGGACTACGGGAGGAGTATCAAGACATCATGGTGCACCACTGTGGGCTTTTAAGCATGCCGGAGAGGCTCGAAGACGGCTAGGCGACGTGGAACCGAGAGGGCGCGATGTGCTCTGTTTTTCCAGAGAAGATCGGTTCGGCACCGGTCATAGAAGGCCGGCCACGGGCTGAGGAGCAGTGGAACACGTTGAGGGGATGACGGCGCAGCTCCTGGGCGGTTCAACTGGGCGCCAAAACCTTTTGGGACTCATCAGCGCTGAGGCAGCAGGGAGCGGGCGCGCGGTGGTGTTCTTGGGTGCGTGCACGAGAAACTGTTCTGTGCCATGGGTTTGCTCGTGTGAGGTAGTGAAGGAACACTTGATGGCTGCAGCCCATGATCTTTCGCGAGCAGGTAAGCATGAGGAAGTGAACCAACTCCGGGAGCAAGCGCACAGACAGCTCCGTGGTGCATGCATCCCCCTCGGTGGCAAGTCTCTACAGAACAAGGAAGTCTCTCTGGTTTGCTGTGCAAATTACATGTGGGTCCCCCTCCACACAACATTGGTTTCAAAAATTCAAATTCAAATTTTTGCAGAACGTTCTACAAACTGAATTTGAATAGCGGGGAGATAAACCTCGCTTGTGCTCAAATTTGAAATGTCGTGATTTAATTCCTTTACGGCTAGGTTCCCTATATTGCATGTAGCCGAAGTTCAAATTTGAAACTCTAGTTAGAATTCAATTTGACCCCACGAATTTACATTCTACTAACGATCTAAACATGCTGAACTTGTGGATTTTACAATCGTCCCTCCTTAAAAGAATCTCGTCCAGAGATTAGTAAAAAGAACGAAATGGAAAACAAGGTTACCGGTTATAGCTCTATAATAGTTCCGGCACATCATTCAGAGAAAATCATCACTTTCCCATGTAGCCTCGTCATCGGTGTGGTTACTCCATAACACTTTGTAAAACTGCAATGATTGACGCCTTGTTTCACGTGTCTATTCGTCAAGGATTTGTACCGGTTTCTCGATGTAGGTGAGATCCGGTTGTTATGTTTCCATGCCTCCCGAAAGAACCTCTGTCGGCTCTATCAAACATTTTCTCAATTGTGAGACATGGAAGATGTCATGGATGCCTGATAATGATGTTGGCAGCCTCAAACGGTAGCCTACCGGTCCACATTGTTCCGTAATAAGGAACGGGCCAACAAAACGAGGAGCTAGCTTTCCCTTGACCTCGAATCGATGAATTCCTTTCATCGGGGATACTCGGAGATAGACGTGATCTTCACCTTCAAAATGTAAGGGTCGGCGTCGCTTGTCCGCATAACGTTTCTGGCGAGATTGAGCGGCTTTGAGGTTTGCTTGAATAAGCCTGACCCGCTCTTCGGCGTCTTTAACAAGATCAATGCCGAATATCACCCTCTCACCAGATTCACACCAGTTGAGTGGTGTGCGGCACTTCCTGCCATATAGTGCTTCGTATGGTGCCATTTTAATGCTGGATTGATAACCATTATTTTAGGAGAACTCCGCTAATGGCAAACGGTCATCCCAATTCTTTCCATGATCTATGGCACATGCTCTCAGCATATCTTCTAGAATCTGATTCACCCTCTTCGTCTGACCGTCGGTCTAAGGATAGTATGCTGAGCTTCTAGGTAACTTTGTTCTCAGAGATTCATGCAGTTGCTCCCAGAAATGAGCAACAAATATGGAACCTCGGTGGGATATGATGGTTTTGGGAACTCCATGTAAGCACACAATTCTGGAGAGATACAACTCTACATATTGCTTAGTATGGAATCCTGTATTCACTGGGATGAAGTGGGCTGATTTTGTTAACTGATCAACAATCACCTAAATGGAGTCATGCTTTTTAAAGGTGAGAGGCAGTCCGATAATAAAGTCCATAATGATGTCCAACCACTTCCATGCCGGAATACTTAATGGCTGCAGCATTCCCGCTTTCTTTATATGATCAGCTTTGACTCGCCGATATGTATCACACTCGGATACATACTTGGCAATTTCTCGCTTCATCCGAGTCCACCAAAATTTCTTTTTAAGGTCTTGATACATCTTATTGCTTCCTGGATGTATTGAGTACATGGAAATATGGGCTTCATCTAGGATTTTCTTGCTTAGCTTCATGTTCCGGGGTACCACAATACGGTTGTTAAACCATAACACACCTTGATCATATTCCTAGAAACATTTCATCTTATCCTCTTTGATTCTTGCTTGGATTTTCCGCATTCCTTTATCTCTCTTTTGGGCTTGTACAATCTCCTCTCTAAATGTAGGCACAAGAGCAAGATTATACAATGCCCTATACGGAATCACCCTCAAGCTTGGTTCCTCTTCCTCATCCGAAACAATTGACAAGTTATTTACGTGGGACTTGCGACTGAGTGCATCAGCCACCACGTTAGCATTACCCGGATAGTAATGGACCTCGAGTTCATAATCTTTTATTAATTCCAACCATCTCCGCTGCCTCATATTGATATCCTTCTGAGTGAATATATACTTGAAACTCTTATGATCTGTGTAGAGGTGCACTAAATTTCCGAGTAAGTAGTGCCTCCACATTTTTAACTCGAGCACCACTGCAGTGAGTTCTAGGTCATGAGTGGGGTAGTGCTGCTCGTGGTTGCGGAGTTGACGAGACCGATACGCGATCACGCGTCTATATTGCATTAAGACGCAGCCAAGTCCGCTGCCTGAGGCATCACAATAAACATCAAACGACTTTGTCGTATCCGGTTGGGCTAGAACCGGTGCTGTTGTGAGATGATTCTTTAGAGTTTGAAATGCCTCTTCACAGGCCTCCGTCTATACATATTTGCTGTATTTCTTCAATAATTCTGTCATTGGCTTAGCCACCTTTGAGAAGCTGGGAATAAATCTCCGATAGTAGCCCGCTAGTCCTAGAAAACTGTGGATTTGATGAACAGATATCGGAGACTCCCACTTCAAGACTTGCTCAACTTTGGTTGGATCTACGGTCACACCCTCCGCTGAAATAATGTGGCCTAAGAATGGTACTTTGCTGATCCAAAATTTACACTTGCTGAATTTGGCATACAGCTTATGTTCTCACAATCGTTGGAGCACAATATGGAGATGTTTAGTGTGCTCTTCGTCTGATTTGGAGTATATGAGAATGTCGTCGATGAATACCACGACAAACTGATCCAACTCTGGCATGAATACAGAATTCATGAGATACATGAAATGTGCGGGTGCATTTGTCAGACTGAAAGAAATGACTAGATACTCATAGAGCTCGTATCTAGTCGAGAAAGCTGTCTCCGGTATATCCTCCGCTCTGATCTTTATTTGATGATAACCAGACCTCAAGTCCATCTTGGAGAATACTTTGGCACCCACCAACTGATCAAATAATATATTGATCCACAGCAGTGGATATTTATTTTTGATTGTCACTGCATTCAGCGGCCGTTAATCCACACATTACCGCAGTGATTCATCATTTTTCTTTACAAAGAGGGCTGAACAGCCCCATGGTGATGAGCTTGACCTGATGAACCCTTTGTCCATTAATTCCTTTATCTTCTCTTTCAGTTCAGCTAATTCTTTCGGAGACATTTTGTACGGCCTCCGAGATATAGGTGTGGTTCCTGGTGCTAACTCGATCTTGAATACCACGTCTCTTTCAGGCGGCATCCCTGGAAGATCGTCGGGAAACACATCTGGTTACTCATGGACCACTGGAATATCCTCCAGTTTCATGGTCACACTTTGGTACGCAACTGACATTTCATACTCCACGTCTTCAAGTATGAGTGTTTGAAGACCGTAGAACGGAGAGTCCAAGTGAACAATCCGTGGACCGATGTCAAGAACAGCCCCGTGGTAGTTCATCAATGCCATTCCTAGTATCACATCGATCTTCTGCTCCTCTAACATAATGAGGGTTGTGGGATACAATTTCCCACCTAAGCACAAGGGTTCTTTAATCACTACTTCATTAGCAGCTATATTTCCACCGGGTGAGCTGATAAGGTAGTGATCTTTCGGTGTAGTGGTGGAGAGCTCAGCTTTGCACACAAATAATCTGCTGATGAAATTGTGTGTGGCACCAGAGGCCAATAAAATCACTATGGGTAGTTCATTGAGTGTGAACGTTCCTGCTAGCACAGGTGCACCTTCCGGCACATCCTCTAGAGTTGTATGATAGATGCACCCGTACTTTGGCGCTGTTCCTTGGAGCTGAGCACGGGATTAATTTATACCCTGCTCCAGTGTATTTCCTCTGTGCCGTATCCTTTCTGGACACCTCCTGCTGATGTGACCCAAATAACCGCACGTGAAGCACGGTTTCTCAGCCGGTTCTATGTTACTCTGAGTATGGACACTGGGTGCATTCTGTTGTGGCACGAACACTTGAGGAACAGAATATTGCGGCTGCATATACCATTGTTGCAGCTGTACGAATTCAGAATATTGAGATGAACGACTCGAATATTGTTGGAGTCGTCTAGCCGGCTGCATCAGCTGATAGTTCAATGTACTGTCTACCACCCGGTATTTCTGAGGAGCAATATTGCTACTGTCTGGTGGTATACTGTTCTTTCTTTTCTCAGCTTGCACTTCTCGCTGAGCATCTTCAACCAAGATGGCAGCACTCATCAACTCGTTGAAGTTACTTCTATCTGCTAAGACCAGCCTTTCCTTTAACTTAGGATTGAGGCTGCAAAAGAACCATTCGCTTTTTCGTGCCTCGGTATTCACATATTCAGGCGCATACTGTGCCAATTTGTTGAACACCTGCGAATGTGAGTATGCATCCCTCCCTCCTTGTTTTAATACTAGAAACTCCTCGAGTTTCCATTGAATTATTCTGGAAGGAACATGATAAGCAAGAAATGCCTTCCGGAATTCCGTCCATGTGAACTGATGTCCAGCTGGTAAGGAGGCGAGTTGATTTGCCCACCATGCACTGGCGGACCCATGAAGTTGTTGCGCCGCCTATAATACTTTCTGATGTTCGGTGCATTGGAGCAACCCAAACTTAGATTCAATGGTACGGATCCAGCTACCCCGCCACCAGAGGATCCTCGTCTTCTATGAAAACCGGTGGTTGAGTCGCCAAGAATTCAACGTATGAACTCGTTTGAGATTGGCAAAAATCTTCATCTTGGCATCCCCCTTGACGGGATGTATTCATCAAAGGGTGCGGTGCAAGTCGGTTCGCTCATCGCTTGCACCCATCATGGCAGCCAGAATGTCCGCCATTGTGACCGTAGATGAAGGTCCTGGTGGCTGCTGTTGTTGCGGAGCTCGCTGCTCCCGCTGTGGAGAGTTATCACCACCACCACCTGGAACCACCCACTTCACCCATGGAAGGAGTTTGCACCCTTTTGCAATTGCAAGAGTTCATTATCAGCTTAACACTATCACTTGATTTATTCCATGAACAAAGTAGTGAAACACTGATAATAAAGTCTTAACATGTAAGCAAAATGACTTATGCGCAAACTGATTCAACTAACAGCAAGGATGTAAAAAAATAACTGGGAACAGTCACAGTTATGGTCACTCTGTCTCAGATTGACTGGTCCTCAAACAAACCAGATTTCTGTTGTCCAAACAACGGTTTCATGGCTTGGGTTAAATAACAAAGTTGTATAAAACATCATTACATTTCCAGAAAATAATTATTTGCCTCTAACTAAGTTCTAGATCGAAAGTTATGAGCTTCTAAGGTTGACAGAAATTCTGGAGGAATTTCAGCAGCACCTCCCCTGTACGTGCTCACTTTGAGTCAACTTTTCTATACAGTTAGAAATGTATATGGACTCAACTCATAATTACAAAGTTGAAGAACGATTCATAAGCTTTCCATAATTGTAAGATATCACATTTTACAATCCTTATACAGGAAGTTATAATCAAAATCCAAATCAGTACAGAAACTATGCACAGCCTTTGGGTACTCTGGACAGTTTCATTTGTACTGCGGATTTCACCCCTTTACAGGAGGCTTCTGTCCTGAGGTTGAACAGAAACATCGTAAAGAACTTCCCAAGATTGCCAAAAATGTATTTATATGACCCCTTTGAATTCCTGAATCAAAAGATATGATGGTTCGAAGTTAACAGAATTCCTGGCAGACTTTTGACAGCACCTCCTCAGAGGTACCTAGTTTCAATCCACAATTCCAGTAATTCTTCTCCAGTTTTGGAAAAACTTTGAATTAAAAGTTGTAGCATATCTCATGTCCTTTCCAGAAAAGTATCACAATACCCTTAGAGATTTTTCCACCGAGAGTTATGGTGGAATTACAGAGACTCTGTTTCGGTTCTACCCATTTGTAGCAGTTTTTGGTTTCTAAGGTTTCTGACCAACTTTAAGTGTGTTTCTGTCCTAGAGGTTTACAGAAAAGTTTTAGAGGACTTATCCACCATTCCAAAACTGCGTCACACACTACCATTGGTCTTTTGTACAATGAGTAACACGCTGTACAAGTTTCAGCAGAGACACTGCCAAAACAAGGGACTCTGGTTTTTGGTCTCTCTACACTCACATATTCTTGTGTTGGTTTCTAAACAAATTTTTAACGACTTAATTTGAACTGCCTTCATTCAAATCTTATAGAATCTTCAAGTTTATGAGATAAGCGAGGTGTTCATGTGATTTCCATGATAATGCCGGTACTATGTTCCTCACAAAATAGAAAATCCTAACCAGATTACACCCGGTATATACGTTCTATTAGCGACACTAGAATCGTTCACTTGCAAATGTCTTCTACTCGTAATACAAATACGTGGTTAGTGTACCTGCAGAAAATCACTCAGTAATTATGCACACATAGGGTTGTCATTTCAGGCAGGTCCATATCATACTAAAAATATGCCCCGTATCATTTCCACACGGGCCGTCCTTGAGTCAAGTCACGTCTCAAGATACATGGTCGCATTTTCACACCACACGACGGGGAACCTGAGTAGAGCGCGAATGGGTCGTCATGGTTGGGAACTTTATCAACCCAACGGAGACCACCTACTACCCTGTAGGGCAGGCCGATGGCAAGCGTTTCGTATGTCCTCCTAGGCTATTTCCATAAGAACACACTATCGCGTTACCGACCACACGGTGGGGGTTTCACTTTCTTGCCTAATGCACGCCAGGGACCAGCGTTTCATATGAACTCAGGAACATGAAGAGTTCAAGAGTTTCATATTGACATCTCACACCAAGCTGTGAGACCACCCTGAACCACGTTCCTCATCAGGGGAGCTAACTGAAATTGATCCGCTTTTGGTGGCGTACCTTACCTCCTACCTGGTCGGCAGTGCGTCGTTACAGAATAGAGTAACAAATAAGTTAGTTAGCCACCATACATCACTTATGCTACTAATAGACCTTATGTGGACCTAGTACCGATTCCTCACTCGTGGACTCTAAGTTTTTGAAAATACGTGTCTTTTCGGGTGTGCTATTCCCAATGCGGTTCTGATACCACGCCTGTGGGGACCCCGTCCCCACAGTCCAGGAATTGCATTGGAGGGTGCCGTGCGATGCGACACCCAACAGCACACATCCGTAAAACACACATACACAACAATATATGTATTTAATACATATTATTGTCACATTTTACAAATAATGTACAAGTGTACATTGCAGTGGAAGATAAGAATACACTCACGGACTATATCCTACGCGAAGCAAAATGAAGCCATCCTGCCCGCAGATGCTTCACACTTGCACCAAATCAAAAACCCGGCGGCGTGCAGGGTTCCAAACGAGACTCACACCCCTCATTGGGTGCTGCCCCACTCGAATCTCCCTTCCTCCCTAACGTTGCCTTATGCAACGTTACCTGCAAAACAATAGATCAATAAACAGTGAGCTTATGCTCAGCAAGACTTAACTGAAAACCTACACATGGAACTCTAGATGCTGAAAATAGAGGGCTGGATAGAGAAGTTTGCATAAACGATGAACTTGAGCTAATGGAGAGTCCTTACTTCAAGTTTTAAGAAACTTTTATAACCCTCAAACAATATACATGGAGACTTCACAATCAAACAAGAAACACTTCATCTTGATGCCACTTGCCCAAGGAGAAAGTAAATTTAGTGAACTACCCTAGACCCATACAAACCTTGCGCCATCAACGTCGAGACTCCACAATCAAACAAGAAACGCTTTGTCTCGACGCTACTATCCCAAGGTACAAAATAAATTTAGTGAAGGTATTTCTCATCCCTCATCTCCAATATGAGGATTACTCACAAAGCACTTCTCTTTTCCCCAGTTTATTACTGTATCACGACTCAGTGTACAAGTATGGTCACTACCGCGAGCGACGGTGATTCGAATAAAAAACACCCGGCTGACACGACACATACGCCCGTCCGAGATCGGTGATCAACCAATTCCCTCAACGTCGTATGTGGCAACCTTTCACACGACACCCAAATATTGAACCGGTCCCACCGACTTGGAGTAAGTCTCACTACGGCAAACCCTCGTAGAGCCGACTTCTCTCTCCTTTCAGCATCTGCATAAGACGTTGGGGATTGCCTCGACACCTAGGTTAACATGTTATATCGGTTTCCTGGGTCCCATATAGTCAGCATCCGGTACACAACTCAAACTTGTCCAGCGGGCCGCACACGAGAACGGGCCTTAATCGACTGAGACAGAGACTAGGTTCACAGGACCATGTCCTTGAGCCTTCCATCCATACTGCCCGGTCTCTATTTCCCCAATTAAGTGGATCAGCGGGCCGCACACGAGAACGGGCCTCAAACTTGTCCAGCGGGCCGCACACGAGAACGGGCCTTAATCGACTGAGACAGAGACTAGGTTCACAGGACCATGTCCTTGAGCCTTCCATCCATACTGCCCGGTCTCTATTTCCCCAATTAAGTGGATCAATTCCCAACTCTTCTGATTGATCCCCCTTAATCCCGGTTCACGAGTAGGAAACGGCCTACTCGAATTATGCCTCTTTTAATCCACTTCTCTTAACTTGATAACAGCAGTTATAAGCGAAAACCTACTCTAAGTCAAACTCCCGGGATTTATTGGGTCATGCATGTGGAGTGTCACACAAACCTAGCTATAATGCAAACTAATATTCTAGACAATATAAAGTGTATACAAATAAAAACTTGTACATTTGGATGCAAACTGGGGCTTGCCTTAGTGTTGATACTGGCTAAAGTTTCCATCAGTATAGTTCAAGTCAATGGCCTCCGAAGTCTTCGGAAGTCCTGTTTGATCATCTTGTGGATGCAAGTGTGTTCTCCAAGATGGACCTTCGCTCTGGATATCATCAAATAAAAATCCGGGCAGAGGATATCCCGAAGACGGCCTTCTTGATGAGATATGGCTTATACGAATATCTCGTCATGTCTTTTGGTCTCACCAATGCTCCGGCACATTTCATGTATCTCATGAACTCGGTGTTCATGCCAGAGCTGGACAAGTTCGTTGTGGTGTTCATTGATGATATCTTGGTTTACTCCAAGATAGAAGCAGAGCACGCAAAACACTTGAGAATCATTCTGCAACGATTGCGAGACCATAAGTTATATGCCAAGTTCAGCAAATGTGAGTTTTGGATCAACCAAGTGCCATTTTTGGGACATATCATCTCAGCGGAAGGCATTGCGGTTGACCCAAGCAAAATTGAGCAAGTGCTGAAATGGAAAGCCCCTACTTCTGTCCATGAAGTCAGAAGCTTCCTCGGCTTAGCGGGATATTACCGGAGATTCATTCGATGCACAACCAAAGACACGCAAGGAAGAATATGAAGGTTTTATGCCTAAGAGACGCTCAAAAGGAGTAGCAAAATTTATGGTTTTGCTAGGCAGAATGTTTATCAAGTAGGTCACGGTAAGAAATGCGACGTCCCAAAATTTGAAAGGCATGCCAGTATTTGCTAAGAGGGTTAGTCCACACTCAACTATGTGTCAGTGTTTTCGTTACGCTGACCCGTTTTGTTGGTGTGCATGAGGGCATGAAACTCTATGTGTGATTCCTTTATTTTGTAGAAAAGAATTAAGCTTTTCATATTCTCCGCCCCAATCGGATTGAAAAGCCAAAATTTTTTTCCAAGTTGTCTCTCAACAAGTGTTTGAAAATCATTGAACACTTCAAAGACATCTGATTTTTTTCTTGATGAGATAAATCCAAGTATATTTGCTGTAATCATCAAGAAAACTTACATAGTATTCAAATTTTCCTACGGACGGAGGAGCTCTTCCCCACACATCTGAATAGATTAATTGAAGTGGAGCACTAGACACTCTTGTAGAAAGTGAATATGGGAGTTGATGACTTTTGCCACATTGACAAGAGTCACATATAGACTCACTACTTGTTCTTTCTAGAGGAACAATATTATTCTTACTCAACACTCTACGTACTATGGGAAGAGCTGGATGTCCAAGTCGATTGTGCCATTTTGACAATGGAACTTTGACAGCACTAAAAACACTTTTGTTTTCCTTCCAGGCTTGGGGTAGAAAGGGGTAGAGACCTTTCCTACATCTGCCGTGAAATAGAGTTTTCTTGGAGGCCTGATCCTTAATAAGAAAGAACCAAGGTGAAACTCGATAAAGGTCTTGTTATCAAGAGTAAAATGATGCACGGAAAGGAGATTTTTTGATGCAGTGGGTACATGAAGAATATTGTCAAGTTTGAAACTCTTATGGGGGGAACTAACAAGTGAATGACCAACATGGCGAATTTCCATACATGTGCCATTTGCATTTTGAACTTGATCTTGACCTTGATATTTTTCCTTCATTGTTATTTTCTCCAAATCACTCGTGATACGGTCAGTTGCCCCGCTGTCCATATACCAATTAGTGTCAATTCCATATGGTGAGTAGCTAACCGAGGCAACGAATCTCACATCAGGTTCATAATCCTCTTCGAACCTATGCCAGCACTCAGAAGCAACATCACCTTGCTTGTGACATATCTGACATGTGGGCTTGCTTCTTTCTATACCGACATTGTGTGCTCCACGGCGACCCCCACTATTTCCTCGACCACCGTTTGTCATGCGTCCTCCTCTGCCTCCTCTTCCTCTATTATTAAATCTGCCACGTCCTCCACGGTACGAGTTTCCTCTTCCTCGTGTTGCTACATTAGCTGAAGATCTGTAGTCACCAGATCCTTGGAGTAATTATTGCCTTGTATCAAAATTCGACAACTGTCCAAATAACTCACTAAGTGTTAAGGGAGTCTTCTGCGCATCAAGGGCAGATACAAGGGAACTGTACTCTTGGTCCAACCCAGCCAGGTTGTACGAAACCACCTCATCTTCATCAAGTGGTTTCCCGGCAGCTGCCAACTCATCGGCATAGCCAGTTATCTCAGAGAAATAAACAGAGGCAGATTTGTTCCCTTTAGATGCATTTGCAAGCTTGATGCGAAGATTATTAATACGAGACCTTGACTTATATGCAAACATATTTTCAAGATGGGACCAAGCTTCTTGAAATGTCTCAGCCTTAGTTACCTGAATTAAAGTCTCCTTTGAAAGTGTTCCAAGAAAATAGCCAAGAATTAAATTGAGCGATCCATGCATGATATGCTGGGTTGTCCACCATCTGATCTTTCTCCACACCAGCAACCTTTTCTTCTGGTTTGGGTGTTGATCCATCGAGGTATCCCTGGAGGCGTGCTCCTCTAATCTGAGGTAGCACTTGCGCCTTCCAAAGGAGATAATTCTCTTCCGTTAGTTTCTCCGAGACCGATGCATTGAGGATCACCGGTGTGGTCGACATCGGCATCCTCCATGTTGTGATCGAAGACAACTAGACGAGATGGAAGATTTGCTCTGGTACCATGTTAAAGTTTGTTTAGAAAGCGTTGAACCCTTTTCTCGGGCCGCACTTTTATTTATAGATGAGATCAACTCAATCTCAATAGTTTACAAGGAGAGTTTGGAACTTGTACAATCATGGAGATTACAACCGAACCGAATGCTATCAAATCATATCTCCTAATACCCTGTGTTATAATCTCTCTACAAATATCTCTAATAGGACGCCCTTGCTAGTTGATCTTGCAGCGTCGTCGCTTGAACGTACGCAGGTGTAGAAGGCGATGACGAGCGACCCGATGAAGAAGTGGGAGGCCGAGGAGCGGGGAGGAGGACCGGAAGCTGGAGATCGAGTCCGACGAGTGGGTCGACAAGGCCAGCCATGGTGCGAAGAGGAGCGTCACCCACACGGCCGGCCGGTAGCGGAGTGGGTGGCTGCCGAGGGAGCGAGCACTGCTGCTGGACCTGTGTAATGGTAGAGAAGCATGTGGTCAAAGTCGAACCATGATTGTGTACAAGATGCATAGCATAGAGACTAGAGAGCATCCTTTCACCTGTTACTGGAAAATCAAATGGTTATTCGTTCAAGTCAGCGTGTCGGTGCAAGTAAATTTGATTCAGGAATAGCAGCACATAGCATGATTGTTTGTGTTTTCAAAACATTTCTGTTTCTTATTTATTCTCATGATTATGGTAGCTATAAAATTATTCATGAACTGTTTTTCATGTAACATCGTCTGAGATCTCTAAAACAATTAATAAAAAAAACTGATTTTAGACCAACTATTGAGAGCACAAAAATCTCCTACAACACTTGTGTATGGAAGCTGTTTTGTGGCAATCGTGTAACACACAAATTTAAAAAATAAAACATAAACATTGTACCAAAAATGCAGGTAATTGCATTTACAATAATACTAGAATGTTTTTTATATAGTTAGTAACTGAATCTGATACTGGCAGAATGGCTTGAATGTTTGATTAAGCTAGGTTATAAAATCCGTATGCCTAAGGTATGTGTGCATTCAGATTCTTTTAAATATCACAATGTATATCACGATAGGTAGAATTTATAAATAGAATTGAAGGACCCATCGAGTTACTTAACAATAAGATAACACTATTTAAGGTTGAACGATTTTTTATTGGTATGAAGTTATGTGGATCTAGTCGAGGATATCTATATGATATCAGATTGTGCCATATGCCCAATACAAACACAGCAACATGGTCTGGAATATGTGCAACTATGGTCAACACTTCTCTGAAAGAGGGGGTGGAAGACGACATAATTTAGAAATGGACGCACGCAGGAACCTACTCAGCTAAATCAGAAAATCAGCATACGAGGCACATTTTTTTTGGAGCAATAATACCGTTCCTTTGTAAACACATTTGGGCAGCTATAGCAGAACCAAAAGTCATCTTTTTCGGGTGGGTGACATTGCATGTAAAAGCACTAACAGCGGACAATTTAGAAAGAAGAGGATGGGACAATGGAGTAGTGTGCCAGTTGTGCTTACAGGAGAGAGAAACGGTAGCACATATGCTATTAAGGTGCCCCTATACAAGGGTAGTAGCAATGACAGTAGCAACCTGCAGAAGACAATTAGATATCACTATCGACACAGAAGTTCGAGTTTCGGCCTGGCTGTAGCAAGTCCAAGAAAAAATACTAAAGGAAAGAAGAAGAAAAGATTGTAGGTATAATACCCTACACTTGGTGAAACTTATGAAAAGAAAGAAACAGGAGTCTTCCAAGTAATAGAAAAATAGCCCTCAGAAGTAGCCCTAATCATCAAAGAGGAAATCGATTTTTTTTCTAATGACTAGGAGAGCACTCCAGGAATTTTCTTAAAGCTCTTTCCTCTTAGGGATCCTAATTTGGGTACAACATAAGTTGGACGTTTTTCTCCCACTTTGCTAACCCCCACCTCCAAATTCACAGTTCGAACACGGGGGGGGGTCTTTTTATTCTACTTTATGTACTTTCTGTATTTTTCTGTACTTTGCTAGAATGGCACCTAGCATGCCAACTTACTTCAAAAAAATATCAGATCGATGTCTCGTTGCCACTTCTCTGTTTTCTAAAACAATCGAAGGTCTTAGGGCATTCACCTGAGTCAGTTGTAAGTTGAACTCGTCCAGTACGTGTTTAATCTATTTATATCTGATCATAACTAAGACAATTGTTTTTTAGTTATCTGGCCAGAGGCCAGACAGTAATTTCCATATCAACTCTGCTTTTTATGCGATGATAAAGTTCAAGCAGTATACCTGTTGCAGTTGTCATGTACTCATGTTGGTAACACTATGGCCCTGTTTGTTATAACTTCTGGACCATCTTTTTTCTAAAAATAAGCTTGGGATGTGCCAAACAATCAACTTCTTAGTTCAGCCGTTTTTTAGAATGAACTAAAAACAGAGCCTATATTGTGGCCTGATCAATTTGCTGGTTCTACTCGGCACGAAATCAATTGTAAGTTGAACTCGTCCAGTACGTGTTTAATCTATTTATATCTGATCATAACTAAGACAATTGTTTTTTAGTTATCTGGCCAGAGGCCAGACAGTAATTTCCATATCAACTCTGCTTTTTATGCGATGATAAAGTTCAAGCAGTATACCTGTTGCAGTTGTCATGTACTCATGTTGGTAACACTATGGCCCTGTTTGTTATAACTTCTGGACCATCTTTTTTCTAAAAATAAGCTTGGGATGTGCCAAACAATCAACTTCTTAGTTCAGCCGTTTTTTAGAATGAACTAAAAACAGAGCCTATATTGTGGCCTGATCAATTTGCTGGTTCTACTCGGCACGAAATCAATTATGTTTCTATACCGGTATACTAATAGTGGAATGAATTAGTGCAATCCCTACTCAAAGCCAATCATGTGCTGCCACATATGCTCACTTCCTATCACAGCCAATGTTATGTTACCACGTTGCCATGTTAGGCTCCAGCGCCTAGAGGTCGGTTCCTATGGCGTTGTATGTTCCTTGCCGCACGTTCAACCCAGTTCAATGCACTTTATTGTTGGGCTGCATGTGTCCCACCACATGGAACTTTTGTTACGCCGTTCGGCCTGATTTTGATGGCCATTCATTTAAGATTTTTTTAATTTAACATGATTTTAATCACTTTATATTAATAGCCAACGATTTTTTACCGGACTAGCCACGTAACCGTCCACACCGTGGCCGGCTAGCTGACGTGATGGCAAAGTCGTCCACGGTGTGAACGATTTGTCCGCGTGGACGATTTTTTCACGTGGGCAACTTGATGATGTGGCTTGTCACGTCGCCTAGTCATCCATGGTGACTGGATTTCAGTCGTCAGCGACTCTATTGTATTTAGTTTTCGATATTGATTTAAAAATACATAGAGACATATTTGGGAAGTGTTGTTATGAAAATAAATGTAGTACACATTGTATACTATATTTAACGTATACTACATTTACTTCCATACACTTTCCAAATATGTCTCTATATATTTTTAAATCACTGTCGAAAACTGAATACAATAGAGTCGCGGACGACTGAATACAATCCAGTTGTCTATTGTATTCAGTTTTCGATGGTAATTTAAATATACTTAGAGACATATTTGAGAAGTGTTGTTACGGAGTCGCGGATAACTGGAATCCAGTCGTCCATGGTGTGTCACGTCGCCTAGTCATCCACACCGTGGATGATTTCTGATCCACGTGGACAAATCGTCGATACCGTGAATGACTTTGCCGCCACGTCAGCTACCGTCCACGGAGTAGACGGTTAGGTGGCTAGTTCGGCAAAAAAATCACAGACTATTAATATAAAATGATAGCCTACCCCAACATGTTTAGGACAAAGGCTTTATTGTTGTTGTTGTATTAATATAAAATGATAAAAAAGCTTGCTAAATTAAAAAATCTTCATTTGACGTCCCACTACGCTCCTCTATTCTAAAATAAATAATTTTTAAAATAGCTAATTTAGTCTAAATTAAATTAGATATTTTATTATAAGCATCATTTATTTTGGAACCGAGGGGTAGTCGCGTCTTAGCATAGTCCCTTCGGTGTCACAAAGTTCGTTTTAGTCTCACGCGTCATTTATTTCTTGCATTAAAGTTTGCGCAAAAAGAGGTGTTCAGGAATTGAACTCAGGTGACAAACAATTAGATGTCGTGTCTTAACAATTAGATGTTTGTACGCAAACATAAATGTATTTGATATGAGTAGATAAGATAAAACTGTGATAAAATGTATTTTAATTATTCAGTCCTTGATATATGAAATCATGTCTAAACGACTTTCTTTTCGAAACCGTAGGAGTAACAAACAACAACTCGATCGGCCATGCTGCGTGGTTCCGGGCTTCCGGCATAACGATCTATGCCGTGTTGAATATATAGTCGGGAAGGAGAAAGGAAGTGTGTAGCATCACTATAAAAAAATAGATATTGAGTTTTATTGTGAATATATATGCATTATCCTATAAAATACATGCTACTATACAACTCAGAAATTATATAAGAAGATGGTATAAGGGTGCCAAAGAACTTGAGCTGAAGTTAGATACGTCACAACAATACAAATGAAGGTTTCATGTTATTCCGTCGATCTCATTTACCTATATATATTCTTATCAGCCTAAATGTGTCAGAGAATCAATGAAATTATATTGGTTTCATGGTGTTACTTGTACTGGAGTTGAATAATGCACGCACTAAACTAATGTTTTGTAGCTTTCAATGTCGTCATAAAAAGGTTCCTTTCTCTCTCCATCATCCTTTGAGGCAACTCAGACATGGTTGGATGCTGAAGCAACGTACTCCCTCCGGTTTCACATTAGAAGTCATTTTACACATGAAACCAAAAATTTATGGTCATTTCAGACCGAAATAACCTTGTAGTACTAGTGACTTTTGTCACTACAGGAAAAAGATAAATTTATGACGGCCAAAGTTATGAATGAAGGTATCGTCGTTAATTAAAATGTTCACGACGGTGTCCAACGGCCGTGGTAAATAAGTGTATTATTCACAACGGTTAACTCAGACTGTCGTAAATAAGCACATTATTTACGATGGTAGGTCTTGACCTTCGTGAATAAGTTCCTTATTTACGACAGGGCCAGTTTCCGTCGTAAATAACACCTTATTTACGACGGCCAGGGACTTGGCTATCGTAAATAAGGGGCATATACCCGCCCGGGCCGAGGTCGACGCGGAAATTCACGCCCGCGCCAACCGCGACAGTTTCGCCGCCGCCGCCCTCTCGCGCCGCCGCCCTTGCTCGCCACCGCCGCCGCCCCGTCCTCCCCGGCCCTCGCGCCCCTGGCCCTGCGCACCCCGGCCCGTGCGGCCCCCGGCCCGTCCCAGCGCGCCCCCAGCCCCCCGCGCCCCGGCCGGCCACCCGCCGTCGGCTCCGCCCCGACCCAGCGCCGCACTGCCCTTGCGCGCCCCGGCCGGCCACCCGGCGCCGCCCCGACCTGGTCGGCCCCGACCGCCTTGCCGCAGACCCGCCCCGACCCGAGGTTTTTTTAATTAATTTTAATTAATTAGCTTATTTTAGTTTAGTTTAATTTACTAGTTGAAATTAGGTTATTTTAATTAGTTTAGTTGATTTTATAATTAGTTTAGTTTGTAAGTATGCTTTAATTAGTTTAGTTTAGTTTAATTACTTTAAATTAGTTTAGTTTAGCTTATTCAACCCGGGTCGGCGCAGGCATTCATGCCCGCGCCGTCCCCGATCGGTTCCGCCATCGCCCACCCCGGCCTCCCTACGCGCCGCCGCCCACCAAGGCCTACCCGCGCGCCGCCGCTGCCACCCACTCCGGCCTCCCCGCGCGCCTTTGTTGTCGCCGCCCCGGCCGACCCTCCCGCTCCTGACCGCCCCACCCCGAAACGTTCGGCCCTGACCGCCCCGCCGCAGACCGAGCCCCGACCCGTCGCCGCCCCGGTCCGGCCCATTGAGGTTTTTTAATTAGTCTTAATTAATTAGCTTGTTTATAATTAGTTTTAATTAATTAGATCCCTAGCCGCCGAGTCCCTGCCCTGCCCGCCGGGTCCCTCCCCTGCCCGTCCCGCCCGCCGGCTCCTTGCTCGCCCTGCCCGCCAGCTTACTATGTTTAAATTATTTAGTTGTTTATTTTGTTTTGAATTCTCAATTAGATTATAATTAGTTAATTGATTGATTATGAGTGTGTACTGTTTATACGTATATTAACGACTTTCGAGCTGGTCCGATCCAGCACGGCCTAATTCGGCCCGACCCGGCACGACCCAACCCGGCCTGACCCGGCAAGGCCCAATCCGGCCCGACCCGGCACAGCCCAACCCAGCCCGACCCGGTAAGGCCCAATCCGACGTGACCCGCCCCGACCCAGCATGGCCCAACCCAACCCTACCTGGCAAGGCCCAATCCGGCCCGACCCAGCACGACCCAATCACCCCGAACCGTCACGACCTAGATAGTTTTAGTCGCAACTAATGTGTCAAGACGAGCACGAAGACGAACGGCGACAATGACTTGTAACTTTCAATGGTTACGCGTCGCCCCTTTGAACTTTCAACTCTGACCAACTTACCCCCTCTTCCTCGTTCTTTCCTATCTTGTAAATGACTGAAAAATGAAAATGAGTAACATAACCTATAGAAATTTATTACCCGTTTCGAATCTATACGTCTCACATGTGATAGGCATGTGAGGCATGTAGGTTCGGAATCATCCCTTTTTGGACAGCCTGAGAGTGGCCGAGGACGTGCTTTTGACGAGTTAGGTACGGGGTCTGGATCTGGATGTGATTTCGACAGCATAACCCTAATGTTCTCTGCTGCACCATTCTTGGGTGTGCAGTTAGAGAACAGCGAGGTTATGCTGCCGAAATTTCGTCCAGATTCGGGCACCGTGTCTCGTCATAATCACGTTACCTCGGTCACTCTTAGGTGGGTTTAGAACCTATTTGCCTAGTTGTAGTGGCCGGGATAAGACATAAAAATGTACTAATAATGATTTGTCCGCTTTGAAGCTATAACCTCAGACATGGCTGAAGACCGAACTTGGATGTATTCTGGTTGGAAAAAGAATGGGCATCACTCAGAGGAGTGATTTACCAAGACAGATGCTTTTATACAACGATCTTTTTCGTTGTGCAACAGCAGCAAGGTGTGTTGCCCAAGTACCAAATGTCAGAATGCAAAAATTTTCGACAAGGTGATATTGACGTTTCACTTGTGTCAAAACGGTTTCATGCAAAAGTATGAGGTATGGTACTTTTACGGTGAGACACGTTCTGAAGCTGTAGAAGATGAAGTGGTGGATGATAGCATGGGAATTGATAAGATGGACGAGATGCTTGAAGCCATAGATTATGAGTTGACAGAGGATGCTCCTACAACGGAGGTTCAAACGTTCTTTGAGATTCTCAAAGCTTCAGAAGAGCCGCTGCATGAACACACAAAAGTGGCTCTTCTTAATTTTATGACCAGACTTATGGCAATTAAGTCTAGGTATTTCTTCTCCAACAACTGCTACAACAATCTCATCAAATTGATCAACGATATCCTTCCTCAACCACATTAAGTGCCAAAAGATATGTACCAGTCCAAGAAATTGATTTCTGGTCTTGGTATGAAATATGAGAAGATTTATGTCTGCCCAGAAAATTGTACGCTCTTTTGGAAAGAGCACGCCAACAAGAAGTGCTTACAATGTAGCAGATCAAGGTTTGTCGAGGTTGATATTGACGAAGGAGAGCGTGTATAGACTGAAGTCGCACATAAGCAGCTTCGTTACTTGCCTGTCAAACCTCGGTTGAAGCGTTTGTTTCTCTCGAAAAGAACTGCCAGACATATGAGATGGCACAAAGAAGGTGTATGTGAGAACCTCGGAGTCATGGTGCACCCGTCCGACAGTGAGGCATGGAAGGCGTTGGACCACTTCGATCCAAATTTCACCAATGATGCAAGAAATGTTCGCATCGGGTTAGCAACAGACGGCTTCTCGCTGTTCAGTACAAATGCCACACCATACTCATGTTGGCCTATGTTCGCTATTCCGTACAACTTACCGCCATCTCGTATGAAGTATAAATTCATGTTCCTTTGACTCATCGTTCCTAGACCATATCATCCTGGTTCATGACTCAACGTGATGTTGAAGCCGTTGATTGAAGAGTTGAAATTGTTATGGGCAGGAATCGAAACGTACGATTGTCACAAAAAGCAGAAATTCAATCTTCGAGCTGCATACTTGTGGTCTGTTCTTGATTTTCCAGCATACGACATGTTTTCCGGCTGGAGTACTCATGGTCGTTTGACATGTATGATATGTGCTGCGGACTCAGAATGTTTTCGTCTTAGTCATGGTGGCAAGATATGTTACTTCGATTGTCATCGACGTTGGCTACCTCCAAAACACATGTTAAGACAACAAAGGAATGCATTCAGAAAGAACACCGTTGCCACAAAGGACCACCTCAACGTTTGAATGGGTCAGAGATATTATCCATGTTGGACAAGCTAGTGCCAGATGAAAATCGTCATGGATATTTTATTGGTTACGAAGAGGACAACAATTGGACTCATGTATGTGTATTATGGGAACTACCGTATGTGAAGTCCTTAATTCTAGTGCATAACATTGATGTCATGCACCAGGAGCGTAATATGAGTGAATGCATCATAAGCACATGCTTGGATGTGATGGGCAAAACAAAAGACAATATTAAGGCTCGAAAAGACTTGGTAGAGGTTTGTAACCGTCCAAGTCTTGAGCTCTCTAAAACTGGTGGCAAACCATGCGCTACTTTTTGTCTTAGATCTAAAGAAAAGAAAGAGGCTAGTTTGAGACTAGCTGTGAATGTTAAGACGGGAAAGCTCGCTGGGTTGAAAAGTCTTGATTATCATATAATCATGGAAAGACTTTTGTCGGTTATGTTTCGGGACTACCTTGACGATGCAGTGTGGAAGGTGTTAGCCGAGCTGGGCTATTTTTATAGACAACTTTGTGCTAAAGAAATCACAAAGGAGATGACCGAGAAGTTGGAAAATGAGATACCAGTTTTGATATGTAAGATGGAAAAAGTTTTCCCTCCAGGATTCTTCAACCCAATGTAACACCTCGTAATCCATCTTCCATATGAAGCTAAAGTGGGCGGCCCTGTTCAATACAGGTAGATGTACCACATTGAAAGAGCACTCATATGTCTTAAACAAATGGTTTGCAATAGAGCAAGGGTTGAAGGATGCATCGACGAAGCATTTACATTTCAGGAGATAGGCTACTTCTCAAGTGTTTACTTTGCAGAAGAACACAATGTTAATGCTCCTATGTTGCAATACAATGTCGATGAAGCACCCCCTTTTAGCGGCATCTCCATATTTCAAACGAGAGACACTACCGTTGGTAGTAGCATGATCTACGATGCTAAAACAGAAGAAAAGACGACTGCTTTGCTCTATATGTACGCTAATATAGACGGGATGGACAAATATTTCAAGTAAGTGTTTGTTTACCAACCATACTAATTGGTACAAATTTACCATACATATATTGTAATCGTTATTTTTTATTGTATATGTAGTGAGTTTGATCGCCAAAATTGGAAATCTAAGCATCAACCTACGAGCAAGCAAATAGAAACGATGCGACATTATGGACTAAATGGAGGGCCTAACTTTCATTCTTGGTTTAGAGATCATGTAACATTTTCTTGTCCTTATTCTAATATGACTTACGAGTATTGCTCGATATAGTCTTCTAACGTCTATATTTTGGATAGTGCAAAAAAGATGCCGGTGTCCATGAGGACTTGCGTCAGCTGTCCTACAGATCCATTAAAGTTAGAAGCTATGGTCGATACGACGTCAACGGTTTTCAATTCTGTTCAATTGAATTTGAAGTTGTTCGTCCACTTGCGGCAATATGTAATACCGGTGTTGTGACTACGGGTGTTGACGCCGAAGGACGGGAAACTAATTATTATAGGATCATTAAAAATATCCTTGAATTCATTTTTGTCTGGAATAAGGAGCTTAAAGTAATCTTCTTTAACTGCGAATGGTTTGACAACAATAATGGAACTCGACATAACCAATTTGGCATGATAGAAGTCAAACACAACGAATAGCTACGAGGCCACAACACCTTTGTCCTTGCTTATCAAGTCAAGCAAGCGTATTATTTACATTATCCATGAAAAAAACTACATGCTTGGCGGGTTGTACACAAGGTGAATTCTCGTGAACAGTTATATACACCAGATGATGCTGGGTACCAAGATAGTTTGTTGAACATTGAGATTGATG
The DNA here is from genome assembly GCA_030760725.1 of Neostapfia colusana. Classification (NCBI taxonomy): domain Eukaryota; kingdom Viridiplantae; phylum Streptophyta; class Magnoliopsida; order Poales; family Poaceae; genus Neostapfia; species Neostapfia colusana. Next base: position 41,382,618 of record JASWHV010000001.1, on the reverse strand, counting down.
AGGTTTACTAAGAAAAAGAGTTGTCACACTCTTTTGTAACTGAACCTGGTGTAGGTCTTGATGAGTTAGTTGGAGATGCTCAAGATTTAGAGACTCATGAAATGCAAAAACGAAAATGAAAAACAATCACGACAAAAGATCGGTGGTCCGGATTAAGGAGTAGATTTCATGGTCGTGATATTGATGAATTTTGAAACAGATTTCGAGTAATGTCTTATATATTTTCAAGTAACATCTTATATCTTTTCTTTCGTCTTATATATTTCCTTTACATTCATTAACAATTTTTCATTCAATAGGATGTCGTCGAGCAGTGGTAGAGGAAAGGGAAAGGCAAGGAGCCTAGCTAGAGGTTTCTTGCGTAGGGCAGCTGACGTCTTTCAGGGAAGTATGTCTAGTGGACTCTCTGCTAGACAGGCTGCTTTCATGAGTCAGCTACCAGAGCTGAGAGGCGCAACAGTCACCTTACAGCGGTTAGACGAGGTAAATAACATTTCGTGAATCTTATAATGTCAATAATTACTTCATTCATCTACATTACGATTCTTTTAAATTATCCAGGAGGACTCTAGGTCCAAGGACTCACATACGAGAGGTCCTCTGCAGCCAGCACAGGCTGACCACCCTTTGGGGTCGGGTAGCCAGCCTATGGACTCTTCCGGTAACCACTCCTCCGGGTCACTGACATCGAGCCACCTCAGAGGCGTCGGACTAGGAAGAGTCACTATGTGGCTCCTCCTCCAGCTCCTACAAACTCAGATGATCGGATAGTTATTCGTTTGGTTGGCGATATGTAAGTAAATCTCTAGCTCTTCAATTTAGATTATTTTAGCGTTCTAGATGTATTGATTTATCATTCTTTATCAGGTCATGGTACGATGACTCGTACACGGGTCAAGGACGCCAAAAGCAAGTGAATAGTATCCTCGGGCGGCTTATCCGTTTGCACTACCCCGGTGTAGTGAACGGTGTCCCCACCACGTCGTGGGACGATTACGCCACCGCCCAGCACGTTGCTCACAGTAACCACCAGGAGGTTGTGTGGTACGACTTTATGGTAAGCATGAATTATATATTTCTGTAATACAAGTCTATAATATGGTTAATACCAATGATGTATAAATATGTTTTTTAGCCACAATACCGTTTGGAGGACGAGGCCAAGGTGGACTACGCCCGAGCCGTGTTCCCGAAGAACACTCAGAAGCTTGTTACACAATCGCTATCGAACGCAAGAATTCAAGCGACGAGAGCGTACATGAAGCTGCATCCAGAAGAGGGCGAGTTGGGGGCGTTCAGAAACGTGGCTTCCAGGTACTTGACGGCAGAGCAGTACACAGAGGTAAATTGTAAAATATTTATTTTAAAATGTGGAAGAATCATAATAGGTAAATAGTCTATAACCTAACCGGAGGATTACCGTGCCCTCTGTGCTCTGTGGGCGAGTCAGGGGTTCCAAGAAGTTTCTAGGACCCGTCGACGGAGCCGAGGGACGGATGGGAAGCACACGTTTGGTGCGGATGGCTACTTATGTCTGGCTAAACACATGGTAAATATGCTTACTATTGTTTTGAAATATGTTAAAACTATTCATTGAACTAACACATATTCATAGGAGCGCGAGAGCGGTCAGGAGCCGACTCCGATTCAGGTCTGGAAGAGGGGATCACAGGGGAAGTGACCCGTCACAGCCTAACCAACTGTGTTCTCAGGCGGCGTCGGACGCACTGGTGAGTTATTTTGTTTTCGTATTGAGTTTTCTTAAATAGTTTTGATGATATTATCTCTCCATCTTTATAGGCAAGGTATGGGCAGGAGGCGGAGCGGCTTCACGGTGAAGGCTTTGATTGGCAGAGTGCGCCAATTATCACTGAAGTGGTGTATGCAACCGGAGACGGGAAACCTCACGCACGATTAGTTCTCTTTTTTATTATTTAATATTAATGAATTTGAGATTCGAAAATTTAATAATCTTTCTTCTTTTGTAGGTTCACTATCTTCGATGGAGTTGTCGACTCGAGGGAGGCACGACCTTCCTCAAGTGGCTCTTCACCACGACAGGCGGGATTGAGACAGCCGAGCTCCCTGGAGCTCCAGTGTTCGGGACGAGCTCCGCAGGACATGGGAGGAGCTCCGGCTAGAAAGGGAGTAGCTCCGGCAAGAAAGAGAGCGTCAAGCCGCGGCAAGCAGGGCTCGGGACAAGTATCAAGCCTCGTTCATGCTACAGATGCAAGGCAATACAGGTATGTAACGGTCGTTTTAATTAATATTTCTAACATATCAATGATGGTTGTATGATAACGTTTTCTGTTCACAGGCTATAGCGGTAGGGCAGCCGGTCATCTTTCCATAGTGGCAGCCACCACAGGAGCCACAGGCCCCGTTTACAGGAGCAGAGGTACAAACATAGCCATATTTGATGAAATTTAGCTAAATTTATTAGAATATCACCAAACATAGCTAAAACTATTTTAACTTGATCAATTGGCCATCTGAGTCAAAATTGGGAAAGTCGGTAAAACTCCATAACTCGGGTAACCAGCGGTCAGACGGGACCTTGACGGAATACACGTTCGGATGGTGCAACTGAATGGTTTTGCATGTGCGGATGGCCATTTGGGTCGAAATCAGAAAAGTCGGTAAAACTCACGAACTCAGGTCCCGTGCTATCGGACGGTACCTTGACGGAATACATGTTCAGACGGTGCAACTTGATGGTTTTGCATTTGCGGATGGCCATCTGGGTAAAAATTGGGAAGCTCCAGAACAATCACATACTCGGGTCCCGGGCGGCCGGATAGGACCTTGATGGAATACACGTGCGGACGGTGCAACTTGATGGTTTGCATGCGCGGATGTCCATTTGGGTCAAAATCGGGAAAGTCGATAAAATTCACTAACTCGGGACCCCGAGCGGCCCTACGGGACCTTGACGGAATACACGTTCGGATAGTGCAACTGAATGGTTTTCCATGCGCGGATGGCCATTTGGGTTGAAATCGGGAAAGTCTGTAAAACTCACGAACTCAGGTCCCGTGCTATCGGATGGGACATTGACGGAATACACGTTCAGACGGTGCAACTTGATGGTTTTGCATGCGCGGATGGCCATCTGGTTCAAAATTGGGAAGCTCCTGAACACTCACAAACTCGGGTCCCGTGCAGTCGGATAGGACCCTGACGGAATACACGTCCGGATGGTGCAACTTGATGGTTTTGCATGCGCTGATGGCCATCTGGGTACAAATCGGGAAAGTCGGGAAAGTCAGTAAAACTCATGAACTCTGGTCCCGGGCAGCCAGACGGAACCTTGACAGGATACAGGTTCGGAAGGTGCAACTAGATGGTTTTGCGTGCGTGGAAGGCCATCTGGGTCGAAATCGAGAAAGTCGGAAAAGTAGGTAAAACTCACGAACTCGGGTCCCTTGTAGCCGGACGGGACTTTGACGGAATACACGTTCAGATGGTGCAAATTGATGGTTTTGCATGCGAGGAATGCCATCTAGGTCCAAACCGAGAAAGTCGGGAAAGTCATTAAAACTCACGAACTCGGGTCCCGGGAGGCCGGACGGGACCTTGAGGGAATATAAATATGGATTATCCAACTTGATAGTTTTTCATCCGCGGATGACCATCGGTGTCAAAATCGGGAAAGTCGGTATAACTCACGAACTCGGGTCTCGGGCGGCCGGACGAAACCTTGAGGGAATACATGTCCAGACGTTGCAACTTGATGGTTTTGCATGCGTGTATGACCATCTGTGTCGTAATCAGGAAAAGTCAGTAAAACTCACGAACTAAGGTCCCAGGCGGCCGGACGGGACCTTAACGGAATACACGTCAAGACGATGCAACTTGATAGTTTTGCATGCGCGGATGACCATCTAGGTTGAAATTGGGAAAGTCGGTAACTCACAAACTAGGGTCCCGGGGCTGGACGAGACCTTGATGGAATACATGTCAGGACGGTGCAACTTGATAGTTTTACATGCGCCGATGGCCATCTGGGTCAAAATCGGGAAAGCCGGTAAAACTCACAAAGAGGGTTCCCGAGCTGCTAGACGGGACCTTGGCAGAATACACATTTGCACAATGCAACTTGATGGTTTTGCATGGGCGAATGGCCATCTATGTCAAAATTGAGAAAGTTAGGAGTGTCGGCAAAACACACGAACTCGGGTCCCAGGTGACTGGACGGGACCTTGACGGAATACACGTCTGGATGGTCCAACTTGATGGTTTTTCATGCACGGATGACCATCGGGATTGAAACCAGAAAAGTCGAGAAAGTTAGTAAAACTCACGAACTCGAGTCCCAGGCGGCCGGACGGAACCTTGATGGAGACACTTTTGGATGATGCAACTTGATGGTTTTGCATGCACGCATGGCCTTCTGGGTCGAAATTGAGAAAGTTGGTAAAGTTGGTAAAACTCACGAACTCGGGTTCCAGGCGACCGGACGGAATCTTGATGGAATACACATTCAGATGGTGCAACTAGATGGTTTTGCATGCGCGGATGCCATCTGGGTCAAAATCGGGAAGCTTCGAAACACTCACAAAATCTAGTCCCGGGCGGCCGGATAGGACCTTGATGGAATACACGTCTGAACTGTGCAACTTGATGGTTTTACATGCGCTGATGACCATTTAGGTACAAATCGGAAAGTCGGGAGACTCAGTAAAACTCACGAACTCGGGTCCCGAGCGGCCAGACAAGACTTTGACAGAATGTACGTTGGAAGGTGCAACTTGGTGGTTTTGCATGCGCGGAGGGTCATCTGGGTCAAAATCGAGAAAGTCGGAAAAGTAGGTAAAACTCACGAACTCGAGTCCCTTGCGGCCGGATGGGACTTTGATGGAATAGACGTTCACATGGTGCAACTTGATGGTTTTGCATGCGTGTATGGCCATCTAGGTCAAAACCGAGAAAGTCGGGAAAGTCGGTAAATCTCACAAACTCGGGTCCCGGGAGGCCGGACAAGACCCTGGCGGAATACACATCCGGATGGTCCAACTTGATGGTTTTTCATGCGCACAGAAATATTGAAGAAGGGAAAAAAGTATGTTTGGAACGCGGCATGTGAAGGAGCGTTCCAAGCATTGGTGAAGCATCTCACAACAGCCCCGGTCTTAGCTCAACCGGATACAACCAAGCCCTTCGACGTGTATTGTGATGCGTCCGGTATTGAGCTCGGCTGCATGTTGATGCAGGAAGGACGTGTGGTCGTGTATGGCTCACGCCAGCTTCGAAACCATGAGCAGCACTATCCGACTCATGATCTGGAGCTTGCTGCTGTGGTTTTGGCGCTGAAAATGTGGAGGCACTATCTCCTAGGGAATTTGGTGCATCTCTACTCCGACCACAAGAGTTTGAAGTATATTTTCACATAGAAGGAGCTGAATATGAGGCAAAGGAGGTGGTTATAACTAATCAAAGATTATGAGATTGAGATTCATTACCACCCCGGCAAGGCGAATGTGGTTGCCGACAAGCTGAGTCGGAAATCACATGTCCATAACCTCACCATTACACCGGTGGAGGAGGAAGAGCCGAGTTTGTACTTGGTTCTTTATGGATCACTCTATAACCTTGTCCTCATCCCTACCATTAGGGAGGAGATCATTGCAGCTCAGAAAGTGGACAAGGGCATGGAACATCTCCGGAGACGGATAGACAATGGGGAAATCAAATGTTTCTGGAAAGATGATGAGGGGACACTGTGGTTCAATGACCGCATAGTCGTACCCCGGAATATGGAGCTGAGAAAGAAGATTCTTGATGAAGCTCACTTGTCTAAATACTCCATTCATCCAGGCAGCAACAAAATGTACCAAGATTTGAAAAAAAAAATTTGGTGGACACGGATGAAGCAGGAAGTGGCTAAATACGTATCCGAGTGTGATACGTGTAGACGAGTGAAAGCAGATCATATGAGGAAATCAGGGCTGTTGCAACCCCTGAAAATTCCAGAATGGAAGTGGGAAGATGTGAGCATGGATTTCATTGTGGGATTACCCCTGACTTCCAACAGGCATGATTCCATTTGGTTAATCATTGACCGGTTAACCAAGTCGGCTCACTTCATTCCTGTGCATACACATTTCCATGCCAGCAGATATGCAGAGTTGTATATTGCAAAAATCCTATGCTTGCATGGAGTACCCAAGACCATAGTCTCAGACTGAGGGGCACTCTTTGTATCTCGTTTCTGGGAGCAATTGCACGCTGCTTTGGGTACTAAGCTGATTAGAAGCTCCGTCTATCACCCTCAGACAGATGGACAAACAGAGAGGGTGAACGAGGTACTAGAAGACATGTTGAGAGCGTGTGCCATTCACCATGGTAGAAACTGGGATGATCATCTACCGTTGGTGGAATTCTCGTACAACAATGGCTACCAAGCGAGTATCAATATGGCACCCTATGAGGCTCTCTACGGTCGCAAATGCCGCACCCCATTAAACTGGTGCGAGTCTGGTGAAAGGGTCACATCCGGGGTTGATGTGGTGCACGACGCCGAAGAGTGTGTTCGGATGATTCAAGCCAACTTGAAGGCCGCTCAATTCCGGCAAGAAAGCTACGCTGATAAGAGGTGTAGGCCGCTGCACTTTGACGTCGGGGAACACGTGTATCTCCGATGAAAGAAGTGCACCGGTTGGGCGTGAAGGGGAAACTCGCTCCCAGGTTTATTGGACCCTATGCTATCACCGACAAGTGAGACCAGTGGCGTATAGACTGGAATTACTGGCATCTCTCGCTGGTTTTCATGACGTTTTCCATGTTTCACAACTACGGAAATGTCTGAAGTATACGGCTGCTGTTCCCACTGAAGACATCGGCGAGCTGCAACCGGATTTGACGTATGCTGAATATCCGGTGGCAATTATTAATGAGAAGGCCCGGACCACACGTAGCCAAACGTTGTGGTTCTACAAGATACTGTAGAGTAACCACACTGCCGAAGAAGCGACGCGGGAGAGCGAGGAATTCCTTCGCTCAAACTACCCGGAGTTCATGGCGTCTCATCACGGGTGAGTTCCTATTACATCGCTGTCTCTTCTTTTGTAATCTCGGGACGAGATTCTTTTATGGGGGGAGGGATGTAAAAGCCCAAGAATGGACTTGCAAAAGTGTTCATTTCATCACCTCACAACACCACAGCTCATTGGTGGATAGCTCATGTGAGCACCGGGGAGCGGCGGTGTGGGGAGGTTTCTGTCCGGCTGTTGCTCGTGAGGAGATAGCGAAGAGCAACCAGCTCGGTGTAGCGCGGAAAGGATCACGCCGAGGAAACAGAGAACCACCTACATGGTACCAGCACGAGGGAATTTCAACGAGGAGGTGGCAGCAGCGCCCTCGGTGGCGTTCGGTGCAGACCCGGTTGTGTTTGAGTCAAAACAGAGAAGGTGACTTCGAGTGCAAGTCTTCAGTAGCTCACTGACCAGTGGGTCCACCCCTCTTCTTATCCCCTCAAACTTTCTCACAAATATCTCTCAAATTTGGCAGGTACTAAATTCCAACATGTAGAGCTCAAATTTGGAAATTCATTTGGACATAGGGCAAAGTTTACTCCAAGTTCAAATTTGAATTTGAATTCGATTACCCTTTTATGTTCTATTGCAAAAGCTTAGCCACCACACTTCCAAATGTTGTAAAAATTTGTATTCCCACAAATTTGGAGCTGAGGATCTCAAATATGGACTCAACTTTTAAATTTGGTTGCTGCAAATATAAACTTTGAACCAACAGTTTGAAAACCTCTTTTGTGATGACCCATTTGAACAAATGGTATATGAGTTCCAAAATTCTCCAAATTTGGATCTCAAGCTCTTTAATACCTGAGGACTGCAATGGTCATCTCACATATAGGCCTTTGGACAAGATAAACATGAATCCTTTTCAAAGATTCAAAATTGGGTTTAAATATTCCTCCCCTCTACTCATAGAGGATGTGCACATGAGTTAGATTTTTGGGAGTGAGATTCTTTCCCTTGGTTAACATGTGTTCGGTATGAGCTAAGGAAAATTTTAGCTTTCCCCACATGTCCATGTTTGAGTTTATTATTTCATGTGACATAACTCAAGTCATTCCCTTGCCTTAACATGTTTGAATTCAGCATGAACTCAACATGATCATAATCCATTCCCTTTTTAGCTCACCCTCAAATTAGAAGTTTGCCATCATATTCTCCTCAATTTCAAATGTATGAGGCTCCATGTGTATCCAAAAATTTGGCGGCACTTTGAGGTGAGCATTTGTGTCTAAATACCTTATTTTTATTCTTTCTCATACACATGTGTAAGGGCCTCAGTTTTTGACACACATTTGCAGTGTTCATCACCACACCACACACCTCATTTGAGGAAGAATGATGAACACAAATGAAGAGCAAGTAACAATTATCAACATGCTCATTAGAGAACAAACTCACACATTGCAAAAGTGGCATTTCCCACATGTGATATAGATGGGCTGGACATGTGCAAACTCCTACACTTTGCTAAGGATGTCCATGCCAAGTTTCACCCAAATTCAAAACCTTTTTGAGGTCATTTTGGGTATAGTTAGGAAGAGGGCAGTTTGAAACCATATTCAAATTCAAACTGTTTTTATCCCATGAATTTAAAAGTGGAAGGCATATTCTTACTCAGCACATTTTTGTGAGCTCACACACCAATTTTCACTCCATTTGGAGTTGATCTTGACATGAGCTAAGGGGGAGAAATTCAAACTTTATTTGAATTTCAAACTGAACTTGTGCTGAAATTCATTCAAACCAAACCTCATTTGAACTTTGATCAATTCAAATGGCTCATGGGTGAATAATTTGAATTGCCAAGGGTAGTATGGGGTTCACTGTTTACAACAGTGATTAGGAGTAAATTTCAGAGGTTAAAACTGGAGGTGGGACCCACATGTCAGCCACTGCTCAGATCAAACCGACTGAGACTTTTTCACTTGGGTCGCCGAGCCGCAGCGGTGATCGCCACCGAGGCCAGCCGCCGCGCCACCAGCTGCTTGCCCACGCGCGGGCGTGAGGCGGTGCAGAGCCTTCTTAAGGCGCCTGCCCCCTCCTCGGCCGAGGCACCGTCGTTCTTCCCCGCAAGAACTCAGCGCCGGCCGAAAACTTCCGCAGCTCGGACTTGATCGGAGAACGCCGATCGCAGCTCCCTCCTTCCACTCCAGAGCCCCAGCAAGGTACTAGAGACCTTCCTCCATCCTCCCCGTTGCTAGAATTCGGTTGAACCCGATTGATATCGGCTGTGCCGAAAGATCAAATTCGGGACTTGGAACCGCCGCACCTCGGGCTCTCGTGGACAGCCCAACCAGGGCGTTGTCACGCCCGAGCCAAGGCACCCTTGGACGCACGGGTGACCGGTGCTGCTCATCCCCGAGCCACAGCTCGAGTGGTTGCTCACCAGCGGCCAATTTCCACTTTTCCCCTTTCTGTGTGCAGAACGACCTTCGGGTACGATTCTGTTTAATTCGTGCTCTAGAAAGGATTAGAGGGCCTCAGGCCGCTCTCACACGAGCTAGACACGGTAACGCACAAGTTGCCTTCACAACTCTGGGCCGGAGAACCTCTGTGCCCGGCGTAATTTGAGGTCTACTAATGGCGGAACGAACGGGCGGCATCGGGCGCACGGTGAGGACCTATTTCGGGCCTCCCCCGAGCTGCCTCGAGCTCATGTTGACCTTCTCTAAGGTCCACTGATGCTCCTCGACCGATTTCCCAAGTAGCTGAGGTGCTAGGGTAGTCAGCCGACATGGCCGAAGTCGTTCTGAGGTGGCGGCTCGTCGCCGACCATGCTCCGGCCGTTGTCATGAGCAGCTGACCCTCGGATCCTGTTCCCCGAGTAAAAGTAGGCAGGGGCGGCCAGAATCGAGAAGTTTGGAGCTGTACAGCAGCCGGCGGCGAGCTCTCCGGCAAGATCCCTCGGCGGCGGGGCGCGGGTGTCGCGAGGTTGAAGAAGGGGGTGGACCCCAGCTGTCGGCGGGGGATATTTTGAATCGGGATCCGGCTGCGGCCGGGATCGGGTGTGCTGGCACGCAAAATCCTTGTGGGCCGCGATGTGCCATCGCCTAGGCGTGCGACGCGTGTCCCCTGGGCCCACGCGCGAGTTTAAACTTTTCCCCGATTTTCAGATTTCCTTCAAACTTCAAATCCTCATAACTTTGGCTAGAAAGCTCCAAATTGAGTGAACCAAATTTTGCTGGATTCAGCTCTCTGAGTACTTTCCATAAAATCAAGTTTCACTTCATGAAGTTCCTTATTTCCCTAGAATTAATTCCTCAAAGTTTAAACTGTTAGGAATTTTAACTGGAGAATCCTTTGGAGGAAAATCCTGAAATTTTGCTGAGATATTCACCAAAATATCCTGGAACTACCATAAAAATTTCAGATCCATTTGAGCTCATTTAATCCACCTAATAGCGTGATTAGTGAAACTGTTCCAGAGAAAATAGAAAATGTTCAGAAACATTTTCAGAATTTTCTCTGAAATTGTTTGGCTCATATCTTTAGTTAGGAACCCCCAAATTAAGTGAGACCAAATCCATTAGAACCCTCTGAAAATCTAGTTTTCAGAAAGTCATAGTTTGTTTCATGAAAATTCCTAGAACACCCTAAGAGTTCCAATTAAGGTCAAGGACATAATTAATTGTGGAGGGCTCAAATGAGCTTTGCTGCAACTAAAACTTGACCAAGTCTCTGTTTAGGTTGTAACCAAGCCACAGTAAAAGTTTCACAGTCATTAGGTCTGTCTAGCAAGGGTTATAGACTTCACAACTTCAAAGTTAATATAAATGCATTTAAATTGATACATATGGTTCTTATATCATGTAGTCGCTAACGTCGAGGAGGAACCCGAAGTCCTAGACTTCGTTACTCCGGAGGAACAGCTAGCCTACGACCAAGAGCAGCAAGGCAAGCTCCGGTTTGCATTAACCTTTTTACAAATGTTTATTGTTTTGAGCACATCTTTGAATATTGTTCTTTGCATTAGAGTCTTGATTGGAAACCCAACTGCATAGCCAAGAAAACCGTGGGCTGGGTTTAGAATTGAAAACCTCGTTACCCACTGCATTGCTAGGATAGAGTAGGATTCGGTACAAGTCGAGTAGTTGGAACTACTCGCGATAATAGGCTAGAGGCACATTGCTCGGGTAGAGATAGCACATGATATACATGGCAAGAAAGATGAGACCGAGCGGAGAGTAAGGGCAACAGGACTTTGGGGCATGTGTGCTATAGCTCCGCTTGTGTCGATTGAGGACCGAGCCGTGTGCGGGCCTGTTGAACAAGCTAGAACAGTACCGAAGACCTACCGGCTATATGGGAACCGGGAAACTGATGTAACTCGGGTAGCTGGTTATTGAGGCATTGCCCGTCGTTCAGAGGGTAGGTTGAGAGCTTGAGGTGTAAATCGGCTGGCGGCACGGAGATGCGCGTGCAGAGACCTCTTGCTCGGGACGATGGGACCGGTTCAATATTTGGCTAACGGGTGAAAGGTAGTCGCGTACGGCGTCCGTGATGGTTGTTGTAGGCAACATCGAGTACGGGCGTACGTGACGGGTTGTTCGGGTAACCCTGCAGGTGTAAATCGATTATAATCGCCGTCCCTCGCGGTCAGTGAGTACCACTTGTTCACTGTACCGTGACGTAGAAAGAACAGGCTAGTCACATGTTAAAATGTTGCTGATTGAAAGCTGGACATTGATTGTTAATGATATGTTGTAGCTTAGAGCTAACTAAAGTTCTTTTCAACTTTGGGCAAAGTACATGAGAGAAATGCGTTTCTTGTTTGATTGCGGCTCTCTCATGTGCCTTAGCGTAAGGTTCTCCACAACCTGCTGCTAAAACTTGAAAGTAAGGTTCTACTAATTAGGCGAGTCCTTGCAACTGGTTTTTACCTCATGTAACCCATTACCCTCATGTAGAAGTTCCATGTTTAGGTGAGACGGGTCAGACTTGCTGAGCCTTCGTGCTCACTGCTTGTGTTTGAAGCTTTTGCAGGGTTCTATGAGGAAGGGACTCCCGGAGAGGAGACGGAACCCCAGGAGGGTAACCCCATCGAGTGGGAGTCGTGCACGCCGCAGAGTTAGTGTGCGTGTGTGCTAGCAAGGACACGTTCGAGGGCTGAACGTGCACTTGATGCTTAGTCTACGCCCGCGAGTGTAGACTGAACTTATTTTGATGTAAACATGTTCATAAACTTGTTTATGTAATGAAATTTCCGCTTCTGCTTTGTACCTTTGACGTGTGTTATCCGGTGCTGTGCAACGCAGCACCCCTCAGCGTGATCCTGGCTCGACAGGACCTTGGGGTCGTGTCAACATGTATGATTACACATGAGTTTAACTCCACCTTGGTCCAACATGTTCCAATGGACGCTTGAACCTGTGTTGTTGAACCTCACATATACATCCCATGTAAGAAGGTTTTTGTAAGTTCCCTTTTTCATGAACCAGAAACACAACGACGTCCAAACATCCGTTTCTTTGCATTCACGTTTTTGGGACTTTTACATTCCTCCCCCTTAAAAAGAATCTTGTCCTGAGATTCCAAAAGAAGAACAAGACGGGAGAGGTAATTCCAAACTGTTCGACGATAAAAGTTCCGGATTGTTCCCGCGGAGGTAGACCAGCAGCAACAAGGAAAGCCCCGGTTTGCATTAAACAATTTTACAAAGTTTTGCTTTATGTACACTTGGGATGTGGTATATATGTGCATTAGGTGTAGGATGGATGAAACTCCAATTGCATAACCAGAATTTCCTACAAGAGTGAGGGTAGTGTCTAAGACCTCGAGTAGACAGGCTATGCTTAATGATTCCTAGAACTTCGGTACAAGTCGAGTAGTTGGAATCTACTCACGAGTTTAGGCTTTGGGACACACGGGATTTGTTCAAGTGATGTGAGATCACTTTAGTAAGAAAATGAGACTAGGCAGGGGCTAGGGCGCAGCAAGAGGAAGTCTTATGGGCGCAGCCCTGTCCGTGTCGATTGAGGACCGATCCGTGTGCGGCCCACACTGATCAAGTTTGAACATACCGAAGGCATATCAGATATATGGGCCCTGGTAAACCGATGTAACCTAAACCTCTGGGCGTCGAGGCATAACACACCGATTTATAGGTGTAGGTTGAGGGCAGCAAGGTGGAAATCTGCTAACGGGCATAGAGAGATGCTCCGTGTAGGGAACCTCCTGTCCATTTCGGTGGGACCGGTTTGACGTTTGGGCTATTGGGTGAAAGGTTGTCCCGTACGAATCGAGTGAGCGTGCTGTGCAGCTCCACGGGTGGGCGTACGTGACATGCTCTTCGGGTATCCCTGCAGGTGTATATCGAGTCGATTCGCCATCCCTCGCGGTGATGTGTACCACTTGGTCACTGAGTCATGACGTAGGTTAATATATGAAATGGTATGATTCAATATTGCTGATATGATTAAATTGTATTGCTACATGTGTGCCCCCAAATATTGCTTACTAAATTTCAAATTCATGAACTGTTAACTTGTGGCTAAAAGATGAAATAAGGATGAAATGGTAGGCGTGTCCGTTTGCTGCAATTTACCATCCCGTGTTCGTTGTACACTACATGTAGAATTCCATGCCTAGGTGAGTCGGTTAAGTCTTGTTGAGCCATCGTGCTCATGGTTGATGTGTAAGTGTTTTTCAGGTGACGAGTATCCCACGGACTCGGGGTACGAGTCCACCGGCTAGGGCTACCCTCCGTCGGAGACCACGGCTGAGTGGGAGCCGTACATGCCACGCTGAGCTGAAAAATGCAGCTAGTGTGGGTTGCCCATAGGGCTGGGCAACCGACTTTTGCTAGGTAGATGGTGTGAGTTGTATAAACATAGCTTCCGTGTTTGTAATCCAATTACTAGTTTGTAACTGAAGTCTTGTACTAGTTTGTACATATTCAGTTGGTTTTCTATGTAATACAATATCGTTCTTATGAGGTGTGCTGTCGGGTGTCGCATCATGCGGCACCATCCTCTGCGATCCTGGATGAGCGGATTCCGATCTGCCACGGTTGCATAAGGCAACATTAGGGAGGAAGGGAGATTCGAGTGTGGCAACACCCAATGAGGGGTGTGAGTCTCGCTTGGAACCCTGCACGCCACCGGGTTTTTGATGTGGTGCTAGTGTGAAGCATCCGCGGGCAGGATGGCTTCATTTTGCTTAGCGTAGGCTATAGTACATGAGTGTATTCTTGTCCTCCGCTGCAATATACACTTGTACATTATTTGCAAAATGTGACAATAATATATATTAAAGACATATATTGTTGTGTATGTGTGTTTTTCGGATGTGTGCTGTTGGGTGCCGCATCGCACGACACCACCCAATGCGATTCCTGGACTGTCGGGACGGGGTCCCCACAGTCAACGTCTTTCTTAGCAAACGATTGAGCACATTGAAAAAGGTGAGAATACCATGCGTGGAAGGTGGGTTGAATGCATAGTGTTGGTCATACATGAAATCCAAAGCATTCTTCATCAATATCTCCTCATTGTGTATTTTGAATGGGGCACTCAAAGTTCCTTGCAGCCCTAGGATCTTCGCAAAATCCTTGTACGACACAATGTATTGCTCACCATGTGTCATCCATGTGATCCTTGATTCTCCATCTCGATAAAAATACACCGTAGTGTAAAACTGGAGGATTACTTCATTGTTCCATGTGTATTCCATGCCCATAAGCCTCTTGATCCCATGAAACTCGATGGCTGCCTCAACTTCCCTAAACACGGCATTCTCCCTATTCTCCATATAGTCCCAGTCGACCCACTGAGCATCAATCACTGGCTTCTTTTTTGTGAGGTAGACGGTGCGATAGTAATCGCAGTGGAAATCCGACCAAAATCTAGGATCAGCGGCCATCTTCTCATAACATTAAGTCTCTTCTTCTCGATCATTCCGGGCCTCCGTAGCATTCCGGCTGTAGTTCTTCAAACGGGTTCGGCAATCAGGTTCCGAATCGGTGCCGACACTTCCAAGGGCCCAATTGGTTCTCCTGCACCCAAACCTCTGTCACTGTTGCTGCGCCATGACTGGGAAGCTGGCCCCTTGCCCTTGTCAATGATGGTTCTAGGAACCTTGGAGACCACGTGTTTGACTTGAGAAGCCGAAGACTCGGCTTCCGCTCTCTTCTTGCTCCTAATTTCACGAGTCTCCGTTTCCTTTGTCATCCTGACATTTTCACATGATGGGAGTGAGATTCTAGGATCAAAGGATGCAAGAGAATCATGCGAGATTAAATTTTGGGTTTCAAACTGTTAGAAGATGGACTAGTCCAGCCAAAGGCCCGGACATGTCCACGCTGTCGGGGTCCGGACTTTTCTGGTATAGCGGTCCGGACTAGTCCGGACTCTACCATTTCAAACCCTGGCTTTTCAATCTCACATAAAATCAAGAAACTACCTAGCAATACTTAAAAACGACATGGTAGGGGTAATCTATAGGTCATTCATCATCATACATTTGAACTTAATCGAGGGACACAAGGATTTGTAGAAAAAGAGGGTTAGGTCAAGAATACCTCGAAAGTGAAGGAAAGGCATGAAATCTTGCGGGGAATCGAGGCGGACAAGTCCGGACTCAGAAATTGATGGGGAAGAGTTCCTTTCACTCCAAACTTGAAGATCCGCTGATTTGCTTGAGGATTTGGTGGAGTGGGATGAAAAATAACCTTGGTGCGGTTGGAGGGCGTGTGTGCGTGCAAGTGGAAAAGGAGAGGGAGAAAAGAAGCTCTGTAGCCGGGTGGGGATTATATACCACCACACCGAACTTGTCCGGACAGGTACCCGGACTAGTCCGGTTCCTCAAGTCTGGACTAGTCCGGTACCGCTCGAACTTGTCCATTCTATTTATGTATATATGATATATATATATATATATATATATGTTATAATTTTTTTTGGACAGGCTTTCACCAATATATTGAATAATTTGGCCACCAAGTAATTTATTACACATATCATGACCATATTAAGTCGAAAAGACATATTGGAGCTAAACTTGAGCATTTTCCACAATTCACTCGTTTTGCGTTTTTCTAGCCATCTTAACTTTGCAAACCTATTCTAAATCACAGCTTTTGTGCAACACTTCAAGCCACATTCCTAAAGTATAGGATATTTAGCTCATTTCTTAGTTTACAAAATCGTTTCTCATCTAGTGGCTTGGTAAAGATATCGGCAAGTTGTTTTTCGGTTCTAACATGTGAAATTATATCTCTCTTAATTGAGTGATCTCTCAAAAAATGATGTCGGATATCTATATTTTTTGTCCTAGAGTGCTCAACAGGGTTACGGCAATTTTAATGGCACTCTCATTGTCACATAAAAGTGGAATATGGCTTATATCATAACCATAGTCCTTTAGAGTTTGCTTCATCCGTAGAAGTGCACAACAACTTCCGGCTGCAATATACTCTGCTTCAGTCGTGGATAAGGTGATTGAGTTTTGTTTCTTAGAGGACCACAGCAAAAAAGACCTACCTAAGAATTGACAAGTTCCGGATGTACTCTTCCTACCAACCTTACATCTGGCATAATCTGCATTGGAGTATCCAATGAGATTAAACTTTGATCCTTTTGGATACCATAGCCCTATATTAGGTGTGTGAACTAGATATCTTAAGATTCTTTTAACGGCCCTCAAGTGACAACTTTTGGCGCGGCTTGAAATCTTGCACACATACACACACTAAGCATAATATCGGGCCTAGATGCACAAAGATAAAGTAAAGAACCAATCATGTAGCAATATACCTTTTGGTCCATGCTAGTTCCATCTTCGTTGAGGTATAGATGTCCATTTGTCCCCATGGGCATTTTGATGGGTTTGGCCTTGCCCATGTCAAACTTCTTGAGTATATCTTGAGTGTACTTTGTTAGACTTATGAACATGCCGTCTTTGAGTTGTTTAACTTGAAAACCTAAGAATAACTTTGACTTGTGAGTATCCCTTGGCCACAAGTCTTGCCTTGTTTCTTGTCACCACTCCATACTCGTTTTTTTTGTTGCGGAACGCCCACTTGGTGCCCACAATATCGGCATTTGGTCTCTTCACCAATTCCCAAACTTTATTCCTTTTGAAGTTGTTTAATTCTTCTTGCATGGCCATCACCCAATCCAGGTCTTGTAGTGCCTCTTCCACCTTTAAGGGCTCCAAAGAAGAGACAAATGAGTAATGTTCACAGAAATTAGCTACACGAGATCGAGTAGTTACCCCTCTAGTGATGTCTCCAAGAATGTTGTCGACAGGATGATCCCGTTGAACATTTTGGTATACTCTTGGATGGGCCACTTGAGGTCTTGGATCAACTTCATCTTCATCACTGTCTCCCCCTTGACCATTGTCATCATCTTGATGTTGGTCAATTTGATCTTGACAGCCTTTATGTTGATCGTTTTGATCTTGATCTTGCACTTGTGTTGGAGGAGCAACTTGTGTTGAAGATTGATCCACTTGAGCTCGATGCCCCTCTTGTGCACGTACATCACCAAGAGCCATCCTCCTTAATGACATGCATGGTTACTCCTCTTCATCTAGCACATATTGATTAACTTGCTCTACTTGTGAGCCATTAGTTTCATCAAACACTACATCACGTGCTATTTCAACACAACCAGAGTTTTTGTTAAAAACACAATATGCATAAGTGTTTGAGTCATAGCCAAGCAAGAAACCTTCATCGGATTTAGAGGCAAATTTAGAAGTCCTAGGTTTCTTGATAAGGATATAGCACTTGCTACCAAAGATTCAAAAATATGAAACATTTGGTTTGTTACCGGTTAAGAGCTCATATGGTGTTTTATTCAAAAGTCGATGGAGAAAGAGTTGGTTTGTGGCATGGCAAGCGCTGCTGACCGCTTCCACCCAAAATCAATTTGAATTCTTGTACTCATCAAGCATTGTTCTTGCCATCTCTATGAGAATACGATTCTTCCTTCCGGCCACTCCATTTTGTTGAGGGGAGTATGGGGCCGAAAACTCATGCTTGATGCCTTCTTCATCAAGGTACTCCTCCACTTGAGTGTTCTTGAACTCGGTGCCATTGTCGCTTCGAATCTTCTTAATTCTTAAGGAGAACTCATTTTGAGCTCTATTTAAAAACTTCTTTAGTATCCCTTGCATTTCACTCTTTTCATACAAAAAGAACACCCAAGTGAAACGAGAAAAATTATCAACTATAACAAGACCATATTTGTTACCACCTATTCTTATGTAAGCAATGGGACCAAAAATATCCATATGAAGCAACTCCAAGGGTCTTGTTGTAGTAATCATGTTTTTGGTGGGATGTGGTGCTCCAATTTGCTTTCCGGCTTGACTTGCACTACAAGGCCTATTTTGTCAAACACAGCATTTGTTAGTCCTAGAATGTGATCCCCTTTTTGAAGTTTCTTTAAATTCCGCATACCAACATGGGCTAGTCTCCTATGCCACAAGCAACCCATGTTAGTTTTTGCAATTAAGCACGTGTCAAGTTGAGCTCCATCTATGGTAAAATCCACAAGATAGAGTTTTCCCTTTAACACACCCTTAAATGCAATTGAGTCATCACCTCTTCTAAAAACGGTCACACCCTCATTCATGAACATACAATTGTAACCCTTCTCACAAAATTGTGATACGAACAACAAGTTGTAGTCAAGAGACTCTACATGCAAGACGTGAGAAATTGAATGTTGGGAGGAAATAACAATTTTACCAATACTAAGCACTCTTCCTTGACTATTAATACCAAATAAGATGCTTTCACTTGGATCATCATTCTCTTCATATGCGATGAACATCTTTCTTTCTCCGGTCATGTGGTTTGTGCATCCACTATCTAGCACCCATTTTGACCCATCGGAGAAATATGCCTACAATAACAATTTAGGCCATTGTTTTAGGTACCCAAACTTGTTTGGGTCCATTCACGTCAGTCCCAAGTGGTTTGGGCACCCATACACATGTTTTTGATTTTTTGTAGTGTGGCCCAACATATTTAGCAATGACTTTGTCAAGCTTATTTCTCATTAGCACATAAGACGCATTAAAGTCATGAAATGGCATAGTGGAAATAAAATGAGTATTTGCATGAGTAGACTTGTCTAATTTCACATTGGTGTAAGATCCTTCTTTAACAAAAGTAAGGCATTCCTTATTGTTCTTTACTACTCTAGTGTTTTCCTTGCCACCTCTAACATAGCCAAGACCTTCTTTCCTTAAGGGAGATATAGAGTTCAAATATGCACTTCTTGCATATTTGAGCTTCTCCTTATCAAAAATTTCTTTCTTGGTTGGAGTTTTGCTTTGGGTAATCTTAAGTTGCTCCTTCAAGTTAAGTATCAATTTTGCACAATCACAAATTTTAGTGGTGGAGTGCCTAGTGGGGTTGAATGAGCTTTTAGAAGATGAGGCACTAGACTTGAGAGTCTCAAATTGCACTTCAAGTGATTTGTGAACTTTTGAAAAATTCTCAAATTCATATTGAAGAGCAACATTTGAACTCTTGAGACTTGAACATATCTCTTTGCATGATGCAAGTTCTAAGTCTAGTTTGCTAGTCTTCTCTTTTTGAAGTTTTAGTAACCTCTCAAGTTCAAGATTTTTCTCCTTCTCAAGGATGAGTAATCCTTCTTGTTTGTCAAGAATCTCTTCCATGTCAAATACTTGTTCCAATAGAATTTCCATTTTAGAAATGGTCTTTTTGCTCATCCCCTTAAACATGAACTCTATATCACTACTACTACTATCACAAGTGTTATCACTAGTATACTTGGAGGAGAATTTGGAGCTTATCTTACGCTTTGTCTCCTTAGCCATGAGAAAGGTGTGGTTTTCCTTCTTCCAATTTTTTTGATTGGGCAATAGTACCTTTTTGCTTGAATGCTTGTTGATGGCTATATCAGCCACTTCTTCATCTTCGGATGAGGAGCTCTCATCATTTGAGTCCTACTTTTCTCCAATATGAGCAGCCCCAGAGAATTTCTTTTTCTTGAGATTCTTCTTGTCTTGAAATTTTGTTTCTTTTTTTTCTTCTTGCCATCATCTCCATCTCTCTTCTCATATGGACAATTAGTGATGTAATGCCCATACTTGCCACAGTTGTAGCAAGCTCTTTTTGTCCTTGACCTTGTAATGTCCTTGGACTTGTTCTCATAGTTTGCACTCTTCTTCTTTCTCATCATTCTCTTGAATTTTCTAATGAAGAGGGCCATTTCTTTATAACCGTTGAGCTCTCATCATCACTCTCTTCACTTGAGCTTTGTTCTTTCACTTCCATGCCTTTTGATTTCTTAGACGCCTTGAGAGCGATGTCATGCTTCTTGGATGAGGTTCCTTTGTATAGGTCCTTCACATGTTTAGCTTCTTTCTCCATCATTTGATGGTTGATAAATTTTCCAAGTACTTCATCAGGAGTCATGGCATTAAAGTTGGGACTCTCACGTATCAAGGTGCAAAGTGTGAGGTTTCGTAATGTGAAGGCCCTAATAATTCTTTTGATCACTTCATGTCTACACCATCCCTAGGACAAGTAGAAAATGACACAACGCCCGAACCGAGCAGAAAATGGCGGGAGTATAGACGTCACCGGTGGACCGACGGCTTTTAGCCGATGACGGCAATTTCTCGTTGCCCCGAGCATAGAGTGGATAGTTTCCTTCAGGCTTCGGCGTGGGAGGGTGCTAGGGTTCAAGGTTGCTGTGGTTTAAATTGCACGAACGTTGATCAAGTGGTTTAGATGAATTTCAAGAATTTGCGAGCGTCGGTTCATCGTGTCTACCGGAACAAAAAGTCGAATTCCGGCTCGCCGGCAACGTGGAAGAGCAAAAGGACTTCGGGAGGAGGATAAGGACATCATGGCACACCTCTGTGGGCTTTTGAGCACGCCGGAGAGGCTCGGAAACGGCCAGGCGACGTGGAATCGAGAGGGCGTGATGTGCTCTATTTTTCCGGGGAAGATCGGTTCGGCAACGGTCGTAGAAGGCCGGCCACGGGCTGAGAAGCGGTGGAACACGTTGAGGGGATGACAGCGCAGTTGCTGGGCATTTCAACCAGGCCCAAACACCTTTCGGGACTGATCGGCACTGAGGCAGCAGGGAGCGGGCGTGCGGTGGTGTTTTCGGGTGCGTGCGTGAGAAACTGTTCTGTGTCGTGGGTTTTCTCGTGTGAGGCGGCGAAGGAACACTTGATGGCTGCAGCCCGTGATCTTTCGCGAGCAGCTAAGCACGAGGAAATGAACCGACTCCGGGAGCAAGCGTACAGACAGCTCCGTGGTGCATGCATCCCCCTCGGTGGCAAGTCTCTACAGAACAAGGAAGTCTCTCTGGTTTGGTGTGCAAATGACATGTGGGTCCCCCTCCACACAACATTGGTTTCAAAAATTTGAATTCAAATTTTTGCAGCACGTTCTACAAACTGAATTTGAATAGCGGGGAGTTAAACCTTGCTTGTGCTCAAATTTGAAATGTCATGATTTAATTCCTTTACGGCTAGGTTTCCTTTATTGCATGTAGCCAAATTTCAAATTTCAAACCCTTGTTAGAATTCAATTTGACCCCGTGAATTTAAATTCTACTAAGGATCTAAACATGCTGAACTTGGGGCTTTTATATTGACTCCCAAGGACGGTGATGCAACAAGCATTTGTTTCTACATGAGGAATTTGATGCAATGGCTCAAGGGAGATAAAAAGTTCTACGTCTTCGACTTCATCTACTTTGAGATCATCGCTACCTCTAACAATCCTTCTCGATCATGTGGATATGCACCCTATATTATGTGCATGATTGAGAAGGTTACAAAGAAGACTTTTGTGAAGAACGTGAGGCATCGGAAGCTCCAGCCACAGTTGGTTGCCCCAGCTCCCATGCCTTCCGCCACATTGAGGGAGCAGACAGCGGCTGCTCGGGCCGCACGAGAGGCTGCATCCTCTCCGGCCCCTACGGGCACCTCCAGCGGTCTTATCAAGGTGCTCAAATCTATCTTCACCATGTGTCGTGACACATGCGTGAAGATTCAGAAAGAGAAGGCTGCAAGGAAGAGGCATAGTCGCTACGTGAAGGACAACATCACGTCGATTTGTGCCAAGTTGGAGATTCCACCTGTGGGCTCTCCGGTGATATCCGAGGATAGCGAAGAGAACATCCCGGACTTCCCCGAGCTCACCACCGACAAGCTGGCCTTCTTTGGAGGAGGGGGAGCCTCTTCGAGCGCCGCATCTCCTGCTTGCAACAACAACAATGAAGATGAAGCCAATGACGAGAGTGATGGGGAGTACGAGGAGGATGAGGAGTAGGACACCCTTTCTCTCTTTACCATTTTGGTATTTTGATGCCAAAGGGGGAGAAGAGAGTAGATTTATCTATTTATCTATATTTGGACATGGCCTATATTTATGTAATGGAACCATTTAAATGTTGGTTTGTATTTGTGTGATGTAGACTAAGTTTAATACTTATGGATATGGTGTAATGACGTGTAAGATTATCGTTTTTTTATCTTTGCAATGGTATGTCATATCTATATTATCCTTGTGCCTAATGAGTTGTTGTGTCATGTTCATGCCTATCACATATTATTCACTTATCACACAAATAGGCACCTCAAGAACAACCATGTGTATATAAAGAACCCCATTTTTTTCTTAGTGTGTTCGTTACTCATGATTATATGAATATGCACACATGTAGGGGGAGTCCCTTCATATATACAAACATGGTTGTTCAAAAACTTCCTTTCATCTATGCTTTGTTGAAAACTTTAATAGGTTGTCATCAATCACCAAAAAGGGGAAGATTGAAAGTGCATCTAGGCCTCCCTAGTGGGTTTTCACTGACTAATGACAAACAATTAAAGAACTAATGAATTTTGCAAAGAGTGTATGCAGATTCAAAAAAGAAAAATATAGGTGTATCCCTCCAAAAAGGAAAAAAGAAAAGGGTGTTGAAGACTTATACATAGAATTAGGGTTTCATTTTTATTGAGTGTAGGAAACGCCGTACTATTAAGAGGGACACGACGTCATGTAGGAGTGAAAATTATTGGAGCTCAATTCTTAGAGTTTCAGCTAAAAAGAAAGGGTAGACAAGTTTAAAAGGACAAATTCAGACAAGTCCTGACTAGTCCGGACACGGACTTGCCCGGTGTGGCACACGGAAAAGTAGTTTCTGATGTGTCCGGACTAGGGTCCGGACTATATGCGGACTAGTCCAGACCCGGACTTGTCCGGTGTGGCATACGGAAAAGTAGTTTCTGATGTGTCCGGACTAGGGTCTGGACTATATGCAGACTAGTCTGGACAGCTGGACTTATCTGGCTATTAATGTGGAAAAGAAGGTTCTGATGTGTCCGGACTTCTGTCCGGACTAGTCCGGACTCGGAATATTTTAGAAATTTTAGTGACTGTTGAAGGGCACGTCACTCTGCATACTGTGGGCCCCATATCCGGACTTGTCCGGGTCGGGGTCCGGACTTTAGTTGTTGACAACGGTAACATTTCGTGGACTCCATAAAAGGAGTCCACTGGTCCCCGTTTCAGTGGCTGACGATTCAAAACGTTGTCACAAGCATTCTTGAGCTTTTCCAACCCGCTCTCTCACCTTCTTGCACCCAAAATCGATTTTTGGTGAATGTTGAGAGTTTGTGAGCGATTTGGAGTTAGGGCCACCTAGGGATTGAGCTCTTTGATTCATTTTCATTACTTGCTTGTTGCCTTGTGTTTGTTATTCTTTGAAGTGAATCCTAGACGGCTAGGTGTTGCCCGGTGGCTCCCAATTTGTGGTGAGACCCTGGAAGTTTGTATTACACTTGTGATTGTTAGTGGATAAAACGAGTTTGATCTTTGTGATCACTTCATGAGGATAATGCTCGAAATAAATCTAGTCCTTCATGGACTCCTCAACGGAGACGTAGGTTCCTTTGGGGAACCAAACTTCAGTGAAAATTTCCCGTGTTATTGTCTACTTACTTACTTGCTCATCATTAATCTTGCATATTAGAATTTGATACACTACTTGCTATACTTTTATCATATAAATTGTTTTGTGCACTCTTAGCCTTACAAAATCTTGTGATATGTATTTAGCATCTTTTACTTGCACTAGATCAAAATAAGTGTGCTAGGAATTGTCGAAACACGTTAATTTAAACTTTCACTGTGCTGATCCGGACTAGTCCAGACCTGAACCCAGACAAGTCCGGACTCTGTTTGTTTTGTTGAATTAACTGTGTTTTAAGTTGTATTAGCCTATTCACCCCGTCTAGGAAACTTTCAATGCTTCATCTCGATGCCACTTGCCCGAGGATAAGGTATATTTAGTGAGCTACCCTAGACCAATACATACCTTGAGGCATCAACGTCGAGACTCCACAATCAAACAAGAAATGCTTTGCCTCGACGCCACTAGCCGAAAGTAGAAAGTAAATTTAGTGAATGGTAAGTAGCACTCCTCATCTCGAAGCATATTTCATTCCCCCAGTTTCTTACTACATCACGATGCAGGGTACAAGTATGCTCACTGCTACGAGCGACGGTGATTCGAATAAAAAACACCCGGATGACATGACACATACACCTGTCCGAGAAAGGTGATCAACCAATCTCAATGTCGTATGTGGCAACCTTTCACACGACACCCACATGTCGTACCGGTACCACCGACTCGGAGTAAGTCTCACTACGGCAAACCCTCGTAGTGATGACTTCTCTCTCCTTTCAACATCTGCATGAGACGGTGGGGATTGCCTCGACACCCAGGTTAACATGTTACATCGGTTTCCTGGGTCCCATATGTCCAGTATGCATCCGGTACAAGATCAAACTTGTCTAGTAGGGCCACACACGAGAACGTGCCTTAATCGGCTCAAACAGGGACTATGCTCACAAGACCACGTCCTTGATCATTCCATCCATACTGCCCGGTCTCCATTTCCCAATTAAGTGTATCAATTCCCAACTCTTTTGGTTGATTCCCCTTAATCCCTGTTCACGAGTAGGAAACAACCTACTCGAGTTATGCCACTTTTAATCCACTTTTCTTAACTTGATCATTAGCAACTATAAGTTAGTGAAACCTAATCTAACCAATACTCTAGGGATTTCTCGGGTCATGCATGTGGAGTGTCATACATTCTAGACTTAATGCAAAAAGTCACAATTCTAGACATTATAAAGTGTATACAAATATAAACATGTAAATTTTGATGCAAACCGGGGCTTGCCTTAGTGTTGATCCCGACTACGGTTTTGGGCAATAAGATTCAAGGCAGTGGCCTCCGAAGTCTTCTCGAGATGTTTCGCTATCGAAAGATCAAATAAACGAATGCGTCACATTAAGAATTAATGTGATATATAAACTATAGAACCAAAATATATGAAGACATATGATTCTGTGATTGAGATTTTTACAGGAGCTTTCTAAAGTCATGATAGGGTTATGGTAAAATTTTCAGAAGTTCCTGAGGAAGGAGTTGGCCCCAAAAATTCTTGGAACATTTAACCTACTTTGATTTACAGAAAATAAATCGGACCTCATATGGAATAAGGTGATATTCTGAGAAGCATGGACCTAAGGGTTTCTAGAAAAATTTGTTCCAAAAATTTTATAAGCCTTTTGCTGGCCAGAATTGCTTGGTGAAGCTTATTCTATTTTCTGGAACTTGCTTCTGTGATTTTTCAGCTCATTTAATTAAACCTGAGAAAACCTACTGATTAAGCCCTCTTAATCAGATCCAATATTCCTCAAATTTTTACTGGAGATCTGGAACTAGGAAAAGAATTTTCTGACCAAAAATGGGAATATTTCATAAAGCAGTATTCCTGGAATTAATCTCTAAAGGAATAACTAATAAGAATTCTACAGAAAACACTAGGCATTTTCATAGCAAGAATTTTGTTTCTCTGCAAAGTACTCCTAAGGATTCCAAAAAAATTTGTCACTATTTTGGAGCTCCCTACCCATAGTTATGGGGTCTCAAATTTGAGGCATTTTCTGGATTTATTTTTGCACAGAGAAACTTCATCTACCGGCTGACAGTGGCCCCCCTCGTCAGGTCCTTTTTCCACCTTGAGCCAGAGCACCCGCGCACAGAGCACCACCATGGCGCACCCCATTCTCCATCAATTCTCCACCATTTTTGCTCCGGTTTCGCCCTACACGCTCCTTATATCGTGGTGCAGCTGCTGGGCAACATCTCACCGCATGAAAATGCACGGAAACCAATCGGCACCGGCGGCGGCGCTCAGCAGTGCGGCGCCGACAAGGGACGGCGTGTCCCGTGCCTAAATCACCGAGCCAATCTGTTGAAAAGAATCCCTAGGACGTGTAGCACGTGAAACCAAACCCTAACCGAGCGGAAAATGGTGGCAAGTAATGGCTCGACGGTGGACCAAGCCGTCTTCGCCGCCGGCTGTAATTTCTTGTCGCCCAGGGCATATGATGGGCGTTTTTCTTCAGGCTTTGGCCTTGGGGGTCGCTAGGGTCTCTTTTCGCTACGGCTTGAAACGAAAAACGGATGATCAAACGTGTTGGGCGAACTTCCTGATTTTAATTTTGGTGGTTCTTCACGTACACCGGTGCAAAGCTTCAAATTCCGGAGAGCCGGCGGTGGGAGCGAGAAAAGGGTTTCGGTATGAGCAGCTAGACGTTTTGGTGCACCTTAAGGTGACTTCGATCGAGCCGGAGGGGTGCAGGAGCGGCCGGGCGACGTGAAACCGTGACGGCGCGACGTTCTCTGTTTTTTCAGTGGAAGAAGCCGGCACCGGTCGGAGGAAGCCAGAGAGGAGCGGATGATGCATTGGAAACGTCTAGGAGGGATCGACGCAGCCTCTAGGATGCTCAGCCGGCATCAAAACTTGTTGGAGCCGATCAGCGATGATAAACCAAGGGTGCGGCGCTGTGTGCATTTGGTTTGAGTGCGCGAGCAATGTTCTGTTCGTTGGAGTGGCCGAGCAGGGGAAGAAGCAATTGTTCTGTGCACCCACGAGGGTTAGCATGCAGCCGAAGACTTGAGGAAAACGCCTCCCGGGAGTATAGCACAAGCAGCTCGCTGGAGTGTCTCGGTGGTGCATGCAGCCCCTCAGTGGCAAGCTCATACAGAAAGAAGAGTGATCTTTGTCTCTGTCACACTGACTTGTGGGTCCCACCAAAATCTCCCCCTCCATACAACAGTGGATCCACAATTCAAATTCAAAAGTTGCAGCTAATTCAAAAGTTGAATTTGAATCTAGGGGATTAACCCTCTCTTGTGCTCAAATTTGGAATGCCGTGGTTTACTTCCTTATCGGCTAAATTTTCTTTATTGCATTAGACAATTTTTTTAATCTGAAAACCTAAATCAAATCTTAATTTGACCCTGCGGATTTAAATTTTAAAAAGAAGCTAGGCATGCTGAAAGTGGGGATTTTACAACTTTGGGCATATGTTATAGTCGACAGGGGAAGCTGGCGATAACAAAGGATGGTTGACGGTGAGCTATTGGTAGAAGCGACCTCCAGCGGTGTCACGCATGTAATGGACACCACGAGGAAGACTCCGACTTGGATTGTGAGCTTCACTGGATCTTCGGGATCTCTTACATGAAGTCGTTTGGCGATGGAGGCAGCCGAAAGAGGGGGCGCGATGATGAGGGGTCCGCACGAGGTGGGCGGCAACTGGAAAACTCAAAATCTGCAAAGTCGTTTACGCTCCTACCAAGAAAAAAGTTTATAAGTACTCGTAGGGTCATGGAGGAGTTGCATGTCGAAGGGATTGGACAATTATTCACTGGAGGCGACAGATTTCCCAGCGAGATAGGTGAAGGTATGGTGGCCAGGATGGAGGAGAACGGCTCGATTTGCTTGAATGGATGGAGGTTGGATCAAATATATGGAGTGGGAATGATAAGGGGGCTTGGGCGCTTTGGATTGTGGCACCGGTCTGAGTTAGGAGGCGGCGATGGCACTGTTGAATAATCTAGTTAGTCACTTAGTTTGTTACGTTACCGGGTATTCAACTCGATCCTCGCTGCACCATTGGACAAAGCTGAGCATATGACGGGTAGGCATCGTGGTGGTTGCCACGATCCGCACGTAACGGGTCACGGAAGGCATAATTCCTCGACGTGCATGGGTGTGCATGCCGGAATGGCCGGGCCTCCTTCTTTGTTTTTGCTCCAGGCGGTGAT
The DNA here is from genome assembly GCA_030760725.1 of Neostapfia colusana. Taxonomy (NCBI): domain Eukaryota; kingdom Viridiplantae; phylum Streptophyta; class Magnoliopsida; order Poales; family Poaceae; genus Neostapfia; species Neostapfia colusana. The sequence goes on along the minus strand of JASWHV010000001.1, from coordinate 41,354,437 downwards.
TGAATAACTTGCATAAAACTCTCCGCCAAAACTGACTCGCGCTCTCTTCCAGTCTCACGTGTGATCCTGCTTCTGATTGATCGATCACTGCTAACATTTAGCATCAGAGCCTGTGTTGATCCTCTGAGATGTCGAGCACCACACCACCACGCTGAGGGAGGTCGCTTCGCCGGTCCTTGTCGCCACCAGGGAGTGGGAGAGGACGCGGCGGTGGTACTGCCGGGCAGCAGCCTGCAGGTGGAGGTGCTGAGCAACCGATCGTGGTTAACCGCACGATCAAAGAGGCGTCGGGTGCAATCCAGTACCCGATGTTAATGAAGACCAACTACCCGGAATGGGAGTTGCTGATGACGATCAATCTCCAAGTGCAGGGACTGTGGGAGGCTGTGGAACACGGAGACACGGAGTACAGCAAAGATTGGCTGGCGTTGGCGGCGATCGCTCGCTCCGTTCCACCGGAGATGCTGTCGGCCATCGGAAGGAAGCCGAGTGCAAAGGCTGCATGGGATGCTACCAAGAGCATGCGCGTTGGTGTAGATCGTGTGCGTGAAGGCAATGCCCAGAGGCTTCGTCGTGAGTTCAACAACATTACGTTTAAAGAAGGTGAGACGGTTGAATATTTCTACATGTGCATCACTGCACTGGTCAATAATCTTTGTCTTCTCGGTGATGAAATCAAAGACATCGAAGTGGTGCGCAAGATGCTTCAGGTTATGCCAGAGCGCTATGAACAATTCGCCATCTCCATCGAGACACTCCTGGACATTGGGACGATGACAGTTGAGGAGGTAACTGGGCGTTTGTGGGCAGTTGAACAGCGGTATGAGGCGCGCAGGCTCTCATCAGAGATGGGGTCTCGTCTCCTCCTCACTACTAAAGAGGAGGAGATGATCCGACGTATGCGACAACGAGGCAAAGAGGCAACGCATGACGGAAGAGGTAGCTTTGGTGGAGGCAACCAAAGGAGTAGTCAGAACGGGTCACGTTCTGGCACGGTGAAGGCTGGAAGGGGTCGAGGCCCAGCCCGCAAGGCATCCAAGGATGATCAGTGTCGCTATTCCAAGAAGATGGGACACTGGGAGCGAGAGTGCAGGAAGAAGAAACGTGACCATGAAGTAAACCTGGTTCAGGCCCAAGAGGATGGCGATGATGAGCCAGCTCTGATGATGGCAAGTGTCACCAATCTTAGTGCTCCAATGCATGGTGGAGAGACAACAGCACTGAACCCTGTCCAACTAGTCGAGGATCAAGTAGTGGTACAGCTGGGAACGCCATCAGATCATGAAGAAGCACAGGGCCTCTAGTATCTTGATACTGGGGCTTCAAACCATATGACTGAAAACAGAGATCTGTTCTCGGAGCTGGACCAGAACATCACCGGCACAGTGAAGTTCGGGGATGGTTCTTTGGTAGATATTGACGGACGAGGACCGATCATTTTTTCAGGAAGGAGGGGTGTTCACCGTGTTCTTACAGGCATTTACTTTATACCTCGCCTTCGCAGCAATATCATAAGCCTTGGACAACTTGATGAGTTTGGTTGCAAGATATTGATCAGCCAAGGGGATCTGCGTATACGTGATCCTCAATGAAAGTGTGCCGCACTCAGAACAGGCTCTATACTGTCAACCTCACTGTGGCGCAGCCCTTCGCATTTCTCTCCCGGGAAGATGATGAAGCATGGCGTTGGCATGATAGGTATGGACATTTAAGCTTTGAGACACTTCACAAGCTTGGGCGCAAGGACATGGTCAGGGGTCTGCCTGTGCTGGATTACGTCGACCAGCTATGTGAGTCATGTCTTGCCAGGAAACAGCGTAGAGCCTCGTTCCCATCTGAAGCCAAGCACCGTGCATCTGAGCGACTTGATCTGGTTCATGGAGACCTTTGTGGTCCTGTCCATCCACCAACACATGGTGGGCAGGTATTTTCTTCTTCTAGTTGATGATGAAACACAAGGTACATGTGGACTGTGTTGCTGTCAGGGAAGGATGAAGCTGCAGATGCCATTGTCAAGTTTCAAACTGGTGTTGAGGTCAAAACCGGGCGCAAACTACGTGCATTCCATACCGATCGGGGTGGCGAGTTCACCTCGGTTACGTTCGGAGAATATTGTGCAGCAAAAGGTGTACAAAGACAGCTCACTGCACCGTATTCACCACAACAGAATGGCGCTGTGGAGCGAAGAAATCAGACAGTGATGGCCATGGCAAGGTGTCTTCTCAAGGCAAGGCAAGTGCCGAGCACTTTCTGGGGGGAGGCAGTAAGCACAGCGGTTTTCATACTCAACAGATCTCCAACGAAGACATTGCAAGGCATCACTCCATATGAAGCATGGCATGGTAAGAAACCTGTCGTTCACTTCATGCGCATGCATGTTTGGGTGCGTCGCTTATATGAAGGTCACTCGGCCTCATGCAAAGAAACTAGACGATAGAAGTATGAAGACGGTTTTCATTGGATATGAAACAGGCACAAAGGGCTACAAAGTATATGATCCTGTGAATGGTCGTGTTCATGTGACACGCGACGCCATATTTGATGAGTAAAAGGGATGGGACTGGACCAAGTGTGAGGAAGGTGATGCTCCAGAAACGTTCACCGTAGAATATGTGGTGAACATGGTGCACCGGGGATATGATACATCACCAGAGTCTGCACCTGGTGTACCTCACACGGCACATCAAGGAGTGCAAGGGAGTTCAGTTCAGGATGGAAGCTCCAATGATGTGGAGTTCGTGTCTCCTCAAACGAATGTAACTCCTGATCCCTCAGAACCTAGACGCTACCGAAGATTGATGGACTATATCAACACTTCCGAGCCAAAGGAGTTGAGCTTTGAAGACTTGTTGCTGGTGACATCTGAAGAACCCACAACATTTGAAGAAGCAAAGGGAAAACCTTCCTGGGAAGAGGCAATGAGAGAAGAAATGGAGGCCATCACTCAGAATGAAACTTGGTCCTTGTGTGATCTTCCACCTGGACAGCGCCCTATTGGACTGAAGTGGGTTTATAAGCTTAAGAAAAATCCATTTGGAGAGGTAGTCCGATACAAAGCCCGACTCGTGGCAAAGGGGTATATTCAAAGACCCGGGATAGACTTTGAAGAAGTCTTTGCACCGGTAGCAAGGTTAGACTCCGTGAGAGCACTTCTAGGTATTGCAACACATGGAGGGTGGATGGTACATCACCTAGATGTGAAGTCGGCATTCTTAAATGGAGAATTGGTTGAAGAAGTTTATGTTGCTCAGCCTCCTGGTTTTATCATTACAGGACAAGAACACAAAGTCTTGAAACTTCATAAGGCACTCTATGGGCTTCGACAGGCGCCACGTGAACACAAAGTCTTGAAACTTCACAAGGAACTCTATGGGCTTCGACAGGCGTCACGTGCATGGAACCGAAAGCTTGATGACACACTGGTAAATCTTGGGTTTTGCAGGTGCACTGATGAACATGGTGTTTACACGAGAGGAACAAATGAACAACGGGTACTCCTTGGCGTGTATGTTGACGATTTGATTGTCACTGGTGCTAATCCAACAAATGTCGAAGTGTTCAAGAAAGAAATGATGAGTACATTTAAGATGAGGGATCTCGGATTCCTGAGTTATTACTTGGGGATAGAGGTGAAGAAAGCTGAAAGAAAGACCACACTTACTCAGGCGGCATACACAGCAAAGTTACTTGAAATAGCTGGTATGACAGGGTGTAATCCTGTGCATGTGCCGATGGAGAGCCGACTTAAACTGAGTAAGAACAGTGAAAACCTTTCTGTTGATACTACTTACTATCACAGTATCGTAGGTAGTCTTCTATACCTGGTGCATACACGTCTGGACATTTATTTTGCAGTCGGGTATGTAAGCCGTTTCATGGAGAATCCAACAACGGAGCATCTAGCTGCCATTAAACATATTTTGAGATATGTTGCAGGCAAGTTACACTTTGGTCTGTGCTACACAAGAGGAGAAGGAGAACTCAAACTAAACGGGTACAGTGACGCCGATATGGCTGGTGATGTCGATGATTGCAAGAGTACCACAGGAGTTCTTTTCTGTCTTGGAAACGCACCAGTCACTTGGCAATCACAGAAGCAGTCGGTGGTGGCATTGTCATCATGCGAAGCTGAGTATATAGCGGCTTCATCAGCTGCGTGTAGGAATTTGGCTCAGGAATCTGATTGGGAGTCTCTACGGGGAGGCAGCAAGAGTGGCTACAATTCATATTGACAACCAGTCCGTGATACAGCTGTGCAAGAACCCTGTCTTCCATGGAAGAAGCAAACACATCAAGACCCGATTTCATTTTATCAGGGAATGCATCGAAGATGGAGGCATTGAGGTCAAGAAGATTCATACAGATGAACAGCTTGGAGATATACTCACCAAGCCACTCTGCCGAGTCAAGTTTCAGAATCTTCGGATGAAGATTGGGATCTTCAAAGTAGTTAGAAACTAGATTAGGGGGTGAAATGTTGAATAATCTAGTTAGCCACTTAGTTTGTTACGTGTACCGGGTATTCAGCTCTATCCTCGCTGTGCCGTTGGACGAAGCTCAGCACATGGACCGGTAGGCATCATGGTGATTGCCACGATCCGCACGTAACAGTTCACGGAAGGCGCGGGTCCTCGACGTGCATGGGTGTGCATGCCGGAATGGCCGGGCCTCCTTCTTTGTTTTTTCTCCAGGCGGTGATTGAATAACACGCAGAAAACTCTCCGCCGACACTGACTCGCGCTCTCTTCCAGTCTCATGTTCGATCCTGCTTCTGATTGATCGATCACTGCAAAAAGGCACAGTCTGGCAACGAGCTTTTTGGAGTGGCGGCAATGGCAGCAGGGCACGTGCAGGAAAAAGGGAGAATAGTGGAGGCGTCGAGGGGGGCAGAACAGCTGAAAAATGTCGTCAATGTCACCTCTTAACATAGTGAGGGGATGAGGCTTGCCCGAGGCACCGTGGCGACCATGTACAGCGGCGGCTGCCCCAAGGAAGATGGTGGCCATAAATAGAGTTTTTCATTTTCCCTTGGGACAGGCACTGTCTTGGAACCGCGCCACACAGCAGCCGCAGTGGCCGCTCGAGTGAGGTCGGGCTTGGCCTTAAAACTACCTCGCATCGATGCCGACTCCTCTTTCTTGCCTTCCACGCCTTCACCTTGATTGTCCCGCATTTTCCATTTGCTCTCTTATGTGCCACCACTCATCAACTGTCGCCCTATGCTGGGGCCAAGCCGGAGCAAAGGACCTAATTCAGAGCCTCCTGATAACACAAGGGGCAGCACATGGTTGAGTAAGTAGGTGGTCGATCATTTGACCTGAACACGTAGGGAACTGCAGCTGTAATGAGATACCGAGCTCCAAAAAGAGCTCGAACTTTGTAAAAAACTCTCTCTGATTCTGCCTAATATACACCGGCCAAGAGCCGAGCCTTTCTAAAAAAACTCATCAACTGTCGCCACTGCAGCTAGCATTACATGCGTTCACCCGCCTGAATTATGCCCCAAAAATGAAGCATGGTCTTCCCCTCTACCTCCCTCACCATTCTAATCTTCATTTCCCTCCGTGAATCTCTTGAACCGAACCTTTCTTCTCTGGAGCCTACTACGGACCTTCCCCGACATTCTGACCAAATTGGTGCCGTTCGGTGAGTATCGCACCGAATCCCTCAAACAAAAAGGTTGTAAACTCCCCTTCGCGATTCCATATATCATTTTTCTTCAATAACTAGTAAATATCGCCAACCACCCTGGTGTCCCTCCTCGCACGTCCCCTCAGTCAAGTGACCTCGCCGAACCGACCCCACCACCACAGATCGTTGTCGGCTTGCTCTGGTGACATTGCCCCTCCTCCACCCCTAAACTGGTTCCACACATATCGGCGATAATATTCCATTAGTCCCGCCACCGGACTCCTCCCACCCTCCACGGTGGTCACACGCGCGCTTGCACAGATCCATTGCAGCCCAGATCCAGAGAGGAAAAGGATGTGGCCCTATATGTTGCCTTCATATGAGTGGCCCACAGAATCTCAAGCATTTTCCTATTTTACATAATTCTACAAAATGATGTAAATCTTATCAAATTTGTAGAAAATTCTATGAATGTCATAAAAATATGAAGCCAGTTTATAAAGGATCATATTGGCCAGACCTACATCTTTGGAAAGTTTGTTTTTGTGCATGTATTTGGTATTTTGTTAAAATGCATTAGGTGCTATTTCTTGGAAATCACATTGTGTAAAATCCAAACATATGAAAATAAAAAATTTGCTTAGTAATTACCTATATAAACATTACATCACAGCAAAACTATCAGCTCATTTATATGGAATTTCCTGATACAATTGTTAACTGAAATCTGCCATTTAATTTGTAGAAAGTAAAAATCAGCTCCATAAAACTCCAAACTTGGTGATAAGTTGATTTAACACATTCCCCACTCACATTAAATCTTGCAAGTTCAAAAAAAAACTGTAAGTTGTTTAAATGACTTAATCTCACATGGTGGATTAATAGAAATTCTTCTCAATAACAGAAATTGTGAGGGTCACACCTCAACAACAGGATCGAATTTGGGTGGTGCCACACGCTGTTACACCAACATTGCACATCATCCAGGAATAACAGAAATCAACATATATTAAAAGTGAATAGCAGAGATATGTCAGAATTTAAAACATTTAAAATACATAGGGTTTAGCAGTGGAAATATGAAATACGAGTATTATTACAGCTCACGGTAACTAACTACACATTTGCACTATGTCATGCCAAATGACACGCTGCACTAGCAACATAAGATCAAAACGGCGGCGAGTTGGGCTCCCACTAGACCGTCTATCCCGCAGGGATTGGAGCATCCTCCGGAAAACCCGTTATATCTTTAATCGCTTCAAAAACATGCTCACCTGCAAAAAACATTAATCCACAAAGCCTGAACAACTAATATTCAGGAAGACTTACCCGACGAATGACTCACTAGACCCTATTCTAGTATGCAATGGTTATTAATAGGGGGCAGTTTGCATAAAATTAGAGTCTAAGTATGGGTCCTTATATTCAAATTTCAGCAGCATATTTTAGTTATATGTGAAATATAAATTTAGTTGGCATCTACAACTAACACATACAAGCTTCAAATTCAAGCAGATCTGATCATAGGTATAAATTCAATCTTCTTACTACGTGCCAACAACTAAGACAAGCGGTACTCATATCCGCGAGTGACGGTGATTATAATTATTATACTCCTGCAGGGATAACCCAATGACACGGCACGTACGCACGTCATGAAGTCGCACACAGTGCACTCCACTACTGTTGTATGTGACAACCTTTCCCCAAACACCCGATGCCGAAAGAAGGCTACTGTCTCGGACAGAGGGTCCATACACGTGATGCATGTCTTGGACGTCATCCGTTAGCAGATTTAAACCCGCTCCATCCTCTCGACTCCAACCTAGGATGGCGACATGGTCGTTCGATACCTAGGTTAACAAGGTACATCGGTTTACTAGTGGCCATATCACTAGCATGCCGTTGGTACGTTCTATACTTGTCCAAGGTGTCGATTACAACTCGGTCCTCAATCGACACGAGCAGGCCTATGCACACAAAACCACATCTTGTTGCTCCCTACCACTTGTCCGGTCTCCAATTTTCCAAATATGATCCAAATTCCAATAATCAATCCAATTTCACCCTAAAATCCTATAGCTCGCGAGTGGGTTCCCACACTCGACTTCTACCAATTAGCTTAGACTAATTAGCCTGGCAATGACTAGCTCGGGGCTGATGTACCGACCAAAGGGTTTGATTTGGCCATGCAGGTAGAGTGTCACCACAACACCTAGACTTAATGCACACATAACTATAATCGACATATACATATGTAAAATAGAAAACTTGTAAAACTGGGCTAATGTAACCAGGGCTTGCCTTGCTCAGGGATAAAATCAGTAGAAATAGTCACTCACCGTGTCCTCTGAGTTAAGCTCCTCGGCGATCTTCTTCTCGTGCTCTACCGATATGCATGTGCACATACAAAATGTTCTATTAGTAATTTAATACATGGATGTTAACATGATGCAAATGGTTGTTCAACATTATTTAAAGAACAGAGATGTCATTCTTAAGCCCTCAGATATTGTTTGAAAAGATCTAAACTCAAGTTTCTTCAAGTATCCATAAGTCATGTAGCCTCTCTACATACACATAGATGAAAATTTAGTTTATAAGAACACATTGATCGGATCAGGATGAAACTTTTTCCGTGTATACTAGGGCATGTATAAGATTTTCTACCAAAGTTACATAATTATCTAATGGATGGATCTTACAGAATTAATTTTCTAATATGTATGTCTAAATTAATTTTCTACAGAATTCTGGGAACTTTCATACAAAAATATATTTTCCAATTTAAAGATATGGTTGTGTGGAATCCAACAAGATTAGTTTCGCATTTGTCTGATTTTTCTAGAATTTTCTACGGATTTTGCAAGCCTCACAGTGTTTTATGTAATTAAAATACGCTGGCCACTCAGATAAACGTCACACAAGGCCACAGGGTCTCCTGGCCATATGGGATCTGGCCTTGGCCACACCAGATCCCGGCTGGAGCTCGACCAGACATGGCGGGCTGCTGGAAGCTCGCCTGTGGGGTTTGCCGGAGCGCCCAAGGCGGCCGGATTCGACCGGATTTTTGGGGGAATTGCTCCACGCAGTGCAGGCAGTTCATTTAGGAGGGAGAGAGAGGTCAACGCTCATTGAAGGTAGGTCAGCGGCGAGCAGCGTCGGTGACTGAGGACCGGCGAGGGTGTATGCACTACTACAACAAGCTTCATCTCAGGTGGCTCTAAACGTATTATTACACGTGATTTTCAAAACTGCCTAAAAAGAAGAGCCTGTGATAATCATCAGTTTCCATAGGCGGAAACTTAAACCGGCTGTGAAAAAGTTATCACAGGCAGTCTTAACCTTCATGATTCCACCCGTGAGGACTCTTTATCACAAGCGATTTGTGACGTAAGAGTATCTGCCTGTAAAAACTCCATTATCGCAGTCGGTTCTATACCTACGACTAGCCGCATGTGAAGATCTTTATAAGAGGCGGTTTGTAACTGAGTATTCGTCTGTGATAACTCCATTATCGCAGGCAGTTCTATACCTACGACTAGCCGCCTGTGAAGAATCTTTATCACAGGCGGTTTGTAACGTAATGAGTATCTACCTGTGATAACTCCATTATGCAGGCGGTTCTTTACCTACGACCGTCCGCCTGTGAAGAATGTTTATCACATGCAGTTCGTAACGTAAGATTACCCGCCCGTGTAACTCTATTATCGCAGGCGGTTCTTTACCTACGACTAGCAGCCTATGAAACTATATTATCGTAGGTGGTTCGTTACCTACGATAAGCCGTCTGTGTAATTATATTATCATAGGAGCTTTGTTAGGTACTACATGCTGTTATTTCTAATTTCTAGGTCATTTTCATATGCACATTCACAGACAGTAGAAACAATGTATTCTGACAAGCATCATCGACACAATATCACTAAAAAGTCATCTCATATACATATGTAAGTACAATACATCTCAATTCATAGTTTACAAGTTTTTCACTAAAAACCAAATTGATGCTTAGTATACTGGCAAAGTTCTGACACATCAGCTATTACACCTGCGTCATCGAAGAACTGCCCTTTTCGGTAGAAAACTTCACGATGCTTGATGTGACACAGTTCACTCACAATCTTATCGGCTCCTCTACCAGGCATATCTCTAAAAACCGGCCATTCTTCGTTCACATTCGTGTGCTGCAATGAAACACATAACAAGGTTTAGAACATGTTGGTGACAAGGACAACATAATATTATTAAAATATGCTAGTTATAATGAAAATGAAACTCAAAAGTAAGAAAATACAATATGGACAATAAGGATAACTTACATACTCATGATTCACTCTATATTCGCAGGCGGTCCGAAGATGCTCGCATACATAATACCCGCATAAGACACTGCCTGAAGGCTGCTTGGAACAAGGATAATATGTTGATATCTGCAATGCAACCTTATTAGGAGGTCTCTGACCGCCAAGTTGTTTCGCATAAAACTGCCAAGCGCTGTCATACAAGGAATGTCATATAAGAGTTGCCAACCTATATATATGTATGTATATTAAAAGTATCGAATAACTGTACGTTCTCGAAGTGGCAAGGAAATCTTTGTAAGTATCTTGTGAGTAATCGGCTGAGTCCAAGACCGTTGCCAAACCTTGCGTTGGCTTGATGGAGATCATTATGTAGTGTTTACTACAGACGTACAAACACATGTGTTAAGTTAAAAATTAGCAATAATTGCTATTTCTATGTCATGTGTCGAACTTACTTGAAGTGGTACGGAGCCTTTACGAGGAAGAAAAGAATTATAAGACTTTATATACTTGACAACCAACATTAACTTAAACCACTGGAGTTAAGATTCGTGATCCATACCTCACCGTTCAAGATCATATTCTGCATCGATATCCTCTGAAGTCTTTTTAATTTTTATATTTGGAAAAGGATCTGATGGACTATGATACGAGACTGGACTGTTGGAGTCACTAAACTCGACATCGTCGACTTCATTGTTACTACTAGCACCAGTCTTCTTAGGTCTTTCCATGTTAGAACTCGAAAAGCATCAGAAGGGGTTTCTTGTTATAGTACTCAGTGATTACAAAGACATCCTAATATGTAAAATCACATCCTAATATATAAAATTGAGTGAACATGGTGGATTTACAAAGACAACATGTATCCCTGTTATAGTACTCACTGATTACAAAGACAACATGGACTACCTGTTAGCACAACAAGACTATCTCCTTTAAAAAACAACTATTCTAAACAACTAATTGGTGCCGGTATGAACACACACAAAAAAGGTAGAAGAAACAATTGAGCTAAATTTGCTTTGCTTTTTGATGTAAACAATTAATTTGCTCTCTGGTCCACCTTCAAACAAAATTTAAACAATTGTCAATGTCTCTAAAAAAGTAATCTAAACAGTCTAAAAGGAGGGAGGGGGCTCGATGCAGTGGGAGAGCGCCGGCGGTGGGGGACGGTGGGGAGGGGGCAGCGCACGATGGGGGTAGATGGGGGGAAGGAGGAGGCGGTGCGGGGAGGATTAAGGCGCGTGGGTGCGGCGGCGATGGTGCCGGAGGGGGATAGAAAAAGGAGGAGGGAGGTGGCAGGGAGGGCGAGGATGACACTCGGCCGGCGGCGAGGGAAAGCAGGGAGGTGGCGCGGAGAGGGGGGAGGGAAGAAGACAGTGCGGGGGACAGAGAAGGGAGGAAAGAGGCCGATGTACATAGATGGCAACGACGATGGCGATGAAGCTCGGCGGCTAGGATGAAACTCGGTAGCGAGGACGGCGAGGACAAAGATCGGCGGCGAGGGCTTTGGCGGAAAAGGAAAATTTTGGTAGCCTGAAGGCGTCTAAGTGAAATCCCCAGGGTTGGGTTTTTTCGTGGAGACCGAGTGGCCTTATATAGGCGCAGATTTTTATAGGCGGCTCTTAGTTAAACACCGCCTGTGAAGATGTATTCGTGCAGGCGGTTTGTAAATTGTAATTTAGAACCGCCTGACCGGCCTTATATAGGTGCAGATTTCACAGGCAGCTCTTAGTTAAACACCGCCTGTGAAAAATGTTTAAGTTATGTTCTTTCTAGTATATTTGTCCATTGCCACTTCGCGCGCAGAGATAATAAATGTGCATCGTTGCCACAATGAACATATAGAACCGCAATCACATGGCAATTCAGAGATAAACATTTGCAACTCAATAAATATTTCATAGTTTATACACATTGCATGCCCTCTAAACTATACATTTCATACTTATATTCCTATGAAGCTCCCATCGATCGATCTTAACTGTACCGTCGAGCTTGCTCCCAAACACATCTCTTATATTCCTCTGGATCCTAAAAATAACATTGATAGTCTTTAAATTGACAAATGTCAAATGAGGAATGATATATAATCTAGGTTGCTCACTAAAACAAAGTTACTAACCTTGATAAGTAGATTATAGCAATCATTTTCAACATCGGGCACATTTGGCTGATGAAGCAAACACTGAACTTCAAGTAGTAAAATTTTGGCAGTAATACTAGGACACCACCCCTACGAAATATCAATTTAAGCAACATAAGAAACCACTTCAAATAAGTTCGGCAACAATGACTAATTACTTTAGCAAAATAAGTCTATCTTACAATCTCTTGATCAAGAACCCCAAGCCAGAGTGCTCATGAGCGATGGACATTTGGGTGGAAGAAACTAGGTGGAAAGGCGCATCTTGGAGGTACCAAGGGATAGTCCTTCGAGAAGGAGATTATCAGTGGGCAGTAACCACCTTCCTAGTTACTCTACAAAGGAAATTCATTAATAAGGGGACGATGGTTATACTGGATTGTGTTTATTCTTCATGACTCACCCCTTCTTTACCAGGAAGGATGCACTGCCACTTCATTAAGTCTCCCGACTCAGGCTTCACAGAGAAATTGGACAACAAGTGATGCAAATGGCGAGCCATGAAGTTGCAAATACAAAAAACAAACAAGACAGAAAAACAAAACTACAGAACGACCGGTGTGCCATATGTACATACATGGGGGTGGTTCTTGCGCCACGCCAAACTCCTCCTTGAGTCGGCCACGCGCCAAGTCGATAACAAATTTCCCAGCCATGAACGATGACGACGATGACGTAGAATAGGAGGGAGTAGTAATGGTGACAACGACGACGGCGATGGCGAACATTGGACAACTGGCGGCGGTCGCACTGGAGTTGGTCGATCGCTAAGGGTTCAAAGAGAGAGCGGCTAGAGTTGGACGGAAAGGAAATGTGCGGCCCGAGGAGGAGGAGGTGCGGAGAACTTAATTGCGGCCGGTGGTGCAGAGACGGGTGAGATAAAAGCGTGTCTTCCATTGTTGACAAAGAGAGACGAGTGTCACGAGTAGGAAGAGCTGCGGAGAACTTGATTGCCGCCGGTGGTGCAGAGAAGTGCGACCGGCATGCGACCCTCCTCCTCGAAGATGAATTAAACACCGTCTGTGAAGATGTATTATCGCAGGTGGTTTTTTAATATAGAACCGCCCATGAAAAAAGTTTTCTAAGTTTAGGATTAACTAATATTCTTGATAAAAATGAGGGGGCTTGTATAAGCCCAAATTCCATGTTCCTCTAACATGATTTAGTATTACATGTGCCCATTAAATTTCACTTGGAAAAACCTTTGAAATTGGCCAGAACATAAAAAACAAATAAATAGGTTATTTGTCATTTTTGTATCTTGCATAATACAATGATTTTGTGAGTGGATTTTTCTATGAAACTTTTTAGTCATCATACCAACCTCTATGATTTTTTCAGATTATTACAAAATTGTTTGAATCAATGTGTTATCAAAATTTAAAAAATGCCTCATATGTATATGAGCATTTCATTAAAATGATGGATAATTTGAATTTTGACATGATGGATTGCTTTAAAAAGATTAACAAAATTCATACATGTATAAATAAGGAAATATGTTCATACAAACCAACTTTCAGTGGAAGATCCATTTTTAGTAGATATGAAAATCTGAATAATATGTGCATATAAATTAATTCTATATTTACCAAAACATAACAATGTTACCTATATAAGTTTTAAACTTTTTGTTCTGTCGGTACCCTCAATATGGGGTACCCCCGCGCACAAGGGAGACTGCCTAAGGACCTCGCCCATCTCCGCAGGGGGAGTTCCGAAGGCGCCACGTGTCCCGCGGGGCCGGACCTCCCTCTCCTCAAAGGAAAGCTCCGGGCCCGCCACGTTGCCAACAGAGCCGGACCTCCCCCCTCTGCGGGGAGAGCTCTGAAGACTCCACGTGTCCCGCGGGTCCAGACCTCCCTCTCCTCAGAAGAAAGCTCCGGGCTCGCCACATGGCCAGCAGAGCCGGACCTCCCCCCTCCGCGGGGAGAACTCCGAAGGCTCCACGTGTCCAGCGGGGCCGGATCTCCCTCTCCTCAGAGGAGAGCTCCGGGCCCGCCACATGGCCAGCAGAGCCGGACCTCCCTCCACCGTGGGGAGAGCTCCGAAGGTTCCACGTGTCCAGCAGGGCTGGACCACCCTCTCCTCAGAGGAGAGCTCCAGGCACGCCACGTGGCCAGCAGCGCCGCGCTACCTGCCCCCGCGCGGTCGGCAACAAGAGTAAAGACGCGCCATACCTTGCCCGTACAAGGTATTCAAGACCCGCGCCTTCCCAAGGCGTGGAGAAGCGGAGCACGCCTCTGTCAGGTGCCGTTGCGCCCAGTCACGTCGTAGTAAAGACTGGTTCACCGCGTCAGAGGTTGTGCGCCAATAAACACAGCGACAAGACATCCCCTGTCGCCCTTGCCATCATCAACCACTACGACTAGCTTGCGGCATGGGCAGGACGGCAGAACAAAGACTCAGAAGCCTTCACCAGAGACAACTACCGGCGTAACTGCAATATACGGTGGATGGCAAGCAATCTCCCCGGGACCACCTGTTGGGTCCCGGGCCCACCTTGTAAGCCGCCCGAGCCTTGGACTATAAAAGGCTCGGGTAGACGACGTTAGCAAGGGTTCGCACCTAAGCCATTCGCACCTGAGGGTTCGACTCTTTGCACACTTGCTCCCTAGACATTCTAGCACTCAGGTCATCTTCAAGCTCAGAACTCCAGTTCTGAGCATCAGGCAATACAACGAGCACCTCTGCTCACCGTGGACATAGGGTTTTACGCTCCGGCGGCCTGAACCACGTAAAAATCTCTGTGTCAAGTTTCTCCTTCCATCGTCCCTAACGCGTAAGCTCTCCGTGAGTGACTAGCTCCTCCGAAAAGGAACCTCCACGGGCTGCCCAGAGCAGGCCCATGAGGAAGTGTCGACAACACACTTTGACATTTGGCGCGCCAGGTAGGGGGCTTTTCCCTTGTGCGACGAGCTTTCTCTGACGAAGATGATGAAGCTTCCTTCAGCGGCAAGCTCTCCCCGCCCACGTTCACGACGAACGGTGACCAGCGGGGACTACGTCTCGACACACTCAGGACGGAGTGTGTCGGTGCAAGCTGGAAGCCAGCAGCCGACTCCGGCAGCGCCGACTCCAGCAAGCCCAAGATCCACTGCAGCACTGAGCGTCTCCCACGAGAGTGCACTAGCTGCAGCACGAGCGCTACTGTGCAATCCACTTGCTGGGGACGTGCCTCAGTCAGCGACCCAGCAGTGGATTCGCGACGTAGACCGTCTTGTCGTCGCCGCCGCCAACCCTCGACTTCAGCGGGGACGACGTCTCGGTCAACCAGGTGTGTCGCTGACGCGCACGCCAATGGTTGACGGGCAGACGGCAGACTCCCGCTCCACCAGGCTCCCATCTGCGTACCTGAGGTCGGAGCTGGAGCGATGTCACCTGGGCGAAGACGCCCGCCTGACCATCGAGCGACGCCGAGAGAGGCGTCACAACCGCGAGATCAGCGACAGCATGTCGACCGCCTCGACTCAGCCTGGCCTGCAGACGTTCGCTACGCGATCTCTGCCCCAGGCATACGCCACGCAGCATATGCCTCAGCCATATGCCCTGCAAGTGGCACCCCTGGTCTATGGCGCAGCCTTGCCCATACCGGGGTACGCGGTGCCGATGGCGAACCAAGCGTTCATGGCACCAACATCTGCAGCAACAGGAGCAGGATGTGCGGCACTGGCGCCACACCTTCGCTTTGCGAAGTGGCCGCGCAAGTTCCGGCCGCACCTGCCCGAGAAGTACGATGGCAGCGTCAACCCGGCGGAGTTCCTCCAAATCTACTCCACCGCCATCCTTGCTGCAGGAGGGGATGAGGCCGTCATGGCCAACTACTTCCCCGTCGCCTTGACCGGCCCAGCAAGGTCTTGGCTCATGAATCTCCCCTAGGGTTCCGTAACCTCCTAGGGAGAGCTCTGCCGGCAGTTTACTGTGAACTTCGGCAGCTCCTACACCCGGCCTGGCACGGAGCTCGACCTCCACGCCATCCAACAACAACCTGGAGAGTCGCTGCGCTCCTTCATCTAGCGGTTCTCCCAGGTACAAAACACCATCCCCCACATTCAGAATGCTTCTGTGGTGGTGGCGTTCCGGCAGGGTGTACGGGACAAGAAGATGCTTGAGAAGCTCGCGACCAGAGAAGTGCGCGACGTCTCAGAGCTCTTCAGCCTGGCAGACAAGTGCGCCAGGGCAGCAGAAGGGTGCAACTGACACTCACAGCCAGTCTCCGAAGCCGGA
The DNA here is from genome assembly GCA_030760725.1 of Neostapfia colusana. NCBI lineage: Eukaryota > Viridiplantae > Streptophyta > Magnoliopsida > Poales > Poaceae > Neostapfia > Neostapfia colusana. The sequence goes on along the minus strand of JASWHV010000001.1, from coordinate 41,338,120 downwards.
GAACAGCCCAGACCAAGTTCTGCTCCCCACGGGAGCGGCAGAAAGGTCAAGAAGGCCAGCGGCAAGACCATGCTGCTGACTGAAGCTCCGGTTGTTGCAGCTGCAGCACCCACCGGAGCTCGGGGGCCACGCCCCGACAAGAGGCCGCGACAGTCACCAGCACCAAATGGCGACCAAGGCGAGCCATGCCCTGTGCACAACACCAGCAGCCATACTGCTGCTGAGTGCCGGGAGATTCAGAAGCTCGCGGAGCGCTTCCGCAGGGGGAAGCAGCTGCGTGCTGACGCCCCTCCATTCCGTCAAAGGGAGGGTGAGCAGAAGGTCGACCCCTAGGTCAACGCCGGCCAGCACATGGAGTTCCAGGAGCCCCAGCGCGCCGTGAAGGCGGTGCGCAACCACGAGGACTCTAGCTCTAGCGACGACGATTCATGTCGGTAGCCCACTACGGCTACTTCATCTTGAAGGTGCCTACACCGACAGGCGTCTTCAAGATCTGTGGAGACTGCACTGCTTCTGTGTCAGCCTTGGAAAAGCTCCAAGCATCTGTGGCAGCCTGAGCACCAGCCCCTGGCAGTGCAGAACCGGGCCAGCTCCACCCGAGCGCACGCCTCCGTGCCTCGGCCTCACCTCCCGGCGGCCGCCCTGGACCTGTCAACCCCCTGTCGGCCTGAGCCAATGGGGGAAGACATCCTGGGTCCCCCAAGAATGGTCCGGGTCTGTTTACCTCTTGTCAGCATGATCCAATGGAGGAGGGTACCCCGGGGCTCCCGGGAGAAGCCACGCAGGATCAGTTCTGGCGTGAAGATATTGACCTAGTCGACGAGGCATGATTACAAGAAACGCTCTGCAACACACAGTCCCGGCTAGCGCTCCGGCTTTACCGCCAAAGGACCAAGCGTGTCTGGAAGCTCGAAGGAGGTGACCTGTTGCCGCGGTGCATACTTTCTCGCGAAGGGACCAACAAACTCTCCCCCAGCTGGGAAGGTCCCTTCCGAGTCACAAAAGTTTTCCGCCCCAGGTGCGCACGCCTCCCCACCAAGGATGGGGATCTGCTCCTGAGCCCTTGGAACGAAGAACACCACTGTAAGTTCTATCCTCAGAGCATTAGTAGCGCAGGTATTTTCCTTTCAGTAATAGATCCCATAGAGTCTAGGAACAGCGCTCAGAGCAACTAAGCTCCAGGGGACGGTCCAAGACTACGTCCAGCTTGGCCTGGTTCTGACCCTAAGCGCGTAGGATCTTGCTTCCCCTCATAATGGGGTGGTCGTTGCCTCCTTGTTTAGCCTGTCTTCATCCTATGGACATTCATACAAGGAAAAATCTGATCTACCACACTCTTCCTTTTGTGCTCATTTAAATTACGCATTAACTTTTATGACCGCACTTTCCATGTATGCTCATTGTACATTTAGCTCTCCTTTCCCACTCTCACACCTAGTTGGCATTTGCTATCCTACCGAAGACAGTTGCGCTTGAGGGACCTGTCGATGGCCAGGGGGCCTTTCGGGCCTCCCCCAGTTAGGAACTGCGATGCCAGTTGGTCACCTCCAGGAAAGGCCCACGCTGTGCATGGGGGGTCCGGGTGCATAGCCTGCTTTGCCTGGTTCTAACCCAAAGCGTGCGCGCCCTGCCCTTCGGAGATCCAGGGGAGCACAACCGCTTTGCCTGGTTCCGTACCGAAAGCCTGTGCACTCTGCCTCCCTGGAGTTGCGGTCCGGTACTAGGGGCCGGACGGTCTACCCTGACCTCGGAGGGAGCCGGACTCCCGGCGCATAGAATTGCCCAAGCCCCGTATACCGGACTAGGACCGTAAGCCAAATAAGACTTGGAGACTGGGGAGGGAGAGCCCCGGAGGAGAATTACGTTTCCTCTACTTATATGCAGGACCTCCAGGCTTTAGCTGCGAGGACCGTGCAGGGAAGGGGCGGAGCTCCAGACTACTCCAAGGCAAGACCAGAGGAGCCGAACCTCTCCCCCTCAGCAGGGGCGAGCTCCGAAGGCTCCACGTGTCCCGCGGGGCTAGACCTCCCTCTCCTCAGAAGAGAGCTCCGGGCCCGCCACGTGGCCAGCAGATCTGGACCTCCCCGTCCTCACGGCGCGAGCTCCGAAGACCCCTTGGGCCCTTAATCCAACAGGGACCCGAGGAAAGTGTCTGCGCAAGACTTCAAGATCGCTGAAGACCTTCGAGGTCCTTGCGGAGCTAAGGACTCGGCCAGACCAAGCCGAGAAGAAGATAAACGCAGACGCAATAATCAAGAGTCTATTCATTCAAGGCTCCATGAGCTGGACTACAGACTCAACAGAAGCTCAAGAACTTGGAAGACAAGGGCGCAAGAACTTAGAGAACAAGGAACGATCAAGCTCGGGGAAGTGCGAAGGGAAGCCTGCGATGCAGATAAGATCCCCTTTTATACTTCCCATACTTGATTCAAATTGATTCGAAACTCTTCGAATGCACTGCTTGGACAACCGCTTCAGCTCCAAGACCAAGCATCAATAACAAGTGGACCTGAGCCGTCCAGCAGAAGCGGTGGGCCAAGAAGTCAGTCTTTCGAGAAGTCAATCCGGTGGGACGCTTTGGCGGTTCCCAAAAAGGCGCTGCGACGTGCAGAAGTGGCAGCCTTTGGAACCGCCGCAGTAAAAGCAGCCATCAAGCAGGGCACACGCTCCCATGATCCCAAGACGGTTCGTGCTCTGGCGGCAGTCAAAGCGGGTCTTCGAGAAGGTGCACGAAGTTGAAGAGACGGGGGCCCCACCTCAGGCTCGCTATCTCCCCCAAGATGGACCCGGGGGCCACTGTCGGTACCCTCAATATCGGGTACCCCCGCACATAAGGGAAACTGCCTAACGACCTCGCCCTTCTCCGCAGGGAGAGTTCCGAAGGCACCACATGTCCCGCGGGGCCAGACCTCCTTCTCCTCAGCGGAAAGCTCCGGGCCCGCCATGTGGCCAACAGAGCTGGACCTCCCCCCTCCGTGGGGAGAGCTCCGAAGGCTCCACGTGTCCCGCAGGGCCGGACCTTCCTCTTCTCAGAGGAAAGCTCCGAGTCTGCCATGTGGCAAGCAGAGCCGGACCTCCCCCCTCCGTGGGGAGAACTCTGAAGGCTCCACGTGTCCAGCGGGGCCGGACCTCCCTCTCCTCAGAGGAGAGCTCCGGGCCCGCCACGTGGCCAGCAGAGCCGGACCTCCCTCCACCGCGGGGAGAGCTCCGAAGGTTCCACGTGTCCAGCAGGGCCGGACCACCCTCTCCTCAGACGAGAGCTCCGGGCCCGCCACGTGGCCAGCAGAGCCGCGCTACCTGCCCCCGCGCGGTAGGCAATACCTTCCAACCAAGCCCTTTGATCCCGCGCTGCTGCTGGGTATATAATCTCAGTCTTCCCCTTACTTTGAAGAGTAAAGGCGTGCCACACCTTGCCCATACAAGGTATTCAAGACCCGCGCCTTCCCAAGGCGCGGAGACGCGGAGCACGCCTCTGTCAGATGCCGTTGCGCCCAGTCACGTTGCAGTAAAGACTGGCACGCCGTGTCAGAGGCTATGCACCAATAAACACAATGACAAGACATCCCCTGCCGCCCCTGCCATCGTCAACCACTACGACTAGCTTGCGGCATGGGCAGGGCGGCAGAACGAAGATTCAGAAGACTTCTCCAGAGACAACTACCGGCGTAACTGCAATATACGGTAGATGGCAGGCAATCTCCCTGGGACCACCTGTCGGGTGCCAGGCCCACCTTGTAAGCCGCTCGAGCCTTGGACTATAAAAGGCTCAGGTAGGCGACGTTAGCAAGGGTTCGCACCTCAGCCATTCGCACCTGAGGGTTCGACTCTTTGCACCCTTGCTCCCTAGACATTCTAGCACTCAAGTCATCTTCAAGCTCAGAATCCGGTTCTGAGCATCAGGCAATACAACGAGCACCTCTGCTCACCGTGGACGTAGGGTTTTACGCTCCGGTGGCCTGAACCATATAAAAATCTTTATGTCAAGCTTCTCCTTGCATCGTCCCTAACGCGTAAACCCTCCGTGAGTGACTAGCCCCTCCGAAAAAGAACCTTCGCGGGCTGCCCAGAGCAGGCCCAGAAGTGTCGACAACACACTTCGAAATGTTCCATCTGGTATATATTAATTTTTGAGGAATATAGAAAAAAGAATTATCGAGTTTGGACTTAATTTGCAGAATCTATACATGTTTGAGTATTTACATTGGATTCTAAATAAAAAAAAAGTAAAGGAAGAAGAAATTGAAGAGCAGACCTACGAAGAGGCAATTAGCACAAATAATTTTTTTATATAGAACCATCTGTGAAAAAGTTTACTAAGTATAGTATTAATTAATATTCTTGATCAAAATGAGAGGGCTTGTAAAAGCCCAAATTCCATGTTCTTGTAATATGATTTAGTATTACAGGTGCCCATAAAATTTCACTTGGAAAAATCTTTGAAATTGGTTAGAATGTAAAAAACAAATAAATAGTTTATTTGTCATTTTTGTATCTTGCATAATACAATGATTTTGTGATTGATTTTTTCTATGGGACTTTTTAGTTATCATACCAACCTCTATGTTTTTTTTAGATTTTTACTAAATTGTTTGAATCAATGTGTGCTCAAAATTTGAAGAATGCCTCATATGTATATGAGCATTTCATCAGAATTATGGATAATTTGAATTTTGACATGTTGGATTGCTTTAAAAAGTTAACAAAATTCATACATGTATAAATAAGACAATATGTTCATACAAACCAACTTCCAGTGGAAGATCCATTTTTTAGGAGATATGAAAATCTGAATAATATGTGCATATAAATTAATTCTATATTTATCAAAACATAACAATGTAACATATATAAGTTTTAAACTTTTTATTCCATCTGGTATATATTAATTTTTGAAGAATATAGAAAAAAGAATCGTCGAGTTTGGACTTAATTTGCAGAATCTATACATGTTTGAGTATTTACATTAGAATCTAAATAAAAAATAAAGCAAAGGAAGAAGAAACTGAAGAGCAGACCTATGAAGAGGCAATTATCACAGACGGTTTTTAATGGACCACCTTAAAACCCGCTTATGATAATGGACGACTATATAAAGCACCGCTCGGACCGCGAAAACCTAACTCGGGCGATTTCACATCGACACCGTCAGGCTGCCAAAAAAATACATTTGCCCCTCGCCGCCGCCGCTGCCGCCATCCTGGTCGTCGCCGCCGCTGCCGTCCTCTCCCTCGCTGCCGAGCCCACGTCGCCGTCCTCGCTCTCGCCTCCAAGCGCACGCACGTCATCGTCCTCGCCTCCATTTGCCATCACTGTACACTAGCTTTATGAAGCTTGTGTTCAACTTTCAGTCGTCACTTGCATTCAAGAAATTGTTACTGTCATATTTTTATTTTTACAGTTTGACATAGAAGATGGACCACCAAGCGTAGATGTACAACATGCCAAAACATGATCCTATGTACATTCAAAATGTTGCAAACTTTGTTGAAGCGTCTAAGAGAGATGCGAAGATGCAAAAGATAGATGACATATTATGTCCATGTATCGACTGTGAAATAAGATAATCCAATCTCATTTGGTGAAAAGGGGTTTCAAAAAAAACTACACAATATGGACAGAGCATGGTGAGTTAGATACACATGAGGTGGATAAAGACGATGAGAGAGGTTCTGATGACGATAATGCTCATATCGATTATAGTAGTGACAATCAGGATGATGATGGTGATGATGATGATGAGTTTGATTGTGAGGAGAAGTTGCGTCACATAGAACCACATCTATTGATTTCTATGTGAGCAAGTAAAGGTTTAAGTAAAATTGAGACAATGCAGAATGCGGCGACGGAGCTCTTATATTATGAATCAAAGAGTTGTGATAAAGAGTTTACTACATTGTGTGCAGTCCTAGAACTACTAAAGTTGAAAGCCACACACGGATGGTCCGATTGTAGTTTCTCTGATCTTTTGAATCTTTTCGCACAAATTCTTCCAAATCCCAATAAACTGCCCAGAAGCACTTATAAAGCGAATAAACTTCTTTGCTCGATGTCACTAGGTGTGACAAAAATACAAGCTTGTGTGAATTATTGTATTTTGTATCGCAAAGAGCATGAGCTCGCAACTAGATGCCCCATCTACGGCGTCAGTAGATTCAAGAAGGACTAGAATCACCAGTATCTTACCGACATGAATAAGACCGTGAAGAATAAGAAGAATATTATTCACCCTGAAGGTGACGATGACGATACTTCTGACGATGCAGGCGGGAAGAATAAGAGAAAAATTCCTGCCTTGGTGATGTGGTACCTTCCAGTAATTGATCATTTGAAGCATTTGTTCTCAAACCCTAGTGAGGTTGAACTTATGAGTTGGCATTCCGAGCAGCGCAGGAAGAATGAAAAATATAATCGACACCCTGGTGATGCAACCCATTGGAAATTTTTTGATATTCAGTATCCAGAGTTTACAAAGGAAATCAGAAATGTAAGGTTTGCCTTGGGTACAGAAGGAATGAATCCGTTTGGTGAAAAAAGGAGCATACAGAGTACATGGCACGTGGTCTTAACGATGCACAACCTACCGATGTGGTTGTGTCACAAAAGGAAATACATTTTGTTATCTATTCTTATACAAGGTCCGAAACAACCCAGCATCGAAATTGATGTGTTCTTGGAACCTCTAACCGAAGATATGGTGAAACTGTGAAATGAAGGGGTACGCACATGGACGAGTACAAGCGGGAGTATTTCACGCTAAGAGCAATGATATTTGTACCGTGCATGATTATCCCAGACTGTTTACATTATCGGGACAAGTGAAAGGGAAGAAAGGTTGTGTAAGGTGTGTGGATGGAACTGGATTTTTGTAGCTCACTTCATCCAGAAAGATGGTGTACATGAGACACCGGTGGTTCTTAACAGATACACACAAGTACAGGAAGATGAAAGAACAATTTGATAATAAAACAAAAAAAGATACTGCACCAAAACCTTACGATGGAAAACTCATGTTCAAAATGGTCAACAACATTCAGGTTGCTTTCTGTAAGGGCAAAAATGTAAAGGAATAAAGAGAAAGAAAACAACATCTTCGGGTGATACAACTGACACGGCTTTCAAGAAACAATCAATTTTTTTCAAGTATCTTCCGTACTGGAAGAACCTGGAAATTTGTCGTAGTATTGATTTGATGCACGTTACAAAGAATGTATTTGGTAGTATCACTGGAACCTTGTTGGACATGCCGAGGAAAACAATGGATGGATTAAAATCACGTATGGACCTAGTAAATCTTGATATGAGACCAGAGCTTCACCCGATAGGAAAGGCCAACGGGAAGCATTACCTTCCCCCAGCCAGCTACAACTTGACACTACAGGAGAAAAAGTCAATTTGTGAATGCTTGCGTGGGATTAGAGTGCCCACGGGTTTCTCATCTAATATCCACAAACTAGTCTCAATGAAAGACTTGTATTTATTCGGCTATAATTCTCATGACTGTCACATGATGATGACAGTGTTCCTTGCCATTGCAATAAGGGTCATCAAATCTGAGCATGTAAAAGTTGTCATCACATGTTTTTGTTACTTCTTCAATGCAGTATCACAAAAGGTGATAGCCTAGGAAGACTTAGACTATTTGAAAACCTACATCGCCGAGACTATGTGCAAGCTTGAGATGTGTTTCACACCATCCTTTTTCGATATGCAAGTACACCTAATCATACATCTTGTTGATCACATAAAAGCATTGGGGCCACTATATTTACATCATATGTTTCCATTGGAGAGATATTTAGGAGTATTAAAGGGTTATGTGTGGAACCGTGCTCACCCAGAGGGTTCAATTATGGAAGGATACATTACTGAAGAAGTGATTGAAGGTTGCGCTGATTACATCAAAGATGGAAAGCCGACAGGGGTGCCTATACCAGTACATGAGGGTAGACTATGTGGGAGAGGCAAAGTGGGTAAGAAATTTTTATCATTCAGGATTATAAATTAGTACACTGTGCATATTTTGGTGTACTACAACAGCTCACAATAGCTGAGTCGTACATCGAGGAACACAAAATTGAGCTTCGCAGAAAAAACCAAGGCCGCACAGAGGACTGGATCATGAAAGAGCACGGAAGACGTTTCACTGAATGGTTAATGGACAAAAATATACCATACGGAGACTCTGATGAAGAGGCAACAATGAAGAAGTTAGCTTCTGGCCCATCTGATTTATTGACAAAATAGTGGAAAGAGTGTTGCACAAAATAGTGGTGTTCGTATAGAGGCTTATGATTCACAAGGGTAGAAGACCACATATATCGGTTCATAGAGGAAATATGGGAAGTCGATTATGGCTAAAGAATGCAAATGCCCATGTTTAAGTGCCAATTGGTCAAACATCCTGATGGTGTGTAAGTGGACAACTACGGGCTGACACTAGTAGACTTGAACAAAGTGGGTTATAAAGATGACCCTTGGGTTCTCGCCGATCGTGTTGCACAAGTTTTCTATGTACATGATACAGGAACTGATAAGATGCACGTAGTTGTTGCTAGAAAGCAAAATATTGTGAGGGTTGAGAATGTGGGAGATAATGAAGAGGAATATAATAAATATGAAGATATGTACCTCTTCACTGATCCAAACAACATCAAGCGCGTGGAAAGAAGCATTAAAAAGAATTTGAAACCCTATATGCGAGAAGACGTCAATGCTAGAAAAAATGTATGACATATATTTTATATATTTGTAATATTGTAATGAAGCTTTAATATTTTAATTTGACATTTCTTTCTCTTTTAATATTTCAATTTTGACATGTTGGAATGCTTTAAAAATTAACAAAATCTATACAATGAATATTGGCTGAGTTGACCGTAGACTTTAACAGTGAAATACAGTGCGCTTGAAGCCATGGTCGGCTGAGTGCTGCTTCATCTCTATATGTACGTGTGAGCTCTGTTTTTCCTCTGTTTATGTGTGTATATAATTTTCCTCTTTTTTTCCTTCAAGTAAAGACCACCGAAAAGGGCAGTTCTTCGATGACGCAGGTGTAATAGCTGATGTGCCAGAACTTTGCTAGTAAACTGAGCATCAATTTTGTTTTTAGTGAAAAAACTTGTAAACTATGAATTGAGATGTATTGTACTTACATATGTGTATGAGATGGCCTTTTGGTGATATTGTGTCGATGATGCTTGTCAGAATATATTGTTTCTACTGTGTGAACGTGCATATGAAATTTACCTGGAAATTAGAAATAACAGCATGTAGTACCTAATAAACCGCCTGTGATAATATAATTTCACAGAAGGCTTATCGTAGGTAATGACCCAGCTGTGATAACATAGTTTCATAGGCGGCTAGTCATAGGTAAAGAACTGTCTGCAATAATAGAGTTACACAGGCAGATAATCTTACGTTGAAACCGCCTGTGATAAGGTAAATACAATTTTCGCAGGTGTCTATTGGTTAAGGACCGCCTGCGAAAATTGGTTAAGGCGGGTGTGTATTTATATCGATCATCGTTTGGTGGCTTCGGATTGAATTGAATGGACGCATGTACTACATGCGTTCCCCTCAGTAACCGAAAAGGCGCGCATGCCCGGTCGCTTCAGCCGCTTGTATTAATGGCCAATATTGCAGGCAGCTCCTACTCCACGGTCCGCCTGTATCGTGCGGTCATTGCCATTCGCACGCAGAATTTGATGTGATTCACCTCTCCTTCTCCGCACCATTATAACTTGCACCTTCCCCTTCTCTACACCACCATCACAGTCTTCCTCTTCCATCTAGTCGTCGTCTTCCTCACCACACCATAGCCCTGGTCTTAATGGCAACACCGACAAAGCGCTCCGACCATGCTCTCCACTCGTTGCACCTCCATCCTTGGCTCCAACCGCACCTCTGTCCCCAGCTTCATTCGCGCCTCAGTTCCCAGCTCCAACCGCACCTCCGTCCTTGGCTCCAACCGCGCCTCCGTCCCCGGCTCCAACCGCACCTCTGCCGCCTTCCTAGGGCGGAAGCGAGAGTGTACCTGCTTGGCAAAGTTGATTGCTAGAGCAGAGTTTGCCCTCAGGGCAGAGGTGGACGACCTATCACCATTGCGCCGGCAGATGGCGAAGGATGTATTTAACAGTACATCCAATGCCACGCAGCTTCTGGGTCTTGGTAGCCTTCTAGAATGTACTGGAATGGGCACCATAGGCCACTACCTCTTCGGGTTAAGTGCAGTGGCCGGTCATCTTGACACGATGTGGGAGACGATCGGTGAGGTGCTTGGGGGTGGAAGGCAGCAGGAAGTTGGTGGAGGCGATCGCCGACAAGTGTGGGGTTCCTCCGCCACCGGAGTACTAGGCGATTGTCTGTGGTTTTCTTTTTTTGTTTGTAACAATTTAATTTTTAATGAATGTTTGTTTGATGATGAATGTTCGTTATCGATTATCAAATTGTTTGTTGTCTTTTTGTTTGATGATAAATGTGGTTGACGTATACAGGGCCGCGACGTTTGGTGGCCTTAAATTGAATTCAAAGGCACGTTACGATTGGTAACCTCAAAGGTCGCGCACGTCTGATCGCTTTAGCTGCTATTATTAGTGGCCAATATTGCAGGCGGCTCCTACTCCACGGTCCGCCTGTGAAAATTGATATGTTTACACAGGCGGTTTGCCTTTGCGAACTGTATGTGATGTTCATTCATCACAGGCGGCTATTAATTCATTCGACATCACAGGCGCATTTTTTTACGGACCGCCTGGGTCTGAAAAACGAGGCGCCTATGATAATGGTTTTTGTAGTAGTTACAGCTCGATGGAAGCACGGAAAGGATGAAGATTTGGCCGGAAATGTTCATGTGTCATCGGGAACACCGGCAAGCAACTCAATCAAAGTAGCAAAGGCCGGAGAATAGGCTGCGACGTGGAACAGCGGCGGCAGCCGGTTGGCAGCACCGGAACTCGGTTTTTCTTTCTCATCGGTCAAGAAAAATTGGGGAAATATCGTTAGGGAGCTGCGCCCAGGAATCATCTAGGTCGGAATGGATGACAGGCGGGCGTACGAAGCCACGGGGGCTGCTATCGTGGCTGCCATGCACAACAGCAGCTTCCCCAAGGAGGAAGAAGGTGGGGTGGTGCCACTGACATATGGGACCCACAAAGATTTTTCTTTTTCCCAAATTTTAAACCTGCACCAACTTTCTAATTCGAAAAAAAATATCTAGAGACTTCAAAAAATGATAAAATTTGCAGAATGTTTCTACTCAATAAAATGTTCATTTAGGTGAAATTGGATTTACATTTCACTTATTAAAATTTGAATTATGATTTTTCTCTTTTAAACAAATGATTTAATATATACAAGTGCATAAACGCTATATAAATTCGGAAAATGTCTATTGTGGACTATTATTTTGGACACCATTTCATGAGATGAATGTTACTTCATTTGACTTGAACATAGGAGTTTAAATTTTTCCTATTTCATTTAGAATTGGAACCATATTCACATATATAGTTTGGATTGGACTCTGTTCATAATTAAATAGAAATGCCAATTAGAGTTGTGAATTGTTGTAGCCCTCCCCCTTAAGGAAATCACGTCCCGAGATTTTGGAAGGGATACGGTTATGAGAAAAAGAGATAAGAAAGACGGTTACCGATTTAGATATGAAGCTAACAAATCTGGATAATGATTTTGGAGATATTGTTCCTGCTCCCAAGTGGCCTCCTCAGTTGAGTGATTACTCCATTGAACCTTGTAAAATCTCATAGTTTGATTGCAGGTGACTCGAGTCTTCTCATCAACAATTTTGACTGGGCGCTTGATATAAGTGAGATCGGGTTGTAAAGCTTCTATATCCTCAATGCGAACTTCTGATGGTGTCCCAAGACATTTTCGCAGCTGGAAGATGTGGAAAATGTTGTGGACTACGGATAATGATGTGGGTAACTCTAAGCGATATGTAACAGTTCCACACTTCTCAATAATAGGAAAAGGACCGACGAATCGTGGAGCTAACTTCCCTTTGGTTCTGAAACGAAGCACCCCTTTCATGGGTGATAGACGCAGGTACACATGGTCTCCAACTTCAAATTCCAGGGGACGACGTCGCTTATCTGCATAACTCTTATGCCTTGACTTTGCTGCCCAATATCTGCTTGAATAATATTCACTTGTTCTTCAGCATCCTTGACCATATAAACTCCTAAAATCACTCTCTCACCGGACTCACACCAATCAAGCGGTGTTCGACACCTTCTACCATACAAGGCTTCATATGGAGCCATCTTAATGCTTTCTTGATAACAGTTGTTATAGGAGAATTCAGCTAACGGCAAGTGTCCATCCCAATTTTTACCATGTACTTGAGCGCATGCGCGTAACATATTTTCTAAAATCTTGTTTACCCGCTCTGTTTGTCAGTCTGTCTGTGGGTGATATGCGGAGCCTCGAATAAGTTTGGTCCGTAAAGATGCATGTAGATGCTCCCAAAAGCGTGCAATAAAATGTTCCCCTCTATCAGATACGATAGTACAAGGAATTCCGTGTAGGCATGAAATTCGAGAGATGTACAACTGCATATTGTTTAGCTCGAAACCAGGTGCTCACCAGAATAAAGTGCGCTGATTTGGTAAGGAGATCTACAATGACCCAGAGCGAGTCATGTTTGCGGAAGGTGAGAGGAAATCCAATGATAAAATCCATCTAATGTCCTCCCATTTCCATGCTGGGATGCTCAAGGGTTGCAGCAATCCTGCTTTCTTCACATGATCAGCCTTAACTCGATGACACACATCACATTCACCAACATATTTAGCAATTTCTCTCTTCATACATGTCCACCAAAATCTTTTCCTTAAGTCTTGATACATTTTTTTGCTGCCTGGATGAATGAAGTATTTTTGATATGTGAACCTCATTCAAAATCTTCTTTCTTAATTCCTCATTCTTGGGCACAACCAACTGGTTATTAAACCACAGTGCACCTTCTTCATCCTCTCTAAAGCACTTTATTTCACCATCTTTTAGCCTTCTACGGATATGCGACATTCCGATATCCTTCTTCTGGGCTGCTATAATTTTGTCCCGAATGGTGGGATCACGCGGTGGCTAGGCTCTTCAGCTCCGATGGAAGAAGCATGTAGGTGATGGACATGAGACTTAAAACCCAATACATCGGCAACAACATTGGCCCTTCCAGTATGTTAATGAATTTCTAATTCATAATCTTTGATTCATTCCAGCCATATACTTTACCTCATATTCATATCTTTCTGAGTAAAAATATACTTGAGGCTCTTATGGTCGGTATAGAGATGAACTAGATTTCCAAGGAGGTAGTGTCTCCACACTTTTAGAGCTAATACCACTGAAGCTGGCTTTAAATCATGGGTGGGGTAGTGTTGCTCATGTCTTCGGAGTTGGCGGGACGCATAAGCGATTACCCGACCATCTTGCATAAGGACACATCCGAGTGCTGTACCCGATGCATCACAATATACATCAAATGGCTTGGTGAGATGCTTATTTAGAGTTCAAAAAGCCTCTTCACAAGCATCACTCCAATCATATTTAGCACCCTTCTTCAATAGTTCCATCATAGGCTTAGAGATTTTTGAGAAATGTGGAATGAACCTCCTGTAATATCCTGACAATCCCAGAAAACTACAGATTTTATGGACGGAGGTGGGAGACTTACATTTCAGTATGTCATTGACTTTACTTGGGTCCACAACTATTCCCTCGGCTGAAATAATGTGCCCGAGAAACGGTACTTATTTCAGCCAAATTTCTCATTTGCTGAATTTTGCATAGAGCATGTGAGGACCCGATGATCCTGACATTCCAGAATCTCGCATAGGGGTGCTGCGATAGACAGCACTGAATAACACACATAAAAGACATAAAGAAGAAGCTAAGTTTTATTATATGAACTGTTTATAAACATAGTTACATCAAAATATTGTGTATAGCCTACTCTAACGGGCGTAGGCTAAGCAAAAGTGTTCATGTTCAGCCATCAACGTGTCCTCGTTAGCACACACACACACTCACTACAGGAAACGTCGCACCTTACAACGGCCAATGTTATTTACGACGGCTACCCGTCGTAAGTAAATTAACTTACAACGGTCGCTTCGGGCCGTCGTAAGTAAACTAACTTACGACGGCTATGGGCCTATGGCTGTTGTAAGTTACTGGACCATCGTAAGATAACCGTAACTTACGACGGCCGCAACCCTATGCCATCGTAAGTTACACCACCGTCATAAACTAAGTGTAACTTACAATGGCCGTAACCTAAGCCGTCGTAAGTTATGCGACCGTCGTAAGTGGATGGTTTTAACCACCGCCCCGGCCCGGGCTCGGGCTAATTAGCCCGAGCCCGAGCCCGCACCGCCGCCGCCGTGTTTCTGCGCCGCCCCGCCGCCCGAGCCGCCACCGCCGAGCCGCCGCCGGGCGCCGCCGTTCCACCGCCCGGCGCCGCCCCGAGCCGCCCCGGCCCCGCCCCGAGCCGCCCGGCGCCGCCTCGCTGCCTCCGGCCCCAACCTCACCACTGCGGGCCGTGGCCCCCACCCCCTGCTTCCCGCGGACCGCCGCTGCCTCCATCGCCGCAGCCATCGCCGTCGTCGCCAAACCGAATCAAGTAATTTTTTTAGTTTTTCTAATTATTTGTTAGTTAGATTAGATAAAATTTTAAATACTTAATCAATCTGTATGTATTTAGTAGATAATTAGTTTAGTTGTTAATTATTTGGTTTAAATTAGTAATTTTTTCTAATTTTAGTTATTTAATTTAGTTAATTGATTGATTAGTTGTTTAAGCACATTGTTTTTGCTTTACCCCCAGCCCCGCTGCCACCAACACCCGCCGTCGCCGACAGCGTACCGACGCCTAGGCGTCCAGTCGGTGGCGGGGGGATGCCTGGGTGGCTCGCCTCGCCTGGAGGCAGCGGTGGAGGTAAGTAATTTCAATTATTGTAGTTTAATTTCATAACATTTAAGTAATACATATGTTCTAATATTTTCCAATTATAGGCCTTAGCTCGACAGGACGGCCAACAAATCGTGATTCCTGCGTGGCAGCCGCCACAGGTGACCCCGTCACAGGAGCTCGCAGCCCAGGTGCCTCCGGTACAGGTAATAAACTCTTTAATATTGTATTTTCATCTAACATAAGGAGAGAGGGAGATGTAGAGTGGTACAGAAGGGAGAGAGGGAGTGCGAGAGAGAGTGAGAGTGAGATAGAGAGATGGAGTGTTGCAATAGAGGGAGAGAGAGAGTGCGAGAGAGGGTGTGAGTGAGAATAACATAAAGAGGGGATGAATAGTGCAGAGAGAGGAAGAGAGTGAGAAAAAGAGAAAGACATTGATATCTGAATCCAAACCGTCGTAACTACTCATGTGTTTTGTAGGGTTCGGCGACGGAGGCCTCTACTCCATCGCCACAGCTACCGGTTCCAAGAGAGACGCGTGGAGATGATATCTTCGGCTCCGGAGGTAGTGTGTAGCCCGTTTATAATTTGTGTTGTGTGTGATGCATATGAACTGTTTTATGACTGTTTACTCCTGTTTTATAACTGTTTGTTCTGTGAGCTGGCCATCGAGCCAGGTTAGTGTGTTTCTATTTTTTTTTTAAATTACAAACATAAGTTATGACGGCTACTGCCTAGAACTGTCGTAAGTTAGCCTCTGTTACTTATGACGGTCACCAGAACCGTCGTAAGTTAGCTTCTGCTACTTACGATGGTCACCAGAACCGTCGTAAGGTACGTGCCTTGGGCCACCACGTGGCCTGGGCCGTTACTTACGACGGATGTGCGACGCCGTCGTAAGTTACTTTATTTACGACGGTAGCCGTCGTAAGTTAGGTTATTTACGATGCGGTAATTACCTCGGCTGTATACCGTCGTAAGTAAAGAAATACTATCGTAAGTAGCTAACTTATGACGGTTTATGACTTAATTACGACGGCCTCAGCCATCGTAAGTTCGTCGAATCCCTGTAGTGACTCTAACAGGACGGCGTGCACGGCCCCCATTCAATGGTGGTTCCCACTGGGGGATCCGTCTCCTTCTCGGGAGCCTACTCCTCATAATTCCCTGCAAACACTTCAACAACAAGTAGTGAGCACGAAGGCTTAGCAAGACTAACTTGTCTCATCTAAACATACAACTCTACATGCTGGAATTTAAGGGTACAATAGGAAAGTACTTTGCATAAGGACTCGCCTAATTAGTTGACTCTTACTTTCAAGTTTTAGCCGCAAGTTAGTGAAAAAACTTGTGCTAAGCCACATAGGAAGTACGCAATCAAACAAGAAACACATTCCTCTTATGTGCCGTGCCTAAGATTGAAAAGAACTTTGATTTGCTCTAAACTATAGCACTTCATTAACAATCAAGTAAGACTTCCAAACAGCAACTTTTATTCATGACATATAGCCTGTTCTTTCTACGTTACGGTACGATGAACAAGTGGTACTCACTGACCGTGAGGGACGGCTATTATAATCGATTTACACCTGCAGGATTACCCAAATAACACATCACTTACGCCCGTACACGATGTTACCTACAACAACCATCCAGGACGTCGTACACAACCACCTTTCACTTGTTAGCCAAGTGTTGAACTGGTCCTATCGTCCCGAGCAGGAGGTCCCTACGCGGAGCAACCTACGCGCCCGCTAGAGGATTTACACCTTGCTGCTCTCAACCAACCCCTTTGGACGACAAGCAATGCCTCAACATATCGCTACCCGAATTACATCGGTTTCCCGGTTCCCATATAGACGATATGTCTTCGGTACAGTTCTAGCTTGTTCATCACCCCACACACCTCAGCTCATTTGTGGTAATCATATGAACACATTTGAAGAGCAAGTAACCACCGTCAATAGAGTGATTAGAAGAGGAACTCACAAAATCCAAAAGACGAATTTCACACATGAACTCTTTAGAGGCTGAGCTCACAAATACCTCCTAAACTTTCTTAGGAATGCTCATGCCAAATTTCTTGCAAATCCAAACCTCTTTGAGGTGTTTTTGGATACAATTATTAAAAGGACTAGTTTGAACTTAAATGCAAATTCAAACTACTTCCAGCACATGAATTCGAAAGAGGTATTCATATTCACACTCAGCACATTTTTATGACCTCATCAACCAATTTTCATCCCATTTGGGATTTATATTGACATGAGCTGCTTGTAGCAAATTTAAACTGAATTTGAATTTCAGATTTGCCATTTGAAGCAAATTCATCCAAACCATTGCTTCACTTTGAATCATTTAAAATTCAAATAGTGATTCAATGTTTTGATCAAATTGTGAGGGGTAGGAGGGTCCCAAATATTGTGCAAAAGTGAAAATTCAATTTTGTGGGACAAAAATTAGAAATGGGACCCACCTGTCATTGGAGCAGAGGCTTCAACCGACTCCACCAAGAGTGCTCAGTTTCTTGCGCGCGCGCCGGTGAGCGCCACATCACTGGAGACCGACGCCACCTCCTGCTCGTCGAGTTGTGCAGCTGAGCGATGTCCTCAGCTCCTTATCCTCGCGCCCAAATCCTCTCTGAGCCATTTAACCGCTCACAGCCTGCTTTGCTTCGCTCTCGTGTGAAAGAACAGCGCTGCACAGAAGCTCCTCTGCTCCACCAGCGATCAACCAACTCTGGTGCCTTTTACGCCCGGCTGAGCAGCTCAGAAGCTGCGCCGACCTTCACTCGATGTCCTCAAACCATTTTCAGCTCGTGATCAGCTTCCTACGAGCTGCACCGAGCTCCTTCTTCTTCCTCGGTTCAACGCGGGCCGCTGTCACAAGAACTTGTTGTTCGGCCACCACAGTCCATCTTTCATCAAGCTGAAAACGCCAAAAAGGTCCACCTGGGTCTTCTCCTTCTTCACCACAAACCCCGGCAGCATGCCATGGGCTGTGCTAGCCGGAATTTCAAATCTTCTCACCGACATGCAATATGGACCGCCGGCTAACTATCCAAAATTCATGCTGCACGTCGCACCACTCATCACAAAACTTAGCAAACTACTTCCAGAGGTCCATGCAAGTTCTTAGGATCGAAAAGCACGTAGAATCATCGGGTAAACCCTCTGTTCTCCAAGTTTTCCATTTTTAACTAAATTTAACCTAGGTCGCACGGTGACATGCTACTTAGAGCCATCCCCGAGCTCATGTGCTTCCAAATCGATGTAACCTAGATTCCGCTGATGTTTTAGGACCGTTTGTTCGAGCTTGTTGGGTGCTAGGGAGGCCAGACGATGCATCTGAGCTTCTCCTGAAGCCGCCGCACATTGTCGGCCATGTTCCGGTCATCGGCAGCACGAGTTCACCTCACAAACGGATTCCTCGGGTCTGAAAACCCCCAGGCGGCAAGGATGGGAAAGTTTTGATGCTCTGCAGAGCCCTCCCGGCGAGGTGGGCAACGGGCCGGCGCGGGAGCGCGAGGTAGAAAATGACCTCGCCGGACCCACACGTCAGCCTCTGTTCGTATTGATTCAGATCTGTTGTGCCATCAGATCAGTTTGTGGCTACACGCTGATAATTCCGTAGCCCCGTGTGTCGTGCTCTATTGGGACGCAACGTCACCCATGGACCCCGTGGCCAGAGATTTAAACATTTTGGGGTTTTTCCCTTTTCCAGAATTTCCCCAAACTTCAAACACCCATAACTTTCACTACAGTAATCGCAATGATTTGTGAAGGCCATGGCAAACGCAAATAAGTGAAAAACCGTCGCAAATAATCTAATTGCGATGGTTTTACTTATTTGCGACTGTTTCCGTCCGTCGCTTGTATTTTGTCACAATTAAGTTTATTTGCGACTGCCACCATCGCAAATAAGGTTGTTTGCGACGGCTTCGGCCTGCCGTCGCAAATAACAGGCCGGGCCCCAGCGGATGGGCCCAACATGACAATTTGCAACGGCAGGCGGTGGCCGTTGCAAATAAGAAACTTTTTGTGACGGCCTTACTACGGCCGTCGCAAATAACATAGGTTAATTTGCGATGGCCAGTAACCTTATTTGCGACGGTATTATATAAAAAGCCGTCGCAATTAAGGTTTTTTATTTTTTAGAAAAACAGAATATTCTGCCCGGCTCGATGGCCAGAAATATGACAGAGACAAAATATATAACAGCAGCAGCAAAAGTGTCTCGCAATAGTCACAAATGCATATCCAAAAGATAATATATAACATCTCAATCGATCACAACACAAAAGTGTCTCGCATCTCATCACAAGATTAGAAAAAGAAAGAAGAGAGGCTATCCGCTAGCATTCACTACCTCCAGAGCCGCCAACGTCCTCGCCGCGCGTTAGTCCAGGCGCCGGTATAGACGGCGATGGAGTTTGAGCCTCCGTCGCTGATCCCTGAAACACATAGAAGTTGTTTGACATATTGATTAGTTTAGAATTTATTTTTTTACTAGAATTGATTAAACAAGCTAGAATTGATCATATTGAACTTACTTTAGTTAACTTGAGTTAGATTTGCTATGTTTGATTATTTAAGACTAAGTAAGACTACAATAGCTAAGTTGAATTAGATTTGCCTACATTTGATGAATTAAGACTAAGTAAGAATGTTTTTGATTACCTGAAAACCCGGAGAAATGTGCACCGGTGGCGGTAGCTCCAGTTCTGGCGGTGGAATTGTCGGTGGCGGTGGAGGTAGTTTGAGGTGCAACCCCTGGATTTCGCAGCCTTGAAAGAAACTCTGTCATTGCAAACATTACAGGTTATTACATATTATTAAGAATGCGATAAATTTAAAGTACTTTAACTTACCGTCATCACCTGCCGTTGCATCTCCATCGTCTGCCGCATCTGCTCCATGCAGGCTCGCTGGTAGGAGATGGTGGCCTCCATCGCCGCCCTCTGTGCCTCCATGTCCGACTAGTACTGCTCACGACTCTCCTGGACCTGACGGGCGAGAGTCTCCACCTGCGAGACACGGTGACTCAGGCCCGCCGACGAAGACTGTGTGGAGCTGCCTCTCGCAGATCTCGCCGCCCTCGAGTCGACAACTCCGTTGAATATAGCAAGCCTATAAAAAATCAGTAATATGGAATTGAAATATCTTGAATATTTTGAATTGAAAATAATAAAGCCAGTAATATGAAAATGCTCGATCCAAGAATTTATCTAACTTGATGTACCACTCATTCAAGTGACCACCAGTTCTGCTCTTCCGGCCAGTATACATCCAACTGCGATCTTCACCCATGTTTGACTCTGCAGTTTAAAGCCGAAGAAATTATCGTTAATATATGCAGGATTTATCCTGCTTCTGACGAGACACAATACCTGAAGCCTAACAGAATTTTGGCAGCATAACCTCGCTTGTTTTACACTGCACCCCCAAAAAATAGTGCAGTTCTTCAAGCTTTGGTGTCAACTGTCCAACAACAAGGGAGGAGGCGAGGAAATAACAAAAGAGGAGGAATGAATGGGAGAAAACCACCCGTCGAGGCCTGCCGTCCATGCGCGGGAGCTTGTCGTAAGTAACTACATCCTTGGAGGAACGACGGTTACGTCGCCAATTATGGCTTGGAGACTTGAATTGCGACGGTTACAATTGCGGTTCACTTCCATGCCATCTCGAAGCCGCCGCGTATGCCGCTCACCGGGGTCGCCGCCGCGTAGTCGGGAGCGGACTCGGGGTGTGTGAGTCGAGGATGGGTATATCCCATTTTGGGTTGGCCATCGCAATTTATTTTACTTGCGATGGCTTTTTCTTTGACTGTTGTAAATAGGACTTTATATGATGTTAGCACAATTGACACATAACGTCAAGAATATGTCCCATCAAGGGGGACGTCAAGACGAAGACTCTCGTCAACCTCAAACGAGTTCATATATTTTGTTCTTGGTGACTAAACCACTGGTCTTCATAGAGGCCGAGGATCCTCTGGTGGCGGATAGCTGGATCCTACCATCGAGTCTAAGTTCAGGTTGCTTCAGTGCACCGAACATAAGAAAGTATTATATGCAGCGCAACAACTTTACAATTTCGCCAGTGCATGGTGGACGAATCAGCTCGCATCCCTACCAGCTGGACTTCAGTTCACATGGACGGAATTCCGGAAGGAATTTCTTGCTTATCATGTTTATTTCAGAATAATTCAGCAGAAACTCAAGGAGTTTCTAGTCTTAAAATAAGGAGGGAGGGATGCCTACGAGAATTGACCTAGTATGTGCCTGACTACGCCTAGGTAGATATTACTCTAGGTTATCTGTACCCGCTGGATAAAATTCATACCCGAACCCGTACCCATTACCAACAGCGGGCAAAAAAGATTATCCGTATCCGTTACCCACAGATATTTTTTATCCGCGGACATATCCGTTACCCAAAAACCATTAACAAAAGTTACATTGCATATAGATTTCTACAACACTTTAGCACATAACAGATTATGTTCAACATATAACACAAACATAGGCACATAAAATAACATGTTCAACACATAACACAAACATAAATTAGCACAATTGACAAACAGAAGACAGTCGTCACAAACGGAAGGCGGGCGCGGCGGGAGACGGCGATGGCGGCGGGCGAGGCGAGAGGCAGCACGGCGCGGCAGCAGGAGGCGGCGCGGTCGTCGCAAATCAATCTAATTATAAAATTAAACTATAAACATCCTAATTACCTAACTAACTACAAAAATACAATTTAATTAACCAATTAATTACAAATTACTATAACATTACATTGAATTAACTATACTCTAACCAAATCTAACAAATAACAAGAAAAAAATAAAAAAAATGCATTTAGATGGAGGAGGTTACCGAGAGGCGGCGATGGCGGCGGGCGCGGCGGGAGGCGGCGGGCACGGCGGGGCGTGGCAGCGGGTGGTGGGAGGCTAGAGGCGGGGGCGGCTGGGCGCGGGCGGCGGCGCGGTGGGAGGCGGGCGGCGGGAGTGGTGGGAGGCGGCAGCGGGAGCCGGCGGCACGGCGGCGCGGCGGAAGGCGGCGGCACGGCGGGAGGTGGCGGCGTGGCGGGAGGCGGGCACGGTGGTGGCGATGAAAGTTGTGTGAGTCGGGACGGCGCTCGGTCGGGTATATTATGTTAATTTGCGATGGCTTCGTTAATAGCAACGACTTTTTCTTTAGCCGTCGCAAATAGGCATTTATTTGCGACGGTTATTTAATTTGCGATGGCCCCAGGTCTGGTCGTCGCAAATCAATGTCTATTTGCGATGGCTGAAGTCGTAGCTGTCGCAAATAGATTCCTATTTGCGATGGCTTTTTTTGCGACGGCGTAGGGTTAGCCGTCGCAATTTACTTTATTTGCTACGGTCGCCCGTCACAAATAATTTTAGCCGTCGCAAATAATTTTAGCCGTCGCAAATGATCGTGTTTCCTGTAGTGTTTGGCTAGGATTGTCCAAATCGAGTGAACCAAATTTTTTGTTATTTTCAGCTCTCTGAGTACTTGCCAGAAAAACTAGTTTACTCCATGAAACCTATTCTTTTTCCAGAATTAATTCTCCAAAATTTAAACTGTTGGGAATTTTAACTGGAGATTTTCTTTGTGGAAACTTCTTAAATTTGGCCAGGACGTTCATTTTAATATCCTTGAGTCACATGAAAAATGTCAGATCCATACGAGTTCATTAAGTCCCCCTAATGGTGTGATTAAGTGAACTGACCCAAAGAAAAAGAAAAATGTACAAAAACATTTTTCAGAATTTTCTCTGAACTTCTTTAGGTCATAACTTTCTATAGGATTCTTCAAATTACATGAAACCAATTCCATTAGAACCATCTTAAACTCTAGTTTCCAAAAAGTAATGCCTTGCTCCATGAAAATCCCTAGAAAACCTTAGAACCCCCTAATTATAGCCTTTTATACATTTATTTGTGCAGGGCTCAAATGAGCTTTGTTTCAAAAAAAATTGGCCAAGTCTATTTGTAGGCTGTCACCAATCCACAGTAAGTATTTCAGAGTCAGAATTGCTGTCTAGCTAGAGTTATTCTCTTTACCTCTGCACTTCAACACATTGCAGTTGAATTTGACATGCATTCGTTATTTCCATTTCGTGTAGTCGCTAAAGTCGAAGAAGACCCGGAGATTCTGGACTTTATCCCTTCAGAAGAACCTTTAGTCGATGACCAGCAGCAAGGCAAGCTCCGGTTTGCATTAACCGTTATTTCAAAGTCTTATTTTTATCACTTACTTTATTAGCTCAATGGATTGTGCATTAGAGTATTGTTTGAAACCCAATTGTATAGCCAAGAGAACCAGGGGGTTTATGTATAAGATTTGAACCTCGAGTAGTGACTGCAATGCTCAAATGGTATAGGATTCGGTACAAGTCGAGTAGTTGGAACTACTCGCGAGAATAGGCGAAGAAGCACACCACTCAAATAGACAGATAGAAAATGAATCACATGGCATGAAAATGAGACCGAGCAGAGGGTAGGAGCAGCAGGACGTTGGAGCCTGTGTGCCATAGCTATGCTTGTGTCAGTTGAGGTCCGAGCCGTGTGCGGGCCTGTTGAATAAGCTAGAACTGTACCGAAGACATAACGGCTATATGGGAACCGGGAAACCGATGTAATTTGGGTAGCGATATGTTGAGACATTGCTTGTCGTCCAAAGGGGTTGGTTGAGAGCGGCAAGGTGTAAATCCGCTAGCGGGCACGTAGGTTTCTCCGCGTTGGGACCTCCTGCTCGAGACGATAGGACCGGTTCAACACCTTGCTAATGAGTGAAAGGTGGTTGCGTACGACATCCCAGATGGTTGTTGTAGGCAACATCGTGTCAGGCATAAAGTGACGTGTTATTTGGGTAACCCTGCAGGTGTAAATCGATTATAATCGTCATCCCTTGCGGTCAGTGAGTACCACTTGTTCACTATAGTGTGACATAGAAAGAACAGGCTAGATGTCATGAATAAAAGTTGCTGTTTCGAAGTCTTACGTTGATTGTTAATGAAGTTCTATAGATTAGAGCAAATCAAAGTTCCTTTCAACCTTAGGCAGGGCACATAAGAGGAATGCGTTTCTTGTTTGATTGCAGACTTCCTATGTGGCTTAGCACAAGGGTTTCCACTAACTTGCGGCTAAAACATGAAAGTAAGAGTCAGCTAATTAGGCGAGTCCTTATGCAAGGTACTTTCCTATTGTACCCTTAAATTCCAGCATGTAGAGTTGCATGTTTAGATGAGACGGGTTAGTCTTGCTGAGACTTCGTGCTCACTGCTTGTTGTTGAAGTGTTTGCATGGAATTATGAGGAGGAGGCTCCCAAGGAGGAGACGAATCCCCCAGAGAGAACCACCATCGAATGGAGCCGTGCACGCCGCCGTTTTAGAGTGTGCGTGTGGTGCTAGTGAGGACACATTCACAGGCTGAACGTGAACTCTTTTGCTTAGTCTATGCCCGTGAGAGTAGGCTATACACAATATTTTGATGTAACTATGTTTATAAACAGTTCATTTAATAAAACTTAGCTTCCGCTTTATGTCTTTTCTGTATGTTATCCGGTTCTGTCTATCGCAGCACCCCTCAGCGAGATCCAGGAATGTCGGGACCATCGGGTCCTCACAGCTTATGATCTCACAGTCGTTGGAGAACAATACGGTGATGTTTGGTATGTTCCTCTTCTGACTTGGAATAAAAAAGAATGCCATCAGTGAAAACCATGACAAACTTGTCCAACTCCGGCATGAATGTAGAATTCATCATATACATGAAGTATGCCAGTGCATTGGTGAGGCCAAAAGACATGACCAAATATTCATAAAGACCATATCGAGTCGAGAATGCCGTCTTTGGAATATCTTCAGCTCTTACATTAATTTTATGACAACCTGATCAAAGATCGATCATGGAGAAAACCTTAGCACCCACAAGTTGATCAAATAGAATATCAATGCGTGGAAGTGGGTACTTATTCTTGATCATGACGACATTTAGTGGAAGATAGTCCACACACAACCTCAATGATTCATCCTTCTTCTGCATGAACAATGCGAGACATCCCCATGGTGAAGAGCTTGGGCGAATAAATCTCTTATCCATGAGTCCCTTAAGTTGTCCTTCAATTCAGCCAACTCATTTGGCACCATTTTATATGGCCTTCGTGAAATTGGAGTGGTTCCCGATAGCAACTCAATTTTGAACTCGACATCCCAGGCGGGTGGCATACCCGGGAGGTCGTCTGGAAAGACATCCGGGTACTCATATACCACTGGAATGTTCTCAAGTAGACTACCATCAGTGTGATAGGTGGCTGGAAATTTTAGATGTGGGCTTTGGGGAGTCAATGCATGATGGCCATGGTTTGGGGATTTAATTGGACAGTCCGTGACTCTAGGTCGAGAACAGCCCTATGTTGCACCAACCATGCCATGCCGAGAATGGTGTCTATTCCCTGACCTTCTAGTATTATAAGATTGTTGGAGTAGATTCTTTCGGCCAATACAAGGGGCTCTCTAGGAATAATCTGGTTGGCTAAAATTATACCACCGGGAGAGTGGATAATATAGGGATACTTCATCGTAGTAGAGGAGAGCTGACATTTTTGTGTGCATGATCTACTAATGAAGTTATGAGCAGCTCCAGAATAAAAAGAATGAGGATGGGCTGGTCATAGAGGGTGAACATACCCGCTAGAACGGCTTATCCCTCAGGTATATCTTCAATTGTGACTGTAAGTGCATCTAGGCATCCCCGTGGGTTTTGGATGATTGATGATGACAAGTTAAGAGACTAATGAGCTGAGATGATCATAAGCACAAGACATTTCCAAGGCGGACACCTAAACTCTCAAAAAGGAAAAAGATGAAGAATGGTGTCGAAGACTCGAAGAGTAGAAATTAGGGTTTCACTTGAGTCTTTAGTAGGCTAGCCGTGTAAAAGAAAGAGTGTGTGTGTCAAGTGCATTGAGATCATAGAAGAGAGCTCAAAGCGTTAGAAGTGTCAAATCCTTAGTGGAGAGAGGTAGAGAGGTAAAGTTGGGCAGATCGGACTTGTCCGGGGAAGAGGCCGGACTAGTCCAGAAGTCCTACGGCTTAGTCCATTTTGGGGTGGACTAAGAGTTCGTGACTGAGATCGGACTTGTCCGTTTTGGGACGGACTAGTCCGTTTCTCTCTTGGTGAGAGTGTTTTTGGGGCTAAGTCCTGGTAGACCGGACTTATCCGCCTCAGTGGCTGGACTAGTCCAGGCTAGCCAGACTTGTCCGTTTTCACATGGACTAAGAGTTCCTGTGTGAGTTCGGGCTAGTCTGTTCTAAGGCGGACTTGTCCGTATGGGTGTGAGATGAGAGCTCCCACGGCTAAGTCTTGGTGGACCGGACTTTTCTGCCTTAGTGGCCGGACTAGTCCGGGTCCTCCAGACTAGTCCGTTCTCACTCGGATAAATAGTTCCTGTGTGAGATCGGACTAGTCCGGTGTGAGGCGGACTAGTCTGGACTTTTGGTAGGTGGCAACGATTGGATTCGGGACTTCTGTAAAAGGAGATGCCCCAACTTCATTTACATAATTTTGGAACCATAGCGCCGCCACAGCCTTCCTAGAGCCTCTCCAAGTCTTCTCCATTGCCTACTCACCCTCTTGAATGAAATCCTAAGTGAATTTGGGTGTGTGAGAAGAGGAGAAGGAAGAACTTCGCATTTAAGACTCTCGGAGTGATCTCGTGCACTTGGTGTGACCTGTGGCTTGTACGATCAGTGAAGCTTTGTGGAAGTGATCAAGTGGGAGCCTCGGATTGTGAGCAGCCTGAAAACTTTGTAAGTTCACCCTTGAGATAGTGAAGAACCGGGTTGGCCTTAGTGGCGACTAGGTGAGGAAAGGGTTGTTAGACCCGGTCCTTTGTGGACTCCTCAATGGGGACGTAGATTCCTGAGTGGAATCGAACCTCGGGAAAAAAATCCTTAGTGCCTCTCTTGTGTGTACATTTCTTTGAAGATCAATATTGCTTAGGGTTTGTTTTAATTATTTCACTATACATCATCACAATCTTGCAATTCATTTCAATATTATGTCACACTTGTCATATAGAATTGCTAGTTGTTTTATCCACATTTTGTTAAATTAAAATCTGGAGAAAAACCCATAAAAATCAAGCTTTAGACCCTTCTAGCAGTTTGACTAGACTAGTCCGCCCCTGAGCCAGACTAGTCTGGCCCTTTTAGGTCTTTCCAACAAGCAAACCGGACTAGTCCGCCCCTGTAGCCGGACTAGTCCGGCCCTTGTGTACTAATCTCATTTAATTAAGTCATTTCAGGTGTTTTAGCCTATTCACCCCCGTCTAGGCAATTTCAATTGGTATCAGAGCAGATCTCTCCATCAAGAGTCTAACCACTTGGAGAGAAGATGGCCGGAGTTGAGGGATACGAAATTCCGCCGACGTCGCAAGGCAAAAACACGTATGACAAGAAAAAGGACATTGATGTGCTGAAAGATCACTCAAGTGACGATGAAGAAGTTCGCCAGCTCAAGGCACAACTTCGTGAGAAGCTAGGCCACTCTAGTAATGAGAAGAAGAAGCCGAAGGATCAAGAAAGGAGTAGTCAACCGGACTACTCCCAATATCCTTTCAACTATGAACGATTAACTTCTAACAATCATTACTTATCCATTCCTCTTGGCAAACCTCCTCAATTCGATGGAAATGATTACTCAATGTGGAAGCATGATATGAAGATGCATCTAATGTCCTTAGACCCTAGCTTGTGGCAAATTGTCTTAACAGGTGTCCATCTTCCAAGAAATGAAGAAGACGTTACCCCGGAGCAAGCCATTCTACTTCATCTCAATGCTCAAGCAGTTGGGATCATCACCTCATCCTTGACTCGAGAAGAGTTCAACCGAGTCGATGGATTGGAGGTGCCCAAAGACATATGGGACACACTCAAGACGGAGCATGAAGGCAACCGAATCATTAGGGAGGCCAAGATCGAGATGATTGAAGGAGAGCTTGGGAGGTTCACCATCATGGATGGTGAGTCCCCTCAAGACATGTACAACCGTCTCAAGGTCCTTGTCAACAAGATACGATCTTATGGATGCACCCGATGGACGGATCATGAGGTGGTGAAGAGGATGCTTTGGGCATTCATTCCTCGAAACATTGCTCTTTGCTCCTTGATCCGTGAGAGACCGAGATATGCTCAAATGACCTCGGAGGAAGTGCTTGGAAGAATCATCAACAATGAGACGATGGAGAAGGAAGCCATGTTCTACAACAACCTCCAAAGACTTGCCTCCTCAAAGAAGAAAGATGTTGCTTTCAAAGCAACATCCTCATCACAAGACTTTGAAGCAAGTGATGATGAGGGCATCGACACCGATGAAGAAGAGGCGCTCTTCATCAACAAGTTCAAAAGGATGATGAGAAGAAGGAAGGGGGGCAACCATTATGAGAACAAGAACAAGGAAAGGTCCAAGACCAAGACGAAAAGAGCATGCTACAACTGTGGTGAATATGGACAATTCATTGTGGATTGTCCATATGAAGAGAGTAAGAAGAAGAAAGATGGCAAGTCTCAAGAGAAGAAATTCTTCAAGAAGAAGAAGCCATCAGGACATGCTCACCTTGGGAAGGAATGGGACTCAAACGAAGACTCATCCTCCGATGATGAAGAGAAAGTGGCAACACTTGCCATTGGAAGGAGCAAGCTCTTCCCAAACATTGAAGACTTTAAATCTACATGTCTCATGGCTAAGGAGGGAAGAAGAAAGGTTAAATCTATACCATCCTCCTCTACTTCTTCACTTGATAGCTTTGATAGTAGTAGTGATAATGAATCCATGCTCAAGGATCTAAGTAGGAGCACCTTGAAAAAGATGAGATTGTTGTCGAAAGAAATCTTTGAGAAGGATGAACTCATCAACCGTCAAGAAGACACGCTCATCCTTGAAAAGGAGATATGTCATGAGTTTGAAGAGCTCCTTGAGGTTGAAAGGGAAAGAAGCAAGGCACTTGTGCGTGAACTCGCCTTGAGCAAGGAAACTTGCTCAAATCTTGAAGAAACAACTGTTGTGCTCAAGGATGAAATTGTTAACTTGACAAAAGTCAACAAGATCCTTGAAACACATGTTGAGTCTCTCAAGATCAATGCACTTTCTTCCTCTATGATTTCACCCTCCTCAATGAAATCTCCCAAAGCAACTCAAACTTGCAAGTGCTCAAACTTAATCCTAAAACTCAAAGATGGACTCAAGTTGGCACAAAAAAGCAGTCACCAAAAGGTGGTATCTTTAACAAGGAAAAAGTGGCATATGCACGAAGTGCATATACCAATGTAAGACCTCCACATGTCAAATATGGTCTTGGCTATTCTCAGGAGTGGAGGCAACATGCTAAAACTCCCAAGAAGAGAAAAGACTTGATTTTTTTTGTCACGGAAGGTTCATCCAACAAAGAAAATGTAAAGAACATTGCAAACTCATCTAACATGTCTAAAAATAAACCTCATCCTTTGTTCCATGATTTTGGTGCCTCATATGTTTTATTGAGAAACAAATTTGGAAAGATCTATGCTAGGCATGTTGGGCCACTCCGCAAGAGTCCAAAACCTTGTGTGTGGGTGCCCAAGTGCCTCTTGACTAACATGAAAGGACCCAACTCCGTTTAGGTACCAAAAGGTAAGGCATAACTCTATTTTGTAGGCATACTCCTCCGGTGGATCAAAATGGGTGCTCGACAATGGATGCACAAACCATATGACCGGAGAAAGAAAGATGTTTGTGGAATATGAGGAAAACGGAGATCCAAGTCAAGGAATATACTTTGGGGACAATAGCGAAGGGAAAATCCTTGGCACCGGTAAAATTGCTATCTCCCCCCATCATACTCTTTCAAATGTTTTGCATGTTGGGTCCCTTGATTATGACCTTCTATCCATATCCCAATTATGTGATAAAGGTTATAATCGTATGTTCAGTGACGAGGGTGTGACTGTCTTGAGAAGAAGCAATAACTCAATCGCCTTTAAGGGCATACTCAAGGGAAAGCTTTACCTTGTGGATTTCACCACGGATAAAGCTCAACTTGACACGTGCTTAATAGCGAAGACCAACATGCGATGGCTTTGGCGTCGAAGGCTAGCCCATGTTGGAATGAGGAACTTGCAAAAACTTCTCAAGGGAGAACACATTCGAGGCTTGAAGAATGTTGTTTTTGATAAGGATAGGCCATGCAGTGCTTGTCAAGCCGGAAAGGAAGTTGGAGCTCAACATCCATCCAAAAATGTCATGACGAACACAAGACCCTTGGAGCTACTTCACATGGACCTTTTCGGCCCAATCGCCTACATAAGCATCGGTGGTAACAAATATGGTCTTGTTGTTGTAGATGATTATTCTCGTTTCACTTGGGTGTTCTTTTTGCATGACAAAGGAGAAACTCAAGGTGTGCTCAAGAAATTCTTGAGAAGAGCTCAAAACGAGTTCTCCTTAAGAATTAAGAACATAAGGAGCGATAACGGCACCGAGTTCAAGAACACTCAAGTGGAAGAATACTTGGATGAAGAAGGCATCAAGCATGAGTTTTCAGCCCCCTACTCCCCTATACAAATGGAGTTGCTGAGAGGAAAAATAGAACTTTCATTGAGATGGCAAGAACCATGCTTGATGAGTACAAGACGTCGGACCGGTTTTGGGTGGAAGCGGTTAACACCGCTTGCCATGCCATAAACTGGTTGTATCTTCATAGACTTTTGAAAAAGACGTCTTACGAACTTCTAACCGATAACAAACCAAACATCTCTTATTTTCGTGTCTTTGGGAGCAAGTGTTATATTCTCAAAAAGAAGCCTAGGACTTCAAAGTTTGCTTCAAAGTCCGATGAAGGTTTCTTGCTTGGTTATGACTCAAACACCTACGCCTATCGTGTTTTCAACAAAACTTCCGGAATTGTTGAAATAGCGAGAGACGTAGTGTTTGATGAGACTAATGGCTCCCAAGTGGAGCAAGTTGATCAAAGTGTGATAGATAAAGAAGAGGGTCCACAAGAAGCACTTAGAAGGATGGCACTTGGAGAAATTTTTCCCCAAGAACATCCTCAAGACTCAAATGATCATCCAACAAACGAAAATATGTCTCCCTCCCATGATCAAGCTCAAGATGAGCAAGGCCAACCTCAACAAGATCAAAACGATCAAAGTCAAGATAGAGGATTGGATCAAGGGGGAGACGAAGAAAAGAGTGACAATGAAGATGAAGATCAAAGATTTCAACCACCTCATCCAAGAGTGACCAAAGTGTTCAACGGGATCATCCCGTCGACAACATACTAGGAGATATCTCCAAAGGGGTGACCACTCGCTCTCGAATGGCTAATTTTTGTGAACATTACTCTTTTGTTTCCTCTTTGGAGCCCCGCAAGGTAGAAGAAGCACTACAAGATCCGGATTGAGTGGTGGCCATGCAAGAGGAACTCAATAATTTCGAATAAAATCAAGTGTGGGAAATTGTGAAGCGACCCATCGCAAATGTTGTGGGAACCAAGTGGGTATTCCGCAACAAGCAAGACGAGTATGGGGTTGTAACAAGAAACAAGGCAAGACTTGTTGCAAAGGGATATGCACAAGTAGAAGGTTTGGATTATGATGAAACTTTTGCTCCCGTAGCTAGGCTTGAATCAATTCGTATCTTGCTTGCGTTTGCAACTCACCATGATTTCAAGCTATACCAAATGGATGTGAGAAGTGCTTTCCTCAACAGTCCAATCAAGGAGGAAATGTACGTGGAGCAACCACCCGGATTTGAGGACGATAAGTATACTAACCATGCCTTTAAACTTTGAAAAGCCCTCTATGGCCTCAAACAAGCTCCTAGAGCTTGGTATGAGTGTCTTAGAGATTTTCTTATTAAAAATGGTTTTAGGATAGGAAAAGCCGACTATACACTCTTCACTAAGCATTTTAACGATGATTTATTCGTGTGCCAAATATATGGCGATGACATTATATTTGGTTCTACTAATAAAGCTTTTTGTGATGAGTTTTCAAAGATAATGACTGAAAGGTTTGAGATGTCAATGATGGGGGAATTGAAGTTCTTCCTAGGATTCCAAGTCAAACAACTCAAGGAAGGAATGTTCATAAGTCAAACCAAATATACTCAAGACATACTTAAGAGGTTCGACGTGGACAAAGCCAGACTCATCAAGGCTCCCATGGGAACCAACGGACATCTTGACCTTAATGAAGATGGTCCAAGTGTGGACCAAAAGGTATTTCATTCCATGATAGGCTCTTTGCTTTAACTTTGTGCATCTAGGCCCGACATAATGCTTAGTGTGTGTATGTGTGCACGGTTCCAAGCCGCTCCTAAGGAGTGTCACTTGACGGCCGTTAAGCGGATTCTTAAATATTTGGTTCACACTCCTAACCTAGGACTTTGGTATCCCAAGGGATCCAAGTTCAATCTCATTGGATACTCCGATGCTGATTATGCCGGTTGTAAGATAGATAGGAAGAGCACGTCAGGGACTTGTCAATTTCTTGGTTGGTCCTTGGTTTCGTGGTCTTCAAAGAAACAAAACTCCATTGCCTTATCCACAGCCGAAGCGGAGTACGTCACAGCCGGGAGTTGTTGTGCACAACTCCTATGGATGCGACAAACTCTTAGAGACTATGGTTACACTTTGAGCCATATTCCACTCCTATGTGACAATGAGAGTGTCATCAAGATTGCTCACAATCCCGTGGAGCATTCTAGAACCAAACATATTGATATCCGTCACCATTTCCTGAGAGATCACTCTATCAAGGGAGATATCATTATCTCTCATGTTAGGAGTGAGAAGCAATTGGCGGACATCTTCCCAAAACCCCTTCATGAGAAACACTTTTGTGACCTAAGGAGTGAACTGAATATCCTAGATTCTCGAAATGTTGCTTGAAGTGTGCACATCTATTTGTTGCTTGTTTATAAACTTCAAAAATCGCATGTTTTCAACATACTACCCTAATCTCTCTTACTCTATGAAAACTATGTTCAAAAGGACTCATTGTCAAATATGGTCATTGTTTGCTTGATGTATGCTTACTGACCATGTTTGCCAAAGATATTTACAAAAACTTGTCCAAAAGGATCATATTTTGGAGCTAAAATTCAAATTATATGAATTTCAGCATGTAGCCGGACTAGTCTGCCTGGGAGGCCGGACAAGTCCGGCCCCAGAGAAGTCCGGCTCTGGTCCGCCAACCGGACTTGTCCGGACACCAAGTCGGACTAGTCCGGCCCCGCCAGACACGTGTCGACTTCGGAGCTCACCCCTGTAGAAGGGATGAGGTCCGTCCCCGCGGGACATATGTCGCCACCGGAGCTCGCCTCTGAGGAGAGGAGAGGCCCCGGCCCGCTGGACACATGTCACCACTGGAGCTCGCCTCTAAGGAGAGGAGAGGCCCCGGCTCCACGGGACACGTGTCGCCACCAGAGCTCGCCTCTAAGGAGAGGAGAGGCCCCGGCCCGCTGGACACATGTCACCACCGGAGCTCGCCTCTGAGGAGAGGCCCCGGTCCGCTGGACACGTGTAGCCACAGGAGCTCGCCTCTGAGGAGAGGGGAGGTTCGGCCCCGCCGGACACATGGCAACCTCGGAGCTTGCCTCTGAGGAGAGGGGAGGTCCGGCCCTGCTGGACACGTGGCGCCCTCGGAGCTCGCCTCTTAGGAGAGGGGAGGTTCGGCACCACCGGACACGTGGTGCCCTCGGAGATCGCCTCTTAGGAGAGGGGAGGCCTGGCCCCGCTGGACACGTGGTGCCTTCGGAGCTCACCCTGGCAGTGGCCACATGGCAGAGTCGGACTTTGCAGCGGACAAGTCCAAATCGGACTAGTCCGCCTGGGAGGACGGACAATTCCGGCCTTAGAGAAGTGCGGCTCTGGTCCGCCAACCGGACTTGTCCGGACACCAAGCCAGACTACTCCGGCCTCTGTGGACTTAATGTGGCGGACCGGAATCCGCTCATCTAGGATCGTAGAGGGTGGTGCCGCGCGATGCGACACCCGATAGCACACGTCATAAGAACACATTATATTACATGGGAAAAAAACTGAACTGTACAAAGTAGTACACTTCTCAGTTACAAACTAGGGCCTTTATTACACAGCGGAAGTTTCTTTTATACAACTCACGCTCGCCTATCTAGCAAAAGTCGATTGCCCAGCCCTAGGGCAACCCACACTAGCTGCACGTCTCAGCTCAACACGGTGTGTACGGCTCCCACTCAGCCGTGGTCCCCGACGGAGGGTAACCCTCGCCGGTGGACTCGTACTCCGAGTCCGTGGGTGGCTCCTCACCTGAAAACACTTAAGCAGCAACCGTGAGCACGAAGGCT
Organism: Neostapfia colusana; assembly: GCA_030760725.1. Taxonomy (NCBI): domain Eukaryota; kingdom Viridiplantae; phylum Streptophyta; class Magnoliopsida; order Poales; family Poaceae; genus Neostapfia; species Neostapfia colusana. The sequence continues at coordinate 41,303,804 of JASWHV010000001.1, read as the reverse complement.
CAACAAGGCTTAACCGGCTCACCTAAGCATGAAACTCTACATGAGGGGTACAATGACATAGGGCAGTAATATTGCAGCAAATGGACACGCCTACAAGTTCATCCTTAGTTCATCTTTTAGCAACAAGTTAACAGTTCGGAAATCTGAAATTTAGTAAGCAATATTTGGTGGCACACATGTAGCAATACAGTTATATCATAATAGCAAGATTGAACCATAACATTTCATACATTAGTCTATGTTATGACGCAGTGAACAAGCAGTACTCGTCACCGCGAGGGATGGCGAATCGACTCGATATACACCTGCAGGGAAACCCAAAGAGCACGTCACGTACGCCCACCCGTGGAGCTGCACAGAACGCTCACTCGATGTCGTACGGGACAACCTTTCACCCAACAGCCCAAACGTCGAACCGGTCGCACCGAAACGAGCAGGAGGTTCCCCACACAGAGCATCTCTCTATGCCCGTTGGCAGATTTCCACCTTGCTGCCCTCAACCTACACCTATAAATCGGTGTGCTATGCCTCGACGCCCGGAGGTTTAGGCTACATCGGTTTATCGGGGCCCATATATCTGATATGCCTTCATTACGTTCAATACTTGTTCAGCAGGGCCGCACACGGATCGGTCCTCAATCGACACGGGCAGGGCTGCGCACACAAGACTTCCTCTTGCTGCGCCCTAGCCCCTGCCTAGCCTCATTTTCATTATTAAAGTGATCTCACATCACTCCACCGAACCCGTGTGTCCCAAGCCTATCTCGCGAGTAGATTCCAACTACTCGACTTGTACCGAAGTCCTAGGAAACATTAAGCATAGCCTGTCTACTCGAGGTCTTAGACACTACCCTTACTCTTTTAGGAACCTTTGGTTATGCAAGTGGGGTTGCAATCATCCTATACCTAATGCACATACATACTTCACATGACATATGTAAACAAAGTAAAACTTATAAAAAGGTTAATGCAAACCGGGGCTTGCCTTGTTGCTGCTGGTCAGTAGTCAGTTCTTCCTCTGGAAGCAGGAAGTCGAGAACCTCCGGAGCTTCCTCGCCTTCAGCGACTACACGTTATTGAAAGACTACATGTAAATTTAAATGTAAAGTGCATACAAGTTTGTTGTAAGGTTACTGCTATTAGTTCTAATAACCAGTTCTAACAACTGGAACTCTGTTTAAGAATTTAAAGATGAACTGGTGTTGGTGGTTTGGCTTAGACTTAATCACATGGTTAAGTGCTAAGTGGTTTTTCCCCTTTTTCCATATTAATTCCTCAAGTGGTTAAACAGCACAGGGGTGATCCAGAGCTCCAATGGAGCTGAGAATTTTTGCGGGAGTTCCTTGTCATAAGAAAACCCTCTGGACCAAACATTAGCACTTTCCATTGAGTGGTTTGCTCAGAATAATTCTTTTAGCAGTTAAGCAAAGAAAAATTAATTCTGAGGTAATAACTCTGTTCATGCCCAACTTAGTGAACTACAATTTCAATTATAGCTCATATAGTTTGCATGAATTTTCCTAGCATTCTTGGAGCTAAGATTTGCCCAGAACTGAATTTCCAAGTTTTGGAAATTCCCTGAAAATGTTTCTGTATTCAAATGAACACGGCACCTTCAAATTTGAATTTCTCTGACCAAATCAACTCCAAATGGTCTGAAACTTTTACAGGGGTACAATAATGTCCTAAATAACATTCTGGAAAAATTTGGGGATTTTTGGATGCACCAAACTCCCTCTAAAATTCTTTTGCTGAGAAGCTTTAAAGAATTTTCCAGAATTAATTAATGGGTTTCGTACAAATTGGGTTTCAGATTTGGATTTTACTCTGTTAGAGTAATCGAACAAAATTTGTTTCATAATTTTTGGATTCTTCTACCCCAAGTTGTGGTCCTCCAAAGTTTGAACTACAAACTGGACATTTCAAAATGTTTAAATGTATGCCAGTGGGTCCCACCCGGCAGTCTTCTCCTTCCTCGCGCCAAACAGGGGTCCGCGGCGGCGCACTCCGGCGAGCGTCACCGGAACCGCTTTCCCGGCTGTCTCCCGACCCCAAACTCGCCGCCCCGCCCTAACTCACGACGCTGAACTCGTCTCGGGGTTCGCCAGCGGCCGTAGCTCACCGGAACAGGGCTCCCGACGGTGACAGCGGCGGTTAGGGTTCCGGCGTGGTCGGGAATGCGTTACAACGCATCAAAACGATCGACAAAGGGTCGGAGAGCACCGCGGGAGCTCGGGGGTGACGGAAATGGCCGCCAAACCCCATGAAACAGTCGGCAACCTAGGGCTCCGTGGTGACCCGAGCTATTATTCTATGGCGGCCCGAAAAACAGCGAGAACCTGGCCATTTCTGGACCATACCACTTGATTCTTGGTCGAGGAGGGCCGCTAGGGAGTAAGGAAGGTGCTGACAAGCCTGCGCGGCCAATAGCTAAACGAGTAGCATGAATTTTGGGGTAGACCGCGCCCTACCCGAACACACTATGTTTCGGAAGAGCTGGAAATACTCTTCATCCGGTGGATCAACCGCTATACGGCTTGCATCTACACGATCTAGAGAGCACGGCACACCTTTTTCGTGTAGGAGAGGATCGGTGAAAACGGCTGCGGAGCGCTGCTCACGGTGAGTCAGTTGCGGCTCCGCCGGTTGCACCTCTGTCCTCAGCTGCGATCGTCGATTGGTGGCCAAATGAAGTGCTAACGCCGCAAGGTGGTGAGGGGGCTAGTTAGAGCACACACAGGCGCTCCCTTTTTGTGTTGGGAGCTTGGGCAAAGGCCGAGCCGACGTCGGCGTGCAGGGGATAATCGGCGGAGCGGCGCCGGTGACCGAACAGAGCCGGGGCTCGCTGTTTTGCAAAGAAGCACGCGTACGTCTTGGTGGCTTGGCGAGGGGGTCACGTAGAGGAGAGGGCGCGCTGTTTCCCGGCTGCCAGCGCGAGCGACGGGAACTAGGAGGTGGCCGCTCGGCCGGTGGCGCCCGCGCGGCAGCTGGCTGCGCTCGGTTGACTGAGAAACAGAGAGAAGACTTGGGGGCTAAGTCTATTCCACCCAATGACATGTGGGCCCCACTGGTCAGTGCTCTCCCACCTCTCAAAAGATCTCCAAAACTTGACAAATGCTGAATTCAAAAGTTGGGAGTCTCAAACTGAGTTACATTTGTATGGTTTGGCAATTTTCCCTCAAATTCAAATGTATATTTGTATTCTTTGCATATTTGGATCCTTTTTGGAAAAATGGGTAGCAAACCTTTTCAAAAATTATTGAAACTCTGCCTCCCCACTAATTTGGACCTGAGGAATCCAATTATGCACTTTGATCCTTGTTTTAGATGCTGCAACCATGAGTTTGAATGTAACAGTTTTGAATCACTCTCTCATGTGTCATGTGTAAACTTTCCCCTTTGTGAAAGTGTAGGCTTTCCCCTCTAACCACTCTTTTGATGGAGGTTACTTGCTCTTCACACTTTTTCACAACCTATCCACAACAAAACTGTGGTGTTGTGTGGTGATAAAAAGTTTTTGCAAGTCCTTTTCTTGGTCTTTTACATCCCTCCCCCCTTAAAAGAATCTCGTCCCGAGATTATAAAAGAAGAGATAGCGATGTAATAGGGACTTACCCGTGCTGAGATGCCATGAATTCTGGGTAATTTGAGCAAAGGAATTCCTCGCTCTCCAACGTCGCTTCCTCAGCGGTGTGGTTGCTCCAGAGGATCTTGTAGAACCACAACGTTCTGCTACGTGTGGTTCGGGCTTTCTCATCCAGAATTTCCACCGGATATTCATCATATGTTAAATCCGGTTTCAGCTCGCTGATGTCTTCAGCAGGAACAGCAGTTGTATGATTTAAACATTTTCGCAGTTGCGAAACATGAAAAACATCATGGACACCAGCAAGAGATGCCGGTAACTCCAATCGATACGCCGCTGGTCCGCACTTCTCGGTGATGGCGTAGGGTCCAATAAAACGGGGAGCAAGCTTCCCCTTCGCACCGAACCGGTGCACGCCCTTCATCGGAGACACGCGGAGGTACACGTGTTCCCCAACGTCAAAGTGCAACGGTCTACGCCTCTTATCAGCGTAGCTCTTCTGTCGGGATTGAGCAGCCTTCAAGTTAGCTTGAATCGTCCGAACGCGCTCTTCGGCGTCGTTCACCACATCAACCATGAACGTGACCCTTTCACCGGACTCACACCAGTTTAATGGGGTACGGCATTTACGACCGTAGGGAGCTTCGTAGGGTGCCATCTTGATACTCGCCTGATAGCCGTTGTTGTACGAGAATTCCGCCAATGGTAGGTGATCATCCCAGTTCCTACCATGGTGGATGGCACATGCTCTCAACATGTCTTCTAATACTTGGTTCACCCTCTCTGTTTGCCCATCTGTCTGAGGGTGATAAGTGGAGCTCCTGATCAACTTAGTACCCAATGCAGCGTGTAGCTGCTCCCAAAAGCGAGATACAAATAATGCACCTCGATCTGAGATGATGGTCTTGGGTACCCTGTATAGGCATAGAATCTTCGCTATGTACAGCTCCGCATATTTGCCGGCATTGTAACGTGTATTCACCGGGATAAAGTGAGCCATCTTGGTTAAATGATCAATGATACCCAAATGGAATCACGTTTGTTGGCAGTTAGGGGTAATCCCACAATGAAATCCATGCTCACATCTTCCCATTTCCATGCCGGGATCTTCAGGGGTTGCAGTAGCCCTGATTTCTTCATGTGATCAGCTTTCACTCGTCTACACGTATCGCACTCGGATACGTACTTCCCTACCTCCCGCTTCATCCGTGTCCACCAAAATTTCATTTTCAAATCTGGGTGCATCTTGTTGCTGCCTGGATGAATGGAGTATTTAGACAAGTGAGCTTCATCGAGGATCTTCTTCCTCAGCTCCATATCCCGGGGTACGACTATGCGGTCATTGAACCACAGCGTCCCCTCATCATTTTTTCCGGAAACACTTGATCTCCCCGTTGTCTATCCGTCTCCGGAGATGTGCCATGCCTTTGTCCGTCTTCTGATCTGCAATGATGTCCTCCCTAATAGTAGGGATGAGGGCAAGGTTGTACAGCGATCCATAAGGAACCAAGTATAAACTTGGCTCTTCCTCCTCCACCGGTGTAATGGTGAGGTGATGGACATGTGATTTCCGACTCAGCGCGTCGGCAACCATATTCGCCTTGCCGGGGTGGTAGTGAATCTCAATTTCATAGTCCTTGATTAATTCTAACCACCTCCGTTGCCTCATGTTCAGCTCCTTCTGGGTGAAAATGTATTTCAAGCTCTTGTGGTCGGTGTAGAGATGCACCAAATTCCCCAGGAGATAGTGCCTCCACATTTTCAGTGCCAAAACCACTGCAGCAAGCTCAAGGTCATGAGTGGGATAATGCTGCTCATGGTTCCGAAGTTGGCGTGAGCCATATGCGACCACACGTCCTTCCTGCATCAACACGCAGCCAAGCCCAATATCGGACGCGTCACAATACACGTCGAAGGGCTTTGTTGTATAGGCTGAGCTAAGACCGGGGCTGTGGTGAGATGTTCACCAATGTTTGGAATGCTCCTTCACACGCCGTGTTCCAAACATATTTCGTCCCCTTCTTCAGCAATTCTGTCATCGGTTTAGCGAGCTTGGAGAAGCTTGGAATGAATCTCCGATAGTATCCCGCTAACCCGAGGAAGCTTCTGACTTCATGAATTGAAGTGGGAGCTTTCCATTTCAGCACTTGCTCTATTTTGCTTGGGTCAACCGCAATGCCTTCTGCGGAGATGATATGTCCCAAGAATGGCACTTGGCTGATCCAAAACTCGCATTTACTGAACTTGGCGTAGAGCTTGTGGTCTCGGAATCGTTGAAGAACGATCCGCAAGTGTACGGCATGTTCGACTTCTGTCTTGGAGTAAACCAAGATATCGTCGATGAACACTACCACGAATTTGTCCAGCTCCGGCATGAACACCGAGTTCATGAGATACATGAAATGGGCTGGAGCATTTGTGAGACCAAAGGACATGACGAGATATTCATATAAGCCGTATCTCATCGACAAAGCCGTCTTCGGAATATCCTCCGCCCGGATCTTTATCTGGTGATATCCAGAGCGAAGGTCCATCTTGGGGAACACACTTGCACCCACCAGTTGATCAAACAATATGTCGATGCGGGGCAGTGGGTACTTATTCTTGATGGTGACGGCGTTGAGCGCCCGGTAATCCACACACAGCCTCAGGGTTTCATCCTTCTTCTTCACGAACAGCGCCGAGCATCCCCAAGGCGAGGAACTCGGCCTAATGAAACCCTTGCTCAACAGATCATTGAGCTGTTCTTTCAGTTCCGCCAGCTCATTTGGAGCCATCTTGTATGGTCTCCGTGATATGGGTGTAGTCCCTGGTGCAAGTTCAATCTTGAACTCGACATCCCGCTCATGTGGCATGCCTGGAAGATCATCCGGGAACACGTCAGGATACTCCCGGACTACGGGGATGTCTTCTAACTTGAGAGCTTCAGCATTATTAACTGCTAAAACTTCCCGGACTGGAGTGTATAATACCATGGAATGCGGACGGTGGAATGGAGAGTTTAAATGAACCATCCGTGTCCGAGTCTCTAGGACAGCACCATGGTATTGTAGCCATGACATCCCTATGATTGCATCAATCTTTTGTCCCATAAGGATTATCAAAGTGGTGGGATATAGTTTCCCACCTAAGCACAAAGGTGCCTTTGGAATCATCATATTAGCTGAAATCTTCCCTCCCGGTGAGCAGATCATATAAGTGCAGTTGGTTGGGAAGACTTGCATTTGATGCTTAGCCACATAGGATGCACTTATAAAGCTGTGGGTTCCACCAGAATCAAACAATATGACGATGGCTTGATGGTTGAGAGTAAACGTACCCGCCAGCACGTTGTCTCACTCTGGGGCGTCCTCATTGTCGAGGTTGCGGATGCCCCCAGTCCGCTGACCAACCTTCTTCACCGGAGGTCGGCCTCGAGCACCGCCCTGGAACTGGGCTTGCCCGCTGCTCTGCTGCCCCTGGGGATAGTCCTTCGCGAAGTGGACCGCCTGGCCACACGTGAAGCAGGTGAAATGGGGCGGTCCCCCGCTGATCGGTGGACAAAATCCCGGGGCGCGTTGTGGCGGTGGAAACGCCCGGGGTGCCGTCTGCTGCTGCTGTCTTGGTGGTGGCATCGGTGGACGGAACGGAGGTGCCTGAAAGGGACGTCCCCCAAACCGTTGAGGTCGCGCCGGTAGTTGCCACTGCTGCCCGGATGGTGTCCGATACACCATGCGGTACTCCTGGGGAGCGCCACTCCCACCGCTGGGTGGAGCGCTGCGCTTCCGCTGCTCAGCTGCCAACTCCCGCTGAGCATCCTCTTGCATAATCGTGGCATTGACTAGGTCGTTGAATGTGCCGCGATTCCACTGAACGAGATGGGTCTTCATTTCAGGGTGTAACCCCTGATAGAAATGTTCCCGCTTCTTCTCTTCAGTGGATATATAGTCTGACGCGTACTGCACCAGATGGTTGAAGGCACGGGAGTAGTCGTGGGCACTCCTCCCGCCCTGCTTCAGTTCCAAAAATTCTTGGAACTTCCTCTTCATGATCCCGGGAGGAATATGATAGGCGCGGAACGCCTCCCGGAACTCTTGCCATTCCACGGCATGGCCAGCCGGACGTGAGGCGACATAGTCCGCGCACCACGCACCAGCGGCACCGTGGAGTTGCTGCGCTGCGAACAAGGTCTTCTGCCGCTCCGTATTGGAGCAGCCCGAACTTGGACTCGATGGTCCGCAGCCAGTTGTCCGCCTCCAGTGGTTCTTCGGCTTCGGTGAACACTGGAGGGTGCGTACTAATGAAATCCGAGTACGACACTTCACGGGGCTCACGAGGCCCTCTATCTTGACATCCCCCCGCCTGGGACGTATTCTACACGATCATGCGGAGCAGGTCGGTCTGCTCCTCACGACCTCCCGCCAGTGCCACTATCACATCTGCTAGAGTAAGCGGAGGCGGCGGTGGTGGCTGCTGCTGCGGGGTGCTGTCGTAGGCCGGTGGCTGGGAGTCATCGCCTCCCTGTTGGCTAGAGCCACCAACCTCGTGCGTGGTCCTAGTACGAACCATCTGCAACCACACGACAATAATCATCAATCCCGCACATTTTGCATGCAGTCCCATAAAAATAGGCGTAAAAACATAATGACAATAAAACATGCGATACATCTCGTAAGTAGATAATGTAATAACTTTGCACAAGCTACACCATTACCAGACTAAACAAAAGCTAGTTTAATCCAACTTGATGAACCTCCACTTTGGAATCTCACTATAACTAGGTTTGGTCACTACGAGATATTACTATCGCTTTGTCATCACGTATACCACCCTTAGGGTACCACACCCTCTCCAATGAGTTCAACTGTCATTCTTCTGTCCGAATGACCAGTTTCTACCTATTCCAAATTTTGATCTGGTTCTGGGCATTTTCATGACTTAAGATCAACACCAAAGTTAAAGTTAACTTCAGTATCTTTCCAACGAGTACTCATTTGCCCACAGATCAGCTCTGGTTAAAAAGTATGGTAATTCAAAGTCAGCAGAATTTCTGGAAGAATTTTAACAGCACCTCCCTTGAGAAGTTGCTGTTTTCAACTCCGGTTTCCACTGAAATCTGTGCTGAAATTTCAGAAACTTTGAATTGCAAAAATGTAACAAATCTCCTACCCTTTCTAAAGATGTCTCATATGACAATTTTTTATTTTTGTACTGGGAGTTATGTTTGAAAAACAGAACAGTTCAGAGAATGTTTTACTCTGTCCTGGTTCTGGACAGTTTACATTTCTCAGGAAATTAAGCCATCTTAAGGTGTGTTTCAGCTCTGGAAGTCTACAAAAAAGTTGTAGATTACTTAAATACCTTTCCATAACTATATAGAACACCTCTCTGGGCTAAAAGACCTGTGAGTTATACCCTGTTGAATATCAGCAAACTTGCTGCCCAAAACAGAGCACTCTGTTTTTCATCCCTTTGGATATCCTGCTCCACTATCCCATTCTTATACCCATCCAGGGTCCTAATTGTTGAACCTAATGATCTTATTTCCTTTTTATCATTATTTTCATGCATATGCCTACAATATCTCGGTACTACGTTCCTCACAAAAGAAAATCCTAACCGGATCATACCGGCATATACGTCTCAAGTGTGGCACTAAACGGTCTCTCGCACACGTTTACTACACGGATACCTTCTTGGTTAGTACCTGCAGAAGACCACACAATAATGGTGCACTCAATGGTTGGTTTCATTTCAGGCGGGATCATATTTAAAAGTAAATACAAACGCCCGTATCATTGTCATACGGCCGTCCTTGAACTAAGTCACGTCTCAAGGCACGTGATCGTGTTTCAACACCACATGACGGGGAACCGGAGTATGTCATGAACGGGTCGTCACGGTTGGGAATGTTATCAACCCAACAGATACCACCTACTGCCCTGCAGGGCACGCCGATGGCAAGCGCTGTGTATGTCCTCCTGGGCTATTTCCAGATGAACACACTCTCGCGTTACTGACCACGCGATGGGGTCTCCACTTACTTGCCTAATGCATGCTAGGGATCAGCGTTTCATATGAACTCAGGGACATGACGATTCCAAGAGGTTCATATTGACGTGTCACACCAAGCTGTGAGATCAATCCCTGAACCACGTACCTCGTCAGGGAGAGCTAACCGAAATTGAACCGCTTTCGGTGGCGTTCCTTACCATACTTACCAGAGCGTAGGTGCATTGTTACATAATTGAAATTCAGAATTATAACACATAAATTAGTCTTTGCCACTTTAAGTAACTATGCTAGTATAGTCCTTACTTGGGCAACTACCGAATCCTCACCGTATACCTAAGTTTTTCCCATAATGCAGTCCTTAAGTACTGTGCTATCCCCACTGCAGCTCTGATACCAGGCTGTGGCGGACCGGAATCCGCTCATCCAGGATCGCAGAGGGTGGTGCCGCGCGATGCGACACCCGATAGCACACGTCATAAGAACACATTATATTACATGGGAAAAACAACTGAACTGTACAAAGTAGTACACTTCTCAGTTACAAACTAGGGACTTTATTACACAGCGGAAGTTTCTTTTATACAACTCACGCCCGCCTATCTAGCAAAAGTCGGTTGCCCAGCCCTAGGGCAACCCACACTAGCTGCACGTCTCAGCTCAGCGCGGCGTGTACGGCTCCCACTCAGCCGTGGTCCCCGGCGGAGGGTAACCCTCGCCGGTGGACTCGTACTCCGAGTCCGTGGGTGGCTCCTGACCTGAAAACACTTAAGCAGCAACCGTGAGCACGAAGGCTCAACAAGGCTTAACCGACTCACCTAAGCATGAAACTCTACATGAGGGGTACAATGACATAGGGCAGTAATATTGCAGCAAATGGACACGCCTACAAGTTCATCCTTAGTTCATCTTTTAGCAACAAGTTAACAGTTCGGAAATCTGAAATTTAGTAAGCAATATTTGATAACACACACGTAGCAATACAGTTATATCATAACAGCAAGATTGAACCATAACATTTCATACATTAGTCTACGTTACGACGCAGTGAACAAGTGGTACTCGTCACCGCGAGGGATGGCGAATCGACTCGATATACACCTGCAGGGAAACCCAAAGAGCACGTCACGTACGCCCACCCGTGGAGCTGCACAGCAATCTCACTCGATGTCGTACGGGACAACCTTTCACCCAACAGCCCAAACGTCGAACCGGTCACACCGAAACGAGCAGGAGGTTCCCCACATAGAGCATCTCTCTATGCCCGTTGCAGATTTCCACCTTGCTGCCCTCAACCTACACCTATAAATCGGTGTGCTATGCCTCGACCCCCGGAGGTTTAGACTACATCGGTTTATCGGGGCCCATATATCCGACCCTTCGGTACGTTCAATACTTGTTCAGCAGGGCCGCACACGGATCGGTCCTTAATCGACACGGGCAGGGCTGCGCACACAAGACTTCCTCTTGCTGCGCCCTAGCCCCTGCCTAGCCTCATTTTCATTACTAAAGTGATCTCACATCACTACACCGAACCCGTGTGTCCCAAGCCTATCTCGCGAGTAGATTCCAACTACTCGACTTGTACTGAAGTCCTAGGAAACATTAAGCATAGCCTGTCTACTCGAGGTCTTAGACACTACCCTCACTCTTTTAGGAACCTTTGGTTATGGAAGTGGGGTTGCAATCATCCTATACCTAATGCACATACATACTTCACATGACATATGTAAACAAAGTAAAACTTATAAAAAGGTTAATGCAAACCGGGGCTTGCCTTGTTGCTGCTGGTCAGTAGTCAGTTCTTCCTCTGGAAGCAGGAAGTCGAGAACCTCCGGAGCTTCCTCGCCTTCAGCGACTACACGTTATTGAAAGACTACATGTGAATTTAAATGCAAAGTGCATACAAGTTTGTTGTAAGGTTACTGCTATTAGTTCTAATAACCAGTTCTAACAACTGGAACTCTGTTTAAGAATTTAAAGATGAACTGGTGTTGGTGGTTTGGCTTAGACTTAATCACATGGTTAAGTGCTAAGTGGTTTTTCCCCTTTTTCCATATTAATTCCTCAAGTGGTTAAACAGGACAGGGGTGATCCAGAGCTCCAATGGAGCTGAGAATTTTTGCGGGAGTTCCTTGTCATAAGAAAACCCTCTGGACCAAACATTAGCACTTTCCATTGAGTGGTTTGCTCAGAATAATTCTTTTAGCAGTTAAGCAAAGAAGAATTAATTCTGAGGTAATAACTCTGTTCATGCCCAACTTAGTGAACTACAATTTCAATTATAGCTCATAGAGTTTGCATGAATTTTCCTAGCATTCTTGGAGCTAAGATTTGCCCAGAACAGAATTTCCAAGTTTTGGAAATTCTCTGAAAATGTTTCTGTATTCAAATGAACACAGCACCTTCAAATTTGAATTGCTCTGACCAAATCAACTCCAAATGGTCTGAAACTTTTACAGGGGTTCACTAATGTCCTAAAGAACATTCTGGCAAAATTTGGAGATTTTTGGATGCACCAAACTCCCTCTAAAATTGTTTTGCTGAAAAGTTTAAAGAATTTTCCAGAATTAATTAATGGGTTTTATACAAATTGGGTTTCAGATTTGGATTGTACTCTGTTAGAGGAATCCAACAAAATTTGTTTCATAATTTTTGGATTCTCCTACCCCAAGTTGTGGTCCTCCAAAGTTTGAACTACAAACTGGACATTTCAAAATGTTTAAATGTCTGCCAGTGGGTCCCACCCGGCAGTCTTCTCTTTCCTCGCGCCAAACAGGGGTCCACGGCGGCGCACTCTGGCGAGCATCGCCGGAACCGCTTTACCGGCCGTCTCCCAACCCCAAACTCGCCGCCCCGCCCTAACTCACGACGCTGAACTCATCTCGGGGTTCGCCGGCGGCCGTAGCTCACCGGAACAGGGCTCCCGACGGTGACAGCGGCGGTTAGGGTTCCGGCGTGGTCGGGAATGCATTACAACGCATCAAAACGATCGGCAAAGGGTCGGAGAGCACTGCAGGATCTCGGGGGTGACGGAAATGGCCGCCAAACCCCATGAAACGGTCGGCAACCTAGGGCTCCGCGGTGACCCGAGCTATTATTCCATGGCAGCCCGAAAAACAGCGAGAATCTGGCCATTTATGGACCATACCGCTTGATTCTTGGTCGAGGAGGGCCGCTAGGGAGTAAGGAAGGTGCTGACAAGCCTCCGCGGCCAATAGCTAAACGAGTAGCATGAATTTTGGGGTAGACCGCGCCCTACCCGAACACACTACGTTTCGGAAGAGCTGGAAATACTCTTCATCCGGTGGATCAACCGCTATACGGCTTGCATCTACACGATCTAGAGAGCACGGCGCACCTTTTTTGTGTAGGAGAGGATCGGTGAAAACGGCTGTGGAGCGCTGCCCACGGTGAGTCAGTTGCGGCTCCGCCGGTTGCACCTCTGTCCTCAGCTGCGATCGTCGATTGGTGGCCAAATGAAGTGCTAACGCCGCAAGGTGGTGAGGGGGCTAGTTAGAGCACACACAGGCGCTCCCTTTTTGTGTTGGGAGCTCGGGCAAAGGCCGAGCAGACGTCGGCATGCAGGGAATAATCGGGGGAGCGGCGCCGGTGACCGAACAGAGCCGGGGCTCGCTGTTTTGCAAAGAAGCACGCGTACGTCTCGGTGGCTTGGCGAGGGGGTCACGTAGAGGAGAGGGCGCGCTGTTTCCCGGCTGCCAGCGTGAGCGACGGGAACCAGGAGGTGGCCGCTCGGCCGGTGGCGCGCGCGCGGCAGCTGGCTGCGCTCGGTTGACTGAGAAACAGAGAGAAGACTTGGGGGCTAAGTCTATTCCACCCAATGACATGTGGGCCCCACTGGTCAGTGCTCTCCCACCTCTCAAAAGATCTCCAAAACTTGACAAATGATGAATTCAAATGTTGGGAGTCTCAAACTGAGCTACATTTGTATGGTTTGGCAAATTTCCCTCAAATTCAAATGTATATTTGAATTCTTTGCATATTTGCATCCTTTTTGGAAAAATGGGTAGCAAACCTTTTCAAAAATTATTGAAACTCTGCCTCCCCACTAAATTGGACCTGAGGAATCCAATTATGCACTTTGATCCTTGTTTTAGATGCTGCAACCATGAGTTTGAATGTAACAGTTTTGAATCACCCTCTCATGTGTCATGTGTAAACTTTCCCCCTTTGTGAAAGTGTAGGCTTTCCCCTCTAACCACTCTTTTGATGGAGGTTACTTGCTCTTCACACTTTTTCACAACCTATCCACAACAAAACTGTGGTGTTGTGTGGTGATAAAAAGTTTTTGCAAGTCCTTTTTCTTGGTCTTTTACACTTAACCTCCCAGGGGCGGCCAAACTTCTCTCTTCACGGACTAGTCCACTCACATGCTCTCTCAAGCCGGAAGCACCCACAAATTGGTGATTTTCGCTTTTCTCCACCAAAAATCTCGTCCAATCCACGTATTGGAGACCTAAGGAGTGCGGAAACCCTTACTCGGACTAGTCCGATTTTGGGTGGACAAGTCCGTTCTCGAGCGGACTAGTCCGGTCCTTTAATAGACAAGTCTACACAGAACAAACTCCAACTTTAGCCATTCAATATTCCACTTTCATGACCTCTAATCTCCTATCTCTCAGGAAATATGTCGAACTCTGACCAAAGATCTCCTCTTCCAATTCCCACGGCCGAGGAGGCTCGACAAGCCCTTCATCGGCGCATTGCCGAAGAAAGGGCAGCAAAGGAGGCCCAAGCAGCTAAAGAAGCCGTCCGTCGAGAGGCAAGAACAAAGAAGAAGCATGATCTCGACAAGGAGGCACAAATTGCCCAAGCCGTTAAAGAATCCTTGAAGGATCAACGGAGAAAGAAAAGGGCCGAACATGAAGCCCAAAGCTCCCAAGCTGCTAGTGCCTCAGGGCCCAAGAGAAAGAGGCTGGTCACCTTGGGAGATAAAGAGAGGAAAAAGGAGAAGGAAAAGGAATCCGAGGGTAGGGTTCCTCGTGATCCAAAGAAGGGTAAGGCTCCACTTCCTGAGGAGCCCAAGAACAAAAAGGCAACTGCCAAAACACCGACAAACAGAGCAGGAGGGATAATAATCAGAGAGAAAGGGAAAACGAGCCCATCGGCCCCTTAAAGATGGCTGCCCCTGCTAGACACCCAAACCGGCAGCCCAACAATCCGGCATTTGTATTCAAAGGAATGGGGGTTGAAAAGGCGAGAAGGCTGAGGATGGATAAAGTCTATGACTATGAGAAGCACACAGCCGACCCAAGGTTTTGGTGTGACTTTCACTGCGATTACTACCGCTTGATGTACCTAAAAATGAAGACCCCTGTTACTCAAGATCAATGGGTAGATTGGGACTACATGACCAAAAGGGAGCACAAAGCTTTTCATGCAGTGATTGAAGCCGCAGAGCGCCATGGAATCAAGGAAATCATGAGCTTCAAGTATGACTGGAACATTGAGGTAATTGTGCAGTTCTACACCACTATGTACTTCTCCACCTACGGTGACTAGAAAATCACCTGGATGACACATGGAGAGCAGTACTCAGTCACCTATGAGAGGTTTGCACAGATACTTGGCCTTGAGGAGCACTTGGATCATGAGATTATCATTTCCAATCTCAAGGTAGTGGACAGGGATTAGCTTGACTATATGTATCCTAGTCATGTTCCCTATGAGGCCGGGCTTGCTAGGAACATCAAGCCGTTATATAGCATCCTCAACCAGATTCTTAGGATGACCATTGCCCCTAAGGATGGAGATGCAGGGGTAATTCAAGGAAACTTAAGGCATCTCCTCCTCTTGATAGATGGTGAAGAGAAGTTCAACCTTGTTGAGCACATTTATGATGACATCTTCAACATCTCTCACACTCCCAACCGTTAATGTGGTTATGCACCATACATCATGTGCCTAATTGAGAAGGTGTCAGGGATAATCTTTGTCAAGGATGTCACTCATCGACCTCTCCGTCCTCAGCTACCCCCCATTGTGCTAGAACACTCAAGGAGGAAAAATGCTCAATCTCCGTCCAGCTCAGCGGCCCCTTCTAGCTCAGCGGCTCCCCCATCATCTACTCCTCCGCAGTCCATGAGCGGATTCTTCAAGTGCTTCAACGCACTTTTCTCCTCCTGTCGGCGTGTGGAGGTCCGGACTCGACGCATGGAGAGGCGTCAGGAGAAGTACCTCAAGGCTGTGTGTGACAAGCTTAAGGTACCCATGTCTCCCCCTGAGGAGAGTGATGGGGAACTCACTCCATATCCAGAGTTCACCGCTGATGAGCTCGCCCAGTTCAGGAAAATGGAAGCTCTTCCAAGGCCGTGCCTCCATCCACCACCGCCGACGAAGAGGAAGAGGATACGGAGGCTACAGAGAGCGATGAAAATGGCAATGAAGAAGAAGACGAAGAAGATGACGAGTAGACTTAGGTGCATCTTCTTCCCTCTTTTCCTTCTTGGTGCCTTGATGCCAAAGGGGGAGAATGTGAAAAGGATGTAATAGATCTTTTGGACATGACTATCTTGTAACAGATCTTTGGACATGGCTATCTATGTTTTATGTTTTATGCATGACTATCTTTTGTGTAACACTACGTGTTGGATTTTATGGTTGTTTTATGCTTATTGTCTTATCACATTTTTTTAGCACAACACGTAGGCACCCCACCGTAACATGTGAATGTATGCCAACTCCCCTCTTTTACTCTTGCATACATTCAGGGAGAGTTTTGCATACATACACTTGTTATAAAAATAAATTTTTTACCTCTATGTTGAAACTTAATGTGTTTTCATCAATCACCAAAAAGGGGGAGATTGTAAGTGCATCTAGGCATCCCCATGGTTTTTGGATGATTGATGATGACAAATTAAGAGACTAATGAGCTAAGATGATCATAAGCACAGGACATTTCCAAGGCGGACACCTAAACTCTCAACAAGGAAAAAGATGAAGAACGGCTTCGGAGACTCGAAGAGTAGAAATTAGGGTTTCACTTGAGTCTTTAGTAGGCTAGCCGTGTAAAAGAAAGAGTGTGTGTGTCAAGTACATTGAGATCATAGAATAGAGCTCAAAGCGTTAGAAGTGTCAAATCCTTAGTGGAGAGAGGTAAAGTTGGGCAGGCCGGACTTGTCCGAGGAAGAGGCCAGACTAGTCCGGAAGTCCTACGGCTTAGTCCGTTTTGGGGCGGACTAAGAGTTCCTGACTGAGATCAAACTTGTCCGTTTTGGGACGGACTAGTCCGTTTCTCTCTTGGTGAGAGTGTTTTTGGGGCTAAGTCCTGGTAGACCAGACTTATCCGCCTCAGTGGTCGGACTACTCCGGGCTAGCCAGACTTGTCCGTTTTTACACGGACTAAGAGTTCCTGTGTGAGTTCGGGCTAGTCCGTTCTAAGGCGGACTAGTCTGTATGGGTGTGAGATGAGAGCTCCCACGGCTAAGTCTTGGTGGACTGTACTTGTCCGCCTTAGTGGCCGGTCTAGTCCGGGTCCTCAAGACTTGTCCGTTCTCACCCGGACAAATAGTTCCTGTTTTAGATCGGACTAGTCCAGTGTGAGGCGGACTAGTACGGACTTTCGGTAGGTGGCAACGGTTAGATTCGGGACTTCTATAAAAGGAGATGCCCCGACTTCATTTACATAACTCTGGAACCCTAGCGCCGCCACAGCCTTCCTAGAGCCTCTCCAAGCCTTCTTCTTTGCCTACTCACCTTCTTGAATCAAATCCTAAGTGAATTTGGGTGTGTGAGAAGAGGAGAAGGAAGAACTTCGCGTTTAAGGCTCTCGGAGTGATCTCGTGCACTTGGTGTGACCTTTGGCTTGTAAGATCAGTGAAGCTTTGTGGAAGTGATCAAGTGGGAGCCTCGGATTGTGAGCAGCCCCAAAACTTTGTAAGTTCACCCTTGAGATAGTGAACAACCGGGTTGGCCTTAGTGGCGACTTGGTGAGGAAAGGGTTGTTAGACCTGGTCCTTTGTGGACTCCTCAACGGGGACGTAGATTCCTGAGTGGAATCGAACCTCGGGAAAAAATTCTTAGTGTCTCTCTTGTGTGTACATTTCTTTGAAGATCAATATTGCTTAGGGTTTGTTTTAATTATTTCACTATACATCATCACAATCTTGTAATTTATTTAAATATTTTATCACACTTGTCATATAGAATTACTAGTTGTTTTATCCACATTTTGTTAAATTAAAATCTGGAGAAAAACCCATAAAAATTAAGCTTTAGACCCTTCCAGCAGTTTGACCAGACTAGTCCGGCCCTTTTAGGTCTTTCCAACAAGCAAACCGGACTAGTCCGCCCCTGTAGCCGGACTAGTCCGGCCCTTGTGTAATAATCTCATTTATTTAAGTTATTTCAGGTGTTTTAGCCTATTCACCCATCTGATATTTTTGTGGTGGACCGCTGGAACTTCCACCACTAGAGCTGCATTGAGATATGTTCCTCTTCTTCTCTGCCTTGTGGCTGCGGTATGCATCCTCCTGAATGATGGGGCATTGACGAGATCATTAAAGCTGCTGTTGTGATGCAAGACCAAGCGTTCTTGCATCTTAGTACTCAATCCACGAAAGAAACATTCCTGCTTCTTTGCCTCAGTATTCACGTGCTCGGGGGCGTACTAAGCGAGGTGGTTGAACACCTTGGAGTACTCTTGAGCACTCCTCCCCTTTGCTTCAGTTGTAGGAATTCCTGAAGCTTCTTCTGCATAATTCCGGTAGGAATGTGGTGTACACGGAATGCTTCTTGGAATTCAGCCCATGTCACTTGATGTCCAGCAGGGGTGGTGGAGAGATAGTTTGCCCACCATGCTCCAGCTGAGCCATGGAGCTATTGAGCTGTGAAGAAAGTTTTCTGGTGTTCGTTGCAATGCAACAGTCTGAACTTAGACTCCACAGTACGTAGCCAATTATCTACCTCCAATGGTTCTTCCGCTTCGGTGACGACCGGCGGACGTGTCACCAGAAACTCCGCGTATGTGCTCTGCTGCAGTTGGCGAGGGACCGCATCTTGACGTCTTCTCAAATGGGACTTATTCTGTACGAGCGCTCGAGGTAGCTCGGTGTTCTCTCGATGGGAACCCATCATGGCAGCAATAGCTTCCGCCAATGTGGGTGGAGGTGGCGGTGGAGGCTGTTGTGGTGGTACTTGTTGGTACGACGGTGGAGAGTCATCTCCACCATGACTAGAGCCTCCGATCTCGTGCAGAGAGCGAGTGCGAACCATACTGCCAAAACGATGAATATATGGTCAATTTCTAAGGTTGCATATCATACTTGTACTCAAAAGCAATAACCGTATTAAACATCACACATCTTTTTGCAGCAACGTTCAATCAAGTTTAATAGAACACTTACAAATCTGTACTAAACTGTACAATCGGTACGATTTTCAGATTCTGCTCAGGTTAGATGCAAAATCTGAAAGTGCATCTAGGCTAATTCCCCGTGGGTTTTGATGATTAATGACAACACTTAAGGAACTAATGAGCATTGCAAGTGTGAGTACGGGTTATTAAGAAATTTACGAAGATGGATATACTCAAAAAGGAAAAGAGGAGAAAAGGCAAATGCACAAGAAGAATAGAATTTAGGGGTTTTAATTCTTTTCTGTTGAGTTTAGCCTTTGAGTATGAGTGTGATCATAGAGTAAAGTGCTGAGAATCATCTAAGAGCTCATAGTTCGAGTTTAGGTTAAGTGGAGTGAAGATTCGGGATAAGCCCTGGGAATAGGGCCGGACTTGTCCGGGCTGGGGGCCGGACTAGTCTGGTACATCGGACTGATCCGATGTAGAATGGAACAAGTGGTTCTGTGTTAGTTGGGACTTGTCCAGGGTGGAAGGCCGGACTAGTCCGAAGTATCGGACTAATCCGATAAAGAACGGAAGAAGAGTTTCTGTGTGAGTTCGGACTTGTCCGTCTGGGGACGGCCTAGTCTGTGGAGAGAGTGTCTGAGCCCTTCAGGAGCTAAGTCCTGGATGACCAGACTAGTCCGCTCTTTCAGGCCGGACTAGTCTGTAGGTTCAGACTAGTTCGCTTCCAACTGAAGCAGGAGGTTCTGTGTGAGATCGGACTAGTCCTCTGTGTGTCGGACTAGTCCATTTGGACCCTTAAGGTCTTACAGCCAAGTCTTAAGTTACAATTCGTTGGCCTCGCAAGGCATCAAAAGAACAATAAGCTAGTGAAAAGCAACGGACTAAGTGGCTCCCATTCCCCTCAGGCAGCCTTGGGCGCAGGACTAGGCCTACTTGTCATTGTATTGCGCTTCATCCTCCATCTCCCTTTCCTCTTCTGCTTCTGAGGATCATGAAGAAAGAAAGAGTGAGTACGGAAGGTACTCAGCAAGCCCTAACACTACTCAAGGGGATGTGTTTCATGCTAGGGTTATAGCAAGGTAGGGCCATATGGCTCAGCGTTACCGAAAAGCGTTCATGCAGGGTCTTCTTTGAAGAAGGTTTTGCTGCAGGGACTAAGTCTTGGATGGCCAGACTTGTCCGCCCATGGAGGCCGGACTAGTCCGGTGGACCAGACTTGTCCGTTCTCAACCGGAACAATGGTTTTTGTGTGAGATTAGACTAGTCCGTTGTGGACCGTACTAGTCCATGGCATGTGACCATTTAGTTGGTAGAATCTGACTATTTAGTTGGTAGAATCCGACCGTTTAGTAGGTGGATGATGTCATTGGTCCCCGCAGGCCGGACTAGTCCGGGGTCAAAGGGCGGACTAGTCCGGGCTTTGGCAATTGGCAATGGCTAGTTCCTGGGACCTCTATAAAAAGGGGTTGCACGGGCATCAAAGAGAAGAACAAGCACCCTAACGATGAAATAGCCTTCCTAGAGCTTTTCTAGTCCCCTCTCTTCAAGTTCTTGGAACCTTAAGTGTGATTCTTGAGGGTTTGTGAGTTTTGGGAAGAGGAGAAGAAGGGGAGTGTGCACCATAGAGCTCTTAGTTGATTCTCTAGCACTGAGTAAGAAGTATGCTGTTGAAGAGCATTGGTTTGTAAGTGCTTTGAGCTGAATTCTCGTGGGACTCTCAAGTTGTGAGTTGCCCCACGATATATTGTGAAGCATTTGTGGTGGTGGCTTGATGAGGAAAAGGTTGAGAACAAACTAGTCCTTGGTGGACTCCTCAACGTGGACGTAGGCTTCTTTGTGGAGCTGAACCACAGGATATATATCGTGTCCTTGTCTTATTGAGCTAAAATCCTCTGTGACCAGACTAGTCCGGCCTCAGGAACGGACTAGTCCGGACTCTTTGAACTAATCGTTTTTATTAAGCCGTATTTCAGATTTTTCGCCTATCAGAGCCTAACTCTCCTAAAAGCTTAACCGCTTGGAGAGGAGATGGGGGAAAACGGCGAAAAGGACTTACCGCCCGTCGACACCACCGGCGCTGGCGAAAACAGCGGCCACAGCGGTGAAGGGCTCGAGTTCTCACCTCACAAGGGTGCCAACCCAATCAAGGACATGCCAAGGCTCCCTCCCTTCGACTTGGAGACCGACGACGAAGATGAAGAAGTGAGGCGTCTTGCCGATCTTCTTCAAAAGGCAAAAGATGAAGCTAGAAGAAGGAGGAGGCTTGAGAAAGAAAAGAAACTCAAGAAGCCTGAAGAAGACTACACTCGATATCCTTTTGATATGAACTTTAAATTCACACACAAATTACTTATCTATTCCTTTAGGCAAACCTCCACACTTCGATGGCACAAACTATACAATGTGGAAACACAATATGAAGCTGCACCTTATTTCTCTCAACCTCACACTTTGGCACATTGTTTGCACAGGTGTAGATATCTCCATGGATGATGAAGAACTTACACCGCAGCAAGAGAAACTCATCCACCGCAATGCTCAAAAAGCAGCCGTACTCAACTCTTCTTTAAGCCAAGAAGAATTCAACAAGGTGGATGGGTCGGAACAAGCCAAACAAATATGGGATACACTCAAAATGGCACATGAAGGCAACCGCTCAGTTCGAGAAGCAAAGATTGAGATGATTGAGGGGGAGCTTGGGTGATTTGCCATGGAAGATGACAAGACCCCTCAAGAGATGTACAACTGACTCAAGCCTCTTATAAACAAGAGTCGAGCGTACAGTTTTAAGAAGTGGACAGACCATGAGGTAGTCAAAAGGATGATAAGAGCCTTCATGCCTCGCAATGTGACGCTTTGTACACTCATCCGAGAGAGTCCAAACTTCCACAAAATGACTCCAGATGAGGTGCTTGGCAAGATCATCAATCATGAGATGGTGGAAATGGAAGCACGTCATGTCAACGATCTTGCCAAGGTTACATCCAACAAGAAAAAGGGGATATGAGAAGGGTCATGACGAGAAGAAGAGGACCAAGATATGAGAGCATAAGCAAGGATAAAGGCAAGTCAAGAAGCAAGAAAGCTTGCTACAACTACGGCAGTATGGGCATTACATTGTTAATTGCCCATTTGAAAGGGAAGACGACAAGAAGAAGAGGAATAAGGATGAAAAACCACAAGAGAAGAGGATATTCAAGAAGAAGAGACACATGGGCACGCTCATGTTGGCAAAGAATGGGACTCCAATGATGATTCCTCCTCCAATGATGAAGAATAGGTGGCAACCGTCGCCATCAAGAAGCCAACAATGAAGAAGACTCTCCTACCCAACAAGGGTGAATGGAAAAGCTCAAACCACACATGTCTCATGGCAAAAGAGGGAAAGCGAAAGATAAAAACTAAACTCTCCTTACACTCTATTAAGGATGAAGACTTTGATAGTGATAGTGAAAATGAATATTTGTTTGAAGGATTAAGTAAAAATGCACTAGCTAAAATGAAAAAAAATATTTGATGAAATCTTAGATAAGGAGGAGCTTCTTGAGAGACAAGAGGATTTGCTTATCGAGGAGAAGCAAAAGAATCTTGACCTTGAGAAGCTCCTTGAGCTTGAGAGGGAGAAAAACATGGCACTTGAACTTGAACTTGCGGAATGTAAGGAGACCTCCTCAAGTCTCAAGAGTTCGAATGTGGTGCTTCAAGATGATCTTGTGAGTTTGAACAAAGCTCACAAGAACCTTGAAACACAATTCGCAACTCTCAAGTCAAATGTTATTTCTCTCCACCAACAAGCTCAAACTTGTCTAGTTTAGAGTTAAACATTAAAAACTGCAATGTGCAAAACCTGAACCTAATTTAAAAAAGGAACTTAACATAGCAAAGAGTGCACCTAACAGTAGCATCTTTGACAAGGAGAAGATTAAGTATGCACGTAGTGCATACTGAATTGCAAGGTCTCCTTTGATCAAAGATGTTCTTGGCTATTCAAGAAAAGCAAAGCAAAATACAAACATATCTAAGAGTGACAAGATGCATATAGCCTTTGTGAAATAAGGATCATACAAAACTATGAATGAATGTCATACTTCTACTAAAATGACAAAATTTGATAAATATTCTCAAGATGCTAAGAACAACAACCTAACACTATTCCATGATTTTAATGCATCCTATGTATTAATGAATAGCAAATTTGAATATGTATTTGCAAAATATGTTGGACCAATCTGCAAGAGCCCAAAGCCTTGTATATGGGTGCCCAAAACTCTTGTCACTAACCTTAAAGGACCCAACCAAGCTTGGGTACCTAAAACCAAAGCCTAAACTTGTTTTGTAGGCATACTCCTCCGACGGCACAAAGTGGGTGTTAGATAGTGGCTGCACCAACTGTCACAGACCTGATACCACGTTGTGGGGGACCACAGGACCTCGTCGGGTGGTGCTGTGATATGCGGCACCCAACAGCACACGGGTCGATGAAAACACACATCATATTACATAAATAGTTTGCGGAAGCGTACAAGAATGTTTTACAAATAAGTATATCAGAGTAAGCTACAGGGGAAGACTATCACTCTCACGACTCATCTCTAAACTCGCAACAAAGAAACAGTCCAGCCCGCGGACGTTTCTTACTAGCAACACGAAGAACAATCTGCAGCGGCGAGGATGCTCTTTTGAGTAAGCACTCGGAGGTTCCTGAGTCTCATCGGCATCCCTTCTCTTAAGCACGAAGTCAAATACCTGCAAAACAACTCGGATAGCATCCGGGAGCATAACGCTCAGCAAGACTTAGCCGTCACCCTAAACATTAAACTCTATGTGAGGTTATGAACCTAAAATAGGATGGCATAAGCATAATTAGACTCGCCTAAAAGTGAGTCCTTACTTTCAGGTATTAATTGCAGCATTTTAAGTAACCTTGGGCATGCCACATCGGGAGTCCACAATCAAACAAGAAACGCTTTCCCCCGATGTAAATTGCTCATGACATAAAAGAATCGAGTTTGCACTAGCCTATTCATCAAGATTCAATACAAAGCTAGTATGAAGTTTCAACCAATGTGATTAGTTCCTTTCTCATGCAAGTTCTTACTATGTCACGACTGTGAGAACAAGGATGCTCGGTCCATTCCGCGAGTGACGGTGATTCGAATCAATAACACCCGGACTACATGACACGTACGCCCGTACTCGACGTTGCCTACAGTAACCATCACTGACGTCGTATGCGGCAGCCTTTCCCCCGTTTCACCCCCGCTGAATCGATCAAGTCGCCCCGTACAGTAGCCACTCTCATGGTGCACCTGCCGACGTGAGATGTCATGAGAATGTTACCCACATACTGCACACCGGCCGTCCGCCTGAGGCGACCCGAAAAGTCCCAACGACAGCTTCCCGAGGTACATCGGTTTACTGGGTCCCATATAGCCAGCATGAGTCCGGTACACAACTCAAACTTGTTCAACAGGGCCGCATACAGATCGGTCCTTGACCGACACGGACAGGTCTATAGCACCAAGGCCCCTATGTCCTGCTGCCCCTACAACCTTCCGGTCTCAACTTTAACTTGCTAAATTCATTTATGAACCAATCCCGTATGACCCTGTTGTTCCTGAACATGCGAGTAGCATCTCACCACTCGACTTCTACCGAACCGTACTTAAGCATGGAAGTTCTACACGGCGAAAAACACCTACCCAATACTCCATGGGTCATTTTGCTATGCAAGAGGAGTATCAAATACTAGACCCAATGCACAGTTCAAATCTTAACTGAAAGTGAATACAAAATAAAAACTTAATAGCTGTTAAATGCAAACCGGAGCTTGCCTGTTTTGCAGGGTAGTCGTATATAATCAGTTAGTGTCCTTGCTGATCCCCCCTTGATTCTCCGGAGCTTGATCCACTTCAATGAATCACTCCTTTGAATCCCCTTCGTTGTGGTTCCTATTGAAATGCATATGCATATGTTAGAATGTAATGGAAAGAAGTTATAGAATTAATTTCTTAGGAACAGAGGTTGTGTGGAAAAGCCAAGAATGGCTTGGGTTGCCTCTGTGGTGCAAAGAAACAGAAATGACTAATTGATCTTACTATCTTAGCTATACACTAACTATTTTTCCCTAATGAACACAATAGATGAGCTGAAAATATTTGAGTGCAACTGAAGAACAAGAACTCCAATGGCCTCAAAAGTTTTGCAGCAGGTTCTATACTACCTAAGGATTTAGCTTGCCAAATTGCAGCTAATGTGGAGTTAAATTGTGCCCTCTATAATTCTCCTAATGTCCCTCATGTATTTTCACATATAGATAAGTATGGAGAACAAGCACAGGGAGTTCAAGGGCTCAAATTGAGATGATAATTTACAGATGAATTCATGGTCACATGGAAGTAATCTGGTCCAAAATTCAGCCCTTTTACTTGAGTAGTTCTCCCAGAACAATTCTTTAAGCATTTGTACTCAAAAGAATTAATTCTGAAGTAATGTGCATTTTCATGCCCAGTTAAGTGAACTACAATTCCAAGTATGTCTCAGAGAGCTTGCCTAAATTTTCCTAGGATTTTTGGAGCTATGGATTGCCCAGAATAGATTTTTGAAGTGGGAAACGTTTTCTGAAAATGTTTCTGGACTCTTTTGAATACAGTAGTTTGCATTTAGAAAATTCGTACTCAAATGATCTTCAAATGAGCTGAAACTTTGCTAGAAGGTCAACAATGTGCTAAAGAATATTCGGGAAAATTTTGGGGATTTTTGGATAACCCAAACTCCCTCAATAATTCTTTTTCAGAAAACCTTCAAAGAATTATCCAGAATATAATATGGACTTTCATACAAATCTGAGTTCATATTTGGATAGACCTCTGCAAAATGAATCCAACCCAATTGTAATCACTTAATTTGGATGTTTCTACAGAGAGTTATGATTTTCCAAAGTTTGAGTCCTCACTGGAATTGTTTTCCTACAGAAAATCCTACTGGGCCCGCTTATTTAAATTCCAGCCACTAGAATTGAAGCCACACCGGGACCACAGGGTTTTGCGCGCCAGAACACGGGATCCCGGCCACCTCGATCACGGGTTTGAATTCCGAGCTGCTGAAAGCCGGGCCCCACGCTTTCTTCTTCCTCCCACCCTGTTTCTCGCGC
Organism: Neostapfia colusana; assembly: GCA_030760725.1. Classification (NCBI taxonomy): domain Eukaryota; kingdom Viridiplantae; phylum Streptophyta; class Magnoliopsida; order Poales; family Poaceae; genus Neostapfia; species Neostapfia colusana. Next base: position 41,277,749 of record JASWHV010000001.1, on the reverse strand, counting down.
CCGCGCGCTACCCCCTCACCGGAGCAAACGGCTGCTCGCCGGACCGGCGTTTCCGGCCACCACCCAGCTAGAGGCTCGCCACCAGAGGGTTTAGGGCACCGAGGAACACGATGGTGGGTTCTGTTTGGGCTGCTGGTGGCCGGACCTAGCTCGGCGCCGTGCGGCGGCTACTGTGGAGGTTCGGCAGCATCTGCCGAGGTTTCCAGCTTGCCAAAACCTGTGCCGACGAGCTCTACAGCACCAGTGGGTATTAGGAAGAACCGACAGGTATCAAACTCGCTTGAAAACGGCCGCAAGTGGGTTGTCATCGGGTGATCGAATGGGTCCGCCATGAACACCTTCAGTAGAGCTCGAATTCCGTCGCTCTGAGACATTTTCATGCGCTGGATACTAATGGAGAACTGACCGCCGGCTAATCCAGCGTCCATGTGCCAATTTGATGACTTAAGGAGGATCAGAGGGCAAGAATTCGAAAGAACTGTACCAGAAGCTCGGGATGAGGCCGCCGGAGTAAAACTTCGAAATTCGCCATCAATAGCTTACGGCATGGCCTGAGCTTTGGGTGAAAGCAGCGTGGAGTCCGTGCGCTCCTGTTGCCGCCCTTGCTTGGCCGTGAAAGTTGCTGTGGTGCGCTGTCCACGAGCGTCTGCCCGGCGGCCGACGTTAGGTCGCCGCTGTGGCGGTGGTTCTCGGGCACAGGAGGCCGAAGTTCGCTTGCTTGTGGGTCAGGGAGGTGGAGGCCGAGCTCGCGGCAATGTTTTGCAGCTCGGGGGAGGGATGAGCGCGGTTGTTTTGCCGTTCTCACGATCGGCCGAGCAGCGAGGGGAGAGAGTGGCTCTGTTCCGCGTCGCCCGCGAGGAGGAGAAAAAGAATGGGCTTTGCCTCGGCCAGGGGGTGATCAAGCTGCTGAACCGCCTCTGGGCGCCGCGCATGGGGGAATGAAGCAGCTGGTGGCGCTGCCGAGCCTCCCAGTGACTCCATGGTGGGAGCTGCTCGTGGCTCACGCAAGCTGTTCGATGGAATTGCCCACCGAGGCTTAGACTTAGGGTGCAAGGCACCCTCTTTAGCTCTATGACATGTGGGTCCCACTCCACATTTACCTTCCAAATATATTCTCAATCTGTTCCTCACAATTCCCTGAATGCTGAGTTTAAAAGGGTGGCTAGAATTTGAATTCTCCAAATTCAGTTTGAATTTGTATGACAAATTTGAATTTGGCTAAAATTTGCAAATGCTTCTCTTTAACTCCTTTTTGAGCCCACCCTACAAATGAAATGTTTGTGATCAAACTTTTCCCTATAATTCCAACTATATGGCTGCATGTTCATTCAAAGTTTTTGGTCACCACATGTGTGAACTTTGAATTTCAAGTCTGATTTTTAAACTTACATGCAAAGAGGTATTTAACTCCTTAGTGGTTCAACCCTTTCAAATAAAAAAGTGAACCTCATTTTGGATGCTCATCCATGTATTACTTTGCATGAAGAAAAGTTTTAGCAAGTACCATTTTTCATGTCTTTGCCACACATATGAACTCACACCTTAGTTTTTATTCATACACATTTTTGGGACTTTTACATTCCTCCCCCCTTAAAAGAATCTCGTCCCGAGATTACAAAAGAGGAACGAGACGGGAGAGGTAATTACAAACTGTACAACGCTAAAAATTCCGGATAGTTGGTGCGGAGGTAATCTTCACTTTCCCATGTCGCCTCTTCCGCGGTATGATTACTCCACAGCACCTTGAAAAATCTGATTGTCCGGTTCCGGGTTACCCCGGTCTTTTCCTCTAAATCTGAACCGGTCGCTCGGTGTAGGTCAGGTCTGGTTTCAATTTGTCGATGTCCTCGGTGCGAACAGCAGCGGTGAATTTGAGACACTTCCGCAGCTGTGATACATGAAATATATCATGAACACCCGCTAGACTTGCCGGTAATTCAAGCCGGTAGGCTACGGGTCCGCACTTCTCCGTGAAAGCAAAAGGACCAATAAAACAGGGAGCGAGTTTCCCCTTTACACCGAACCGGTGAATCCACTTCATCGGAGATACACGAAGATACAGGTGCTCTCCGATGTCAAAATGCAAAGGCCTACACCGTTGATCAGCGTAGCTCTTCTGTCGGAATTGTGCAGCCTTTAAGTTCTCTTGTATCAACTGAACTCGCTCTTCGGCTTCGTTGACAAGGTCAATCCCAAATAGGACTCTTTCGCAGGACTCACACCAATTCAACGGTGTGCGACACTTCCGGCCATAGAGAGCTTCATATGGTGCCATTTTAATACTCGCTTGATAACCGTTGTTGTATGAAAACTCCGCCAGCGGTAGGTGATCATCCCAATGCCTACCGTGGTGGATGGCACACGCCCTCAACATATCCTCAAGCACTTGATTCACCCTCTCAGTTTGTCCATCGGTTTGAGGGTGATATGCGGAGCTCCTAATCAGATTGGTGCCCAACGAGGCGTGCAGCTGTTCCCAAAAACGAGCAACAAACAGTGCACCTCGATCTGAAATGATGGTCTTCGGAACACCATGTGAGCATATAATTTGGGATATGTATAGCTCCGCATATTGCCTTGCTCGATAACGAGTGTTCACCGGTATGAAATGAGCTGACTTCGTCAACCGGTCGACGATCACCCATATCGAGTCATGCTTCCTGGATGTGAGTGGTAATCCAACGATGAAATCCATACTCACATCCTCCCACTTCCATGCCGGTATATTTAAAGGTTGTAGCGGTCCGGCTTTCCGCATATGATCAGCCTTGACCCGTCTACACGTATCACACTAGGATACATACTTCGCAATTTCCCTCTTCATCCTCGTCCACCAAAATTTCTGTTTCAAATCTTGGTACATCTTGTTACTTCCGGGATGCATGGAAAACTTGGACAGGTGGGCTTCATCCAAGATCTTCTTCCGGAGTTTCATATTACGCGGTACCACTATACGGTCATTGAACCATATTGTACCGTTCTCATCCTTCCGGAAACATTTCACCTCTCCGTTGTCTAGTCTTCTCCGTATGTGAGACATACCCTTGTCTCTTCTTTGAGCCTCAACAATCTCTCCACGGATTGATGGAATGAGCGCGAGATTATAAAGCGCGCCATACGGAATGACACGGAGACTTGGTTGTTCATCTTCCAACTCAGCAGCCGCTAAGTTGTGAACGTGGACTTTCCGACTAAGCGCGTCGGCAACCACGTTTGCTTTTCCTGGATGATAGTGGATCTCAATTTCATAATCTTTGATGAGCTCCAACCATCTCTGTTGTCTCATATTCATCTCCTTCTGCGTGAAGATATACTTCAAGCTTTTATGGTCGGTGTAGAGGTGAACAAGATTACCATGTAGGTAATGCCTCCACATCTTCAACGCCAACACCACTGCAGCAAGCTCAAGATCGTGAGTTGGATAATGATGCTCGTGGTTTCGCAGTTGACGAATCCCATAGACGACTACACGCCCTTCTTGCATCAGAACGCAGCCGAGACCGATGCCGGATGCATCACAGTATACATCAAATGGCTTCGTCATGTCCGGCTGAGCAAGAACTGGAGCTGTTGTGAGATGTTTCACCAAAGTTTTGAATGCGGCTTCACATGCTGCACTCCACATGTATTTAGTGCCCTTCTTCAGCAGCTCCATTATTAGTTTAGCAATTTTTTGAGAAGCTCGGAATAAACCTCTGATAATACCCCGCTAAACCTAGGAAACTTTGGACCTCGTGGACAGATTTGGGATATTCCCACTTCAGCACTTGTTCAATCTTGTTGGGGTCCACGGCAATGCCTTCTGCGGAAATGATATGACCTAGGAAAGGCACTTGATCAATCCAAAATTCGCACTTGCTGAACTTGGCATATAATTGGTGCTCCCGCAAGCGTTGTAGCATGACGCGCAGATGTTCAGCGTGCTCTTCTTCAGATTTGGAGTAAACCAATATGTCGTCAATGAATACCACGACGAACTTGTCTAACTCCGGCATGAACACATAATTCATCAAGTACATGAAGTGTGCCAGAGAGTTGGTTAGCCCAAATGACATGACGAGATACTCATAGAATCCGTATCTTGTCGAGAAAGCTGTCTTCGGTATGTCCTCCGGTCGGATCTTAATTTGATGATAGCCTGACCGAAGATCCATCTTCGAAAATACCTTTGCACCCACAAGTTGATCGAACAGAATGTCGATGCGGGGCAAGGGATACTTGTTCTTGATCATGACAGCATTTAGAGGATGGTAATCAACACATAACCTTAGTGTTTCGTCCTTCTTAACAAACAGCGCAGAGCAACCCCAAGGTGAAGAACTTGGTCTTATGAAACCTTTGCTCATGAGTTCATTCAGTTGCTCTTTCAACTCCGCTAGCTCGTTAGGTGCCATCTTGTAAGGCCTTCGTGAGATAGGTGTCGTTCCCGGCGCCAGTTCAATCTTGAACTCGACGTCCCGTTCCGGCGGCATGCCCGGTAAGTCATCGGGAAATACGTCGGTATAATCACGTACCACCGGAATCTTTTCAACCTTCAGTGCTTCCGTGTGGTAGGCCTCTACCATATCTGGGTCTTCGCTGTCTAGAAACAGCGTGTGCTGTCCGTGAATCGGCGAGTCAATCTGGACAGTCCGGTTACCGATATTGAGAATGGCACCGTGACGATTTAACCAAGACATCCCCAATATAATGTCTATCTTCTGTCTATCCAACATAATCAGTGATGTTGGGTATGTTTTTCCACCCAAACACAAAGCTGCTCGGGACACGATCTGATTGGCAGAGATATTCCCTCCCAGTGAACGTATAAGAAAACTCGTTGTGGGAGTATTGGTGGATAATTGGTGCTGATCCACGCATGTTTTACTGATAAAATTGTGGGTTGCACCAGAATAAAAAAGTACCAGCAAGGGCACGTCTTTGAGAGTAAACATGCCCGCTAACACCGGTGCTCCCTTCGGGACATCCTCAATAGCAAGATGTTGAACATTCCCGGATTGCAATGCTGTTATGTTGACTTGAGCAGGTGGCGGCATACCACCTGATGATGATGGCTGTCTGGTGTTCACCAACTTCTCCCGGCATTCCTGCCTAAAATGCCCAGAACGGTGGCAATAAGAACACGGAGGTTTCCCCGGTTCTTCGTTGACTTGTGGCTGAGAAGTTGACGTACTTGGCTGCAGCAATGATGCAACAGGTGTCACTCGTTGCTGCGGCAAAGGTGTTGCTTCAAGACATGCTTCTTGAGCAGGAAATCTGTACGGAGTTGATCTCACTGGTGCTTACCATCTTTCATCGGATGGTGTGTGATACACCACCCGGTATTTACGAGGAACAACTGGTGTGTCTCCTTGCACATCATCCCGGTCCCTCTTCTCTGCTTGACACTCAAGTGTCGCTTGTTCTTGCAGCAGAGCAGCACTGATCAACTCGGTGTAACTGCCTTGATTGAACAAAGCTAACTTCTCTTTTAGTATGGCACTCAAGCCATAGAAAAAGTAGTCACACATTGCAGCTTCGATCGTCGCATAAGCAGGAGCATATTGTGCCAAAAGGTTGAACCGTTTGACATAATCGAGGACACTCATGTCCCCCTGCTTCAAGGTCCTAAATTCTTGCTGTTGGGCCTTGATAAAACCCATAGGAATGTGACGAGCACGGAATGGTTCACGAAATTCCATCCATTCCACTTGATGGCCTTCCAGAACGGTGGCTAGATAGGCAAACCACCAATTTCCGGCGGCTCCATGGAGCTGTTGAGCTGCAATAATGTCTTCTGATATTCGTCACACTCAAACACTCCAAACTTGGACTCCATAACTCGAAGCCACTGATCAGCTTCCACTGGTTCATTGGCTTCCGTGAAAATTGGCGGTTGTGTCGCCAAGAAATCCAAATAGGCGTTCTGAGGTGGAACGTCTTGTTGCGCACGTTGGAGTAAACCCTGTTGTACCAAGGCTTGGAGTAGTCTGGTGTTCTCTTGACTTGACTCGACCATCTGAGCCATGACATCCGCCCATACCGTTGATGGCGGTGCCCGTGGTGGAGTCGAGTCATCACCGTCTCGGCGAGAACCTTCAGCCCTACTTGGCGAATGAGTACGCACCATACTGCAAAAGCATAATTTTTGAGGGGAGTCAAAACCCGATCTCAGCAGTATGTGAAAGTATGTAAAACATGAACATGCTAAAACTTTATGAAAGCATAACACAACTTCATGTTTACACATCTCCCTAAAGCCAATCTAATCAATCCCCTATCCTGTACAGAACCGACCTTTCTGTACTTAACCCAGATTTTTGGTCCGCTTAGAAACATTTTCATAATTCAAGTTGAATACCAAAGTTAAAGTTAACTTCAGTATCTTTCCAACGAGTACTCACATGTTCCTAAATATTTCTTGGATCAAAAGTTATGATTGTTCAACGTTGACAGAATTTCTGGATAAAATTTGCCAGCATCTCTTATGTATGTGTCTGTTTTCATCACAGTTTTACATACAATTGGAGTACAATTCTGAACAAACTATGAACTACAAAGTTGTTGCAAATTTCATAGCCTTTCCAATGATGTGTCATATGACCCTTAGAGAGTTTTCTACAGACTGTTATGTCTAATTTACAGAAACATCCAGAGAGTGTTGCAGCTGTTCTGTTTTCTGAACAGTTTGCATTCACCTGGACATTCAACCAATTTGATGTCTGATTTTGCTCTTGAGTTCTATAGAAAACTTGTAGACCACTTAAAAAACTTTCCAGAGCTGTATCATACACCTCCATTAGGTAAATATACTCGGAGTGGTGCTCTGTCGAAGCCCAGCAAAATTTTCTGCCAGAACAGAGCACTTCTGTTTTTGGATCTCAAGAAGCCTAGCCAGTCTCTTCTTAGAAACTTAGTTCAAATGAAGAGCTCAGTAACTAATATGTGCTTTCCAACATCCATTTTTAGTTTGAAAGTTAGTCATGAATGATTTCTTCATAGGAGAGAAGACTATCCAGCGTAGTACGGTGACGATGCACCGTAAGACATATGACTGTACTACGTTGCCTCACCAAAGAAAAACCTAACCGGATTACACCGGCATATACGTGTCCTTAGGTGGCACTAAAACGGTCACTCGCAAACGTGTTCTACACATACAAAGGTTTTCGTGGTTAGTTCCTGCATAAAACACACTCAATCATCAGGTTCGGCGGCACACCGAACCCGGTATCCATACAGTTCATACACCCGGCCGTCATCACTCGCCCAGGTGTTCTCAAGCCAAACACGCCTTGAGCTACGTGTTCACGTTACTGACCACGTGACGGGGTCTCTCATACTTGCCCAAAGCACGCTAGGGAAAAGCGTTGCTCGAATACCCCAAACGACATGGAGAGTCGTAGAGGATACTAAAGCGGGTCGGGTTACCTGCCACCCGTGGGGTTCCACCCTTCAGCTTGTGCGCACTGGTGGACAGCGCTTACGTGCACCCCCAAGACATAAACCGTCCCGAGATGCACGATTTTCCGACATAACAAATAGGTTAGGTTGCCACCTTCATAATGTGCTAATAGTAGTCCTTATGTGGGCCTAGTACCGTTATCTCACCGTATCCTAAGTCTTTAACGTAATATGATGCTCAATCCATGTGCTATTCCCAACGCAGCTCTGATACCAAGCTGTCACAGACCTGATACCACGCTGTGGGTGACCACAGGACCTCGTCGGGTGGTGCCGTGATATGCGACACCCAACAGCACACGGGTCGATGAAAACACACATCATATTACATAAATAGTTTGCGGAAGCATACAAGAATGTTTTACAAATAAGTATATCAGAGTAAGCAACAGCGGAAGACTATCACTCTCACGACTCATCTCTAAACTCACAACAAAGAAACAGTCCAGCCTGCGGACGTTTCTTTCTAGCAACACGAAGAACAATCTGCAGCGGCGACGATGCTCCTTTGAGTAAGCACTCGGAGGTTCCCGAGTCTCATCGGCATCCCTTCTCTTAAGCACGAAGTCAAATACCTGCAAAACAACTCGGATAGCATCCGGGAGCATAACGCTCAGCAAGACATAACCGTCACCCTAAACATTAAACTCTATGTGAGATTATGAACCTAAAATAGGATGGCATAAGCATAATTAGACTCGCCTAAAAGTGAGTCCTTACTTTCAGGTATTAATTGCAGCATTTTAAGTAACCTTGGGCATGCCACATCGGGAGTCCACAATCAAACAAGAAATAATTTCCCCCGATGTAAACTGCTCATGGCATAAAAGAATCGAGTTTGCACTAGCCTATTCATCAAGATTCAATACAAAGCTAGTATGAAGTTTCAACCAATGTGATTAGTTCCTTTCTCATGCAAGTTCTTACTACGTCACGACTGTGAGAACAAGTATGCTCGGTCCATTCCGCGAGCGACGGTGATTCGAATCAATAACCACCCGGACTACACGACACGTACGCCCGTACTTGACGTTGCCTACAGCAACCATCACTGACGTCGTACGCGGCAGCCTTTCCCCCGTTTCACCCCCGCTGAATCGATCAAGTCACCCCGTACAGTAGCCACTCTCATGGTGCACCAGCCGACGTGAGATGTCATGAGAATGTTACCCACATACTGCACCCCGGCCGTCCGCCTGAGGCGACCCGAAAAGTCCCAACGACAGCTTCCCGAGGTACATCGGTTTACTGGGTCCCATATAGCCAGCATGAGTCCGGTACACAACTCAAACTTGTTCAACAGGGCTGCATACTGATCGGTCCTTGACCGACACGGACAGGTCTATAGCACCCAGGCCCCTATGTCCTGCTGCCCCTACAACCTTCCGGTCTCAACTTTAACTTGCTAAATTCATTTATGAACCAATCCCGTATGCCCCTGATGTTCCTGAACATGCGAGTAGCATCTCACCACTCGACTTCTACTGAACCGTACTTAAGCATGGCAGTTCTACACGGCGAAAAACACCTACCCAATACTCCATGGGTCATTTGGCTATGCAAGAGGAGTATCAAACACTAGACCTAATGCACAGTTCAAATCTTAACTGAAAGTGAATACAAAATAAAAACTTAATAGCTGTTAAATGCAAACCGGAGCTTGCCTGTTTTGCAGGGTAGTCGTATATAATCAGTTAGTGTCCTTGCTGATCCCCCCTTGATTCTCCGGAGCTTGATCCACTTCAATGAATCACTCCTTTGAATCCCCTTCGTTGTGGTTCCTATTGAAATGCATATGCATATGTTTTATAGAATGTAATGGAAAGAAGTTATAGAATTAATTTCTTAGGAACAGAGATTGTGTGGAAAAGCCAAGAATGGCTTGGGTTGCCTCTGTGGTGCAAAGAAACAGAAATGACTACTTGATCTTACTATCTTAGCTATACACTAACTATTTTTCCCTAATGAACACAATAGATGAGCTGAAAAGATTTGAGTGCAACTGAAGAACAAGAACTCCAATGGCCTCAAAAGTTTTACATAAGGTTCTATACTACCTAAGGATTTAGCTTGCTAAATTGCAGCTAATGTGGAGTTAAATTGTGCCCTCTATAATTCTCCTAATGTCCCTCATGTATTTTCACATATAGATAAGTATGGAGAACAAGCACAGGGAGTTCAAGGGCTCAACTTGAGCTGATAATTTACAGGTGAGTTATTGGTCACATGGAAGTAATCTGGTCCAAAATTCAGCCCTTTTACTTGAGTAGTTATCCCAGAACAATTCTTTAAGCATTTGTACTCAAAAGAATTAATTCTGAAGTAATGTCCATTTTCATGCCCAGTTAAGTGAACTAAAATTCCAAGTATGTCTCAGAGATCTTGCCTAAATTTTCCTATGATTTTTGGAGCTATGGATTGCCCAGAATAGATTTTTGAAGTGGGAAACATTTTCTGAAAATGTTTCTGGACTCTTTTGAATACAGTAGTTTGCATTTAGAAAATTCCTACTCAAATGATCTTCAACTGAGCTGAAACTTTGCTAGAAGGTCAACAATATGCTAAAGAATATTCTGGAAAAATTTGGGGATTTTTGGATAACCCAAACTCCCTCAATAATTCTTTTTCAGAAAACTTTCAAAGAATTATCCAGAATATAATATGGACTTTCATACAAATCTGAGTTCATATTTGGATAGATCTCTGCAAAATGAATCCAACCCAATTGTAATCACTTAATTTGGATGTTTCTTGTAATCACTTAATTTGGATGTTTCTACAGGGAGTTATGATTTTCCAAAGTTTGAGTCCTCACTGGAATTGTTTTCCTACAGAAAATCCTACCAGGCCCGCTTATTTAAATTCCAGCCACTAGAATTGAAGCCACACAGGGACCACGGGGTTTTGCGCGCCAGCACACGGGATCCCGGCCACACCCGATCACGGGTTTGAATTCCGAGCTGCTGTCATCCGGGCCCCACGCTTTCTTCTTCCTCCCGCCCTCTTTCTCGCGCCCGTGCGCTCCCCCTCACCGGAGCAAACGGCTGCTCGCCGGACCGGCGTTTCCGGCCGCCGCCCAGCTAGAGGCTCGCCACCAGAGGGTTTAGGGCGTGGGTTCTGTTTGGGCTGCCGGTGGCCGGACCTAGCTTGGCGCCATGCGGCGGCTACTGTGGAGGTTCGGCAGCGTCTGCCGAGGTTTCCAGCTTGCCAAAACCTGTGCCGACGAGCTCTACAGCACCAGTGGGTCTTAGGAAGAACCGACAGGGTCTCAAACTCGCTTGGCCGCAAGTGGGTTGTCATCGGGTGATCGAATGGGTCCGCCATGAACACCTTCAGTAGAGCTCGAATTCCGTTGCTCTGAGGCGTTTTCATGCGCTGGATACTAAAGGAGAAATGACCGCCGGCTAATCCAGCGTCCATGTGCCAAGTTTGATGACTTATGGAGGATCAGAGAGCAAGAAATTGAAAGAACCGTACTGGAACCTCGGGATGAGGCCGCCGGAGTAAAACTTCGAAATTCACCGTCAATAGCTTACGGCATGGCCTGAGCTTTAGGTGAAAGCAGCGTGGAGTCCGTGCGCTCCTTTTGCCTCCCTTGATCGGCCGTGAAAGTTGCTGTGGTGCGCTGTCCACGAGTGCCTGCCAGGCGGCCGACATTAGGTCGCCGCTGTGGCGGAGGTTCTCGGGCACAGGAGGCCGAAGTTCGCTTGCTTGCGGGTCAGGGAGGTGGAGGCCGAGCTCGTGGCAATGTTTAGCAGCTCGGGGGAGGGATGAGCGCGGTTGTTTTGCCGTTCTCACGATTGGCCGAGCAGCGAGGGGAGAGAGTGGCTCTGTTCCGCGTCGCCCGCGAGGAGGAGAAAACGAATGGGCTTTGCCTCGGCCGGGGGGGGGGGGTGATCAAGCCGCTGAACCGCCTCTGGGCGCCGCGCGTGGGGGAATGAAGCAGCTGGTGGCGCTGCCGAGCCTCCCAGTGACTCCACGGTGGGAGCTGCTCGTGGCTCACGCGAGCTGTTCGGTGGAATTGTCCACCGAGGCTTAGACTTAGGGTGCAAGGCACCCTCTTTAGCTCTATGACATGTGGGTCCAACTCCACATTTACCTCCCAAATATCTTCTCAAGCTGATCCTCACAATTCCCAGAATGCTGAGTTTAAAAGGGTGGTTAGAATTTGAATTCTCCAAATTCAGTTTGAATTTGTATGACAAATTTGAATCTGGTTAAAATTTGCAAATGCTTCTCTTTAACTCCTTTTTGAGCCCACGCTACAAATGAAATGTTTGTGATCAAACTTTTCCCTATAATTCCAACTATATGGCTGCATGTTTATTCAAAGTTTTTGGTCACCACATGTGTGAACTTTGAATTTCAAGTCTGATGTTTAAACTTACATGCAAAGAGGTATTTAACTCCTTAGTGGTTCAACCCTTTTCAAATAAAAATGTGAACCTCATTTTGGATGCTCATCCATGTATTACTTTGCATGAAGAAAAGTTTTAGCAAATCCCATTTTTCATGTCTTTGCCACACATATGAACTCAAACCTTAGTTTTTATTCATACACATTTTTGGGACTTTTACACCAACCACATGACCGGAGCGAAAAAAATGTTTGTGGAGTATGAAGAAACCAATGATCCAAGTCAAGGTATTAATTTCGGTAACGATAGCCAAGGAAGGGTACTAGGTATGGGTAAAATCTCCATTTCTCCACAACACACCATTTCAAATGTCATGCATGTGGAGTCACTAGATTATAATCATTTATCGGTATCTCAATTACGTGTCATGGGTTTTAATTGCTTATTCACTAACGAAGGCGTGATTGTCACTAGAATAGTAGATAACTCAATTTCCTTCAAAGGTGTGCTCAAAGAAAAGCTTTATCTTGTAGAGTTTTCTGCGGATAAAACTCAACTAGACACATGTTTGATGGCAAAGACTAAAATGGGTTGGCTGTGGCATCGTAGGCTAGCCCATGTTGGTATGAGAAATCTCCAAAAACTTCTAAAAGCAGATGCCAAGCCGAGAAACAAGTTGGAGTTGCTCATCCCACCAAGAATGTGATGACAACAACAAGACCGCTAGAGATGCTTCACATGGACCTCTTTGGTCCTATTGCTTACATAAGCATTGGCGGTAATAAATATGGCCTAGTTATTGTCGATGATTTTTCTCGCTTCACTTGGGTATTTTTCTTGCATTATAAGGGTGAAACTCAAGGTGTACTCAAGAGTTTTTTATGGAGAGCTCAAAGTGAGTTCTCCTTGAGAATCAAGAAGATAAGAAGCGACAATGGCACCGAATTCAAGAACAGCCAAGTAAAAGAGTATTTGGACAAGGAGGGCATCAAGCACGAGTTTTTGGCACCATACACACCTGAACAAAATGGAGTGGCTGAAAGGAAGAACCGAACTCTAATAGAGATGTCAAGGACAATGCTTGATGAGTACAAGACATCCGACCGGTTTTGGGCGGAAGCGGTGAATACCGCTTGCCATGCCACAAACCGTCTCTACCTCCATCGTCTCTAGAAGAAGACTCCCTATGAGCTCCTAACAGGTAACAAACCAAATATCTCCTACTTTAGAGTTTTTGGTAGCAAGTGCTATATCTTAACAAGAAACCTTGAGTTTCAAAGTTTGCCTCGAAATCCGATGAAGTTTTCTTGCTTCGTTATGATTCAAACACTTACGCCTATCGTGTATTCAACAAAACCTCCGGTTGTGTTGAAATCGCACGTGATGTAGTGTTTGATGAAACTAATGGCTCCCAAAAGGAGCAAGTTGATGAATGCGCATTATATGAAGAAGAGGCACCATGTATAGCATTAAGGAGGATGGCACTCGGTGACATACGACCACAAGAGATACAAGACCCAAGTGACCCATCCTCGTCACAAGAAGTGACCCAAACACATGATCAAGCATTAGATCCCCTAAATGAAGAACAAGATCAAGATCACCATGTTCAAGACATTGAAGGCAACAATGGTGGCAACGATCAAGGGGGAGATGAAGAGGAAGAAGAAATTGACTCAAGACCAAGTGTGCCACACCCAAGAGTCCATCAATGTGTACAACGGGATCATCCCGTTGACAATATACTTGCAGATATCTCCAAGGGGGTAATGACTCGCTCTCGTATGGATAACTTTTGTGCTCACTACTCTTTTGTATCTCCTTTGGAGCCTTTCAAGGTTGAAGATGCCCTACGAGATCCGGATTGGGTGATGGCGATGCACGAGGAGCTTAACAACTTCAAAAGGAACAAAGTGTGGGAGCTTGTGGAAAAACCAAATACAAATATAGTGGGCACCAAGCGGGTCTTTCGCAACAAACAAGATGAGCATGGAGTAGTAACAAGAAACAAAGCTAGACTAGTGGCGAAGAAATACTCATAAGTCGAAGGTTTGGACTTCGACGAAACTTTTGCTCCCGTAGCTAGACTCAAATCAGTTCGTATATTATTAGCCTATTCTACTCACAATGATTTTAAGTTGTACCAAATGAATGTGAAAAGCGCCTTTCTCAATGGACCAATCGAGGAGGAAGTGTATGTGGAGCAACCACCCGACTTTGAAGACGATAAGTATCCTATCCATGTTTTTAAGCTTCACAAAGCTCTCTATGGCCTCAAACAAGCTCCTAGAGCTTGGTATGAATGTCTTAGAGATTTACTCATTGACAATGGTTTTAGGATAGGAAAGGCCGACTACAAACTTTTTACAAAGACCATAGGCAAGGACTTATTTGTGTGTCAAATTTATGTCGATGACATAATATTTGGTTCTACTAATAAATATTTTTGTGAAGAATTTAGCAAAATCATGACGGAAAGGTTTGAGATGTCAATAATGGGAGAACTAAAGTTCTTTTTAGGCTTTCAAGTGAAACAACTCAAGGAAGGCACCTTCATATGTCAAACAACGTACACTCAAGACATACTTAAGAAGTTTGGCATGGAAAAGGCCAAGCCCAACAAAACACCAATTGCGACAAACGAACATCTCGACCTCAAACAAGACAGCCCTAGCATGGATCAAAAGGTATATCATTCCGTGATTGGATCCCTTCTTTATCTTTGTAGCATCTAGGCCCGATATTATGTTGAGTGTATGCATGTGTGCAAGGTTTCAAGCCGCACCTAAAGATTGTCATCTAATAGTCGTAAAGAGAATATTGTGCTATCTAGTTCATACACCTAACCTAGGGCTATGGTATCATAAAGGGTCAAAGTTCAATCTCATCGGATACTCCAATGCTGATTATGCCGAATGCAAAGTAGATAGGAAAAGTACCTCGGGCACCTGTCAATTCTTGGGCAGATCCTTAGTGTCATGGTCATCCAAGAAGCAAAATTCCATTGCCCTATCCATAGCCGAAGCGGAGTACGTCGCAGCCGGGAGTTGTTGTGCACAACTTGTTTGGATGAGATAAACTCTAAGAGACTACGGTCTTAATATGAACCATATTCCACTCCTATGCGACAATGAGAGTGCTATTAAGATTGCCCACAACCCTGTTGAACACTCTAGGACCAAAAACACATTGATATCCGACATCATTTCGTGAGAGATACTCAATAAAGGGAGACATAGTCATTTCACATGTTAGAACCGAAAAACAGCTAGCGGATATCTTCACCAAGCCACTAGATGAAAAACACTTTTGTGAACTTAGGAGTGACCTGAATATCCTCGACTCCCAAAATGTGGCTTGAGATGTTGCACATCTGGTTGTTATAGTCTAATTTCTTAAAAACTGAGCACATTTTTTTTAAAAGATTATCTCTCTCATTTTTTTCTATAAAATTATTTTCAATTATCATCTCATTTAATCATGGCCATTGTATGTTTGGTTGTGTGCTCTACTGGTCATGATTCATTGAGAATACTTCTGAAAAATTAGTCTATGTGGATCAATTCCTATAGATCTCATCATATATATAAGAGTGTGATGTCAAGGACCGGACTAATCCGGCCCATTTGTCGGACAAGTCCGAATGCTAGACAACTCCGACTGGATTTAGACAAGTCTACATCGGACTAGTCCGCTCCTGATCGGACTAGCCCGCAAAGTCGGACAAGTCCGGACCTAGTCTGGCGACTAGACCTGTCTGGTATATACGACCAGACTAGTCCGAACAGTTGAGACTTAACCCAACCGCCAGGGGTCGAGACCCACTTCACTCGCCACAATGTTCAAACACGCGCCCGTGCTCAAAACTTGCCCCCATTGGCATTTTTTGAAGATTTCCACCAAAAACTTCAAAGGATCTGAGTCCTCTACCCCTTAGGGTCTCAGGAAGTCAGTCTTCGGACTTCTCCGCACTTTGATCCGGCGATTTCATCGGATTTGAGCAATCGAGGTGTGTTCTTGGGGCAAAACCTAATCTTCTAAAATCTCTCAATTCTAGGATGTTTCTTCCATGAACTAGGATGTCTAGTGCTTAATAATCTTTATACGCCTCTTCCTTAGGATTATTGCAAACTATCGATCGAATTTGCAGAAAATCCTCTTAGTTAGGGTTTAACCCCAGGCTATCCGGACTAGTCTGGATAGTAGGCGGACAAGTCCGTTCCTGACCGGACTAGTCCGATCAGGGACCGGACAAGTCTGGCCAAACCTTGAGTTAACCCCTAACTTAGTGTTTTTGCTGCACCTCTGTCACAATAATCTTTTGTTTTCAACTCATATCCTTGCTCATTCATTCTTCCAGCATGTCTCAAAACGACAACTCTCCAACCCTCTCCGATGCGGAGCGCGAAGCAGCTCGACAAAAGCTTTATCGCTGTCATGAGGAGGAGGACGCTGCACTTGCGCAAGAGCTCACTCGTCGTGAAGCTCGAACCAAGAAGCGGCATGAAAGAGAGGTAACTCAAGCTCAAGCTGACGAAGAGTGCTCTATTCGGAGAAAAAAGATAGTTTCCTTAGGTGAAAAGGAAAGGGGCCAAGCAGCTGACAAAGGCAAGAGACCCATGAATGAAGGAGAAGGGGCAAACAGAAAAGGAAAAGCCCCGGTTCAGAAGGTGCCCGTCAAGAAGGCAGCATAAAGGAGAAGGGCACCTCCTAGTGCGGGAATTGTCATTCGAGACCGTCCCGTGGGGTCAAGTGCTCCTCCATAGGGTCCCATTGGACCTTTGGTCATGACACCACCCATGAACAATCCCAACCGACAACCAGAGCTTTCAAGCAGCATCTTTCATGGGAAAGGCTCTGAAAAGGCAAGGAGGTTCAGGGAAAAGGATCCCTACAAGTATGATAAGGCCACCCCGGATCATCACTTTTGGTGTGACTTCCACTGCGATTACTATCACCTAGTCTATTTGAATATGAAGACACCAGTTGCTAATGCTCAGTGGGTTGATTGACCCTATATGGAGAAGAAAAACCATCAAGCCTGCAATGTAGTTATTCAAGCCGCTGAGCATCACAGTTTGAAGGATATTCTAGCTTTCCAATATGATTGGAACACAGAGGTGGTCGCTCAGTTCTACACCACATGCTATTTCTCCACCTTCGGAGATATAAAGATTTCGTGGATGACGGACGGAGTCCAATACTCCGTCCTCTGCAGTGAGTTTGCACGGATTATTGGCCTTGAGGAATTCTTGAACTATGAGCTGACCATTAACGACCTCACGGCGATAGACTTGGGGGAGATGGAGTTCATGTATGAGGTTAGCTTTTATAACCCTCCTACAACCAAAACCCTCCATTCCTTCTTTAGCATGCTTAATCGAATTTTGAGAAAAACTTTAGCACCTAAAGACAGGGATGCGGGAATGATCTAGGGCCACCTCCACCATCTATTGAAGCTAATATGTGAAGATGAAAAGTTCAATGTGTTTGACTACATCTACAACGACATCTTCAACATATCCCACACCCCCAATCGCTCCTGTGGGTATGCTCCTTTTATCATGTGCCTCATTGAGAAAGTGTCGGGACTGGAGTTTGTGAAGGATGTCAAGCATAGACCCCTTTACCCTAAAATCCCTCCTATTGTGCCAAAGCTTGGTGGATCTTCTAGGAGGAGTTCCCCCAATGCACCTCCTCCTCCAGCCGCTCCTACCTCTTTCTTTTCTGGAGACTCCTCTAGTGCCATCTTCAAATTCTTAAAGTCTATCTTCACATCTTGCCGCAAAGTGGAAGTCAAGACGCAGAAAATAGCTAAAAGGCAAGAAAAGTACTTGAAGAATCTCTGTGAGAAGGCGGACATCACTATGTATCTGTAAGCCTCCGATGATGAGGAAATCACACCCTTCCTGGATCTCACGGCAGCTGAGGATGCATTCCTTGGGGGTGATTCCTCTAGTGCTTCTCCCACCGTCGAGGAAGAAGAGGACGACCAAGATGATGAGGAGGACGATGAAGAAGCAACCCAAAGCGACGAAGATCGCGAGGAGGAGAGTGAGAGCGATGAGGACTAGACTTAGGTTCTATTCTTTTTCTTTTTGGTGTCTTGATGTCAAAGGCGGAGAGATTGAGGGGGAGTAATGAGTATCTATGTATCTATGTCACTCTCTTAAGTTGTAATGTTGCTACACTTTCATATTTTTCTATTTGGATTGTAATAACTTTATACTATGCTACTCGTATGTGTGATGATACTTGATTTCAATTTGAGATGCATGTTTCACACTTAATTATTACATCTCAACATTTGCATCACACGTAGGCACCCCACCATAGCACACTACTCTAATAAATCTCCCATAGAGATCATTCTCGTGCATAGCCTTTATTGCAAATCATTCATGCACATATTTAGAGGGAGTTTCTTATACACGTGTGTGTTATGAAAACTAACTCATTCACATTTTTATCAAAATCTCAAAGTGTTGTCATCAAATCACCAAAAAGAGGGAGATTGAAAGTGCATCTAGGCTAATTCCTCGTGGGTTTTGATGATTAATGACAACACTTAAGGGACTAACGAGCATTGCAAGTGTGAGTACAGGTTTTTAATGCACAAGACGAATAGAATTTAGGGTTTTTAATTCTTTTGTGTTGAGTTTAGCCTTTGAGTATGAATGTGATCATAGAGTAAAGTGCTGAGAATCATCTAAGAGCTCATAGTCCGAGTTTAGGTTAAGTGGAGTGAAGATTTGGGATAAGCCCCGGGAATAGGGCCGGACTTGTCCGGGCTGGGGGCCGGACTAGTCCTGTACATCGGACTGATCCAATGCAGAATGGAACAAGTGGTTCTGTGTGATTTCGCACTTGTCCGGGGTGGAAGGTCAGACTAGTCCGAAGTATCGGACTAATCCGATATAGAACGGAAGAAGAGTTTCTGTGTGAGTTCGGACTTGTTCGTCTAGGGACGGACTAGTCCATGGAGACAGTGCCTGAGCCCTTCAGGAGCTAAGTCCTGGATGACCGGACTAGTCCACTCTTTAAGGTCGGACTAGTCCGTAGGTTCAGACTAGTCGTTTCCAACCAGAACATGAGGTTCTGTGTGAGATCGGACTAGTCCTTGTGTGTCGGACTAGTCCGTTTGGAACTAGGAAGTAGCTGCAGGGACTAAGTCTTAGATGGCCGGACTTGTCCGCCCATGGAGGCCGGACTAGTCCGGTGGACCAGACTTGTCCATTCTCAACCGGAACAATGGTTTCTGTGTGAGATCAGACTAGTCCATTGTGGACCAGACTAGTACGTGGTATGTGACCGTTTAGTTGGTAGAATCTGACCGTTTAGTTGATAGAATCCGACCGTTTAGTAGGTGAAGAGTGATGTCAAAGGGCGGACTAGTCCGGGCTTTGGCAGTTGGCAACAGCTAGTTCTCGGGACCTCTATAAAGAGGGGTTGCCTGGGCCTCAAAGAGAAGAACAAGCACCCTAACGACGAAATAGCCTTCCTAGAGCTTTTCTAGTCCCCCCTCTTCAAGTTCTTGAAACCTTAAGTGTGATTGTTGAGGGTTTGTGAGTTTTGTGGAGAGGAGAAGAAGGGGAGTGTGCATCATAGAGCTCTTGGTTGATTCTCTAGCACTGAGTGAGAAGTGTGCTATTGAAGAGCATTGGTTTGTAAGTGCTTTAAGCTGAGTTCTCGTGAGAGCCTCAAGTTGTGAGTTGCCCCACGATATACTGTGAAGCATTTGTGATATAGTGGAAAAACAAGCCGACCTTGGTGGTTGCTTGGTGAGGAAAAGCTTGAGAGCAATCTAGTCCTTGGTGGACTCCTCAACGTGGACGTAGGCTTCTTTGTGGAGCTGAACCACGGGATAAATATTGTGTCCTTGTCTTATTGAGCTAAAATCCTCTAGTCCACCCTCAGGACCGGACTAGTCCAGACTCTGTGAACTAATCGTTTCTATTAAGCCGTATTTCAGATTTTCCGCCTATTCACCCCCCTAGGAAACTTTCAAAATCTTATCTCAAGTTGAATACCAAAATTGAATTTAACTTTAGCACCTTTCCAATGAATATTCATTTGCACCCAGATCAGTTTTAGATCAAGAGATACGGGTTTTTAAACTTGACAGCAGTTCTGTGTTTATTCCACTGAAGCATCATTTTGTGATACCTCACTTACTAGGAATTTTTCAGAGGCTTTCGAGTGGAATTTGGAGAACAACTGAACTACAAAGTGATAGGCTACCTCCTAAGATTTATAACAGTGTATCATGTGACCCTATTTTATTTTTATTTCCAGGTTTATGCCCATTTTACAGAAAACACAGAGAGGGATTTAAAATGTATTCTCTGTGATAATTTCTGAACTTTGGGCATTTTGACTGAATTGGAGGAAAAATTTGAACATGACATGAATACCAAAGTCGAAAAGGACTACCTTTCAATGGCTATTCATACACTTCTGTTGGATGAGCAGATAAAAATCTACACACCATTCAAATTGAAATTCGGTGCTGTCAGGTTTCTAAACATGTACCAATTTCGACAGTCGAATATCTTCGCGACCTAAGAGGCATAATTGAAAAGATCCAAGAATACCAACATCAAAGGAAACTTTCTAAACTTCGTAAAGAATTTTTTATATGCATCGCTTTTTCTGCAAAGAATGATTCCTACGACCTCCCAAGGTCGGTGAGATCAGTTCTGAAAATTTCAGCAACCATGGTGATTGAACAGTGTTGAACCAAGTTAATCGTTTTAAAGGTCTTAGAGGCCACATCGAGGATCTCTATGACTAACAAAGCTAATGGGCATTTCCTAATCCTCGCAATGGTTACATATACATAATGGAACCACCATTCTGAAATAAACTAAGGCCTTATAGAAAGAGATTAAGGTCAGTCCTAATTGTTATTTAACCAATATCTTAAAAGGAGTCATACTTCACTTATAATTTGATTAACTATCCTTCTTTATGGTTATGTATTAACCCTTTTATTTTATTCCAGTGATGATGCAAAATGCAAAACAAGATAGCATGCCAGTTCTACAGTCCTCACAAAATGAAAATCCTAACCATATTATAAACGGCATGCGTATACTCGGTGGCACTTAAATTGGTCACTCACAAATGTTTTCTACTTTTAATACGATTCATGTGGTTAGTGACCTACATAAAAATCACACAATAATGTTGCACCCACGGTTTTTCCTCATCACACACTATAGGCAGTAATAATAGCATAAGTAAAGACATACACCCCGTATTGTGAGACCTATGTGCTTAATACATTGGCAATTATGTTAAAAGTGAGTGTTTACATGCAAAATTTTGAATATATGTGAGAAGCCCACTTCGGATTGTACGAACTTATGGGAACTCGTTTCGGAATGTCTGAACTTGTTGCACACATGAGTTGCACGTGTTTTTCACTTTAGACTGTCCGAATTTTTCTTTGTACAATGCATAGTGGATGTTTTGGACTGTCCAAACTTTCTACGTGCTAAACAAATTGTGTGGCTGTTATGTTTTTAACTTGCAATGTTTCAAACTTGCTTTTTGGCTTATGGAAAGTTTGCTTAGTATTCATTTACTACGTTTTTGATGCGTTTTGGCTGATCATGGTGGATATTATCTTGCTATGTTTGCAACATGCTTATGTGAGGTGCTCACATAAGGTGTTGTGGTTTTCGGACTAATGTGAGTCAAGTCAAGGACTTGTGCTCGGAAGATTTACTTGCTTATTCATGTGCAGATGTTGCTTGAGGTCAATACATGGCTGGTGATGGTGATCCCTTGAACTATTCTTAGGGAGGAGATGAGGGGGTCCACCTGTCACATGGAACAAAACCAGCTACTGGATTTTCTCTTCTGTGGAGGAGTGACACCGAGAGTGCATGCACCACCGAGGCATTCCACCGAGCTGTGTGTGTCCTTGCTCCCGGGAGTCGGTTCAATCATCGGTTCCTCAGCTGAGCAATAAAGATCGTCGAGCCAAAAGCAAATCTTCTCTGCTCACACATTCAACCGAAGTTTCACTCCTCTGCTCGAACGCTCGGCCGAAAGAAACACCGTGCACACGCTCCCGCCCTCTGCTCATTGCCGGTCAGCTCCGACAAGTTGTGACGCCCGGTTGAGCCACCCAAGAGATGCGCTGGCCACTGCTCAATGTTTTCCATCCATCCTCAGTTCGTCTCCAGAATCCATCCAACGCTGCGACGCTATTTCTTCCACCGAGAAACAGAGCCACGCCGGCCTCCCTGTTAACCGTCGCCCGGTCCACTCCGAACCTCTCCGGCACGGGAAAAACCACTCTGAGGTTCTTCATGAAGCCTAGCTTCCTCTCCAAAACCCCTTTTGCTCTTTCCCACTGTCGGCTAGCCAGAATTTGAGTTTTGGTGCCGGTGTACGTTAAGAACCGAGCGAGCTTGAATCAGGAAATTCATCCAAATGGCTTGATCATCTCTCATGTGGTTCAAACCACAGCAACATCGGACCCTAGCGACCCCCCATGATGAAGCCCTAAGCAAACCGGACACCATACGATCGAGGCGACGAGAACTCGCCGCCGCTGGCAAAAACGGCTCGGTCCACAATAGAGCCCCTACTTGCCGCCGTTTTCCGCTCGGTTATGGTTTGGTTTCACGTGCTACACGTCCTAGAGATGCTTTCCATCAATGTAGCTCGTCGATTTAGGCTCGGGAAGGCAGTGTTCGCCACCGGCGCCGTGCTACCGACCGCCTCCACCGAGGGCGACCAGTTTCCTACCGTTTTCATGTGGTGAGACCTCGCCGACTGCTAGGCCACAGTGTGCGGAACGTGTAGAGTAAAATCTCATAAAAATGGTTGAGAAACGAGGGAGAACGGGGCACGTCACGATCGGGTTTTGGCACGCGCGGGGCTTTGAGCGGGAGGTTGAAGAAGACTGACCTGGGGGCCCCACTGTCAGCCACGGGATGAAGTTTGAGAGCCCATAACTTTTGGTAGGGAGCTCCAAAAATAGTGAGACAAATTTTTGTGGGATCCTCAGGAGTACTTTGCAGAGAAACAAAACTTTTGCTATGAACATGCTTAGTATTTTCTGTAGAATTCTTTTAATTATTCTTTTAGGGATTAATTCCAGGAATATTGCTTTATGAAATATTCCCATTTTTGGTCAGAAAATTCTTCTCCTAGTTCCTGATATCCAGTAAAAAATATTAGGATTTTTGGAGCTGATTAAGAGGGCTTAATCAGTAGGTTATCTCAGGGTGAAATAAAGAAGCTGAAAAACAATAGAATTAAATTCCAGAAAATAGTGCAAGCTTCAATAATCAATTCTGGTCAGCGGAAAGTTTAGAAAATTGGAACAAATTTTCCTAGAAACCTTAGGTCCAGACTTCTCAGAATATCACCTTCTTTCATGTGAGAAGCTCTGGTTTTGTTTTCTGTAAATCAAGGTAGGTTAAATATTCCAAGAATTTTTGTGGCCAATTCCTTCCTCAGAAAATTTTGAAAATTTTTCCATACTCCTATAATGAGATTAGAAAGCCCTTGTAAAACTTTCAACCACAGAATCATCTGTCTTTATAGATTTTTATTCTGTAGTTTTATATATAACATTAATTCATAATATAACGCATTCTTTATTTAATCATTGTGATAGAAGTATTTCTCGAGAGGACTTCGGAGGCCACTGACTTGATTCTACTGACAGAACCATTAGTCAGGATCAACACTAAGGCAAGCCCCGGTTTGCATAAAAAATTTACAAGTTTATATTTGTATACAATTTATATTGTCTAGATTTGTTATTTTTACATTAAGTCTAGATTGTATGACACTCCACATGCATGACCCAAGAAATCCCTAGAGTATTGGATAGATTAGGTTTTACTTAATTATAGTTGCTAATGATTAACTTAAGAAAAGTGGATTCAAAGAAGCATAACTCGAGTAGGTTGTTTCCTACTCGTGAACAGAGATTAGGGGGATCAATCGGAAGAGTTGGGAATTGATCCATTTAATTGGGAAATAGAGACCGGGCAGCATGGATGGAATTATCAAGGATGTGGTCCTGCCTGAGTTGATTAAGGCCCGTTCTCGTGTGCGGCCCTGCTGGACAGGTTTGATCTTGTACCAGATGCATACTGGATATATGGGACCCAGGAAACCGATGTAACATGTTAACCTGGGTGTCGAGGCAATCCCCACCATCTCATGCAGATGCTGAAAGGAGAGAGAAGTCGTCACTATGAGGGTTTGCCATAGTAAGACTTACTCCGAGTCGGTGGGACCGATTCGACATGTGGGTGTCGTGTGAAAGGTTGTCACATACGACGTTGAGGGGATTGGTTGATCACCTTTCTTGGACGGGCGTATGTATCATGTCATCCAGGTCTTATTGATTCGAATCACTGTCACTCGTGGTAGTGAGCATACTTGTACACTGAGTCGTGATGTAGTAAGAAACTGGGGGAAAGGTTAATATGCATTGTGAGTAATCCTCATATTGAAGATGAGGGATGATAAACATCTTCACTAAATTTACTTTCTACTTTGGACTAGTGGCATCGAGACAAAGTGTTTCTTGTTTTATTGTGGAGTCTTGGTGTTCATGGCGCAAGGTATGTATTGGTTTAGGATAGCTCTCACTAAATTTACTTTTGCCTCGGGCAAGTGACATCGAGATGAAGCGTTTCTTGTTTGATTGTGGAGTCTCGATGTAAATTGTGCGAGGATTATAAAAGTTGCTTAAAACTGGAAGTAAGGACTCTCTGTTAGCTCAAGCTCATGTTTTATGTGAACTTCTTTATTCAGCCCTCTATTTCCAGCATTTAGAGTTCCATGTGTAGGGTTTCAGTTAAGTCTTGTTGAGCATAAGCTCACGGTTTGTTGATCCATTGTTTTGCAGGTAACGTTGCATAAGGCAACGTTAGGGAGGAAAGGTGATCTAAGTGGGGAAGCACCCAATGAGGGGTGGGAGTCTCACTTGGAACCCTACACACCGCCGTGGTTTGGTGTGGTGCTAGTGTGAAGCATCTGCGGGCCGGATGGCTTCATTTTGCTTAGCGTAGGCTATAGTCCGTGAGTGTATGCTTATATTCTGCAGCAATGTATGTCTGTACATTATTTGTAAAATGTCACAATAATATGTATTAAAGACATATATTGTTGTGTATGTGTGATTTTCGGTCATGTGTTGTTAGGTGTCGCATCGCGCAACACCACCCAATGCGATTCCTGGCCTGTCGGGGCGGTGGTCCCCACAGATCGCAGCCACTTGTTTCTTTAACAGATTGGTTTTCACCGAGGGGTTTTGTAGCTTCTGCTGAAAAATATTTAATCTGCCATTCACCCCCTCTAGTAGCTTTTCACGTGCTCTTCGATCCTACAATTGGTATCAGAGCCACGGTGCTCTAATCTTTGTGATTTGCACGTGTTTTTACTAATCAACATGGAGAAATACTCTGCAAAACGCTGTGTTTTCGATAGCATTGATTTTTAGGTTTGGAAGGCTCGCATGGATGCTTACATACAGGCGCAAGGTTTCGCAATATGGGAAAAGGTCTTCAAGCGCTTTGTCATGCCTTCAAACGATGAAGTTACGGCTGCCAACATGAGAGACATCAACAACAATAACAAGGCGTGCGACTTGATTATGCAAGGATTGACTCAAAACGACTTCGACCGTGTTGCACACCTCCAATCTGTGTATGACGTGTGGAAAGCACTATGCGACTACCATGAATGCTCGAACATGATCAAGGAGGTAAGACAAGATATGTTCAAGAAAGAATACATGCTTTTGAGATGCAACCCGGTGAGTCGATCGATAACTTCTTTGATCGCTTTAATAAAATTCTCAGCAACTTGCGTAGCGTAGATGTTAATTTTTCAGATGCTGAAAATGCTAGACAATTGTTAGGTGCATTAGAAATGTCGATTTGGGAGATGAAAGTTACATCAATTCGTGAATCCACTGCCATGAGTACACTTACTTTAGATGTGCTATATTCTAAGTTGGCAACTCATGAACTTGACATAATTTCACGTAAAAACCCGAACAAGTCTCTTGCATTTGTCTCACAATGTGACAAGCCTAGTTCTAATCCATGTTCATCATGTGGAACACTTGCTTTGCTGTCCTCTCTAACCCTTGAACAGATTGAAGAGTTTTCAGAGTAGGAGTTAGCATTTCTCTCTACTCGGTTCTCAAAAGCATTGCAAAATGTGAGAAAATAGATGGAGAGAAAGTGCTGGTTCACAATGATGCTTCAAATGTGGTAAGATAGGTTATTTTCCGTACATATTGCCATAATCTTTAAGGTAGTACTTCCCGTGACGAAAAGCAAACCAAGTTCAAGTCCTCTACTGGCAACAACAACAACAAGAAGAAAAAAGACTTTCAAAAAACGGCAAATGATGGAACACATTCTCTCCGCACTTCTAGATAACAACTCGATTGATGTGGATTCCAGGAGTCATGAAGATGAAGACAACATGGCAACAATGTGTTTTATGGCGGGCAACTTGATTTCTGTTTTACAATTGCTAGATGAAAATCTTGAAATTGTTTTCACTAAAAATTGTTGCAAGGTTGTAGATTTAAATAGTGAGCTTATGTTTAACATGTCTCATTTTGGAAGAGTTTTTAAAGCTGATTTTGGCATATCATACTCTAAGCATAGGTGTCTAGTTGCTAATGATTCAAAAGACTTATATTTTTGGCATCATAGACTTGGTCACGTAGGTTTTGATCATCTCACACGTGTTAGTGGTCTTGATCGCATACGTGGGTTACCTAAGCTTAAAAGGGACAAAGAAATTGTTTGGTCTTCTTGTAGACATACTAAGATTGTTGTAGGTTCACATTCTCCACTCAAAATAACCATGACAACAGCATCGGCACAACTTTTACAACTTCACACCTTAGGTCCCTCACGTGTTCAATCCTTTGGAGGAAAATGATATGTGCTTGTGATTATTGATGACTATTCTAAATATTCTTGGGTTTACTTTATGGCATCTAAGAATGAAGATTTTAGTCATTTAGAAGTTTGGTTCTTACACTTTCACTTGATCACAAAGGATCTTCAAAAGCAATAAGAAGTGATAATGGAACCAATTTAAAAACCAATCATTTGATCACTTTTGTGCTGAAAATGGAATAGATATGTACCTCAACAAAATTGTGTCACAGAGAGAAAGAACAAAACCTTAGTTGAGATGGATAGGACTATGCTTGATGAATATCAAACTCCTAGGAAATTTTGGGCAGATGCAATTGCAACAGCTTGTTATGTCTCAGATCAAGTTTTCTTGCGAGCTAAGCTAGGAAAAACCACATATGAGCTTCGGTTTGGACATAGGCCTAGTGTCACCCACTTTAGGGTCTTTGGTTACAAATTCTTTGTTAAGAAACATGGTAATATTGATAAATTTGAAGCTAGATCTGCTGATGGCATATTTCTTGGTTATCCATCTCATACTAGAGGCTACCGTGTGCTTTTACTTGACACTAACAAAATTATGGAGACTTTTGAGGTTTCTTTTGATGAAGCTAGCACCCTGGTATCTCTAATATTGCAGATCAAGATGCATATCCGTAGGGGGAGAGTATTTTCGTTGAATATGAGGAAGAAGTGGTGCTGCTGCCTGAAAATTCAGAAGCTAATAACGTCATTCCTGCTCCTGATTTCGATCTATAACCACCACCAACAACTACTACTGCTGGTCCAAATAATCCTCAAGTTACAAGTTCTTTGGTTGTTGATGAACATGAAGAAGAAGGAAATTATGAAGTGTCTACTCTCCTCCACGTCCTCAAAAGTCATCCTCCACAATAAATTATCGGAAGCATGCATGAACGAGTCACACGGTCCAGGTTTTTCGATCCAAACTCTCATGCTCATTCTGCTATTGTTGCTTCTTTTGAACCCAAAGATATATCACACACACTCACTAATAAATCTTATCATTGCCATACAAGAAGAGTTAGAAAATTTTGGAAGAAATAATGTTTGGAAACTAGTTCCTCCACCTAATGGTCACACATTGGTAGGAACTAAATGGGTGTTTAAAAATAAGCAAAGTGGGGATGGGGTTGTGGTTAGGAATAAAGCTAGTTTGGTTGCTCAAGGTTTCACACAAGTTAAAGGTCTAGATTTTGATGAAACTTTTGCTCCTGATTCTAGATTAGAAGCCAAAATGAAATTCAGAATATAACCATGTACAAATAATGTTTAAGTACTTTATTACGTTGACTCAATGTCTCACTCATGAATATCCAACTTATTTAACAGCGGAAGACTCTAAACAACAGCGGTATAAGAATTTTATTAGCATTTGCTGCATGTAAAGGTTTCAAATTATATCAAATGGAAAGTGAAAAGTGTTTTTCTTAATGGCTACATAGATGAGGAGGTTTATGTTAAGCAACCACCAGGTTTTGAAAATCCAGATTTTCCTAATCATGTTTATAAACTGTCCAAAGCCTTGTATGGTCTCAAACAAGCCCCTAGCGCATGGTATAATAGGTTAAAAACATTCTTACTTGAAAAGGGGTTTACCATTGGCGAAGTAGATAAAACTCTTTTTGTGCTTAAGCATGGCAATGACTCACTATTCGTTCAAGTGTATGTGGATGATATTATCTTTGGTTGCGCTTCTCATGATCTTGTGTCCAAGTTTTCAGCTATGATGAGTTCAGAATTTGAGATGAGTATGATGGGATAACTCACATAATTTTTGGGGCTGTCAATCAAACAAACTAAGGAGGGAAGATTTGTGCATCAAATGAAGTATACGAAAGATCTCCTTAGGTGTGTTTCAACATGGAAAGCAACAAGCCTCTTCGGACACCAATGGGAACAATGAAAACACTTGAACTTAATTAAGATGGTGATCCGGTTGATCAAAAAGATCACTTTTGTACTGAGACGGCCCCACGGGACCTCGTCGGGTGGTGCCGTGTTATGCGGCACCCAACAGCACACGGGTTGCAGAAACACATCATATTACATAAATAGTTTAGCGGAAGCGTACAAGAATGTTTTACAACTAGTTATATCAGAGTAAACTACAGCGGAAGACTATCACTCTCATGACTTATATCTAAACTAGCAACAAAGAAACGGTCCAGCCCGCGGACGTTCCTTACTAGCAACACGAAGACAATCTGCAGCGGCGAGGATGCTCTTTGAGTAAGCACTCGGAGGTTCCCGAGTCTCATCGGCACCCCTTCTCATAAGCATGGAGTCAATTACCTGCAAAACAACTCGGATAGCATCCGTGGGCATAACGCTCAGCAAGGCTTAACCGTCACCCTAAACATGAAACTCTAAGTGAGGTTATGAACCTAACATAGGATGGCATAAGCATAATTAAACTCG
The DNA here is from genome assembly GCA_030760725.1 of Neostapfia colusana. NCBI lineage: Eukaryota > Viridiplantae > Streptophyta > Magnoliopsida > Poales > Poaceae > Neostapfia > Neostapfia colusana. Next base: position 41,248,579 of record JASWHV010000001.1, on the reverse strand, counting down.
CCTAAAAGTGCATCCTTACTTTCAGGTATTATTTGCAGCATTTTAAGTAACCCTGGGCACGCCACATCGGGAGTCCACAATCAGACAAGAAACGCTTTCCCCCGATGTAAATTGCTCATGGCATAAAAGAATCGAGTTTGCACTAGCCTATTCATCAAGCTTCAATACAAGGTAGAATAATACTTCACATCAAGATGATTACTTCCTTTCTCATGCAAGTTCTTACTACGTCAAGACTGTGAGAACAAGTATGCTCAGTCCATTCCACGAGCGACGGTGATCCGAATCAATAACACCCGGACTACACGACACGTACGCCCGTACTCGACGTTGCCTACAACAACCATCACTGACGTCGTACGTGGCAGCCTTTCCCCCGTTTCACCCCCGCTGAATCGATCAAGTCGCCCCGTACAGTAGGTACTCTCATGGTGCACCTTCCGACGTGAAATGTCATGAGAATATTCCCCACATACTGCACACCGGTCGTCCGCCTGAGGTGACCCAAAAAGTCCCAACGACAGCTTCCCGAGGTACATCGGTTTACTGGGTCCCATATAGCCAGCATGAGTCCGGTACACAACTCAAACTTGTTCAACAGGGCCGCATACGGATCGGTCCTTGACCGACACGGACAGGTCTACAGCACCCAGGCCCCTATGCCCTGCTGCCCCTACAACCTTCCGTTCTCAACTTTAACTTGCTAAATCAATTATGAACCAATCCCGTATGCCCCTGCTGTTCCTGAAACTGCGAGTAGCATCTCACCACTCGACTTCTACCGAACCGTACTTAAGCATGGCAGTTCTACACGGTGATAGACACCTACCCAATACTCCATGGGTCATTTGGCTATGCAAGTGGAGTATCAAACACTAGACCTAACGCATAATTTATATCCTGACTGAAAGTGAATACAAAACAAAAACTTAACAGCTGTTAAATGCAAACCGGAGCTTGCCTGTTTTGCAGGGTAGTCGTATATAACCAGTTAGTATCCTTGCAGATCCACCCTTGACTCTCCGGAGCTTGATCCACTTCGATGAATCACTCCTTTGAGTCCCCTTCGTTGTGGTTCCTATTGAAATGCATATGCATATGTTTTATAGAATGTAAAGGAAAGAAGTTATAGAATTAAGTTCTTAGGAACAGAGGTTGTGTGGAAAAGCTAAGAATGGCTTGGTTGCCTCTGTTGTGTAAAGAAACAGAAATAAACTAAATTGACCTTAAGGCCTTAGCTATACACTAATCATTTTCCCTAATGATCATAATAGACAAGCTGAAAAGATTGAGTGCAACTGAAGAACAATAACTCCAATGGCCTCAAAACTTTTACAGCAGGTTCTATACTACCTAAGGATTTAGCTTGCCAAATTGCAGCTAATGTGGAGTCATATTGTGTCCTCCATAATTCTCACAATATCTCTTATGTATTTTTCCCTTATACATAAGTATGGAGAATAAGAACAGGGAGTTCAAGGACCTCATCCTGGGCTGGTCATTTACATGTGAGTTCTTGATCACATGAGAGTAATCTGGTCCAAAATTCATCCCTTCTACTTGAGTAGTTCTCCCAGAACAATTCTTTAAGCATTACTACTCAAAAGAATTACTTCTGAGGTAATGTGCATTTTCATGCTCAATTAAGTGAACTACAATTTCAAGTATGTCCCAGAGAGCTTGCCTAAATCTTCCTATGATTTTTGGAGCTATGGATTGCTCAGAATAGATTTTTGAGGTGAGAAACATTTTCTGAAAATGTTTCTGGACTCTATTGAGCACAGTAGTTTTCATTTAGCAAATTCCTCCTCAAATGATCTCCAAATGAGCTAAAAATTTGCTAGAAGATCAACAATATGCTAAAGAATACTCTGGTAAAATTTGGGTATTTTTGGATAATCCAAACTCCCTCAATAATTCTTTTTCATAAAACCTTTCAAGAATTTTCCAGAATTAAATAATGCGTTTCATACAAATTGGGTTGTACATTTGGACAGAGATATTCAATATGAATCCAACCCAATTTGAATCACTAAATTTGGGGATTCCTAGCAAGAGTTATGAGGTTCTAAAATTTGGGGAAAAATTCTGAAATTGACCTCTGTTTATTTTCCCATTTTCAGAGACATAAGGAATTAACACCACGTTTGGCCAAGCAAATGAGGTCCAATGCTTCTGAAAATTTTACTGGAGTTTAAGTATTTCTGTAAGACCCTCCTGCCCAAATTTGGGATTTTCCAATACATAGAACTCCTGGAAAAATTCCCACAAGCTTTTCCTTCTATTAATTAATGAGCCAAAACCAGGGGCTTTCATAATTATTGGGTTGTACCTCTGGATAGTACTCTCTTAGAGGAGTCCAACAAAATTTATCTCACTATTTTTGGAGCTTCCTACACCAAGTTATGCATTTTACAAGTTTGAACAACTCTCTGTTTGATTTTAAACAGAACAGTCGCACGTGGGGCCCACGGGTCAGGTGCTTCTTCAACCTCCCGCCAGAGCCCGCGGTGCACACCGGCAGAAAACTTGGCATGGCTCGTTCTCTCTCATTTCTCCACCAAATGAGCTCCGGTTTTGCCCTACAAGCTCCTGGGAACGTGGCGCAGCTGCCGGGCAAGGTTTTCCCGCGTGAAAACGGCTGTAGGTGGGTCGGCACCGGCGGGGCGGCTCGGGAGCTCGACATGGACGTGTTCCAGCGTGTCCAAGGCATCTCCCGGCGAGCTACGATGTCCTACAGCATCCCTATGGTTCTAGGAACATGGATCAGAGATCAAATCGTGCAGAAAGTGGCTGCAACCTAGTCGTCACCGTGGACCGTGGCAGTTTTGGCCGCCGGCGACGACTTCTCGTCGCCCGGGGCATAGGAGGGTCGGATTTCTTTGGTTTTCGGCTTGGGAGGGCGCTAGGGCATCTAGTTGCTGTGGTTTGAATTGTAGGAGGTATGATCAATCGGTTTGGGAGAATTTCACGAATTAAACACGGTCTGTTCTATACGTGCGCCGGTGCCAAAAATCGAATTCCGGCGAGCCGGCGTCGGGGGAGAGCAGGAGGACGACGGGATGAGGATCAGTACCTCCTGGCGCACCTCTGTGGCCTCTTGAGCCTGCCGGAGAGGCACTGGGCTGGCCGGGAGACAGGGAGCAGTGGAGCAGCGCCGGTGAAGGAAAAACAGCGCACGGGGTGGCTGCTGATCATGAGGAGGAGAAGATGGATAGCCCTTGCTTCGTCCAGGGGGGGTAATCAGGCCGCGAACCGCCTCTGGGCGCCGTGCATGGGGATAGGCAGCAGCTGGTGGCGCTGCCGAGCGTTCCCGTGGCTCCACGGTGGGAGCTGCTCGTGGCCCACGTGCTGCTCGACGAATTTCCTCACTGGGGCTGAGACTTAAGGTGCAAGGCTCCTCTTTTAGCTCTATGACATGGGTCCCACTCCACATTTCCTCCCCAAATATCTTCTCAAGCTGATCCTCTTAATTCCCACAATTCTGAGTTTTAAAAATGTGGGTTAGAATTTGAATCCTTCCACTTCAGTTTGAATTTGCTTGCCAAATTTGAATTTGGTTGAAGTTTTCAAATTCTCCTCTTTAACTCCTTTTTGAGCCCACCCTACAATTGAAAAGTTTGTGAGCAAACTTTTCCCTATAATCCCAACTATAGGGCTGCATGTTTATTCAAAGTTTTTGGTCACCCTATGTGTGAACTTTGAATTTTAAATCTGAATTTTAAACTTTCATGCAAAGAGGTATTTAACTTCTTATTGGTCCAACACTTTTAAATAAAAAGGTGAACCTCATGTTGGATGTTCATCCATGTATTACCTTGCATGAAGAAAAGTTTTAGCAAGTCCCGTTTTTCATGTCTTTGCCACACATATGAACTCAAACTTTAGTTTTTATTCATACATATTTTTGGGACTTTTACATTCCTCCCCCCTTAAAAGAATCTCGTCCCGAGATTACAAAAGAGGAACAAGACGGGAGAGGTAATTACAAACTGTACAAAGATAAAAGTTCCGGGTAGTTGGTGCGTAGATAATCTTCACTTTCCCACGTCGCCTCTTCCGCGGTGTGATTACTCCACAGCACCATGTAAAATTTGATCGTCCGGTTCCGGGTTACCCAGGCCTTTTCATCCAAAATCTCAACCGGTCGCTCGGTGTAGGTCAGGTCCGGTTTCAATTCGTCGATGTCCTCAGTGCGAACAGCAGCGGTGAATTTGAGGCACTTCCGCAGCTGTGATGCATGAAATACATCATGAACACCCGCTAAACTTGCCGGTAAATCCAGCCGGTAAGCTACGGGTCCGCACTTCTCCGTGATAGCGAAAGGACCAATAAAACGGGGAGCGAGTTTCCCCTTTACACCGAACCGGTGAATTCCCTTCATCGGAGATACACGAAGATATATGTGCTCTCCGACGTCAAAATGTAACGGCCTATGCCTTTGATCGGCGTAGCTCTTCTGTCGGGATTGGGCAGCCTTTAAGTTCTCTTGTATCAACCGTACTCGGTCTTCGGCTTCGTTGACAAGATCAATCCCAAACAGAACTCTTTCGCCGGACTCACACCAATTCAGTGGTGTGCGACACTTCCGGCCATAGAGAGCTTCATACGGTGCCATTTTAATACTCGCTTGATAACCGTTGTATGAAAACTCCGCCAGCGGTAGGTGATCATCCCAATTCCTACCGTGGTGGATGGCACACGCTCTCAACATATCCTCAAGTACTTGATTCACCCTCTCAGTTTGTCCATCAGTTTGGGGGTGATATGCGGAGCTCCTAATCAGCTTGGTGCCCAACGAGGCGTGCAGCTGCTCCCAAAAACGAGCAACAAACAGCGCACCTCGATCTGAAATGATGGTCTTCGGGACACCATGTGAGCATATAATTCTGGAGATGAATAACTCCGCATATTGCCTTGCTCGATAATGAGTGTTCACTGGTATGAAATGAGCTGATTTCATCAACCGGCCGACGATCACCCATATCGAGTCATGCTTCTTGGATGTGAGCGGTAATCTGATGATGAAGTCCATACTCACATCCTCCCATTTCCACGCCGGAATCTTCAAAGGTTGTAGCGGTCCGGCTTTCCGCATATGATCAGCCTTGACCCGTCTACACGTATCGCATTCGGATACGTATTTAGCAATCTCCCTCTTCATCCTCGTCCACCAAAATTTCTGTTTCAAATCTTGGTACATCTTGTTACTTCCGGGATGAATGGAAAACTTTGACAGGTGGGCTTCATCCAGGATCTTCTTCCGGAGTTTCATATTGCGCGGAACCACTATACGGTCGTTAAACCATATTGTACCGTTCTCATCCTTCCGGAAGCATTTCACCTCTCCGTTGCCCAGTCTTCTCCATATGTGAGACATACCTCTGTCTCTTTTTTGAGCCTCAACAATCTCTTCACAGATTGTTGGAATGAGCGCGAGATTATAAAGCGCGCCATACGGGATGACACGGAGGCTTGGTTCATCATCTTCCAACTCAGCAGCCGCTAAGTTGTGAACGTGGGCTTTCCGACTAAGCGCATCGGCAACCACGTTTGCTTTTCCTCGATGATAGTGGATCTCAATTTCATAATCATTTATGAGCTCCAACCATCTCCGTTGTCTCATATTCAGCTCCTTCTGCGTGAAGATATACTTCAAGCTTTTATGGTCGGTGTAGAGGTGAACAAGATAACCAAGTAGGTAATGCCTCTACATCTTCAATGCCAACACCACTGCAGCAAGCTCAAGATCGTGAGTTGGATAATGCTGCTCGTGGTTTCGCAGTTGACGAGACCCATAGGCGACTACACGCCCTTCTTGCATCAGAACGCAGCCGAGACCGATGCCGGATGCATCACAGTATACATCGAATGGCTTCGTCGTGTCCGGCTGAGCAAGAACTGGAGCTGTTGTGAGATGTTTCACCAAAGTTTTGAATGCGGCTTCACATGCTGCATTCCACATGTATTTAGTGCTCTTCTTCAGCAGCTCCGTCATTGGTTTAGCGATCTTTGAGAAGTTCGGAATAAACCTCCGATAATAACCCGCTAAACCTAGGAAACTTCGGACCTCGTGGACAGATTTGGGAGATTCCCACTTCAGCACTTGTTCAATTTTGCTGGGATCCACGGCAATGCCCTCTGATGAAATGATATGGCCTAGGAAAGGCACTTGATCAATCCAAAATTCGCACTTGCTGAACTTGGCATATAATTGGTGCTCCCGCAACCGTTGTAGCACAATGCGCAAATGTTCAGCGTGCTCTTCTTCAGATTTGGAGTAAACCAAAATGTCGTCGATGAATACCACGACGAACTTGTCTAGCTCCGGCATGAATACAGAATTCATCAAATACATAAAGTGTGCCGGAGCGTTGGTTAGCCCAAATTACCTCGTAGAGTCCGTATCTCGTCGAGAAAGCTGTCTTCGGTATGTCCTCCGGTCGGATCTTGATTTGATGATAGCCCGACCGAAGATCCATCTTCGAAAATACCTTTGCACCCACAAGTTGATCAAACAGGATGTCAATGTGGGGCAAAGGATACTTGTTCTTTATTGTGACAGCATTGAGAGGACGGTAATCAACACATAGCCATAGTGTTTCGTCCTTCTTCTTAACGAACAGTGCTGAGCAACCCCAAGGTGAAGAACTTGGTTGTATGAAACCCTTGCTCATAAGTTCATTCAGTTGCTCTTTCAACTCCGCTAGCTCGTTAGGTGCCATCTTGTAAGGCCTTCATGAAATAGGCATCGTTCCCGGCGCCAGTTCAATTTTGAACTTGACGTCCCGTTCGGGCGGCATGCCCGGTAAGTCATCGGGAAATACGTCAGGATAATCACGTACCACCGGAATATCTTCAAGCTTCAGCGCTTCCGTGTGATAGGCCTCTACCATATCCGGATCTTCGCTGTCTAAAAACAGCGTGTGCTGTCCGTGAATCGGCGAGTCAATCTGAACAGTCCGGTTACCGATATTGAGAACGGCACCGTGATGATTTAACCAAGGCATCCCCAATATGATGTCTATCTTCTGCCTATCCAACATAATCAGCGATGTTGGGTATATTTTTCTGCCCAAACACAAAGCTGCTCGGGACACAATCTGATTGGCAGAGATATTTCCTCCCGGTGAACGTATAAGATAACTCGTTGTGGGAATATTGGTGGATAATTGGTGCTGATCCACGCATGATTTGCTGATGAAATTGTGGGTTGCACCGGAATCAAAAAGTACCAGCACGGGCATGTTTTTGATAGCAAACATGCCTGCTAACACCGGTGCTCCCTCCGGGACATCCTCAATAGCAAGATGTTGCACGCTCCCGGATTGCAATGCTGTTATATTGACTTGAGCAGGTGGCGGCATACCACCTGATGATGAAGGCTGTCTGGTGTTCAACAACTTCTCCCGGCATTCTTGCCTAAAATGCCCAGAACGATGGCAATAAGAACATGGGGGTTTCCCCGGTTCTTCATTGACTTGTGGTAGAGAAGTTGACGTACTTGGTTGCAGCAATGATGTGACAAGTGTCCTTCGTTGCTGCGGCAAAGGTGTTGCTTCAAGATATGATTCTTGAGCAGGAAATCTGTATGGAGTTGATCTCACTGACGTTTGCCATCTTTCATCGGATGGTGTGTGATACACCACGCGGTATTTACGAGGAACGACTGGTGTGTCTTCGTGCACATCCTCCCGGTCCCTCTTCTCTGCTTGACACTCAAGTGTCGCTTGTTCTTGCAGCAGAGCAGCACTGATCAACTCGGTGTAACTGCCCTGAATGAACAAAGCTAGCTTCTCTTTTAGTATGGCACTCAAGCCATAGAAAAAGTAGTCATACATTGCAGCTTCGCTCGTCGCATAAGTAGGAGCATATTGTGCCAGAAGGTTGAATCGTCTGACATAATCGAGGACACGCATGTCCCCCTGCTTCAAGTTCCTGAATTCCTGCTGCTGGGCCTTGATAAAACCCATAGGAATGTGACGAGCCCGGAATGCTTCACGAAATTCCGTCCACTCCACTTGATGGCCTTCTGGAACGGTGGCGAGATAAGCAAACCACCAATTTCCGGCGGCTCCATGGAGCTGTTGAGCTGCAAAGGATGTCTTCTGATATTCATCGCACTCAAACACTCCAAACTTGGTGACACGACCCCATTGGTCCTGTCGAGCCAGGATCACGCTGAGGGGTGCTGCGTTGCACAGCACCGTATAACACACGTCAAAGGTGCAAAGCGGAAGCGGAAGTTTTATTACATAAATAAGTTTATGAACATGTTTACATCAAAATAAGTTCAGTCTACACTCGCGGGCGTAGACTAAGCATCAAGTGCACGTTCCGCCCTCGAACGTGTCCTTGCTAGCACACACGCACACTAACTCTGCGGCGTGCACGACTCCCACTCGACGGGGTTCCCCTCCTGGGGTTCCGTCTCCTCTTCGGGAGTCCCTTCCTCATAGAACCCTGCAAAAGCTTCAAACACAAGCAGTGAGCATGAAGGCTCAGCAAGTCTGACCCGTCTCACCTAAACATGGAACTTCTACATGAGGGTAATGGGTTGCATGAGGTAAAAATCATTTGCAAGGACTCGCCTAATTAGTAGAACCTTACTTTCAAGTTTTAGCAGCAGGTTGTGGAGAACCTTACGCTAAGGCACATGAGAGAGCCACAATCAAACAAGAAACGCATTTCTCTCATGTACTTTGCCCAAAGTTGAAAAGAACTTTAATTAGCTCTAAGCTACAACATATCATTAACAATCAATGTCCAGCTTTCAATCAGCAACATTTTAACATGTAACTCGCCTGTTCTTTCTACGTCACGGTACAGTGAACAAGTGGTACTCACTGACCGCGAGGGACGGCGATTATAATCGATTTACACCTGCAGGGTTACCCGAACAACCCGTCACGTACGCCCGTACTCGATGTTGCCTACAACAACCATCACGGACGCCGTACGCGACTACCTTTCACCCGTTAGCCAAATATTGAACCGGTCCCATCGTCCCGAGCAAGAGGTCTCTGCACGCGCATCTCCGTGCCGCCAGCCGATTTACACCTCGAGCTCTCAACCTACCCTCTGAACGACTGGCAATGCCTCAATACCCAGCTACCCGAGTTACATCAGTTTCCCGGTTCCCATATAGCCGGTAGGTCTTCGGTACTGTTCTAGCTTGTTCAACAGGCCCGCACACGGCTCGGTCCTCAATCGACACAAACGGAGCTACAGCACACAGGCCCCAAAGTCCTGCTGCCCTTACTCTCCGCTCGGTCTCATTTTCTTGCCATGTGTATCATGTGCTATCTCTACCCGAGCGATGTGCCTCTAGCCTATTCTCGCGAGTAGTTCCAACTACTCGACTTGTACCGAATCCTACTCTATCCTAGCAATGCAGTGGCTAACGGGGTTTGCAATCCTAAACCCAACCCGTGGTTTTCTTGGCTATGCAGTTGGATTTCCAAACAAGACTCTAATGCACAGAACAAAGGAAACAAGTATGTGCTCAAAACAATAAAAATTTGTAAAAAGGTTAATGCAAACCGGAGCTTGCCTTGCTGCTCTTAGTCGTAGGCTAGCTGTTCCTTCGGAGTAACGAAGTCTAGGACTTCGGGTTCCTCCTCGACCTTAGCGACTACATGATAAGAGCAATGTATGTATTAATTTAAATGCATTTGTATTATCTTCGAAGTTGTGAAGTCTATAACCCTTGCTAGATAGACCTAATGACTGTGAAACTTTTACTGTGGCTTGGTTACAACCTAAACAGAGACCTGGTCAAGTTTTAGTTGCAGCAAAGCTCATTTGAGCCCTCCACAAATAATTATGTCCTTGACCTTAATTGGAACTCTTAGGGTGTTCTAGGAATTTTCATGAGACAAACTATAACTTTCTGAAAACTAGATTTTTAGAGGTTTCTAATGGAGTTGGTCTCACTTAATTTGGAAGTCTCTAACTAAAGATATGAGCTAAACAATTTCAGAGAAAATTCTGAAAATGTTTCTGAACATTTCCTATTTTCTCTGGAACAGTTTCACTAATCACACCATTAGGTGGATTAAATGAGCTCAAATGGATCTGAAATTTTTATGGTAGTTCAGGGATATTTTGGTGAATATCCCAGCAAAATTTCAGGATTTTCCTCCAAAGGATTCTCCAGTTAAAATTCCTAACAGTTTAAACTTTGAGGAATTAATTCTGGAAAATTAATGGTTTTCATGAAGTGAAACTTGATTTGCTGGAAAGTACTCGGAGAGCTGAATCCAGCAAAATTTGGTTCACTCAATTTGGAGCTTTCTAGCCAAAGTTATAAGGATTTGAAGTTTGAACTGAAACTAAAATTCGGGAAAAAGTTTAAACTCTGGCTGGTGGGCCCCGCATACAGTGCGTCGTCTCCCTCCTCGCGCCAACTGCGCGGCGGCGGCGTTCTCCGGCGACCCTCGCCGGAACTGAGTTCCCGGCCACCCCCCGGCCCGAAACTTGCCGCCTGCCCCTTTACTGACCCCCTGGACTCGATGGTGGGGTCGCCGGCCGCCGGCGATGACCGGAAACCCGTGCGCACCGATGACAGCACCTGCTAGGGTTCCGGTGAGGTCGGTCCCGCTCTCCCGTGCACCAAATCGACCGGAAATCGGTCGGAGAGCATCAGTAGAGCATGGGAAACCCGAACCAGGGCTGGGTGGAAGCTAGAAATACCGGCAACTAGGCTCTCGACGGTGAGCCGAGGTGTTCAGCCACGGCGGCGGGGAAAACAGCCATATCGTGGCCGATTCTCGATGGTTTTCTCTAATTCCAGTTCGAGCGTGGGCGCTATCGTGCGTAGAAGCTACTAGGTAACGAGCTCGTCCAACCCTCATGCATAGAGCACGAATTTCACCCGAAGGTGAGCTCGGTCCTTATGAACTGATCAAGAGTAAATTTGGAAATTCTCGGCCGAGGGTTGATCAATCGCCAAACGGCTTTCGGCTACTCCATATACATACAATCACGCACCTTTCTTGTGTAGAGAAGAGGACGTGACAACAGCTGTGCCGTGCTGTCCACGGGAGCCCGATCGGCGGCGATGTTCGGCTCGCCAGAGAAATGGCTCGTACAGCTCGAGAACGCTTGCTCACTGGACAACACGGGGTCTAGGAGGTTGCTCACGACCTCTCGGTGCCGTTTTGCTGTGGAGGAGGCTGTGCTCGCGAGTGATCGGCTTGATCAAGCGTGAGCTCGAGCGGCGGCGGTGGCAGTGGAAAAACAGGCCGAGTATGTCGGCAGCTCGGGGAATGGGCGATCGGAGCACGCCGGGGAGGGGATAAGTAGCCCGGCGACTGGTCTCCGGCTTGGGGCGCGCAGCAGGAGCTGGCGCCGGCTGCCCCCCTCGGTGGCGCGCGTACACTGCACCCGGGAACCGATGGAGCTGGTTTCAGTCGGTTTGTGTTGAAGTAGAGGCTGACATGTGGGTCCCACCCCTCCTTTTAACCTCTGAAATTTACTCCTAACCACTGTTGTAAACAGTGAACCCTATACTACCCTTGGCAATTCAAATTATTCACCCATGAGCCATTTGAGTTGATCAAAGTTCAAATGAGGTTTGGTTTGAATGAATTTCAGCACAAGTTCAGTTTGAAATTCAAATAAAGTTTGAATTTCTCCCCCTTAGCTCATGTCAAGATCAACTCCAAATGGAGTGAAAATTGGTGTGTGAGCTCACAAAAATGTGCTGAGTAAGAATATGCCTTCCACTTTTAAATTCATGGGATAAAAACAGTTTGAATTTGAATATGTTTTCAAACTGCCCTCTTCCTATCTATACCCAAGATGATCTCAAAAAGGTTTTGAATTTGGGTGAAACTTGGCATGGACATCCTTAGCAAAGTGTAGGAGTTTTCCTATGTCCAGCCCATCTATATCACATGTGGGAAATACCACTTTTGCAATGTGTAAGTTTGTTCTCTAATGAGCATGTTGATAATTGTTACTTGCTCTTCATTTGTATTCATCATTCTTCCTCAAATGAGGTGTGTGGTGTGGTGATGAACACTGCAAATGTGTGTCAAAAACTGAGGCCCTTACATTCCTCCCCCCTTAAGAGAATCTCGTCCCGAGATTATAAGGTGAAAATGAGAGAGAGGACGGTGGAAAAATTACCGGATATGCGACGTGAAAAAGTCGGGGTAGTTAGTGCGAAGGAATTCTTCGCTCTCCCATGTCGCTTCATCCATGGAGTGATTACTCCATAGAACCTTGTAGAACCACAACGTACGGTTGCGTGTGGTTCGGGCCTTTTCATCAATAATCTGCACCGGTTCCTCCCGATAGGTGAGATCCGGTTGCAGTTCTTCAATGCCTTCCAGCTGAACGGTAGTTGATAGCTTGAGACACTTCCTCAGCTGGGAAATGTGAAAGACGTCGTGCACACCGGAAATTGCTTCTGGTAATTTCAGCCGGTATGCCACCGATCCACATCTTTCGGTAATCTGGAATGGACCGATGAATCGGGGTGCCAACTTTCCTCTCACCCCAAATCTGTTTACGCCCTTCATTGGAGACACCCGTAGATATACGTGATCTCCAACTTCGAATTGTAATGGGCGCCTTCTCCGGTCCGCATACTGTTTCTGACGGGATTGAGCGGCTTTTAGGTTTGCTTGAATTAGTCGAACCTTTTCTTCCGTGTTGTTGACAATGTCAATCCCGAAGGTAACCCTTTCGCCAGACTCACACCAATTCAATGGTGTGCGGCATTTTCTTCCGTATAGCGCCTCGTAGGGCGCCATCTTGATGCTGGCTTGGTACCCATTGTTGTACGAGAACTCGGCTAACGGCAAGTGATCATCCCAATTCTTGCCGTGGTTGATAGCGCAAGCTCGTAGCATGTCCTCTAGGATTTGATTTACCCGCTCGGTTTGCCCATCCGTCTGCGGGTGGTAGGCTGAACTACGGATCAGCTTCGTCCCCAAGGCAGCGTGTAGCTGCTCCCAAAAACGGGACACAAATAAAGTGCCCCGGTCCGATATGATGGTACGGGGTACGCCGTATAAGCATAGGATCCGTGAGATGTACAGTTCAGCGTACTTCTTGGCATTGTAGTTGGTGTTGACCGGGATGAAATGGGAAACTTTGGTGAGTCGATCGACGATCACCCACACCGAATCATGTTTCTGTAAGGTGGTGGGTAAACCGACGACGAAATCCATGCTCACGTCCTCCCACTTCCAGGCAGGAATGCCCAGTGGTTGCAGCAGTCCCTGTTTCCGCATATGATCTGCCTTCACCCTTCGACATGTCTCACACTCGGACACGTATTTTGCAACCTCGCGCTTCATTCGTGTCCACCAAAACTTGCTTCTGAGTTCTTGATACTTTTTGTTGCTGCCGGGGTGAATAGAAAACTTTGATAAGTGAGCCTCATCAAATATTTTCTTCCGTAACTCCAGGTTTCGGGGTACGACGATCCGGTCCTTGAACCATAGGACGCCGTCTCCGTCCTTCCGGAAACATTTCAACTCCCCACTGTCTATACGTCTCCGCAAATGTGACATGCCCTTGTCATTCTTCTGGGCTGCCGCTATCTCTTCACGGATGGTGGGGATCAAAGCTAGGTTGTAGAGAGCCCCGTGTGGAATCACATGGAGTGGTGGTTCGCTCTCTTCCAATGGTGTGATGGTCAGATTATTGACGTGTGACTTGCGGCTCAGCGCATCTGCCACTACGTTTGCCTTGCCCGGATGATAATGGATTTCTATCTCGTAATCCTTTATCAGTTCTAACCATCTTTGTTGCCTCATATTCAGCTCCTTCTGAGTGAATATGTACTTGAGGCTTTTGTGGTCGGTATATAAATGTACAAGGTTACCGAGTAGGTAGTGCCTCCACATCTTCAGTGCAAGTACCACGGCAGCGAGCTCCAAGTCGTGAGTTGGATAATTTTGCTCATGGTTTCTAAGCTGCCGTGATCCATACGCGACCACTCTTCGGTCTTGCATCAGCACACACCCGAGCCCAATGCCGGATGCATCGCAGTACACATCGAACGGTTTTGTTGTGTCTGGCTGCGCCAAAACCGGTGCTGATGTCAGGTGCTTGACTAAAGCCTTGAATGCTGCTTCACATGCTGGACTCCAAACATATTTGGTAGCCTTCTTCAGCAGCTCTGTCATTGGCTTGGCAATCTTCGAGAAGTTCGGAATGAACCTCCGATAATATCCCGCGAGTCCGAGGAAACTCCGTACCTCATGAACAGTTCTCGGGGATTTCCAATTCAGCACTTGTGTGATCTTGCTTGGGTCCACAGCGATACCCTCCGCTGAGATGATATGCCCGAGGAAAGGCACTTGCGATATCCAAAACTCGCATTTGCTGAATTTTGCGTATAACTTGTGATCCCGCAGCCGTTGCAAGACTATACGCAGATGTTTCTTGTGATCTTCCTCCGACTTGGAATATACCAGGATGTCGTCGATGAAGACCACGACAAACTTGTCCAGCTCCGGCATGAACACCGAGTTCATTAAGTACATGAAGTGAGCTGGAGCATTGGTGAGGCCAAAGGACATGACCAGGTACTCATAAAGTCCGTACCTTGTCGAGAAAGCTGTCTTTGGAATGTCCTCCGCCCTTATCTTAATCTGATGGTACCCGGATCTTAAATCCATCTTGGAACAGATCTTTGCTTCGACCAACTGATCAAACAACATGTCGATCCGTGGCAACGGGTACTTGTTGTTGACGGTTACGGCATTTAATGGACGGTAGTCCACGCAAAGCCGCAACGTTTCATCCTTCTTTTTGACAAATAATGCCGAACAGCCCCATGGCGAGGAGCTCGGCCTAATAAAACCCTTCTCCAGATGGTCCGTGAGCTGCATCTTCAGTTCAGCCAACTCCTTGGGAGCCATCTTGTACGGCCTTCGGGATATTGGCATGGTTCCCGGTGCGAGTTCAATTTTGAACTCCACCTCTCTATCGGGTGGCATCCCCGGCAAATCGTCCGGGAATACATCAGGGAACTCTCGGACCACTGGAATGTCTTCCAATCTGATGGTTGTGGCTTGATAGACACTTGGAAGTTTTATTTCTGGACTGTCCAGAAATAATGAGTGAGAACCGTGCACTTCTGAGTTTAAGTGCATGACTCGAAGGACGGTGTCTAAAACAGCGCCGTGGCGGGTTAACCACGACATCCCTAGGATGACATCGACCTTCTGTCCCTCTAAGATAATGAGAGACGTGGGGTATACTCTACCCGCTAAGCATAATGGTGCTTTGGAGACCATTACGCTTGCTGAAATCTTCCCACCCGGTGAACAAATTAAATATGGACTCTTGGTGGGTATCATTGGCAAGCTGTGTTTAGCAATGAAAGCTTGGCTAATAAAATTATGCGTGGCGCCTGAATCAAACAGTACTATAGCGGGATGCTGGTGGAGTTGGAACATACCCGCACGGATTGGCTCGCCCTCCGGCACGTCCTCAATGGCAAGTTGGTGGACAGTGCCGGGCCTAGGGTTTGCCCGCCGCGCATTAGTAGGGTTCCGGGGTTGATTCCTCCCCCGAAACTGTGGTGCCACTCCACCGCCTTGCCTCTCCGGGCAACTGCTCGCGAAGTGTCCTGGACGACCACACTTGTAACATGTGGCCGCTGCTGGTGGAGTACTTGGTGGACGAAAGCCCGGCATGCGTTGCTGAGGTGCAAACGCACGCGGCATCGCCCGCTGCTGCTGTTGTTGTTGCGGTGGTGCTGGCAGTGCCGGCCGGAATGCCGGTGAAGAGTACGGCCGACTGCGGAACGGCATCGACCGCTGTGGTGGCTGCCAGCGTGGGCCTGATGGTGGGCGATTCACCATCCGAAACTTCTGAGAAGGACCGCCTCCCTCTCCGCTGCTCGGCGGCGCGCTTCGCTTTCGCTCTGCCGCCGCCAACTCCTTGCCGGAGTCCTCCTGAACAATCGCAGCATCAATGATGTCGTTGAGGCTGCCGCGATTGAACATCGCCAACTTGTCCTTCAGGAGCGGGTTAAGCCCCTGGTAAAAATGGTCTCGCCGCTTCTCGTCTGTATCCGCGTGATACGACGCGTAGAGCGCAAGATCATTGAACGCTCTGGAGTATTCCAGCGCGTTTCGGCTCCCTTGTTGCAGGTGTAGGAACTCCTGCGTCTTCCTCTTCATCAAACCGGGCGGTATATGATAGGCCCTGAAGGCTGTCCGGAACTCCGCCCAGGTCATCACTCGGTCGGTGGGTTGTGAAGCACAGAAGTTGGCCCACCACGCGCTCGTGGATCCTTGGAGCTGCTGGACCGCAAACTGAGTCTTGCGCTGCTCGCTGATTTGGAGCAGCCCGAACTTCATCTCTATGGCGTGGAGCCAGTTGTCCGCGTCAAGTGGTTCATCCGCCCTTGAGAATACAGGGGGATGAGTCGCCAGGAAGTCGGAGTAGGAGCTCTGTTGGCGCTCCTCACAATCTTGACGTCTCTCTAGGCGAGACGTATTGGCGATGAGAGTCTGCAGCAACTCTGTGTGCTGCTGATGCGAGCCCGCCATTGCCGCGACAATGTCGGCCAATGTAACCGTTGGCAGTGGCGGTGGCGGTGTTTGCTGTTGCTGTTGCTGCTGCTGTCCCGAGGAGTCCTCGGGAGGTGGTTGGGAGGTCTCTCCCCCTTGGCTAGTACCTCCAACATCAGGGTTGGCACGAGTACGCGTCATTCTGAAATTCAACACAGCAGCAATTAGCACATGTCTTACTCAAAATTCCATAAACAGCAGTAGGTATTGAAGCGACGCATGATTAACTTGCACAACATTCACATATATTGATAAAGCATAAACTTTATACAAGATACATTATTCTCGGATCTCCGAGAAGTCGTGCTCATGTCGTCACTACCTATACATACGCTACTGTCTACACGACATGTCACCGATTACAAAAGTTGGGTTACGCTACCCTAGCTGCCCTACTTGGCAACCGTAACCCCCTACTCGGAGTAGAACTCGACCTCCTGTGGGTCGTCCTCCTCCGGTACCTCTGCTGGTGGCTCGGGGTCTACCACCTCTTCTCCCATTCCGGGTTCTCCCATGGCTGGAAGACCCAAGACTACCGGTACGCCCAATACCGGGGGCACGAGGTCCTGCAATGCATGCACCTCGTCCATAGCCTGGTTGTAGTCCTCTTCCCAGCCTTGTCCTTCCTCAATAGCGTCGTCCCGCTCTTGAGCAAGGTCCTCATTCTGCTGGGTTAGGGTCTGCACCAGCTCTTGCAATGCCGCGATGTCAACACGGCTCTTCTTCTTTGCCTTCTTCAGACGACGCAACTGATTGTGTTGTTCATTCAGTCGCTTGATCGTCGGAAGGAGCACATTGCGGAGTGCGCTGTGAGCACTCTCGAAATGATCTCCACGGCTTGTGCTCTCCTTGAGCTTGGTGGCAAGACGCTCCGTATGACCAGCTTGGCTGTCCATCACAGCGTTTCCCGCCCTCATTTGGAGGCTGAGGTTTGCCTCCGCGGGGTTGTACCTTGGGCAACTCGGGTCTGTTGCCTCCAGGTACCTCTCTTCCCACACATGCTGAGCTCGTCCCTCCACCGGAACGAGTGCGTATGGAGTTCCCTCCAAGCCTGCACGTGTAGTTGGCAGAAACGTGACATAGTGTCACGGGCTGCCACTTGCCACATCCCTTCCGGTTGTCTTCCTCTCACCGTGACGGTGAATGGCACCCAACCGGGTGGCGTAGGTCCTGCGGAAACCTCAACATGGATCGTCCACGTCTTGTTCCCCTCTTCGCCTTCTTCCTTGGCGAAGTATTGCGGCATCTGGTCGTACCCGAAATATTGGAGCATTTGCCACAATGCTTCCGGGTAGCCGCTACGGTCAGAGCAGTGGGAAACTACCCACCCGTTCTCCAACTGTTTATCTGCTGCCATCTGTAAAAATATATTTGAGAAATGTCAAATATTTATTTAAACAGTAAACCATTGAGTTATAACATAAGATATGTCATTGAACCCATAACACTTGGAAACATAGTTCAAATCCTTAAACATATTTGACTGCTGATCTGCTGTTCCCATGACAGCCTTGACCAGTTTCCATATCAACCTGATTTAGGCCATGTTAAAGGCAAAACCAATTCTGGAGCTCAACATCAAAGTTAAAGTTAACTTCAATAGCTTTCCAGCCAGTATTTGCTTGGCCTAAGATCTGTCCTGGTTCAAAGGTTATGAGATGTCAAAGTTAACAGAATTTCTGGAAACAATTGGACAGCACCTCCCTGCCTTAGGTACTGATTTGATCCAAGAATCCCAGTTAATTCAGTTCCTAATCTGACAAAACTTTCTGTTACAAAGTTGTAACCCATCTCATAAGCTTTCCAGAACTACCTCATTTCCTATTTTTGGATTTTTAAGCAGGAAGTTATGTCTAATTTTACAGAGAGTCTACAGAGAGTCTTTGCTCTGTCCTGTTTTCTGGACAGTTTCAACTCTACTGCATTTTTCGAGTGATTAAGGGATGAAACACCTCTGAAACTCAACAGAACAGTTGTAAAGCTCTTCCAAAGCTTTCCAGAAATGTACCATCCGACCCCATCCTCAAACGAACTCAACCTCTAACCTCTGATTAACTCCAGCCTTGATTCAGCTGAAAACAGAGTGCTCTGTCCTTAACATCCTATAAGTTGAAAACTTGTTAACTTTGAATATCCTGTACAAGGGAAGGAGTTACATCAAGTTTTACTACTTTGGACCAAAACCTTCAAGTTTTTAAATGAAGTTGTTCATTTAGTTGGGTGTGACATCGATGCGTCACCAGATTATGTCGGTACTACGTCCTCACAAAGGAAAAACCTATACCGGGCTTAGCCGGCTTCGTTAGTTTAGTGGCACTACTCGTCACTCGCACACGGATGCTATACGTCTACCGTTTCGTGGTAAGGCTACCTGCAGAAACTCAAACAATCATCAGACTCGGCTGCACACCGAGCCCGGAATCCATACAGTTCGTACATCCGGCCGTCATCACTCGCCCGGATGTTCTCAAGCCAAACACGCCTTGAGTTACGTGTTCACGTTTCAGACCACGTGACGGGGTCTCCCATGTTGCACCACGCAAGCCAGGGACAGACGTTGCTCGAATACCCCAAACGACATGAAGAGTCGTAGAGGATACTAAAGCGGGTCGGGTTACCAGCCACCCGTGGGGCTCCACCCTTCAGCTTGTGCGCACTGGTGGACAGCGCTTACGTGCACCCCCCAAGACATGAACGTCCCGAGATGCACGAT
The DNA here is from genome assembly GCA_030760725.1 of Neostapfia colusana. Lineage (NCBI taxonomy): Eukaryota > Viridiplantae > Streptophyta > Magnoliopsida > Poales > Poaceae > Neostapfia > Neostapfia colusana. Next base: position 41,229,319 of record JASWHV010000001.1, on the reverse strand, counting down.
TTTCCGACATAACAAATAGGTTAATAAGCCACTTTCTATATACTAATAGCATCCTTATACGGGCTACTGACTCGTTCCTCACTGGATTTTTGAAAAAGAAGACCTTTGTACTGTGTTAAACCTCATGCGAGCTCTGATACCACGCTGACACGACCCCATTGGTCCTGTCGAGCCAGGATCACGCTGAGGGGTGCTGCGTTGCACAGCACCGTATAACACACGTCAAAGGTGCAAAGCGGAAGCGGAAGTTTTATTACATAAACAAGTTTATGAACATGTTTACATCAAAATAAGTTCAGTCTACACTCGCGGGCGTAGACTAAGCATCAAGTGCACGTTCCGCCCTCGAACGTGTCCTTGCTAGCACACACGCACACTAACTCTGCGGCGTGCACGACTCCCACTCGACGGGGTTCCCCTCCTGGGGTTCCGTCTCCTCTTCGGGAGTCCCTTCCTCATAGAACCCTGCAAAAGGTTCAAACACAAGCAGTGAGCACGAAGGCTCAGCAAGTCTGACCCGTCTCACCTAAACATGGAACTTCTACATGAGGGTAATGGGTTGCATGAGGTAAAAATCATTTGCAAGGACTCGCCTAATTAGTAGAACCTTACTTTCAAGTTTTAGCAGCAGGTTGTGGAGAACCTTACGCTAAGGCACATGAGAGAGCCGCAATCAAACAAGAAACACATTTCTCTCATGTACTTTGCCCAAAGTTGAAAAGAACTTTAATTAGCTCTAAGCTACAGCATATCATTAACAATCAATGTCCAGCTTTCAATCAGCAACATTTTAACATGTAACTAGCCTGTTCTTTCTACGTCACGGTACAGTGAACAAGTGGTACTCACTGACCGCGAGGGACGGCGATTATAATCGATTTACACCTGCAGGGTTACCCGAACAACCCGTCACGTACGCCCGTACTCGATGTTGCCTACAACAACCATCACGGACGCCGTACGCGACTACCTTTCACCCGTTAGCCAAATATTGAACCGGTCCCATCGTCCCGAGCAAGAGGTCTCTGCATGCGCATCTCCGTGCCGCCAGCCGATTTACACCTCGAGCTCTCAACCTACCCTCTGAACGACGGGCAATGCCTCAATACCCAGCTACCCGAGTTACATCAGTTTCCCGGTTCCCATATAGCCGGTAGGTCTTCGGTACTGTTCTAGCTTGTTCAACAGGCCCGCACACGGCTCGGTCCTCAATCGACACAAACGGAGCTACAGCACACAGGCCCCAAAGTCCTGCTGCCCTTACTCTCCGCTCGGTCTCATTTTCTTGCCATGTGTATCATGTGCTATCTCTACCCGAGCGATGTGCCTCTAGCCTATTCTCGCGAGTAGTTCCAACTACTCGACTTGTACCGAATCCTACTCTATCCTAGCAATGCAGTGGCTAACGGGGTTTGCAATCCTAAACCCAACCCGTGGTTTTCTTGGCTATGCAGTTGGATTTCCAAACAAGACCCTAATGCACAGAACAAAGGAAACAAGTATGTGCTCAAAACAATAAAAATTTGTAAAACGGTTAATGCAAACCGGAGCTTGCCTTGCTGCTCTTGGTCGTAGGCTAGCTGTTTCTCCGGAGTAACGAAGTCTAGGACTTCGGGTTCCTCCTCGACCTTAGCGACTACATGATAAGAGCAATGTATGTATTAATTTAAATGCATTTGTATTATCTTCGAAGTTGTGAAGTCTATAACCCTTGCTAGATAGACCTAATGACTGTGAAACTTTTACTGTGGCTTGGTTACAACCTAAACAGAGACCTGGTCAAGTTTTAGTTGCAGCAAAGCTCATTTGAGCCCTCCACAAATAATTATGTCCTTGACCTTAATTGGAACTCTTAGGGTGTTCTAGGAATTTTCATGAGACAAACTATGACTTTCTGAAAACTAGATTTTTAGAGGTTTCTAATGGAGTTGGTCTCACTTAATTTGGAAGTCTCTAACTAAAGATATGAGCTAAACAATTTCAGAGAAAATTCTGAAAATGTTTCTGAACATTTCCTATTTTCTCTGGAACAGTTTCACTAATCACACCATTAGGTGGATTAAATGAGCTCAAATGGATCTGAAATTTTTATGGTAGTTAAGAGATATTTTGGTGAATATCCCAGCAAAATTTCAGGATTTTCCTCCAAAGGATTCTCCAGTTAAAATTCCTAACAGTTTAAACTTTGAGGAATTAATTCTGGAAAATTAAGGGTTTTCATGAAGTGAAACTTGATTTGCTGGAAAGTACTCGGAGAGCTGAATCCAGCAAAATTTGGTTCACTCAATTTGGAGCTTTCTAGCCAAAGTTATAAGGATTTGAAGTTTGAACTGAAACTAAAATTCGGGAAAAAGTTTAAACTCTGGCTGGTGGGCCCCGCATACAGTGCGTCGTCTCCCTCCTTGCGCCAACTGCGCGGCGGCGGCGTTCTCCGGCGACCCTCGCCGGAACTGAGTTCCCGGCCACCCCCCGGCCCGAAACTTGCCGCCTGCCCCTTTACTGACCCCCTGGACTCGATGGTGGGGTCGCCGGCCGCCGGCGATGACCGGAAACCCGTGCGCACCGATGACAGCACCTGCTAGGGTTCCGGTGAGGTCGGTCCCGCTCTCCCGTGCACCAAATCGACCGGAAATCGGTCGGAGAGCATCAGTAGAGCATGGGAAACCCGAACCAGGGCTGGGTGGAAGCTAGAAATACCGGCAACTAGGCTCTCGACGGTGAGCCGAGGTGTTCAGCCACGGCGGCGGGGAAAACAGCCATATCGTGGCCGATTCTCGATGGTTTTCTCTAATTCCAGTTCGAGCGTGGGCGCTATCGTGCGTAGAATCTACTAGGTAACGAGCTCGTCCAACCCTCGTGCATAGAGCACGAATTTCACCCGAAGGTGAGCTCGGTCCTTATGAACTGATCAAGAGTAAATTTGGAAATTCTCGGCCGAGGGTTGATCAATCGCCAAACGGCTTTCGGCTACTCCATCTACATACAATCACGCACCTTTCTTGTGTAGAGAAGAGGACGTGACAACGGCTGTGCCGTGCTCTCCACGGGAGCCCGATCGGCGGCGATGTTCGGCTCGCCGGAGAAATGGCTCGTACAGCTCGAGAACGCTTGCTCACTGGACAACACGGGGTCTAGGAGGTTGCTCACGACCTCTCGGTGCCGTTTTGCTGTGGAGGAGGCTGTGCTCGTGAGTGATCGGCTTGATCAAGCGTGAGCTTGAGCGGCGGCGGTGGCAGTGGAAAAACAGGCCGAGTATGTCGGCAGCTTGGGGAATGGGCGATCGGAGCACGCCGGGGAGGGGATAAGTAGCCCGGCGACTGGTCTCCGGCTTGGGGCGCGCAGCAGGAGCTGGCGCCGGTGCCCCCCTCGGTGGCACGCGTACACTGCACCCGGGAACCGATGGAGCTGGTTTCAGTCGGTTTGTGTTGAAGTATAGGCTGACATGTGGGTCCCACCCCTCCTTTTAACCTCTGAAATTTACTCCTAACCACTGTTGTAAACAGTGAACCCTATACTACCCTTGGCAATTCAAATTATTCACCCATGAGCCATTTGAATTGATCAAAGTTCAAATGAGGTTTGGTTTGAATGAATTTCAGCACAAGTTCAGTTTGAAATTCAAATAAAGTTTGAATTTCTCCCCCTTAGCTCATGTCAAGATCAACTCCAAATGGAGTGAAAATTGGTGTGTGAGCTCACAAAAATGTGCTGAGTAAGAATATGCCTTCCACTTTTAAATTCATGGGATAAAAACAGTTTGAATTTGAATATGTTTTCAAACTGCCCTCTTCCTATCTATACCCAAGATGATCTCAAAAAGGTTTTGAATTTGGGTGAAACTTGGCATGGACATCCTTAGCAAAGTGTAGGAGTTTTCCTATGTCCAGCCCATCTATATCACATGTGGGAAATACCACTTTTGCAATGTGTAAGTTTGTTCTCTAATGAGCATGTTGATAATTGTTACTTGCTCTTCATTTGTATTCATCATTCTTCCTCAAATGAGGTGTGTGGTGTGGTGATGAACACTGCAAATGTGTGTCAAAAACTGAGGCCCTTACACTTGGACTCCATAACTCGAAGCCACTGATCAGCTTCCACTGGTTCATGGGCTTCCGTGAAGATTGGCGGTTGTGTCGCCAAGAAATCCAAGTAGGCGTTCCGAGGTGGAACGTCCTGTTGTGCACGCTGGAGTAAGCCCTGTTGTACCAAGGCTTGGAGTAGTCTTGTGTTCTCTTGACTTGACTCGACCATCTGAGCCATGACATCCACCCATACCATTGATGGCGGTGCCCATGGTGGAGTCGAGTCATCACCGTCTCGGCGAGAACCCTCAGCCCTACTCGGTGACTGAGTACGCACCATACTGCAAAAGCATAATTTTGGGGGGAGTCAAAACTTGATCTAGCAGTATGTGAAAGTATGTAAAACATGAACTTGCTAAAACTTTATGAAAGCATAACAAAATTTCATGTTTACACATCTTTCTAAAGCCAACATATTCAGTACCTCATTCTGTACAGAACAGACCTTTCTGTACTTAAGTCAGAATTTGATCCAGTTACTAGCATTTTCATAACTCAAGTTGAATACCAAAGTTGAAGTTAACTTTAGTATCTTTTCAACGAGTACTCATATGCCCCTAGATCATCTCTGGATCAATAGCTATGACTGTTCAAAGTTGACAGAATTTCTGGTAAATTTTGCCAGCACCTCCTTTGTTTGTGGCTGTTTTCATCACAGTTTTTTACATACAAATGAAGTACAATTATGAACAAACTATGAACTACAAAATTGTTGCAAATTTCCTAACCTTTCCAACGATGTATCATATGACCCTTAGAAATTTTTCTACAGATTGTTATGGCCAATTTACAGAAACATCCAGAGAAGTTTGCAGCTGCTCTGTTTTCTGAACAGTTTGCATTCATCTGGACATTTAAACAAGTTGGTGTCGGATTTGGCTCTGGAGTTCTACACAAAAGTTGTAGAGCACTTAATAACATTTCCAGAACTGTATCAAACACCTCCATTGGGTCAAGCTAATCAGAGTTACGCTCTGTTAAAGTTCGGCAAAACTTCTGCCAGAACAGAGCACTCTGTTTTTGAGATAAAAAAGAAGCCTAGTAATTCTCTTCTTTGAAACTTAGTTCAAATGAAGAGTTCAGTAACTAATATGTGCTTTATCACATCCATTTTTAGTTTGGAAGTTAGTCATGAATGATTTCTTCATAGGTAAGAATACTATCCAGTGTAGTACGGGGACGATGCACCGTAAGACATATGACGGTACTACGTTGCCTCACCAAAGAAAAACCTAACCGGATTACACCGGCATACACGTATCATTAGGTGGAACTAAAAACAGTCACTCGCAAACATGTTCTACACGCACTAATGGTTTTCGTGGTTAGCACCTACATAAGCCACACTCAATCATCAGGTTCGGCTGCACACCGAACCCGGTATCCATAACAGTTTGTGCACCCGGCCGTCATCACTCGCCCAGGTGTTCTCAAGCCAAACACGCCTTGAGCTACGTGTTCACGTTACTGACCACATGACGGGGTCTCCCAAATTGCAGCACTCACGCCAGGGAAGACTTTGCTCGAATACCCCAAACGACATGAAGAGTCGTAGAGGATACTAAAGCGAGTCGGGTTACCTGCCACCCGTGAGGCTCCACCCTTCAGCTTGTGCGCACTGGTGGACAGCGCATACGTGCACCCCCCAAGACATAGACGTCCCGAGATACACGGTTTTCCGACATAACAAATAAGTTAGCTTGACACCTTCATTATATGCTAATAATAGTCCTTATGTGGGCCTAGTACCGTTATCTCACCGTATCCTAAGTTTTTGACATAATATGATGCTCAATCCTTACTCTGTTCCCAACGCAGCTCTGATACCATGCTGAGACGGCCCCACGGGACCTCGTCAGGTGGTGCCGTGTTATGCGGCACCCAACAGCACACGGGTTGCATAAACACATCATATTACATAAATAGTTTAGCGGAAGCGTACAAGAATGTTTTACAACTAGTTATATCAGAGTATACTACAGCGGAAGACTATCACTCTCACGACTTATATCTAAACTAGCAACAAAGAAACGGTCCAGCCCGCGGACGTTCCTTACTAGCAACACGAAGACAATCTGCAGCGGCGAGGATGCCCTTTGAGTAAGCACTCGGAGGTTCCCGAGTCTCATCGGCACCCCTTCTCATAAGCATCGAGTCAATTACCTGCAAAACAACTCGGATAGCATCCGTGAGCATAACGCTCAGCAAGGCTTAACCGTCACCCTAAACATGAAACTCTAAGTGAGGTTATGAACCTAACATAGGATGGCATAAGCATAATTAAACTCGCCTAAAAGTGCATCCTTACTTTCAGGTATTAATTGCAGCATTTTAAGTAACCCTGGGCACGCCACATCGGGAGTCCACAATCAGACAAAAAATACTTTCCCCCGATGTAAATTGCTCATGGCATAAAAGAATCAAGTTTGCACTAGCCTATTCATCAATCTTCAATACAAGGTAGAATAATACTTCACATTAAGATGATTAGTTCCTTTCTCATGCAAGTTCTTACTACGTCACGACTGTGAGAACAATTATGCTCGGTCCATTCCGCGAGCGATGGTGATTCAAATCAATAACACCCGGACTACACGACACGTACGCCCGTACTCGACGTTGCCTACAACAACCACCACTGACGTCGTACGTGGCAGCCTTTCCCCCGTTTCACCCCCGCTGAATCGATCAAGTCGCCCCGTACAGTAGCTACTGTCATGGTGCACCTTCCGACGTGAGATGTCATGAGAATATTCCCCACATACTGCACACCAGCCGTCCGCCTGAGGCGACCCGAAAAGTCCCAACGACAGCTTCCCGAGGTACATCGGTTTACTGGGTCCCATATAGCCAGCATGAGTCCGGTACACAACTCAAACTTGTTCAACAGGGCCGCATACGGATCGGTCCTTGACCAACACGGACAGGTCTACAGCACCCAGGCCCCTATGTCCTGCTGCCCCTACAACCTTCCGTTCTCAACTTTAACTTGCTAAATCAATTATGAACCAATCCCGTATGCCCCTGTTGTTCCTGAAACTGCGAGTAGCATCTCACCACTCGACTTCTACCGAACCGTACTTAAGCATGGCAGTTCTACACGGTGATAGACACCTACCCAATACTCCATGGGTCATTTGGCTATGCAAGTGGAGTATCAAACACTAGATTTAGTGCATAATTTATATCCTGACCGAAAGTGAATACAAAACAAAAACTTAACAGCTGTTAAATGCAAACCGGAGCTTGCCTGTTTTGCAGGGTAGTCGTATATAACCAGTTAGTGTCCTTGCAGATCCACCCTTGACTCTCCGGAGCTTGATCCACTTCGATGAATCACTCCTTTGAGTCCCCTTCGTTGTGGTTCCTATTGAAATGCATATGCATATGTTTTATAGAATGCAATGGAAAGAAGTTATAGAATTAAGTTCTTAGGAACAGAGGTTGTGTGGAAAAGCTAAGAATGGCTTGGTTGCCTCTGTTGTGTAAAGAAACAGAAATAAACTAAATTGACCTTAAGGCCTTAGCTATACACTAATCATTTTCCCTAATGATCATAATAGACAAGCTGAAAAGATTGAGTGTAACTGAAGAACAAGAACTCCAATGGCCTCAAAACTTTTACAGCAGGTTATATACTACCTAAGGATTTAGCTTGCCAAATTGCAGCTAATGTGGAGTCATATTGTGTCCTCCATAATTATCACAATATCCTCTTATGTATTTTTCCCTTATACATAAGTATGGAGAATAAGAACAGGGAGTTCAAGGACTCATCTTGGGCTGGTCATTTACATGTGAGTTCTTGATCACATGAGAGTAATCTGGTCCAAAATTCAGCCCTTCTACTTGAGTAGTTCTCCCAGAACAATTCTTTAAGCATTACTACTCAAAAGAATTACTTCTGAGGTAATGTGCATTTTCATGCTCAATTAAGTGAACTACAATTTCAAGTATGTCCCAGAGAGCTTGCCTAAATCTTCCTATGATTTTTGGAGCTATGGATTGCTCAGAATAGATTTTTGAGGTGAGAAACATTTTCTGAAAATGTTTCTGGACTCCTTTGAGCACAGTAGTTTTCATTTAGAAAATTCCCACTCAAATGATCTCCAAATGAGCTGAAAAATTTCTAGAAGGTCAACAATATGCTAAAGAATATTGTAGAAAAATTTGGGTATTTTTGGATAAACCAAACACCCTCAATAATTCTTTTTCAGAAAACCTTCCAAGAATTTTCCAGAATTAAGTAATGCGTTTCATACAAATTGGGTTGTAGATTTGGACAGAGCTATTCAATATGAATCCAACCCAATTTGAATCACTAAATTTGGGGATTCCTAGCAAGAGTTATGAGGTTCTAAAGTTTGGGGAAAATTCTGAAATTGACCTCTGTTTATTTTCCCATTTTCAGAGACATAAGGAATTAACACCACATTTGGCCAAGCAAATTAGGTCCAATGCTTCTGAAAATTTTACTGGAGTTCAAGTATTTTTGTAAGACTCTCCTGCCCAGATTTGGGGATTTTCCAATACATAGAACTCCTGGAAAAAGTCCCACAAGCTTTTCGTTCTATGAATTAATGAGCCAAAACCAGAGGTTTTAATAATTATTGGGTTGTACCCTGGATAGTACTCTCTTAGAGGAGTCCAACAAAATTTATCTCACTATTTTTGGAGCTTCCTACACCAAGTTATGCATTTTACAAGTTTGAACAACTCTCTGTTTGATTTTAAACAGAACAGTCGCACGTGGGGCCCACGGGTCAGGTGCTTCTTCAACCTCCCGCCAGAGCCCGCGGTGCACACCGGCAGAAAACTTGGCATGGCTTGTTCTCTCTCATTTCTCCACCAAATAAGCTCCGGTTTTGCCCTACATGCTCCTGGGAACGTGGCGCAGCTGCCGGGCAAGGTTTCCCCGCGTGAAAACGGCTGTAGGTGGGTCGGCACCGGCGGCGCGGCTCGGGAGCTCGACATGGACGCGTTCCAGCGTGTCCAAGGCATCTCCCGGCGAGCTACGATGTCCTACAGCATCCCTATGGTTCTAGGAACATGGAACAGAGATCAAATCGTGCAGAAAGTGGCTGCAACCTAGTCGTCAACGTGGACCGTGGCAGTTTTGGCCGCCGGCGACGATTTCTCGTTGCCCGGGGCATAGGAGGGTAGGTTTTCTTTGGTTTTCGGCGTGGGAGGGCGCTAGGGCATCTAGTTGCTGTGGTTTGAATTGTAGGAGGTATGATCAATCGGTTTGGGAGAATTTCACGAATTAAACACGGTCTGTTCTATACGTGCGCCGGTGCCAAAAATCGAATTCCGGTGAGCCGGCGTCGGGGGAGAGCAGGAGGATGACGGGATGAGGATCAGTACCTCCTGGCGCACCTCTGTGGCCTCTTTATCCTGCCCTAGAGGCGCTGGGCTGGCCGGGAGACAGGGAGCAGTGGAGCAGCGCCGGTGAAGGAAAAACAGCGCACGGGGTGGCTGCTGATCGTGAGGAGAAGATGTATAGCCCTTGCTTCGTCCAGGGGGGGGGGGTTAATCAGGCCGCGAACCGCCTCTGGGCGCCGTGCGTGGGGAAAGGCAGCAGCTAGTGGCGCTGCCGAGCGTTCCCGTGGCTCCACGGTGGGAGCTGCTCGTGGCCCACGTGCTGCTCGACGAATTTCCTCACTGGGGCTGAGACTTAAGGTGCAAGGCTCCTCTTTTAGCTCTATGACATGTGGGTCCCACTCCACATTTCCTCCCCAAATATCTTCTCAAGCTGATCCTCTTAATTCCTACAATTCTGAGTTTTAAAAATGTGGGTTAGAATTTGAATCCTTCCACTTCAGTTTGAATTTGCTTGCCAAATTTGAATTTGGTTGAAGTTTGCAAATTCTCCTCTTTAACTCCTTTTTGAGCCCACCCTACAATTGAAAAGTTTGTGAGCAAACTTTTCCCTATAATCCCAACTATAGGGCTGCATGTTTATTCAAAGTTTTTGGTCACCCTATGTGTGAACTTTGAATTTCAAATCTGAATTTTAAACTTTCATGCAAAGAGGTATTTAACTCCTTATTGGTCCAACACTTTTAAATAAAAAGGTGAACCTCATGTTGGATGTTCATCCATGTATTACCTTGCATGAAGAAAATTTTAGCAAGTCCCATTTTTCATGTCTTTGCCACACATATGAACTCAAACTTTAGTTTTTATTCATACATATTTTTGGGACTTCTACATGTACCTCACAGCATCAAGACCTGACATACAATTCAGCGTACGTCTTTGTGCAAGATTTCAAGCTTCCCCACGCGCTTCACATCGTCAAGTCGTCAAAAGGATTCTCAGGTATTTACATGGTACTCAAGAATTTGACATTTTTCTTCCTTCTTCCTCAACCGTTACTTTGAAAGATTTTTCAGATTCTTATTTTGGGGTTTTTAGGATTGATAGGAAAAATACTTCGGGTGCTTGTCATTTTATTGGTAATTCACTTATTGCTTGGTCCTCTAGAAAACAAAATTCAGTTGCACAATCCACGACCGAATCTGAATATGTAGCTGCTACTAGTGCTTGCTCACAAATTTTATGGATTGTTAAGACACTTAAGGACTATGGGGTTGATTTAGATAGTGTTCCGCTGTCCTGTGACAACACTAGTGCCATTTGCATTGCTAAAAACCCCGTGCAACATTCTAAAACAAAGCACATTGACATTAGATATCACTTTCTCCGTGATAATATTCAAAAAGGAAACATTGTTCTTCACCATGTAGACACGGAACATCAATTGGCTGACATTTTTACAAAACCTTTGGATTTCAGTCGTTTTTCATTCATTCGTAGTGAAATCGGTGTTATGCATCCTCATGGCTTAAATTGAGCGTGACTTTTGCAACTTGAGAAGTCTATCTGAAATTAAAAGATAATATGAGCATAAATGTTTCATACATATATGACTTTGTGATTCCTTTTACATGCTGAAAATTCTTACTACAATACTCGTGTTATACATGTTGTAGTTTTTGCCATGACTAGTAATTTGAATAATTACTTACACTAAATCTTGTCAGGATCGTACTTTCTTGCTGTTTCGAACTTGTTGCAGGCTCACAATTGCTTTTAATCATGAAAAATTAATCGGTCAATAGCCCACATGTTAAGCTTTTATGGTCAAATGAAAAATCTGAAAAGATCAAGAGAATATGCATGCATCACACTTCTTTTCAGATTGCTTATCTTGCACTGTGATATGAACATGGAAGGAGTTGTGTATGACTAAAACCATGTCCTTAAGCTTCTGATTGTCAAATGACATAGGCTTGGCTAGGTTGGTTAGAATAAGGATGGTGCGGCATATAATCTCTTGCAAATGTCATATGGTCAAAATTTGGGCTTTAAATAATAATAAAAAATAAAAAAATACAGGAACATGTGTCATGCTTTTAGGTTTTTGAAATAGTTGAGACAGGGAGATAATGGCTTGCTTAAATTGAAATTACACTTGATCTCTAGCATGGCTTACACTAATTTGTGTATCTCATTGATGTGATAGTGTAAATTACTTGATAGTATGGCTTGGATGGGCTTTCTTTTATATGTATATGTCATATTATGCTCATAACAAATTGAAATTTCTCTTTTGAATCTTGCTGAATACATTGTCAAAGGGGGAGAAATATGTCACACATTGCACATTCACAAGTGTTTTTGCATTGCACATTCACAATTGTTTTTGCACGATTCTTTTCAGGGGGAGTGAACATCCTAGGGGGAGAAATTTTGGGTTTCTTCTCATTTGATTTTTGATTTCTAAAATAGGGGAGAAATTTTTGGTTTGTCAAAACTTTTCATGAAACGTTAATGAGCCAATGTTCGGTTTCGTAGTGGTGTTGCCAATGCATTCATCAAGGAGGAGATTGTGAGACCTATGTGCTGAATACATTAGCAATTATGTTAAAAGTGATTGTTTACATGCAATGTTTTGAATATCTGAGAAGCTCACTTCAGATTGTTTGAACCTATGGGAGCTCGTTTCGGAATGTCCGAACCTGTCGCACAGATGAGCTGCACGTTTTTTCACTTCGGGTTGTCTGAACTTTTCTTTGTGTAATGCATAGTGGCTGTTTTGGACTGTCTGAACTTTCTACATGCTGAAAAAATTGTGTGACTGTTATACTTTTTAACTTGCAATGTCTCAAACTTGCTTTTGGCTTACGGGAAGTTTGCTTAGTATCCATTTAATAAGTTTTTGACGTGTTTTGTCTAGTCATGGTGGATATTATCTTGCTATGTTTGCAACATGCTTATGTGAGGTGCTCACATAAGGTGGTGTGGCTTTCGGACTAATGTGAGTCAAGTCGAGGACTTGTGCATGGAAGATTTGCTAGCTTATTCATGTGCAGGTGTTGTTTGAGATCAAGACATGGCTGGTGATGGTGATCCCTTGAGCTATTCTTAGTGAGGAGATGAGGTTCAACAACCAAGTTCGGGAGGAATTGTGGTTGAGTTGATCGGGAGGTCGCATGTTTGGGTCAAGAACAATACATATGAAGGTATTGTGGACGTTTTGGAAAGTGTTTGCACGTGTGCAAGGGGTGCATGGACGTGGCAACATTTTTCCAAGGCGTGGTGAAGATATATGGACATTAAGATATGGCCGGAGAGGTCCAACCGGCTTGATTATGCCTCAGGCTGCAGCTGAGGTGGTTATCGTGTGTTTTTGGAAGGTTTTGAGTTTGGTTTGGTTAGACTTTTGCGGTAGGCATGAAGTTGAGGTTATTTAGGAATGTTTGGGACGTTCCTAAGGTGTTTGGAAGTCTTAAGATTGCTTCTATCTGCGTATGGAAGAGTCTTGAGCAGTTATGGAAAGTTTCGGTTGAAACTGAGTAGGAGTAGGAGTCCTAGTTTGGATTGGGTTGGCCTAAGGGCTGGTTATATAAGAAAGGGAGGCTAGAGATCGTGGTGCACGACTTTGGGCTGTTCTTCTTGTGTTTTTTATCAATAAAATTCATAGTTTAGAGGAGCTTTTGTGCCTTGTTCGTCCGTCTCGTCGAGTTTCTGGATAGCCAGACGTTGCTTCGGTGTTTCAATCATAACTCGCTTTTTGCTGATCCAATTGCCGTGATTCTTTTGCATTTCTTGAAAACTTGATGCTCTATAATGTTTGGAAATTTCAGGGTTATTGAATTTGTACTTTTTGAGTTACACGAGTTTCTTTGCAGCGTTTCAGATCTGTTTTTTACTCGGGTAGGACAGATTGACCCTTGTTCGATCTTTTGATCATAACTTGAGTTTTACTCGACAAATTTCCATGATTCTTGTTATGGTGTCTCCGTGACTTTATTATCTATAATCTCTACTACTTTTTTCATGGTTGAACAATTTTAGGTCGATCGCACACTTTTTTCTTTAACAGATTGGTTTCTGCCGAGGGGTTTTGTAGCTTCCGCTGAAAAAGATTTAATCTACCATTCACCCCCTCTGTTGGCTTTTCACATGCTCTTCGATCCTACATGTATCATTTCGATACGGGCCATCCTCATGTAAGCCACATCTTGAGGGACGTGGTCGTCTTTCTCACCACACGACAAAGTGTTCACCTTTCTACCACAAGGGCACGCCGGGGTCGGCGCTTCATATGTTTCAAAGGAACATATTGATTGCTGTACGGAACACCCCATACCTCTGACACTCGTATGGGTGAGCCCTTGAATTTCACCGCATTCGAGTGCATGCCTTGCCTTCTTACCTGAGCGTAGGTGCGTCGTTACAAGATTTAAATACAAGAATGTAAACACTGTTAGCTTGCCACCTGAATAATATACTATTATACATCCTTATACGGGCTACTAACGATTCCTGACCGTAAACATTTTAATATTTTTAAAAATAGACCCCTTTTGATCTGCTATATCTTGAACTGGCTCTGATGCCACACTCTGAGGGTCACACCTCGACAACAAGATCGAATTCGGGTGGTGCCACAAGCTTTGACACCGACATTGCACATCATCCAGGAAAAAAGAAATCAACATATGTTAAAAGTGAATAGCGGAGATACATCAGAGTTTAAAACATTTAAAATACATAGGGTTCAGCAGCAGAATACGAAATACGAGTATTATTACAGCTCACAGTAACTAACTACGCATTTGCACCATGTCATGTCCAATGACACGCTGCACTAGCAACATAAGATCAAAACGGCGGCGAGTCGGGCTCCCACTGGACCGTTCATCCCGCAGGGATTGGAGCTTCCTCCGGAAAACCCGTTATATCTTTACTCGCTTCAAAAACATGCTCACCTGCAAAACATTAATCCATAAAGCTTGAGCAAATAATACTCAGCAAGACTTACCCGACGAATGACTCACTAGACCCTATTCTAGTATGCAACGGTTATTAATAGGAATGGGGAAGTTTGCATAAAAAACCTAAGTAAGGGTCCTTATGTTCAAATTTCAGCAGCATATTTTAGTTATACGTGAAATATAAATTTATTTGGCATCTACAACTAACACATACAAGCTTCAAACATGAGTTTATATTCAAACAGATCTAATTATAAGTATCAATTCAATCTTCTTACTAAGTGCCAACAGCTAAGACAAGCGATACTCATATCCTCTAGTGACGGTGATTATAATCATTATACTCCTGCAGGGATAACCCAATGACACGGCACGCACGCACGTCATGAAGTCGCACACAGCGCACTCCAATACTGTCGTACGTGTCAACCTTTCCTAAGACACCCGATGCCAAAAGAAGGCTACTGTCCCGGACAGGAGGTCCCTACACATGATGCACGTCCCGGACGTCATCCATAAGAGGATTTACACCCACTCTCTCTTATCGACTCCAACCTAAGACAAAGGCATGATCGTTCGACACCTAGTTTTAAAAGGTACGCCGGTTTGCTAGTGCCCATATCACTAGCATGCCATTGGTACGTTCGATACTTGTCCGAGGTGCCGACTGACTCGGTCCTCAACCTAAACGAGCAGGCCTATGCACATAAGACCATGTCTTGTTGCTCCCTACCACCTGCCCGGTCTCCAATTTTCCAAAGTATGATCCAAATTCCAATAATCAATCCAATTTCACCCCAAAATCCTATAGCTCGCGAGTGAATTCCCACACTCGACTTCTACCGATTAGCTGAGACTAATTAGCCTGGCAATGACTAGCTCGGGGCTGATGTACCGACCAAAGGGTTTGATTTGGCCATGCAAGTAGAGTGTCACCACAACACCTAGCCTTAATGCACGCATAACTATAATCGACATATACATATGTAAAATAGAAAACTTGTAAAACTGGGCCAATGTAACCGGGGCTTGCCTTGCTCAGGGATAAAGTCAGTAGACATAAAGTCACTCGCCGTGTCCTCCAAGTTAAGCTCCTCGGCGATCTTCGTCTCGTGGTCTACCGATATGCATGTACACATACAAAATGCTCTATTAGTAATTTAACACATGGATGTTAACATGGTGCAAATGGTTGTTCAACATCATTTAAAGAACAGAGGATGCCATTCTTAAGCCCTCAGATATTGTTTGAAAAGTTCTAAACTCAAGTTTCTGCAAGTTATCCATAAGTCATGTAGCCTCTCTACATACACATAAATGAAAATTTAATTTCCAAGAACACACTGGTCGGATCAGGATGAAACTTTTTCCGTGTACACTAGGGCATTTAAGATTTTCTACCAAAGTTACATAATTATCTAATGGATGGATCTCACAGAATTAATTTTCTAATATGTATGTCCAAATTAATTTTCTACAGAATTCTAAGGCTGCCAGAAGCTCACCGGCGGGGTTCGCCGTTGCGCCCACGGCAGCCGGATTCGACCGAAATTTCGGGGGGGGGGGGGGGGGGGGGGGGATTGCTCCACAAAGTGCAGGCAGTTCATTTAGGAGGGAGAGAGAGAGGTCAGCGCTAACCGGAGGCAGGTCAGCGGCGAGCGGCATTGGCGGCTGAGGTTCGATGAGGGCGTATGGCTCGATGGAAGCTCGGGAAGGATGAAGATTTGGCCGGAAAGGTTCACGGCGTCGTCGGGAACAGCGGCAAGTAACTCAATCGAAGTAGCAAAGGCCAGATAATGGGCTGCAACGTGGAACAGCGGTGGCAGCTGGTTGGCAGCACCATAAACTCGGTTTTTCTTCCTCCTCGGTCAAGAAAAATTGGGGAAGGATCGTTAGGGAGCTGCGCCCAGGAATCAGCTAGGTCAGAATGGAAGGAATTGATGCGAGGCTCACCGTGTACGTCAGATTCGGCTGGAGGTTGGTGAGAGTGGTCAGCCAGGCTTGAATATGAAAATGTGAAATCCTCTCGAGACAGGGACAATGGGAAGAAGGGGCAGTGCCAAGAAGGGAAAGGACGAGTGGTCGCCGCGATTGGGCTGCTCGACAGAGGGCAGGGTGCAGCTATGGCACGGCTCGGCGGAGCTTGGGCTGCTCGTGCAGCAATTGAGCTCGGTTGATTTGGGAAGAAAAGGTGATGCGGTCAAGGGTACGGTGGAGCGAACTGAGAGGAATGGCGAGGCGGCCGAGGTCGACATTTTATTTCCCCTACTTGCAGGCGTACGAAGCCACGGGGCTACTATCGTGGCTGCCATGCACAGCAGCAGCTGCCCCAAGGAGGAAGAAGGTGGGGTGGTGTCACTGACATATGGGGCCCACAGGGATTTTTCTTTTTCCCCGAATTTTAAACCTGCACCAACTTTCTAATTCAAAAAGAAATATCTAGAGGCTTCTAAAAATGATAAAAATTTGCAGAATGATTCTACTCAATAAAATCTTCATTTAGGTGAAATCAGATTTACGTTTCACTTATTAAAATTTGAATTATGAATTTTCTCTTTTAAACAAATGATTTAATTTACACAAGTGCATAAACACTATATAAATTCAGAAAATTTCTATTGTGGACTACTATTTTGGACACCATTTCATGAGATGAATTTTACTTCACGTGACTTGAACATAGGAGTTTAAATTTTTCCTACATCCTTAGAATTGGAACCATATTCACATATATAATTTGGATTGGACTCTGTTCATAATTAAATAGAAATGCCAATTAGAGTTGTGAATTGTTACAGCCTCCCCCCTTAAAGAAATCTCGTCCTGAGATTTTGGAAGGGATACAGTTATGAGAAAAAGAGATAACAAAGACGGTTACCGATTTAGATATGAAGCTAACAAATCTGGATAATGATTTTGGAGATATTGTTCCTGCTCCCAACTGACCTCCTCAGCTGAGTGATTACTCCATTGGACCTTGTAAAATCTCACGGTTTGATTGTGGGTGACTCGAATCTTCTCATCAACAATTTTGACTGGGCGCTCAGTATAAGTGAGATTGGGTTGTAAAGCTTCTATATCCTCCATGCGAACTTCTGATGGTGTACTGAGACATTTTCGCAGCTGGGAGATGTGGAAAATGTTGTGGACTCCGGATAATGATGTGGGTAACTCTAAGCGATATGCAACAGTTCCACACTTCTCAATAATAGGAAAAGGACCGATGAATCACGGAGCTAACTTCCCTTTGGTTCCGAAATGATGCACCCCTTTCATGGGTGATACACGCAGATATATGTGGTCTCCAACTTCAAATTCCAGGGGACGACGTCGCTTATCTGCATAACTCTTCTGCCGTGACTTTTGCCCGAAGATTTGCTTGAATAATATTCACTTGTTCTTCGGCATCCTTGACCATATCAACTCCAAAAATCACTCTCTCACCAGAATCACACCAATTAAGCGGTGTTCGACACCTTCTACCATACAAGGCTTCATTATAGGAGAATCCAGCTAACGGCAAGTGCTCATCCCAATTTTTACCATGTACTAAGCGCATGCGCGTAACATATCTTCTAAAATTGTGTTTACCCGCTCTGTTTGTCCATCCGTCTGTGGGTAATATGCAGAGCCTCGAATAAGTTTTTTTCCCTAAAGATGCATGTAGCTGCTCCCTAAAGCATGCAACAAAAGGTTCCCCTCTATCAGATGCGATAGTACGAGGAATTCCATGTAGGCACAGAACTCGAGAGATGTACAACTCTGCATATTGTTTAGCTCGGAACCAGGTGTTCACCGGAATAAAGTGTGCTGATTTGGTAAGGTGATCTACGATGACCCAGATCGAGTCATGTTTGCGGAAGGTGAGAGGCAATTCAACGATAAAATCCATACTAATGTCCTCCCATTTCCATGTCGGGATGCTCAAGGGTTGCAGCAATCCTGCTTTCTTCACATGATCAGCCTTAACTCGACGACACACATCACATTCAGCAACATATTTAGCAATTTCTCTCTTCATACGTGTCCACCAAAATCTTTTCTTTATGTCTTGATACTTTTTATTGCTGCTCGGATGAATGGAGTATTTTGACATGTGAGCCTCATTCAAAATCTTCTTTCTTAATTCCTCATTCTTGGGCACAACCAACCGGTTATTAAACCACAGTGCACCTTCTTAATCCTCTAAGCACTTTATTTCACCATCTTTTAGCCTTCTACGGATAGGGACATTCCGATATCCTTCTTCTGGGATGCTATAATTTCGTCCCAAATGGGGGGTATGAGAGCAAGGTTGTAGAGAGCTCCGTGTGTGGTCACACGGAGGCTAGGCTCTTCAGGTATGATGGAAGAAGCATGTAGGTGATGGACGTGAGACTTATGGCTCAATGCATCGGCAACAACATTGGCCCTTCCAGGGTGGTAATGAATTTCTAATTCATAATCTTTTATTAATTCCAGCCATCCACGTTGCCTCATATTCAGATCTTTATGAGTAAAAAATATACTTAAGGCTCTTATGGTCGGTGTAACAACAAACTTGTATGATATTAGTGATAGCTGCAAATTAAATTAATATTCATGAACATTTAATTGGGATGCTAAATCTTGAAAATAAAGGATCTAATTTAACATATTTTGCAAATGGCTTCCCATTTGTCAATCCACAACATATTACGTGTATTTGTAAGTTTGTTGGTTAAAGCTAGCGCGGTGTACTTCTAGGCAAGATATGTGTACCCTGTATTAGCGTCTAGTTATCGTAGAGTTATATAATGTAGTTAATGTGCCGCTTCTGTTTTGAACTCTGTTTTAAACTTATCATACTCTGACATAATATAAATAAAGTGATATTTCTTGTAAATATTTTTAGAATCTTTTTGTGGTTCTATTTAGAGTTGCATTGTGCGACATCACCCGATAAGATCATGTTGTGTGACCTCTCACCATCACATGCACGCTGTAGAAAGGCCTGGCCGAGAAATGGACGAGAAGGCCAACGGGGTTGAAATGAGGACATATGGGTACCTGGTACATGGAATCGGAGAAGTCAGCGGCAGCAAGACCTGCCTCCACATCCTCGGGACCTGGTGCGACGCGGAGGACGCGGTTGAGGAGCATCATGACGCTGCCATTGAGTGGCCTTGGTTACTTCTCTTCTCATCGAGCAGCGAGAGGAGCGAGCACGCATGGGTGTTGGTGTAGAAGAAAAAAAGGGGCCTTGCCGATTGGCTTAGAGAGAGACTTCCTACGAATCTTATTCACCCTCTCATGATACAGAATCACAAGGAGGAATGGTTCTGGAGGTCTCCTCTGCCATTCACTAGTGCAAACCAGTACTCAGGATGGAGTAGCCTATGGTAACGGTGTGAGCAATGAGATAGGCAAAACCTTAGATCACAATTGAGTTTTCTATTCTGTCGTCCGTTATAGGCCTATTATATAGAACCGATCTAGTAACCGTAGTCTTGTACGATGTGATCTCTTGCTCAAGTCAGTTCTAACATCTGCCTCCGATTTCATGCCAAATCGATAATACAACTCCAACTCCGTGTCGAGTCGGCTACTGACTCAATGTCTTTCAAAATGACAACCAAACTCTAAGTCCATCTTATGTTCAAGTCAACAGTACGACTCCAACTCCATGTCGAGTAAATACCGACTCGAATCCATGAAATATTCAATTTGATTGGGGAGCAGTTCGAATTGACGCTGACTCAATTTCTCGATCAGCAAAGAATAAAAATTGACTCGGCTCGAGACTCGATTTATGAAACACGCCATGTGTGTGTGATGTGGTGTGACTGCAAGCAAGGAGGAGAGCGAGTATACCACTCCTCTTCTCACTAAGGAAGTGCTAAAACACTTCCACTTATATGTGAATATCACTCTCCTTCAACCCTCCACGTTGTACTAAAGTGTAGCAAACATCTTTTGCCATGCATGGACCGTTAAGATTTATTAGGAATTTTGTTTTGGGCCAAATTAATTCGAATTGAAATTCAAACAACCCACCATAAAATACCAAAGCCATTAGGAGTTTTGCATATTCTGGTTACTTGTTTGATATACTAGAGTTTTATCAAAGACTGTTAAGTTGAACTTTTTTCTAGGTGCTTAAGTTACATCCATTCACAACTTGAACAATATACTATGCCTTGAATTGTATGTTTTGTAAACTGATTTCAGCTAAATACCATAAGCAGTACCTGGATACCAGTAGTCTACTCGTTGGTGAAGCATATGTGTCGTACTTACTGGTTTCTTCATAAGCTTACTATAGATCACTCAAGTCCTACAGATTGCAATGTTAAAAAATTAGAGCTCATACAGGTGTGTTTCTTTCAAAAATGCTCTATAGGACACCTCAGTTACACATAACCAAGACAAACACATTAAGCCATGTTGTCAACCTGGCTTATCTTTTGAGAGCAAAGTTGTGCATCTTCACTTTGATAGGGTCTCAGAATACAATATTCTACACTGTGAAGCAACACTTTGTTTTTTCTCGGTTCATAATGCACGGGATCTTCGATGACAAAGATTGGGTTACCACTATAGTGTCACACTCATGGGTCTTATACCCATCTCCCTCAATGCACATACTATAACATTCAATAATACTCTCTTTGTATAGGGATCTGCTAGTTTTTTCTGTTCGTATGTACAAAATAGTTATTACTTCAGAACTTTCATTTTTTAACACACTTCAAACATCTCTTCACATGTATTGATAAAACTTGTATTATCCTTGTAATTATTTACTTTTATAATCATTGCTTAATTGTTACAATTCATAAGAACCGCCAGTAATGGTTTTTCAACAAAAGGCAACTCGATTAAGAGCTCTCTTAGTCATTCTGCCGCAATAATTGCTACTCTGAATCAGTAGGATCTGCTTTCATGAATGATCTCGTTAATATGGTATCTTTACATGATCTTCATGGTGCCACCATCAAGGCTAAATACATATACACTTGTGGCGTATAGTTCATCAATATATGAGATCAAATTTGAGTCACTATATCCTTCATACATGATCGGATGTTCTAAATAATGAATCTTATAACTCATTGAACATCTCAGGTAGCACATAACCATTTCAAGTGCATGCTAGTGATCTATGTCCGGGTTTAACATGAACCTACTCAATTTGCTTACAACAAAATATATTGTTGGGCGGGCTGCACTTGATAAGTACATGGGTGAACTAATTATTTGGGAATATATTAATTGATCTCTAGGCCTTTTCTTGTCCTTTCAAACTGTCACATCGGGATCATAAGGTGTTGTAGAAGTCTTGTTGTCCATAAAGCAAAAATCATCTCAAAATATTCTCAATATAGTGGGATTGTGATAAAGTAATCTCACTCTAATCCTTACTCAGTTTAATGTTTAAAATAACATCAGCTTCTCCTTGAGCTTTCATATCAAAACTTTTGATAAAAAAGACTTTATCTCACAAATTACATTAACTCTTATATCAAAAAATAGTATGACATCCACATACAAGTATAATATAACACTATCACCCCCACCATGACGATATTATAGGCACTTATCAACCTCGTTAATAATAAAGTCAATAAGAGTTAGAGTTTCATTGATCTTCTCATGCTATTGCTTAGGTGCTTGTTTTAGGCCGTACATAGATTTTAGTAATGTGCACATCATTCTCTCTTCACCCTTTACTACGAACCATTGGGTTGTTTTGTATAAATTTCCTCCTCCAACTATACATTAAGGAAAGTTGTCTTCATGTCTATTTGATGAATGGTCAGACCATAAGAGGAAGCTAAGGAAGTTAATATTCGAATGGTCATCAATGTTGCAAAGTTTACATATGTGTCAAAATAATATTTGTTTTCTCTTTGAGTGTATCCTTGGATCACTAGTTATTTCTTGTGCATCTCAATAGTACCATCAATTCTAAACTCCTTTTTGAACACCCACTTACGACCCACAGATTTATAACCATATGACCGTTCAGTTAATTTCCAATTTCTATTATAAAGAATTGAGTTTAACTCACTATGAACCTCTTCTTTCAAATCACCTGCATCCAGAGAAGCAAATGCCTCTATATTAGATTTGGAAGTATCGTCCACAATGTACACAATGAAATCATTCCCAAAAGATTATTTTGCAATCCATCTCTTACTCTCTGAAGGAATTTCATTGTGTTCCTTCTAAAGCACACCCTCATATGCAAAATATGCACTAGGCATACTAGATTTAGAAAGTATTCTAGAAGAATCCTAAAAAGGATATGCGTATTTATCATAGGAAAAATATTCTTAAAAAATGTTACATCACAAGATTTCATTATACTATCAACATGCATATTAGATAACTTGGATTTAACTACTAGAAATCTATAGGCAATGCTCTCCTAAGCATAATCTAAAAAGATGTAATCCACTATGTTTGGTCCAAGCATCCCTAAGTTTGTTGTCCACAAGTTAAAAAATAATGGTTTCCTCCCAACCCACTCTTCGTAAGAGGTTTTCTCTTTATTTTTATTTGTAACTCAGTTCAGTACATGAAATGAAGTAATGATTACATCACTATAGTGGATATGCACATTCATTTCATTTCTATACAATTTCCTCTACATATGAATAAGATAATCAATTGCTATTTAATGATATATTTTTTAGAAATCATGGAGAGGTTTATGCAGGACTTATAGCTCAACAAGGAAGGGGAGGGAAGCAGAAGGGATATCCACATCAAATTGAAGGCCGATCCCAACTCGACTTCGAGTCTGACTCAAAGCTCATGAGCAGTTCGCCTTTAAGCTGACGCCTTGGATGCATACAAACTACATTTGGACGTTCTATATAGGTATGGAAAGATAAGGAAATAAGCTTCCCAATCCACTAATACCAGGTCGAAATTCCTCATGGGTCAACAGGAATCATCAAATTAAATTTGAGTCCAGAATCTACGACAGTGTTGCATCACTATCCATTTGGCCGTTAGGCCTTTTGTTGAGTCCGAGTGCATTAGAAACGTGTTGTGGGTCTTTGACCAAACCCTAGGATATAAATACGACAATCACTGGCCAAAATTACATGGGTTTTTCTTAGATTAGTTTAGTATACAACATTTTTGTTGTTCTTCGGTTTGTGAAACCACAACTTCAACAAAGTCGTGCAGATTGCTTCTTCGTTCTTACTCATTTTCTCTATTACACTTGTTGAGGTCGTTCTTACCAAGGTTGATCACATGCACAGTGTGATGAGTGTATTAGGCCCGATCTTCCGAATGATAACTTGATTGATGTGGAGATTTTGATGTTGATGATCTAAGGCCCCGAGCAGAACACATTAAATCACTGCAATTACAACACTACCACTCCATTGGTTATTGTTGGCGATCGTTAAGTTCCATTTTTGACCGTCAATCTATCTCAACTATATGAAACAGTAATCATTTCTTACACGCATTACCTTAAAATTTAATATAGTTCCACTTGTACCAAGAGAAAGTGTGCATGCAGGTATTTTATGTAACACCCGGTTCCAAAAATGAACCAAGTGAATGCATATGTGTGCCCAGGATGTTCATCACACATACACATATATTTCACAAACTGAAATTCAACATATAACCACGTACAAATAATGTTTAAGTATTTTATTACATTGACTCATTGTCTCACTCATGAATATCTAACTTATTGTTGCAGCAGAAGACTCTAAACGATAGCGGAAAATGGCTAAGACAGCAGGCTCCAACTTCAACTCCACAGGCATGTTGACGGTAGTGCTCTCGCCTAGTACTCCACATGTTCCTCGAAGTACTCTTCTCCTGTAGCTGATGTATATGTGGGAATGCAAGGGTGAGTACATGTCGTACTCAGCAAGTGTGGAAAAAGTATGACATGTAGCTTACAACAAGGTACGCAATAAAAAGGTTCATTGCAGCAAGCAGATTTTATTTCACAAACATAGTAAAAACAACAACTATTTCTAGGTGAGTTAAATCGCATCATAACCAAGTTAATCATCAATATTCCTTCATCATAATTCACCATATATCACGTCTCAACCAGCCATTAATCTTTCTCAAGTTCATATCATACTCATAATTATTCATAACCATCTCATTTTCATATAGCCGAAGCCAAATTCATTGTCATGACTCAAAACAGTCCCAAAACCAATCCAATGACCATACCCCAATAACCATCCCAAGTTTTGCCTCTAATTAGGGAAGTTGGTCAGGTGCTTGTAACCGGAAGCACGGCTATCATGATAGTTTTACACTCTGCAGAGGTGGAACCACTTTGCCCACAAGTTTGTGATTTCGTCACCCATCGGTGACTAGAGAGAATCTCCATTATACCAGTATACAACCGTCAGGTGTATGACAAGAAGATCACAAAATAGCTTTTACAAAGGGGCTACTAGGATGTACGAACCTACTGAGGTTTCACCGGCAGGCTCGAATCTCCATTCTCCCACCCACGGGCCCTCTCTTGTGCCATGCAGTTCCCAGGGCAGTCCTCCTCGACTCCCATTCCCCACGCCATCCAATGGTACATAACAAGCTAGCAACACACTATTACTCAGCTAAGCCGCACCCATATTTGGCCTTGTGGTGGCACTGTTTTCCTGGCATGTGCTCGCATGAACCGGTTCTTAGATCTACGACAAGCAAACCACACCATCTCATTCGGCAACATCCACAAACCAAGCTCACCTAGATCTCCCTGATTCCATGCTCATTAACACCATCAAGTTCTCATCATCTTTAATCTTATGAGTGCAGTAGCTAACCATGTTTTATTTCAGCTTCCCGTATCTCGTAAATTAAGCGAAGCAAAAGGAAAACGACCATACCCGATTCATCAACTTTCCCGGCAACAACGATGGTTAACAAAACTAGTAAACTCCTATAAAAGGGCGTCCCATCAAGTTGACACAAGCATACAAGTTTTCGCAAGCAAAACAGTTTCAAAAACATGGGATCAATATGGTCAAGGGGCACTTGCCTTGCTCCCGTGGTTCGTGTTGCTCAAGCGTCTCGAAGTCTTGGTGCTGTAGTTCCTCGTAGACGGCCTCTTGAGCGTGTCCTTCTACTCACGATCACGCACATACAAAATTTACAGCAATCAATTATCATGCACAAACTCTACTCAATATGCAATGAGGTGGATGAATGCAATTCCTATGGTGCAGTTTATAAAAATCAGTGTGCACATGTTCTTGAATGTTTTAGTAGGCTTCCATGGGTTTTTATGATGAGCAAGGCTGCTGAGATCAAGTGTGGACGTGGTTATGATTTTGACACACTTTGTAGATCAATTCCACCATCAAAAATTGACCAAAACATGGTATGTTCACACGCAGAATTTTCTGCTCGCAGGGGGTGAAGAAAACGGGTGCGTAGAAACAGCGGCGACGTTGTAAGAGGGGTAACGAAGACCTACCTAACTTCTTCCTCCTCTCTTCCTTGCGGCAGAACCTCCTCCCTTGCAATGGCAGCAGCGGAAGATTTTTTGTGGAGAATTATGAGGCTGCGGCTAGGGCATAACGTCGGGGGCTTCTTCTCCGGCAACGGCGAGGCGTGACGGAGCTCGGCGGCGGCCGAACTCCAGCAGGGGGGGCGGTGACTTGGCAGCAAGGGAGAGGGGACGGTGACTTGGCAGCAAGGGGAGAGGGGCGGCCAAAAGAGGGGTGGGGGTGTGGCTAGGGTGAGAAGGGTTATATTTATAAGGGGGGAAAAGAGCTAGGGTGGCTAGGATTTTAGCAACCCAATTATCCAAGGGCTGAGATTAAATTTTAAAAGAGGTGGGAGCTAGGAGCTGGGGTTTTATTATTTATTTTTCACCAATGGCTGAGATTAATTGATAAATAAAAGCCCACAAAAATCCAACACGGGGGGGGGGGGGGCGGCTAGGGTCCCCCCCCCTTAGTGGGCTGCGGCCAAGGGGTTGGGCTCATTAGGGTTCCCCCCTAATTTGGTGCGGCCAAAATTGGGGGGGTGGTTAATTCCCCCCAAATCTGGGGAAAATCCCCATAGGGGAATTTCGGGAAAATCAGGAAATTTTGGAAAATTGGAGGAGAGGGGAATTTGGGGAAAAATTGGGATGGCCCAATTTGGCTATTTTATTTATTTATTTTCTTTTTCTTTTTTATTTCTTTTCCTTTTCTATTTCCTTTTACTATTTTATTTGCTTCTATATTCCTCTCTTTATTTCTTCTTCTTTTTAAAAGCTTCTCTATATGAAAAATGTATGCAATGCATGGTAGTGAAATTGAGGGTATTACAAACCTACCCCCCTTAAAATGAATCTCGTCCTCAAGATTCGATAGAGTGGAGAAAAGATGATGGAATTCTGTCTTGAGGTCTTCCTCACGTTCCCATGTAGTTTCGGCTTCCATGTTATGGCTCCATTGTACCTTGCACCAAAGGATTAATTTGTTCCTCATGACCCTTTCCTTTACGTCCAAAATTTTGATGGGGTGTTCAGCGTAGGTCAGATCCTCCTGAAGTTTTAGCTCATCCATTAGTACTTGTTCTTCCCGTACTCTTTAGGCACTTCTTGAGCTGGGATACGTGAAATACATCGTGCACGTCGGAGAGGTGCGTTGGCAGGTCTAACTGATAGGCTACCTCTCCTCGCTTGCTCAGAATCTTGAATGGCCCGATGTAACGAGGTGCTAACTTGCCTTTGATGTTGAACCGTCATTGGCTTCAGATAGGCGACACCTTGAGATATACGAAGTCTCCAACTTCGAATGTCAAATTCCTTCACCTATTGTCCGCATAGCCTTTTTGTCGTGACTGAGTGGCCTTCAAGGTTTCACGCATCGTTTGGACTTGCTTTTCAACGTCTTACAGCACTTTGGGTCCAAATACTTGACTTTCTCCGGTCTCATTCCAGAACAGCGGTGTTCTACACCGTCTACCATACAATGCTTTGAAAGGTGACATCTTCAAGCTGGCTTGATAAATATTGTTGTATGAGAATTCAGCATACGGCAAGCTTTTATCCCAACTACGCCCATGTTTTAAGGCGCAAGCTCTCAGCATGTCTTCCAAAATCTGATTTGTCCTCTCAGTTTGTCCGTCGGTTTGCAGGTGATATGCGGAGCTGAAATTCAACCGTGTACCTATAGCTTCATGCAGCTTCTTCTAGAACCTAGAGGTAAATTGGGAACATCGATCTGAAACTATCCTCTTTGGAACTCCGTGACGCCACACGATTTGCTCCATATACAACTCTACTAATTGTGCCACGGTGTATTTGGTTCTAACAGGAATGAAGTGGGCTATTTTCATCAATCGGTCCACAATAACCCAAATAGAGTCGTAGCCCGACTGAGTACGTGGCAGTCTGACAATGAAATCCATGCCGATGTCTCCCCACTTCCACTCAGGTACTTTCAATGGTTGTAATAATCCAGCGGGTCTTTGATGTTCGGCCTTCACTCATTGGCACGTGTCGCATAGGGCAACCTATTCAGCTATGTCTCTTTTCATGCCATTCCACCAATAGCAAGTTGGTAGGTCTTTGTACATCTTTGTACAGCCGGGGTGTATGTAATAAGGTGACTCATGTGCCTCCTTTAGTATCGTGTCACAGATGTGCTTCATGTTAGGCACACAAATCCTTTTTTCTAACCAAAGCGTGCCATTCTCGCCTTCCTTGAAATCCTTTTCTATCCCTCGTTGGATTATTTCCTTGATTTCCTTTATTTCCTCATACGTTGCTTGGCCATCTCGTATCTCTTGTGCCAGCGTTGAGTTCAATTCTACCACCTCAATCTCGTTCAAGAACCCGAGATGTAACCGTTCAAACTCCTTACGCAGCTCAGGCAGCAGCTCCCGAACCGTGAGTTGGTGACATGCTCCCTTTCGGCTCAACGCGTCAGCTACTACATTAGCCTTTCCGGGGTGATAGTTGATTCCAACATCATAATCATTGATGGGTTCCAACCATTGACGTTGCCTCAAATTCAGATCCATTTGCATGAATATATACTTGAGGCTTTTGTGATCCATGTAGATCTCACATCGGTGACCGAGGATATAATGCCTCCAAATCTTCAAGGCATGTACCATGGCTACAAGTTCCAGGTCATGTGTGGGGTAATTCAGCTCATGTTTCTTTAATTGCCTCGATGCTAGGCTACCACTTGACCTCCTTGCATGAGCACACATCCAAGGCCTTGTCTTGATGCGTCACAATATACATCAAAACTCTTGCTCACGTCCGGCAATACCAAAACCAGCGTTATTGTTAATCTCTTCTTTAGCTCCTAAAAGCTGTCTTGACATACTTGTGTCCACTGAAATGCTTTCCCTTTCATGAGCAATTCAGTCATAGGCTTCGATATTTTGGAGAAATCCTTGATGAACCGGCGGTAGTATCCAGCCATTCCAAGGAAACTCTGAATATCCCTCACATTATACGGTTGGTTCCACTTCAAAACATCTCTCACTTTTCCGGGATCAACCAATACTCCTCCCTCGGAGATGATGTGGCCTAGGAACGATTTCTCCTTTAGCCAAAACTGACACTTGCTGAACTTAGCATACAATTGATGCTCTCGCAGTTTCTGTAATGTCAATCTCAAGTGTTCTTCATGTTCTTCCTCGCTTTTTGAGTACACCATGATATCGTTGATGAAAACCAAGACGAACTTGTACAAGTACTCCATTAAGACCTTATTCATGAGGTACATAAAGTATGTGGGTGCATTCGTCAACCCAAAAGACATAACGGTATACTCATACGAACCATACCATGTTCGAAATGCAGTCTTGGGTGTGTCGGAGTGCTTAATCTTCAGCTAGAAGTATCCTCACCGAAGATCAATTTTGGAGAAAATTCAGGCACCTTTCGTTTGATCGAATAGGTCCTCTATGCGGGGCAGCGGGTATTTGTTCTTGATCGTCACCTCGTTGAGAGACCTATAGTCCACACATATCCTTTGGGTCCCATCTTTCTTATCTACGAAGAGTACGGGAGATCTCCACGGTGACGAGCTTGGGCGTATAAAACCCTTATCTAGCTGCTCCTGGATTTGCTTCTTGAACTCCACTAATTAATTAGCAGACATCCTATATGGCCTCTTCGCTATAGGTGCAGTTTTGGGTACTAAATCAATGGCAAATTCAATGTCCCGGTCAGGTGGCATACCTGGAAGTTCTTCCCGGAACACATCTTAATATTCTCGAACCACCGGAATGCTTTCCAATGTCGCTTCTTCGATGTGGTTCAGCACTGCCTTCTCGGTTGCAGGTTGGGCTGCCTCAAACTCAATACGAGTACCGTGCTCACTCGTCAACTGCACAATCCTCTCAGCACATTGAATCACTCTGTTGTGCTTGCTTAACCAGTCCATTCCAAGTATTATGTCTATCCCTTTGGAATCCAACACACTAAGGTTAGCAAGAAAGTCTACCCCCCTTATTTTAAGGCTTACTTTCAGACATACTATATTAGTCCTCATCTCTCAATTGGGAGAATTAACCAACATAGTTTGTTTCTTGTGGGATATGGGCAGGTTATACTCAGCAACATACTTGGATGAGATGAATGAATGCGATGCTTGGGAATCAAATAAAACAGTAGCTGGATTGGAGTTGGCGAGAAACATACCAATCACGATGTCCTCAGCTTGTTGTGTTTCCTCAGCGGAGACGTGATTCACATTGCCACGAGCATAGTTTTGCTGTCCACGGTTACCTTGCATAGCTCCTCCATTCGGCCGTGGGTTCTGCTTAGATGCGTTGCTCGACTATCCAAGGTCTTTCTTGGGCACTGATTTGCAAAGTGTCTCGCCTCTCCGCATGAAAAGCATGCCTTGTTTCCCATAACAACAGGAATGTTGGGGCGAGGCTGGTTTTGAGCAAAGGCGCCCATGTTGGGATGGGGCGCAGGATGCTTAGGCATACGAGGTGCTTGCATAACCGGACGTTGCTGCGGTGGCTGATTAGAGCGAGGTGGATTTGCAGGGCAGAAAGTAGAAGCGCACGAGCCATAGTGTGGTGCATCTGGTGGCATGAAGTGGGGACGTACATTGCTCCCTTGTTACTGTCCTTATATGTCATGTTTCTCTTTCCCTCTTGTTCAATCTCACAGATATTGCTCTCCACCACTATAGCTTTGTCAACGAGCTTTTGGAAGTTTGAATAATCATTATTGAGTAGTTGAACTTGAATTTCATTGTTCAATCCTATCATGAACAAGTACTACTTCCTGTGATCCGAGTTGACATCTTCTGGAGCATACCTTGACAGCTCCGTGAACTTGTTGAGATATTCATTCACGCTCTTCCTTTTAAGCATCATGACTTCTTCAGGGACATAGTGAGAGCGGAAACTCTCCTTGAATTCAACCCAAGTGATAGTCTCCTGGTTGACATGAGCATTGTAAAGAGTGTCCCACCAATCAGCGGCTGCTCCCATAAGCTGGTGTGACGCGAAAAGAACTTTCTCCCGATCATTGCACTGAATAATAGCAAGCTTCTTTTCCTTATACTACAGCTAATCATCAGCCTCCATAGGATCATTGACTTGTGCAAAAGTGTAACACCCTCAATTTCACTACCATGCATTGCATATATTTTTCATATAGAGAAGCATTTAAAAAAGAAGAAGACATACAGAGAGTAATATAGACGCAAATAAAACAATAAAAGGAAATAGAAATGGAAAATAATGAAAATAAATAGAAAAGGAATAAAATAAAAAGGAAAAGAAAAAATAAATAAAATAGCCAAATTAGGCCACCCCAATTTTTCCCCAAAATTCCACAATTTCCCCCCAAATTCTCCTCTCCTCTAATTTTCCCAAATTTTCCCAATTTTCCTGATTTTCCACAAATTCCCCAAAATAACCCTAGGGATTTTCCCCCACATTTGGAGGGAATCTCCCCCAATTTTGTCCGCACCAATTAGGGGGGACCCTAATGGGCCCCACCCTTGGCCGCAACCCACTAAAGTGGGGGGAACCCTAGCCGGCCCCCTTGTTGGATTTTTGTGGTCTTTTATTTATCAATTAATCCCATCCATTGGATGAAAATAAATAATAAAATCCCAGCCCCTAGCTCCCACCTCTTTTAAAATTAAATCTCAGCCATTGGATATTTGGTTGCTAAAATCTAGTCACCCTAGCCCTTTTCCCCGTATAATTATAACTCTCCCCCCTTAGCCACCACCACCCCTCGTCTTTTTTGGCCGCCGCCCTCTCCCCCTTGCTGCCAAGTCGCCGTGCCCCACTAGCTGGAGTTTGGCCACCGTCGTGCCCCGTCATGCCTTGCCTTCGCGGGAAAAGAAGCCCCCGACGTTCTGCCCTAGCCGCAGCCTCATAATTCTCCATAGAAAATCCCCCGCTATTGCCGTTGCAAGGGAGGAGATCCTGCTTCAAGGAAGAAGTGAGGTAGGTCTTCGTTACCCCTCTTACAACGTCACCGCTGTTGCTACACATCCGTTTTCTTCACCCCCCCCCCCTCGCGAGCAGAAAATTCTGCGTGTGGACAGACCATGTTTTGGTCAATTTTTGACGGTGGAATTGATCTACAAAGTGGTGTCAAGATCATAACCACGTCCACACTTGATCCCAGCGGCCTTGTTCATCATAAAACCCTATGGAAGCCTACTAAAACATGCAAGAACACCTACAAACTGATTTTTATAAACTGCACCATAGGAATTGCATTCATCCACCTCATTGCATTGAGTAAAGTTTGTGCATGATAATTGATTGCTGTAAATCTTGTATGTGTGCGGTCTTGAGTATAATGATACGCTCAAGAGGCCTTCTACGAGGAACTACAACATCAAGACTTCGAGACGCTTGAGCAACACAAACAGCGGGAGCAAGGCAAGTGCCCCTTGACCATATTGATCCTATGTTTTCGAAATTGTTTTGCTTGCGAAAACTCGTATGCTTGTGTGAACTTGATGGGATACCCTTTTATAGGAGTTTACTAGTTTTGGTTAACCATCCTTGTCGCCAGGAAAGTTGACGAGTCGGGTATGGTCATTTTTTTCCTTTTGCTTCGCTTAATTTACGGGATACAAGAATCTGAAATAAAACATGTTAGCTACTGCACTCATATGAATAATTATGATGAGAACTAGATGATGTTAATGAGCATGGAATCGGGGAGATCTAGGCAAGCTTGGTTCGTGGATGTTGCTGAATGAGATGGTGGTTTGCTTGCCGTAGATCTAAGGACCGGTTCATATGAGCACGTACCAGGAAAACTGTGCCACCACAAGGCCAAATGTGGGTGCGGCTTAGCTGACTAATTAGGTGTGTTGCTAGCTTGTTATGAAAGTTGGATGGCGCGGGGAATGGGAGTCGAGGAGGACTGCCCTGGACACTGCATGGCACAAGAGGGGGCCTGTGGGTGGGAGAAAGGAGATTCAAGCCTGCCGGTGAAACCTCAATGGGTCCGTACATCCTAGTAGCCGCTTTGTAAAGGATTTTGTGATCTCTTGGCTATACAGTGATGGTTGTGTCCTGGTATAATGGAGGTTCTTTCTAGTCGCCGACGGGTGACGAAATCATGAACTTGTGGGTGAAGTGGTGCCACCTCTGCAGACTGTAAAACTATCATGATAGTCGTGCTTCCGGTTACAAGCACCTGGCCAACTTTCATGATTAGAGGCAAAAATTGGGATGTTTATTCGGGTATGGTTATTGGGAGTTGTTTTGGAACTGTTTTGGGTCATGAAAATGAATTTGGTTTCGGTTCTATGAAAATGAGATGATTATGAATTTTTATGAGTATGAGATCAGCTTGAGAAGAGTACTGGCTGGTTTAGGCTTGGATAAATGGTGAATTATGATGAAGGAATATTGATGAATTACTTGGCTATGATGGAATTAAACTCACCCAGAAATAGATGCTGTTTTTACCATGTTTGTGAAGTAAAATGTGCTTGCTGCGATGAACCTCTTTGTTCCCTAACTTGTTGTAAGCTACATGTCATACTTTTCCCACACTTGCTGAGTACGACATGCACTCACCCTTGCATTCCCACATATACATCAGCTACAGGAGAAGAGTACTTCGAGGAACATGTGGAGTAGTAGGCGTGCGCACTACCGTCAACATGCCTGTGGAGTTGAAGTTGGAGCCTGCTGTCTTAGCCAATTTCCTCTGTCGTTTAGAGTCTTCCGCTGCTAAATAAGTTGGATATTCATGAGTGAGACATTAAGTCAATGTAATATACTACTTAAACACTATTCGTACGTGGTTATATTCTGAATTCAGTTTGTGGAGTACATGTGTATGTGTGATGAACAGCCTGGGCACACATATGCATTAACTTGGTTCATTTTCAGAACCGGGTGTCACAAAAAGTAGGCGTACAAATAATGTTGAAGTACTTTATTACATTCACTCATTGTCTCACTCATGAATATCGAACTTATTCTTGCATCGGAAGACGCTAAACGACAGCAGAAAATGGCTAAGACATCAGGCTCCAACTTCAACTCCACAGGCATGTTTGACGGTAGTGCACATGCCTAGTACTCCACATGTTCCTCGAAGTACTCTTCTCCTGTAGCTGATGCATATGTGGGAATGCAAGGGTGAGTACATGTCGTACTCAGCAACTGCGGGAAAAGTATGACATGTAGCTTACAACAAGGTAGGCAATAAAAAGGTTCATTAAAGCAAGCAAATTTTATTTCACAAACATGGTAAAACAGCAACTATTTCTAGGTGAGTTAAATTTCATCATAACCAAGTTAATAATCAACATTCCTTCATCATAATTCACCATATATCACGTCTCAACCAGCCATTAATCTTTCTCAAGTTCATATCATACTCATAATTATTCATAACCATATCATTTTCATATAGCCGAAGCCAAATTCATTGTCATGACTCAAAACAGTCCCAAAACCAATCCAATGATCATATCCAAATAACTATCCCAAGTTTTTCCTCTAATCATGGAAGTTGGCCAGGTGCATGTAACCGGAAGCATGGCTATCATGATAGTTTTACACTCTATAGAGGTGGCACCACATTACCCACAAGTTCGTGATTTTGTCACCCGTCGGCGACTAGAGAGAACCTCCATTATACCAGTACACAACTGTCAGTGTATGGCCAAGAGGTCACTAAATAGCCTTTACAAAGGGGCTACTAGGACGTACGGACCCACTGAGGTTTCACCGGCAGGCTTGAATCTCCATTCTTCCACCAACGGGCCCCCTCTTGTGTCATGTAGTTCTCAGGGAAGTCCTCCTCGACTCCCATTCCCCACGCCATCTAAAGGTTCATAACAAGCTAGCAACACACCTAATTAGTCAGCTAAGCCGCACCCATATTTGTCCTTGTGGTGGAATTATTTTCCGGGCATGTGCTCGCATGAACCGGTCCTTAGATCTACGGCAAGCAAACCACCCTCTCATTCAGCAAAATCCACAAACCAAGCTCGCCTAGATCTTCCCGATTCCATGCTCATTAACATCATAAAGTTCTCATCATCTTTAACCTTAAGAGTGCAGTAGCTAACCATGTTCTATTTCAGCTTCCCGTATCTCGTAAATTAGGCGAAGCAAAAGGAAAACGACCATAACTGACTCATCAACTTTCCCGGCAACAAGGATGGTTAAAAAAACTAGTAAACTCCAATAAAAGGGTGTTCCATCAAGTTGAAACTTCAGTTCTTTCACTTCAACACGTCTTCCATCAACAACTGATGATAAGTCACACAAGCATACAAGTTTTCTCAAGCAAAACAATTTTAAAAACATGGGATCAATATGGTCAAGGGGCACTTGCCTTGCTCCCACGGTTCGTGTTGCTCAAGCGTCTCTAAGTATTGGTGCTGTAGTTCCTCGTAGACGGGCTCTTGAGCGTGTCCTTCTACTCACGACCACGCACATACAAAATTTACAGCAACCAATTATCATGCACAAACTTTACTCAAGATGCAATGAGGTGGATGAACGATTCCTATGGTGCAGTTTATAAAAATCAGTTTGCACGTATTATTGCATGTTTTAGTTGGCTTCCATGGTGTTTTATGATGAACAAGGCTGCTGAGATCAAGTGTGGACATGGTTATGATCTTGACACACTTTGTAGATCAATTGCACCGTCAAAAATCGACCAAAACATGGTCTGTTCACACACAGAATTTTCTGCTCGCAGGGGGTGAAGAAAACGGGTGCGTAGAAACAGCGGAGATGTTGTAAGAGGGGTAACTAAGACCTACTTCACTTCTTTCTCCTCTCTTCCTTGTGGCAGAACCTCCTACCTTGCAATGGCAGCAGTGGATGATTTTCTGTGGAGAATTATGAGGCTGCGGCTAGGGCAGAACGTTGGGGGCTTCTTCTCTGGCGACGGCAAGGCGTGACGGAGCTCGACGGCGGCCAAACTCCAGAAGGGGGGCGTCGACTTGGCATCAAGGGAGAGGGGTGGCGACTTTGCAGCAAGGGGAGAGGGGCGGCCAAAAGAAGGGTTGGGGTGCGGCTAGGGGGGGCAGGGTTAAATTTATAAGGGGGAAAAGAGCTAGGGTGGCTAGGATTTTAGCAACCCAATTATCCAAGGGCTGACATTAAATTTTAAAAGAGGTGGGACCTAGGGGCTGGGATTTTATTATTTATTTTCAACCAATGGCTGAGAATAATTGATAAATAAAAGCCCACAAAAATCCAACAAGGGGGCGGCTAGGGTTCCGCCCCCCTTAGTGGGCTGCGGCCAAGGGGTGGGGCCCATTAGGGTTCCCCCCTAATTTGGTGCAACCAAAATTGGGGGGAAAATTCCCCCCAAATGTGGGGAAAATCTCCCTAGGGGAATTTGGGGGAAATCGGAAAAATTAGGAAAAATTTAGGAAATTAGGGAAGAGGGAATTTGGGGAGTTTGGGGAAAAATCGGGGCGACCCAATTTGGCTATTTTTATTTTTATTTCTTTTCCTTTTCTATTTATTTTCATTATTTTCATTTCTATTTCCTTTTACTATTTTATTTGCTTCTACATTCCTCTCTTTATTTCTTCTTCTTTTTAAATGTTTCTCTATATGAAAAATGTATGCAATGCATGGTAGTGAAATTGAGTGTGTT
Organism: Neostapfia colusana; assembly: GCA_030760725.1. Lineage (NCBI taxonomy): Eukaryota > Viridiplantae > Streptophyta > Magnoliopsida > Poales > Poaceae > Neostapfia > Neostapfia colusana. Next base: position 41,192,885 of record JASWHV010000001.1, on the reverse strand, counting down.
ATATTTTACTACAGAAAAGATAAGAATCAAGGGGGGTAATCCTTAAAATACACTCCCAACCAATCACAAGCTCACATGTGGCAGTCCATTGATCCAATGGCCCATTTTCAGGAGTATCCGAGCGAATTCAACGGTAAATCACTCGGGAAGGATAAGAGAGTCCACTTACCAGTCTCCACGAGAAATCACATGGCAAACGGAGCACATGGGGGTGCGGCCGAAACAGGGGTGTGGCTGAACCGTTTTTTCCGCCAAACTCAGCCTCCTGTGTCGAGTTGACTCACTATGGTGCCTTAAAGTTGGTGATGACTGATTCGTGCGTGAATTATGGCAGGCACCGACTGAGAAACTAGTATAAATAGGACCCCTCACTCCTCTTTAGAACACACACCATTTGAGCATCACTCTCTTGTATTCACACTTCTCCTAGTACTTAGTGCAGCTTAGGCTGTAGAGAGAAGCCTCTCTAGTTCCAAAGTCCATTTGGGAAAGGTATGGCTCATGTATCTTTTCTCTTATTGGTGACTTTATGCTATTCAATAATATTTGTTTTTTATTATTCATATGCTTGGATGAAGCATTTCTTGTTTGATTATGGATTCGATACATGTGATAGGATTAGTTATTATTATGATAATGTAGTAATGCTATTATTTTGTTATCATAAATACCATAGGCCTCCACTATAGCCTAATTGTGTAAGGTATGAATATGTTAGTATGAATAACTTAGTGCTTAGATCTATCATTGGTTCAAAAATGTTTAGGTTAGTAATTGCCTTAGAATGATATATGTACCATGGCTTCTAAAATAGCTACTTAGTGTGCAAACATGATGTTTGGATACTTAAGTAGCGTTGGATATCTCGTATACCCAGGGGTTGTAAGGGTAGACAACGGGTGGTTACAGCCCTCTTCATCCTTCGTAATCCCCCACATTCGGTTATGCCATGGGCTATTAGCGAGAGTCACCTGGCAGACCAGGTGTAAGCCCGTGCCCAATATAATTGGATCATTGAACACTAGCACTCATCACTAGCATGTTCACATGTACACTATTAGGTTGCATATGTATCTTAGAAGCACAATAGCAACCACTCCCCCTTAGTCTAACTCTAACTAGTACTTAACTATATTAACTAGAGTAGGTGGTTAAGTGTGTGTAACACTACCCCATTATCATCATTTACCCTCCTACTTGAGTAACTCCTTAGCACAGTCCTTTACTACCCATACACAAAGTTATGCCATACTTTACCGTCTTCCTTTGGGATAAATACGATACCCTTGAGAATACTCATAGGTGAAATGCTACAATGGTATTTTCCATGCGCTTGAGAATCCAGTGTATTAGTAGAATGTTCCTTGGCCCTTCTGGCATCGTTGCCATGGATGTTTTATTAGTATAGCTTAGCCTATGCCAACTACCACCATCTTACCAAAGACGTTATATCTTTCAATCTATTATTTTTATACTTCAACCTAATAGATTTTAATGTAGTTTAAAATCTCGCCTTTAGTTTGCAACAAATATGCATAGTAGAATCTAGTAGCATCATCAATAAGTGTCATGAAGTATTTATTTTTATCTTTTGTCAACAAGCCATTCTTCTTGCATAGATTGGATTGTATAAATTCTAGAGGTGTCAAATTTCTCTCGTTTGTTAGGTGAGTCTTTCGAGGTTGATTTAATTGCACACAACTATAACATTTAGAACCTTTGGCAATAGTAAAAATTCACAATTGAATTATACTAGATAGCTAAGATGACAACAACAAAGCTTTTATCTCAAACACGTTCGGTAGCCATAGACATAAATAAAAATGGCAAACACCCGCATCATCATTAACATTGTCGCAAATGTGGTTCACATAATTATTGAAAACTCTAGAAGAAAAATTGTAACAAACCTTTGCATCCATAGCCTTTACCAATAAATTGTCCATACTTGCACAACTACTTTATTAGACTCTAGAACTACATTAAATCCATCACTACATAAAAGGGAAACACTGATAATATTCTTGTTCAAAGAAGGAGCATGTTCCATGTTTCTCATTTTCATGATCTTTTTTGGAGTGAATGTCAGATATACCATGCCAACACCATGAACAGAAACATATGATCCATTCTCCACTACGGCAGAGGAACACAAGCGATCCGGAAAAAGTAACCATAAAATGTCAAACAACACGTGAACATTAACAACCTCATTAAGCAACTAAGACGGTGCTGAAATACGGAAAGAACAGTAAATAAATTATCATACCCATCCCTGCGGTTATGTCGGTGTTTTTTCCACAGGCTAGTAATCGAATGCTGCGTGTTTCATGTCTGGATGGTTAGCTAACAAAGGCAAAGATTTATACTAGTTCGGACCAAATGTCCTACGTCCAGTTCGGGTGTTTGTCAGCCTTGTATTAGCTCTTTAGTTCGTGGAACCTGGGTTACAAGCGAGGCTCCCTCGTGCGCAAGGATGTGGGAGAGCCTAGGTGTTGCGCGTGATGCATGGGCGTCGGTCCATCGTCCCTATGGAGGTTTCGGGCCTCCCCTTCTATAGACCAGATGCTTCTACGCAACCGCCAACTCCTCATAAATAGGGTGGGGGTTTACATGCCGCGTCTGTGTGTAAGGCAGCCTGATAAGGCACAGGAGTGATAAGTACACCTGCTCCCGTCTCATCTACGGTCTACGTCTACTTTTGGAGCCTGTACACCCGCACCGAACGGGAGGGGGGCAGGCGATGATGGCATGCATCATGCTTGTATTGTCGCATGAGGCCTCCCACTCCTTCTTGAAGTCCCTCTACTCTTCCTTGACGTCAGTATTGAAGTCTTTCACCTGCCTCTGGTCTGGGCTCAATCCCGGGTCACTCCTTCCTCCGACTTGACGGCCGGGTTTGGGGGCCAAAGATCACTTCCTGGCATGATGTGTTCGACGCGCTTCCCATCCTTAGGGGTCGGCCCCCTGGCAGTCAAGGGATCAGTCGTTTATGTCCCGACCTCGAGGTCAGGACTCACAACGGCACCATGCCTAGCCTGGATCCCGAGTTTGGTTATCGCGCTGGTACTTTCCACGTAGCTTGATCAGGGCAGTGGAGCTACGTGGCTCCGTACAACAAGCCGATTGGTCATCCCTTGGGTACCCTTGGTACGTCTCCCCGTCAATAGCCCCCGGGCCCTCAACTGAGTTACATTTGAACTGGTCGGGGGGGACATATTATGCTTGTCAGAGGCCCTGAGAAGGCAAGAGACAAAAAAGATTGAATGAGAACATCGTTTCATTTTGATTCTTCTAGGCTACATCCAGACCATAGCTTAAGTGTTGGGCTCATTTGTAGCTTTGAATCGGGCCCCCGAGCGCCTCCTTCGAAGGTCGGGCTTGGTTTGTTTTGTGAATCCGCTTCGCTCCCCATCCGCAAACTGTTTTAGGTTTGGAGGGGTTTAGCTGGTCGGGAATTTACCTCGCTGGTCGAGTTCCTGAGCTCGGTGATCTACCTAACGGGTCAATCCGAGTGGAACCCCGCTGCCTTTTTGCAAGGACTAGGGAATCAGATCGACCTGATTGGGGCTCTGTGCTCGCGTTCCATGATATCTCTCTCAGTACACTCGCGCAGAACCCAGGCCATTCGGGGGCCCGGGTGGCTCGATGCCAACCCTTCGGGGGGGGGGGGGGGGGGGGCACTGCGGAGTTCCCAAGGTGAGACTCATATATCAGAGCATTGGAGACATCGGGAGCTTTTGCTACTCCCGAGTCCACATTCAATGGTCATCTCATGTTGTCTATCCCTCGAGCTACACAGTAGGTAGACCTTCAAACCTTGAACTTCAATCAGACCCCAAAAGTGTGCCATAAAACTTACCTACTTACATGGTATTTTAGTTTGTATGGCATATCGGTGTCGTGTTAGGGGTAGGAGATGAGATCTCATGGAGAGGCGGGTAGGAGAAGGGTAAGTGGCACGCGACTCTTGGAATCATCGCGGATTTTGAAGATGCAGGCCATTGGTCAGAGATCGAGAGATTGAGTGCAGGCGGAGGTCTAGCTCGAGCAGACTGTGCTGGCTGGACAGAATGTCTGCCTAGGCCTTGGTCCTAAGTGGGAGAGATGAAAAAGAGGGGAGAGGGGAAGTGGGCTGTGAAAACTTAGCTTAACACAATTTAAATATGCCTGCACTTCTATATTTTAAATTTTTTTTAGAATACCCTACTACTACAGTACATAACGCCTAGGCGCGGCCTAGGAACGCCTAGGCTCTAGGCAAAGGGTCACCGCCCACCTTGCGCCTAGCGCCTTTTGGAACCTTGCGCACAGGCTGTATAAGCAGCCTTCGGGACGCAAGTGTGACGGATCAAAATCGGTACAATCCAGGATCACAGAGTGTGATGCCGCACGATGCGACACCTGACAGCACACATGATAAGGAAAACATAGTATTACATTCAAACTTTCTGAATTTGTACAAAAGTAGTACAAACCTTCAGTTTATATCTACTTTACAGAGTTTACTGCAACGCAATTTATTTATACTACTCACGCCTAACCCTAACTAGCATAAGTCAGTTGTCCAGCCCTACGGACAACCCACACTAGCTAACTCTAGCTTCAGAGCGGCGTGCACGGTTCCCACACGGCCGTAGTTCCCGACACAGGATAACCTTCGCCGGTGAACCCATACTCCGGGTCAGTGGGGTACTCCTCAACAGCAAACACTCATAGTAGCAACCGTGAGCGTGATGGCTCAGCAAGTCTTATCCGACTATCCTACACTAGAAACTCTACATGCAAGTCATACTCAAAAATAGGATGTCAATGTGCAGCAACGGACACGCCTACAAGTTCATCCTTAGTTCGTATTTTAGCCACAAGTTAAAGGTTCATAAATCTGAAATTTAGTGAGCAATATTCGGTGGCACACATGTTGCAATACAATTTATTCATAACAGTAGTAGTGCATCGCAATCATTCCATATATTTACTATGTCATGGCTAAGTGAACAAGCGGTACTCATGACCGCGAGGGACAGCGAATCGACTCGATATACACCTGCAGGGATACCCGAATAGCACGTCACGTACGCCCATCTTTGGAGCTGCACGGCACGCTCGACCAATGTCGTACGGGACAACTTTTCACCAAACAGCCCAAACGTCGAATCGGTCGCACCCAAACGAGCAGTAGGTTCCCTACACGGAGCATCTCTCTATGCCCGTTAGCAGATTTCCACCTTGCTGCCCTCAACCTACACCTATAAATCGGTGCGTTATGCCTCGACAACAGGAGGTATAGGTTACATCAGTTTATCGGACCCCATATATCCGATATGCCTTTGGTACATTCAAACTTGTTCAGCGGGGCCGCACACGGATCGGTCCTCAATCGACACGGGCAGGGCTACATGCCCAAGGATTCCTCTTACTGCATCCTACACCCCTGCCTAGTCCCATTTTTCTTACTAAGATTATCTCACATCTCGAAGCAATACCGTATGTGGTGATTCCTATACTCGCGAGTAGACTCCAACTACTCGACTTGTACCGAAGCCTATAAGACATTAAGCAAGGTATATGCTACGCGAGGACGTAGACACTACCGTCACTCTCTTTAGGATAATCTGGTTATGCAATTAGGGTTTCAATAATCCTACACCTAATGCACATCCATACAACAATCTACGTGAAGATAAAACAAAAACTCAATAAAAACTGTTAAATGCAGACCGGAGCTTGCCTTGTTGCTTCTGGTCAGTGGTTAGAGTCTCCTCCGGAGGTATGAAGTCGAAGACCTCCGGGGTTTCCTCGCCTTCAATGACTACACGTAATCAAATAATGCTATGTGTCAAATTCAATGCAAATGTGTTGATTTAAACATATGAAGACCATAACTCTATCTAGACATCCCTTTTGCCTCTGAAATTTTTACTGTAGCTTGGTGAGAACCGAACCAGAGACTTGGCCAAATTTTATTTGACACAAAGCTCATTTGAGCCCTGCACAAATAAATGCCTAAATGTCCATTACTAGAGCTTCTAGGGATTTTCAGGGATTTCCATGGAGCAGACCATTACTTCTGGAAACTAGAGTTAATGGTGGTTCTAATGGAGTTGGTTTGATGTAATTTGGAGAATCCTAGAGAAAATTATGAGTTAATCAAGATTGAGAGAATTTCTGAAAATGTTTCTGAACATTTTCCATTTTCTCTGGTTCAGTTCACTTAATCACACCATTAGGTGGACTTAATAAACTCAGATGGATCTGAAACATTTCATGTGACCCAAGGATATTCAAATGAACATTCTAGCCGAATTTCAGAATTTTCCATAAAGGGAATCTCCAGTTAAAATTCCCAACAGTTTAAATTTTGGGAAATTAATTCTGGGAAAATAATGGGTTTCATGGACTGAAACTTGTTTTGTTAGGAATTACTCAGACAGCTGAATCCAACAAAATTTGGTTTACTAAATTTGGATAATTCTAGCAAAAGTTATGGGCTTCTAAAGTTTATGGAAATTCTGGAAAAAGAAAACCCGCGAAAAGTTCAAAACCCTGACAGCGGGCCTTCTAGCTGACGTGGCAGCTCTTCCTCGCAGCAACACAATGGTCCACACGCATTTCGCCCGTAGCCACAGAAAAATCCAGTAGCCACAGAGGATCCCGGGGACCAAACTTCTGTCACTGACGGCTGGGCCCCGCCATTCATCTTCTTCCTCCAACCGGTGGCGGTGCCCTCGCTGGAGTAGGGTTTCCGGGCATTAAGGAACTCGGGATTGGCCGCCTAAGTGTTTTTTGGGGTCTCTGAACTCATTGGGAGGGTTGGTTTGGCCGGTAGATGGCCGGAAACTGCCATGCAACGAGCGGCGGCTCCGAGAGGACTTCAGCAATGTCGGCCACCTCTTCCCGACCCCCAAACACTTGGTTTTGGGGCTCTACAGCACCAGGGAATCATGAACAAGGTCGACATGTACGCCTCAAGGTGCAGGAAGGCCGCTAACCAGCTTGTCACCGTGCACCCGAAGTGAATTTCACGACGGCTAGGAAGAACTCGTCGTACGTGGGCTAGGGTTGACGAATTTGAGTCCTGTTTGATTGAGGGAGACCATGGGAGGCTAAAGAACATTGTCCTAGACCAGAATTTAGGAGCCACTACGTATTGACAGAGAATTTTGCAGATTGGCACCGTCGGTCCGAAGAGCCCGCCGGAGAGAAAACTTAAATTCCGGCCGATTCACCCCATGAAACAATTCCAAACTTGATGGACAGCAAGAGGAGATGATAAATGACCTTTGCCGAGGCTTTGTTGCGCGTAAAACACAGTAGAGGCTCGGCTCAACGTCGAGCGGCTGAAGTCGGTTTCCCGGCGGAAATAGAGCTCAACGGCGTGGTTCTAGCTTACTGTACCCCCGGTGATCGCTTGGATAAGGTTGAGGGAGCGTGGACGACACCGTTTTCACCCTTGGTCGGGTGTAGGAGCTCATGGACCGGACTAGCGACGGAAGCTCAGCGTGAGTCTCGGTGGCGGCTGTTTTTCTGTTGCGCGTACGAGAGTAGGGCAAAGCTTCGGCGTGTGCAACGAGAGGGTGGCTTCGTGGGAAAGGAGGCACTGAAATTGGTCGCCAGCACGATGGCAACTCGAGGAGGTGCCCGATCGGAATCGACTCGGTGGCGTTCGCGGGAGAGGATTGAAGAACAGAGCACTTCGTGTGAGGCGGTTCACTCAGTGTGTGTGACTGACAGAGGGTCCCACCTCCACGAATTCTTTTCAATTTTCGCTCACTGATATTTTCTCACCTACTTCAAATTGAATTGTAGACTTAGCCACAAAGTGCTGAGTCAAATTTTTGAATTTCTCAGATTGGAGCTGGTTTGACTAAATTTGAGTAACAGTTGAATTTGAATTTCAAATTCAGTTTTGAATTAATGCAAATTTAGCTCCCGACAAGATCAACTCCAATGGAGATAAAAGTTGGTGGAGTAACTCAGAAAAATGTGCTGAGTTTGAATATGAATCCACCTTTTGAATTCAAGTGATGAAAGTAGCTGGAATTTGAATTTACATTCAATGTAGCCCTTTATATAATTGTATCCAAAAGTACCTCAAAAAGGGTTGGATTTGCATGAAACTTGGCATGAGCATTCCTAAGAATGTTTAGGACCTAATTGTGAGCCCAGCCTCTCATGTTTACATGTGAGAAATCCTACTTTTGGATTTGCGAGTTTTTCCTCTAATCATTCTATTAATGGTGGTTACTTGCTCTTCAAATGTGTTCATGAGATTACCACCATATGAGCTGTGGTCTGTGTGATGTGATGAACACTTTAGCAAGTAAGCATGTGGGCTTTCAAATCCCTCCCCCCTTAAAAGAATCTTGTCCCGAGATTACAAAAAAAAGAGATGAAGATGTAAGAGGAACTACCCGAGATGAGATGCCAAGAAATCAGGATAATTTGAGCAAAGGAAATCTTCGCTCTCCCACGTCGCTTCCTCAGCGGTGTGGTTGCTCCACAAGATCTTGTAGAACCACAGCTTTCTGTTACGCGTGGCCCTAGTCTTCTTATCAATAATTACAACCGGGTATTCAGCGTAGGTTAAATCCGGTTGTAACTCGCCTATGTCTTCAGTGGAAACAGAAGCCGTATACTTCAGATATTTTTGGAGTTGTGAGACATGGAAAATGTCATGAACACCAGTGAGATATGCCGGTAATTCCAGTCTATACGTAACTGGTCCACATTTCTCGGTGACGTCATAGGGTTCGATAAATCGGGGAGCGAGTTTCCGCTTCACGCCGAATCGATGCACGCCCTTCATCGGAGACACACGGAGATAAACGTGTTATCTAACATCGAAGTGCAGCATCCTACGTGTCTTATCAGCGTAACTTTTCTGTCGGGATTGGGCGGCTTTCAAGTTTGTTTGAATTACCCAAACTCGCTCTTAGGCGTCGTTCACTAGATCAATCCCGAACGTGACCCTTTCACTGGATTCGCACCAATTCAATGGGGTGCAGCATTTGCAACCATAGAGAGCCTCATAGGATGTCATCTTGATACTCGCTTGATAGCCGTTGTTATATGAGAATTCCGCCAACGGTAGATGATCATCCCAATTTTTACTGTGGTGGATGGCACTCGCTCTCAGCATGTCTTCTAACACTTGATCCACCCTCTCAGTTTGCCCATCTGTCTGAGGGTGATATGCGGAGCTTCTAATCATCTTGGTACCCAAAGAAGAATGTAACTGCTCCCAGAAACGAGCCACGAATAGTGCACCTCGATCTGAGATTGTCTTGGGTACTCCGTGCAAGCATAAGATTTTTGCAATGTACAACTCCGCATACTTGCTGGCATGGAAATGTGTATGCATGGGAATGAAGTTAGCCGACTTGGTTAATCGGTCAATGATTACCCAAATGGAATCATGCTTGTAGAAGTCATGGGTAACCCCACAATGAAATCCATGCTCACATCTTACCATTTCCATACTGGAATTTTCAGGGGTTGTAGCAGACCTGATTTCCTCATATGGTCAGCCTTCACTCGCCTACACGTATTACATTCGGGTATGTATTCCGCAATTTCCCGCTTCATCCTTGTCCACCAAAATTTACTCTTCAAATCTTGGTACATTTTGTTGCTGCCAGGATGAATGGAAAACTTAGACAAGTGAGCTTCATCTAAGATCTTCTTTCTTAGCTCCATATCCCAGGGTACGACTATGCGGTCATTGAACCATAGCGTCCCCTCTCCATCCTTCTCGAAACATTTGATATCACTGTTGTCTATTCGTTTCTGGAGATGTGCCATGCCTTTGTCAATTTTCTGAGCTGCAATAATATCCTCCTTAATGGCAGGGATGAGAGCAAGGTTGTAGATTGATCCATATAGAACTAAGTATAAACTCGGTTCTTACTCTTCTATCGGTGTAATAGTGAGGTTATGCACATGTGATTTCTGACTCAGCACGTCAGCAACCACATTCACCTTGATGGGGTGGTAATGAATCTCAATTTCACAGTCTTTGATTAATTATAACCACCTACTTTGTCTCATATTCAGCTCCTTCTGGGTAAAGATATATTTTAAGCTCTTGTGGTCGGTGTGGAGATGCACCAAGTTTCCAAGAAGATAGTGCCTCCACATTTTCAGCCCAATACCACAGCAGCGACCTCAAGATCATGAGTCGGATGGTGCTGCGCGTGGTTTCGGAGTTGGCGTGAGCCATATGCGACCATCCGTCCTTCTTGCATCAACATGCAGCCAAGCCCAATACCGTACGCATCATAATATATGTCAAAAGGCTTGGTCGTATCCAGCTGAGCTAAGACCGGGGCTGTTGTGAGATGCTTCACCAATGCTTGGAACGCTCCTTCACAAGCTGAGTTCTGAACATATTTCATCTCCTTGTTCAATAATTCCGACATCGGCTTAGCAAGCTTGGAGAAACTCGGGATGAACCTCCGGTATTATACCGCTAAACCGAGGAAGCTTCTGACTTCATGGACAGAAGTGGGGACTTTCCATTGCAGCACCTGTTCAATCTTGCTTGGATACCGCAATGCCTTCCGCTGTGATGATATGTCCTAAAAATGGCATTTGGCTGATCCAAAACTCGCATTTACTGAACTTGGCATAGAGCTTATGGTCCCACAATCATTGAAGGACGATACACAAGTATTTTGCGTGTTCTTCTTTCAAATTGGAGTAAACCAAGATATCATCTATGAACACCACCATGAACTTGTCCAACTCCGTCATAAACACTGAGTTCATGAGGTACATGAAACGTGATGAGGCGTTGGTGAGACCAAAAGACATGGCGAGATATTCATATAGTCCATATCTCGTCAAGAATGCCGTCTTCGGGATATCCACTGCTCGGATTTTTATTTGATGATACCCGGAGCGAAGATCCATCTTTGAAAACACACTTGCACCCACAAGTTGATCGAACAGGATATCAACGTGGGGCAGTGGATATTTGTTCTTGATGGTGACGGCGTTGAGTGGTCGTTAGTCCACACGCAACCTCAAGGTTTCATGTTGCTTCTTTACGAACAGCGCCGAGCATCCCCACGGCGAGGATCTCGGTCGAATGGAAACTTTACTCAACAAGTCATTGAGCTGTTCCTTCAATTCAGCCAGCTCATTGGGAGCCATTTTATACGGTCTCTGCGATATTGGTGTTATCCCGGGTGCAAGTTCAATCTTGAACTCAACATCCCGTTCAGGTGGCATGCCCGGGAGATCATCCGGGAACACATCAGGGTAGGGGATGTCCTCCAACTTGGGAGCTTCAGTATGATAGGCGGCTGAAACTTTCGGGACAGGGCTGTCTAATACGAGTGAATGCGGATGGTAAAGTGGAGAGTCGAGGTGAACCGTACGTGATAAAGTTTCCAGGACAGTGCCAGGGTAACTTAGCCATGACATTCCTAAGATTGCATCAATCTTCTTTCCCTCAAGGATAATCATGGTAGTGGGATATATTCTCCCACCCAAGCATAGTGGTGCTTTTTGAATCATCATATTTGATGAAATTTTCCCTCCCAGTGAGCAAATCATATATGAGCACTCGGTTGGATAGCCAAAAAGAGCCGAATCCAGTTCACAGAAAGCGCCGAAGATAACTCCTGCAGCTTGCTGGCCATGTGGCGTGTTCGGAGCTCATCCCTGCGAAGTGGGGAGAGGTCCGCCGCTAAACTGGCTACGTGGCAGGCTCGGGGCTCATCTCCGCAAGGGGGGAGAGGTACGACCCTGTGGGACACGTGTTGCCCCCGGAGCTAGCCCTTGCGGAGAAGCGAAGGCAGTCCCGCAGGACACGTGTCACCTTCAGAGCTAGTCACCGCGGAAATCAGAGGACCAGTCGCGCGGGATACGTGTCGATCTCGGAGCTCACCTCCTGCAGGTCCGTCACTGTTGGACACGTGTCTACCTCGGAGCTCGTCTCTGAGGAAAAAGGAAATTCCGGCGCTACTTGACGCGTGGCATTCACGGAGCTCACCTCCGAAGAGAGGGAGGTCCAGAATGGACACGTGGCGTGAGCGGAGCCACCTCCGAATAGAGAGGATGTCCTGACCGCCAGGATACGTGGCGCACGCGGAGCTCACCTCCGAAGGAGAGGGAGGTCTCGCTCGCTTGACACGCGGCACAACCGGAGCTCATCTCTGCGGAAAAGGGGAAACCAGGTCCCAGTGAACACGTGGAGCTTCCGGATCTCATCACCACGGTGGTAACGAGTTCTGGAACGGTTTTTGGATTCTGTACGCGTAGAAATATCGGTACGGAGAAGAAACCGACCTGAATTCCACAATGTTACCGCACCAAATCAACTAAAGATAAGTTGTTAAGATTCAACGATAACCTGAATAGGACTCTTATTCGAAGTCTAATCAGATTAGGATTCTTCTTCTCCCGATTATAAATGGAACCTAGAACCCTTGGCCGAAACCACGAACTTCTTTTTCAAACTCCTAAGCCGACGATTTAGAGCCCTAGCCCCCAACTCGCCGAGTAAGACCATCGCCGGAGTTTAGTCGAGAAGGATCGCCGGAAGGGAGCCCAATGATCTGTCTGATCAAAGAAGGACCCCGAGACCAAGAAGAACGTAAGGTAGGTCTCCAATACCACCTTACGACATCGTCGTGTTTTCTTTGCATCTGTTCTTCGATTCCTTTCGAACAGAAGCTTTCTCGTGGACAAGATCACTTGTTTATCGGGTTGATCTAAAGACAAGGTCATCGCCACATCTACATTTGATCCGAAAAACTCTGTTCATAGTAAAATCTATGCAAACCATGCAAGAACACGTACAAACCGATCTAATAAAACTGATTATAGGATAGCATGCACATGCATTATCGCATCTGGTTGAAGTCTATGCATGATATTAATTGTTATGAATCTTGTATGTGTGTGATCCTGTATAGAGGGACAAGCTCAGGGAGCTTTCTACGACGAGCTGCAACAACAAGGTTTCGAGATCCAAGAGCAACCAGAACCGCAAGAACAAGGCAAGTGCCCCTTGACCATATTGATCCTATGTTTTGGGAAAAACTGTTTTATTTTGTGAAAAGGTGTGTGTGCTAAGTCAAACATGATGGGAAACCCTTTTATAGGAGTTTACTAGTTTTTGTTAAACCACCCTTGTCGCCTGGGAAGTTTATGAGTCGGGTATGGTTTTTACTTTTATGCTTTGCTGAGTCCATGGGATCGGGGAGCGAGATAGATGTGTCTAGCTAACTGCACTCGTATTGATAATGAGAAACTGATGTTGTTAATGAACATGGATCGGAGGGAGATCTAGGCAAGCGGGGTTTGTGAATGAGGTAGCATGAGATGGTGGTTTACTTGCCGTAGATCTAAGGACCGTTTTATGCGAGCACATGCATGGATAACAGTGCCACTACAAGGCCAAGTATGGGTGCAGCTTAGCTGAGTAATTAGGTAAGTTGATAGATTGTTATGGACCGTGGAAGGCATGGGGAATGGGAGTCGAGTGAGGACTGCCCTGGGAACTGCATGGCACAATAGGGGGCCCGTGGGTGGGAGAATTGGAGATTCTAGCCTACCGGTGAAACCTTAGTGAGTCCATACATCTAGTAGCCCCTTTGTAAAGGCTATTTTGTGATCTCTTGGCCATACACCGACGGTTGTGTACTGGTATAATGGAGGTTCTGCAGTTGCCGACGGGTGAAGAAATCACAAACATGTGGGTAAAGAGGTGCAAACTCTGCAGAGTCTAAAACTATCATGATAGCCGAGCTTATGGTCACGAGCGCCTGGCCAACTTCCATGATTAGTTGGGTTGGTTATTAGATATGGTTATTGGTTATGGTTTTGGATGGTTTTGTTTTGGTTTTGTTTTCGGAACTGTTGAGTCCGGGTGATAAGATGGGTTGCATGACTATTGAGTCATGGCAACAAGGTTGGTCTCGGTGGGAGACGAAGCTGTTTTATGAGATGAAATGGTAGCGAATACGAGATGGTATTCGTGAGATGGTAGCGAATACGAGGAGGTATTCGTGAGCAAAAATGAGGTTGATTGATGACTGGTTGTGACATGGAAGGTAATGAACATAATGGAGGTATGATTGGTACTTTAATACATGTTGGGATTACATTCACCTAAAGATAAGTTGTTGTTTTATTGTGGTTTTTTTGATAAATAACTTTGCTTTCTGCTATGAGCCTTTTTATACCTACCTTGTTATGAGCTACATATCATATTTTCCCGCACTTGCTGAGTGCATCATTGTACTCAAACTTGCATTATTTCATCTTCAGCAACAGGAGAAGATTATTATGAAGATCAAGTGGAGCATTAGGCGTGTAAATCTGTTCTCAACCTTGCCTGTGGGGATGGAGTAGAGATGGAGCCACTGCTGCCTAGAATTGCTTCTGCATTTGTTAGAAGACTTCCACTGCATAGAAATAAGACTTCTGCTGTGAGCATGAGTCCAAGACTCATGAGACATTGTAATAAACTCTGTTATTCGTAGTTATATATATTCTGAATTCAGTTTGTGGAACATATGTGTATGTGTGATGAACATCCTGGGCACACATATGCATCAGTTCTCGGTTCCGTGGTTTTCCACAGAATTGAGGGCGTCACAGATTGGTATCAGAGCCACGGTTGACGGTGGGTTACACGGCTAAATAGGAAACATAGATTGGTATCAAAAGTCACAGATGAGGGTAGATTACACACCTAGATACAATCACAGATTGGTACTAGAACCACGGGTTGATGGTAGGTTACACACTTAGATAGATCACAGAGTGGTATCAGACACAGACTGGTATCAACCTGCCACGGGTAGATCACACAACCTAGATAGACACAGATTGGTAGCTAAGCCACGCTGACCATAGGATGCATAGATTGGCATTGGAACTACCTTGACATGGGATACAAGCCTAGGAGAAGCCATAGTTGGATCACAGATTTGACATCACCCTAAGTCATATGGGACCCCATTGAACAAGCCTTGAATAGGAGTTGTGTGAGCCTTGTGATGATTGTTTGTGAATTGTGTGCTTAGTGTGAGTTGTGAGACGTCTCAAAACGTTGCCCATATCCACACATAGGTAGAGAAAGGTGTGAGATGCTTCGGCACTTGTTCACACCCTCATATGGGCTAATATATATAGTCCAACCCACCTTTATGCATATAGTTGAGGGGATCTACCTAACCTTCTAACCTTCTATTCTATTTCGATCTCTCTCACAGATGGTGAGAGGAAACACCGGCCGAAGGAACGTCCGTGCAACCAAGAGGATGGCCACGATGAAGTTCCTGTTAACCCCGGAGCTGGTGAGAACAACCTGGAACGGTTGATGGCCATGCAAAACCAACTTATGCAAACCATGATCCAAACTTTGGGTCAGTTGCAGGCCAACAACAACAACCCCGTTCCGGCACCACCGCCAGCTCATAACAGACTGGGTGAGTTCATGAGGACTCGACCACCCACCTTTGCTCAAGCTAATGACCCCATGGAGGCAGACGACTGGTTGAAATCCATGGAGAAGAAGCTTGCCATAGTGCAGTGCAATGACCGAGAAAAGGTTCTTTTTGCGTCACACCAACTCATGGGAGCTGCCGCTGACTGGTGGGATGCCCTAAGCAACGCTCATGTCGACCCGGAGACGATCACTTGGACTGAGTTCAAGGAGAGTTTCCGCTCTCATTACATCCCTGCCGTTGTAATGATGCTCAAGAGACAGGAGTTTGAAGGTCTCCGCCAAAGACAGAGAAGCGTGAATGAGTATCTCAACAAGTTCACACAACTGTCCCGGTATGCCCCCGAAAATGTCAACTCAGACCAGAGGAAGCAATACCTGTTCATGAGAGGGTTGAACAATGAGATCCAGGTTCAGCTCCTCAACAATGACTATGCGAGCTTCCAGAAGTTGGTTGACAAGGCTATAGTGGTTGAAAGCAAGATCCGAGAGATCGAGCGAGAATGTAAGAGGAAGATGCCATACCAGCCCCAAGGGAGCAACGTACGACCTCGGCACATGCCCCTAGCCGCACCACAGTATGGATCGACCGCTCCTGCATACCGCCCTAGTCAGCCACCACAGCAATGACCCATTGCACCAGCACCTCGTGTGCCCATGCCTCCTGTGCCCCGACCCAACATGGGCGCTCCTGTTCAAAACCCCCGCCCCAACGTACCTGCTGCCGTAGGCAACAGGGCATGCTTTGCATGTGGGGAAATAGGACACTTCGCGAGCTAGTGCCCGAGGAGAGGCCCTAGACAGCAAGGCAATCCGCGACCGAACAGAGGGGACAATCAAGGAAACCGTGGACAGCAGAACTATGCTCGCGGCAATGTGAACCATGTCTCTGCTGAGAAAGCACAACAGGCTGAGGACGTCGTAATTGGTATGTTCCTTGTCAACTCCAACCCGGCCACCATCTTATTTTATTCTGGAGCATCACATTCCTTCATATCATCCAAGTATGTTGCCAAGCATAATCTACCCATATCACACCTAAAATGTGTTATGTTAGTTAATTCTCCCGGAGGAGAGATGAGGACTAATATAGTATGTCCGAAAGTAAGCCTTGAAATAAGGGGGGTAGACTTCCTTGCCAACCTCATTGTCTTGGATTCCCAAGGGCTTGACATAATACTCGGGACGGATTGGTTAAGCAAGCACAACGGGGTAATCCAATTTGCTGAAAGAAGCGTGCAGTTGACAAACGAGCACGGTATTCGTATCGAGTTTGAGTCAGCCCAACAAACAACCAAAAAGGCAATCTTGAACCACGTTGAAGGAGCAACATTGGACAGCATTCCAGTGGTTCAAGAATTCTCGGACGTGTTCCCGGAAGAGCTTCCAGGTATGCCCCCTGATCGGGACATTGAGTTTGCCATTGATTTGGTACCCGGAACTGCACCCATAGCAAAGAGACCCTATAGGATGCCCGTCAATGAACTAGTAGAACTCAAGAAGCAAATTCAGGAGCAGTTGGAGAAGGGTTTTATACGTCCAAGCTCGTCACCATGGGGAGCCCCCGTGCTCTTCATAGACAAGAAGGGTGGGACCCAAAGGATGTGCGTGGACTATAGGTCTCTCAACGAGGTAACAATCAAGAACAAATACCCTCTGCCCCTTATAGAGGACCTATTCGACCAAATGAAAGGAGCCCGAGTGTTCTCCAAGATTGATCTTCGGTCGGGATACTTCCAACTGAAGATAAAGCCCTCCGATATACCCAAGACTGCCTTTCGAAAACGGTATGGTTCGTATGAATATACTGTTATGTCTTTTGGGTTAACAAATGCACCCGCATACTTCATGTACCTCATGAACAAGGTTTTCATGGAGTACTTGGATAAGTTCGTCGTGGTTTTCATCGATGACATTATGGTGTATTCAAAAAGTGAGGAGGAACATGAAGAACATTTGAAATTGACCTTGCAGAAAATGCGTGAGCATCAATTGTATGCCAAGCTTAACAAGTGTCAATTTTAGCTTAAGGAAATATCTTTCCTAGGCCACATTATCTCTGAAGAAGGGGTATCGATTGATCCCGGAAAAGTGGGAGATGTTCTGATGTGGAACCAACCGCAAAACGTGAGGGATATTCGGAGTTTTCTTGGGATGGCTGGATACTACCGACGCTTCATCAAGGACTTCTCTAAGATAGCAAAGCCTATGATGGAGTTGCTAACGAAGGGAAAAGCCTTTCAATGGACACCAGCATGCCAAGAAAGTTTTGAGGAGCTCAAGAAAAGGCTAACCACAGCGCCGGTTTTGGTATTGCCGGACGTAAGCAAGAGCTTTGACATATATTGTGACGCCTCCAGACAGGGGCTCAGATGTGTGCTCATGTAAGAAGGACAAGTGGTAGCCTATGCCTCACGACAATTAAAGAAGCACGAGCTTAATTATCCTACACATGACTTGGAGCTAGCAGCAGTAGTGCATGCATTGAAGATTTGGAGATATTATATCCTTGGTCATCGATGTGAGATCTATATGGATCATAAAAGCCTCAAGTACATATTTACATAAACGGGCCTGAATTTGAGGCAACGTCGATGGTTGGAAATCATCAAGGATTATGATGTTGGAATCAACTACCACCCTGGGAAGGCCAATGTAGTAGCTGATGCATTGAGCCGGAAGGGAGCATGTCACCAACTCATGGTTCGGGAGCTACCACCCGAACCACGTAAGGAGTTCGAACGGTTACACCTCGGATTCTTGAACAACATGGAAGTGATGGAGATCCACTCTTCATTGGAACAAGAGATAAGAGATGGCCAAGCAACGGATGAGGAGATCGAGGATATCAACGAAAGGATCCGACAAGGAATAGAGAAGGATTTCAAAGAAGATAAGAAGGGTACGCTTTGGCTAGGAAAAAGGATTTGTGTGCCTAACGTGAAGCATCTCCACGACATGATATTGAAGGAGGCACATGATTCACCCTATTCCATACATCCCGGAAGTACCAAAATGTACAAGGACTTGAAGACTTGTTATTGGTGGGATGGTATGAAAAGGGACATAGCTAAATACGTTGCGCTATGCGACACATGCCAACGGGTGAAGGCCGAACATCAAAGACCCGCTGGATTGTTGCAACCTTTGAAGGTACCTGAGTGGAAGTGGGAGGACATCAGTATGGATTTCATCGTCGGATTGCTACGAACTCAGTCGGGTTACGACTCCATCTGGGTTATCGTGGACTGGTTGACGAGAACAGCCCATTTTCTCCCTATAAGGGCCAAATACAACGTTACACAATTAGCCAAGTTGTACATGGAGCAGATCGTGTGCCGTCATGGAGTCCTGAGGAGGATAGTCTCAGATCGAGGTTCCCAATTTACCTCTATATTCTGGAGGAAGCTGCAGAAAGCTATGGGCACACGACTGGATTTTAGCTCCGCCTATCACCCACAAACCGATGGGCAAACCGAAAGGACAAACCAAATTTTGGAAGACATGTTGAGGGCTTGCGCCTTGAAACGTGGGCATAGTTGGGATAGGAGTTTACCGTACGCCGAATTCTCCTATAACAACAGCTATCAAGCTAGCTTGAAGATGTCGCATTTTGAAGCATTATATGGTAGACGGTGTAGAACGCCGCTGTTTTGGAACGAGACCAGAGAGAACCAGGTGTTTGGACCCGAAGTGCTACAAGAAGCTGAAAAGCAAGTCCAAACGATACGGGAGAACTTAAAGGCTGCTCAGTCACGACAAAAAGGCTATTCGGACAATAGGCGAAGGAAGTTGGCTTTCAAAGTAGGAGACTTCGTATACCTAAAGGTATCGCCTATCCGTGGCCAACGACGTTTCAACGTCAAAGGCAAGCTAGCACCTCGCTACATCGGACCATTTAAGATTTTGGACAAGCGAGGAGAAGTTGCCTATCAACTAGAGCTCCAAACATATCTCTCTGACGTACATGACGTGTTTCATGTATCCCAGCTCAAGAAGTGCTTGAGAGTACCAGGGGAGCAAATACCAATGGAAGAGCTTGAACATCAAGAGGACCTGACTTATACGGAGCACCCTGTCCAAATTTTGGACGTAAAGGAAAGGGTCACAAGGAACAAAGTGATCCGATGGTATATGGTACAATGGAGCCATCACACCGAAGCTGAAGCTACATGAGAGCGTGAAGAAGATATTAAGGCAGAATTTCCCCATCTATTCTCTAACAACGAATCTCGAGGGCGAGATTCAATTTAAGGGGGTAGATTTGTGACACCCTCATTTCTGGTTTCTGCATGTATTCATGTTTCATGTAGAGAAAATATTTTGAAAGAAGTGGGAACAGAGAAAATATCAAAAAAGATAGCCAAAAAGAGCCGAATCCAGTTCACAGAAAGCGCCGAAGATAACTCCCGCGGCTCGCTAGCCACGTGGCGTGTTCGGAGCTCATCCCTGCGAAGTGGGGAGAGGTCCGCCGCTAAACTGGCTACGTGGCAGGCTCGGGGCTCATCTCCACAAGGGGGGAGAGGTCCGACCCTGTGGGACACGTGTTGCCCCCGGAGCTAGCCTCTGCGGAGAAGCGAAGGCAGTCCCGCAGGACATGTGTCACCTTCGGAGCTAGTCACCGTGGAAATCAGAGGACCAGTCACACGGGATACGTGTCGATCTCGGAGCTCACCTCCGGGAGGTCCGTCACTGTTGGACACGTGTCTACCTCGGAGCTCGTCTCTGAGGAAAAAGGAAAGTTCGGCGCTACTTGACGCTTTTCATTCACGGAGCTCACCTCCGAAGAGAGGGAGGTCCGGAATGGACACGTGGCGTGAGCGGAGCCACATCCGAATAGAGAGGAGGTCCTGACCGCCAGGATACATGGCGCACGCGAAGCTCACCTCCGAAGGAGAGGGAGGTCTCGCTCGCTTGACACGCGGCACAACCGGAGCTCGTCTCTGCGGAAAAGGGGAAACCAGGTCCCAGTGAACACGTGGAGCTTCCGGATCTCATCACCACGGAGGTAACGAGTTCTGGAACGGTTTTTGGATTCTGTACGCGTAGAAATATCGGTACGGAGAAGAAACCGACCTGAATTCCACAATGTTACCGCACCAAATCAACTAAAGATAAGTTGTTAAGATTCAACGACAACCTGAATAGGACTCTTATTCGAAGTCCAATCAGATTAGGATTCTTCTTCTCCCGATTATAAATGGAACCTAGAACCCTTGGCCGAAACCACGAACTTCTTTTTCAAACTCCTAAGCCGACGATTTAGAGCCCTAGCCCCCAACTCGCCGAGTAAGACCATCGCCGGAGTTTAGTCGAGAAGGATTGCCGGAAGGGAGCCCAACGATCTGTCTGATCAAAGAAGGACCCCGAGACCAAGAAGAACGTAAGGTAGGTCTCCAATACCACCTTACGACATCGTCGTGTTTTCTTTGCATCTGTTCTTTGATTCCTTTCGAACAGAAGCTTTCTCGTGGACAAGATCACTTGTTGATCGGGTTGATCTAAAGACAAGGTCATCGCCACGTCCACATTTGATCCGAACAACTCTGTTCATAGTAAAATCTATGCAAACCATGCAAGAACACGTACAAACCGATCTAATAAAACTGATTATAGGATAGCATGCACATGCATCATCGCATCTGGTTGAAGTCTATGCATGATATTAATTGTTGTGGATCTTGTATGTGTGTGATCCTGTATAGAGGGACAAGCTCAGGGAGCTTTCTACGACGAGCTGCAACAACAAGGTTTCGAGATCCAAGAGCAACCAGAACCGCAAGAACAAGGCAAGTGCCCCTTGACCATATTGATCCTATGTTTTGGGAAAAACTGTTTTGTTTTGCGAAAAGGTGTGTGTGCTAAGTCAAACATGATGGGAATCCCTTTTATAGGAGTTTACTAGTTTTTGTTAAACCACCCTTGTCGCCTAGGAAGTTTATGAGTCGGGTATGATTTTTACTTTTATGCTTTGCTGAGTCCATGGGATCGGGGAGCGAGATAGATGTGTCTAGCTAACTGCACTCGTATTGATAATGAGAAACTGATGTTGTTAATGAACATGGATCGGAGGGAGATCTAGGCAAGAGGGGTTTGTGAATGAGGTAGCGTGAGATGGTGGTTTACTTGCCGTAGATCTAAGGACCGGTTCATGCGAGCACATGCCAGGATAACAGTGCCACCACAAGGCCAAGTATGGGTGCGGCTTAGCTGATTAATTAGGTAAGTTGCTAGATTGTTATGTACCGTGGAAGGCGCGGGGAATGGGAGTCGAGTGAGGACTGCCCTGGGAACTGCATGGCACAAGAGGGGGCCCGTGGGTGGGAGAATTGGAGATTCTAGCCTGCTGGTGAAACCTTAGTGAGTCCATACATCTAGTAGCCCCTTTGTAAAGGCTATTTTGTGGTCTCTTGGCCATACACCGATGGTTGTGTACTGGTATAATGGAGGTTCTGCAGTCGCCGACGGGTGACGAAATCACAAACTTGTGGGTAAAGAGGTGCAAACTCTGCAGAGTCTAAAACTATCATGATAGTCGAGCTTACGGTCATGAGCGTCTGGCCAACTTCCATGATTAGTTGGGATGGTTATTGGATATGGTTATTGGTTATGGTTTTGGATGGTTTGGTTTTGGTTTCATTTTCGGAACTGTTGAGTCCGGGTGATAAGATGGGTTGCATGACTGTTGAGTCATGGCAACAAGGTTGGTCTCGGTGGGAGACGAAGCTGTTTTATGAGATGAAATGGTAGCAAATACGAGATGGTATTCGTGAGATGGTAGCGAATACGAGGAGGTATTCGTGAGCAAAAAATGAGGTTGATTGATGACTGGTTGTGACATGGGAGGTAATTAACATAATGGAGGTATGATTGGTATTTTAATACATGTTGGGATTACATTCACCTAAAGATAAGTTGCTGTTTAACATGGTTTTTTTGATAAATAACTTTGCTTTCTGCAATGAGCCTTTTTATACCTACCTTGTTATGAGCTACATATCATATTTTCCCGCAGTTGCTGAGTACATCATTGTACTCAAACTTACATTATTTCATCATCAGCAACAGGAGAAGATTATTATGAAGATCAAGTGGAGCATTAGGCGTGTAAATCTGTTCTCAACCTTGCCTGTGGGGATGGAGTAGAGATGGAGCCACTGCTGCCTAGAATTGCTTCTGCATTAGTTAAATTGCTTCTTCATTAGTTAGAAGACTTCCGCTGCATAGAAATAAGACTTCCGCTGTGAGCATGAGTCCAAGACTCATGATACATTGTAATAAACTCTGTTATTCGTGGTTATATATATTCTGAATTCGGTTTGTGGAACATATGTGTATGTGTGATGAACATCCTGGGCACACATATGCATCAGTTCTCGGTTCCGTGGTTTTCCACAGAATTGAGGGCGTCACAGGTCAAAAGGGGGATGGTTGATAAGGACGACCCCCAAACTGTTGTGGTCGTGCCGGTGGATGCCACTGTTGACCGGATGGTGTCCGATACACCATTTGGTATTTTTGGGGAGCTCCACCCCCGCTGCTCGGTTCCTCTGCTCAGAAGCGAACTCTTGCTGAGCATCCTCTTGGAGAATCGCGGCATTGATGAGGTCGTTGAAGGTGCCACGATTGCATTGCGCGAGGAGCGTCTTCATCTCAGGATTCAGACCCCGATAGAATTGCTTGCGCTTTCTCTCCTTGGTGGAGATGTAGTCCGACGCGTACTGCACCAGATGGTTGAAGACACGGGAGTATTCATGGGAACTCCTCCCACCTTGTTTTATCATACCGGGAGGTATGTGATAAGCGTGGAACGCCTCCCAGAACTATTGCCATTCAGCGGTTAGGCCAGCAGGTAGTGAGACAAGATAATTTGCCCACCATGCACCGGCAGCACCGTGAATATGCTGTGCCACGAAGAGAGTCTTCTGCCGCTCCGTGCATTGGAGCAGTCCAAACTTGGACTCGATAGTCCGCAGCCAGTTGTCGGTCTCTAGTGGTTCTGCCACTTCGGTGAACACTGGAGGATGCGTACTCATGAAATCCGAGTCATGTTGGCGTACTCACGATCGCCAAACTTGGACTCATGAAGACCCCTTTTCTTGACACGTCCCCACCTGGGATGTATTCTGGACAATCGTGAGGAGCAGGTTGGTCTGCTCTTCACGAGAGCCAACCAGCGCCGATATCACATCCGCTAGCGTAAGCGGAGGCGGAGGCGGTGGTTGCTGCTGCGGGGTGTTGTCGTAGGCAGATGGCTGGGAGTCATCACCTCCTTGTTGAATCGAGCCCCTGACCTCATGCGTGGCCCGGGTACGAACCATCCTGCAACCATGACGACAATCAAATCAGCCCCACAGCATACTCTATGCAGTCCACAAAATAGTAGTAAAGCATAATGACGGTAAAAATGTGATACATCTCGTACATGGATAATGTAATAACTTTGCACAAGCTACACCATTACCAGACCAAATACATAATAGTGAAATCCAAATTGATGGACTTCCTCTTTGGAAATTCATCTCAACTAGATTTGGTCACTACAAGACGTTAATATCACTTTGTCATCACGTATACTACCCTTTTATCTTCAATACGACATAAACATGGTATCTAGTAAAAGAACTTGAGTGGGTAAAATACTCAAATCCTTCGGTAGTTGAAGATAACAACTCATGAGTATGTCCTACCCCATTGGGTATAATAAAACTCAATAGGTACAACAACCCCTCAAATGAGTTCAACTGTTCATTACTCTGCCCAGAAATGACAAGTTTCTACTTATCCGAGATTTTGATCTAGTGCTCCGCATTTTCATAACTCGAGTTTAATACTAAAGTTGAAGTTAACTTCTGTATCTTTCCAACGAGTATTTATTTTTCCATAGATCAGCTCTTGATAAAAAGTTATGATAATTCAAAGTGAATAGAATTCCTGGAAGAATTTCAACAGCACCTCCTTTGAAAATTGCTGTTTTCAACTCAACATTCCACTGAATTATGTACTGCAACTGCAAAATCTTTGAATTACAAAGATGTAAAAAATATCATAACCTTTCCAAAAAGGTATCCCATGACTATTTTAGATTTTTCTACAGCAAGTTATGCTTGAAAAACAGACTAGTCCAGAGGGAGTTTTGAGTCTGTCCTGGTTCTGGACAGTTTACACTCATCTGGAATTTCACCCAGTTTGATGTGTGATTCTGTTCTGGAAGTCTACAACAAAGTTGTATAGCACTTAAACCCCTTTCCAGAACTATATCCCACACCTCCATTGGCTAAATAACTTGTGAGTTATGCTCTGTCAAATTCTAGCAATGTTTCTGCCAGAAACAGAGCACTCTATTTTTCAAGTCCCTTGGGCTAAATTACTCAATTTTTGAATTTCTCTTCAAACCAGAGTTCTAAGAACTAAATTGGTTATTTTAGTTCCTTTTCAAAGTTGGTTTAATGCAATCGTGATTCTTATATGTCGGTACTATGTTGCTCACAAAATGGAAAATCCTAACCGGATTATACCGGCATATACAAGTCAAATTGTGGCACTAAAACCTGTCTCTCGCAAACGTGTGCTACACGAGATACGTAACATGGTTAGCACCTGAAGAAGAACACTCAATCATGACTCACTCAAAGGTTTTTTCATTGCAGGCAGGTCCATATTTGAAAGTAAATACATACGGCCGTATCATTGCCATACAGTCGTCCTTGAGTGAAGCCACGTCTCAAGGTACATGGCCGGGTTATTCACCACCCGACGGAGGGCTCCAAACCTTTGCAATTAAGCACACCGGTGGACCAGCGTTTTTGTATGCCCCATAGAACATAACAAGTCCTAGAGCACATACTTCGTGTTACAAACCACACGATGGGGTCTCCTCCTCTTGCCCCTGGGTTTGCGCACTGGAGGCTAGTGCCGTTCATATGTCTCTAAGACATGAAGAGTCTTAGAAAACATATTCACTTTCCGCTGGTTGCCGAACGGAACATCTCATGCCACATTCCTCGCATGAGTGAGCTAACCGAAATTGACCTCTTTCAGTGGCGTACCTTACCGCTTACCTGAGCGTAGGTGTGTCGTTACATAATTCAAATATAGAAATATAACAAGTAAGTTAGTAATGCCACTTTAAGTAACTATACTAATATAGTCCTTATTTGGGCATACTATCGACTCCTCACCGTAATCCTAAGTTTTCCCATAATAGTGTCCTTATTTAGTGTGCTATCCCCTAAGCGGCTCTGATGCCAGCCTGTGACGGACCGAAATCCGTACAATCCAGGATCACAGAGGGTGATGCCGCACGATGCGACACCTGACAGCACACATGATAAGGAAAATATAGTATTGCATTCAAACTTACAGAATTTGTATAAAAGTAGTACAAACCTTCAGTTTACATCTACTTTACAGAGTTTACTGCAGCAGAATTTATTTATACAACTCACGCCAAAACCTAACTAGCATAAGTCGGTTTTCCAGCCCTACGGAAAATCCACACTAGCTACACTCTAGCTTCAGGGCGGCACGCACGGCTCCCACACAGCCGTAGTTCCAGACAGAGGACAACCTTCGCCGGTGAACCTGTACTATGGGTCAGTGGGGAACTCCTCACCTGCAAACACTCATAGTAGCAACCGTGAGCACGATGGCTCAGCAAGTCTTATCCGTCTCTCCTACACAAGAAACTCTACATGCAAGTCATACTCAAAAATAGGATGTCAATGTGCAGCAACGGACACGCCTACATGTTCATCCTTAGTTCATATTCTAGCCACAAGTTAAAGGTTCATAAATCTGAAATTTAGTGAGCAATATTTGGTGGCACACATGTTGCAATACAATTTATTCATAACAGCAGTAGTGCATCACAATCATTCCATATATTTACTACGTCACGACTCAGTGAACAAGCGGTACTCATGACCATGAGGGACAGCGAATCAAATCGATATACACCTGCAGGGATACCCGAATAGCATGTCACATACACCCATCCTCGGAGAGGCACGGCACGCTCAACCGATGTGTACGGGACAACTTTTCACCAAACAGCCCAAGTGTCGAACTGATCGGACCCAAACGAGCAGGAGGTTCCCTACACAGAGCATCTCTCTATGCCCGTTAGCGGATTTCCATCTTGCTGCCCTCAACCTACACCTATAAATTGGTGCATTATGCCTCAATGCCCGGAGGTATAGGTTACATCAGTTTATCGGACCCCATATATCCGATATGCCTTCGGTACATTCAAACTTGTTCAGCGGGGCCGCACACATTTCGGTCCTCAATCGACATGGGCAGGGCTACATGCACAAGACTTCCTCTTGCTGCATCCTACGCCCCTTCCTAGTCTCATTTTTCTTACTAAGATTATCTCACATCTCGAATCAATCCTGTATATGGTGATTCCTATACTCGCGAGTAGATTCCAACTACTCAACTTGTACCAAAGCCTATAAGACATTAAGCAAGGCATATGCTATGCGAGGACGTAGACACTACCCTCACTCTCTTTAGGATAATCTGATTATGCAATTAGGGTTTCAATCATCCTACACCTAATGCACATCCATACAAGAATCTACGTGGATATAAAACAAAAACTCAATAATAACTGTTTAACACAAACCGGGGCTTTCCTTGTTGCTGCTGGTCAGTGGTTAGAGTCTCCTCCGGAGGTATGAAGTCCAAGATCTCCAGGGTTACCTCGCCTTCAACGACTACACGTAATCAAATTAACGCTATGTGTCAAACTAAATGCAAATGTGTTGATTTAAACATATGAAGACCATCACTCTACTAGACATCCCTTTTGGCTCTGAAATTTTTATTGTGGCTTGGTGAGAACCTAACCAGAGACTTGGCTAGATTTCATTTGACACAAAGCTCATTTGAGCCCTGCACAAATAAATGCCTAAATGGCCATTACTAGAGCTTCTAGGGATTTTCATGGAGCAAGCCATTAATTTCTGGAAACTAGATTTCATGGTGGTTCTAATGGAGTTGGTTTTATGTAATTTGGAGAATCCTAGAGAAAATTATGAGTTAATCAAGTTTGAGAGAATTTCTGAAAATGTTTCTGAACATTTTCTATTTTCTCTGGTTCAGTTCACTTAATCACACAATTAGGTGGACTTAATAAACTTGTATGGATCTGAAATTTTTCATATGACTCAAGGATATTCAAATGAACATCCTAGCCAAATTTCATAATTTTCCATAAAGGGAATCTCCAGTTAAAATTCCCAACAGTTTAAATTTTGGGAAATTAATTCTGGAGAAATAATGGGTTTCATGGACTGAAACTCATTTTGCTGGAAAGTACTCGGGGAGCTGAATTTAACAAATTTTGGTTTACTAAATTTAGATAATTCTAGCAAAAGTTATGGGCTTCTAAAGTTTGTGGAAATTCTGGAAAAAGAAAAACCCGTGAAAAGTTCAAAACCCTGACACTGGGGCCTCTAGCTGACATGGCAGCTCCTCCTCGCAGCAACACAGTGGTCCACATGCATTTCACCCATAGCCACAGAAAAATCAGGTAGCCACAGAGGATCCCGGGGACCAAACTTCTGTCATTGAAGACTCGGCCCCGCCGTTCATCTTCTTCCTCCAGCCGGCGGCGCTCGGTCGCCGGAGAGCGGCGGCACCCTCGCCGGAGTAGGGTTTTTGGGCATTAAGGAACTCGGAATTGGCCGCCTAAGTGTTTCTGGGGTCCCTGAACTCATTGGGAGGGGCGGTTTGGCCGGTAGACTGTAACACCCAAAAACCTGCTAAAGAGGGGAATTTAAAAATTTTTGGACGTATTGCATGTGGTGCAGAAATTCAAATTCAAACTGGAATTTAAATTCAAATCAAAACAGAAAATAAATGGAAAAAAAGAAAAAGAAAAACCCCAACTGGCCAGTGGGCCGAAACCCGCCAGCCGGCCCAATCCCCCGCGCCAGCCCGAACCCGCGCCCCCTCTCTTCCTCTCACTAACACGCGGGGCCCGCGTGTCATCCCTCACCTCCCGCGCGCCCGCCCAACCCCGTACTCTTCCATCGCGCCCGATCAAAACAAACCCCGGAACCCATGCGCCCAGCCCCGATTTCCGGTCCCGGACGCCCCCAACTCGATCTCAATAGACCGCCGCCCTCCCTCGCCTATTTAAACGCCAACAATCGCCCTGTTTCCCCCCCGATCGGCCGTTCTTCTCTCCGGTGAGAACCGAAGTTTCTACAGCCAATTTCCGTCGATCCTTGCTCAAATTTCCTGATCTAACGTGCTGATCACATTCCACCGCCGCCAGGGATCCCTGTAGGTGAAGGAAACAACGTGTCTTGCGCCCCAACAGCCACCCCGACGTGCACCGAAGATCATCGCCGTTGAAGCTCGCCGCCGACCGACTTCCAGGGACTCCGAGTGCTGGAAAACCCCTCGGTGAGCATCCCCTACCCCTCCGCAGCAGATCCATGCAAAAAGATGCGAGTTCTAACGTGTAGCGGCAAAAGCCGAGGCTGCGCCGGTGAGATCGCCACCCCTGGCCGCCGCGCGCCGCTGCGCGCGCGGGTTGGTTCCGGCCAGGGCGACGTAGCCCCTTGAGGGCCGTCTATTTTAAATCGCACGGTAGAAATAAAACCCACGCGTACCGGTTTGGCGATCTAATCTGAGCCGTCTGTTTTAAATCAGACGGACCACGTCAGCCCGCGTTATAAAGGCCGGGATTCTTACGCGCTACCCCCTGGGGATCTCAGAAAACACGAGCTAGCCCCGAAAACTTCTGATCTAGCCCCTGGAACTTCAGAAATTAGTGTAAATTCATTTAAAAATCAGTTTTAGCCCCTGGACAAAATAAAAATTAGGAAAACCCCTGTGTTATGTGTAGTTAGACCCCTGGAAATTTATGAAATAGTAAATTAGACCCTGCAGTAGGGTGGATTTACCTTTTTGACCCTATATGATATTAAATTCAGAAATTTGAATATGTGTCTAAGATTTAAATTTAAAAGGTAAGGCAAACACATGGGCAAACTCAAATTTAAACTCTCCTACCACTTGGAAAACTTTAGAATGAGTTAAAAATAGATTTTAGGCTGAAATGAAATCTGCCTAAGTGTTGTTCATATTTATTAGTTCTAGAAACACATTTTTAGGCTAGGAAATAATTCTAAAAAGTGATAAAATAAATTTAAATTAGTTCACATCATAGGAGAAGTTAAAAAATATATTATTTAATATTTTAGATCAGAACCTATTCTGTTTAGATGATATGTCCTACTATTTAATATTAAAACTCACTATTAGGCATAGAAAATAAATCTGAAAAATATAGGAAAATAGGTATGCATAATTAGAAAATGATAAATGAAGTCTCCAAATCCAAAAACTTCAGTTTAGGATTTGGTAGAAGATCTGAAAACCTATTTGGAGTAGGAAATTACCTTTCATGCAAACTTGGTAGTTAAGAAGTGTATTAATTGAATATAAAGAATTTGTTCAAATTGGAAATTCATATATAGTGTGCAAACAGAAATCTGAATACAAAAGTTAGAAATAATATACATATGTTTAAAAGTGCATGTAGGCCAAAAATCAACACATGTAGAGTAACCACAACACTTAGAAATGTGAATGACTTTCATAGGTATGTATGTGTGGTTTGTATGAAGTGAAAGTGTGAACTATGTCTTATGGAGTGTTGTTTTCTTTTGCTATGTGTATTGGCATGAGTAGAACCTGCCCCAGAGCAAGTTCTCCCCTTCCAAGACCAAGACTTTCCATTCTCAGAACAGCAGGAAGAAGGCAAGTGTCCTTGACCACTTTGATCCTATACTAGGATGTGTAGATAGAATTATTTGCATTGTCAATTGAAATATGAAACCCATGCTAGGAAGTTTCCCTAGAATTGCATTACCTTGTTTCCTTGAAGCTTGGGTTGGGATTTATTTTATCATGTCATTTATTTATATGCTTATGCTTAGCCATGCTTAGAATGGGATAATTGGGATATGAAATCGTCAACTTGTTTACCTTACTCTTGAATGAGATATTATGATTTATGTAGAGGTAGGGATCGAGGCAAGTTGGATGATTTGGTTGGTGCTGTGTGCACGAGACTCGGGTTTGTGTTTAGTACTTGCGTGGATCCTAAGGACCGGTTCATGGAGCATGTAACCTGGCTTTACCGTGCCAACCACATGCTGAGATGGGGCAGCTTGGCCAATTAATTAGGTGTATCCCCGGCGTAGTATGGGTGTTTTGGATGGTGCGGGAAATAGGTGTCAGCTGGACTACCATATGAACCGCAAGGCTCAAGAGGGGGCCACTGCAGCGGGGTTGGAGCCTCTTGTATGCTGTTAGGGGTGAAACCTCAGTGGGCCCACGCTCGTCGGGAATCCCTTTGTAAAGGCTTCGTAGTGATCTCCTGGCTACACACCTGGGAAGTGTGAATGTGGTTTGCGGCCACTGGCATAATGGAGGTTCTTTTAGTCCACCCGGCAACGGGGGATGAAATCACTACATGTGGCTACAGTGGTGCAAACTCTGCAGAGTCAAAACTGTCATGATAGCCGTGCTCACGGCCAAGAGCGGCTTGGACTTATTCATTATTAGAGGATGATGGATTGGGAGGTTGAGGATGTTAAGCGGGAAGCTTAACATTTGAGTTGAGACTATGTGTACTTGATATTGATGATGGGTTGAGGGATTTGGACCATTTCACCTGTGTAGTAATGTAGGTGCTTAATAAGCTAAGGTGATAGGTATTAATTGCGTAGTGCTTTAACTAGGAGTTCAACCTCTCCTTGCTCTAGCCATGCATGACATAACTTTCCCACACTTGCTGAGTACCCACGGTACTCAAACTTGCTTTTTTGTTGGTTTATATTGCTGCTCAGGTCAAGAGAATGATGTGGTGTTTAATGACCAAGACTTTGGTCCCGAGGAAGGATTCTAGGTTCACGGAGTCCCCCGGGCAACGCCTATGACGGAGCCCACGAGATTTATATTCCGCTGCTGTTTGATTTACATATTATGAACTTTTTATCGTCCATCGAGACGTATGCTATGTAAGACTTATTTATATTCGAACACCTGGCTTGTAATATGATGATGCTTCACTATTTGTCATCACATGTACGAAAAAATGATCATGTCATACATGTGATATTCACTCGGTTGTTCTTCGGAAAAACCGGGTGTGACAGAAGTGGTATCAGAGCAAGGTTGCCCGTAGGAACGTGGACCTAGGTAGAAATGGACGTATTTAAGGACCCTATTTTCTTAAAAACTATTTTACAAAGGTGTGGGTTGAAAGTGTTATTTATTGGGGTCACTTTATTCATCTTACCCCAACTTTTATTCAAAATACAATTTTTGTTTAACTCTTATATAACTTAATTTTAAATGCTTTATGTTTTAGATGGTTCGCATGATCCGCACCGCCCGTAAGTCCACCGGAGGGAGAGTTCCTGTAGTTGCCCTTGCCTTGAGAGAGGAGAACCGTCCGGTGACGTACCACTCCTATGGGTTGGCAGTAGGATGCTTGTTGCGCCGTCTTCGGCGTATGCTCCACGCCGCCGGCAATATGGGCAAGCTAATCATACACTACGGCTCCACCCGGACCATCCGTGAGAAGCGGGAAGAATGGAGTTCAGAAATGAGGATTATCCATGAAAATCAGCTGCTCAAGATCCACCGCTCTCCAGCTTGTTGGGTGACATAGGTCGATGCTGAGAAGGATGTCACGTGGGAGGCCATCACCTGCCAGAGTTACATCAACCGTCGCCACCTGGACAGGACTGAGTACATGTATGTCCTCCAGCGTGAGAGTGGCACCACAGAGTACAAGTACCCGCCAGTGCAGCAGGGGACTTAACATGAGCACATGGACCTGTGCTTGGAGGATGCTGCTATACTCAGCACTCGACTGCAGGAGTGTCAGCAGGAGCTTCAGGATGTTCGTGACACCCTAAAGGAGACTGAGGCGTTGCTTTGAGCCAGCTTGAGGGCGAGAGATAGAGGAGATGGGAATGAACTGTGTGTCACCGTGAATGACACATGGACTCCTGACTCCCCAGACCGCCGGGCGAGCAGGCGTCACCGCACTTCTCCACCAGCAGCTTCCCCACCCAAAGCGGAATCAGAGGGCAGCCGCAATAATGAGAAAGACCCCGAAGAGCCAGCTCAGTGATACGAGTCGTTTAGAGTTCTTTCCCTTATTTCAGCAGGTTATCGAGTAGTCGAGTCAATACCTTAGTTATTTGTGTGTTAATGTTTGGTGTGTGATGTGAGTTGTGGAAGCCATGGGCATTTGTCCACAACCTCGTCTTTAGGTTGCTTTGCTTTGATGTGTGAACCCCTATGAATTAAGAGTGCATTTATTTTTGCGTGAGACGTGACTCCCAAAAATCTACGTGAAACCCTCAGAAAATGTTAATATATTAAGGACTCAAAAGATTAAGTTTAAACAAGCAATTTGGGAAGTTAATACGTAATGCTTTAAGTTAACATTTGGTTGATCATGATAGATGGCTGGAAGAGGAAAGGGTCGTGGTGCCAACCCCACCAACAACAACGATGAGGCCAGCAACCCTCATCTTTCTGGAGGACAAGACAGAGGTGGTCGCCGTAAAGGAGCTGATCCCATCCACCAAATGCTTGAAAATCAGAATCAGCTCATCTAGAGTTTAACTCAAGTGGTGGCCAACTTGCACCAAGCTCCACCTCCGCCAGCTGCACCATGCCAACCAAGGTTGAGTGAGTTTCTAGGGACTCAACCTCCAAAGTTTGCAAGTGCCGCTGAACCTCTGGAGGCAGATGACTGGCTAAAGACCATTGAGAGCAAGATGAGGATCATACAATGTCAAGGGTATGAGAGGGTGCTGTTTGCCTCTCACCAATTGCATGGACCTGCTGCTGATTGGTGGACCGCTTACGTGGCAGCCCATCATGACCCCGAGAACATCACTTGGGAAGAGTTCAAACGCAGTTTCCGCAACCATTACATACCAAGGGGTGAACTCAAAAACAAGAGAAAGGAGTTCTTGGGACTGCAGCAAGGAAACATGACTGTGAGGGAATACCTCACTAAGTTCACCCAACTATCCCGTTATGCACCACGGGACATCGAAACTGATGAGTGAAAACAGGACTGTTTTGTGGAAGGACTTACTATGGAAATGCAATGTCCTCCAACGAGTATGAAAGCTTCCAAAAGATGGTAGACAGAGCATTTGTCGTGGAGAGGAAGCTGAAGGCCTTGGAAAATGAAAACAAGAGGAAAGCGGGATGGTCACACCAAGCCTCAGGTAGCAACACACGCCCACGTCTGATGCAGCAACCCGCAGGGCAGACGAGCTGTGTTGTGGTACCCTACTCAGCACCTAGAGGGTACAACCCGAATTTCAGGCCTCCGTCAGCACCAGCACAGCTGCAGCGTCAGTTTGTACCGCAGCCTCGCCCCACATATCAACCTAGACCAGCAGGACAAGGACCACCAAGCCAACCCCAAGACAACAAAGGCCAGTCACCTAAGGTTGGGGTGCAATGCTTCAACTGTGGTGAAGTGGGGCACTACGCCCATAAGTGCCCAAAGAAGAAGCCTATGCAGCCACAACAGCAGAATGTGATTGGAGGACAGGTGAACCACGTGACCATGGAGGAAGCGCAAGAGGCACCTGACGTGGTAATTGGTAAGTTTCCTGCCAATTTACACATTGCAACCCTATTGTTTGATTCTGGTGCTACCCACTCGTTCATTGCTCAAGGGTTTGTTAAGAGGCATGATCTAGCAACAACACAAATGAACCATATGCTTGCAGTGAACTCTCCAGGGGGAGAAATAAGGACAAGACAAGTGTGTCCCAAGGTGAAACTAGACATTAATGGGGTAGTATTTACTACAAACCTCATAGTGATAGACTCACAAGGGATAGATATTATTTTGGGTATGGATTGGTTGACCAAACATAAGGGAATCATCCATTGTTCGACAAGAACGGTGGAACTAACTCGCCCTAGTGGCACAAAAGTGAAGTTCATAGCCGTGCAAGAGCCTAGGAGGGACATTAAACTCAATAAAGTTGAGGTGGAAGTGGGAGAAGTAAGGATTATCAAGGAATATCCAGATGTTTTTCTAGAGGAGTTGCCAGGTATGCCTCCCGATCGTGAAGTGGAATTCGCGATTGAGCTAGTGCCTGGGACAGCTCCAATATATAAGAGGCCGTATTCGATGGACTCCAAACAGCTGGAAGAGCTCAAGGAGCACATAAGGGAACTGACGAAGAAGGGGTATATTCGTCCTAGTTCTCACCATGGGGAGCTCCAGTGATATTTGTGCCCAAGAAGGACATAACCCAAAGGTTATGCGTAGACTACCGTGCGTTGAACGAAGTAACCATCAAGAACAAGTACCCATTACCCCGCATTGAAGACTTATTTGATCAGTTGAGGGGAGCTTGGGTGTTCTCAAAAATTGATCTCAGGTCAGGATACCACCAACTTAAGATAAGACAAACCGATATTCCAAAGACAGCTTTCGTATCTCGGTACGGGCTGTATGAATACACTGTCATGTCATTCGGGCTAACTAATGCCCTGGCATACTTCATGTATCTCATGAACAAGGTATTCATGGAATATCTGGACAAGTTTGTGGTGGTTTTCATTGATGACATTCTCGTCTTCTCCAAAGATGAAGAGGAACATGAGAGACATTTAAGGTTGGTGTTGCAAAAGCTGAGAGAACACCAACTATATGCCAAGTTGAGCAAGTGTGAGTTTTGGTTGAAGAGAGTTCCCTTCTTAGGACATATAATCTCGGAGGGAGGAATCTCCGTAGATCCCGCCAAGATCGAGGATGTGCAGAAGTGGAAGACCCCCAGAAATGTCGGGGAAGTTCGAAGCTTCTTAGGAATGGCTAGGTATTATCGACGGTTTATCGAAGGTTTCTCCAAGATCTCGAGACCCCTCACCAAATTGTTAGAGAAGGGAATCACATTCACATGGACACCGCAGTGCGAGACGAGTTTTCAAGAATTGAAGAAAAGGTTGACAACAGCCCCAGTGCTAGTCATGTTGGATATGCAGAAGAATTTTTCGGTGTACTGCGATGCCTCTGGACACGGGTTGGGACGTGTTCTCATGCAAGAAGGGCATGTCGTGGCGTATGCATCCCGGCAGCTCCGAAAACACGAAAAGAACTATCCTACACATGACCTAGAGCTAGCCGTAGTGGTACACGCATTGAAGATCTAGCGGCATTACTTGATGGGGAAAAGGACAGAGATATATACGGACCATAAGAGCTTAAAGATCATTTTCACACAGCCAGATCTCAACCTCAGACAAAGGAGATAGTTAGAGCTGATCAACGACTTTGATGTGGGAATCAACTATCATCCTGGGAAAGCGAAAGTCGTGGCAGATGCTTTAAGCCAGAAGGTGCAGGTCAATAGGTTGAGCTTAAAGGACATGCCTAAAGAATTGAAGGAAGAGGCTGTAAAACTCAATCTTTGTCTGGTGAATAGTGGTGAGGCCATCGCCATGGAAGTGGACTCCACATTAGAGCAAGACATACGCAATGGTCAGAAGAATGACAAGAAGATACAAGAGATTAGAGAACTCATCAAGGATAATAAAGCCCCTGGGTTCAGAGAGGATGAACAAGGTCCGGTTTGGCACGGGAAAAAAATCTGTGTGCCTGAAGTGAAGGAGATCCGTGAATTGATTTTGAAGGAGGCTCATGATTTCGACTATTCCATTCATCCTGGGAGTACGAAGATGTATCATGACCTCAAGAGCAGGTATTGGTGGTATGGCATGAAGCGAGATGTCGCGGAACATGTTGCCCTATGTGACACATGTCAGTTGGTGAAAGCAGAACATCAACGACCCGCCGGGATTATTGCAACCACTCAAAGTGCCTGAATGGAAATGGGAAGAAATCGGTATGGATTTCATAGTGGGACTACCCAGGACCCAATCGGGATATGATTCGATATGGGTCATCATCGACAGGCTAATTAAGGTAGCTCATTTCATCCCCGTGAAAGAAAGCTACAGCGGATCCAAATTGGCGGAATTGTACATGTCAAGGATCGTTGTTTTCATGGAGTGCCAAAGAAGATAGTGTCAGATCGAGAGACACAGTTCACCTCAAGGTTCTGGCAGAAGTTACATGAAACCATGGGAACTCATCTAAATTTTAGTTCCGCCTATCACCCCCAGACTGACGGGCAGACGGAAAGAACCAATCAGATCCTTGAGGATATGCTGAGAGCGTGCGCGCTCAAGAACAATAGGAGTTGGGATAAGAACTTGCCGTATGCAGAGTTCTCCTATAACAACGGCTATCAGGCTAGTATGAAGATGTCACCATTTGAGGCTCTGTATGGGAGGAAGTGCAGAACTCCACTATTCTGGAACCAAACAGGGGAAAGTAAAGTGTTTGGGCCCGAAGTACTACAAGAAGCCGAGGCAAAGGTAAGGGAAATCCGCAATAACTTGAGGATTGCACAGACCCGACAAAAGAGCTATGCCGATGTACGGAGAAGAGAGCTCATTTTCAACGTGGGGGACTATGTTTACCTCAAGGTGTCCCCTATCCGAGGACTTCGTCGGTTCAAGGTGAAAGGGAAGTTATCACCTCGATACATCGGACCCTTTCAGATTCTAGAGAGGAAAGGCGAAGTAGCATATCAACTCGAACTACCGGCTCGCCTATCGGATGTGCATGATATATTCCATGTGTCACAGCTCAAGAAATGTCTAAGAATGTCTGAAGAGATGTTACCCATGAATGAAGTTGACGTACGAGAGGATCTGTCTTATGTCGAGCAACCGGTCAAGGTTTTGGAGACAATGGAACGCCTCACAAGAAATAAAAGAATCCGGATGTGCAAGGTGCAGTGGAAGCATTACTCGGAAGAGGAAGCCACATGGGAGCGAGAAGACGAGTGTAAGGCACAGTTTCCGGAATTGTTTCCCTAGAACCCCCAATCTCGAGGACGAGATTTCTTTTAAGGGGGGTAGAGCTGTAACACCCCAAAACCTGCTAAAGAGGGGAATTTCACATTTTTTGGACGTATTGCATGTGGTGTAGAAATTCAAATTCAAACTGGAATTTAAATTCAAATCAAAACAGAAAAGAAAAGGAAAAAAGAAAAACAAAAACCCCAACCGGCCAGTGGGCCGAAACCCGCCAGCCGGCCCAATCCCCCGCGCCAGCCCGAACCCGTGCCCCCTCTCTTCCTCTCACTGACACGCGGGGCCCGCGTGTCATCCCTCACCTCCCGCGCAGCCGCCCGACCCCGGACTCTTCCCTCGTGCCCGATCAAAACAAACCCCGGAACCCACGCGCCCAGCCCGGATTTCCGGTCCCGGACGCCTCCAACTCGATCTCAACAGACCGCCGCCCTCCCTCGCCTATTTAAATGCCAACAATCGCCCTGTTTTCCCCCCGATTGGCCGTTCTTCTCTCCGGTGAGAACCGAAGTTTCTACAGCCAATTTCCGTTGATCCTTGCTCAAATTTCCTGATCTAACGTGCTGATCACGTTCCACCGCCGCCGGGGAGCCCTGTAGGTGAAGGAAACGACGTGTCTTGCGCCCCAACAGCCACCCCGACGTGCACCGAAGATCATCGCCATTGAAGCTCGCCGCCGACCGACTTCCAGGGCCTCCGAGTGCTGGAAAACCCCTCGGTGAGCATCCCCTACCCCTCCGCAGCCGATCCATGCAAAAAGATGCGAGTTCTAACATGTAGCGGCAAAAGCCGAGGCTGCGCCGGCGAGATCGCCACCCCCCGCCGCCGCGTGCCGCTGCGCGCGCGGGCTGGTTCCGGCCAGGGCGACGTGGCCCCTTGAGGGCCGTCTATTTTAAATCGCACGGTAGAAATAAAACCCACGCGTACCGGTTCGGCGATCTAATCTGAGCCGTCTGTTTTAAATCGGACGGACCACGTCAGCCCCGCGTTATAAAGGCCGGGATTCTTACGCGCTACCCCCTGGGGATCTCGGAAAACACGAGGTAGCCCCAGAAACTTCTGATCTAGCC
The DNA here is from genome assembly GCA_030760725.1 of Neostapfia colusana. NCBI lineage: Eukaryota > Viridiplantae > Streptophyta > Magnoliopsida > Poales > Poaceae > Neostapfia > Neostapfia colusana. Next base: position 41,154,383 of record JASWHV010000001.1, on the reverse strand, counting down.
CCTGGAACTTCAGAAATTAGTGTAAATTCATTTAAAAATCAGTTTTAGCCCCTGGACTTAATAAAAATTAGGAAAACCCCTCTGTTATGTGTAGTTAGACCGCTGGAAATTTATGAAATAGTAAATTAGACCCTGCAGTAGGGTGGATTTACCTTTTTGACCCTATATGATATTAAATTCAGAAATTTGAATATGTGGCTAGGATTTAAATTTAAAAGGTAAGGCAAACACATGGTCAAACTCAAATTTAAACTCTCCTAGCACTTGGAAAACTTTAGAATGAGTTAAAAATAGATTTTAGGCTGAAATGAAATCTGCCTAAGTGTTGTTCATATTTATTAGTTCTAGAAACACATTTTTAGGCTAGGAAATAATTCTAAAAAGTGATAAAATAAATTTAAATTAGTTCACATCAGAGGAGAAGTTAAAAAATATATTATTTAATATTTTAGATCAGAACCTATTCTGTTTAGATGATATGTCCTACTATTTAATATTAAAACTCACTTTTAGGCATAGAAAATAAATCTGAAAAATATAGGAAAATAGGTATGCATAATTAGAAAATGATAAATGAAGTCTCCAAATCAAAAAACTTCAGTTTAGGATTTGGTAGAAGATCTGAAAACCTATTTGGAGTAGGAAATTACCTTTCATGCAAACTTGGTAGCTAAGAAGTGTATTAATTAAATATAGAGAATTTATTCAAATTGGAAATTCATATATAGTGTGCAATTAGAAATCTGAATACAAAAGTTATAAATAATATATATGTGCATGTAGGCCTAGAATCAACACATCTAGGGTAACCACAACACTTAAAAATGTGAATGACTTTCATATGTACGTATGTGTGGTTTGCATGAGTGGAAGTGTGGACTATGGCTTGTGGAATGTTGTTTTCTTTTGCTATGTGTGTATTGGCATGAGTAGAACCAGCGCCAGAGCAGGTTCACACCTTTCAAGACCAAGACTTTCCATTCCCAGAGCAGCAGAAAGAAGGCAAGTGTCCTTGACCACTTTGATCCTATACTAGGATCTGTAGTTAGAATTTAATTACTTGCATTGTCAATTTGGAATATGGTACCCAAGCTAGGAAGTTTCCCTAGAATTTCATATTCTTACTTCCTTGTAGCCTGGGATGGGATTTATTTATTATGTCATTCATTCATATTACTTATGCTTAGCCATGCTTAGAATGGGATAAGTGGGATATGAGATCATCAACTTATTTACCTTACTCTTGAATGAGATATTATGAGTTATGTAGAGGTAGGGATCGAGGCAAGTTGGATGATTTGGTTGGTGCTGTGTGCACGAGACTCGGGTTTGTGTTTAGTGCTTGCCTGGATCCTAAGGATCGGTTCATGGACCATGTAACCTGGCTTTACCGTGCCAACCACATGCTGAGATGGGGAAGCTTGGCCAATTAATTAGGTGTATCTCCGGCGTAGTATGGGTGTTTGGATGGTGCGGGGAATAGGTGTCAGCTGGACTACCATATGAACCGCAAGGCTCAAGAGGGGGTCACTGCAGCGGGGTTGGAGCCTCTTGTATGCTGTAAGGGATGAAATCTCATTGGGCCCACGCTCGTCGGGAATCCCTTTATAAAGGCTCCATAGTGATCTCCTGGCTACACACCTAGGAAGTGTGAATGTGGTTCGTGGCCACTGCCATAATGGAGGTTCTTTTAGTCCACCCGGCAACGGGGGATGAAATCACTACATGTGGGTACAGTGGTGCAAACTCTGCAGAGTCAAAACTATCATGACAGTTGTGCTCACGGTCAAGAGCGGCTTGGACTTATTCATGATTAGAGGATGATGGATTGGGATGTTGAGGATGTTAAGCGGGAAGCTTAACATTTGAGTTGAGACTATGTGTACTTGATATTGATGATGGGTTGAGGGATTTGGACCATTTCACCTGTGTAGTAATGTAGGTGCTTAATAAGCTAAGGTGATAGGTATTAATTGCGTAGTGCTTTAACCAGGAGTTCAACCTCTCCTTGCTCTAGCCATGCATGACATAACTTTCCCACACTTGCTGAGTACCCACGATACTCAAACTTGCTTTTCTGATGGTTTATATTGCTGCTCAGGTCAAGAGAATGATGTGGTGTTTAATGACCAAGACTTTGGTCCCGAGGAAGGATTCTAGGTTCACGGAGTCCCCCGGGTAACGCCTGTGATGGGGCCCACGAGATTTATATTCCGCTGCTCTTTGATTTACATATTATGAACTTATTATCGTCCATCGAGATGTATGCTATGTAAGACTTATTTATATTCGAACACCTGGCTTGTAATATGATGATGCTTCACTATTTGTCATCACATGTATGAGAAAATGATCTTGGCATACATGTGATATTCACTCGGTTGTTCTTCGGAGAAACCGGGTGTGACATAGACGGCCGGAAACTGTCGTGCGATGGGTGGCGGCTCAGAGAGGACTTCGGCAATGTCGGCCACCTCTTCCTGACCCCCAAACACTCGGTTTTTGGGCTCTACATCACCAGGAAATAATGAACAAGGTCGACATGGACACCTCAAGGCGCGGGAAGGCCACTAACCAGCTTGTCACCGTGCGCCCAAAGTAAATTTCACGGCGGCTAGGAAGAACTCGTCATACGTGGGCTAGGGTTGACGAATTTGAGTTCTGTTTGATCGAGGGAGACCATGGAAGGCTAAAGAACGTGATCCTAGACCAGAATTTGGGAGCCACTACGTATTGAAAGAAAATTTTGCAGTTTGGCGCCGTCGGTCCGAAGAGCCCACCGGAGAGAAAACTCAAATTCCGGACGATTCATCCCATGACACGATTCCAAACATGATGGACAGCAAGAGGAGATGATAAATGATCTTTGCCGAGGCTTGGTTGCATGTAAAATGCAGTAGAGACTCGGCTCGACGTCGAGGCGCCAAAGTCGGTTTGCTGGCGGAAACAGAGCTCAACGGCATGGTTCTAGCTTACTGCACCCCCCGGTCATCACTTGGACATGGTTGAGGGAGCGTGGGTGACACCGTTTTTACCCTTGGCCAGGCGTCGGAGCTCGTGGACCGGACTAGCGACGGAAGCTCAGCATGAGTCTCGGTGGCCGCTGTTTTTCTGTCGCGCGTACGAGAGTAGGGCAAAGCTTTGGTGTGTGCAGCGAGAGGGTGGCTTCGTGGGAAAGGAGGCACTGAAGTTGGTCGCCAGCGCGACGGCAACTCGAGGAGGTGTCCGATCAGAACCGACTCGGTGGCGTCCGTGGGAGAGGCCCAAAGAACAGAGCACTTCGTGTGAGGCGGTTTACTCAGTGTGTGACTGACAGAGGGTCCCACCTCCACTAATTCTTTTCAATTTTTGCTCACTGTATTTTCTCAGCTACTCCAAATTAAATTGTAGACTTTTCCACAAAGTCCTGAGTCAAGTTTTTTAATTCCTTTGATTGGAGCTGGTTTAACTAAATTTGAGTAACACTTGGATTTGAATTTCAAATTCAGTTTTGAATTAATGCAAATTTAGCTCCCGACAAGATCAACTCCAATGGAGATAAAAATTGGTGGAGTAACTCAGAAAAATGTGCTGAGTTTGAATATGAATCCACCTTTTGAATTCAAGTGATGAAAGTAGCTGGAATTTGAATTTACATTCAAACTAGCCCCTTATATAATTGTATCCAAAAGTACCTCAAAAAGGGTTGGATTTGCATGAAACTTGGCAAGAACATTTCTAAGAATGTTTAGGGCCTAATTGTGAGCTCAGCCTCTCATGTTTACATGTGGAAAATCCAACTTTTGTATTTGTGATTTTTCCTCTAATCATTCTATTAATGGTGGTTACTTGCTCTTCAAATGTGTTCATGAGATTACCACCATATGAGCTGTGGTGTGTGTGATGTGATGAACACTTTAGCAAGTGAGCATGTGGGATTTCACAGCAACTATTTACTTTTACCCTCGCCGCTTTCCTTCTCTACTCCAGCGTCCTCGTGAGGCTACCTTCCTGCGAACTTTAGCAGCGCAAGTTAGGAAAAGAAAAAACAGAGGGAGAGTACGAGAAGTTCCCCCATCTTCTTCATTTTCGCTTTCAAGCATGTTGGGCTGGATGAAGCCCCATGTCAATGTCGACCGCCTCCCCCCTTCTGACCGACCGCAATGAGGGCCTGGCGCTTCCGTCCTTTCTGGGCCAGCCATCCGCCGTTCAGGACCAGTGGCACTAGGGCATCGAGGAGGCGAACAAGCAGCGGCTCGCTGTGGTCCAGACTCAAGTCGAGGCACTGCAAGCGGTGGGGCTGACCGGAGAGGTCATCTTTCGCATCTTCATCGAGCGAAGGATACTGCTCCTCTGGGCCCGGGCTCATGCCATGTAGACTTGAGACAAGTGAACATGCAAGAACGCTGAATTGCGGATGTTGCCTGTAATCATCAATTTTCTTACTGACATCAACCATACTCCTGTAAAACTTTGTTCGATCATCCTATATGGAGACCAGAGAGTGTGCTACCTCCATTTGGCAGAAGAGGAAAACAAAAGTACTCCTAAGTGTATAAATACATCAGGCGGTGGTTTCTCATGCCCGCTAGGGGAGCTCACCATGGCTGGTGACATTTTTTTTATTTCTCTTTCTCTACCCTTTTGTCTTGTAATGTAAATGTACTAGCCCTTCGTGGCTCTTCTAACAAAAGAAAGCAAGTTTTTTCTATGCACGTATGATTTTCCCATTGCGTTGTGTTTCTAGTCCGTAGCTTTGAGAACTTTCACAGTTCTTAGCCGTGGGTCGTGAACACTAGGTCAGAGAAAAACAATATGTTGCTTTTGTTCCTGCGCTTTGCTCGATCCGTAGCTCCGAGAACTTTTCATAACCCTTAGCCATAGGTTGCGAAGCGCGAATGAAGTACTTAGGAAAATTTTCTTGAATGCCTTAAGGGTTTTGGCTGTCCTTCCCTCGGTGGGTGGGTAGCCCCTGAGTTGCATATGATGGCCGAGCCGGTCATCACGTCATGTGGCACTTGAGATCCGACCATTCAAGGTCGGGGGTCCTGATCCCTGTGACGGAATGACGTACCGGGGCTCGGAACCAGGAGGGGGGACCTCTACTTTATACGGAAGTAAGAAGTCGAAGAGGGCGGGAGCACTTATCTTTATTTTTTTTGTTGGGATTGTGCTTTCCGACCTGCTTCCTTTCGCTTGAAGGTTGGGGTTTTTACGGATAGAACCGTATGAGGTGTTCAAAGTTCCAAGCGCTGGGGAAGACGTTCCCGTTGGCATCCTTCAATCGGTAGGCACCGGGCCACAAGATGTCTGCTACTCGTATGGGCCCTCCCATTGGGAAAACAACTTATGTTTGTCTCTATTAATCTGGATCCTTCGGAGGACCACGTAGCCAACCTAAAAGGCTCAGGGCTGGACCCGTCGCGAGTGGTAGCGGTGGAGCGCCTGCTGGTACATAGCCGTCCTCAAGAGGCCACTTCATGGGCTTCATCCAGTTAGTCGATGGAGTCATGCCTTTCTTCTTTGATCCGAGATTCATTGTAGGCCCTCGTTCGGAGAGAGCCGTACTCGAGCTCGGTCGAAAGGATGGCCTCCGACTTGTACGCCATGAAGAATGGCGTGAAGCCGGTTGACCGGTTGGGCATGGTGCACATGCTCCAGAGGACGGAGGCAAGCTCGGCAACCCATCACCCGGCGGACTTGTTGAGTTGATCAAAGATGCGGGGCTTGAGTCCCTGAATGATCATGCCATTGGCTTGCTCGACTTGTTCGTTGGTCTGAGGGTGTGCCACCGAGGCCCAGTCAACCCGTATGTTGAATTCATCGCAAAACTCTAGAAATTTCTTCTCGGTGAGTTGTGTCCCGTTGTCAGTGATGATGGAGTTGGGCACCCCTAAACAGTAGACAATGTTCCGGAAGAAACTTGCCGCTTGCTCGAGTTTCACCGAGATGAAGGGCTTCACTTCTATCCAATTCGTGAACTTGTCGACGGCCAGGAGGAGGATGCTGAAGCCCCCGGGCACCTTTTTGAAAGGTCCGAGGAGGTCGAGTCCCCGGACGGTGAAAGGCCACGTGATGGGGATGGTCCGAAGGTCTTGTGCTTCTACGTGCATCTGTTGGGCGAAGTATTGGCAGCCCTTGCAGGTGCGCACGATCTGTTGGGCGTCACTGACCGTGGTCAGCCAGAAAAAACTTTGGCGGTACACCTTCCCGACCAAGGAGTGGGGCGTGTTATGGTGGCTTCATATGACCATGATGTTGCACTGGAAAAGCTCGTCGCCGATGATGATGAACTACTTGGCTCTTCGAGCCAGGTGCCGAGCTTCGGCCTTATCGGTTGGGGGCTCGCTGTGCTTCAAATATTTGATGAAGGGATCCTCCCAGCCCTGCTCAGTTGTGAGTATGGAGGGATCAGAGAGAGGGACGGTATTACCTGCGTACTCCTTGATTATGAACTCCTCCTCCGCTCTAGATTTCGGACCGTCTTCTTCGACTTGAGCTGATGGCACGTAGATGTCTCTGGCGAAGACTCCGGGAGGAGGGGTCTCCTGACTTGCAGCCAGCTTGGATAGAAGGTCGGCCATCTCATTGTCCCGCCTAGGAATGTGGCAGAGCTCGAGCCCCTCGAAGTGATCTCCCAGCTTCTGGACCTCGTGGCAGTACGCAGCAACGCGTGGGTCATGACAGCTTGACTCGTTCATCACTTGGTTGACAACGTGCTCGGAGTCCCCTCGCACGTAGAGCTGCCGGGCGCCGAGCCTGATGGCCATCCTAAGGTCGTTAAGGGGCGCCTCGTACTCGGTGACATTTTTGGTCGCTTTGAAATGGAGTCACCACGCGTATTGCAGCCGGTCTCCTTTAGGGGAGACGAGCACCGTGCCGGCCCCGGCCCCATTGAAGGTGAGTGACCCATAAAAATACATCGCCCAGTATTTTTGTGCATTCGGCTCAGTGGCGGTTTGGATTTCCATCCATTCGGCAACGAAATCAGCCAAGACCTGGGACTTTATCGCCGTGCAGGCGAAATACGTAATGTCGAGCCCCCTTGAGCTCGAGAGCCCATTTGGCAATCCTACCCGTACCGTCACGGTTGTTGATGATCGTCCCGAGCCCATGTGCCGTCACTACTTTTATCAGATGATACTCAAAGTAATGAAGTAGTTTTGCGCTTTGTTATTAATATAACGTACACAATATTTTAGAGTTGGGGGCAATGGGTCTCACAGTCAGTCAGAGTTTTACTTACAAAGTAAACCGGTCTCTGGACTGAATGAGAGTGACAGGGCTCCTCTCTCTCTCTCTACAACTAAGGCAGTGCTAACTACTTGACTAGTTGCAGCTATGTAGAGGAGGAGAGGTTCACCTTACTTGGGCGAGGCCAATACCGGAGCTTCTGCTTCACAAGCTTAGAGCCCGGCCTGATGTTGAGTGTGTGCTCGGCGACTTTCCTCGGGATGCCCGGCATGTCGGAGGGTTGCCAGGCGAAGACATCCTGATTCACGCGCAAGAAGTCAGCGAGCGCGCTGTCCTATCTGGCATCGAGGGCGGCACCAACCCGGACAGTTTTTGCCTGGTCCTCCGAGTTCATCTGGATAGCCTTCATGTCTTCTGCAGGCATGAAGGCCTCTGATGTCGAGGCTCGGTTGAAGTCGGGTCGGTTGCCCTCGACGGCTTGGGACAGCTCGGAGAGCTCGATGGCCACCACAGCCACGGTTGCCTGCTCGCAGCTGCATTGTTCACACAGGAGGGCCTGTCTGAACTTGGCACCTACAGTATTGATGCCACGCGGGCCCGTCATCTTCAGCTTGAGGTAAGTGTAGTTAGGGACAGCCATGAACTTCACACAGCACGGTCATCCCAACATGGTGTGGTAAGCGCCGTTGAGGTCCACCACCTCGAACGTGAGCGTCTCAGTGCGAAAGTTAGCGCGTCTCCAAATGTGATGTGAAATCCCAAGAATTCAACACATGTCGTGCAGCTCATGAACACTTAGTTAAAATGGGGGGATTGAAATTTTTTGAATACAATGATGTAAGATCAAAGGTGGGACTAAAAACAGCAACATAGCACCTAAAAATCTGCATATGATCTCACATTTCAAATCCTTAGGTTCAAACTAGGCAGGCTTCCAAATGTGCCTAAATTTGCAGCTAAATGATTTATTTCAAATTAGAGTATGGTTGAGTAGAGCTCCTCACTAAGCTTCTGAATTCTACTCACAACATTGCCAAACATGGAGATCTGAATTCACAAATAGATTTTCCATAGTCTAAATCGTATCCCTGCCAAATTTTATTGAATTTGGACTAGGTTTGCTATTTGTTTGGATGAGGTAAAGTGGGAATCCAAATTTAAATTCAAAATATCAGATTCTGAATTCAGCTTCATCCAAATTCAAATTGAATTGCACCATTGGATTCCTCATATTCAGCTTAGCTGACATGCAAATTTTTACCATTTCTGGAGTTGGTTTACTATTTTAAACTGAATTTCCAAAGTGGATAAGAGGGAGGTGGGACCCACATGTCAGTGCAGAGTGTGCTGCGTTTTTTCCTCTCGCGGGAGCGCGCCACCGAGCGCCGATTCAACGCCGATTTTCCACCATGGCATAGGAGCTGGTGAGCTGATGTAAATGCGTTCGACCGCCTCACCCCCCGGTAGAACTCCCCTCGCGCGTTGTGGGTGAAAAACACTCGAGTTCTCTGCTCTCCATTTTTGCCGTAACCAAGCTCATCTCACCGCTGTTTCGGACCTCCAACGCCCCGGCGATCCAGCCACTTTCGTGCCTCGAGCCCAAAAGAGAAAAGGTGGGCCGGAGATCCTTCTTGCTCACGGTGAAAGCCGTTCTTCGTTTCATCCCTTGGATGCAAAGTATTTCCTGTTTTTCCCTCGGTGTGTTCATTTGAAACTGAGTGAGTTTTATGGTGAAATTCACCCCACACGATCATTTAGAGATCGTGTGTGTCTAAGGACATGCTCTAGATGACCATACGGAGCTGTAGGAAGAAGTAGAACAAATTTTGCCCACGAAACCGAGGAGTTCACCGAGTTTTTTCCTCCAGCGGCGAAAACCTTTTGGTCCACCGGTGAACTCTAGGTTCCGGCCATTTTCATCAGCTTCTTGGTTCATTTTCATGCTCCACGTGATCCGGCGATGCTGTAGGAGCTAAACCTGATCGAAAAGAGGCCTTCCTAAGCTAGAACACCGTCTCAGGTGAGCTTTGAGCCGCTGACGCCATGGTCAGCCATGTTCCGGCCATCGCTGGCGTGGGCTGAGGTTACCAACGTGCTCAGCGTGCAAAGTTAGGCACTGGCAGCGAGAATAGAGGATCCGGATTGTGGGGAACCCGCCCCGACAGTCCAGGAATCGCATTGGGTGATGCCATGCGATGCGGCACCCAACAGCACACATCCAAAAAATACACGTACACAACAATATATGTCTGTTATACATATTATTGTCTCATTTTACAAATAATGTACAAGTGTACATTGCAGCGGAAGATAAGAATACACTCACAGACTATAGCCTACTCTAAGTAAAATGAAGCCATCCTTCCCGCGGATGCTTCACACTAGCACCACATCAAAAACCCGGCGGCGTGCAGGGTTCCAAGCGAGACTCACACCCCTCATTGGATGCTGCCACGCTTGGCTTTCCCTTCCTTCCTAACGTTGCCTTATGCAACGTTACCTGCAAAACAATGGATCAACAAACCGTGAGCTTATGCTCAGCAAGACATAACTGAAAACCCACACATAGAACTCTAAATGCTGGAAATAGAGGGCTGAATAAAGAAGTTTGCATAAAAGATGATCTTGAGCTATCTGAGAGTCCTTATTTCCAGTTTTAATCAACTTTTATAATCCTCGCACAATTTACATCGAGACTCCACAATCAAACAACAAACGATTTATCTCGATGCCACTTGCCCAAGGAGAAAGTAAATTTAGTGAGCTATTCTGGACCCATACAAACTTTGCACCATCAACATCGAGACTCCACAATCAAACAAGAAATGCTTCGTCTTGATGCCACCAGCCCAAAGTAGAAAGTAAATTTAGTTAAAGTAATTATCATTCCTCATCCCCAATATGAGGATTAACCACGAAGCATCTTTCTTTCCCCCAGTTTCTTACTACGTCACGACGCGGAGAACAAGTATGCTCACTACCGCGAGCAACGGTGATTCGAATCAAAAACACCCGGATGACACGACACATATGCCCATCCGAGACCGATGATCAACCAATCCCTCATCGTCGTATGTGGCAACCTTTCACACGACACCCAAATATCAAACTGGTCCTACCGACTTGGAGTAAGTCTCACTACGGCAAACCCTCGTAGAGCTGACTTCTCTCTCCTTTTAGCATCTGCATAAGACGGTGGGGATTGCCTCGACACCCAGGTTAACATGTTACATCGGTTTCCTGGGTCCCATATTGCCAGTATGCATCCAGTAGACAACTCAAACTTGTCCAGCACACGAGAATGGGCCTTAATCGACTCAGACAGAGACTAGGTTCACAAAACCACGTCCTTGAGACTTCCATCCATACTGTCCGGTCTCCATTCCCCAATTAAGTGGATCAATTCCCAACTCTTCTGATTGATCCCCTTAATCCCGGTTTATGAGTAGGAAACGGCTTACTCGAGTTATGCCTCTTTTAATCCACTTTTCTTAACTTGATCACAGCAGCTATAATTAAGTGAAAACTTACTCTAAATAAAACTCCAGGGATTTATTGCGTCATGCATGTGGAGTGTCATACAATCTAGACTTAGTGCAATAATCAAAATGCTAGACATTATAAAGTGAATACAAATAGAAACTTGTAAATTTTGATGCAAACCGGGGCTTGCCTTAGTGTTGATCCCGACAAGAATTTCTGTTAATAGAAGCAAGTCAGCAGCCTCTGAAGTCTTCGCGAGAATTATTTCTATCGCAGTGATCAAAATAAAGGATGTGTCACATTAGGAAATAATATGCTATATACAAACTACAGAAGCAAAACCTAAGAAGACAGAGGATTCTAGGGTTGAAATTTTTACAGAACCTTTCTTATTTCATGATGGAGTTATGGTAAAATTTTCAGAGGTTTTTGAGAAAGGAGTTGGTCATAAAAATTCTTGGCCGATTTAACTTTCAATGATTTATAGAAATTTAATTAGCCTTGATCACATTGAAGAATTTGATATCCTAATATGTCTGTACCTAAGATTTCCAGAAAAATTTGTCTCAAATTTTTATAAGCTTTTTTGCTGGTCAGAATGGAGGATTGAAGTTCAATTCTATTTTTTTGGAATTTGTTTCTATGATTTTTCAGCCCATTTAAATAAACCTGAGAAAACCTTCTGATTAAGCCACCTTAATCATCTCCAAAAATCCTAAGATTTTTATTGGATCTCAGGAACTAGGAGAAAGATTTGCTGCCCAAAATTGGGAATGTTTCATAAAGAATTGTTCCTGGAATTAATCCCTAAAGGATTTACTAAAAACAATTCTACAGAAATTCAGGGCAATTTCATGGCCAGAAATTTGTTTCCCTGCAAAGTACTCCTTCTAAGGATCCTAGCAAATTTTGTCTCACTATTTTTGGAATTTCCTACACCAAGTTATGGTTCTTCAAAATTTAAACAACCTTCTGTTTGGATTTTACACAGAACCCCCCCCTCCTACAGGCTGACAGTGGGGCCCCCCTGTCAGGCTTCTTCAACCTCCCAACAGAGGCTTCGCGCGCGCACAGAGCCGGCCCATGGCGCACCCCAATCTCCCCCAATTCGCAACCATTTTTGATGAGGTTTCGCCCTACACATTCCTAAGAACCTAGCCTAGCCGCCGGGCAACTTATTGGAGTGTGACAGCGCCGGGAAGGAGGCCGGCACCGGCGGCGGCGGTCAGTAGCACGGCGCCGGTGAGGAGCGGCACGTCCCGAGCTTTTCACGATGAGCTAAGTTGCCCTAAAGCATCCCTAGTGGTCGTAGAACATGAAACGGAGCTCAATTCTCGCAGTAAACGGCGGCAAACATAGGCTCGATGGTGGACCGATTTGTTTTTACCGGTGGCGGCGATTTCTCGTTGCCCGGGGCGGAGGACGGAAGGTTTTCTCCGGCGTTTGGCATGGAGGGTCGCTAGGGCTGCTAGTAGCTAGTGTTTGAATTGCATGGGCGATGATCAAGCGAGTTGGAAGAATTTCCCGATCCACGCTTGATCGGTTATTCACGTGCACCAGTGCAAAACTCCAAATTACGGCTAGACGGCGGTGGGAAAGATCCAGGGAGCTTCGGTTTGAGCATCTAGACATTGTGGTGCACCTTAAAGTCGCTTTGCTTGAGCCGGAGGGGTACGGGAGCGGCCGGGCGGCGTCGTGCTCTGTTTTTCCGGGGAAGAACTGATCGGCCGCATTGGACGGAGTCCGTGGACGAGCTGAGGAGGGCTCGAGGATGTCGAGGGAGAACCGGCGTCGCGGTTTTATGGTTCAGCTGGGCGCCACAACTCCCAGGCGGCGATCGCCGATGATCACAGAAAGGCTTCACCGTTTATCCTTCGGGTAAGCACGCGAGGAAGCGAAAGGCTGTGATATTTGTCGAGCTGCAAGTGCTGAGGAGGGAACCGTCATCGGGAAGAAGCAGGGACACAGCTCGGTGGAGCACTCAATCACTTGGTGGCAAGTTCACAGAGAAAGGAAGTTTCTCTGGTTTGTTGTGTAATTGACATGTGGGTCCCCCTCCACACAACATTGGCTTCAAAAATTCAAACTCAAATTTTGCAGCACATTCTACAAACTGAATTTGAATAGCGGGGAGTTAAACTGGCTTGTGCTCAAATTTGAAATGTCGTGATTTAATTCCTTTACGGCTAGGTCTCCTTTATTGCATGTAGCCGAATTTCGAATTTGAAGCCCTAGTTAGAATTCGATTTGACCCCGCGTGTCGGTACCCTCAATATGGGGTACCCCCGCACACAGGGGAAACTGCCTAAGGACCTCGCCCTTCTCCGCAGGGAGAGCTCCGAAGGCGCCATGTGTCCAGCGGGGCCGGACAACCCTCTCCTCAGAGGTAAGCTCCGGGCCCGCCACGTGGCCAAACCGAGCCGGACCTCCCCCCCTCCGCGGGGAGAGCTCCGGGGGCTCCACGTGTCCTGCGGGGCCGGACCTCCCTCTCCTTAGAGGAGAGCTCCGGGCCCGCCACGTGGCCAGCAGAAGCCGTACCTCCCCCCTCCGCGGGGAGATCTCCGAAGGCTCCACGTATCCTGCGGGGCCGGAGCTCCCTCTCCTCAGAGGAGAGCTCCGGGCCCGCCACGTGGCCAACAGTGCAGCGCTGCCTGCCCCCGCGTGGTAGGCAGCTAGAGTAAAGACGCGCCATACCTTGCCCGTACAAGGTATTCAAGACCCGCGCCTTCCCAAGGCGCGGAGACGCGGAGCACGCCTCTGTCAGGTGTCGTTGCGCCCAGTCACATCGTAGACTGGCGTGCCGCGTCAGAGCCTGCACGCCAATAAACACAGCGACAAGGCATCACCTATCGTCCCTGCCATCATCATCCACTACGACTAGCTGGCGGCATGGGCAGGCGGCAGAACGAAGGCTCGGAAGCCCTCGCCAGAGACAACTACCGGCGTAACTGCAGATACGGTAGATGGCAGGCAATCTCCCCGGGACCACCTGTCGGGTCCCAGGCCCACCTTGTAAGCCGCCCGAGCCTTGGACTATAAAAGACTCGGGTAGGCAATGTTAGCAAGGGTTCGCACTCCAGCCATTCACATCCTTAGGTTCGACTCTTTGCACACATACGCACCAGCATCCGAGCACTTAGGTCATCCTCAAGCTCAGGACTCCGGTTCTGAGCAGCAAGCAATACAACGAGCAACTCTGCTCACCGTGGACGTAGGGTATTACGCTCCGGCGGCCTGAACCACGTAAAAATCCCCGTGTCAAGCTTCTCCCTCAATCGTCCCTAACATTGAAGCTGTCCATGAGTGACTAGCCCCTCCGAAAAAGAACCTCCGCGGGCTGCCCAGAGCAGGCCCGGGGGAAGTGTCGGGTACACACTTCGACACCGCGGATTCAAATTCTACGAGGAATCCATGCTTTCTGAAATTTGGGATTTTACAATCCTCCCTCCTTAAAAGAATCTTGTCCTGAGATTAGTAAAAAAAACGAGATGGAAAGAATGTTTTCGGTTATAGCTCGATAACAGTTCCAGACAATTCATCCGAAGAAAATCCTCACTTTCCCATGTAGCCTTGTCGTCAGTGTGGTTATTCCAGAATACTTTGTAAAACCCCAACGATCGACGCTCTGTTTCACGCGTCTTTTCGTCGAGGATTTGTACAAGCTTCTCGATGTAGGTGAGATCCGGTTGTAATGTTTCCATGTCTCCCGAAAGAACCTCCGTCGTCTCCTTCAAACACTTCCTCAGTTGTGAGACATGGAAGATGTCATGTATGCCCAACAATGATATTGGTAGCCTCAAGCGATAGGCTACCGGTCTACACTGTTCCGTAATAATGAATGGGCCAACAAAATGAAGAGCTAACTTTCCCTTTACCCCGAATCGGTGAATTCCTTTCATCGGGGATACTCGAAGATAGACGTGATCTCCGACTTCAAAATATAAGGGTTGGCGTCACTTGTCCACATAACTTTTCTGGCGAGATTGAGCGGCTTTAAGATTCGCTTGAATAAGCTGGACCCGCTCTTCGGCGTCTTTCACAAGATCAATTCCGAAAATCACCCTCTCGCCGGATTCGCACCAATTGAGTGGTGTGCGGCACTTTCTACCATATAGTGCTTCGTATGGTGCCATTTTAATGCTGGATTGATAACCATTATTGTAGGAGAACTCCACTAATGGCAAATGGTCATTCCAATTCTTTCCATGATCTATGGCACATGCTCTCAGCATATCTTCTAGAATCTGATTCACCCTTTCCGTTTGACCGTCGGTCTGATGGTGGTATGTTGAGCTTCGAAGTAACCTTGTTCCCAGAGACTCATGTAGTTGCTCCTAGAAACGAGCAACGAATATAGACCCTCGATCGGATATGATGGTTTTGGAGACTCCGTGTAAGAACATGATTCTTGAGAGATACAACTATGCATATTGCTTAGTTGAAAATCTTGTATTCACTAGGATGAAATGGGCCAATTTTGTTAACCGATCAACAATCACCCAAATAGAGTCATGCTTTCTGAACGTGAGAGGCAGTACGACAATAAAGTCCATGCTGATGTCCTCCCACTTCCATGCCGTAATACTTAATGGTTGCAACATTCCCGCTTTTTTACGTGACCAGCCTTGACTCGCCGACATGTATCACACTCAGATACATACTTGGCAATTTCTCGCTTCATCCGAGTCCACCAAAATTTCATCTTGAGGTCTTTATACATCTTATTGCTTTCTGGATGTATCGAGTACTTAGACATATGAGCTTCATCCAAGATTTTATTTCTTAGTTTCATGTTCCGGGGTACCACAATACGGTTGTTAAACCATAACACACCTTGATCATATTCCCGGAAGCATTTCATTTTATTCTCTTTGATTCTTGACCGGATATTCCGCATTCTCTTATCTCTCTTTTTAGCTCGTACAATCTCCTCTCTAATGGTAGGCACAAGAGCAAGATTATACAATGCCCCATATAGAATCACCCTCAAGCTTGGTTCCTCTTCTTCATCCAGAATAATTGACATGTTATTTATGTGGGACTTGCGACTGAGTGCATCAGCCACTACATTATCTTTGCCTTGATGGTAATGGATCTCGAGTTCATAATCTTTGATTAATTACAACCATCTCCGCTGCCTCATATTGATATCCTTCTGAGTGAATATATACTTGAGGCTCTTATGGTCGGTGTAGAGGTGCACTAAATTTCCGAGTAAGTAGTGCCTCCACATTTTCAACGCGAGCACCACTGCAGTGAGTTCTAGATCATGAGTGGGGTAGTGCTGCTCGTGATTGTGGAGTTGACGAGATCCATACACGATCACACGTCTATCTTGCATTAATACGCACCCAAGTCCAATGCCTGAGGCATCACAATAAACATCGAACGGCTTTGTCGTATCCGGTTGGGCTAGAACCGGTGTTGTTGTGAGATGTTTCTTTAGAGTTTGAAATGCCTCTTCACAGGCCTCCGTCTATACATATTTGCTGCATTTCTTCAATAATTCTGTCATTGGCTTAGCCACCTTTGAGAAGCTGGGAATAAATCTCCCATAGTAGCCCGCTAGTCATAGAAAACTGCGGATTTGATGAATAGATGTCAGAGACTCCCACTTCAAGACTTGCTCAACTATGGTTGGATCTATGGACACACCCTCCGCTAAAATAATGTGGCCTAAGAATTATACTTTGCTGATCCAAAATTCACACTTGCTGAATTTGGCATACAGCTTATGTTCTCGCAATCGTTGGAGCACAATATAGAGATGTTTTGCGTGCTCTTCCTCCGATTTGGAGTATACGAGAATGTTGTCGATGAAAACCATGATGAACTGATCCAACTCTGACATGAATACAGAATTCATGAGGTACATGAAATGTGCGGGTGCATTTATTAGACCGAAAGACAGGACTAGATATTCATAGAGCCCGTATCTAGTCGAGAATGATGTCTTCTGTATATCCTCCGCTCTGATTTTTATCTGATGATAACCGGACCTCAAGTCTGTCTTGGAGAATACTTTGGCACCCACTAACTGATCAACTAATATATCGATCCGCGACAGTGGATATTTATTTTTGATCGTCACTGCATTCAGCGGCCGATAATCCACACATAACCATAGCGATTCATCCTTTTTCTTCACAAAGAGGGCTGAATAACCCCATGGTGATGAGCTTGGCCTAATGAACCGTTTGTCCATTAAGTCCTTTAGCTGCTCTTTCAGTTCAGCAATTTCTTTCGGAGACATTTTGTACGGCCTCCGAGATATCGGTGTGGTTCCCGGTGCTAACTCAATCTTGAATACCACGTCTCTTTTCAGTGGCATCCCTGGAAGATCGTCGGGAAACACATCTGGGTACTCACGGACCACTGGTATATCCTTTAGTTTCATGGTCACACTGTGGTACACAGCTGGATTTTTAGAATCCACGTCTTCAAGTATGAGTGTTTGAAGATCATAGAACGGAGAGTCCAATCGAACAATCCGTGGACTGATGTCACGAACAGCCCCGTGGTAGTTAATCCACGCCATTCCTAGTATTACGTCGATCTTCTGACCCTCTAACACAATGAGGGTTGTGGGGTACAATTCCCCACCTAAGCACAGGGGTGCTTTGATCACTACTTCATTAGCAGCTATGTTTCCACCGGGTGAGCTGATAAGGTAGTGATCTTTCAGGGTAGTGGTGGAAAGCTCAGCTTTGCACACAAACTATCTGATGATAAAATTGTGTGAGGCTCCAGAGTCGAATAAAATCACTACGGGTAGTTCATTGAGTGTGAACGTTTCCGCTAGCACAGATGCACCTTCCGGCACATCCTCTAGAGCTGTATGATATATGCACCCGGACTTTGGTGCTGTTCCTTGGAGCTGAGCACGAGATTTATTTATACCCTTCTCTGGTGTATTTCCTCTGTGCTGTATCCTTTCTGGACACCTCCTGCTGATGTGACCTAAATAACCGCACGTGAAGCACGGTTTCTCAGCCGGTTCTACGTTACTCTGAGTACGGACACTCGGTGCATTCTGTTGCGGCACAAACGCGTGAGGAACAGAATATTGTGGCTGCATATACCATTGTTGCAGCTGTTCGCATTCAGAATATGAAGGTGAACGACTCGAATATTGTGGGAGTCGTCTAGCCGGCTGCATCAGCTGACAGTTCAATGTACTGTCTACCACCCGGTATTTGTGAGGAGCAATATTGCTACTGTCCGGTGGTATACTGTTCTTTCTTTTCTCAGTTTGCACTTCTCGCTGAACATCTTAAACCATGATGGCAGCACTCATCAACTCGTTGACGTTACTTCTATCTGCTAAGACCAGCCTATCCTTTATCTTAGGATTGAGGCTGCGAAAGAATCACTCGCATTTTCGTGACTCAGTGTTCACATAGTCAGGCGCATACTGTGCCAGTTTGTTGAACACCCGCGTATGCTCGTATACATCCGTCCCTCCTCGTTTTAACACTAGAAACTCCTCGAGTTTCCGCTGAATTATTCCGGAAGGAACATGATAAGCAAGAAATGCCTTCCGGAATTCCGCCCATGTGAACTGATGTCCAGCTGGTAAGTAGGCAAGTTGATTTGCCCACCATGCACTGGCGGACCCGTGAAGTTGTTGCGCCGCGTATAAGACTTTCTGATGTTCGGTGCATTGGAGCAACCCGAACTTAGATTCAATGGTACGGATCCAGCTATCCGCCACCAGAGGATCCTCGACTTCTATGGAAATCGGTGGTTGAGTCGCCAAGAACTCAATGTAGGAACTCATTTGAGGTTGGCGAAAGTCTTCATCGTGACATCCCCCCTGACGGAATATATTCATCACAAGGGTGCGGAGCAAGTCAGTTCGCTCATCGCTTGCACCCGTCATGGCAGCCAGAATGTCCGCCATTGCGACTGTAGGTGAAGGTCCTGGTAGCTGCTGCTGTTACGGAGCTCGCTGCTCCAAATGTGGAGAGTCATCCCCACCGGAACCACCCACTTCACCCATGGAAGGAGTTCGCACGATTCTGCATTGCAATAGTTCATTATCATCTTAACACTATCACTTGATTTATTCCATGAACAAAGTAGTGCAATACTGATAATGAAGTCTTAACATGTAAGCAAAATGATTTATGCGCAAACTTGGTATAACCAACAACAATGGTTTCAGGAATACCTGGAATAATCACAGTTATGGTCATTCTGTGTCAGATTGACCGGTCCTCAAATAAACCAGATTTTTGTTGTCAAAACAACAGTTTCATGGCTTGGGTTAAATACCACAGTTTTAGATAACCTCAGTAACACTCCATAAAATAGTTATTTGCCTGTAACTAAGTTCTAGATCGAAAGTTACGAGTTTTTTGAGTTGACAGAAATTCTGGAAGAATTTCAGCAGCACCTCCCCTGTAAGTGCTCATTTTGGGTCAACCTTTCCATACAGTTAGAAACGTATATGGGCCAAACTCATAATTTAAAAGTTGCAGAAAAATACATAAACTTTCCATAATTGTAATATTTCCCATTTTACAATTCTTAAACAGGAATTTATAAGCGAAAATGCATCAGTACAGGAACTATGCACAGATTTTGGTACTCTGGACAGTTTCACTTGTACTGTGAATTTCACCTCTTTACAGAAGGATTATGTCCTGGTGTTGAACAGAAACCTGGTAAAGAACTCCCCAAGCTTTTAAAAATGTATTTATATGACCTCTTTGCATTCCTGGATCAAAAGATATGATGGTTTAAAGTTAACAGAATTTCTGGCAGGATTTTGACAGCACCTCCCCAGAGGTACCTAGCTTCAATCCACAATTCCAATTAATTCTGCTCCAGTTTTGGAAAAACTTTGAATTACAAAGTTGTAGAATATCTCATGCCCTTTCCAGAAATGTATTACAATACCCTTAGCAATTTTTCCACCGAGAGTTATAGTGGAATTACAGAGACTCTGTTTTGGTTCTACCATTTGTAGCAGTTTTTGGTTTCTAAGGTTTTTGACCAACTTTAAGTGCGTTTCTGTCCTGAGTGTTTATAGAAAAGTTTTAGAGGACTTCTCCACCTTTCCAAAAAATTATCACAAACACCGTTGGTCTTTTCTACAATGAGTAACACCCTGTAAAAGTTTGAGCAAAAACACTGCCAAAACAGGGGACTCTGTTTTTGGGTCTCTCTACACTCATATATTCTTGAGTGGGTTCCTAAATAAGTTTTAAACAATTACTTTGAACTGTCTTCATGAAAATTCTACATAATCTTCAAGTTTGTGAGATGAGCAAGGTATTGATGCAATCTTTATGATAATCCTGGTACTACGTTCTTCACAAAAGTAGAAAATCTTAACCGGATTACATCCAGCATATACGTTCTATTAGTGGCACTAGAATCATTCACTTGCAAACGTCTTCTACTCGTAATACAGATACGTGGTTAGTGTACCTGCAGAAAACCACTAAAAAATGATGCACACATATGGTTTCTCATTTCAGGCAGGTCCATATCATAATAAAAACATACGCCTTGTATCATTTCCATACGGGCCGTCCTTGAGTCAAGTCACGTATTAAGGTACATGGTCGTGTTTTCATACCACACGACGGGGAACCCGAGTAGAGTGCGAACGGGTTGTCACGGTTGGGAATTTTATCAAACCAACGGATACCACCTACTGCCCTGCAGGGCACGCCGATGGCGAGTGCTGCGTATGTCCTCCTAGGCTATTTCCAGAAGAACACACTACCATGTTACCGACCACATGATGGGGTTTCCACTTTCTTGCTTAATGCACGCCAGGGATCAGCGTTTCATATGAGCAAAGGAACATGAAGAGTTCAAGAGTTTCATATTGATGTCTCACACCAAGCTGTGAGATCTCTTCCCTGAATCACTTTCCTCATCAGGGGAGCTAACCGAAATTGATCCGCTTTTGGTGGTGTACCTTACCTCTTACCTGGTCGATGGTGCATCGTTATCGAATAGAGTAACAAATATGTTAGTTTGCTACCATACATCACTTATGCTACTAATAGATCTTCTGTGGGCCTAGTACCAATTCCTAACTCGTAGACTCTAAGTTTTGGAAAATACGTGTCTTTTCAGGTGCGCTATTCCCAATGCGGCTCTCATACCACATCTGTGGGACCCCGCCCCGACAGTCCAGGAATCACATTGGATGGTGTCGTGCGATGCGGCACCCAACAGCACACATCTGAAAAACACACATACACAACAATATATGTCTGTCATACATATTATTGTCTCATTTTACAAATAATGTACAAGTGTACATTGCAGCGTAAGATAAGAATACACTCATGGACTATAGCCTACGCTAAGCAAAATGAAGCCATTCTGCCCGCGGATGATTCACACTAGCACCACATCAAAAACCCGGTGGCGTGCAGGGTTCCAAGCGAGACTCACACCCCTCGTTGGGTGCTGCCCCACTCGGCTCTCCCTTCCTCCCTAACATTGCCTTATGCAACGTTACCTGCAAAACAACGGATCAACAAACCGTGAGCTTATGCTCAGCAAGACTTAACCGAAAACCCACACATGGAACTCTAGATGCTGGAAATAGATGGCTGAATCAAGAAGTTTGCATAAAATATTATCTTGAGCTATCAGAGAGTCCTTACTTCTAGTTTTAATAAACTTTTATAATCCTCGCACAATTTACATCGAGACTCCACAATCAAATAAGAAAGGCTTTATCTCGATGCCACTTGCCCGAGGAGAAAGTAAATTTAGTGAACTATCCTAGACCCATACATACTTTGCGTCATCAACGTCGAGACTCCACAATCAAACAAGAAACGCTTCGTCTCGACGCCACTAGCCCAAAGTAGAAAGTAAATTTAGTGAAAGTAATTATCATTCCTCATCTCCAATATGAGGATTAACCATGAAGCATCTTTCTTTTCTCCCAGTTTCTTACTACGCCATGACGCAGAGAACAAGTATGCTCACTACCGCGAGCAACGGTGATTCCAATCAAAAACACCCGGATGGCACGACACATACGCCCTTCTGAGACCGGTGATCAACCAATCCCCTCAACGTCGTATGTGGCGACCTTTCACACAACACCCAAATGTCAAACTGGTCCCACCGACTTGGAGTAATTCTCACTACAGCAAACTCTCGTAGAGCCGACTTCTCTCTCCTTTTAGCATCTGCATAAGACGGTGGGGATTGCCTCGACACCTAGATTAACATGTTACATCGGTTTCCTAGGTCCCATATTGCCGGTATGCATCCGGTACACAACTTAAACTTGTCCAGCAAGGCCGCATACGAGAACGGGCCTTAATCGACTCAGACAGAGACTAGGTTCATAGGACCACGTCTGTAACACCCCAAAATCCTGTCAAGAGGGGAATTTAATATTTTTTGGACGTATTGCATGTGTTGCAAAAATTCAAATTCAAACTGGAATTCAAATTAAACTCAAAACAGAGATGAAAAAGAAAAAGAAAAAGAAAAAAACAAATCTTCCCGGCCAGTGGGCCGAAACCCACCAGCCGGCCCACCCAGCACCGCGCCACCTCGCAGCCGTGCGCCCACGCTCCCTCTCGTAGACAGGTGGGACCCACCTGTCATCCCTAACCCCCGATCGTCCGAAACCCGGACTGTTCCCCGCGCGCGCGATCGCAACCGACCGGAAAATCCCGCGTTCCCAGCCGACTTCCGGACCCCGAAGACTCCAGCTTGATCTAAACCAACCTGCCGCCCTCCCCCATCTATAAAAACCCCGGCATCGTCCCATTTTTTTCCCCACGATCTGCCGATTTTCCTTCCGGTGAGAACCCGAGCTCCTCCGACGAATTCTGCTCGATCTACGCTCGGGAATTCTGATCTAACTCGCTGGTCTTGATCCACCGCCTCCGGGGAACCTCGCAGGTGCAGAAAACTCGGTGGTTTGCGGTTCAAACACAGCGCCGACGAGCCTCTCCGTGAATTCACCTTGGACCTCATCGCCGACCGCCTTCCAGGACCTCCGAGCTCAAGAAAACCCCCGAGGTGAGATCCCCGACCTCCCCTCCACCGATCTATGCCATAAAATCACAGTTTTAGGAAGAATTGACGAAGATCCGAAACTCTCCGGCGAGATCGCCGCCTCCCGCCACCGTGCGCCGCCGGGCAGCGCCGCCCACGCTCGATCAGAGCAACGTGGCCGCTTGTGCGCCGTCTATTTTAAATCGCACGGTAGAGTTTAAATCCCCGCGTACCGGTTCGATGTTATAATCTCAGCCGTCTGTTTTAAATCGGACGGTCCACGTCAGCCCCGCATTATAAAGACTGGAATTCTTACGTGCTACCCCCTGGGGTTCTCGGAAAATAAGAGCTAGCCCCGGAAACTTCTGATCTAGCCCCTGGAACTTCAGAAAATCATGTAAATTCATTTAAAAATCAGTTTTAGCTCCTGGACTTAATAAAAATTAGGAAAAACCCCTCTGTTAAGTGTAGTTAGACCCCTGGAAATTTTTAAAATAATATAATGGACCCTGTAGTGGGGTGAGTTTACATTTTTAACCCTCTTTGATATTAAAATTAGGAATTTGCATATGTGGCTAGTATTTAAAATTTAAAAGGAGGGACAAACATATTGTCAAATTCAAATTAAAAACTTTCCTAGTACTTAGAAAACCTTGGAGTGAGATAAAAAGAGATTTTTGGCTGAGATGAATCTGTTTAATTGATTATTCACATTTATTAGTTATAGGGACACATTTTTAAGTAGAGAATAATTCTGAAAATTAGTAAAATAAATGTAAAATAGTTTACATCAGAGGAGAAGTTTAAAAATATATTATTATATATTTTAGACCCAAAACATATTCTGTTTAGATGAGGTGCCTTACTATTTTTATAATAAAGTTCACATTTAGGCATAGGGAATAAATCTGAAAATATAGCAAGCTAAGGATAAATACCTAGAAAATAATAAATGAAGTTTCCAAAATCCAAAGAATTCAGTTTAGGGTTGGTAGAAGGTCTGAAGACACATATGAAGTAGGAAAATACCTTTCATGCATACTTGGTAGCTAAAATGTGTATCAATTAAATATAAGGGATTTATTTAAATTAGAAATACATATATAGTATGCCAACATGAATATGAATACAAAAGTAGAAATCATATGTACATGATTAAAAGTGCATGTAAGCCAAAATCAACACACATAGAGTAACCACAACACATAGAATTGTGAATGGCTTTCATAAATGTGAATGTGTGGTTTGTATGAAATGGAAGTGTGAACTATGTCTTATGGATTGTTGTTTTTCTTTTGCTATGTGTGATGGTATGATGTAGAACCTGCTCTAGAGCAAGTTTTCCCTTTCCAAGATCAGGACTACCCATTACAAGAGCAGCAGGAAGGAGGCAAGTGTCCCTGACCACTTTGATCCTATACTAGGATGTGTAGATAGAAATAAATGCATTGTCAATTGAAAATATGAAACCCATGCTAGGATGTTTCCCTAGAATTGCATTACCTTGTTTCCTTGTAGCTTGGGTTGGGATTCATTTTATCATGTCATTTATTATTATGCATATGCTTAGCCATGCTTAGAATGAGATATTTGGGATATGAGATCATCAGTTTATTTTACCATACTCTTGAATGAGATATTGGGAGATATTTAGAGGTAGGGATCAAGGCAAGTTGGATGATTTGGTTGGTGTTGGGTGCACGAGACTCGGGTTTGTGTTTAGTACTTGCCTGGATCCTAAGGACAGGTTCATGGAGCATGTAACCTGGCTTTACCGTGCCAACCACATGCTGAGATGGGGCAGCTTGGCCAATTAATTAGGTGTATCCCCGGCGTAGTATGGGTGTGTTGGATGGTGCGGGGAATAGGTGTCAGCTGGACTACCATATGAACTGCAAGGCTCAAGAGGGGGCCACTGCAGCGGGGTTGGAGCCTCTTGTATGCTGTTAGGAGTGAAACCTCAGTGGGCTCACGCTCGTCGGGAATCCCTTTGTAAAGGCTTCGTAGTGATCTCCTGGCTACACACCTAGGAAGTGTGAATGTGGTTCGTAGCCACTGGCATAATGGAGGTTCTTTTAGTCCACCCGGCAACGGGGGATGGAATCACTACATGTGGGTACAGTGGTGCAAACTCTGCAGAGTCAAAACTCTGTCATGACAGCCGTGCTCACGGTCAAGAGCGGCTTGGACTTATTCATGATTAGAGTATGATGGCCTTGGACGCTGTGAGTGTTAAGCGGGGAGCTTAACATTGGAAATGATGTTATGGTTATTTGATTATGATGATGGGATGGGAGATCGGGACCATTTCACCTGTGTAGTAATGTAGGTTCTTAATAAGCTAAGGTGATAGGTATTAATTGCGTAGTGCTTTAACCCTGAGTTCAATCTCTCCTTGTTCTAGCCATGCATGACATAACTTTCCCACACTTGCTGAGTACCATCGGTACTCAACCTTGCATATTTGTTGGTTTATATTGCTGCTCAGGTCAAGATAATGAGGTGGTGTATAATGATCAAGATTTGGACCCGAAGAAGGTTTCTAGGTTCATGGAGTCCCCCGGGCAACGCCTGTGACGGAGCCCACGAGAATAATTATTCCGCTGCTAGTTTATTTACTTGTGATGAACTTATTATTGTCCATCGAGACATTTGCTATGTAAGACTTATTTATATTCGACACCTGGCTTGTAATAAATGATGCTTCACTATTTGTCATCACATGTATGAGAAAATGATCCTGGCATACATGTGATATTCACTCGGTTGTTCTTCGGAAAAACCGGGTGTGACAGAAGTGGTATCAGAGCCAAGGTTGCCCGTAGGAACGTGGACCTAGGTAGAAATGGACGTATTTAAGGGCCCTATTTTCTTAAAAACTATTTTACAAGGTGTGTGTTGAAAAGTGTTATTTAATAGAGTCACTTTCTTCATCTTACCCCAACTTTCATTCAAAATAGGACTTTTGTTTAAAAGTTTAACTAACCTAAGTTTAAATGCTTTCTATTTTAGATGGTTCGCATGATTCGCACCACTCGCAAGTCCACAGGAGGGAGAGTTCCCGTAGTTGCCCTTGCCCAAAGGGAGGAGAGCCGTCCGGTGACGTACCTTTCCTACGGATTGGCAGTAGGAGGCTTGTTGCGCCGTCTTCGACGTATGCTCCAAGCCGCCGGCAATACGGGCAAGCTAATCATACACTATAGATCCACCAGGACCATCCGTGAGAAGAGGGAAGAATGGAGTTCAGAGATGAGGATTATCCATGAAAATCAGCTGCTCAAGATCCACCGCTCTCCCGCTTGTCGAGCGACACAGGTCGATGCGGGGAAGGATGTCACCTGGGAGGCCATCACCTGCCAGAGTCACATCTATCGTCGACACTTGGACAGGACTGAGTACATGTATGTCCTCCAGCGCGAGAGTGGTACAACGGAGTATAAGTACCCGCCAGTGCAGCAAGGGACTTCCCATGAGCACATGGACCTGTGCTTGGAGGATGCTGCTATACTCAGCACTCGACTGGAGGAGTGTCAGCAGGAGCTTCAGGATGTTCGGGACACCCTGAAGGAAACCGAGGCGTTGCTCCGAGCCTGCTTGAGGGCGAGAGAAAGAGATGACGGGAATGAACTGTGTGTCACCGTGAATGATACATGGACTCCTGACTCCCCAGATCGTCGGGCGATCAGGCGTCGTTGCACTTCTCCACCTGCAGCCTCCCCACCCAAAGCAGAGTCAGAAGGCAGCCACAATAATGAGGAAGATCCCGAGGAGCCAGCTCAGTGATACAAGTAGTGTAGAGTCCTTCCCTTAGTTTAGCAGGATGTCGAGTAGTCGAGTCGTTATCTGAGTTAATGGTCTGTTAATGCTTGGTGTGTGACGTGAGTTGTGGAAGCCATGAGCAATTGTCCACAGCCTCGTCTTCAGATTATTTTGCTTTGGTGTGTGAACCCACATGAAATAATAGTTCATTTATTTTTGTGTGAGACATGAACCCTCAGAAAAGTATAACAAAGCCTCAACACTTCAAAGTACAAACAAGTGAAAGTAGTAAGATAATACGTAATGCTTTAAATTAACATTTGGTTGATCATGCTAGATGGCCGGAAGAGGAAAAGGTCGTGCCGCCAACCCCGCCAACAACAACGATGAGGCCTGCAACCCTCATCTTTCTGGAGGCCAAGACAGGGGTGGACGCCATGAAGGAGTTGATCCCCTCCACCAAATGCTAGAGAATCAAAATCAGCTCATCCAGAACTTGACTCAAGTGGTGGCCAACTTGCATCAAGTTCCACCTCCACAAGCTGCACCATGCCAACCAAGGTTGAGTGAGTTTCTAGGAACTCAACCTCCAAAGTTTGCAAGTGCTGCTGAACCTCTGGAGGCAGATGATTAGCTAAAGACCATTGAGAGCAAGATGAGGATCATACAGTGCCAAGGGTATGAGAGGGTGCTGTTTGCCTCTCATCAATTGCATGGACCTGCTGCCGATTGGTGGACCGCCTACATGGCCGCCCATCATGACCCTGAGAACATCACTTGGGAAGAGTTCAAGCGTAGCTTCCGCAACCATTACATACCAAGGGGTGAACTCAGAAACAAGAGGAAGGAGTTCTTGGGGCTGCAGCAAGGAAACATGACTGTGAGGGAATACCTCACTATATTTACTCAACTCTCCCGTTATGCCCCACAGGACATAGAGACTGATGAGCAGAAACAGGATTGTTTCGTGGAAGGTCTTACCGCAGAAATGCAGTGTGCAATGTCCTCCAACGAATATGAAAGCTTCCAAAAGATGGTGGACAGAGCTTTTGATGTAGAAAGGAAGCTGAAGGCCTTGGAAAATGAGAACAAGAGGAAGGCCGGGTGGTCACATCAAGCCTCAGGGAGCAACACCCGCCCACGTCTGATGCAGCAACCCGCAGGGCAGACGAACCGGGCCGCGGTACCCTACTCAGCACCAAGAGGGTACAATCCGAACTACAGGCCTCCGGCAGTACCAGCACAGCCACAACGTCAGTTTGTACAGCAGCCTCGTCCCGCATATCCACCTCGACCAGCAGTACAAGGACCTCCAAACCAACCCCAAGACAACAAAGGCCAGACACCTAAGGTTGGGGTGCAATGTTTTAGCTGTGGTGAAGTGGGGCACTACGCCCATAAGTGCCCAAAGAAGAAGCCCACGCAGCCACAACAGCAGAATGTAATGAGAGGACGGGTGAACCACGTCACCATGGAGGAAGCGCAAGAGGCACCTGACGTGGTAGTTGGTAAGTTTCCTGCCAATTTACACATTGCAACCCTGCTGTTTGATTCTGGTGCTACCCACTCGTTCATTGCTCAAGGGTTTGTTAAGAAGCATGACCTAGCAACAACACAAATGAACCATATGCTAGCAGTAAACTCTCCAGGTGGAGAAATAAGGACAAGACAAGTGTGTCCCAAGGTGAACCTAGACATTAATGGGGTAGTATTTACTGCTAACCTCATAGTGATAGATTCACAAGGGATAGATATTATCTTGGGTATGGATTGGTTGACCAAACATAAAGGAATCATCCATTGTTCGACCACAACGGTGGAACTAACTCACCATAGTGGCACAAGAGTAAAGTTTATAACAATACAAGAGCCTAGGAGGAATATTAAATTAAATCAAGTTGAGGTAAAAGTGGAGGAGATCAGGACCATCAGGGAATATCCAGATGTTTTTCTGGAGGAATTGCCAGGTATGCCTCCCGATCGTGAAGTGGAATTCGCAATTTAGCTAGTGCCGGGAACAGCCCCGATATACAAGAGACCTTATCGGATGGACTCCAAGCAGCTGGGAGAACTCAAGGATCGTTTGAGAGAATTGACGGAGAAGGGGTATATTCGTCCTAGTTCCTCACCTTGGGGAGCCCCGGTCATATTTGTGCCCAAGAAGGACGGAACCCAAAGTTTATGCGTGGACTACCGTGCCTTGAATGAGGTAACCATCAAGAATAAGTACCCATTACCCCGCATTGAAGACTTGTTTGATCAGTTGAGGGGAGCTTGTGTGTTCTCAAAAATTGATCTCAGGTCGGGATACCACCAACTTAAGATAAGGCAATCTGATATTCCCAAGACAGCTTTCATATCTCGGTACGGACGGTATGAGTACACTGTCATGCCTTTTGGGCTAACTAATGCCCCGGCGTACTTCATGTATCTCATGAACAAGGTATTCATGGAATATCTGGACAAATTTGTGGTGGTTTTCATAGATGACATTCTCATTTTCTCCAAAGATGAAGAGGAACATGAGAAACATCTAAGGTTGGTGTTGCAGAGGCTGAGAGAACACCAACTATATGCCAAGTTGAGCAAGTGTGAGTTTTGGCTGAAGAGAGTTCCCTTCTTAGGACATATCATCTCGGAGGGAGGAATCTCCGTAGATCCCACCAAAATCGAGGATATACAGAAGTGGAAGACCCCTGAAAACGTCGAGGAAGTTCGAAGCTTCTTGGGATTGGCCGGATACTATCGACGGTTTATTGAGGGATTCTCTAAAATCTCGAGACCCCTCACCAAACTGTTGGAGAAGGGAATCACATTCACATGGATGCCACAGTGCGAGACGAGTTTTCAGGAGTTAAAGAAAAGATTGACAACAACCCCAGTGCTGGTTATGCCAGATATGCAAAAGAACTTTACGGTGTACTGCGATGCCTCTGGAAACGGGTTGGGATGTGTTCTCATGCAATAAGGGCATGTCGTGGCTTATGCATCCCGGAAGCTTTGGAAGCACGAGAAGAACTATCCTACACATAACCTAGAACTAGCCGCAGTGGTACATGCGTTGAAAATTTGGCGGCACTATTTGATGGGGAAGAGGACAGAGATATATACGGATCATAAGAGTTTGAAGTACATTTTCACACAGCCAGATCTCAACCTCAGACAAAGGAGATGGTTAGAGATAATCAATGACTTTGATGTGGGCATCAACTACCATCCTGGGAAAGCAAACGTCGTGGCCGATGCTTTAAGTCAGAAAGTGCAGGTCAATAAGTTGAGCTTGAAGGACATGCCTGCAGAGTTGAAGGACGAGATTATAAGACTCAATCTATGCCTGGTAAATAGTGGTGAAGCCATCGCCATGGAAATGGACTCCAAACAAGAGCGAGACATACGCGAGGGTCAAAAGAATGACGAGAAGATACAAGAGATCAGACAACTCATCAAGGAAAATAAAGCTCCTGGTTTCAGAAAGGATGAACAAGGTACGGTGTGGCACGGGAAAATAATTTGTGTGCCTGAAGTAAAGGAGATCCGTGAAGTGATTTTGAAGGAGGCTCACGATTCCGACTATTCCGTTCATCCTGGGAGTACGAAGATGTACCAGGATCTCAAGAGCAGGTATTGGTGGTATGGCATGAAGCGAGATGTCGCGGAACATGTTGCCCTATGTGACACATGTCAGCTGGTAAAAGCAGAACATCAACGACCCGCGGGATTATTGCAACCACTCAAAGTGCCTGAATGGAAATGGGAAGAAATCGGTATTGATTTCATAGTGGGACTGCCCAGGACCCAATCCGGATATGATTCAATATGGGTCATCATCGACAGGCTAACCAAGGTAGCTCATTTCATCCCCGTGAAGGAAAGCTACAGCGGATCCAAATTGGCGGAGTTGTACATGTCAAGGATCGTGTGCTACCATGGAGTGCCAAAGAAGATAGTGTTGGATCGAGGGACACAGTTCACCTCGAGGTTCTGGTAGAAGTTGCACGAAATCATGGGAACCCATCTGAACTTTAGTTCTGCCTATCATCCCCAAACTGACGGGCAGACGGAAAGAACCAATCAGATTCTTGAGGATATGCTGAGGGCATGTGCACTCAAAAACAATCGGAGTTGGGACAAGAACTTACCGTATGCGGAATTCTCCTATAACAACAGCTATCGGGCTAGTATGAAGATGTCACCGCTTGAAGCTTTGTACGGGAGGAAGTGCAGAACTCCCCTGTTTTGGAACCAAACAGGGGAAAGTAAAGTGTTTGGTCCCGAAGTACTACAAGAAGCCGAGGCGAAAGTGAGAGAAATTCACAACAACTTGAGGATAGCACAGACACGACAAAAGAGCTACGCCGATGTGCGGAGAAGAGAGCTCATTTTCAACGTGGGAGACTATGTCTATCTCAAGGTGTCCCCTATCCGAGGACTTCGTCGGTTCAAGGTGAAAGGGAAGTTGTCACCTCGATACATCGGACCCTTTCAAGTTCTGGAGAGGAAAGGAGAAGTGGCGTATCAACTAGAATTACTGGCTCGCCTATCGGATGTGCACGATGTATTCCATGTGTCACAGCTCAAGAAATGTCTGAGAACGCCTGAAGAGGTGTTACCCATGAATGAGGTTGATGTAGCTAAGGATCTGTCTTATGCCGAGCCACCATACAAGATTTTGGAGACAATGGAACGCCTCACAAGAAATAAAAGAATCCGGATGTGCAAGGTGCAGTGGAAGCATCACTCAGAAGATGAAGCCACATGGGAACGAGAAGATGAGCTTAAGGCACAATTTCCGGAATTGTTTTATTAGAAACACCAATCTCGAGGACGAGATTTCTTTTAAGGGGGGTAGAGCTGTAACACCCCAAAATCCTGTCAAGAGGGGAATTTCAAATTTTTTGGACGTATTGCATGTGTTGCAAAAATTCAAATTCAAACTGGAATTCAAATTAAACTCAAAACAGAAATGAAAAAGAAAAGAAAAAGAAAAAAACAAATCTTCCCAGCCAGTGGGCCGAAACCCACCAGCCGGCCCACCCAGCCCCCGCGCCAGCCCGCAGCCGCGCGCCCGCGCTCCCTCTCGCAGACAGGTGGGACCCACCTGTCATCCCTAACCCCCGATCGTCCGAAACCCTGACTGTTCCCCGCGCGCGCGATCGCAACCGACCGGAAAATCCCGCGTTCCCAGCCGACTTCCGGACCCCGAAGACTCCAGCTCGATCTAAACCAACCCGCCGCCCTCCCCCGTCTATAAAAACCCCGGCATCGTCCTGTTTTTTTTCCCATGATCCGCCGATTTTCCTTCCGGTGAGAACCCGAGCTCCTCCAGCGAATTCTGCTCGATCTACGCTCGGGAATTCTGATCTAACTCGCTGGTCTTGATCCACCGCCTCCGGGGAACCTCGCAGGTGCCGAAAACTCGGTGGTTTGTGGTTCAAACACAGCGCCGACGAGCCTCGCCGTGAATTCACCTCGGACCTCGTCGCCGACCGCCTTCCAGGACCTCCGAGCTCAAGAAAACCCCCGAGGTGAGATCCCTGACCTCCCCTCCACCGATCTATGCCATAAAATCACAGTTTTAGGAAGAATTGCCGAAGATCCGAAACTCTCCGGCGAGATCGCCGCCTCCCGCCGCCGTGCGCCACCGGGAAGCGCCGCCCGCGCTCGATCAGAGCAACGTGGTTGCTTGTGCGCCGTCTATTTTAAATCGCACGGTAGAGTTTAAATCCCCGCGTACCGGTTCAATGTTATAATCTCAGCCGTCTATTTTAAATCGGACGGTCCACGTCAGCCCCGCGTTATAAAGACTGGAATTCTTACGTGCTACCCCCTGGGGTTCTCGGAAAATAAGAGCTTGCCCCGGAAACTTCTGATCTAGCCCCTGGAACTTCAGAAAATCATGTAAATTCATTTAAAAATCAGTTTTAGCCCCTGGACTTAATAAAAATTAGGAAAACCCCCTCTGTTAAGTGTAGTTAGACCCCTGGAAATTCTTAAAATAATATAATGGACCATGTAGTGGGGTGAGTTTACCTTTTTAACCCTATTTGATATTAAAGATAGGAATTTGCATATGTGGCTAGTATTTAAAATTTAAAAGGTGGGACAAACATATTGTCAAATTCAAATTAAAAACTTTCCCAGTACTTAGAAAACCTTGGAGTGAGATAAAAAGAGATTTTTGGCTGAAATGAATCTGTTTAATTGATTATTCACATTTATTAGTTATAGGGACACATTTTTAAGTAGAGAATAATTCTGAAAATTAGTAAAATAAATGTAAAATAGTTTACATCAGAGGAGAAGTTTAAAAATATATTATTATATATTTTAGACCCAAAACCTATTCTGTTCAGATGAGGTGTCTTACTATTTTTATAATAAAGTTCACATTTAGGCATAGGAAATAAATCTGAAGATATAGCAAGCTAAGGATAAATACCTAGAAAATGATAAATGAAGTTTCCAAAATCCAAAGAATTCAGTTTAGGGTTGGTAGAAGGTCTGAAGACACATATGAAGTAGGAAAATACCTTTCATGCATACTTGGTAGCTAAAATGTGTATCAATTAAATATATAGGATTTATTTAAATTAGAAATACATATATAGTATGCCAACATGAATATGAATACAAAAGTAGAAATCATATGTACATGATTAAAAGTGCATGTAAGCCAAAATCAACACACATAGAGTAACCACAACACATAGAATTGTGAATGGCTTTCATAAATGTGAATGTGTGGTTTGTATGAATTGAAAGTGTGAACTATGTCTTATGGATTGTTGTTTTTCTTTTGCTATGTGTGATGGTATGATGTAGAACCTGCTCCAGAGCAAGTTTTCCCTTTCCAAGATCAGGACTACCCATTCCAAGAGCAGCAGGAAGGAGGCAAGTGTCCTTGACCACTTTGATCCTATACTAGGATGTGTAGATAGAAATAAATGCATTGTCAATTGAAAATATGAAACCCATGCTAGGATGTTTCCCTAGAATTGCATTACCTTGTTTCCTTGTAGCTTGGGTTGGGATTCATTTTATCATGTCATTTATTATTATGCATATGCTTAGCCATGCTTAGAATGGGATATTTGGGATATGAGATCATCAGTTTATTTTACCATACTCTTGAATGAGATATTGGGAGATATGTAGAGGTAGGGATCAAGGCAATTTGGATGATTTGGTTGGTGCTAGGTGCACGAGACTCGGGTTTGTGTTTAGTACTTGCCTGGATCCTAAGGACCGGTTCATGGAGCATGTAACCTGGCTTTACCGTGCCAACCACATGCTGAGATGGGGCAGCTTGGCCAATTAATTAGGTGTATCCTTGGTGTAGTATGGGTGTGTTGGATGGTGCGGGGAATAGGTGTCAGCTGGACTACCATATGAACCGCAAGGCTCAAGAGGGGGCCACTGCAGTGGGGTTGGAGCCTCTTGTATGCTGTTAGGGGTGAAACCTCAGTGGGCCCATGCTCGTCGGGAATCCCTTTGTAAAGGCTTCGTAGTGATCTCCTGGCTACACACCTGGGAAGTGTGAATGTGGTTCGTAGCCACTGGCATAATGGAGGTTCTTTTAGTCCACCCGGCAACGGGGGATGAAATCACTACATGTGGGTACAGTGGTGCAAACTCTGCAGAGTCAAAACTGTCATGACAGCCGTGCTCACGGTCAAGAGCGGCTTGGACTTATTCATGATTAGAGTATGATGGCCCTGGAGGGTGTGAGGGTTAAGCGGGGGCTTAACATTGGAAATGATGTTATGGTTATTTGATTATGATGATGGGATGGGAGATTGGGACCATTTCACCTGTGTAGTAATGTAGGTGCTTAATAAGCTAAGGTGATAGGTATTAATTGCGTAGTGCATTAACCCTGAGTTCAATCTCTCCTTGTTCTAGCCATGCATGACATAACTTTCCCACACTTGCTGAGTACCATCGGTACTCAACCTTGCATATTTGTTGGTTTATATTGCTGCTCAGGTCAAGATAATGAGGTGGTGTATAATGATCAAGATTTGGACCCGAAGAAGGTTTCTAGGTTCATGGAGTCCCCCGGGCAACGTCTGTGACAGAGCCCACGAGAATAATTATTCCGCTGCTAGTTTATTTACTTGTGATGAACTTATTATTGTCCATCGAGACATTTGCTATGTAAGACTTATTTATATTCGACACCTGGCTTGTAATAAATGATGCTTCACTATTTGTCATCACATGTATGAGAAAATGATCCTGGCATACATGTGATATTCACTCGGTTGTTCTTCGTAAAAACCGGGTGTGACAACGTCCTTGAGCCTTCCATCCATACTGCCCGGTCTCCATTCCCCAATTAAGTGGATCAATTCCCAACTCTTCCGATTGATCCCCCTTAATCCCGGTTCACGAGTAGGAAACAGCCTACACGAGTTATGCCTCTTTTAATCTACTTTTCTTAACTTGATCACAACAGCTATAATTAAGTGAAAACTTACTCTAAATAAAACTCCAGGGAAGCAATGTGCTATATACAAACTACAGAAGCAAAACCTAAGAAGACAGAGGATTCTATGGTTGAAATTTTTACAGAACCTTTCTAATTTCATGATGGAGTTATGGTAAAGTTTTCAGAGGTTTTTGAGGAAGGAGATGGCCAAAAAAATTCTTGGCCGATTTAACCTTGAATGATTTATAGAAATTTAATTAGCCTTGATCACATTGAATAACTAGATATCCTAATAGGTCTGGACCTAAGGTTTCCAGAAAATTTGTTTCAAATTTTTCTAAGCTTTTTTCTGGTCAGAATTGAGGACTAAAGTTCAATTCTATTTTTTTGGAATTTGTTTCTGTGATTTTTCAGCCCATTTAAAGAACCCTGAGAAAACCTGCTGATTAAGCTACCTTAATAATCTCCAAAAATCCTAAGATTTTTACTGGAGCTCAAGAACTAGGAGAAAGATTTGCTGCCCAAAATTGGGAATGTTTCATAAAGAATTATTCCTGGAATTAATCCCTAAAGGATTTACTAAAAACAATTCTATAGAAATTCCTGGGCAATTACATGGCAAGCAATTTGTTTCTCTGCAAAGTACTCCTACACCGAGTTATGGTTTTTCAAAGTTTAAACAACCTTCTGTTTGGATTTTACACAGAACCCCCCTCCTACAGGCTGACAGTGGGGCCCCCTTGTCGGGCTTCTTCAACCTCCCGACAGAGGCTTCGCGCGCGCACAGAGCCGGCCCATGGCACACCACGATCTCCCCCAATTCTCAACCATTTTCTACAAGGTTTCACCCTACACGTTCCTAAGAACCTAGCCTAGCCGTGGGACAACTTATTGTAGCGTGACAGCGCCGGGAAGGAGGCCGGCACCGGCGGCGGCGGTCGGTAGCACGGCGCCAGCGAGGAGCGACGTGTCCCGAGCTTTTCACGATGAGCTAAGTTGTCCTAAAGCATCCCTAGTGGTCGTAGAACATGGAACGGAGCTC
The DNA here is from genome assembly GCA_030760725.1 of Neostapfia colusana. Taxonomy (NCBI): domain Eukaryota; kingdom Viridiplantae; phylum Streptophyta; class Magnoliopsida; order Poales; family Poaceae; genus Neostapfia; species Neostapfia colusana. The sequence goes on along the minus strand of JASWHV010000001.1, from coordinate 41,118,498 downwards.
AATTCTCGCAGCAAACGGCGGCAAACATAGGATTGATGGTAGACTGACGTGTTTTCACCGGCGGCGGCGATATCTTGTCGCCCGGGGCGGAGGAGGGACGGTTTGCTCAGGAGTTTGGCATGGAGGGTCGCTAGGGCTGCTAGTAGCTAGTGTTTGAATTGCATGGGCGATGATCAAGCGAGTTGGAAGAATTTCCCGATCCACGCTTGATCGGTTCTTCACGTGCACCAGTGCAAAACTCCAAATTACGGCTAGCCGGCGGTGGGAAAGAGCCAGGGAGCTTCGGTATGAGCAACTAGACATTGTGGCGCACCTTAAAGTCGCTTTGCTTGAGGCGGAGGGGTACGGGAGCTGCCGGGCGACATGGTGCTCTGTTTTTCCGGGGAAGAACTGCTCGGCCGCGTCGGAGGGAGTCCGTGTACAAGCTGAGGAGGGCTCGAGGATGTCGAGGGAGAACCGGCGTCGCGGTTTTATGGTTGAGCTGGGCGCCACAACTCCCGGGCGGTGATCACCGATGATCACAGAGAGGCTGCACCGTTTTTCCTTCGGGTAAGCACGCGAGGAAGCGAAAGGCTGTGGATGTGCTCGTGCGAGACAGAGAAGGAACAGCAACTTGCTTTGTGCAGCCACGATATTTGTCGAGCTGCAAGTGCTGAGGAGGGAATCGTCATCGGGAAGAAGCAGGGACACAGCTCGGTGGAGCACTCAGCCCCTCGGTGGCAAGTTCACAGAGAAAGGAAGTTTCTCTGGTTTGTTGTGTAATTGACATGTGGGTCCCCCTCCACACAACATTTGCTTCGAAAATTCAAATTCAAATTTTGCAGCACGTTCTACAAACTGAATTTGAATAGCAGGGAGTTAAACCTCGCTTGTGCTCAAATTTGAAATGTCGTGATTTAATTCCTTTACGGCTAGGTTTCCTTTATTGCATGTGGCCGAATTTCAAATTTGAAGCCCTAGTTAGAATTCGATTTGATCCTGCGGATTTATATTCTACGAGGAATCCATGCCTTCTGAAATTTGGGGTTTTACACGGATCGCCGGGAACACATCAGCGGCGAGCTCGCCGTCCTGCGCCTCCGCGGAGAGGTCGGGTGTCGGGAGGTAGAAGTGACCAGGCGGGTCCCACGCATCAGCGACTGTTTTGATTAGTTGTGGCTGGAATCTGGTGTGGCAGCGTGGGTATTACTCTGTTACCCTGTGTTGCTATGCTCTAAGTGGTGCAATTTAAATGGGTGGGCCTGGGTGACTGTTTAAAGGATTTTCAGTAGGGAAATAATTCTAGTTTGAGTGCATGTGAGGCCTATGTGTGCTGAATACATTGGCTATGACGATAAAAGTTTTGAATTCTGCCAAAACACTCTTTTTGTCAAGGTCCGACTCTAGGTCCGAGCTCCGACAATATCCGACGTAAGGTCCGACTTTCTATGGCTAGGTCTGACATGTGTTTGGTCAGCTCCGGCGGTAGGTCCGACTAGCTTTGGTAAGTTCCGGTGCTAGGTTCTGCTAGCTTTGGTAAGCTCCGGCTCAAGGTCCGGTTAGCTTTGGCCAGGTCCGGAGCTAAATCACAATGGTTCTGTTTTTACCATGCAAATTTTTTGAACTTGCTTTACATCTATGGAAAATTTGCTTAGTATTATTTTACTAAGTTTTTGAATTGTTATGGCTGTTTACGGTGGTTAACATTTTGCTATGGTTTGCAACATGCTTATGTGAGGTGTTCACAGAAGGTGTTGTGGTTTTCGAAGCTAATGTGAGTCAAGTAGCGGACCTGTGCTCGAAAGTATTGGTTGTTTATTCATGTGCAGGTGTTGCTTGAGTTCAAGATATGGCTGGTGACCGGATCCCTTGAACTAGTCTTAGGGAGAAGATGAGGTTCAACAACCAAGTTCAGGAGGAATTGTGGTTGAGTTGATCGGGAGGTCGTGCAGCATGTTTGGATCAAGAACAATGCATATGAAGGTATCGTGGACGTTGTTGGAAGGTGTTTGCAGATGTGAAAGGAGTGCACGGACATGGCAATATGGTTCCAAGGCGTGATGGAGAGATGTGGACGTGAAGAATTGGTAGGAAAGGTCCAACCGGCTGGATTATGGACTCAGGCTGCGGCTGAGTCGGTTATGGCTCAAATATGGAAAGATTTGAGTTGGTTATGGTAGGATTTCGTGTGGGACACGAAGTTGAGTTGTTTTAGGAATGTGGGATACATTCCTAAGGTGTTCGGAAGTCTTAAAATTGCTTCTATCTGCGTATAGAAGAGTCTTTAGTAGTTATGGAAATTTCGATTCAGAAACTGAGTAGGATTAGAGTCTTAGTTTGGATTGGGTTGGCCTCCGGGCTGGTTATATAAGCAAGAGGGGCCAGAGATGGTGACAAGACGACTTTGGGTTGTTCGTCTTATATTTTTGTCAATAAAAATCATAATTTGGAGGAGCTTTTGGGCCTTGTTCGTCCGACTTGTTTTTGTCAAGTCTTTCTTGTCGAGTTTCTGGACAGCACGACAGTGCTTCTGTATTTTGATCATAACTCGAGTTTCACAGATCCAATTGACGTGATTCTTTTTGGGTTGTCTCCAAAACTTGATTATCTATCATCATTCAAAATTTCACGGTCATTGGATTTTTAGTTTCTGATCTACACTAGTTTCTTTCCAGTGTTGCAGATCTGGTTTTTACTCGAGTAAAACAGATTGACCCTCGTTTGATCTTTCGATCATAACTTGAGTTTTTTTACAGATTTCCGTGATTCTTGTTGTCGTGTCTTTGTGACTTGATTCTCTATAATATATACCACTTTTATCATGGTTTAACATGTTTAGATCAGTCACATACATGATTTCTTTAATAGATCGATTTTCTGCCGAGGGGATTTTTGTTGCTTCCGCTAAAAAGTTTAAACTACCATTCACCCCCCCTCTGGTAGCTTTTCACGTGCTCTTTGATCCTACAATTGGTATCAGAGCCACGGTGCTCTAATCTTTGTGATTTGCACATGTTTTGACTAATCATCATGGAGAAATACTCCGCAAAACCTTGTGTGTTCAGTGGCATTGATTTTCAGGTTTGGAAGGCACATATGGAGGCTTTCATCCAGGCGCAAGGCTTCGCAATATGGAAAAAGGTCTACAAGCCTTATGACGTGCTGCCAAATGATCAAGTCATGGCTACGAACATGAGAGATATCAACAACAACAACAAAGTACGGAACTTGATCATACAAGGATTAACTCAAAGTGACTTCGACCATGTTACACACCTCCGATCTGCATACGATGTGTGGAAAGCATTTTGTGACTACACCGAAGGATCCAATATGATCAAGGAGGTAAGACAAGATATGTTCAAGAAAGAATACATGCGCTTCGAGATGCAACCCGGTGAGTCAATCGATGACCACTTTGCTCGCTTCAATAAAATTCTCAGCAACTTGCGTAGTGTCAACGTTAATTTTTCAAATGCTGAAAATGCTAGGTGATTACTAAGTGAATTAGACATGTCAATTTGGGAGATGAAAGTTACATCTATTCGTGAATCTACTGTCATGAGTACACTTACATTAGATATGCTATATTCTAAGTTAAAAACTCATGAAATTGACATAATATCATGTAAGAACGCCAACAAGTCTTTGCATTTGTTTCACAATGTGACATGCCTAGCTCTAGTCAATCTTCATCTTGTGGTACACTTTCTTTGTTGTCCTCTCTAACCCTTGAACAGATTGAAGAGTTTGCAGAGGAAGAACTTGCACTCATCTCTACTCGGTTCTCAAAAGCATTGCAAAATGTGAGAGCTAGAAGGAGAGAAAGTGTCAGATCTCAACGATGCTTCGAATGTGGTAAGATAGGACATTTTTGTACGGATATCCCTAAACTCTCAGGTCCTACTTCCCGTGATGGAAAGCAAACTAGGATGAAGCACCCCTCTGCAAATGATAAGAAAAAGAAGAAGGGTTTAATAGGACGCCAATTGGTAAATACTTTTATCTCCGCACTTCAAGAACTTTGCTCGAGCGATGTGGACATCAGAAGTGATGAAGATGAAGATGATTTGGCAAACTTATACTTCATGGCGGGCAAGTCAAGTTCAAGTATGGAGGAGGCAGAACACAACAGCGACAATGAAGAGGTATGTCCTACTTGCGAAGAAATGTGTGATGCTATTTCTTGTGCCACTGTTATAGTTAAGAAAAAGGACAAAAAGCTTAGGGACAATACTGTGACGCCCAGGATTCTGTGGAAAAACCAACCACGGAACCCGGACTGATGCATATGTGTGCCCAGGATGTTCATCACACATACACATTTAATCAACAAACTCAACTCAGAATATATATAACTACGAATGAATAGGGTTTTATTACAATGTCTCATGAGTCTCTAACTCATTCTAGCAGCGGAGGTCTTATCTTAGCAGCGGAAGTCTTATTCTAGCAGCGGAAGTCTTCTAAACTATTGCGGAAGCAAACTAAGCAGCATCAGCGGCTCCATCTCTACTCCAGAGGCAAGGTTGAGGGTAGATCACACGCCTAATACTCCACATGCTCGTCGAAGTACTCCTCTTCTGTTGCTGATGATGTATGATAATGCAAGGGTGTGTACATGACGTACTCAGCAAGTGCGGGAAGTATGACAAGTAGCTTACAACAAGGTAGGTATAAAAAGGCTCATTGCAGAAAGCAAAGTTTATTTCTCAAAGCATGATAAAAACAGCAACTGGATTTAGGTGAATGTAATCCCAACATGTATTTAAACATCAACATACCTCCATCATGATTCACCACTTATCATATCTCTTCCGAACATTTATCTTTCTCAACTTTTTCACATGCTCATGAATACCATTTCGTATTCACTACCATCTCATCTCATATTCAATTCCATCTCATAACCGAGACGAAAGCTCATTGTTTCGACTCATCAGTCCGAAACCAATCTCATTACCAGGATTCAACAGTCCCGAAACCAATTCCAAAGACCAAACCAAACCAAACCAATACCATCCCAATAACCATCCCAAAAACCATCCCATCTAATCATGTGGGTTGTCCAGCGCTTGTGACCGAAAGCACGGCTATCATGATAGTTTTACACTCTGCAGAGTTTGCACCACTTTACCCACAAGTTTGTGATTTTGTCACCCATCGGCGACTGTAGAACCTCCATTATACCAGTACACAAGCGTCGGTGTATGGTCAAGAGATCACAAAAATAGCCTTTACAAAGGGGCTACTAGATGTATGGACTCACTAAGGTTTCACCAGCAGGCTCGGATCTCCAATTCTCACACCTACGGGCCCCCTCTTGTGCCATGCAATTCCCAGGGCAGTCCTCACTGGACTCCCATTCCCCGCGCCTTCCACGGTCCATAACAATCTAGCAACTTACCTAATTAGTCAGCTAAGCCACACCCATATTTGGCCTTGTGGTGGCACTGTATTCCTGGCATGGCTCGCATGAACAGGTCCTTAGATCTACGGCAAGTAATCCACCATCTCATTCTACCACTTCCACAAACCAAGCTTGCCTAGATGTCCCCCGATTCATGTTCATTATCAACATCAATTTCTCATTATCATTATTCATACGAGTGCAGTTAGCTAGACACATTCTACCGCTTCCCATATCCTATGGACTCAGCGAAGCAAAAAGCAAAAACGACCATACCCGACTCATTTACTTTCCCGGCGACAAGGATGGTTAACAAAACTAGTAAACTCCTATGAAAGGGTTTCCCATCAAGTTGACTCAAGCACACACACGTTTTCGCAAACAAAACAGTTTCAAAAACATGGGATCAATATGGTCAAGGGACACTTGCCTTGTTCCTGTGGCTTTGGTTGCTCACGGATCTCAAATTCTTGTTGTTGTAGCTCGTCGTAGATAGCTCCCTGAGCTTGTCCTTCTACTCATGATCACGCACATACAAGATTTACAACAATCAATCATCATGCACAAACTTTAGTCAAGATGCAATGGTGCATATGCATGCTAATCCTATGGTGCAGTTTTTATTAGATCGGTTTGTATGTGTTCCTGCATGTTTGCATGGGGTTTTACGATGAACAGAGGTGTAGGGATCAAATGTAGACATGGCGATGATCTCATCTCAAGATCTAGATCAAACCGATCAACACGTGATCTGTCCACAAAATCGCGTTCTTGTCGTAAGGTGGTAATGGAGACCTACCTTACTTTCTTCGTGACCTTCCTCCTAGCAATGGCAGCAAAACAGGTCATCCGCTCTCCTCCGGCAATCGTGTCGGGGCTCGGTGGCGGCTCTCCGACGTCTAAACTCCTGCGAAGGTGGTTAGCTCAGCGAGTTGGGGGCTAGGGATCCAAGTCGTCGACTCGGGGGTGTGGAAAAGAAGTTCGTGGTTGCAGCCAAAGGTTCTGGGTTCTATTTATAAGAGGAAAACGAAGAGTCCTACTCTGATTGGATTTCGAATAAGAGTTCTATTCAAATTGTTTTTGGATCTTAACAACTTATCTTCAATTGGTTTGGTGCGGTAGCAACGTGGAATTCGTGTCGGTTTCCTCAGTACCAGGTATTCCCGTGCGTATAGGAGATAAACCACATAAAATCTCGTCTCCTCCTCGTTGATGAGCTCCGGAGGCTCCACGTGTCCTATGGAGGCCGGGCCTCCCTTTTCCGCAGAGGCGGGCTCTGGTTATGCCGCGTGTCAAGCGGGTGGGACCTCCCTCTCCTCAGAGGCGAGCTCCGTGTGTGCCACGTGTCCTGGCGGGTCGGGACCTCCCCTCTCTCTAGAGACGAGCTCCTCGTACGCCACGTGTCAGTTCTGGACCTTTCCTCTCTTCGGAGGTGGCTCCGGGGGTGCCACGTGTTAGTGCCAGACCTCCCCTCTATTCGGAGGTGGCTCTGAGAGTGCCACATGTCAGTGCCGGACCTCCCCTCTCTTCGGAGGTGGGCTCCAAGAATGACACGTGTCCTAACAGCGTCGGACTTCCTTTCTACTCAGATATGAACTCCGAGGTCGACACGTGTCCAATAGCGTTTGACCTGCCGGAGGTGGGCTCCAGAGGTGACACGTGTTCAACAGTGTTGGACCTCCCTTAGGGCGGGACCTCTCAGAGGCGAGCTCCGAGGCTGACGCGTGTCCTGAAGTGTCTTCTCCTTGGAAGTGAGCTCCGAGGATGACATGTGTCTAGTAGGACCGGACCTCTCGGAGGTAAGCTCCGAGAGTGACAAGTGTCTAGCGGGGACGGACCTCTCAGAGGTGTGCTCCAAGAGCGACACGTGTCCCGCGGGTCAGACCTCTCGGAGGTGAGCTCCGAGAGCGAAACGTGCCCCGTGCGGCTGGACCTTTCTTCTTCACGGTGACTAGCTCCGAAGGTGACACGTGTCCTGCGGGGCTGCCTCGCTCCTCCGCAGAGGCTAGCTCCGGGGGCAACACGTGTCCCACGGGGGTCGGACCTCGCCCCTTTCACAGAGGCAAGCTCCGAGCCTGCCAAGTAGCCAGTTTAGCGGTGGACCTCTCCCCCTCTGCAGGGATGAGCTCCGACGCGCCACGTGGCCAGTGGCCGTGGGAAGTGTCTACAGCGCTCCTCGGCAAACTAGAACTGGCTCTTTTTAGCTATCTTTTTTATTCTTTCTCTGTTTCTACTTATTTTAAAAATGTTTCTCTACATGAAATATGAATGCATGCATAATTACGAAATTGAGGGTGTCACAAATCTACCCCCCTTAAATTGAATCTCGCCCTCAAGATTTGACAGTGGAGAATAGATGAGGGAATTCTGTCTTGATGTCTTCCTCACGTTCCCATGTAGATTCTGCTTCCGTGTGATGGCTTCATTGTACCTTGCACCAACGGATCACTTTGTTCCTCGTGACCCTTTCCTTTACGTCCAAAATTCGGACAGGGTGCTCTGCATAGGTCAGATCCTCTTGAAGTTTGATCTCTTCCATTGGTACTTGCTCCTCTGGTACTCTCAAGCTTTTCTTGAGCTGGGATATGTGAAACACGTCATGCACGTCAGAGAGGTGCATCGGGAGCTCTAGTTGATAGATTACCTCTCCTCGCTTGCCCAAAATCTTGAATGACCCGATGTAGCAAGGTGCTAGCTTGCCTTTGACGTTGAAACGTCGTTGGCCTAGGATAGGCGATACCTTAAGGTATACGAAGTCTCCTACTTCGAAAGTCAACTTCCTTCGCCTATTGTCCGCATAGCCTTTCTATCGTGACTGAGCAGCCTTCAAGTTCTCCCATATTGTTTGGACTTGCTTCTCAGCCTCTTGTAGCACTTCGGGTCCAAACACTTGGTTCTCTCCGGTCTCGTTCCAAAACAACGACATTCTACACCATCTACCATACAATGCTTCAAAAGGTGACATCTTCAAGCTGGCTTGATAGCTGTTATTGTATGATAACTCGCATACGACAAGCTCCTATCCCAAATGTGTCCATGTTTTAATGCACAGGCTCTCAACATGTCTTCCAAAATTTGGTTTGTCCTCTCGGTTTGTCCATCAGTCTGCGGGTGGTAGGCGGAGCTAAAATCCAGTCGTGTACCCATAGCCTTATGCAGCTTCCTCTAGAACCTAGAGGTAAACTGAGTACCCCGATCCAAGACTATCCTCTTCGGGACTCCATGACAGTACACGATTTGCTCCATATACAGCTCGGCTAGATCTGCCACGCGGTACGTGGTTCTAACAGGAAGAAAATGAGCTGTTTTCGTCAATCGGTCCATGATAACCCTGATGGAGTCGTAACCCGACCGAGTACGTGGTAATCCAACGATGAAATCCATACTGATGTCTTCCCACTTCCACTCGGGTAATTTTAATGGTTGCAACAGTCCAACGGGTCTTTGATGTTTGGCCTTCACCCGTTGGCATGTATCGCATAAGGCAACATATTCAGCTATGTCCCTTTTTATACCATCCCACCAATAACAAGTCTTCAGGTCCTTGTACATCTTGGTACTTCCGGGATGTATGGAATAAGGTGAGTCATGTGCCTCCTTTAATATTGTGTCGCGGATATGCTTCACGTTAGGCACACAAATCCTTTTTCCTAGCCAAAGCGTACCCTTCCCATCTTCCTTGAAGTCCTTTTCTATGCCTTGTCGGATCCTTTCCTTGATCTCCTCATCTGTTGCTTGGCCATCTCTTATCTCTTGTTCCAATGAAGAGTCGAGTTCCATCACTTCCATCTCGTTCAAGAACCCGAGATGTAACCGTTCGAACTCTCTGCGCAGCTCGGGTGGTAGCTCCCGAACCGTGAGTTGGTGACATGCTCCCTTTCGGCTCAATGCATCAGCTACTACATTGGCCTTTCCGGGGTGATAGTTGATTCCAACATCATAATCCTTGATGAGTTCCAACCATCGACGTTGCCTCAAATTTAGATCCGTTTGTGTGAATATATACTTGAGGCTTTTATGATCCGTATAGATCTCACATCGGTGGCCAAGGATATAATGTCTCCAAATCTTTAACGCATGCACCACGGCTGCGAGTTCCAAGTCATGTGTAGGGTAATTAAGCTCGTGATTCTTCAGTTGTCTCAATGCATAGGCTACCACTTTTCCTTCTTGCATGAGCACACATCCAAGCCCTAGTCTTGATGTGTCATAATATATGTCGAAGCTCTTACTTACGTCCGGTAATACCAGAACCTGCACGGTGGTTAGCCTTTTCTTGAGCTCCTCAAAGCTTTCTTGGCACGCTAGGGTCCATTGGAATACTTTTCCCTTCATTAATAGCTCCGTCATAGGCTTTGCTATTTTGGAGAAGTCCTTGATGAAGCGTCGGTAGTATCCAGCCATCCCAAGAAAACTCCGAATGTCTCTCACGTTTTGCGGTTAGTTCCACTTCAGAACATCTCCCACTTTTCCAGGATCAACCGATACTCCTTCCTCGGAGATGATGTGGCCTAGGAACGATATCTCCTTTAGCCAAAATTGACACTTGCTGAGCTTGGCATACAATTGATGCTCTCGCAGTTTCTGCAAGGTCAACCTCAAATGTTCCTCATGTCCTCACTTTTTGAATACACCATGATATCGTCGATGAAAACCACGACGAACTTGTCCAAGTACTCCATGAAGACCTTGTTCATGAGGTACATAAAATATGTGGGTGCATTTGTTAACCTAAAAGACATAATGGTATATTCGTACGAACCATACCGTGTTCGAAAGGCAGTTTTGGGTATGTCGGAGGGCTTAATCTTCAGCTAGAAGTATCCCGACCTAAGATCAATCTTGGAGAACACTCGGGCTCCTTTCATCTGGTCGAACAGGTCCTCTATATAGGGCAGAGGGTATTTGTTCTTGATTGTCACCTCGTTGAGAGACCTATAGTCCACACACATCCTCTGGGTCCCATCCTTCTTGTCCACGAAGAGCACGGGGGCTCCCCACGGTGACGAACTTGGGCGTATAAAACCCTTTTCGAGCTGCTCCTGAATTTGCTTCTTGAGCTCCACTAGTTCATTAACGGGCATCCTCTAGGGCCTCTTTGCTATAGGTGCAGTTCTGGGTACTAGGTAAATGGAAAACTCAATGTCCCGGTCAGGTGGCATACCTGGAAGTTCTTCCGGGAACACATCCGAGAATTCTTGAACCACCGGAATGCTCTCCAATGTTGCTTCTTTGACATGGTTCAACGTTGCCTTCTCGGTTGCCGGTTAGGCTGACTCGAACTCGATACAAGTACCGTGCTCGTTTGTCAACTGCACGCTCCTCTCAGCACATTGGATCACTCCGTTGTGATTGCTTAACCAATCCATTCTGAGTATTATGTCAATCCCTTGGGAATCCAAGACAATGAGGTTGGCAAGGAAGTCTACCCCTCTTATATTAAGGTTTACTTTCGGACATACTATATTAGTCCTCATCTCTCCACCGGGAGAATTAACCAACATAGTATATTTCAAGTGTGATATGGGTAGATTATACTTGGCAACATACTTGGATGATATGAATGAATGCGATGCTCCGGAATCAAATAAAACGGTGGCTGGGTTGGAGTTGGCAAGGAACATACCAATCACGACGTCCTCAGCCTGTTGTGCTTCCTCAGCCAAAACATGATTTATGTTGCCGTGAGCGTAGTTCTGCTGTCCGCGGTTACCTTGATTAGCTCCTCCGTTTGGCCTTGGGTTCTGCTTGGGCGTGTTGCTTGGTTGTCCAGGACCTCTCTTCGGGCACTGACTTTCGAAGTGTCCCGTCTCTCCGCATGCAAAGCATTCCTTGTTGCCCACGACAGCAGGTACATTGGGACGAGGGTTTTGAGAGTAGGCGCCCATGTTAGGACGAGGCACCGGAGGCAAAGGCACACGAGGTGCTTGCATAGCAGGACATTGCTGTGGTGGTTGGTTAGGGCGAAAAGTAGGAGCGAACGATCCATACTGTGGTGCAGCTGAGGGCATGTATCGGGGACGTACGTTCCTCCCTTGTGACTAGTATGGCATCTTTCTTTTGCCCTCTTGCTCGATCTCTCGGATCTTTCTCTCAACCACTATAGCTTTGTCAACCAGCTTCTAGAAGTTAGCATAATCATTGTTGAGCAGTTGAACTTGGATCTCATTGTTCAACCCTCTCATGAACAGGTACTGCTTCCGTTGATCCGAGTTGACATCTTTGGGGGCATACCTTGACAGTTGCGTGAACTTGTTGAGGTACTCATTCACACACTTCTGTCCGTGGCGGAGACTTTCAAACTCTTGCCTTTTGAGCATCATGACACCAGCAGGGATGTAATGAGAGCAGAAACTCTCTTTGAACTCGGTCCAAATAATAGTCTCCGGATTGTCATGAGCATTACAAAGGGCATCCCACCAGTCGGCGGCTGCTCCCATGAGTTGGTGCGATGCGAAGAGAACTTTCTCTCGGTCATTGCACTGGACTATGGCAAGCTTCTTCTCCATGGACTTCAACCAATCATCGGCCTCCATGGGATCATTAGCTTGTGCAAAAGTGGGTGGTCGAGTCCTCATGAACTCTCCCAGTCTGTTGTGAGCCGGCGGTGGTGGCGGTGGTGGTGGTGATGGTGCAGGAACGGGGTTGTTGTTGTTGGCTTGCAGCTGACCCAAAGTTTGGATCATGGTTTGCATGAGCTGGTTCTGCATAGCCATCAACCTTTCAAGGTTGTTTGCACCAGCCTCGGGGTTGACATTCTCAGGAACCTCAACATGGTCATCCTCTTGGTTACCACGGACGTTCCTCCTTTTTCAGCCGGCGTTTTCCCTCACCATCTGTGAGAGAGAGTTGGATAGAATAGAGGTTAGAAGGTTAGATGGATCCCCCCAACTATATGCATCAAGGTGTATAGACTATATATCTTTTTTATATGAGGATGTGAACAAGTGCCAAAGCATCTCACATCTCTCTATTATGTGCGGATATGGACAACGCTGAAACGTCCCACGGCTCAAACTAAACACATAAGCATAAACAATCATCACAAGGTTCAACCAATCCTATTCAAGCTTCTATTCAATGGAGGTCCTATGTGGTGTGGGGGTGATACCAATCTGTGATCAATCTGTGACTTTGTCCTATGGTCAATGTGGATCTAATGCCAATCTATGACTTCTACCTAGGCTTGCATCCTCCGGTCAGCGTGGCTTCTAATACCAAATTTGTTACTAGGCATGCGTCCTACGGTCAACCGTGGTAGCTTGATACCAATCTGTGACCTTATCTAGGCTTGCAACCTACAGTCAACCGTGATAGCTTGATACCAATCTGTGACTAGACGTGGCAGCTCTGAAACTAATCTGTGATCTTATCTAGGCTTGCGATCTACAGTCAACCGTGGCTCTGATACCAATCTGTGACGCCCAGGATTCTATGGAAAAACCAACCACGGAACCCGGACTGATGCATATGTGTGCCTAGGATGTTCATCACACATTCACATTTAATCCACAAACCGAACTCAGAATATATATAACCATGAATGAATAGGGTTTTATTACAATGTCTCATGAGTCTCTAACTCATTCTAGCAGCGGAAGTCTTATCTTAGCAGCGGAAGTCTTATTCTAGCAGTGGAAGTCTTCTAAACTATTGCGGAAGCAAACTAAGCAGCAGCAGCGGCTCCATCTCTACTCCACAGGCAAGGTTGAGGGTAGATCACACGCCTAATACTCCACATGCTCATCGAAGTTCTCCTCTCCTGTTGCTGATGATGTATGATAATTCAAGGGTGAGTACATGACGTACTCAGCAAGTGCGGGAAGTATGACATGTAGCTTACAACAAGGTAGGTATAAAAAGGCTCATTGCAGAAAGCAAAGTTTATTTCTCAAAACATGATAAAAATAGCAACTAGCTTTAGGTGAATGTAATCCCAACATGTATTTAAACATCAACGTACCTCCATCATGATTCACCACTTATCATATCTCATCCGAACATTTATCTTTCCCAACTTTTTCACATGCTCATGAATGCCATCTCGTATTCACTACCATCTCATCTCATATTCAATTCCATCTCATAACCGAGACCAAAGATCATTGTTTCGACTCGTTAGTCCGAAACCAATCTCATTACCAGGACTCAACAGTCCCGAAACCAATTCCAAAGACCAAACCAATACCATCCCAAAAACCATCCCAAAAACCATCCCATCTAATCATGTGGGTTGTCCAGGCGCTTGTGACCGGAAGCACGGCTATCATGATAGTTTTACACTCTGCAGAGTTTGCACCACTTTACCCACAAGTTTGTGATTTCGTCACCCGTCGGCGACTATAGAACCTTCATTATAACAGTACACAAGCGTTGGTGTATGGTCAAGAGATCACAAAATAGCCTTTACAAAGGGGCTACTAGATGTATGGACTCACTAAGGTTTCACCAGTAGGCTCGAATCTCCAATTCTCCCACCTATGGGCCCCCTCTTGTGCCATGCAGTTCCCAGGGAAGTCCTCACTCGACTCCCATTCCCCGCGCTTTCCACGGTCCATAACATCTAGCAATTTACCTAATTAGTCAGCTAAGCCGCACCCATATTTGGCCTTGTGGTGGCACTGTATTCCTGGCATGGCTCACATGAACCGGTCCTTAGATCTACGGCAAGTAAACCACCATCTCATTCTACCACTTCCACAAACCAAGCTTGCCTAGATCTCCCCCGATTCATGTTCATTATCAACATCAATTTCTCATTATCATTATTCATACGAGTGCAGTTAGCTAGACACATTCTACCGCTTCCCATATCCCATGGACTCAGCGAAGCAAAAATAAAAAATGACCATACCCGACTCATACTTTCCCGGCCACAAGGGTGGTTAACAAAACTAGTAAACTCCTATGAAAAGGTTTCCCATCAAGTTGACTCAAGCACACACACGTTTTCGCAAACAAAACAGTTTCAAAAACATGGGATCAATATGGTCAAGGGGCAGTTGCCTTGTTCCTGTGGCTTTGGTTGCTCACGGATCTCAAATTCTTGTTGTTGTAGCTCGTCATAGATAGCTCCCTGAGCTTGTCCTTCTACTCATGATCACGCACATACAAGATTTACAACAATCAATCATCATGCACAAACTTTACTCAAGATGCAATGGTGCATATGCATGCTAATCCTATGGTGCAGTTTTTATTAGATCGGTTTGTACGTGTTCTTGCATGCTTGCATGGGGTTTTACGATGAACAGAGGTGTACGGATCAAATGTGGACGTGTCGATGATCTCATCTCAATATCTAGATCAAACCGATCAACACGTGATCTGTCCACGGAAAAGTTTCTGTTTGAAGGGATCGAATAACAGATGCAAAGAAAACCGCGATCTTGTCGTAAGATGGTAATGGAGACCTACCTTACTTTCTTCGGGACCTTCCTCCTAGCAATGGTAGCAAAACAGATCGTCGGCTCTCCTCCGGCGATCGTGTCGGGGCTCGGCGGCGGCTCTCCGGCATCTAAACTCCGGCGAAGGTGGTTAGCTCGGCTAGTTGGGGGCTAGGGCTCCAAGTCGTCGACTTGGGGGTGGAAAAGAAGTTCGTGGTTGTGGCCAAAGGTTCTGGGTTCTATTTATAAGAGGAAAATGAAGAGTCCTACTCTGATTGGATTTCGAATAATAGTCCTATTCAAATGGTTTTTGGATCTTAAGAACTTATCTTCAATTGATTTGGTGCGGTAGCAACGTGGAATTCGTGTCGGTTTCCTCAGTACCGGGTATTCCCGCGCATACAGGATATTAACCGCTTAAAATCTCGTCTCCTCCGCGGTGATGAGCTCCGGAGGCTCCATGTGTCCTGCGGAGGCCGGGCCTCCCTTTTCCACAGAGGCGGGCTCCGGTTGTGCCGCGTGTCAGGCGGGTGGGACCTCCCTCTCCTTAGAGGCGAGCTGCGCGTGCGCCACATGTCCTGGCGGGTCGGGACCTCCCCTCTCTCCAGAGACGAGCTCCTCGTACGCCACGTGTCAGTTCTGGACCTCCCCTCTCTTCGGAGGTGGCTCCGAGGGTGCCACGTGTCAGTGCCGGACCTCCCCTCTCTTCGGAGGTGGCTCTGAGAGTGGCACGTGTTAGTACTGGACCTCCCCTCTCTTCGGAGGTGGGCTCCAAGAATGACACGTGTCCTAACAGCGTCGGACTTCCTTTCTACTCAGAGATGAGCTCCGAGGTCGACACGTGTCCAATAGCGTTGGACCTCCCAGAGGTGGGCTCCGGAGGTGACACGTGTTCAATTGTGTCAGACCTCCCTTAGGGCGGGACCTCTTGGAGGCGAGCTCTGAGGCTGACGTGTGTCCTGCAGTGTCTTCTCCTCGGAAGTGAGCTCCGAGGATGACATGTGTCCAGTAGGACCGGACGTCCCGGAGGTAAGCTCCAAGAGTGACACGTGTCTAGCGGGGCCGGACCTCTCGGAGGTGTGCTCCGAGAGCGACACGTGTCCCGTTTGTCGGACCTCTCGGAAGTGAGCTCCGAGAGCGACACATGTCCCGCGCGGCTGGACCTTTCTTCTCCGCAGTGACTAGCTCTGAAGGCGACACGTGTCCTGTGGGGCTGGCCTCGCTCCTCCGCAGAGGCTAGTTCCGGGGGCAACACGTATCCCACGGGGGTCGGACCTCGCCCCTTTCACAGAGGCAATCTCCAAGCCTGCCACTTAGCCAGTTTAGCAGCGAACCTCTCCCCCTCTGCAGGGATGAGCTTCGAACGCGCCACGTGGCCAGCGGCCGCGGGAAGTGTCTACATCGCTCCTCGGCGAACTGGAACTGGCTCTTTTTAGCTATCTTTTTTATTCCTTCTCTGTTTCTACTTATTTTAAAAATGTTTCTCTACATGAAATTATGAATGAATGCATAATTACGAAATTGAGGGTGTCACAAATGCTGTTAAAATTGAGTCACTAGAATCTGAAATTAATCGTTTGAAATCTTTGATTCCTAGTGATGATTCTTGTTGCTCATGTGATTTAATATATGAACAATTGTCCTCTCTAAGAAGTGCACATACCTCCACACTTGATAAACTTGAGTTAGAGATTAAAAAGAATAGAGAGCTTGCTGCACTTAATGATAAAAACTCTAAAGATGCTTGTTGTTCTATAATTGATTTGCATTGTTCTACTTGTGGTGATCTTAATAAGAAACTACAAGATGCTATGAATGAAATTTCTATATTGAACATTGCTTTACGTTCTCATGAAGTTAAGTATTGTTCAAATTGCAAACTAAAAGGAAAAACTTCATGTCAAAACTGACTAGACTTGTCTAAGAAACTTGATAACATGAATAGGACACTAGAGCGGTTTTATAATGGGAATAAGAATCTGAACTTGTTGTTGAATTCTTCTAAATCTTGCAATGATAGAACTGGTTTAGGTTTTGATTCCCATGCTCATGCTAAAGCACATGCACCTAAAATTGTAAATTTATTAGGAAGTGGTTTGATTAAAACAGTTCCTAAACAAAAATAAGTGGTTTTTAAATCTGCGGGAGTGTTGTCTCATTCAGTTTCAAATAAACATGTTGTCTGCTCATCTAGACATGAACATAAAGTTAAATTTCATTGTACCTAATGTGGTAGAGATGGTCAAGTCATAGGTTTTTGTTATAGACTAGCTAAGCAACAGAAAAAGGAAAGAATGATTGCTAGATCAAACAACTGTGCAAAACCTGTTGCGTGTGCTGGACCGAATGTTAGGAATATGCAACCTGCTGTAATGAGTCAAAAACATGTAAAGTTTGCTTCCGGATCTATTGTTTTTAGTACTACTCATGTAACACCTCGTAGGTCAGTAGTTGGGTACAAAAATCCTCAAACTTTGGCTCATAAACCTGCTGTTTTATCTCAGCCTTTGCGTGTTACTTCTGCTGGACGTCGTGTGACTCAGTACTGGATTCCTAAATGCCTTTTGACTAACCCCAGTATTGAGTCATCGACGTATTGTACTTCTATGTAGGTTACACGCTTGAGGAAGGAGAACATTTGGATTGTGGATTCAGGATGCTCACGCCACATGACCGGTAACAAAGAATGGTTCTCCTCCTTCTCTTTTGTGTCACATGTAGAAAATGTTACTTTTGCCGATAATTCTTCAACTCCTATAATTGCTAAGGGTTCGGTTAGAGTAAATAATCACTACATTTTAAAAGATGTGACACTTGTTAAATTTTTGAAATACAACTTGCTTTCTGTTTTACAATTGCTAGATGAAAATCTGGAAATTATTTTCACTAAAAATTGTTGCAAGGTTGTAGATTCAAATAGTGAGCTCATTTTTAATATGTCTCAGTTTGGAAGAGTTTTTAAAGCTGATTTTAATATGTCATCCTCTAAGCATAGATGTCTAGTTGCTAATGATTCAAAAGACTTATATTTTTGGCATCGTGGACTTGGTCACGTAGGCTTTGATCATCTCACACATGTTAGTGCTCTTGATCGCATACGTGGGCTGCCTAAGCTTAAAGGGGACAAAGAAATTGTGTGCTTTTCTTGTAGACATGCTAAGATGGTAGCAGGTTCAAATGCTCCTCTCACAATGACCATGACAACTGAACCGGGTCAACTTCCGCACCTTGGCACCGTAGGATCTTCACGTGTTCAATCCTTCGGAGCTAAATGGTATGTTCATATGATTGTTGATGACTATTCTAGATACTCTTAGGTTTATTTTATGGCATCTAAGAATGAAACTTTTAGTCACTTTAGAACCTTATTTCTTAGATTATCAATTGATCACGCAGGATCTTTAAAAGCAATTAGAAGTGATAACGGAACCGAATTTAAAAATCAATCATTTGATCACTTTTGTGCTGAAAATGGAATAGATCATCAATTTTCTTCACATATGTACCTCAACAAAACGGTGTTGTAGAGAGAAAGAACAGAATCTTAGTTGATATGGCTAGGACTATGCTTGATGAATATCAAACTCCTAGAAAATTTTGGGCTGATGCAATTGCAACTACTTGTTATGTCTCAAATCGTGTTTTCTTGCATGCTAAGCTAGGTAAAACACCATATGAACTTCGGTTTGGACATAGGCCTAGTGTCACACACTTTCTGGTCTTTGGTTGCAAATGCTTTGTTAAGAAACATGGTAATCTTGATAAATTTGAACCTAGATCCGTTGATGGCATGTTTTTTTGTTACCCATCTCATACTAGAGGCTACCGTGTGCTTTTACATGACACTAACAAAATTGTGGAGACTTGTGAGGTTTCTTTTGATGAAGCTAGCCCGGGTACTAGCTCTAATATTGCAGGACCAGACCCATATCCGTAGGGGGAGAGTATTTTCATTGAAAAAAATGAAGAAGTGATGCTGCTGCCCGATAATTCAGGAGCTAATGACATTGTTCTAGCTCCTGATTTTGATTCACAACCAGCATCGACGACCACCATTGCTGGTCCCGATCGTCCTCAAGTCACAAGTTCTTCAATTTGTGATGAACATGAAGAAGAAGAAGCTTGTGAATTGTCTACTCCCCTCGGGGTTCTCAAAAGTCATCCTCCACAACAAATGATTGGAAACTTGCATGAACGAGTCACACGGTCCAGATTTTGTGATCCAAACTCTCACGCCCATTCTGCATTTGTTGCTTCTTTTGAACCCAAAGATATATCGCACGCACTCACTAATGAATCTTGGACTATCGCCATGCAAGAAGAGTTAGGAAATTTTTAAAGAAATAATGTTTGGAAACTTGTACCTCCACCTCAAGGTCACACTCTAATCGGAACTAAATGAGTGTTTAAAATAAACAAAGTGAGGATGGGGTTGTGGTTAGGAATAAGGTTAGGTTGGTTGCTCAAGGTTTCACACAAGTTGAAGGACTAGATTTTGATGAAACTTTTGCTCCTGTTGCTAGATTAGAAGCCATAAGAATTTTGTTAGCATTTGCTGCATCTAAAGGTTTCAAGATATATCAAATGGATGTTAAAAGTTCTTTTCTTAATGGCTACATAGATGATGAGGTTTATGTCAAGCAACCACCGGGTTTTGAAAATAAAAATTTTCTTAATCATGTTTACAAACTGTCCAAAGCCTTGTATGGTCTTAAACAAGCCCCTAGAGCATGGTATGATAGGTTAAAAACATTCTTACTTGAAAAGGGGTTTACCATGGGCAAGGTTGATAAAACTCTTTTTGTGCTTTATTGCAATGACTCATTATTTGTTCAAGTGTATGTGGATGATATTATCTTTGGTTGTGCTTCTCATGATCTTGTGTCCAAGTTTTCAGCTATGATGAGTTCAGAATTTGAGATGAGTATGATGGGAGAACTCACATACTTTTTGGGGCTGCAAATCAAGCAAACTAAGGAGGGTACTTTTGTGCATCAAACAAAGTATACAAGAGACCTTCTTAAGCGCTTCAACATGGACAAAAGCAAGTCTCTTCATACACGAATGGGTACAGCAACGACACTGGAACTTGATGAAGCTGGTGAACCCATGGATCAAAAAGAATATAGAAGTATGATTGGCTCACTTTTGTATCTCATGGCATCAAGACCGGACATACAATTCAGCGTATGTCTTTGTGCACGATTTCAAGCTTCCCCACGTGCTTCACATCGTCAAGCCGTCAAAAGAATTCTCAGGTACTTACATGGAACTCAAGAATTTGGGATTTTTCTTCCTTCTTCCTCAACCGTTACTTTGAAAGCTGTGAGACCTATGTGTGCTGAATACAATGGCAATTAGGATAAAAGTTAGCATTAATATTCAAAGTTTTGAATATTGCCAAAACATTCTTCTGTGGCAAGGTCCGACAAGTTCTTTGTTAGGTCCGCCAAGTGTTGGCAAGGTCCGGAGAGCTCCTGCAAGGTCCGAAGAGCTTCTGTGAGGTCCGGAGCTTGTTTTTAGGGAGCTCCCGTGAAGTTCAACTCGTAGAACTGTAGTGTCTTGTTTTTGCTTTTAACTCGCAATGTTTCAAACTTGCTTTATGGGAAGGTTTGCTTAGTATTAATTTGCTAAGTTTTTGGTGTGTTTTGGTGGTTATGGCTGTTATCATTTGATATGGTTTGCAACATGCTTATGTGACGTGCTCATGTAAGGTGTTGTGGTTTTCGAACTAACGTGAGTCAAGTCGAGGACTTGTGCTCAGAAGAATTGGTTGTTTATTCATGTGCAGGTGTTGCTTGAGTTCAAGACATGGCTGGTGACGGGATCCTTGGACTAGTCTCAGGGAGGAGATGAGGTTCCAACAACCAAGTTCGGGAGGAGCTGTGGTTGAGTTGATCGGGAGGTCGCGCAGCATGTTTGGATCAAGGGCAGTGCATATGAAGGTTGCGTGTACGTCGTTGGAAGGTGTTTGCACATGTGCAAGGAGTGCATGGACGTGGCAACATTGTTCCAAGGCGTGATGAAGAGAAGTGGACGTAAAGAATTGGTCGGAAAGGTCCAACCGGCTGGATTGCGTACTCAGGCTGAGGCTGAGTCGGATATGGCTCAAATATGGAAGATTTGAGTTGGTTATGATAGGATTTCGTGCTAGGCACGAAGTTGAGTTGTTTTAGGAATGTTTAGGACGTTCCTAAGATGTTTGGAAGTCTCACGATTGCTTCTATCTGCAAATAGGAGAGTCCTGAGCAGTTATGGTAAGTTAGGATACGAGTCCAATTAGGAGTAGGAGTCCTAGATTGGAATGTTTAGCCTGAGGGCTGGCTATAAAAGCAAGGGAGGCCAGAGCTCTCATGGGTAGAGAACTTTGGGCTGTTCCTCTTGTGTTTCTATTGAATAAAGTTCATAGTTTCGAGGAGTTTTTGTGCCTTGTTCGTCCGACTTGTTTTTCGTCAAGTCTTTCTCGCCGAGTTTCTGGACAGACCGACGTTGCTTCGGTGTTTCGTTCATAACTCGAGTTTTGCAGATCCGATTGACGTGATTCTTTTTGGGTTGTCTTCAAAACTCAATTATCTATCATCTGTGAAAATTTCACGAGCTTCGGATCTGTATTTTTTGAGATACACGAGTTTCTTTGCAGCATTGCAGATCTGTTTTATATCGGGTAGAACAGATTCATCTTCGTTTAATGTTTTGATCGTATCTCAAGTTTTACTTCGTGTTTTCAAGTGATTCTTGTTGCATTAGATCCGTGACTTGATTCTCTACCTCTCTACTTGATTTGTCATAGTTTAACACGTTTTAAAACACTTGCACACACGGTTTCTTTAACCGATTGATTTTTTGCTGAGGGGTTTTTGTTGTTTCCGCTGCGAAAAGTTTTAATCTACCATTCACCCCCCCTCTGGTAGCTTTTCACGTGCTCTTCGATCCTACAATTGGTATCAGAGCCAAGGTGCTCTAATATTTGTAATTTGCACGTATTTTGACTAACCATCATGGAGAAGTACTCCGCAAAACCTTGTGTGTTCAATGGCATCGATTTTCAGGTTTGGAAGGCGCGGATGGAGGCCTACATACAGGCGCAAAGGCTTCGCCATATGGGAAAAGGTCTACCGGAACTTTGATGTACCACCCAACGATCAAGTTACGGCTGCGAACATGAGAGATGTTGACAACAACAACAAGGCTCGCAACTTGATCATCCAAGGATTGACTCAAAGCGACTTCGACCGTGTTGCACACCTCCGATCTGCATATGATGTTTGGAAAGCTCTTTGTGACTACCATGAAGGATCCAATACGATCAAGGAGGTAAGGCAAGATATGTTCAAGAAAGAATACATGCATTTTGAGATGCAACCCGGTGAGTCAATTGACGACCTTTTTGCTCGCTTTAATAAAATTCTCAGCAACTTGCGTAGTGTCAATGTTAACTTTTCAGATGCTGAAAATGCTAGACAATTGTTAGGAGCATTAGATATGTCAATTTGGGAGATGAAAGTTACATCTATTAGTGAATCTACTGTCATGAGTTCTCTTACTTTAGACGTGCTTTATTCTAAATTGAAAACTCATGAAATTGACATCATCTCACGTAAAAACCCCAACAAGTCTATTGCATTTGTTTCGCAACGTGACATGTCTAGTTCTAGTCAATCATCATCTAGTGGTGCACTCTCTTTGCTGTCCTCTCTAACCCTTGAACAGATTGAAGAGTTTCCAGAGGAGGAGCTTGCACTCATCTCTACTCGGTTCTCAAAAGCATTGCAAAATGTGAGAACTAGAAGGAGGGGAAGCTCCAGACCTCAATGATGTTTTGAATGTGGTAAGACAGGACATTTTCGTATGGAGTGCCCTAACCTTTCAGGTCCGACTTCACGTGAAGAAAAGCAAACAAGGCTGAAGAAATCGTTTGCAAAGAATAAGAAGAAGAAAGATTTATCAATGCGCAACATAGTGCATGGTATGATCTCTGCACTTCAAGATTTCGGCTCAAGTGATGTGGACACCGGTAGTGATGAAGATGAAGAAGCTATGGCAAATATGTGATGCATGGCGAGCAAGTCAAGTTCAAGCTCCGAGGAGGCAGAACACAACAGCGACGATGAAGAGGTATGTCCCACTTGCGAAGAAATGTGTGATGCTATTTCTCGTGCCACTGTTATATTAAAGAAAAAAGATAAAAACTTAGGAACAATGCTGTTAAAATTGAATCACTAGAATCTGAAATTAATCGTTTAAAAACTTCGATTCCTAGTGATGATTCTTGTTCCTCATGTGATTTGATTTATGAACAATTATTCTCTTTAAGAAGTGCACATGCATCTACACTTGATAAACTTGAACTTGAAATTGAAAAGAACAAAGAGCTTGCTGCACTTAATGATAAAAATTTGAAAGATGCTTGTTGTTCTACAATTGATTTGCATTGTTCTTCATGTGATGATCTGAATAAGAAACTAAATGATGCTATGAATGAGATTTCTATTTTGAACAATGCTTTACGTGTGCATGAAGTTAAATATTGTTCAAATTGCAAACTAAAAGGAAAAGCGTCATGTGAAAACTGCTTTGATCTGTCCAATAAACTTGATGACATGCATAGGACACTAGATCGGTTTTCTAATGCAAATAAGAACCTAAACTTGCTGCTGAATTCTTCCAAGTCTTGTAATGATAAAACTGGTTTAGGTTTTAATTCTCATGCTCATGCTAAGGCACACCCACCTAAAGTTGTAAAGTCATTAGGAAGCGGTTTGATTCAAACAGCTCCTAGACAAAAAGAGGTGATTTTCAAATCTGCAGGAGTATTGTCCCATTCGGGTTCTAACAAACGTGTTGCTTGCTCATCTAGACATGATAATAAGGTTATTTTTCATTTTACCTACTGTGGTAGAGATGGTCATGTCATGGATTTTTGTTATAGACTAGCTAAACACGATAAGAAACAAAGAATACTTGCTAGATCACATAACAACCAAGCAAAATCTGCTAGACCGAATGTTCGGAGCTTGCAACCTGATGTAATGAGTCAAAAACTTGCTCCCGGACCTACTGTTTGTTGTGCTACATATAACACATCTTCTAAGTCAGTAGTTGGGAACAAAAAATTTTGATGTTTGGCTCATAAACCTGCTGTACCTTCTCAGCTTTCGCGTGTTATTCCTACTGGACGTCGTGTGACTCAGTACTGGATTCCTAAAAGTCTTTTAACTAACCCCAGTATTGAGACATCGACGTATTGTGCTGCTGTGTAGGTTTCACGTTTGAGGAAGGAGAACATTTAGATTGTGGATTCAGGTTGCTCACGCCACATGACCGGTAACAAAGAATGGTTCTCCTCTCTCTCTCTCTTTTGTGTCACGTGTAGAAAATGTTACTTTCGCCGATAACTCTTCTACTCCCATAATTGCTAAAGGTTCGGTTAGAGTAAACAATCTCTACACTTTGAAAGATGTGGCACTTGTTAAATTTGAAATACAACTTGTTTTCGGTTTCACAATTGCTAGATGAAAATCTAGAGGTTAGCTTTGCTAAAAATTGCTGCAAGGTTGTAGATTTAAAAGGTGAGCTTTTGTTTAACATGTCTAGGTTTGGAAGAGTTTTTAAAGCTGATTTTGATTTGTCAACTTCTAAGCATCGGTGTCTAGTTGCTAATGATACAAAGGATCTATATTTTTGGCATCCTAGACTTGGTCACATAGGCTTTGATCATCTCACTCGTGTTAGTGCTCTCGATCGCATACGTGGGCTGCCGAAGCTTAAAAAGGACAATGATATTGTGTGCTCTTCTTGTAGACATGCTAAGTTTGTTGCAGGTTCACATGCTCCTCTCACAATGACCATGACAGCTGAACCGGGACAACTTTTACATCTTGACACAGTAGGTCCGGCACGTGTTCAATCCTTCGGAGGTAAATGGTATGTGCTTGTGATTGTTGATGATTATTCCAGATATTCTTGGGTTTATTTTATGGCATCTAAGAATGAAGCTTTTAGTCATTTTAGAACTTTATTTCTTAGATTATCTATTGATCACCCAGGATCATTAAAAGCAATTAGAAGTGATAACGGAACTGAATTTAAAAACCAATCCTTTGATCACTTTTGTGCTGAAAAAGGAATAGATCATCAATACTCTTCACCCTATGTACCACAACAAAATGGTGTCGTAGAAAGAAAGAACAGGACCTTAGTTGAGATGGCTAGGACTATGCTTGATGAATATCAAACTCCTAGGAAATTTTGGGCTGATGCAATTGCAACCGCTTGTTATGTCTCAAATCGTGTTTTCTTGCGTGCTAAGCTTGGAAAAAACCCATATGAGCTCCGGTTTGGACATAGGCCTAGTGTTACACACTTTAGGGTTTTTGGATGCAAATGCTTTGTTAATAAACATGGTAATCTTGATAAATTTGAAGCTAGATCTGTTGATGGCATGTTTCTTGGTTATCCATCTCATACTAGAGGCTACCGTGTGCTTTTACTTGACACTAACAAAATTGTGGAGACTTGTGAGGTTTCTTTTGATGAAGCTAGCCCAAGTACTAGCTCCGATATTGCAAGTCCGGATCCATATCCGCAGGGGGAGAGTATTTTTATTGAAGAAGATGAAGAAGTGGTGCTGCTGCCCGAAAACTCGGAAGTAAATAACGATCAAGCTGCTGATTTTGCACTACAACCAGCACCAACAGTCACTACTGCTGGTTCGGACCTTCCTCAATCAACAAGCTCTCCTAATCAAAGGTCCGAACATGAAGAATAAGGTGCTTGTGAAGTGTCTACTCCCCTCCGAGTACTCAAAAGTCATCCTCCACAACAAATCATTGGAAGCTTGCATGAACGAGTCACTCGGTCCAGGTTTTGCGATCCAAACTCTCATGCTCATTCTGCTTTTGTTGCTTCTTTTGAACCCAAGGATATATCACACGCACTCACTAATGAATCTTGGATTAATGCCATGCAAGAAGAGTTAGAAAATTTTGAAAGAAATAATGTTTGGAAACTTGTACCTCCACCTCAAGGTCACACATTAATTGGAACTAAATGGGTATTTAAAAATAAGCAAAGTGAGGATGGGGTTGTGGTTAGGAATAAAGCTAGGTTGGTTGCTCAAGGTTTTACTCAAATTGAAGGTCTAGATTTTGATGAAACATTTGCTCCTGTTGCTAGATTAGAAGCTATAAGAATTTTATTAGCATTTGCTGCATCTAAAGGTTTCAAGTTATATCAAATGGATGTTAAAAGTGCTTTTCTTAATGGCTACATAGAGGAGGAGGTTTATGTTAAGCAGCCACCGGGTTTTGAAAATCCAAATTTTCCTAATCATGTTTACAAACTGTCCAAAGCCTTGTACGGTCTAAAACAAGCCCTTAGAGCATGGTATGATAGGTTAAAAACATTCTTACTTGAAAAGGGGTTTACCATGGGCAAGGTTGATAAAACTCTTTTTGTACTTAAGCATGGCAATGACTCATTATTCGTTCAAGTGTATGTGGATGATATTATCTTTGGTTGTGCTTCTCATGATCTCATGTCCAAGTTTTCAGCTATGATGAGTTCAGAATTTGAGATGAGTATGATGGGAGAACTCACATACTTTTTGGGGCTGCAAATCAAGCAAACAAAAGAAGGAACTTTTGTGCATCAAACTAAGTATACAAAGGACCTTCTTAAGCGCTTCAACATGGACAAATGCAAACCTCTTCGGACACCAATGGCAACAGCAACAACACTTGAACTTGACGAAGATGGTGACCCGGTCAATAAAAAAGAATACAGAAGTATGATTGGATCACTTTTGTATCTCACGGCGTCAAGACCGGACATACAATTCAGCGTATGTCTTTGTGCACGTTTTCAAGCTTCTCCACGTGCTTCACATCGCCAAGCCATCAAAAGGATTCTCAGGTACCTACATGGAACTCAAGAATTTGGCATTTTTCTTCCTTCTTCCTCAACCGTTTCTTTGAAAGCTTTTTCGGATGCTGATTTTGGGGGTTGTAGGATTGATAGGAAAAGTATTTCGGGTGCTTGTCATTTTCTTGGTAATTCACTTGTTGCTTGGTCCTCTAGAAAACAAAGTTCAGTTGCACAATTCACGGCCGAATCTGAATATGTAGCTGCGGCTAGCGCTTGCTCACAAATTCTTTGGATTGTTCAAACACTTAAGGCCTATGGGGTTGATTTAGATAGTGTTCCACTGTTTTGTGATAACACTAGTGCAATTTGTATTGCTAAAAACCCCGTGAAACACTCTAGAACTAAGAACATTGACATTAGGTATCACTTTCTTCGTGATAATGTTGAAAAAGGAAATATTGTGCTTCACCATGTCGATACCGAACAACAATTGACTGATATTTTTACAAAACCTTTGGATTTCACTCGTTTTTGTTTCATTCGTACTGAAATAGGGGTTATGCATTATCATGGCTTAAATTGAGGGGGAGTTTTTGAAACTTTGAAAGTCTATGTGTGAATCTGAAACTAAAATAATATGAGCATAGTATTTCATACATATATGACTTTGTGATTCCGTTTACAGGCTGAAAGTTCTTACTACATTACTCATGTTATACATTTTGTAGTTTTTGCCATGACTAGTAATTGGAATAATTACTTACACTAAATATGGTCATGATCGAACTTCCTTGCTGTTTTGAACTTGTTGTGTGCTCACAAGTGCTTTTAATCATAAAAAATTAATCAAGTGATCAGCTCACATGTTGAGTTTTCAAATAAAAAATTGAGAAAAGATCAAGAGAATATGCATGCATCGCACTTCTTCTTTTGAGATTGCTTATCATTGCACTAAGATATGAACTTGGAAGGAATTGTGTATGACTAAAACCATGTCCTTAAGCTTCTGATTGTCAAATGACATAGGCTTGGCTTGGTTGGTTAGAATAAAGCTGATGCGGCATATAATCTCTTGCAAATATCATATGATCAACTTTGTGCCTTAAATGATTATGAATAATAAAAATACAGCAACAAGTGTCATGTTTTCAGGTTTTGAAATAGTTGAGTAAGGGAGATCATGACTTGCTTAAACTGAAAAATACATTTGATCTGTAGCATGGCTTACACTACTTTATGTATCTCATTGATGTGATAGTGTAAGTAACCTGATAGTATGACTTGGATGAGCTTTGTTTTGCATGTATATGTTATAATATGCTCATAACATTTAAAAATTTCTCTTTTGAACCTTGCTAAATACATTGTCAAAGGGGAAGAAATATGTATAAGGAGAGATTTTTTTTACACTTTGCATATGTTATACACTTTCTTCCTTCTCTGATTTTAAAAAATGGGGAAAAATTAATAAAGGGAGAGAAATGAGTTTTCAAAGCTTTTCAAAACTTTTCATAAGCCAATGTTCGGATTTTAATTGGTGTTGCCAATGCATTCATCAAGGGGGAGATTGTGAGACCTATGTGTGCTGAATACATTGGCAATTAGGATAAAAGTTAGCATTAACATTCAAAGTTTTGAATATTGCCAAAACATTCTTCTGTGGAAAGGTCCGACAAGTTCTTTGTTAGGTCCGCCAAGTGTTGGCAAGGTCCGGAGAGCTCCTGCAAGGTCCGAAGAGCTTCTGTGAGGTCTGGAGCTTGTTTTTAGGGAGCTCCCGTGAAGTTCAACTCGTAGAACTGCAGCGTCTTGTTTTTGCTTTTAACTCGCAATGTTTCAAACTTGCTTTATGGGAAGGTTTGCTTAGTATTAATTTGCTAAGTTTTTGGTGTGTTTTGGTGGTTATGGCTGTTATCATTTGATATGGTTTGCAACATGCTTATGTGACGTGCTCATGTAAGGTGTTGTGGTTTTCGAACTAACGTGAGTCAAGTCGAGGACTTGTGCTCGGAAGAATTGGTTGTTTATTCATGTGCAGGTGTTGCTTGAGTTCAAGACATGGCTGGTGACGGGATCCTTGGACTAGTCTCAGGGAGGAGATGAGGTTCCAACAACCAAGTTTGGGAGGAGCTGTGGTTGAGTTGATCGGGAGGTCGCGCAGCATGTTTGGATCAAGGGCAGTGCATATGAAGGTTGCATGTACGTAGTTGGAAGGTGTTTGCACGTGTGCAAGGAGTGCATGGACGTGGCAACATTGTTCCAAGGCGTGATGAAGAGAAGTGGACGTCAAAAATTGGTCGGAAAGGTCCAACCGGCTGGATTGCGTACTCAGGCTGAGGCTGAGTCGGATATGGCTCAAATATGGAAGATTTGAGTTGGTTATGATAGGATTTCGTGCTAGGCACAAAGTTGAGTTGTTTTAGGAATGTTTAGGACGTTCCTAAGGTGTTTAGAAGTCTCACGATTGCTTCTATCTGTGAATAGGAGAGTCTTGAGCAGTTATGGTAAGTTAGGATACGAGTCTAATTAGGAGTAGGAGTCCTAGATTGGAATGTTTAGCCTGAGGGCTGGCTATAAAAGCAAGTGAGGCCAGAGCTCTCATGGGTAGAGAACTTTGGGCTGTTCCTCTTGTGTTTCTATTGAATAAAGTTCATAGTTTCGAGGATTTTTTGTGCCTTGTTCGTCCGACTTGTTTTTCGTCAAGTCTTTCTCGCCGAGTTTCTGGACAGACCGACGTTGCTTCGGTGTTTCGTTCATAACTCGAGTTTTACAGATCCGATTGACGTGATTCTTTTCGGGTTGTCTTCACAACTCAATTATATATCATCTTTGAAATTTTCACGAGCTTCGGATCTGTAGTTCTTGAGATACACGAGTTTCTTTGCAGCGTTGCAGATCTGTTTTATATCGGGTAGAACAGACTGATCTTCGTTTAATGTTTTGATCGTATCTCAAGTTTTACTTCGTGTTTTCTAGTGATTCTTGTTGCATTAGATCCGTGACTTGATTCTCTACCTCTCTACTTGATTTGTCACGGTTGAACACGTTTGAAAACACTTGCACACATGGTTTCTTTAACCGATTGATTTTTTGCTGAGGGGTTTTTGTTGTTTCCGCTGCGAAAAGTTTTAATCTACCATTCACCCCCCCTCTGGTAGCTTTTCACGTGCTCTTCGATCCTACAAAAGCTTTTCTGGATGCTGATTTTGGGGGTTGTAGAATTGATAGGAAAAGTACTTCGGGTGCTTGTCATTTTCTTGGTAATTCACTTGTTGCTTGGTCCTCTAGAAAACAAAAATTAGTTGCACAATCCACAGCCGAATCTGAATATGTAGATGCTGCTAGCGCTTGCTCACAAATTCTTTGGATTGTTCAAACACTTAAGGACTATGGGGTTGATCTAGATAGTGTTCCACTATTTTATATAACACTAGTGCCATTTGCATTGCTAAAAATCTCGTGTAACATTCAAGAACGAAGCACATTGACATTAGGTATTACTTTCTCCGTGATAATGTTGAAAAAGGAAACATTGTGCTTCACTATGTAGATACCGAACAACAATTGGCTGACATTTTTACAAAACCTTTGGATTTCACTCGTTTTTGTTTTATTTGTAGTGAAATAGGGGTTATGCATCATCATGGCTTAAATTGAGGGGGAGTTTTGAAACTTGGGAAGTCTATGTGTGAATCTGAATTTAAAATAATATGTGCATAGTATTTCATACATATATGACTTTGTGATTCTTTTTATATGCTGAAAGTTCTTACTACATTACTCGTGTTATACATTTTGTAATTTTTGCCATGACTAGTAATTGAAATAATTATTTACACTAAATTTGGTCATGATCTAACTTTCTTGCTGTTTTAAACTTGTTACATGCTCACAAGTGCTTTTAATAATGAAAAAATAATCAATCAACTATTCACATGTTGAGCTTTTATGTTCAAATGAAAAATTGAGAAAAAGATCAAAAGAATATGCATGCATCGCACTTCTTCTTTTGAGATGGCTTATCATTGCACTTAGATATGAACTTGGAAGAAGTTGTGTATGACTAAAACCATGTCCTTAAGCTTCTGATTTTCAAATGACATAGGCTTGGCTTGGTTGGTTAGAATAAAGCTGATGCGGCATATAATCTCTTGCAAATATCATATGATCTGAATTTATGCTTTGAAAAATAATTAAAATGCAGCAACATGTGTCATGCTTTGAGGTCTTGACATAGTTAAGTTTGTGAGATCATGACTTGCTTAAATTGAAAATTACACTTGATCTATAGCATGGCTTACACTACTTTGTGTATCTCATTGATGTGATAGTGTAAGTTACTTGATAGTATGGCTTGGATGAGCTTTGTTTTATATGTATATGTTATAAATATACTCATAACAATTAAAATTTCTCTTTTGAACCTTGCTGAATACATTGTCAAAGGGGGGGAATTGGTCACACATTGCACGATTCACAAGTGTTTTGGCACGATTCTTCTCAGGGGGAGAATTTTTGTTTTTCTTCTCATTTTATTTCTAATCTACAAAGGGGGAGAAATATGTATAGGGGGAGGATTTTTTGTTTCAAAATTTCTTTCTCATTTGATTGTTTTCAAAACTTTTCATGTGAAAAGCCAATGTTCAGATTTTAAGTGGTGTTGCCAATGCATTCATCAAGGGGGAGATTGTGAGACCTATGTGTGCTGAATACATTGGCTATGACGATAAAAGTTTTGAATTCTGGCAAAACACTCTTTCTGTCAAGGTCCGACTCTAGGTCCGAGCTCCGACAAGATCTGACGTAAGGGTCCGACTTGCTATGGCTAGGTCTGACATGTGTTTGGTTAGCTCCGGCGGTAGGTCCGACTAGCTTTGGTAAGTTCCGGTGCTAGATTCTGCTAGCTTTGGTAAGCTCCGGCTCAAGGTCCGGTTAGCTTTGGCAAGGTCCGGAGCTAAATCACAATGGTTCTGTTTTTAGCATGCAAATGTTTCGAACTTGCTTTACATCTATGTAAAGTTTGCTTGTTATTATTTTACTAAGTTTCTGAAGTGTTAGGGGCTGTTTACGGTGGTTAAATTTTGCTATGGTTTGCAATATGCTTATCTGAGGTGTTCACGTAAGGTGTTGTGATTTTCAGAACTAACGTGAGTCAAGTCGCGGACTTGTGCTCGAAAGTATTGGTTGTTTATTCATATGCAGGTGTTGCTTGAGTTCAAGATATGGCTGGTGACAGGATCCATTGAACTAGTCTTAGGGAGAAGATGAGGTTCAACAACTAAGTTCGGGAGGAATTGTGGTTGAGTTGATTGGGAGGTCGTGCAGCATGTTTGGATCAAGAACAATGTATATGAAGGTATCGTGGATGTTGTTGGAAGGTGTTTGCACATGTGCAAGGAGGGAATGGACGTGGCAATATGGTTCCAAGGCGTGATGAAGAGATGTGGACGTAAAGAATTGGTAGGAAAGGTCCAACCGGCTGGATTATGGACTCAGGCTGCGGCTGAGTCGGTTATGGCTCAAATATGGAAAGATTCTAGTTGGTTATGTTAGGATTTCGTGTGGGACACGAAGTTGAGTTGTTTTAGGAATGTGGGATACATTCCTAAGGTGTTTGGAAGTCTTAAAATTGCTTCTATCTGTGTATAGAAGAGTCTTGAGCAGTTATGGGAAGTTTTGATTCAGAAACTGAGTAGGATTAGAGTACTAGTTAGGATTGGGTTGGCCTCCGGGCTGGTTATATAAGAAAGGGAGGCCAGAGCATATGGCAAGACGACTTTGGGTTATTCCTCTTATGTTTTGATCAATAAATTTCATAATTTAGAGAAGCTTTTATGCCTTGTTCGTCCGACTTGTTTTTGTCAAGTCTTTCTCGTTGAGTTTCTGGACAGCACGACAGTGCTTCGGTGTTTTGATTATAACTCGAGTTTTACAGATCCAATTGATGTGATTATTTTTGGATTGTCTTCATAACTTGATTATCTATCATCTTTGAAAATTTCACGATCATTGGATTTGTAGTTTATGATCTACACGGGTTTCTTTGCAGTGTTGCAAATCTGGTTTTTACTCGAGTAGAACAGATTGACCCTCGTTTGATCTTTCGATCATAACTTGAGTTTTTTTACGGATTTCTGTGATTCTTATTGTCGTGTCTTCATGACTTTATTCTCTATAATATATACCACTTTTGTCACGGTTGAACACGTTTAGATCAGTCGCATACACGGTTTCTTTAACGGATCGATTTTCTGCCGAGGGGGTTTCTGTTTCTTCCGCTAAAAAGTTTAAATCTACCATTCACCCCTCCCCCTCTGGTAGCTTTTCACGTGCTCTTCGATCCTACAGTGTAAACTTTGGAAATTCATATCTTTCAATATGATTGCCCAAAATTCCTCAAACAAATTTGTTTAGAATCCTTGTGACCAATAGTTTCTGGCAATATCATTTAATTGGTATGAAAATCTCTGGATTTCGCTTGTTAATTCCTTCAATTTAAAATTTTAGGAATTAATTACAGAAGATCCCATATTAGGAAAATCTAAAATTTGGCCAGAACCTCCTTTATAATACTTTGATCATCAAGCCAAATTTCAGCTTTAGTGGACATTGCTAAGTATGGTAAATAATAGCATTTTGCCCTAGGTCCCTGAAACTTCCAAAAAACAATTTCAGAAGTTCTTAGCAACATGTAAAAGCCATATCTTTTAGTAGATAGCTTAGAAAATTGTGAAACCAATTTTGTTAGACTCCTCATGACTTGTACTGTATGAATAACATACTTTGCTGCATGTCAAAGCCCCCAAATGTTCTCTGATAATTCAGAGAAGATTAAATCTTTAAGGAATTATGATGAACATAATCTTAAGAAATAAATCATAAAACTTGGCTAGCACATCAGTGATGATCCATGTTAGCTACCCCAGAAATCTAAGCGTCATTGGAGTCATTTATCAATACATTCCATATCACATATGAATTTCACTCATATATGTAATACAAATTATTGCATTTGTTCATATCGTTTAGTTTCTGAACTCGAGGAGACTCCGTAGCCACTCACAAGTCTTCCTCCGGAGAATGGCTGGGAACCCGAGCAGTAACAAGGCAAGCCCCGTTTACATTTAACAAGCTTTTATAACATTTTCCTTTATAACATAGGAGTAATAGTTATAGGATGTGCATTAGGTTAAGGTGATTGAAACCCCTATAGCATGACCAAATAATCATTTTTCTTCAAGGTTAGATTTGTATCCTATCGTGTAGACTTTTACTAAGCTTAAGTCATAGAAAGGATTCGGTAGAATTCGAGTAGTTGGAATCTACTCGTGAGAGAAAGAATCACACGGAGAATCTCAGAACATGTCCCACTCAATGGATAGTGAAACGGGGTGTAAGGGCCTCAGTTTTTGACACCTAGTTGAAGTGTTCATCACCCCACACACACACACCTCATTTGAGGAAAGATGATGAACACAAATGAAGAGCAAGTAACCACCATCAACATACTCATTAGAGAACAAACTCACACATTGCAAAAGTGGTATTTCCCACATGTGATATAGGTGGGCTGGACATATGAAAACTCCTACACATTGCTAAGGATGTCCATGCCAAGTTTCACCCAAATTCCAAACCTTTTTGAGGTCATTTTGGGTATAGCTAGAAAGAGGGCAGTTTGAAACCATATTCAAATTCAAACTGTTTTTATCCCATGAATTTAAAAGTGGGAGGCATATTCTTACTCAGCACATTTTTGTGAGCCCACACACCAATTTTCACTCCATTTGGAGTTGATCTTGACATGAGCTAAGTGGGACAAATTCAAACTTTATTTGAATTCAAAACTGCACTTGTGCTGAAATTCACTCAAACCAAACCCAATTTGAACTTTGATCAATTCAAATGGCTCATGGGTGAATAATTTGAATTACCAGGGGTACTATGGGGCTCACTGTTTACAACAGTGATTAGGAGCAAATTTCAGAGGTTAAAACTTGAAGTGGGACACACATGTCAGCCACCACTTCAACTCAAACCGACTGAAATTTTCTCACTCGGTTAACCGAGCCGCCGCTGCGATCGCCACCGAGGGGAGCCGCCGCGCCAGCAGCTGCTTGCCCACGCGCGGACGTGAGGCGGTGCAGAGCCTTCTTAAGGCGCCTTTCCCCCTCCTCGGCCGAAGCCTCACACGTTTCTTCCCCCGCAAGAACTCAGCGCCGGCCGAAATTTTCCGCAGCTCGGAATCGATCGGAGAGCGCCGATCACAGCTTCCTCCGTCCCCTCCAGAGCCACGGCAAGGTACTAGAGACCTTCCTCCGTCTTCCCCGCTGCTAGAATTCAACTGAAACCGATTGATATCGGCTGTGCCGAAAGATCAATTCGGTGACTTAGAACCGCCGCACCTCGGGCTCCCGTGGACAGCCCAACCAGGGCGTTGTCACGCCTGAGCCAAGGCACCCTTGGACGCGCTGGTGACCGGTGCTGCTCACCCCCGAGTCACAGCTTGAGTGGTTGCTCACCGGAGGCGAATTTTCAGTTTTCCCCTTTCTGTGTGCAGAACGACCTTCGGGTGCGATTCCGTTGAATTTGTGCTCTAGAAAGGATTAGAGGGCCTCAATCCGCTCTCACACAAACTAGACACGGTAACGCACAAGTTGCCTTCACAACCCTTGGCCAGAGAACCTCTGTACCCGGCGTAATTCGAGGTTTACCAATGGCGGAATAAACGGGAGGCATCGGGCGCACGGTGAGGACCTACTTCGGGCCTTCCCCGAGCTTCCTCAAGCTCATGTCGACCTTCCCTGAGGTCCACTGATGCTTCCCGACCGGTTCCTCGAGTAGTTGAGGTGCTAGGGAAGTCAGCCGACATGGCCGAAGTCTTTCTGAGGTGGCGGCTCGTCGCCGACCATGCACCGGCCATTGTCATGAGTAGCTGACCCCAGAATCCTGTTCCCCGAGTGAAAATAGGCAGGGGCGGCCAAAATCGTAAAGTTTGGAGCTGTACAGAAGCCGGCGGCGAGCTCTCCGGCGAGGTCCCTCGGCGGCAGAGCGCGGGCGTCGCGAGGTTGAAGAAGGGGGTGGACCCCAGCTGTCAGCCACAGATATTTTAAATATGGATCAGAGTGTGGCCGGGATCGGGTGTGCTGGTGCGCAAAGACCCTGTGGGCCGCAGTGTGCGGTCGCCTCGGCGTGCGACGCGTGTCCCCAGGGCCCACTCGACTTTTCAGATTTTCCCCGATTTTCAGATTTCCTTCAAACTTCAAATCCTCATAACTTTGGCTAGAAAGCTCCAAATTGAGTGAACCAAATTTTGCTGGATTCATCTCTCTGAGTACTTTCCAGAAAATCAAGTTTCACTTCATGAAATTCCTTATTTCTCCAGAATTAATTCCTCAAAGTTTAAACTGTTTGGAATTTTAACTGGAGAATCCTTTGGAGGAAAATCCTGAAATTTTGCTGGGATGTTCACCAAACTATCCCTGAACAACCATAAAAATTTCAGACCCATTAGAGCTCATTTAATCCACCTAATGGTGTGATTAGTAAAACTGTTCCAGGGAAAATAGAAAATGTTCAGAAACATTTTCAGAATTTTCTCTGAAATTGTTTAGCTCATATCTTTAGTTAGGAACTTCCAAATTAAGTGAGACCAAATCCATTAGAACCCTCTGAAAATCTAGTTTTCATAAAGTCATAGTTTGTTTCATGAAAATCCCTAGAACACCCTAAGAGTTCCAATTAAGGTCAAGGACATAATTAATTGTGGAGGGCTCAAATGAGCTTTGCTGCAACTAAAACCTGACCAAGTCTCTATTTAGGTTGTAACCAAGCCACAGTAAAAGTTTCACAGTCATTGAGTCTGTCTAGTGGGACTTATAAGCTTCACAAATTCAAACTTAATACAAATGCATTCAAATTAATACATGTACCTCTTATATCATGTAGTCGCTAAGGTCGAGGAGGAACCCGAAGTCCTAGACTTCGTAACTCCAGAGGAGCAGCTAGCCTACGACCAAGAGCAGCAAGGCAAGCTCCGGTTTGCATAACCTTTTTACAAATTTTTATTGTTTTGAGCACATACTTGTTTACTTTATTCTTTGCATTAGAGTCTTGTTTGGAAGCCCCACTGCATAGCCAAGAGAACCATGGGTTGGGTTTAGGATTGCAAACCCCATTAGCTACTGCATTGCTATGATAGAGTAGGATTCGGTACAACTCGAGTAGTTGGAACTACTCGCGAGCATAGGCTAGAGGCACTCGACTCGGGTAGTGATAGCACATGAAACACATGGCAAGAAAATGAGACCGAGCGGAGGGTAAGGGCAGCAGGACTTTGGGGCCTGTGTGCTGTAGTTCCGCTTGTGTCGATTGAGGACCGAGCCGTGTGCGGGCCTGTTGAACAAGCTAGAACAGTACCGAAAACCTACCGGCTATATGGGAACCGGGAAACTGATGTAACTCGGGTAGCTGGGTATTGAGGCATTGCCCGTCGTTCAGAGGGTAGGTTGAGAGCTTGAGGTGTAAATCGGCTGGCGGCACTGAGATGCGCGTGCAGAGACCTCTTGCTCGGGACGATGGGACCGGTTCAATATTTGGCTGACGGGTGAAAAGTAGTTGCGTACGGCGTCCGTGATGGTTGTTGTAGGCAACATCGAGTACGGGCGTACGTGACGGGTTGTTCGGGTAACCCTGCAGGTGTAAATCGATTATAATCGCCGTCCCTCGCGGTCAGTGAGTACCACTTGTTCACTGTACCGTGACGTAGAAAGAACAGGCTAGTTACATGTTAAAATATTGCTGATTGAAAGATGGACTCTGATTGCTAATGGTTTGGTGTAGTTTAGAGCTAACTAAAGTTCTTTTTCAACTTTGGGCAAAGTACATGAGAGAAATGAATTTCTTGTTTGATTGTGGCTCTCTCATGTACCTTAGCGTAAGGTTCTCCACAACCTGCTGCTAAAA
This sequence comes from Neostapfia colusana, assembly GCA_030760725.1. Taxonomy (NCBI): domain Eukaryota; kingdom Viridiplantae; phylum Streptophyta; class Magnoliopsida; order Poales; family Poaceae; genus Neostapfia; species Neostapfia colusana. Next base: position 41,080,896 of record JASWHV010000001.1, on the reverse strand, counting down.
CTTGAAAGTAAGGTTCTACTAATTAGGCGAGTCCTTGCAAATGATTTTTACCTCATATAAACCACCACCCCTCATTTAGAAGTTCCATGTTTAGGTGAGACAGTTCAGACTTGCTGAGCCTTCGTGCTCACTGCTTGTGTTTGAAGCTTTTGCAGGGTTCTATGAGGAAGGGACTCCCGAAGAGGAGACAGAACCCCAGGAGGGGAACCCCGTCGAGTTGGAGTCGTGCACGCCGCAGAGTTAGTGTGTGTGTGCTAGCAAGGACACGTTCAAGGGCTGAACGTGCACTTGATGCGTAGTCTACGCCCGTGAGTGTAGACTGAACTTATTTTGATGTAAACATGTTCATAAACTTGTTTATGTAATAAAATTTCACTTCCGCTTTGTACCTTTGACGTGTGTTATCCGTTGCTGTGCAACGCAGCACCCCTCAGCGTGATCCTGGCTTGACAAGACCGTGGGGTCGTGTCAGCGTTGGTATCAGAGCCCGCTTGAGGTTTAACGCACTACAAAGGTCATCTTTTTCAAAAATCCAGTGAGGAACGAGTTAGTAGCCCGTATAAGGATGTTATTAGCATATAGAAAGTGGCTTAGTAACCTATTTGTTATGTCGGAAAATCGTGTATCTCGGGACGTTTATGTCTTGGGGGGTACACGTAAGCGCTGTCCACCAGTGCGCACAAGTTGAAGGGTGGAGCCCCACGGGTGGCAGGTAACCCGACCCGCTTTGATATCCTCTAAGACTCTTCATGTCATTTGGGGTATTCGAGCAACGTCTGTCCCTGGCGTGCGTGGTGCAACTTGGGAGATCCCGTCACGTGGTCTGAAACGTGAACACGTAACTCAAGGCGTGTTTGGCTTGAGAACATCCGGGCGAGTGATGACGGTCGGGTGTACGAACTGTATGGATCCCGGGCTCGGTGTGCAGCCGAGTCTGACGATTGCTTTAGTTTCTGCAGGTAGCCTGACCACGAAACGGTAGATGTGTAGCATCCGTGTGCCACTGAATTAACGAAGCCGGCTAAGTCCGGTATAGGTTTTTCTTTGTGAGGACATAGTACCGACATAATCTGGTGACGCATCGACGTCACACCCCATTAAATGAACAACTTCATTTAAAACGTGAAGATTTTGATCTAAAGTAGTAAAACTTGATGTACTCCTTCCCTTGAACAGGATATTCAAAGTTAACAAATTTTCAACTTATAGGTTGTTAAGGACGGAGCACTCTGTTTTCAGCTGAATCAAGGCTGAAGTTAATCAGAGGTTAGAGGTTGAGTTCTTTCGAGGTTGGGGTCATATGATGCATTTCTGGAAAGCTTTGGAATAGTTTTACAACTTTTCTGTTGAGATCCAGAGGTGTTTCATCCCTTAACCAATCGAAAAATGCAGTTGAGTTGAAACTGTCCAGAAAACAGGACAGAGTAAAGACTCTATGTAAACTCTCTGTAAATTAAGCATAACTTCCTGCTTAAAAATCCAAAAATAGAAAATGAGATAGTTATGGAAAGCTTATGAGATGGGTTACAACTTTGTAACAGAAAGTTTTGTCAGATTTAGAACAGAATTAACTGGAATCCGCCCCCGCCGCCGCGCGCAGCCGTGCGCGCAGGCTAGCTCTGGCCAGGGCGACGTGGCCCCCTGAGGCCCGTCCATTTTAAATCGTGCGGTTCCTATTAGATCTACCCCGTACCGCTTCACGCTATAATCTCAGCTTGGATTTGATCAGTACCTAAAGCAGGGAGGTGCTGTCCAATTTTCTCCAGAATTTCTGTTAACTTTGACATCTCATAACTTTTGAACCAGGACAGATATTAGGCCAAGCAAATACTTTCTGGAAAGCTATTGAAGTTAGATTTAACTTTGATGTTGAGCTCCAGAACTGGTTTTGCTTTTAACATGGCCTAAATCAGGTTGAAATGGAAACTGGTCAGGGCTGTCATGGGAACAGCAGATCAGCAGTCAAATTTGTTTAAAATTTGAACTATGTTTCCAAGTTTTATGGGTTCAATGACATGTTTTATGTTATAACTCAGAGGTTTACTGTTTAAATAAATATTTGACATTTCTCAAATATATTTTTACCGATGACAGCAGATAAGCAATTGGAGAACGGGTGGGTGATGTCCCACTGTTCTCACCGTAGCGGCTACCCGGAAGCATTGTGGCAAATGCTCCAATATTTCGGGTACAACCAGATGCCGCAATACTTCGCCAAGGAAGAAGGCGAAGAGGGGAACAAGACGTGGACAATCCACGTCGAGGTCCCTGCAGCACCTATGCCACCCGGTTGGGTGCCATTCACCGTCACGGTGAGAGGAAGACAACCGGAAGGGATATGGCAAGTGGCAGCCCGTGACACTATGTCACGTTTCTGCCAACTACACGTGCAGGCTATGGAGGGTACTCCATACGCGCTCGTTCCGGTGGAGAGACGGGCTCAGCATGTGCGGGAAGAGAGGTACCTGGGGGAAACGGACCCGAGTTGCCCAAGGTACAACCCCGTAGAGGCAAATCTCAGCCTGCAGATGAGGGCGGGAAACGCCGTGATGGACAGCCAAGCTGTTCATACGGAGCATCTCACCACAAAGATCAAGGAGAGCACAAGCCGTGGAGATCATTTCGAGAGTGCTCACAGCGCACTCCGCAATGTGCTCCTTCCGATGATCAAGCGACTGAATGAACAACACAATCAGTTGCATCGTCTGAAGAAGGCGAAGAGGAAAAGCCGTGTCGACATCGCGGCATTGCAAGAACTGGTACAAAATCTGACCCAGCAGAACAAGGAACTTACTCAAGAGCGGGACGACACTATTGACGAAGGGCAAGGCTGGGAAGAAGATTATAACCAAGCCATGGACGAGGTGCATGCATTGCAGGACCTCGTACCTCCGGTGTTAGGCATACCGGTGGTCTTGGGCCTTCCAGCAATGGGAGAACCCGGGATGGGAGAAGAGGTGGTAGATCCAGAGCCACCAGCAGAGGTACTGGAGGAGGACGACCCACAGGAGGTCGAGTTCTACTCCGAGTAGGGGGTTACGGTTGCCAAGTAGGGCAGCTAGGGTAGCGTAACCCAACTTTTGTAATCGGTGACATGTCGTGTAGACAGTAGCGTATGTATAGGTAGTGACGACATGAGCACGACTTCTCAGAGACCCGAGAATAATGTATCTTGTATAAAGTTTATGCTTTATCAATATATGTGAATGTTGTGCAAATTAATCATGTGTCACTTCAATACCTACTATTGCTTATGGAATTTTAAGTAAGACATGTGCTAATCGCTGCTGTTTTAAATTTCAGAATGACGCGTACTCGTGCCAACCCTGACGTTGGGGGTACCAGTCAAGGGGGAGAGACCTCCCAACCACCTCCCGAGGACTCCTCGGGACAGCAGCAGCAACAGCAACAGCAAACACCGCCACCACCACTGCCAACGGTTACATTGGCCGACATCGTAGCGGCAATGGCGGGCTCGCATCAGCAGCACACAGAGTTGCTGCAGACTCTCATCGCCAATACGTCTCACCCAGAGAGACATCAAGACCGGGAGGAGCGTCAACAGAGCTCCTACTCCGACTTCCTGGTGACTCATCCCCCTGTATTCTCAAGGGCGGATGAACCACTTGACGCGGACAACTGGCTCCGCGCCATAGAGATGAAGTTCGGGCTGCTCCAGATAAGCGAGCAGCGCAAGACTCAGTTCGCGGTCCAGCAGCTCCAAGGATCCGCGAGCGCGTGGTGGGCCAACTTCTGTGCTTCACAGCCCACCGACCGAGTGATGACCTGGACGGAGTTTCGGACGGCCTTCAGGGCCTATCATATACCGCCAGGTTTAATGAAGAGGAAGACGCAGGAGTTCCTGCACCTGCAGCAAGGGAGCCAGAACGCGCTGGAATACTCCAGGGCGTTCAACGATCTCGCGCTTTACGCGTCATATCACGCAGATACTGACGAGAAGTGGCAGGACCACTTTTACCAGGGGCTTAACCCGCTCCTGAAGGACAAGTTGGCGATGTTCAATCGCGGCAGCCTCAACGACATCATTGATGCTGCGATTGTTCAGGAGGACTCCGGCAAGGAGTTAGCGGCGGCGGAGCGAAAGCGAAGCGCGCCGCAAAGCAGTGGAGAAGGAGGTGGTCCTTCTCAGAAGTTTTGGATGGTGAATCGCCCACCATCAGGTCCACGCTGGCAACCACCACAGCGGTCGATGCCATTCCGCAGTCGGCCGTACTCTTCACCGGCATTCCGTCCGGCACTTCCAGTACCACCGCAACAACAACAGCAGCAGCGGGCGATGCCGCGTGCGTTTGCACCTCAGCAACGCATGCCGGGCTTTCGTCCCCCGAGCACTACACCAGCAGCGGCCACATGTTACAAGTGTGGTCATCCAGGACACTTCGCGAGCAGTTGCCCGGAGAGGCAAGGCGGCGGAGTGGCACCACAGTTTCCGGGGAGGAATCAACCCTGGAACCCTACTAATGCGCGGCGGGCAAACCCTAGGCCCGGCACCGTCCACCAGCTTGCCATTGAGGACGTGCCGGAGGGCGAGCCAATCCTTGCGGGTATGTTCCAACTCCACCAGCATCCCGCTATAGTACTGTTTGATTCAGGTGCCACGCATAATTTTATTAGCCAAGCTTTCATTGCTAAACACAGCTTGCCAATACTACCCACCGATAGTCCATATTTAATTTGTTCACCGGGTGGGAAGATTTCAGCAAGCGTAATGGTTTCCAAGGCGCCATTATGCTTAGCGGGTAGAGTGTACCCCACGTCTCTCATTATCTTAGAGGGACAGAAGGTCGATGTCATCCTAGGGATGTCGTGGTTAACCCGCCACAGCGCTGTTTTAGGCACCGTCCTTCGAGTCATGCACTTAAACTCAGAAGTGCACGGGTCTCACTCTTTATTTCTGGACAGTCCAGAAATAAAACTTCCAAGTGTCTATCAGTCCACAACTATCAGATTGGAAGATATTCCAGTTGTCCGAGAGTTCCCTGACGTATTCCCGCATGATTTACCGGGAATGCCGCCCGATAGAGAGGTGGAGTTCAAGATTGAACTTGCACCGGGAACCATGCCGATATCCCGAAGGCCGTACAAGATGGCGGCCAAGGAGTTGGCTGAACTGAAGACTCAGCTCACGGACCTTCTGGAGAAGGGTTTTATTAGGCCGAGCTCCTCGCCATGGGGCTGTTCGGCATTATTTGTCAAGAAGAAGGATGAGACGTTACGGCTTTGCGTGGACTATCGTCCATTAAATGCCGTAATCATCAAGAATAAGTACCCGTTGCCACGGATCGACATGTTGTTTGATCAGTTGGTTGAAGCAAAGATCTTCTCCAAGATGGATTTAAGATCCGGGTACCATCAGATTAAGATAAGGGCTGAGGACATTCCGAAGACGGCTTTCTCGATGAGGTACGGGCTCTATGAGTACCTGGTCATGTCCTTCGGCCTCACCAATGCTCCAGCTCACTTCATGTAATTGATGAACTCGGTATTCATGCCGGAGCTGGACAAGTTTGTCGTGGTCTTCATCGACGACATTCTGGTATATTCCAAGTCGGAAGAAGATCACAAGAAACATCTGCGTATAGTCTTGCAACGGCTGCGGGATCACAAATTATACGGGAAATTCAGCAAATGCGAGTTTTGGATATCGCAAGTGCCTTTTCTCGGGCATATCATCTCAGCGGAGGGTGTCGCTGTGGTCCTGAGCAAGATCACTCAAGTGCTGAATTGGAAATCCCCGAGAACTGTTCACGAGGTACGGAGTTTCCTCGGACTCGCGGGATATTATCGGAGGTTCATTCCGAACTTCTCGAAGATTGCCAAGCCAATGACAGAGCTGCTGAAGAAGGCTACCAAACATGTTTGGAGTCCAGCATGTGAAGCAGCATTCAAGGCTTTAGTCAAGCACCTGACATCAGCACCGGTTTTGGCGCAGCCAGACACAACAAAGCCGTTCGATGTGTACTGCGATGCATCCGGCATTGGGCTCGGATGTGTGCTGATGCAAGACCAAAGAGTGGTCGTGTATGGATCACGGCAGCTTAGAAACCATGAGCAGAATTATCCAACCCACGATTTGGAGCTCGCTGCCGTGGTACTTGCACTGAAAATGTGGAGGCACTACCTACTCGGTAACCTCGTACATTTATATACCGACCACAAAAGCCTCAAGTACATATTCACTCAGAAAGAGCTGAACATGAGGCAACGAAGATGGTTAGAACTGATAAAGGATTACGAAATAGAGATCCATTATCATCCGGGCAAGGCAAACGTAGTGGCAGATGCGCTGAGCCGCAAGTCACACGTCAACAATCTGACCATCACACCGTTGGAAGAGAGCGAACCACCACTACATGTGATTCCACATAGAGCTCTCTACAACCTAGCTTTGATCCCCACCATCCGTGAAAAAATAGCGGCAGCCCAGATGATTGACAAGGGCATGTCACATTTGCGGAGATGTGTAGACAGTGGGGAGCTGAAATGTTTCCGGAAGGACGGAGACGGCGTCCTATGGTTCAAGGACCGGATCGTCGTACCTCGTAACCCGGAGTTACGGAAGAAAATCTTTGATGCGGCTCACTTGTCAAAGTTTTCTATTCACCCCGGCAGCAACAAAATGTATCAAGAACTCAGAAACAAGTTTTGGTGGACACGGATGAAGCGAGAGACTGCAAAATACGTGTCCGAGTGTGATACATGTCGAAGGGTGAAGGCAGACCATATGCAGAAACCGGGACTGCTGCAACCAATGGGCATTCCTGCCTGGAAGTGGGAGGATGTGAACATGGACTTCGTCGTCGGTTTACCCACCACCTTGCAGAAACATGATTCTGTGTGGGTGATCGTCGATCGGCTCACCAAAGTTGCCCATTTCATCCCGGTCAACACCAACTACAACGCCAAGAAGTACGCTGAACTGTACATCTCACGGATCCTATGCTTGTACGGCGTACCCCGTACTATCATATCGGATCGGGGCACTTTATTTGTGTCCCGTTTTTGGGAGCAGCTGCACGCTGCCTTGGGGACGAAATTGATCCGTAGTTCAGCATACCACCCGCAGACGGATGGACAAACCGAGCGGATAAATCAGATTTTAGAAGACATGCTACGAGCTTACGCTATCAACCACGGCAAGAATTGGGATGATCACTTGCCGTTAGCCGAGTTCTCGTAAAACAATGGGTACCAAGCCAGTATAAAGATGGCGCCCTAAGAGGCGCTATATGGTAGGAAATGCCGCACACCATTGAATTGGTGTGAGTCTGGCGAAAGGGTTACCTTCGGGATTGACCTTGTCAACAACGCGGAAGAAAAGGTTCGACTGATTCAAGCGAACCTAAAAGCCGCTCAATCCCGTCAGAAACAGTATGCGGACCGGAGAAGGCGCCCATTACAATTCGAAGTTGGAGATCACGTATACCTACGGGTGTCTCCAATGAAGGGAGTAAACAGATTTGGGGTGAGAGGAAAGTTGGCACCCCGATTCATCGGTCCATTCCAGATTACCGAAAGATGTGGATCAGTGGCATACCGGCTGAAATTACCAGAAGCACTTTCCGGTGTGCACGACGTCTTTCACATTTCCCAGCTGAGGAAGTGTCTCAAGCTATCAACTACCGTTCAGCTGGAAGACATTGAAGAACTGCAACCGGATCTCACCTATCGAGAGGAACCGGTGCAGACTATTGATGAAAAGGCCCGAACCACACGCAACCGTACGTTGTGGTTCTACAAGGTTCTATGGAGTAATCACTCCATGGGCGAAGCGACATGGGAGAGCGAAGAATTTCTTCGCACTAACTACCCCAACTTTTTCACGTCGCATATTCGGTAATTTTCCACCGTCCTCTCTCTCATTTTCACCTTATAATCTCAGGACGAGATTCTTTTAAGGGGGAGGAATGTAAGGGCCTCAGTTTTTGACACCTAGTTGAAGTGTTCATCACCCCACACACACACACCTCATTTGAGGAAAGATGATGAACACAAATGAAGAGCAAGTAACCACCATCAACATACTCATTAGAGAACAAACTCACACATTGCAAAATTGGTATTTCCCACATGTGATATAAGTGGGCTGGACATATGAAAACTCCTACACATTGCTAAGGATGTCCATGCCAAGTTTCACCCAAATTCCAAACCTTTTTGAGGTCATTTTGGGTATAGCTAGAAAGAGGGAAGCTTGAAACCATATTCAAATTCAAACTGTTTTTATCCCATGAATTTAAAAGTGGGAGGCATATTCTTACTCAGCACATTTTTGTGAGCCCACACACCAATTTTCACTCCATTTGGAGTTGATCTTGACATGAGCTAAGTGGGACAAATTCAAACTTATTTGAATTCAAAACTGCACTTGTGCTGAAATTCACTCAAACCAAACCCAATTTGAACTTTGATCAATTCAAATGGCTCATGGATGAATAATTTGAATTACCAGGGGTACTATGGGGCTCACTGTTTACAACAGTGATTAGGAGTAAATTTCAGAGGTTAAAACTGGAAGTGGGACCCACATGTCAGCCACCACTTCAACTCAAACCGACTGAAATTTTCTCACTCGGTTAACCGAGCCGCCGCTGCGATCGCCACCGAGGGGAGCCGCCGCGCCAGCAGCTGCTTGCCCACGCGCGGACGTGAGGCGGTGCAGAGCCTTCTTAAGGCGCCTTTCCCCCTCCTCGGCCGAAGCCTCACCCGTTTCTTCCCCCGCAAGAACTCAGCGCCGGCTGAAATTTTCCGCAGCTCGGAATCGATCGGAGAGCGCCGATCACAGCTTCCTCCGTCCCCTCCAGAGCCACAGCAAGGTACTAGAGACCTTCCTCCGTCTTCCCCGCTGCTAGAATTCAGCTGAAACCGATTGATATCGGCTGTGCCGAAAGATCAATTCGGTGACTTAGAACCGCCGCACCTCGGGCTCCCGTGGACAGCCCAACCAGGGCGTTGTCACGCCTGAGCCAAGGCACCCTTGGACGCGCTGGTGACCGGTGCTGCTCACCCCCGAGTCACAGCTTGAGTGGTTGCTCACCGGAGGCGAATTTTCAGTTTTCCCCTTTCTGTGTGCAGAACGACCTTCGGGTGCGATTCCGTTGAATTTGTGCTCTAGAAAGGATTAGAGGGCCTCAATCCGCTCTCACACAAACTAGACACGGTAACGCACAAGTTGCCTTCACAACCCTTGGCCAGAGAACCTCTGTACCCGGCGTAATTCGAGGTTTACCAATGGCGGAATAAACGGGAGGCATCGGGCGCACGGTGAGGACCTACTTCGGGCCTTCCCCGAGCTTCCTCAAGCTCATGTTGACCTTCCCTGAGGTCCACTGATGCTTCCCGACCGGTTCCTCGAGTAGTTGAGGTGCTAGGGAAGTCAGCCGACATGGCCGAAGTCTTTCCGAGGTGGCGGCTCGTCGCCGACCATGCACCGGCCATTGTCATGAGTAGCTGACCCCAGAATCCTGTTCCCCGAGTGAAAATAGGCAGGGGCGGCCAAAATCGTAAAGTTTGGAGCTGTACAGAAGCCGGCGGCGAGCTCTCCGGCGAGGTCCCTCGGCGGCAGAGCGCGGGCGTCGCGAGGTTGAAGAAGGGGGTGGACCCCAGCTGTCAGCCACAGATATTTTAAATATGGATCAGAGTGTGGCCGGGATCGGGTGTGCTGGTGCGCAAAGACCCTGTGGGCCGCAGTGTGCGGTCGCCTCGGCGTGCGACGCGTGTCCCCGGGGCCCACTCGACTTTTCAGATTTTCCCCGATTTTCAGATTTCCTTCAAACTTCAAATCCTCATAACTTTGGCTAGAAAGCTCCAAATTGAGTGAACCAAATTTTGCTGGATTCATCTCTCTGAGTACTTTCCAGAAAATCAAGTTTCACTTCATGAAATTCCTTATTTCTCCAGAATTAATTCCTCAAAATTTAAACTGTTTGGAATTTTAACTGGAGAATCCTTTGGAGGAAAATCCTGAAATTTTGCTGGAATGTTCACCAAAATAGCCCTGAACTTCCATAAAAATTTCAGACCCATTAGAGCTCATTTAATCCACCTAATGGTGTGATTAGTGAAACTGTTCCAGAGAAAATAGAAAATGTTCAGAAACATTTTCAGAATTTTCTCTGAAATTGTTTAGCTCATATCTTTAGTTAGGAACTTCCAAATTAAGTGAAACCAAATCCATTAGAACCCTCTGAAAATCTAGTTTTCAGAAAGTCATAGTTTGTTTAATGAATTTCCCTAGAAGACCATAAGAGTTCCAATTAAGGTCAAGGACATAATTAATTGTGGAGGTCTCAAATGAGCTTTGCTGCAACTAAAACCTGACCAAGTCTCTATTTAGGTTGTAACCAAGCCACAGTAAAAGTTTCACAGTCATTGAGTCTTTCTAGTGGGACTTATAAGCTTCACAAATTCAAACTTAATACAAATGCATTCAAATTAATACATGTACCTCTTATATCATGTAGTCGCTAAGGTCGAGGAGGAACCCGAAGTCCTAGACTTCGTAACTCCGGAGGAGCAGCTAGCCTACGACCAAGAGCAGCAAGGCAAGCTCCGGTTTGCATTAACCCTTTTACAAATTTTTATTGTTTTGAGCACATACTTGTTTACTTTATTCTTTGCATTAGAGTCTTGTTTGGAAGCCCCACTGCATAGCCAAGAGAACCATGGGTTGGGTTTAGGATTGCAAACCCCGTTAGCTACTGCATTGCTATGATAGAGTAGGATTCGGTACAAGTCGAGTAGTTGGAACTACTCGCGAGCATAGGCTAGAGGCACTCGACTCGGGTAGTGATAGCACATGAAACACATGGCAAGAAAATGAGACCGAGCGGAGGGTAAGGGCAGCAGGACTTTGGGGCCTGTGTGCTGTAGCTCCGCTTGTGTCGATTGAGGACTGAGCCGTGTGCGGGCCTGTTGAACAAGCTAGAACAGTACCGAAGACCTACCGGCTATATGGGAACCGGGAAACTGATGTAACTCGGGTAGCTGGGTATTGAGGCATTGCCCGTCGTTCAGAGGGTAGGTTGAGAGCTTGAGGTGTAAATCGGCTGGCGGCACTGAGATGCGTGTGCAGAGACCTCTTGCTCAGGACGATGGGACCGGTTCAATATTTGGCTGACGGGTGAAAGGTAGTTGCGTACGGCGTCCGTGATGTTTGTTGTAGGCAACATCGAGTACGGGCGTACGTGACGGGTTGTTCGGGTAACCCTGCAGGTGTAAATCGATTATAATCGTCATCCCTCGCGGTCAGTGAGTACCACTTGTTCACTGTACTGTGGCGTAGAAAGAACAGGCTAGTTACATGTTAAAATATTGCTGATTGAAAGATGGACTCTGATTGCTAATGGTTTGGTGTAGTTTAGAGCTAACTAAAGTTCTTTTTCAACTTTGGGCAAAGTACATGACAGAAATGTGTTTCTTGTTTGATTGCGGCCCTCTCGTGTACCTTAGCGTAAGGTTCTCCACAACCTGCTGCTAAAACTTGAAAGTAAGGTTCTACTAATTAGGCGAGTCCTTGCAAATGATTTTTACCTCATATAAACCACCACCCCTCATTTAGAAGTTCCATGTTTAGGTGAGACGGGTCAGACTTGCTGAGCCTTCGTGCTCACTGCTTGTGTTTGAAGCTTTTGCAGGGTTCTATGAGGAAAGGACTCCCGAAGAGGAGACGGAACCCCAGGAGGGGAACCCCGTCGAGTGGGAGTCGTGCACGCCGCAGAGTTAGTGTGTGTGTGCTAGCAAGGACACGTTCAAGGGCTGAACATGCACTTGATGCGTAGTCTACGCCCGTGAGTGTAGACTGAACTTATTTTGATGTAAACATGTTCATAAACTTGTTTATGTAATAAAATTTCGCTTCCGCTTTGTACCTTTGACGTGTGTTATCCGGTGCTGTGCAACGCAGCACCCCTCAGCGTGATCCTGGCTCGACAAGACCGTGGGGTCATGTCACGGGGTAGAGATGTAGGGTGTAACAAGACGTGGAGGTCTTGTGTGTGTAGCTCTGCTTATGTCAATCAAGGACCGTCCATGTGCAGCCCTGCTGGGCAAGTTTGAGCTGTACCAGTAGCATATTGGATATATGGGCCCTAAGAAACCGATGTAACTTGGTTAACTTGGTCGTTGAGGCAATGATTGCTATCTTAAGGGTGTTGGTTGAGGGCAGCAAGGTGTAAATCTGCTAACGGGCTCCGTCTAGGACGCTTGCTCCATGTAGGGACCTCCTGCTCGGGGTGGTAGGACCGGTTCAACGGTTGAGTGTCCTCGTGAAAGGTGGCCGTGTAAGGCAGAAATAGAGCATGCCTTAGGCAGCTTCTAGTATGTCCGTACATGTCATGTATTACCGGGGTGTCTTTTGATTGCAATCACCGCCCTCACAGTTATTTGAGTATTGATTGTTCAATGTGCTGTGACATAGTAAGAAAGAGTAGTTGGAGTAGGAATAACATGGATAATATGAGTTGATATTGCATTTCCACCTTGTGTGAAGTAAGATTAGTGCGAACTAAACTTAAAATTCATTTCCCCTAAGGTAAGCAACATCGAGATGAAGTGTTTCTTGTTTGATTGTGGATTCACGATGTTGTGTAGCACTAGGGGTTTAATTTGTGCTAAAAGTTGAAGTTAAGAACCTACGGTGTAGGCGAGTCTTTTATGCAAACATTCCCTGCCTATGTTAGGATCCTTTACTCATGTAGAGTTTCATGTTTAGGATGAGTCGGCTAAGACTTGCTGAGCCTTCGTGCTCATGATTGCTATATAAGTTGTTGCTGCGGGTGAGGGGCCATCTATGGCCTCGTCTAACGAAGGGCTCGAGTGGGAGGCCACATCCCATCGGGGTATACGGCTGAACCGGAGCCCTGCACGCTACCGTGAGGAGCTGCTGCTAGAATGAACAGTCCGAGGGCTGGACAGTTCATTATTTTGCGTAGTATATATGTAGGGTGTGAGTAGGGACAAGACTTCCGCTTTAGGCATGTTTAAAAATGTAAAATATTTCTGCTTGAACTTGTTGGTTCAAGCTTATATGATGTAATATTAATGTATTTTAAGGTGTGTTGTTGGGTGTGGCATCGCACGACACCACCCAATGCGATTCCTGGAATGTCGGGACCCCCGGTCCTCACATGTGATGGTTAGGTTGACCTGCCCTAGAGGAATCACTTGTTTTCCGGGAACGACCCCATGGAAGGGCGCCTGGGTCGGGCGTAGCCGTGATCAGGAAATCCCAATGGCGTCGAGTGTTCTAACGTAGAGGATGTTGAGACCGCTCCCACCATCCATGAGCACCTTCGTCAGGCACTTGGGCCCGACGATTGGGTCCATGACCATATGGAAACGCCCGGGCTGCGGAACGTGGTCGGGGTGATTCGACCTGTCGAACACGACAGCGGCCTCAGACCTATCAAATCGTTTGGGGAGCCCGGCTATTTCCCCAAAAAGCGCTTGAGTAGGGCACAATACTTGAGAGCGTGCTTGACTGGGAAGGCGTGATTGTTGCATGGCTTCTCCAGTAGCTTCTTGATGTGGTTGGTCTGTGCCCAGGCTGGCCTCTTACCTTCACGGCGTTCGGCCGCCGCGAACAAGTCTGAGTCTGCCTCGGTTTTATGTCGACATTTATCGGCGATGACCCTTTTCTTCCTCTCGTCCTTTCAATGAGGTGTCACGTCTTTCCTTCTGTCGAGTGTCTTCAGTGTCATTTTTTCGAAGATCACCCCGACCGCCTCTTCTCCCTAGGCGTGGTTGGTTGAGACGTCGAGCAGATCCTTAAAGGTCCTCGGCTTGATGCAGCCGAGCTTGTGCACCAGGGACATGCAAGTCGTCTTGGAGAGGAACGCCTCGACGACGTCTGCATCAACTACATCGGGGAGCTCATTCCACTTCTTAGAGAAGGGCCTGATATACTCCTTCAAGGTTTCGCTGGGCTTCGCCATTACGCCTTGAGATCCCACGAGTTTTCAGGGCGCATGTAGGTGCCCTAGAAGTTGCCGATGAAGGTGTCCTTCAGATCGGCCTAGCTTCGGATGCTGTCGGCCGGGAGGTATTCGAGCCAAGTCCGGGCGGAAGCCGCCAAGTAGATGGGGAGGTACTAATGATGAAGCGATCATCCATCGCACCACCGGCTTTGCATACCAAGCGGTAGTCCTCTAGCCAAACGCTTGGTTTGATTCCCCGTCGTACTTGGTGATGTTGGTTGGGGCGCAAAAGCGTGGAGGGAAGGAGGCATTGCATATCTCCCTCCCGAAGGCCCAAGGCCCGGGTGCGTCAGGGATCAGGCTCCGGTCCTCATTGTCTTCGTACCGCCCACCCCGGCGCGGTTGGCGTCGATGCTCAGGATGTGGCTCCGTGATTCCCCTCTCGCTCCTCTACGAGCCTTGAGGGCCTGATTGCCCCGCAGCTCGTCAACCAGATTGCCCCGTCCTTGTGGAAAGGCGATGAGGTTCCACTTGGATTTACACATTAGGCAGCTCATCGAGCCTGGGAATTCAGCCATCATGGCAACTTCTCGATTGTCTCAACCCCTCCAAACCCACGTCAGGTTCGAGGACGGGGAGTGAAGCGGATTCACTGATTAAACCAAGCATGACCCACGGAGGGGGGCTCGGGGGCTATTTGATGACTCAAAGTCACGAAATGCTCGGCACCTGAGGCTTTGAGCTCGGGCTTAGCCACGAACTGAAACGAAACAACGATCTCACACATCGTTTTTATCTCTTGTCCTTTCAGATCCTCCGCCACACAAGGGAATATGCCTTCAACATGTTCTGAAGAAGCTCGGCCGAAGGCCCGGGGTCTACTGACGGGGTAGCGTACCCCGAGAACCCAAGGGATGATCGACCGACCAACAACAACATGACACGTAGACCCACGAAGCCGCTGCCCAAGGCATGAATGTGGAACGACATCACTGCGTATTCTGACCCCCGGGAGCAGAAGCAGTGGCCAACCTCCAGGCCTGGACAATGAGACCGGGAGAACGAAACAATCTAGGCTCGGAGCCCGGATCAGAAGCAGGCGAAAGACTTGAATGCCAATGTGACAGAGCGGCACGAGGGATTTAAAACGGATTGGAAGGCCATGCGCGATGGGACAAGCACGACGCCAGGCCATCATCATCTCCCGTCCCATCCCGCTCGGCACGGGTGTACAGTGACGGAAAGTAGACGTAGACCGTAGATTAGACGGGAGCAGTGTACTCATCACTCTTGTGCCGCTTTGGGCCGCCTTAGGCGTTGACACCATGTAAACCCCTGCCCCATTTATGAGGAGCCAGTGGGCAGGTTTAGGCATTCGGGCTACAAAAGGTTAGGTCTGAAACCTCTCCTCGCGTGGCTAAACGACTCATGCATACACGCGACACTTTAGACTTTCTCTTCGTTCTCGCACGCGAGGAATTCTTGCCTGTAACCACGGTTCCTCGAACCGTCTGAACTAATACAAGGCCGATGAACACCCCAGACGGGACATAGGACACATTATCCGAACCAGTATAAATCTTATCTTTTTAGCTAGCCATCCAGTTATGGAACACGAAGCATTCGATTACTAGTCGGTAGTAAAAACAGCGACATATCTTTTTCCTTTGTTATTGACTTTATTCTAATAAGTAATATTAGTTTTTTATTCATATTGTAACAATTCAAATTCCAAAAGAATGCACAAAAGCTATTTTTTCAGGAACTAAAATACGTATTCTGCAAATTATGAGTAAAACTCTGTTTAAAATTGAAAAAAAAAGTCATAATTTAGATTTCCCTATATAAAATTTGAATCTAGGTTCATCTAAATTAGAGTATATTGGGTAGGGCAACTCTTCAAATTTTTACCATTTTAGGAGGCCTCTAAGCAATTGTCTTGAATTTATGTCACACCCGGTTTTTCCGAAGAAACAACCAAGTGAATATCACATGTATGCCAGGATCATTTTCTCATACATGTGATGACAAATAGTGAAGCATCATTTATTACAAGCCAGGTATCGAATATAAATAAGTCTTACATCGCAAATGTCTCAATGGACACTAATACTTCATCACAAGTAAATAAACTAGCAGCGGAATATTATTCTTTAGGGCTCCATCACAGGCGTTGCCCGGGGGTCTTCATGAACCTAAAATCCTTCCTCGGGTCCAAAATCTTGGTCATTATACACCACCTCATTATCTTGACCTGAGCAGCAATATAAACCAACAAATATGCAAGGTTGAGTACGAGTGGTACTCAGCAAGTGTGGGAAAATTTTATCATGCATGGCTAGAACAAGGAGAGGTTGAACTCATGGTTAAAGCACTACGCAATTAATACCTATCACCTTAGCTTATTAAGCACCTACATTACTACACAGGTGAAATGGTCCCAATCTCCCATCCCATCATCATAATCCAATAACCATAACATTATTTCCAATGTTAAGCTCCCCGCTTAACTTCCAAAACCATCATTCCTCTAATCATGAATAAGTCCAGGCCGCTCTTAACCGTGAGAACGGCTGTCAAAACAGTTTTGACTCTGCAGAGTTTGTACCACTGTACCCACAAGTAGTGATTTCATCCCCCGTTGCCGGGTGGACTAAAAGAACCTCCATTATGCCAGTGGCTACGATCCACATTCACACTTCCCAGGTGTGCGGCCAGGATATCACTACGAAGCCTTTACAAAGGGATTCCCGACGAGCGTGGGCCCACTGAGGTTTCACCCCTAACAGCATACAAGAGGCTCCAACCCCGCTGCAGTGGCCCCCTCTTGAGCCTTGCGGTTCATATGGTAGTCCAGCTGACACCTACTCCCCGCACCATCCAACACACCCATCCTACGCCGGGGATACACCTAATTAATTGGCCAAGCTGCCCCATCTCAGCATGTGGTTGGCACTGTAAAGCCGGGTTACATGCTCCATGAACCGGTCCTTAGGATCCAGGCAAGTACTAAACACAAACCCAAGTCTCGTGCACCCAGCACACAACCAAAACATCCAACTTGCCTTGATCCCTACCTCTACATAACTCACAATGTCTCATTCAAGAGTATGGTATAATAAACTGATGCTCTCATATCCCAAATATCCCATTCTAAGCATGGCTAAGCATATGCATGTAAATAAATGACATGACAAAATAAATCCCAACCCAAGCTACAAGGAAACAAGGTAATGCAATTCTAGGGAAACTTTCCTAGCATGGGTTTCATATTTCATTTGACAATGCAAATAATTCTATCTACACATCCTAGCATAGGATCAAAGTGGTCAAGGACACTTGCCTCCTTCTTGCTGCTCTTGAAATGGGTAGTCCTGATCTTGGAAAGGGTTAACTTGCTCTTGAACAAGTTCTACTTCATACCATCACACATAGCAAAAGAAAAACAACAATCATAAGACATAGTTTACACTTCTACTTCATACAAACCACACATTCATATTTATAAAAGTTCTTTACCATTATATGTGTTGTGGTTACTTTATGTGTGTTAAGTTGTGGCTTGCATGCACTTTTAACCATGTATATATGATTCCTACTTTTGTGTCCACATTTATACCTACATACTATTTATATGGGTTTCCAATAAATTTCTTATATTCAACTACTACACCTTTTTACTACCAAGTGTGTATGAAAAGTATTTTTCTTCCCCATATGTGCCTTCATAATTTCTACCAACCCTAAACTGAACCCTTTGGATTTTAAAAACTCCATTTATCATTTACTAGTTGCTATATTTTCAGATTTATATTCCTATGCATAATTGTGTATTTTATTATGAAATTGGTAATACACATCACCTAAAAAGTATAGGTTCTGGTCCTAAATAATTTAATAACATATTTTGACCTTGGCTTCTGATGTATACTATTTCATAATTATTTTCCCTATTTTTCTATAGCTATTCTTTACTCAAAAATGTGTCCCTAGACTAATAAATGTGAATAATAGATGAAACAGATTTATTTCAGCCCAAAGATATATTTTTATCTCACTCCAAAGTTTTCTAAGTACTGAGAAAGTTTTTAATTAATTTTGACAATTATGTTTGTCCCCCTTTTTAATTTTTAAACCCTAGTTACATATTCAATTTTCTAAATTAAATACTAAACAGGGCTAAAATAATGAATTCACCCCATTACAGGGTCTATAATATTATTTTCATAATTTCCAGGGGTCTAGCTACACTTATCAGAGGTGTTTTTCCTAATTTCTATTAAGTCCAGGGGTTAAAACTGATTTTTAAATGAATTTACATGATTTTCTGGAGTTCCAGGGGCTAGATCTGAAGTTTCCGGGGCTAGCTCTCAATTCCAGAGAACCCCAGGGGGTAGCACGTAAGAATTCCAGTCTTTATAACGCGGGGCTGACGTGGACCGTCCGATTTTAAACCGACGGCTGAGATTATAACATCGAACCGGTACGCGGGGTTTTAAAGTCTACCGTGCGATTTAAAATAAACGGCGCACAAGCGGCCACGTCGCTCCGATCGAGCGCGGGCGGCGCTGCCGGCGGCGCACGGCGGCGGGAAGCGGCGATCTCGCCGGAAAGTTTCGGATCCTCGAGAATTCTGCCTAGAACTGTGATCTTATGGCCTAGATCGGTAGAGGGGAGGTCAGGGATCTCACCTCGGGGGTTTTCTCGAGCTCGGGAGTCCTGGAAAGTGATCGGCGGCGAGGTCCGAGGCAAAACCACGGCGAAGCTCGTCGGCGCTGGGTTTACACCGTAAGTCTTCGGGTTTTCTGCACCTGCAAATCTCCCCGGAGGCGGTGGATCAAGACCAGCGAGTTAGATCAGAGTTTCCGAGCTTAGATCGGCCAGAATTCATCGGCGAAGTCTCGGTGCTCACCGGAGTGAAAATCGGCGATCGCGTGGGAAAAACCGATCGGGGCTGGAGTTTTTATAGCCGGGGGAGGGCGGTGAGTTGGTTGTGATCGAGTTTGAGTCTTCCGGGATCAGAATTTGGGCTGAGGGACGCAGTTTTCAATCGGTTAAGATCGCGCGCGCTCGGGGGGGGGGGGGGGGGGGGGAAAGTCCGGGGTCGGCGCGAGCGAGGTTGGGGATGACAGGTGGGTCCCACCCATCTGTGAGAGACAGCGCGGCGCGCGCGGGGGCGGGCTGGCGCGGGGAAAACTGGGTCGGCTGGCGGGTTTCGGCCCACTGGCCGGTTTTTTCCCGTTTTCTCTTTTTCTTTTTCCATTTCTTTTCTGTTTTGAGTCTAATTTGAATTCCAGTTTGAATTTGAATTTTTGCAAAACATGCAACACGTCCAAAAATTTTTAAATTCCCCTCTGAACATGGTTTAGGGTTTTGAATCAAAATTTGGGGTGTTACAGCTCTACCCCCCTTAAAAGAAATCTCGTCCTCGAGATTGGTGTTTCTAAGAAAACAATTCCGGAAACTGTGCCTTGAGCTCATCTTCCCGTTCCCAGGTGGCTTCCTCTTCTGAGTGATGCTTCCACTGCACCTTGCACATCCGGATTCTTTTATTTCTGGTGAGACGTTCCATCGTCTCCAAAATCTTGTATGGTTGCTCGGCATAAGACAAATCTTCAGCTACATCCACTTCATTCATGGGTAACACCTCCTCAGGCGTCCTCAGACATTTCTTGAGTTGTGACACATGAAATACATCGTGCACGTCCGATAGATGCACCGGTAACTCTAGTTGGTACGCCACTTCGCCTTTTCTTTCCAAAACTTGAAAGGGTCCGATGTATCGAGGTGACAACTTCCCTTTCACCTTGAACCGACGAAGTCCTCTGATAGGGGACACCTTGAGATAAACATAGTCTCCCACGTTGAAAACGAGTTCTCTTCTTCATACATCAGCATAACTCTTCTGACGTGTTTGTGCTATCCTCAAGTTGTTGCGAATCTCCCTCACCTTTGCTTCGACTTCTTGTAGCACTTCTGGACCAAACACTTTACTTTCTCCTGTTTGGTTCCAAAATAGGGGAGTTCTGCACTTCCTTCCATACAAAGCTTCAAACGGTGACATCTTCATACTAGCTTGATAACTGTTGTTATAGGAAAACTCCGCATACGGTAAGTTCTTGTCCCAACTCCTATTGTTTTTGAGTGCACATGCCCTTAACATATCTTCAAGGATCTGATTGGTTCTCTCCGTCTGCCCGTCGGTTTGGGGATGATAGGCAGAACTAAAGTTCAGATGGGTTCCCATGGTTTCATGCAACTTCTGCCAAAACCTCGAGGTGAACTGTGTCCCTCGGTCCGACGCTATCTTCTTTGGCACTCCATGGTAACACACAATCCTTGACATGTACAATTCTGCCAATTTGGATCCGCTGTAGCTTTCTTTCACAGGGATGAAATGAGCTACCTTGGTTAGCCTATCAATAATGACCCATATTGAATCATACCCGGATTGGGTCCTAGGCAATCCCACGACAAAATCCATGCTGATTTCTTCCCATTTCCATTCAGGCACTTTGAGTGGTTGCAATAATCCCGCGGGTCGTTGATGTTCTGCTTTCACCAACTGACATGTGTCACATAGGGCAACATGTTCTGCGACATCTCGCTTCATGCCATACCACCAATACCTGCTCTTGAGGTCTTGGTACATCTTCGTACTCCCAGGATGAATGGAATAGTCAGAATCGTGAGCCTCCTTCAAAATTAATTCACGGATCTCCTTTACTTCTGGCACACAGATCCTTTTCCCGTGCCACACCGTTCCCTGTTCATCCTCTCTAAAACCAGGAGCTTTATTTTCCTTAATGAGCTGTCTGATCTCTTGTATCTTCTCATCATTCTTTTGGCCCTCGCGTATGTCTTGCTCGAGTGTGGAGTCCACTTCCATAGCGATGGCTTCACCACTATTTACTAGACATAGATTGAGTCTTATAACCTCGTCCTTAAATTCTGCAGGCATGTCCTTCAAACTCAACTTATTGACCTGCACTTTCCGACTCAAAGCATCGGCCACGACGTTTGCTTTCCCAGGATGATAGTTGATGCCCACATCAAAGTCATTGATTAGCTCTAACCATCTCCTTTGTCGGAGATTGAGATCTGGCTGTGTGAATATGTACTTCAAACTCTTATGATCCGTATATATCTCTGTCCTCTTCCCCATCAAATAGTGCCGCCAAATTTTCAACGCGTGTACCACTGCAGCTAGTTCTAGGTCATGTGTAGGATAGTTCTTCTCGTGCTTCCGAAGCTGCCGGGATGCATAAGCCACGACATGTCCTTCTTGCATGAGAACACATCCCAACCCATTTCCAGAGGCATCGCAGTACACTGTGAAATTCTTCTGCATATCTGGCATAACCAGCACTGGGGCTGTTGTCAATCTCTTCTTTAGCTCTTGAAAGCTCGTCTCGCACTGTGGCGTCCAGGTGAATGTGATTCCCTTCTCCAACAGTTTGGTGAGAGGTCTCGAGATCTTGGAGAATCCCTCAATAAACCGTCGATAGTATCCAGCCAATCCCAAAAAGCTTCGAACTTCCCCGACATTTTCAGGGGTTTTCCACTTCTGGATATCCTCGATTTTGGCGGGATCTACGGAGATTCCTCCCTCCGAGATTATATGTCCTAAAAAGGGAACTCTCTTCAGCCAAAACTCACACTTGCTCAACTTGGCATATAGTTGGTGTTCTCTCAGCCTCTGTAACACCAACCTTAGATGTTTCTCATGTTCTTCTTCATTTTTGGAGAAGACGAGAATATCATCTATGAAAACCACCACAAATTTGTCCAGATATTCCATGAATACCTTGTTCATGAGGTACATGAAATATGCCGGGGCATTGGTTAGCCCAAAAGGCATGACAGTGTATTCATACAGTCCGTACCGAGATACGAAAGTTGTCTTGGGAATATCTGATTGCCTTATCTTGAGTTGGTGGTACCCCGACCTGAGATCAATTTTCGAGAACACACAAGCTCCCCTCAACTGATCAAACAAGTCTTCAATGCGGGGTAATGGGTACTTGTTTTTTATGGTTACCTCATTCAAGGCACGGTAATCCACGCATAACCTTTGGGTTCCGTCTTTCTTAGGCACAAATATCACCGGAGCTCCCCATGGTGAGGAACTAGGGCGAATATACCCCTTCTCCGTCAATTCTCTCAAATGATCCTTGAGCTCTTCTAGCTGCTTGGAGTCCATTCGATAAGGTCTCTTGTATATCGGGGATGTTCCCGGTACTAGCTCAATTGCGAATTCCACATCACGGTCGGGAGGCATACCTGGCAACTCCTCCGGAAAAACATCCGGATATTCCCTGATAGTCCTGATTTCCTCAACTTTCACCTCCACTTGATTTAATTTGATGTCCCTCCTAGGCTCGTGTATCGTTATGAACTTTACTCTTGTGCCATTGGGGTGAGTTAGTTCCACTCTGGTCGAACAATGGATGATTCCTTTATGTTTGGTCAACCAATCCATACCCAAAATAATATCTATCCCTTGTGAATCTATCACTATGAGGTTAGCCGTAAATACTACCCCATTAATGTCTAGGCTCACTTTGGGACACACTTGTCTTGTCCTTATTTCTCCACCTGGAGAGTTTACCGCTAGCATATGGTTCATTTGTGTGGTTGCTAGGTCATGCTTCTTAACAAACCCTTGAGCAATGAACGAGTGGGTAGCACCAGAATCAAACAGCAGGGTTGCAAGGTGTAAATTGGCAGGAAACTTACCAACTACCACGTCGGGTGCCTCTTGTGCTTCCTCCATAGTGACATAGTTCACCCGTCCTCTCAATACATTCTGCTGTTGTGGCGGCGCAGGCTTCTTCTTTGGGCATTTATGGGCGTAGTGCCCCACTTCACCACAGCTGAAACATTGCACCCCAATCTTAGATGCTTGGCCCTTGTTGTCTTGGGGTTGGTTTGGGGGTCCTTGCACTGCTGGTCGAGGTGGATATGCGGGGCGAGGCTGCTGCACAAACTGACGTGGCGGCTGTGCTGGTGCTGCGGGAGGCCTGTAGTTTGGGTTGTACCCTCTTGGTGCTGAATAGGGTACCGCAGCACGGCTCGTCTGCCCCGTAGGTTGCTGTATCATACGTGGGCGGGTGTTGCTCCCTGAGGCCTGATGTGACCATCCCGCCTTCCTCTTATTCTCATTTTCCAGGGCCTTTAGCTTCCTTTCCACCACAAACGCTCTGTCCACCATCTTTTGAAAGCTTTCATACTCATTGGAGGACATTGCACACTGCATCTCTGCGGTAAGTCCTTCCACGAAACAATCTTGTTTCTGCTCATCGGTCTCTATGTCTCGTGGAGCATAACGGGATAGTTGAGTAAATTTAGTGAGGTATTCCCTCACAGTCATGTTTCCCTGCTGCAGTCCCAAAAATTCCTTCCTCTTGTTTTTGAGTTCACCTCTTGGGATGTAGTGGTTGCGGAAGCTACGCTTGAACTCGTCCCAAGTGATGTTCTCAGGGTCATGATGGGCGGCCACGTAGGCGGTCCACCAATCAGCAGCAGGTCCATGCAATTGATGAGAGGCAAACAGCACCCTCTCATACCCTTGGCATTGTATTATCCTCATCTTACTTTCAATGGTCTTCAGCCAATCATCTGCCTCCAGAGGTTCAGCAGCACTTGCAAACTTTGGAGGTTGAGTTCCTAGAAACTCACTCAACCTTGGTTGGCGTGGTGCAGCTTGTGGAGGTGGAACTTGATGCAAGTTGGCCACCACTTGAGTCAAGTTCTGGATAAGCTGATTTTGATTCTCCAGCATTTGGTGGAGAGGATCAACTTCTTCACGGCGACCACCCCTGTCCTGGCCTCCAGAAAGATGAGGGTTGCATGCCTCATCATTGTTGTTGGCGGGGTTGGCAGCACGTCCTTTTCCTCTTCCGGCCATCTGGCAGAATCAACAAATGTTAATTTGATATCATTTAGTATCATCTTACTACTTTCATTTGTTGGTGCTTTGAGGTGTTGAGGCTTTGTTAAAATTTTACGAGGGTTTATATCTCACACCAAATAAATGCACTATTATTTCCTGTGGGTTCACACACCAAAGCAAAACAATCTGAAGACGAGGCTGTGGACAATTGCTCACGGCTTCCACAACTCACGTCACACACCAAGCATCATCACACCATTAACTACGTAACGACTCGACTACTCGACCTCTTGCTAGCTAGGGGAAAGACTCTACACTACTCGTCCTCTTGAGCTGGCTCCTCGGGATCTTCCTCCTCATTTCGGCTACCTTCTAACTCTGCTTTGGGTGGGGAGGCTGCTGGTGGAGAAGTGCGACGATGCCTGATTGCTCGGCGATCCGGGGAGTCAGGAGTCCATGTATCATTCACGGTGACACACAGTTCATTCCCATCTCCTCTTTCTCTCGCCTTTAAGCAAGCTCGCAGCAACGCCTCCGTTTCCTTCAGGGTGTCTCGGACATCCTGAAGCTCTTGTTGACACTCCTGCAGTCGAGTGCTGAGCATAGCAGCATCCTCCAAGCACAAGTCCATGTGCTCATGGGAAGTCCCTTGCTGCACCGGTGGGTACTTGTACTCCGTGGTACCACTCTCACGTTGGAGGACATACATGTACTCAGTTTTGTCCAAGTGGCGACGATAGATGTGACTCTGGCAGGTGATGGCCTCCCAGGTGACATCTTTCTCCGCGTCAACTTGTGTTGCTCGACAAGCTGGAGAGTGGTGAATCTTAAGCAGCTGATTCTCGTGTATAATCCTCATCTCCGAACTCCATTCTTCCCTCTTCTCACGGATGGTCCTGGTGGAGTTATAGTGGATGATTAGCTTGCCCGTATTGCCGGCGGCTTCGAGCATACGTCGAAGACGGCGCAACAAATCTCCTACTGCCAATCCATAGGAAAGGTACGTCACTGGACGATTCTCCTCTCTTTCGGCAAGGGCAACTACGGGAACTCTCCCTCCTGTGGACTTACGAGCGGTGCGAATCATGCGAACCATCTAAAAACAAAAGAATTTAAAATTAGGTTAGATAAATTCTCAAACAAAAAAAATCCTGTTTTGAATGAAAGTTGGGGTAAGATGAAGAAAATGACTCCTTTAATAACACTTTTCCACCCACACCTTGGAAAATAGTTTTTAAGAAAATAGGGCCCTTAAATACGTCCATTTCTACCTAGGTCCACGTTCCTACGGGCAACCTTGGCTCTGATACCACCTCTGTCACACCCGGTTTTTCCGAAGAAACAACCAAGTGAATATCACATGTATGCCAGGATCATTTTCTCATACATGTGATGACAAATAGTGAAGCATCATTTATTACAAGCCAGGTATCGAATATAAATAAGTCTTACATCGCAAATGTCTCAATGGACACTAATACTTCATCACAAGTAAATAAACTAGCAGTGGAATATTATTCTTTAGGGCTCCATCACAGGCGTTGCCCGGGGGTCTTCATGAACCTAAAATCCTTCCTCAGGTCCAAAATCTTGGTCATTATACACCACCTCATTATCTTGACCTGAGCAGCAATATAAACCAACAAATATGCAAGGTTGAGTACCAGTGGTACTCAGCAAGTGTGGGAAAATTTTATCATGCATGGCTAGAACAAGGAGAGGTTGAACTCATGGTTAAAGCACTACGCAATTAATACCTATCACCTTAGCTTATTAAGCACCTACATTACTACACAGGTGAAATGGTCCCAATCTCCCATCCCATCATCATAATCCAATAACCATAACATTATTTCCAATGTTAAGCTCCCCGCTTAACTTCCAAAACCATCATTCCTCTAATCATGAATAAGTCCAGGCCGCTCTTAACCGTGAGCACGGCTGTCAAGACAGTTTTGACTCTGCAGAGTTTGTACCACTGTACCCACAAGTAGTGATTTCATCCCCCGTTGCCGGGTGGACTAAAAGAACCTCCATTATGCCAGTGGCTACGATCCACATTCACACTTCCCAGGTGTGCGGCCAGGAGATCACTACGAAGCCTTTACAAAGGGATTCCCGACGAGCGTGGGCCCACTGAGGTTTCACCCCTAACAGCATACAAGAGGCTCCGACCCCGCTGCAGTGGCCCCCTCTTGAGCCTTGCGGTTCATATGGTAGTCCAGCTGACACCTACTCCCCGCACCATCCAACACACCCATACTACGCCGGGGATACACCTAATTAATTGGCCAAGCTGCCCCATCTCAGCATGTGGTTGACACTGTAAAGTCGGGTTACATGCTCCATGAACCGATCCTTAGGATCCAGGCAAGTACTAAACACAAACCCAAGTCTCGTGCACCCAGCACACAACCAAAACATCCAACTTGCCTTGATCCCTACCTCTACATAACTCACAATGTCTCATTCAAGAGTATGGTATAATAAACTGATGCTCTCATATCCCAAATATCCCATTCTAAGCATGGCTAAGCATATGCATGTAAATAAATGACATGACAAAATAAATCCCAACCCAAGCTACAAGGAAACAAGGTAATGCAATTCTAGGGAAACTTTCCTAGCATGGGTTTCATATTTCATTTGACAATGCAAATAATTCTATCTACACATCCTAGCATAGGATCAAAGTGGTCAAGGACACTTGCCTCCTTCTTGCTGCTCTTGAAATGGGTAGTCCTGATCTTGGAAAGGGTTAACTTGCTCTTGAACAAGTTCTACTTCATACCATCACACATAGCAAAAGAAAAACAACAATCATAAGACATAGTTTACACTTCTACTTCATACAAACCACACATTCATATTTATAAAAGTTCTTTACCATTATATGTGTTGTGGTTACTTTATGTGTGTTAAGTTGTGGCTTGCATGCACTTTTAACCATGTATATATGATTCCTACTTTTGTGTCCACATTTATACCTACATACTATTTATATGGGTTTCCAATAAATTTCTTATATTCAACTACTACACCTTTTTACTACCAAGTGTGTATGAAAAGTATTTTTCTTCCCCATATGTGCCTTCATAATTTCTACCAACCCTAAACTGAACCCTTTGGATTTTAAAAACTCCATTTATCATTTACTAGTTGCTATATTTTCAGATTTATATTCCTATGCATAATTGTGTATTTTATTATGAAATTGGTAATACACATCACCTAAACAGTATAGGTTCTGGTCCTAAATAATTTAATAACATATTTTGACCTTGGCTTCTGATGTATACTATTTCATAATTATTTTCCCTATTTTTCTATAGCTATTCTTTACTCAAAAATGTGTCCCTAGACTAATAAATGTGAATAATAGATGAAACAGATTTATTTCAGCCCAAAGATATATTTTTATCTCACTCCAAAGTTTTCTAAGTACTGAGAAAGTTTTTAATTAATTTTGACAATTATGTTTGTCCCCCTTTTTAATTTTTAAACCCTAGTTACATATTCAATTTTCTAAATTAAATACTAAACAGGGCTAAAATAATGAATTCACCCCATTACAGGGTCTATAATATTATTTTCATAATTTCCAGGGGTCTAGCTACACTTATCAGAGGTGTTTTTCCTAATTTCTATTAAGTCCAGGGGTTAAAACTGATTTTTAAATGAATTTACATGATTTTCTGGAGTTCCAGGGGCTAGATCTGAAGTTTCCGGGGCTAGCTCTCAATTCCAGAGAACCCCAGGGGGTAGCACGTAAGAATTCCAGTCTTTATAACGCGGGGCTGACGTGGACCGTCCGATTTTAAACCGACGGCTGAGATTATAACATCGAACCGGTACGCGGGGTTTTAAAGTCTACCGTGCGATTTAAAATAAACGGCGCACAAGCGGCCACGTCGCTCCGATCGAGCACGGGTGGCGCTGCCGGCGGCGCACGGCGGCGGGAAGCGGCGATCTCGCCGGAAAGTTTCGGATCCTCGAGAATTCTGCCTAGAACTGTGATCTTATGGCCTAGATCGGTAGAGGGGAGGTCAGGGATCTCACCTCGGGGGTTTTCTCGAGCTCGGGGGTCCTGGAAAGTGATCGGCGGCGAGGTCCGAGGCAAAACCACGGCGAAGCTCGTCGGCGCTGGGTTTACACCGTAAGTCTTCGGGTTTTCTGCACCTGCAAAGCTCCCCGGAGGCGGTGGATCAAGACCAGCGAGTTAGATCAGAGTTTCCGAGCTTAGATCGGCCAGAATTCACCGGCGAAGTCTCGGTGCTCACCGGAGTGAAAATCGGCGATCGCGTGGGAAAAATCGATCGGGGCTGGGATTTTTATAGCCGGGGGAGGGCGGTGAGTTGGTTGTGATCGAGTTTGAGTCTTCCGGGATCAGAATTCGGGCTGAGGGACGCGGTTTTCAATCGGTTAAGATCGCGCGCGCTAGGGGGGGAAAAGTCCGGGGTCGGCGCGAGCGAGGTTGGGGATGACAGGTGGGTCCCACCCGTCTGTGAGAGACAGCGCGGCGCGCGCGGGGGCGGGCTGGCGCGGGGAAAACTGGGCCAGCTGGTGGGTTTCGGCCCACTGGCCGGTTTTTTCCCGTTTTCTCTTTTTCTTTTTCCATTTCTTTTCTGTTTTGAGTCTAATTTGAATTCCAGTTTGAATTTGAATTTTTGCAAAACATGCAACACGTCCAAAAAATTTTAAATTCCCCTCTGAACATGGTTTAGGGTTTTGAATCAAAATTTGGGTTGTTACAATTTATAAGTAGGATGCAAATTTGAAATTCATAAAAAAATAAAAAGGGGCAGTGGAGCCCGCATGTCGGCGTCTTCCTCCTCGCTGCCTCGCTTCCACGGAGTCCCGTGAGACTTGCATGGCTGCCACGGCACGCACACCACCTGACCGTGCCAGCAGCGTTAAGGCCATCCACCGGCAGCTCCTCTCCTTCTCCTTCCCTCTCACGTTCCCTCGCCTCCTCTTCCTCAAACCGAGCTGCCAGTTCAAGCCCTCGAACTCCACCGTCGCACCAAGTCCTCACCAAACTTTGCCTAGAACCGAGCCACCAAGTGTGGTGCCCGAGTAACCTACAGTTCTCCACACACCCAAGCTACCATTTCATGCCACCAATCAACCAAATCGAGTCATCTCCTTCAAACCTGACCGACGGACATTCATCTCGTCGCCGGTGAAATTGCCAGCCCACGGTGAACAAAAGCTTGATTCCTCCCACACGAAGCTTCCTTACTCCATTGTGTATATGACTAATCGTTCCAATTGGTAGAGAATCCAACGACATTCCCGGATTTGGAAGTTTTCCCGCCGTCGACCCACAAGAACCACCGACTCAACGTTGAGCCCCCATCTCTAGCCACCTCGGTCCCTATTTGGATACTTGCCGGTGTTACTCTCGACTCCGTGGAGCTCAATAACCAAGAAAGAGGTCTCCTCGCGTTTTCCTTTGGCTTCACGCCGCTGCTGGAGCCGCCGTTGCTCGCCTCCAGCCTAATCCGGTAAGCTGCTCCCATCTATACCCCCTCAAATGGAACTACACTGGCGCATAGAGTATTTTCCCTCAAAGTCGGCCGGAGAAATGGCGCCGCTAGCCGTTCCCGGCGAGCAGCCGCCGAGCGCCGCCGCCGCCACCGGCAGAGCTGCCTGGGGCGTGCGCTCAAGCCAGGTGCGGGGATCCCCTGAGCCATGAGATCCCGTGAGGCCACCCGTGTGGCCCTCCATGTGGCTCCAACTCTATTGGCCCGGAAATACCCCCACGATTTTCTATTTAGGAATAATTCCAGAAATGTTGAAAACCTTGTAAAAATTGTAGAAAATTCTAGAAAAATCAGAAAATGTGAAACAAATTTTGTTGTACTCCTTAGGGCCAGATATAAAGAGAGAAAAGTTGATTTCTCAAGAGAGTGCTTTCTAATTTATTTAGAAATATATTACCTAGTAATATGGTAAATTGATTAAAGGGTGAGCTAACCATTGGAAAAATCTGAGAATTTGCAGAACATACTTTTGCATATTAAGTATATCACAGTAAAATTTCAGCTCATTTTGCTTTGTAGAGTTTGATCAAATAATTATCAATTCTCTTCTTATACTTAGTTTTCAGAGATTAAAGTATAGACAAACAAACCCTCACAAATCATGGTATATTGCTGAACATATTCCTAACATCCACTAAATCACCATGTTAAGAATGTAATGTTATGTTAGTAACTTATTTCAACCCATGTAGCTAATATATAGAAAAGTATGATGCATAAACCAAATGTTCCATTTTAGTTTTAGTGCAGCTAAAGGTCAGCATTGATCATAAAGCTGTTGTCACACAGTCCAAATAAGTATTTTTTCATACGAATTATATTTGGTACAATATAAAAGTACCTTACTATTATTAATTTAATTGCATTTATGTGCATATCGGTAGAACCAGCGATGTTCGAAGATCGGGATCTGGAAGAAACTATTGAGTTGGCTACTGTAGTGGATCTAGCCCCTGAACTGAATCCACGCAAGCCCCGGCTAACATTAGCCTTTTTATAAATATTTCCTTTTTACGTCAATATGTGCTTAGTGTTATGTGATTGTGCATTAAATTATAGGATTTGGGTGATACTCCACTTGCATGGTTTATAAATCCCTTTTAGCTCAGTAGATAGATCGGCTACGTGATTACTTCTTGCTATGCTAATTAGACATAATCGAACGGTAGAAGTCGCGTAGTCAGAAAATACTCGTGAGATATAGGATTTCTATGAAATATAGGTATGACAAGGAGTTCTTGGATCACAACTAATAAATGGAGACCGGGCAGGTAGTAGGAGGCAATGGGACATGATCCTGTGTGAATAGTCCTGCCTGTGTCGCTTAAGAACCGTGTCGTAGTCGGCCCTGTTGAACAAGTATTGAATGTATCGGTAGACAGCTAGTGATATGGGCACTAGTAAACCGATGTAACTTGATCACCCTGGATGCCGACGATCATTCCGCCGACCTTGGTCAGGCGTTGAGAGGGCACTAGGTAATCCGCTCATAGAGATCGACCCGGTTGAACATCCCGTGTAGGGAACCCTCTGTCCGGGCCGGCAGACTTTTTCAGAATTTGGGGTGTCTTGAGAAAGGTTGCCATGTACGACAGTTGCAAAGTGCGTTGTACACGATACTGGGAAGTGCGTACATGTCGTGCTTTCGGGTTTCTCCTGCAGGAATAAAAATTGGTTCGAATCACCGTCACTCACAGATATTGAGTACCACTTGTTCATTGCTTCGTCGCGTAGTAACAAGTGGAAATTTCTATTGATATGGTCAGATCTGAAATAAGATCAATTGTTGGTATGGAAACTTGAGTGCTTAGGTTAACTGCCAACTAAAATTTATCCTTTTGTGCCACTAAAAATGTTGCCGTAATTTGCTAATTAATGACACACAATTAGGCTTCTATTTTTGCAAAAATACCCTTACTATTAATATATCCACTGCATATTAGTAGAGGTGTTAGAGAGTCTTTTGACGGGTAAATCTTGCTGAGTATTAGTTGTTCGGGGTTTGTTATATTATGTTTTTAGGTAATTATGAATTCATTTCTGATGATAATGTTGAAGGGCTCCCGAATGAAGCGTCGCCCGCTGAGTGTTGGACGCTTCAATGGGAACCTAGCTCGCCGCAAGAGTGAATGATGTGATGCTAGAGTGACGTATCATTGGGCTCGATATGTCGCCACCGCCTGAGCTTATGTATCCGTCGAGTTGTAATATCTAGTTGTGTTTCCTTTATTTCCGAACTCTGTTTCGAAACTCGTACTCTGATATAATATAACTAAGTGAACCTCATGTTGTAATATTTTCGTATTATCGTATGTGAGCTGTCCAGTGTCGTAGCGTGTGGCACCACCCAACGTGATCCTGGTTGTCGAGACTCCGGTCCTCACAGCATGGCATCAGAGCCGTGTTGGGACAGCGCACATCAAAAAGACTTATTTTCAAAAATCTAACACGTTTACGAGTGAGAATTCGGTAGTATGCCCATATAAGGTTATATTATTAGAATATTATCTAGGTGGCAAGCTAACAGTGTTTATTTTTCTGTAACTACGGAGATTGTGGTTAGGAAGGTAAAAGTAGGTTGGAATGATTTTATTGTTTATGAGTATTATTTTGTTGTTGATGACATTATTTAATTGTTTGTGCTATTCTAGAACTGTTGTGGGTGCATTTTTTGTTGTTTATGAGATATTATTTTAGTTGTTTTAAATATTTTATTTTAGTTGTTTTGAAGATATTATTTTAGTTGTTTGTGAACTTTGTTTAGTTGTTTGTAGAATTTTATTGTGATGAGGAATATGTTGTTGTGATCCATCTTCTGCAGGTACACTAACCACGTTTATTGTATCGCGGGTAGAAGACGTTTGTGAGCGACCGTTTTAGTGCCACCGTCTAAACGTATATACCAGCTAATTTTGGTTAGGATTTTTATTTTGTGAGGATGCGTAGTACCGTCAATATTACCTTGGTGTGCATTCTAATGAGACCCTGGGAAAAAATCTAATCTCTAAATGAAGGTTAGCAGCTTTAAAGTTAATAAAATGTGAATCTGTACATTACACCTATCAGAATCAGGATTTATTTAAACACAGCCAAATATTTCCCTGGAGCCCAAATCAATCCCTCAATGATTTAAATCTCCCTCATATACCGAGTAGTTGCTCTGTCCTGTTTCATAAGTTTGAGAAACTTGAAGCCATCTTTGAAGGGTGGTATGAGTTCCGTTGAAGAGTTTACAGAGTTACCTTCAACTTTGATATGTATGGGATCCTACGGTTCTGTACCCAAACTCTCTGAAAATTCAACAATTATTAAACTATCAATTCTGTCCAGCTCCAGTTTTTCAGAAACTGTATTCATCTTCGAAAGGCAGTAAACCCGGTTATACTTATCGGATGAAGATGTATAAATATCCGTTGGAAAGGTTGTGAAGTCCTTTTCGACTTTGTTATTCATGTAATGTTCAAATTATTCCTACAAATCACTTAAATTGCCCAAAGTTCAGAAACTGTCACAGAGAGCAGATTTCAAATTTCTCTCTGTACCTTTCTGTAAAATGGACAAAAATCTAAATATTAAAATCTCATATGGTCATACAAAATACCGTTGAAAAGCTTTGGAAGTTTGCTATCACTTTGTGGTTCATGACATTTCCAAATTTTGACTCGAAGGTTTCTGAAAATATTGAACAATGGAGGCTGCTCAGAAAACTGCATAACCGAGAAAAATTTCCAGAACTTGGGTTAACTTCAAGAGTTCATATCTTTTGATCCAGAACTCGTCTGGATACATGCAGATACTCCTTGGAAAGCTATAGAAGTTAAATTTCACTTTTGGTTCAGCTTGAGTAAAAATCTTGCTCCAAATAATGTCAGATTTGAGATTTCTACCTGCTACCCAGTTGAGGACAGAGTTAGTCAAATTTTTATCGGTTAAGCAAAAACTTATTGGATTCATGCTCTGATATTGTCATGGTTGATTACTGAACCTTTCACAAAGTCCTTATCATGCTAATATGGTTGCTTAATTCGTTTTTGCTGTGGGAAATTGAGTTTTGACCTGTTGTTCAAACTCTCCCTGCAGATGGCCAACATTGTGACCAACTTCGAGAACAGATGGTTCGTTTCAGAATGCCTTGACCGCCCGGATTACCCCCTCTTGCTATGTCAGCTGCTTCAAACCTTTGGGTATGTCGAAGCGCCAATGTACGTCGGGGGAGAAGTGCTGAATCAAGGGGAGATAGTGTGCATTATTCACGTGGTCGTCCCTGCCGGTCCGGTGCCATCCGGATGGGCTTCGTGGACAGTTGACGTCACAGGGCCAACATTGCAGGACACTTGGGACATTGCGGGTCGCCACACTCTTGCCCGTTTCTGCGGAGAACATTGTTGGAATCTGGAAGGGTTTCCGTATGCCCTCCTTCCGGTCGATGACCCGACTCATCCGGTGTGGCAACTCCGGGTGATGCACTGGATGCATGATGTATATCATCCACATCATGACCCCGTGTAACTACCCTTAGCTTCTACGCGAGGTTGGACCACCAGCTGTATTGTTCACTGTGAGATCTCGACCATCGAAGAGTGGAAGCCTTGCAGAAAGCTCACATACAAAGGGAAGACGACGCTTTCCTCATTGAGGCATAGGGTGCGAAAATAGCTGAGTTAAACTGTCAGTTGCAAGAAAAGAGTGAGGTGCTGCAGCAAAAAGACGAGACTTTACAGCTGAAGAATCAGATTGTTCAAGGGAAAAATGAGCAGATTGAGAGCTCATGGCTGAGAGGGCTAACATTCAAATGGATGCAGAGTTCTTCGAGCAGGAGATGCTCGAGGCTCAGGATGAGTTGGCCGAGCTTAGGGCCAACCCTCTACAGTTAGGTGACCCTCGCAACGCTGAAGAGATGCAGCTTGACCAGGGAGCACCGATAGAGCCAGAGTCCAAGCCAGAGACAGAGGTAGAGTCACAAG
Organism: Neostapfia colusana; assembly: GCA_030760725.1. Classification (NCBI taxonomy): domain Eukaryota; kingdom Viridiplantae; phylum Streptophyta; class Magnoliopsida; order Poales; family Poaceae; genus Neostapfia; species Neostapfia colusana. The sequence continues at coordinate 41,046,554 of JASWHV010000001.1, read as the reverse complement.
TTGACGAGCTAGGACTGGTGTGGACGTCAGGTTCGGACACTGAGTAAGAGATGGAGATTGAGACCGATCCAGAGATGGAGGTCGAGACCAGGTCTGAGACGGATCCCGAGGAGGTGTTTGGGGCTTAGTTCAAGCAGGAACAGCAGCCCGCACCAGTGCCAATGCCAGGACCCGGGGACGAGTAGACTAGTCTCATGTTCTACTAGCTAGTGTAGATGTCTACATGTGTATGTATTATATTACCGCAGTTCACTTGCATGTGGTTTTAATGTGGACTTGAGCATGCTATGTATTTCATTGACCGAGTCTAGGTGTGGATGAACTCCTATAGAATGGGTACATCATTTTGGGGATGTAACATTGTAAACTTGGTCATTGTCAGTACTAGTCTTGTACAAATTTCCACGGTGCTAATATATGTGAGATGTTGCGAAAATCTTTGATGAACTACTACAGTTAATGTTATTTTGAGAAACGTATGAATTCAGCCTTTGGAGATTAATTGTGTTCATCACTCTTGCAGTATGGTTCGCACTCGCTCTCTGCACGAGATCGGAGGCTCTAGTCATGGCGGACATGACTCTCCACTGTCGCAACAGCAAGTACCACCACAACAGCCTCCACTGCCACCTCCACCCACTTTGGCAGAGGCTATTGCAGCAATGATGGGTTATCACCAGGAAAACACTGAGCTACTCCGAGTATTAGTGCAGAACACATCCTGTCAAGGCGAACATCCAGAGGCACCTCCATGTCACCCACCTCAGAGCTCCTATTCGGAGTTCCTAGCAACGCACCTGCCAGTGTTCACCGAAGCGGACGAGCCTTTGGAGGCGGACAACTGGCTCCGCACCATTAAGTCAAAGTTCGGGCTGCTCCAATGCACCGAGCACCAGAAGACATTGTTTGATGCCCAACAACTTCATGGCTCAGTCGGAGCCTGGTGGGCGAACTACCTTGCCAGCCTTCCCGTCGGTCAGCAAGTGACATGGGCGGAATTCCGTGAGGCTTTCTGTGCTCATCACATTCCTTCAGGAATCATGAAGAAAAAGCTTCAGGAGTTCCTAGACTTGAAGCAAGGGGAGAGGACTGCTCACGAATACTCCAAGGTGAACAACCACCTAGCACAATATGCGTCGGAACACGTGAACACTGAAGCTAAGAAGCGTGATTGCTTCTTTAGAGGGATGAACTCCAAGCTCCAAGATTGTCTGGCCTTGTTCCACAATGGCAGTTTTAACGACCTCGTTAATTCTGCGATTACTTAAGAGGACGCTTATCGCAGCCACCAGGTAGAAAAAAAAAAGGCGAAGCACCCCTCAGGGCAGCTCAAGTGGCCCTCCAATCAAGTACCGGGTGGTTCTCCGTTTGCCGTCCGACCAAAGATTCCAAGCAGCCCCTCGACCGCCACAAGCTCGCCCCTTCCAGTCAAGCTTTTGACCACCTCCGCAGCAGCAGTGGATGGTACCTCGTGCACATCCACCTCAGCAAGGTGCATAAGGATACCGTCCTCCTCAGCTTACCGGAGGTCTGAGCCGTAACCCGTGCTTCAATTGTGGCCGCCTGGGCCACTTTGCATGGGATTACCGTCAAGCAAAGCAAGTCAGCAGCAACACCCCTCCGTCTCAGGCTTCCAACCAGCCACGTGGGCAACAAAAGAAGGCAGCACCAAAGACCGGCCGTGTCAACTACGTCGCAGTTGAGGAGATACTGGAAGGAGAACCCGTTTTAGCGGGTATGTTCACCCTACATGACCAACCAACCCTCGTTCTTTTTTATTTTGATGCCACTCATAACTTCATCAGTAAATCATACACATAAAATACCAGCTCTCCCCTACTTTGATGAAATACCCGTATATTACCCGTTCACCCGGAGGTACTAATTTAACCAAACAAATTATATCTAGAGCACCTCTTCTTTTAGGTGGATAAGTCTATCCTACTAATCTCATTGTGCTAGAAGGTAAAGGAATAGATATTATTCTTGGGATGGTCTGGATGACATAACATAGGGTTGTACTTGATGTGGGTTCGCGTACCGTCCAACTAAATTCTCCGAATCACGATTGCAACACTTTGATCCTTGAAAACCCACCATCAAAAATTTCAGGCACACACAACATTGAGGGTACTCTACTTGAAGAGATTCCAGTGGTCTGCGAGTACCCAGATGTCTTTCTGGACGACCTCCCCGGTATGCCACCCGACCGGGAAGTCGAATTGAAAATTGAGTTGTTACTGGGAACTACCCCGATTTCTCGAAGACCTTACAAGATGGCGCCAAATGAACTAGCTGAATTGAAAGAGCAACTCAAAGGACTCATGGACAAGGGATTCATCCGTCCAAGTTCTTCACCTTGGGGATGTCCCGCGTTGTTCATAAAGAAAAAGGATGAATCGTTGAGGCTATGTGTGGACTACCGTCCGTTGAATGTTGTCACGATCAAGAACAAATATCCACTCCCTAGCATTGACATTCTTTTTTATCAATTAGTGGGCGCTAAGGTCTTCTCAAAAAATGATCTTTGGTCCGGGTATCACCAAATCAAGATACGACCGGGAGATGTTCTGAAACCAGCATTCTCGACTAGATACGGCCTCTATGAGTATCTAGTCATGTCTTTTGGTCTCAGTAACGCACTGGCATACTTTATGTATCTTATGAACTCGGTGTTCATGCCGGAGTTGGATAAATTTGCCATAGTCTTCATCGACGACATCCTTGTTTATTCCAAGCCGAAGAAGAACATGTTGAACACCTCCATATCATACTCCAAAGGCTAAGAGATCATAAGTTGTATGCAAAATTCATGAAATGTGAGCTTTGGTTGAGGGAAGTGCCTTTCCTTGGGCACATCATATCAGCTGAAGGAATAGCAGTCGATCCGAGTAAGGTTCATGATGTGCTAAAGTGGAAATCTCCACCTCCATTCATGGAGTCCGTAGCTTTCTAGGATTGGCAGGATACTACCGGAGGGTCATTCTCAAGTTTTCTAAGATTTCTAAACCAATAACAGAGTTGTTGAAGAAAGGTGTTGAATACTTGTGGAGTGAGGCTTGTGAGGAGGCTTTTCAAACCTTAAAGAAGCATCTCACCAAAGCACTTATGTTAGCTAAGCCAGATATAACCAAACCATTTGATGTATATTGTGATGTATCGGGCACGGGTCTCAGATGTCTTCTTATGCAAGAAGGTTGAGTAATTGCCAATGCATTTCATCAATTGAAAAGGCATGAGCAACACTACTCAATTCATGATCTCGAGTTAGCTGCAAGGTTGGAGGCATTACCTCTTGGTAAATTTAGTTCACCTGTACACCGATCACAAGAGCCTCAAGTAAATTTTCACTCAGAAGGAGATGAACATGAGGCAACGCATATGGCTGGAACTAATCAAAGATGACCTCCGGACCTCCCCTCCTTTCAGAGGCTGAGCTCCGATGACCTCCGGACATCCCCTCATCTCAGAGGAGGAGCTCCGATGACCTCCGGACCTCCCCTCTTCTCAGAGGCTGAGCTCCGATGACCTCCAGACCTCCACCCCCACAGCAGGGCCGAGCTTCGATGACCTCCGGACCTCCGCCCCCACAGCAAGGCCGAGCTCCAATGACCTCCAGGCCTCCGCCCCCACAGCAAAGCCGAGCTCCGATGACTTCCGGACCTCCACCCCCACAGCAGGGCTGAGCTCCGACGACTTCCGGACCTCCCCCTTCCACAGGGCTGAGCTCCGATGCCAGACCTCACCCCCTCAGCAGGGGTGACCTCTGATGCCGGTCTTCACCCCCTCCGCAGGGGTGAACACCGAAGCCGGACATCTGCCTCTCCTCAGAGGCAAACTCTGAAGCCGGACCTCTCCCCCTTCGCAGGGCTGAGCTCCGAAGAGGGCAAGACCCTACAAGCACAGGAGTACCAAGGCATGGAAGTGCGCAGGGTAGACAAGGGGAAGGCCCCACCCCGGGCCCATTATCTCCCTGGAGATGGGCCCTGGGGCCACTGTCGGTACCCTCAATACCGGGTACCCCCACGCACAGGACAAAACCGCCTAAGGACCTCACCCCTTCCGCAGGGGCGAGCTCCGAGGGCGCCGCGTGTCCAGCAAGACCGGAGCTCCCCTCTCCTCAGAGGATAGCTCTGGGCCTGCCACGTGGCCTGAAGGCCGGACCTCGCCCCCTCCACAGGGGCGAGCTCTGAAGGAGCCACATGTCCAGTACGGCCGGAGCTCCCCTCTCCACAGAGGATAGCTCTAGGCCTGCCACGTGGCCCAGGAGGTCGGACCTCGCCCCCTCCGCAGGGGCAAGCTCCGAAGGAGCCACGTGTCCAGTAGGGCCGGAGCTCCCGTCTCCTCAGAGGATAGCTCCGGGCCTGCCACGTGGCCACGTGCAGCGCTGCCCGCCCGGCACGGTAGGCAGCAGGAGTAAAGGCGCGTCATGCCTTTACCGTACAAGGCATTCAAGAACCGCGTCTTCCCAAGATGCGGAGGTGCCGCGCATGCCTGTCAGGAGGCACTGTGACCCGTCATAGTCAAGACAGGTGCACAGTGTCAGAAGCTCCACAGCGACAAGACATGCCCTGCCACCCCTGCCATCACCAATGGCTATGCCTAGTCCGCGACATGTGCAGGGTGGCAGGACGAGGACCTCGAAGCCAGCGCCAAGACATAATAGCTGGTAGAAAATCACCCCGAGGCCATCTGTCTGGCCCCGGGGCCCACCTTGTAAGCCGCCCGAGCCTTGAACTATAAAAGGCTCGGGTAGGCAATGTTACAAGGGGTTCGAACTCCGGTGGTTTGAACTCCAGTGAGTTCAACTCCCTCTAGGTCATCCACATACCCAAGGAAACCAGTGCTCCAAGCACTCCCGTGGACGTAGGGTTTTACGCTCCGGCGGCTCGAACCACGTAAAAATCCTGGTGTCAATCATCTCCTTCCTTCATCCACCATGCGAGACCCTCCGAGAGGACTAGCCCCTCCAAAAAAGGACCTCCACGGGCTGCCCAGAGCAGGCCCGGGGGAAGTGTCGACCGCAACTCCATAATATCGCATCGATTGTATTTGTCTGCTTGTAGGTTGCTGCTTAGATTTCCAATTTTGTTGATCGAACTCACTAAATAAGATAAAATAGAATGATTAGCATAGATGTATAACACACCACGCTAATTATAACACAAACACTTACTGAAAATATTCATGCATCCCCTCTATATTAGCATACATGTACGTCAAAGCAGCTGTCTTTTTATCTGTTTCAAGATCGTAGCTCGTGCCACTACCAACAGTGGTGCCTCTCGTTTGAAAAATGGAAAGGCTGCTACAAGGGGGTGTTTCATCCATATTGTACTGCAACATGGAAACATTAACATTGTGTTCTTCTGCAAAATAGACGCTTGAAAACTATCCAATCTCCTGAATGGCGTATGCTTCGGCAATGTATCCTTCAACCCTTGCCCGATTGCGAACCATTGGTTTAAGACTCCTGAGTGCTCTTTCGACGTGATACATCCACCTATATTGCACAGGGCTGCCCACTTTGGCTTCATATGGAAGATGGATTAGGAGATGTTGCATTGGATTGAAGAACCCTGGAGGGAAAACTTTTTCTATCTTACATAAAAGCACTGGTATCTCCCTTTCCAACTTCTCCATCATCTCGGTTGTTATTTCTTTGCACAAAGTTGTCTATAAAAGTAGCTAAGTTCGGCTAACACCTTCCGCACCACATCGTCAAGGTAGCCCCGAAATATAACAGGTAGAAGTATTTCCATGATTATGTGATTATCATGACTTTTCAACCCTGTGAGATTTTCAATCTTAACATTCACGGCTCGTCTCAGGCTAGCAGCATAACCGTCCAAGAATTTCAATGTTTTCAACCATTCGAAGACTCTTTTCCTTTCTTTTGGTCGAAGACAGAAAGAAGCACGCGGTTTGCCACCAGCTTCAGTTAGCTCAAGAGTTGGACGTTTACAAACCTCTGCCAAATCCTTACGAGCTTTTATATTGTCTTTTGTTTTGCCCGTCATATCGAAGCATGTGCTTATGATGCATTTGCCCAAGTTACGTTCCTGGTGCATGACATCAATATTATGCATTAGGATTAAGGACTTCACATACGGTAGCTCCCATAGTGCACACATATGAGTCCAATTGTGGTTTTCTCCGTAACCAACAAAATATCCAGGACGACCTTCATCTGCCACTAAGTTGTTCAACTGTTCAGCAATCTGCGACCCGTTGAGACGTTGCAGTGGTCCCTTTTTGACAACGGTGTCCTTCCTGAAGGCATTCTTCTGTTGCCTAAATACATGATTAGGCGGTAACCAACGTCGGTGGCAATCAAAGTAGCAAATCTTGCCACCATGATTTAAACGAAAACATTCTGTGTCCGAAGCACATATCGGACATGTCAAACGACCATGAGTGCTCCAGCCAGAAAACATGCAGTAAGCTGGAAAATTGAATGTGGCCTAGAGGGGGGTGAATAGGCCTTTAAAGAATTCCTGCACACTTAATAAAGTTATCAGAAACTTGACTGACCGGACTAGTCCGGTTGTGTGGGCGGACTAGTCCGGTGTGCTGAATTATTTGAGTTGATTAAGTGTGTCTCACTAATTTAATCTTATAGCAGCGGAATAAGAACAACAGTTTTTATAACTTAAATTTATTGTATGGATGCACGTGCAAACTTGTAAGGAACTCAAACGATGACTAGCAAACTAGTGATCTAATGTGTCAAGATGTAAAACAAATGAGAGACAAAAGACACGAATTTTTACCGAGGTTCGATCTCACCAAGAGATCTACGTCCTCGTTGAGGGAAGCTCACACAGAGCCGGGTTCCCAACCCTTTCCCTCTTCAAGTCACCACACAGGCCGAATTGACTTCACTATCAAGTGTAATCACCGTGTTTATGGGGCAACCTCACACGTTGAGGGCTCCCACAAGAATTACAATGAGAAGTTGATCAAATACACTCAAAAAGATTACAATGCAGAATATGAGTGTAGAGAGATCAAACCCCAAGAGCTCACAACGAAGGAACGACGGTCTCCCAATCCCAAATCCAAGTATTTTATTGATCTTCACCTTTTTGCACCTTAGATGTGTGGGGAGACGTGTCTTTGGGCTCTTGGGACAGGTGGCGGCGCTAGGGTTTCAGTTTTTTACAGTATGAGTCGTGTCTTCTTAGGGAAAAGACGAAGGACCTCTTTTTATAGGCTTTCTCAAAAAGTTACCGTTGTTAAACCTACTACCGGACTAGTCCGGTATATGATCGGACTTGTCCGGCCTACTTCCAGTGGGTTAACCGGACTAGTCCGGTCCACAAACCGGACTTGTCCGGTGCTATGTGAGATGAGGTTTCAGAAACTTTAGCGGACTAGTCCTGTCGCTTGGATGGACTAGTCGGTAGTCCTCTAAAGAGGACAACAGAGACATGACCGGACTAGTCCGGTCTAAAACCGGACTTGTCCGGTTGCATTCCAGTGAGCTGACCGGACTAGTCCGGTTCACAAGGAGGACTAGTCCGGTGCACTATGTTTGCGTCTTTCAGAAAGTTAAACGGACTAGTCCGGTCCATGAACGGACTAGTCCGGTTTTCAGTGGATTTTAGTTGATTTTTAAACCCCTTACCCTTACGCAAAGTCATGAGCTCTTGGGATGTGTCTCTTTCACACACAACCTATACATTTATATCAACTTTGCTCCTCTAAATTCCACTAATGTCTTCCTTTTCGAGCATCACTCTATTTTTCATCTTTTTGTGTGTGCCGAGCCAGTTCACTTTGTTTATCCTGCAATCATCTTAATAGTTTCATTAGGATCTCATATGTTCGTCATCAATTAGCCAAAACCCACAAGGGATATCCTAGATGCACTTACAATCTCCCCCTTTTTGGTGATTGATGACAACCATTTGAGATATCACAATTGAGAATAAAAGGTTGATTTTCATAAGGTGTGTACGTATGAGAATAATAAAGAATTCACAAAACGCTTCTCACATATGCACACACCTTATGGTGGGGTGCCTCACAGGTGTGTGATAAACAAAATGTGATAAATTAAAGACAAACAGTAGTGAACATGTAAGTGGGCATTAGAGCATAGTACATCACACATAAGAAAAGAAATAGTGCATTACAAGATTTTAAAAATAGGTACATGTCCTTGATCACAAAAGATCTTAATGACTAATACTAGATAGAAAAAGTCCAAGTCTAATCTCAATCTCTCCCCCTTTGGCATCAAGACACCAAAAAGGGAAAAATTGAGGGGAATCACTCATCGCTGCCTCCTCCGTCAGTCTCAGTCTGATCTTCATCTTCAGCATCCATGGGAGCAGGATCTTCCTCTGAGTCCTCGGAGGCGGGCGGTGATCCAACAGGCTCAATCTCAAGCTTTGCACAGATAGACTTGATATTTGCATTGACGTACTGTTGATGTTTCTTCCTTGCAAGCTTTTCTTTACGTTGCCTGTCTTCGATCTTACGGCAGCAGGCAAAGATAGAGGAGAGCATCTTGAGGATGCCGCTAGATGATTCTTGGGCAGGTGGAGAACTAGGAGGAGCAGCTGCAGACCTAGTGTCATCATGAGCTTGCTTTGATCTCCTCTCCACTGGTGGAGAGGACGGGGCAGTTGGAGCCGGAGGGAGAGTGTACTCGGTGGGTTTTTGCGGCTTCAACCCCGTATGCTTGACATCCTTGACAAACTCGAGTCCCGTCACTTTCTCAATCATGTACATGATATACGGTGCGTATCCACAGGACCTATTGGGGGTAATTGAGATGTTCACAATGTCGTTGTAGATATACTCAAAGACATTGAATGGTCTCCTCCCACTAATGACCTTCATGAGAGTCCTCAAGGTTCCTTGTATAGTTCCTGCATCTCCATCCTTCGGAGCTATCGTCTTTCTCAAGACTCTATTTAGGACCACAAAGAAGGGCTTTAGATATTTGATGGTGGGAGGAACATATGGCATCCTTGTGTCATAGAGAAACTCAAGCTCTTCCTTCTCCAGGGCTTTCAGATTATGGATGACCAGTTCATGATCCAAAGTGTTTTGGAGGTGAAGAATCCTAGCAAATTCATCATACGTGACACTATACCTTGAACCATGAGTCATCCAAGTAAGACTGTCTCCATCATCCCGAGCAAAGTAGAGAATGGAGTAAAACTGGGTAATGACTTCATTGTTCCAGTCATACTCAAAGGATAGCAGGTCCGTCAGACCGTGCCTCTCTAAGGCCTCCACCATCTCACGAAAGGCAGGATACCTCTTCGACTTCAGGTATTCAACATTTAGCCATTGACTCTCTACTACGGGATTCTTCATCTTCATGTACACATGCTCGTAGTAGTCTGCATGGAAGTTGCTCCAGAACCTAGGATCAGAACATTGTTTAGGTCGGTCATACACTTCAATCTTCCTGAAGTTATCAGCTAGCTCCTTCCCTTTTCCAGTGAAATCCTCACTTGAAGGTTGCCTGTTGCAGTGAATGGGATTTTTCAATTTCAGAGGCCCAATGGGGCCACTAGCAAGTCCCTTCCCTTTATTGAGAACTCTTCTTGGCATTGACGAGCCCTCAGCAGCATCTTTCCTTTGAGGCCTTTTGATAATGACTTTCCTCTTCTTAGGTAGATTGTCGTCGGAGGGTGGAGAGTGAGCATTGACATCATGTCTCTTCTTCATCACTCCCTTCTTAGCTCTCCTCACTCTTTCACGTTGAACTTCTTCGTCAATGTGAAAAGAGCCGTCATCTGATCCTGAAGACATGATGCCTGATAAGGAGTTTAAGGATTAGATGCAAACGGACGCATTATCAACTTCAAATGGGAATGTAGGAGTTCAGCTGTCAGAGACCGGACTTGTCCGGTTTCAGAGTGCGGACTAGTCCGGTGGACCGGACTTGTCCGCATCTGAACACCGGACTAGTCCGGCCTAGCATAAGAACCCTAAATTGAATGTTTCATTTGAAGCAAATCTCCTATCTAAGGACACAAGGATAGGAAAGTGGTAGGAATACATCTATTTATGCAATGTACATCCTTTTGGAATCAAAGGAAACTAGCTAGAGCTAGAAAAATTGAGATTTTGGTTTTTGGGGGGATTTACCAAGATTTGAAGATTCGCGTTGAAGGAGTGGAAATCAGTCCGGATGAGTCTGGAAAGTAGGATCCCCTCGTCGAGAAGAGGCTTTTTCACGGAGAAAACTCCGAGTTTGAGGGCTCAACTCGAAAATCACTTTGAGAGCTAGGGTTTAGGAGAGAGGGTGAGGCAAAGTGCTTATGAGTGGAGAGGGAGGCGTTTGGTCCGGCTAACTGCTTCTATATGAGACTGACTGGACTAGTCCGGTTATGGTAGCGGACTAGTCCGGTACCCCTGAGTTAACCTAATTGTTGTCTGTCCGGACTAGTCCGGTTGGAAATCGGACTAGTCCGTTTCCAACAGACTTGATATATATATAGATAACTAATAGTGATCCAAGGACAACAATTTTGCAAGTAGTCTTGGTGATTACGACCAGTAGGCAATCAACAATCGAACAATGGTCATAATCCACAAGATTTATTCATTAAGAATAGTTTTCTAAGTAGAAAGGAGAGGAGGAGCATTTTTGACAATACGGAGGAACAATTTAAGTTGCAACCAGGTATGCAATGTTTCAAGCCACATTTCGAGAGTCAAGAATGTTTAGCTCATTTCTTAGTTCACAAAACCTTTTCTCATCTAATGGTTTGGTAAAAATATCTGCAAGTTGTTTTTCAGTCCTAACATGTGAAATAGCTATGTCACCTTTTAATGAATGATCTCTATGAAAGTGATGACGGATGTCTATGTGCTTAGTTCTTGAGTGCTCTACAGGGTTGTGTGCAATCTTTATAGCACTTTCATTATCGCATAGAAGCGGGATATGACTTAGATTGTAGCCGTAGTCCCTAAGAGTTTGTTGCATCCAAAGCAGTTGCGCACAGCAACTACCGGCTGCAACATACTCTGCTTCCGCTGTGGAAAGAGCAATGGAGTTTTGCTTTTTAGATGACCAAGAAACTAGGGACCTACCAAGAAATTGACAAGTTCCTAACGTGCTCTTTCTATCGACTTTGCATCCTGCATAGTCGGCGTCGGAATACCCTATCAAGTTAAACTTGGATCCTTTGGGATACCAAAGGCCCAAGTTGGGTGTGTGCACAAGGTACCTTAGGATTCTTTTTACAGCAATTAAGTGACACTCTTTAGGTGCGGCTTGAAACCTTGCACACATGCAAACACTAAGCATAATATCTGGCCTAGATGCACATAAGTATAGTAAGGAGCCAATCATGGACCGATATACCTTTTGGTCCACATTTGGACCATCTTCATTGAGGTCGAGATGTCCGTTGATGGCCATGGGTGTCTTGATGGGCTTGGCTTTGTCCATATTGAATTTCTTGAGAATGTCTTGTGTATATTTAGTTTGGCTTATAAATGTACCTTCTCTCAGTTGCTTTACTTGAAATCCCAAGAAGAACTTCAATTCACCCATCATTGACATCTCGAACCTGTCTGTCATTATTTTGCTAAATTCTTCACAGAAGGACTTGTTAGTGGATCCAAAGATAATGTCATCAACATAAATTTGACATATGAATAAATGATCATCAAAATGTTTAGTAAAGAGTGTATAGTTAGCTTTACCAATTTTGAATCCATTTTGAATCAGAAAATCTCTAAGGCACTCATACCAGGCTCGAGGAGCCTGTTTGAGGCCATAGAGAGCCTTACGCAGTTTATAGACATGGTTGGGATACTTCTGATCTTCGAACCCCGGTGGCTGCTCCACATAGACTTCCTCCTTTATCGGACCATTGAGAAAGGCACTCTTGACGTCCATTTGATACAACTTAAAATTATGGTGAGTAGCATATGCCAATAAAATGCGAATGGACTCAAGTCTAGCTACAGGAGCGAAGGTTTCATCGAAATCCAAACCTTCCACTTGAGAATAACCTTTGGCCACCAACCTCGCTTTATTTCTTGTCACTACTCCATGTTCATCTTGCTTGTTCCGAAAGGCCCATTTGGTTCCAACGATGTTCCCCCTTGGTCTTTCCACCAGCTCCCACACTTTATTTCTTTTGAAGTTGTTCAGCTCCTCTTGCATCGCAATCACCCAGTCTGGATCCCTTAAGGCTTCTTCTACCCTGTATGGCTCCAGAAAAGACACAAAAGAATAATGTTCACAAAAATTTGCAATTTGAGATCTAGTAGTTACTCCCTTAGCAATATCTCCAATGATATTGTTGACAGGATGGTCCCTTTGCACACACTGATGTACTCTTGGGTGTGGAATTTGTATAGTTGTTTGTTCTTCATTGTCTTCATGTGTCATGTCTCCCCCTAGATCATTGCTTCCATGATCATCTTGATTTTCTTGATCCACCTCAACTTGATCTTGTGTAGGAGCTCCCCCTTGATCATTGCTTCCTTGTTGAAATTCATCTTGTGTCTCCTCTCGTGGTAGGATATCACCAAGTGCCATTTTCTTCAGCGCTTCACATGGAGCTTCCTCCTTATCTAGCATAGACTTATTGACTTGCTCCACTTGTGAGCCGTTAGCTTCATTGAACACTACGTCACGCGCTACTTCAACAAGGTCGGACACCTTGTTGAAGACACGATAGGCGTAGGCGTTTGATTCATATCCGAGCAAGAATCCTTCATCGGACTTCGAAGCAAACTTCGAGGCCCTTGGTTTCTTGTTCAGAATAAAACATTTGCAACCAAAAACTTTAAAATAGGAAACATTAGGTTTTTTACCCGTGAGAAGCTCATATGGAGTTTTCTTCAGAAGTCGATGAAGGTACAACCGATTTGTGGCATGACAAGCGGTGTTCACCGCTTCTGCCCAAAATCGGTCTGACGTCTTGTATTCATCCAACATTGTTCTCGCCATTTCGATCAATGTTCTGTTCTTCCTTTCAGCCACCCCATTTTGTTGAGGAGAGTAGGGTGCCGAGAATTCATGCTTTATACCTTCTTCATTGAGATATTCTTCAACTTGGGTGTTCTTGAATTCTGTCCCATTGTCACTTCTGATATTCTTTACGGTTGATGAGAATTCATTTTGAGCTCTTTTCAAGAACTTCTTGAGGATTCCTTGAGTTTCTGATTTATCATACAAGAAAAATACCCAGGTAAATCTTGAAAAATCATCAACAATTACTAAACCGTATTTGTTACCGCCGATGCTGATGTACGCAATTGGACCAAAGAGATCCATGTGGAGAAGTTCCAGCGGTTTAGCGGTGGTCATCACATTCTTGGCGGGGTGTGGTGCTCCAACCTGTTTTCCTGCTTGACAAGCGTTGCACGGCCTGTCTTTTTCAAAAACCACATCCTTAAGACCACGGATGTGACCACCTTTTAGAAGTTTCTGCAGATTTCTCATTCCAACATGGGCTAGCCGTCTATGCCACAGTCATCCCATGTTGGTCTTAGCAACCAAGCAAGTGTTGAGTTCGGCTTTATCTTTGTTGAAGTCAACAAGATAAAGCTTTCCCTTCAACAATCCCTTGAATGCAATCGAGCCATCGCTTCTTCTAAAGATGGTCACACCCTCATTAGTGAATAAACAGTTGTAACCTTTGTCGCATAGTTGAGATATTGATAAAAGATTATAATCTAGAGAGTCTACATGTAAAACATTAGATAAGGTGTGTTGAGAGGATATTTCAATGTTACCACTACCAAGGACCTTTCCTTGGCTGTTGTCTCCAAAGTATATACCTTCACTTGGATCCTTGTTGCACTCGTATTCCACAAACATACCTCTCTCTCCGGTCATATGATTTGTGCATCCGCTATCTAGCACCCACTTAGATCCACCGGAGGAGTAAGCCTGCAAAATAGAATTATTTCTGGGTTTTAGGTACCCAAGCTTGCTTGGGTCCTCTCAGGTTAGTCACAAGAGTCTTGGGCACCCACACACAAGTTCTTAAGTTCTTGTGGCGTGGCCCTGTATATTTAGCAATGACTTTTCCATACTTGTTTTTCATGAGAACATAAGAAGCATCAAATGTATGGAACAGTGTTTGTAGCTCAGATTCATGGGATTTTTCTTTAACAAAAATGATTCTATTCTTAGCATGATTAGGAGTAGACATGTGTCTGTTCCTGTCAAAGCCAAGACCATCTTTGACATTGGGAGGTCTAGTGATCATATATGCACTTCGTGCATATTTGATCTTCTCCTTATCAAAGATGCCGTTTTGAGAAGAATGCATGTCATGAGAGGTTGAAGCATTATAAATTACATTCTTCTTACTAGAGCAAGTGCATGTTCTTATTGTTGTCGAGCTCATATCTTTGGAGGAAGATCTCTTGGAGGAAGAGGAGTCACTTTGTTTGAGCGACTCAACTTGCACCTCAAGGATTTTGTTAACTTTTGACAATTAGCAAGTTCTTCCTTGATTGCAATGTGCGAGTCCTCTAACTTTGAGTAAGTTTCCTTACTCAAGGCTAGCTCTAACTCAAGTGACTCATTCTTCTCTCTTTCAAGCTCAAGAAGCTTTTCAACTTCTTGATATCTCTTCCTCTCACGGATGAGCATATCTTCTTGTCGGTTGACAAGTTCTTCCTTTTCAAAGATTTCGTTCGACAACATTTCCATTTTCTTTAAAGCAATTTTACTTAGCCCTCTAAATAATTCTTCATTATCAATAGAGCTATCAAAGTCATCAATGGAGGAATTTAGTATAGGAGGAGTAAGTATAACCTTTTTCTTGCCTTCCTTAGCCATAAGACAAGTGTGGTTGTTCATGTCCCGTCCTCCCATGTTTGGAAAGAGTGTGGCTCTCATAGTTGGTTTCTTGACTGCGATAGTGGCCATCTCTTCTTCTTCATCGGAGGAGGACTCGTCGTTTGAGTCCCACTCCTTCCCAATGTGAGCTTGATGGGCTTGTCTTCTTTTTCTGAAATTTTTCTTTTCTTGAGATCTTGTTTCCTTCTTCTTTTTGTTTTCTTCATAAGTACAATCCACCATGAAATGACCATACTCTCCGCAGTTGTAACAAGTCCGTCGAGCCTTGGATTTTCCTTTATCCTTGATTTTGCCTTCATGTGAATTGTTGTCGTGTCTTCTCTTCATCATGCGTTTGAACTTTTTGATGAAGAGTACCATTTCTTCGTCATCAAGATCGGTGCTTTCGTCGCTTGTATCTCCATCGTCTTGGTCTTCACGAGTTTCTTTGAGTTTAGGTCTGCACGTTGCTTTGAGAGCAACTTCTTTCTTTTTAGAAGAGGTGAGTTCGGCTAAGTCTTTGACGTATTGAGCCTCTTTCTCCATCATTTCATGATTTATGATCTTTCCCAATAACTCATCGGGAGTCATTTTGTGAAACCCGGGGCTTTCTCTAATCATTGAGCAAAGCGTGACATTTCTTGGCATGAAGGCTCTTATCATCCTTTTAACCACCTCGTGATCAGTCCATTTCTTACTTCCATAGGCACGGATTTTGTTGATGAGTGCCTTCATCTGATTGTACATGTCTTGAGGTGATTCGCCTTCTTCAATAGCAAATCTCCCCAACTCTCCTTCTAGCATCTCAATTTTGGCTTCACGAACTGACCTATTTCCTTCGTGAGCTGTCTTGAGGGTATCCCAGATTTCTTTTGCACTTTCTAACCCATCGATCTTGGTGAATTCCTCTCTGCTTAGTGATGATGTGATCACGGCGACGGCTTGTGCGTTTCTGTGAATCTCTTGTTTTTGTTCAGGGGTGAGTTTATCATCCGTGTCCGGAATATCGATGCCTGTGCAAACAATGTGCCACAGACTAGGGTTTAGGGATATCAGATGCATCTTCATGTTGTACTTCCACATGGTGTAGTCACTTCCGTCAAACTGTGGGGGCTTTCCCATAGGAATAGAGAGATAATGATTATTTGAATTGAGACGGTTGTAGTTGTAAGGATACCGGGAGTAGTCGTGATGACCACTCCCCATCGTCTTTTCTTCCTCTTTTCCCTTTTGTGCCATTAACTTCTTTCTCAGTAATGTCTTTAGCTGTCTCACTTCATCATCGTCATGTGGATTTTCTTTCAGCACATCGAAGGCTTTGGCTTCTTGCTCCTCATCGTTGTTGTTCGTCTTCGGGATATCGTTGTTCTTCTCAGAGGCCATTGATCTCTCCGAGATGTGAGTCTCGTTGATGGAGAACTTAGCTCTGATACCAATTGAATGTGGCCTAGAGGGGGGTGAATAGGCCTTTAAAGAATTCCTGCACACTTAATAAAGTTATTAGAAACTTGACTGACCGGACTAGTCCGGTTGTGTGGGCGGACTAGTCCGGTGTGCTGAATTATTTGAGTTGATTAAGTGTGTCTCACTAATTTAATCTTATAGCAGCGGAATAAGAACAACAGTTTTTATAACTTAAATTTATTGTATGGATGCACGTGCAAACTTGTAAGGAACTCAAACGATGACTAGCAAACTAGTGATCTAATGTGTCAAGATGTAAAACAAATGAGAGACAAAAGACACGAATTTTTACCGAGGTTCGATCTCACCAAGAGATCTACGTCCTCGTTGAGGGAAGCTCACACAGAGCCGGGTTCCCAACCCTTTCCCTCTTCAAGTCACCACACAGGCCGACTTGACTTCACTATCAAGTGTAATCACCGTGTTTATGGGGCAACCTCACACGTTGAGGGCTCCCACAAGAATTACAATGAGAAGTTGATCAAATACACTCAAAAAGATTACAATGCAGAATATGAGAGTAGAGAGATCAAACCCCAAGAGCTCACAACGAAGGAACGACGGTCTCCCAATCCCAAATCCAAGTATTTTATTGATCTTCACCTTTTTGCACCTTAGATGTGTGGGGAGACGTGTCTTTGGGCTCTTGGGACAGGTGGCGGCGCTAGGGTTTCAGTTTTTTACAGTATGATTCGTGTCTTCTTAGGGAAAAGACGAAGGACCTCTTTTTATAGGCTTTCCCAAAAAGTTACCGTTGTTAAACCTACTACCGGACTAGTCCGGTATATGATCGGACTTGTCCGGCCTACTTCCAGTGGGTTAACCGGACTAGTCCGGTCCACAAACCGGACTTGTCCGGTGCTATGTGAGATGAGGTTTCAGAAACTTTAGCGGACTAGTCCTGTCGCTTGGATGGACTAGTCGGTAGTCCTCTAAAGAGGACAACAGAGACATGACCGGACTAGTCCGGTCTAAGACCGGACTTGTCCGGTTGCATTCCAGTGAGCTGACCGGACTAGTCCGGTTCACAAAGCGGACTAGTCCGGTGCACTATGTTTGCGTCTTTCAGAAAGTTAAACGGACTAGTCCGGTCCATGAACGGACTAGTCCGGTTTTCAGTGGATTTTAGTTGATTTTTAAACCCCTTACCCTTACGCAAAGTCATGAGCTCTTGGGATGTGTCTCTTTCACACACAACCTATACATTTATATCAACTTTGCTCTTCTAAATTCCACTAACGTCTTCCTTTTCGGGCATCACTCTATTTTTCATCTTTTTGTGTGTGCCGAGCCAGTTCACTTTGTTTATCCTGCAATCATCTTAATAGTTTCATTAGGATCTCATATGTTCGTCATCAATTAGCCAAAACCCACAAGGGATATCCTAGATGCACTTACAAAAATCATGGATAGACCACAAGTATGCAGCTCGAAGGTTGAATTTCTGTTTTTTGTAACAGTCATACGCTTCAATTCCTGTCCATAACATTTTTAACTCTTCAATCAACGGCTTCAACATCACGTTCAAACGTGAACCGGGATGATCCGGTCCAGGTACAATAAGACAAAGGAACATGAACTCATACTTCATACAAAGAGATGGTGGTAAATTATACGGAATAGCGAACACGGGCCAGCAAGAGTACGGTGTTGCATTTGTACTGAATGGTGAGAAGCCATCTGTCGCCAACCCGATGCGAATATTTCTCGCGTCATTGGCGAAATCTGGATCGAAGCGGTCAAGCGCTTTCCATGCCTCACCGTCAGACGGGTGCACCATCATTCCGTCGTTCTCACGTAGACCTTCTTTGTGCCACCTCATGTGTCTAGCAGTTTTTTTCAAGAGAAACAAGCGTTTCAACCTAGGTCTCACAGGCAAGTAGCAAAGCTGTTTCTGTGCGACTTCAGTCATTACTTTTGTACCGTCATCATTAACAACTTCAACAAATCTTGCTTTATCACATTTTAAACACTTGTTCTCGTTGGCATGCTCTTTCCAGAAAAGCATGCAGTTGTCTGGGCACATATCAATCTTCTCATAGTCCATACCAAGCCCGGAAATCATTTTCCTAGACTGATACATATCTTTAGGCAATTTATGAGGCTGTGGAAGGACATCGCTGATCAATTTGACGAGTTCATTGTAGCAGTTACTGGAGAAGGAAACTTAGACTTAATTGCCATAAATCTAGTCATGAAACTGAGGATCGAGACTTTGGTGTGTTCATGCACCGGCTGTTCAGAAGCTTCGACAAGCTTGAAAAACATTTTAACCTCCGTTGTAAGAGGATCCTCCGTCAATTCAGGATTTATGGCTTCAAGCATCTCGTCCATCCTATCGACCCCAGTGTTGTCATCCTCATCTCGATCTTCTATAACTTGAGAAGGTGTCTCGCCGTGAAATGTCCACAACTCATAACGTTGTATGAAACCATTTCCACACAAGTGATACGTCAATGTCACTTTGTCGAAACACTTCACATTCTGACATTTCATACATGGGCACCGCACCTTCCTGTTGTTTGACAATGAGAAAGCTCGTTCTATGAAACCATTCGTATTGGTGAACCACTCCTGTGAGTATATCCCATCCTTTTTCCAACCAGTATACATCCAAGTGCAGTCTTCAGCCATTTTTGAGAGTATATATACCTTCAAAGCAGACAAATCATTTATGAGAGAGGAAAGAACGAGAGAAAGAGAAGAAGGACAGTTGGTCTTAGATGATAATTCCACATCCAATGTATATATTGTGTGTCGTGTCGGGTCGGGCCGTGCCGGACCGGGTCGGCCTGAAACCCCTTTATGTCCATATATTAAATAATAACAACAAATAAACTACTATTTCAAAAGCATAACGCCGTCTATTTAACACTACACCCTCCTATCCGGTGCAGTTCTTCAAGTAAAAAGGGGAAAACTATACCGTTATATCCGTCATACGTATGTTGCGAGTCAAAGAAGAAGCGAGAGTCAGTTCTTGCTTTGAGGAAGGACAGGTCAAATAAAAAGATTCGAAACAGTGTGCGGGCTACTGTGCATGGGCATCAAAGTCAAAGCATCTCTGCTCTAGGGTCTGCAGGGGCGGGGGCTTGCTGGCGGTGCGTGCAACGGCAGCGGGGGCGCAGGGGCGGCGGTGGCTGCCGGGGGCGCAAGGGCCGGCGGCGTCCGGCGAGAGCGCCGGGGCGGCGGCGGCCGGCCATGGCGCAGGGGCTGGCAGTGGCCGATGGGGGCGCAGGGGTGAAGGGCAGGCAGCGGGGCGGCCATGGCGCAGAGTCCGCGGTTCCGGCGAGGGCGCAGGGGCGGCGGGGTGGCAGCTTTTGATTTCGGCTACTAGCTTGTTAGCCAACCGGTCAGACAAAGCTCTAACGTAATATGAGGTTTGGATAAGGAATTTTTTAGACAGATTTTCTATTTCTAAATTTAGATGGACACTAATTTGAACCCAGAACCTTTAAGATATAAGTGGAGAGACTCTACCACTGTTGTCTGACTTAACCTTACTCGATCTCTGAAAGCCCCAAGCCTAATAAAATATCTTATTTGCATGTAAACAGTAAACGTCTAATCACCAAAGGTGCAAAGCGCGGCATCATCTTACAGGCAGTTTCATTTAGCATAGACGAAAGTTGTCCATGTCATGTGATATGCTTAAGAAAGAGAGGGGGCTAAGGAGAAGGGACCCTTTAACTTTTCCTCAAGAAGGTGTGGCTTCAGTTAAAGTAGGCAGGAATTCTGCTCACCCTTGTATTAAACCGGTGAAAGCAGCAGGCTGCCTGCCTTGATTTTTTTTTATATGTACGCCTCCCCCTTACTCCTTGCCCTCTCCTTTGCACCCCGGCCTAGCTACTGCTGCCCCTTCGGTTTGCTCCTTTCTCCTCTACCGCCCTCTTTTGTCACTCGTTTTTGGTCTCTAGTTATTAGTTTTTGCTGAATTGTGCTTGTTGACCATGTATGATTGTTTGATTTCTTTGCAGCTGGACCGAAAGATCGAAGGACCTTTTACCTACTCCATGCATGAACACTGCCTCATCCTTCTGCCGCATGTGAATCAGCAGTCATGAACAGAGGGCACATCAGTAGCTCCAAGCTCATCAACGAGAAGCTCGAGGAACACCAGATCTCCATCGCGAAGCACTGCCCCAACTGCCACCACAAAATCGACAGCAAGCCGGTACGCATATGGGAAGAACCAAGTTGCCAATTCCGTTTTGCCTTTATGTCTACAAGCAGTTGCACCTCTCAGAAGTTCTAGCCTAAGTTTGGTGATACTTGCAAGCCGCGACTTCTTCTGTTGAAATTAATTGCTGTAACTGCAACAAGGATTGGGTGGGGCTGCCGGCTGGCGTCAAGTTCGATCCAACTGACCAGGAGCTGATCGAGCACCTGGAGGCCAAAGTGAAGGAAGAAGGCTCCATATCTCACCCTCTCATCGATGAGTTCATACCGACGATCGACGGGGAGGATGACATATGTTACACCCACCCTGAGAAACTCCCAGGTGAGAGAGCTGGCTAAACTGTATAGACATGTGGGCAGAAATATCAAAACCATATACTTAAACAGATATATTCCTGGTTTTTCGATCTTTGCTTTTCATGGATGATATATTGTATGTTGGGTTATTTCGCCGTGAATTTTCTGACGTCGTTGGATTCTCGCCGAGAAGGAGGGGGGAATTTTGTGACGTGGTCAGCAGCAGCAGCTGAATTTTTGCCAAGAAGGAGGGGGAACTGGTGGTCTGCAAGATCTTTGGCCATGGTGGGACCGGCGGGTTGCCCATGGCGGGGCCGGCGGGGCGGCGGCGGCCAGCGGGGGCGCTGCGGTGGAGGAGGGGAGGAGGGAGGGAGGTGGCGTACTCGTTGGTCGGCGGCGACGGTGGGGTCAGCGATCGGCTCCGACGGTGTTGGCGTCGGCTCTGGCGGCGGTCAGTGGTCGGCTCTGATGGTGGTGGAGGCGTGAGACAGAGCAGCGGCGCGAGTGGGAGAGAGAGTCGCAGCGCTGAGTATATCGGGCCTTAAAGACGACGGTGCGCTCAAACCGTCGTCTATAAACCCCGGGCCTTAATTGTCGACGGTGTACCATCATCTATAAGTCCCAAGAACTTATAAACGACGGCCTAGGTTAACCGTCGTCAATAAATGATTAATTGACGACAGTGTTTTCTGGCCGTCGTCAATAAGTTTATTAACGACGGCCCCATCATCAATAAATCTGGTCGTCGTCTATTGTTGCAATTCCTGTAGTGTTTACTAACCAACCAATCAGGATCCGCCACGTGGCATCCCATTGGATTTGTAGATCCATTCTCAAGCTTATCTGAAGGAATCCAAAGGCAATTTACGCGGGGAAGGAACTAGGGCCCACTTGTCAGTCTCCAAGAGAAAGCACACAGCGAACAGGGCACGTGGGAAGTCGGCCTTCTTGCCCCCAAACTTAGTCTCCCTCCATGTGTCGACTCCTTGTGTCTCCCTGAAAGCGGTGGTGACTGATTCGCGCGCATATTCAGGCGGGAACCGACCTAAGCTCGTGTATAAATAGCTCCCTTCACTCCCTCACACACACTACAAGTTTGAGATTAGTACTCCACTCCATAGGCTTAGTGTTGCCTTACAGGCTACCAAGATAGGAGGAGAGTGAGGAGAAGCTAGGATGAGGCTTGGCTTGTCAAGTCCCTCTCCAACACTTCTACCTATACGTAAGTTCTCTTCAAATGAGTAAGCTTTCGTGAATTCCATTTAAATTTTGTTCCTAGATTCAAAGTAGTTTATTTTAGTAGTTGTTTGTGGGTTCATTGCTCTATTCAATTAAGGGCTCTAGTATTAACTTTGTATTCGAAAAGATTAGAGTAGTGATTTATAACGTAAGCGAGGTTCTTAGGTTAGAATCACCAGTGGATATCTTGTAGACCCACGGATTGAAGAGGTAGGAGGTAGGTGGTGACATCCCTATCCGTCCTTTGTAATCCTCCACGTTAGGCTATGCCATAAGCTCTTGGTGGGAGTCGCTCTGGTAAACCAGGGGTAAGCCCCATGCTCGAACCAAACAACAATCATAGATTAATTTGAATTAAGGACAATCCTTAGTATTCCTCTCTATCCCTTTCCTAACAAACAAACTGTGTGTCCTTGGGTGAGTTGGTTAGAAGATTAACCCACACGTTCCTTGGATTTGATACCCTTAGGAATACTCTTTAAGGGGAAGTGTTGTGCTTGCGGATATCTAATCTGTTTCATAAGAAATACCAACAAGCATTTCTGGCGCCATTGTCGAGGAACGGTTGCCGTTGATCTTCGAACCTTGTTCACCCTTGAATCTATTTTATCTTTTCTTTATTCCTTGTATCATCACCAACCACATCATGGAGCAACCCACCATTCTATTATATTCTGCCCCAAAAGGTGAGTTCTATGAGCCTCCGCCATCAGTGGAACCAATTTGCTCAACCAACTATGAACTTTGCCCTAGCTTTCTAGCCATGGTTTAGGAACAATCCTTCTCAGGAACAGATTGTGAAAACCCTTAACACCATCTACAAGAGTTTGAACAATTGTGTTCATGTCTTTTGATAAATGGAATGACACAAGAAACTCTCAAATGGAGGCTATTTCCTTTTCCCCTCAAGGAAAAAGAAAAACAATGGTACACCCATACCGATGGGAAAACAAAAGGTGATCGGAGAGAACTTCAAGATAAAATTTTGTCTTGCAGTCTTTCCAACACCCCGAATTATTTCCCTATGAATGGAAGTACTAGGCTTCCAATAGATGTAGAAGGAATCAGTAGGTGCAGCCTGGAATAGATTTTCAATCTTGAAAAATTTTGGCCCAGATTTGTCAATCTCGGGCCCCTTGCTATTGCAACATTTCTATATGGGATTGAACAAAAAGTCTACTCTACATCTCGACACATGAAATGCAACCTTCTACTAAACTAATAGGTTGGAGGATCTTTCCTCCATAAGACTCCAGAAGAAGGAAAGGAACTTCTAGATCAAATTCTAGAATATACTTCCTTCATTATGGGTTTTGATGAACCTCCACAAGAGGAAGTCATGTCGAGTAATAGAGATATCTCTAAAAGCAAGGAGGAAACATTAGCTTGCCCGTCTCATGCCTTGCTTGAACTCTCACCTGAACCTGAAACAAAGAAGGATGTAGAAATTCAATCTTCGGACTTTCCATTCTACTTTGAGCAAGAGCTTTTCAATGACTATAGAAATACCTCGAAGTATTGTTGCTTTAAAAAGCCATCATCACCTCCGACTCCATGTGATCCACCTGATGGAGTATTCCTTCAGGAGACGGTCAATGAGTTGACCTCAATAATGAGTAGAGAATGGATGGCAGAGGTTGAGATATCATCTGAAATACTTTGGATGATCTCATTCTTAGCAACCATTCAATACCTTATTATAGGAGTGAAGATGAATGTGCTTTATAGCCCTACAGTTGGAGCCAATATCATTTCCGATACTTGTGCTTTAGCCATTTTGGGCAATGTGCCCTTGGCTCCAACAAGAAAATCCTTTCGAGGTTCCTTTGGAAATATTGTTGAAGGATATGGGGTTTTGCAAAATGTGTCAATTCAACATGGAGATATCGAGCCTCTACTTGATTTTCACGTGTTCGAAGTCAAATACTTTGACATTATGATAGGGATACCCATTAAGAAATTCTTAATGGAAATACCCCTAAAAGGAGACTTCTATCAATCTTGGAGGGAGGAAATTTTCCATTGCCATTTTGCGTTCCAAGAGCACATCAGCAGAACCTCCCCTCCAAGATGAGCTAATCAAAGAGGTTAGGACTCTTCAGTATCTAAATCCTCCTGAAATTGATGGAGAAGAAGAAAATCATAAATTTCAAGAGACATTTAAATTGCCCACAGAAGAGCTCCCACAAAAACCTCCGATTGAGCTAAAAACCTTACCTCCTGGCCTAAGTTATGCTTTCCTAAATGATGATCTAAAAGCCCCTGTCATCATAAGTGACAAGCTTTCAGATAGGGAGACATTCATGAAAGTGCATCTAGGCATCCCTTGTGGCTTTTGGTTGATTTATGACAAACAAATGAGACCCTAACAAAATTGTTGAGATGAGCGCAGGTTCTTAAAGAAATTAGGAAGAAAGCGCAAAAAGAAAGGAGCAGGAGGATCCAAATTAATAAGAGCTCAAGAGCTGAAAAGATTAGATCATTTAGTATAGAGTGTGTTGGAGAAACACACCCCAAGAGCTCAAGTGGAAGAAATCACACTAACTGCACAAAATCAGCATGTGTGGACTAGTCTAATATGAGTCGGACTAGTTCGATTTTGTCTCTGGATAGACAACGGACTAGTCCGCACTATTACGGACTAGTCCGGTATCTCACAACACTTAGGGTTTTTCACACACCGCACACCAGACTAGTACGGAGTCAACCACGGACTAGTCCGGACATCGCAAACCCTAATGTAACCATTGGAAACCCTATTATAAAAGGAGGTGTACTGCCATACCAACATAACCTTTCGACAACCTGCATCATCACACATCCCAAGAGCCCAAAATTCACATCTCTCCACACATTCTAACCCAAAAAGGATCAAATCTTTGGGGATTAGCAATTGATCAAAGGAGCGACTTGTTCTACACATCTTGACTCTTGGGTTTGATCTATCACACACTCTTGTTCGTTTATTGTTCATCTTTTGAGTGTGTTTGGTTGTGTTCATTCATTGTAATTCTTGGGGAGCCCTCAACTTGTGAGAAGGTCCCTTGAACGATTTATTTGCCCTTTGTGATTAGTGGAAGAGAATCGGCCTCCGTGGCGATTCGACGAGGGTAGGGTTGGTGTAACTGGTCCTTAGTGGAATCCTCAACGGGGACGTAGATTTCCTTCGTAATCAAACCTCGGGATAAACACTTGTCTCCTACTCTTGTTCATTCATTGTTCATCATATTCTAGTGTTTAATTAATCTTGTGAAATTTACATTGAAGTATTGAAACCAAAGTTGATTCCTGTCATTCATTGTTTCACTTTTGCAATACATCTAAGTATCAAATTAATTTCCACTGCATAGAGTACTAGAAGTGAAAATATTGATCAACTTTGATCTCTCTAGTCCACGCATTGCGGATTAGTAGAAAACGAACTAGTCCGCGCTCTACCGGACTAGTCCGATTTCCTTGTATTTGATAAACCTACCAAGTATTTCAGGAATCAACAAAGCATCGAAAAGCCTATTCACCCCCCTCTAGGCTACATTCAATTAGTATCAGAGCCAAACTCTTCAAAAGAGACTCACCGCTCGAATAGACGGTGTCGGACATCAAAGATGTACACAAGAAGATCGACGATGAAAAGAGTAATGATGAAAGGACTCAAAAGCTAAAGAAGCTACTCGATACCATTCAAGACAGTGAGGACAATGATGAGGAGGTGCTCCAAGTCAAGGCTCTTCTACGGAAGAAGGCAATCTCCCCAAAAGGAAAGAAGAACACCGATGATGAAAAGAAGAAGAAAGGGGGTAGTCACACAGACTACTCCCGATATCCTTTTGATTATGAGCGTTTGAATTCTAACAATAGTCATTACTTATCAATTCCTCTAGGGAAAGCACCTTACTTTGATGGCAATGACTATTCAATGTGGAGACAAAACATGAAAATGCACCTTATATCTCTTAACCCAAGTTTGTGGCATATAGTGTGTATAGGGATAGATATCACGGATGATGATGAAGAGTTGACCCCAAGCCAAGAACAAGCCGTTCATCAGAATGCTCAAGCTACAGCTGTGATCACGTTATCACTAAGCCGAGACGAGTTCACCAAGGTGGATGGACTCAAAATTGCCAAGGAGATATGAGACACAGTACAAACCGCACATGAAGGTGACCATCATGTACGCGAAGCCAAGATAGAAATGGTTGAAGGTGAATTGGAAGATTCGCGATAGAAGAAGATGAACCACCACAAGATATGTACAATTGACTGAAGAATCTTATCAACAAAGTCCGAGCGTATGTCAGCAAAAAGTGGAATGATCATGAAGTCGTGAAGTTCATTCTCAGAGCATTCATGCCTTGCAACGTTACTCTTTGCTATATGATTAGAGAAAGCCCCGGGTACCGGAAAATGACCCCAGACGAACTTCTTGGCAAGATCATCAACTTTGAAATGATGGAGAAGCAAGCCAAGCATGTCAAGGAAATTTCCGATCTCACCTCGGCAACGAAGAAAGGAGTTGCTTTGAAGTCAACTTGTAAACCCGTATCAAAGGAAGCTCAAGAAGCTCATGGAGAAGACGACAGTGATGATGAAAGTAGTGATATTGATGAAGAAGACATGATCTTGTTCATGAAGAAGTTCAAGAAAATGATGAGAAGAAGAAAGGATAGCAGCTCAAACGAAGGAAGACAAAGAGAGAAACAAAGACCCAAGATGAGACGGGCGTGCTACAACTGATGAGAATATGATCACTTTATAGTAGATTGTCCATATGAAGAAAACAAAAAGAAGACTAAAGACAACAAGCCTCAACCAAAGAAAATGTTCAAGAAGAAGAAGCATATGACCAAGCGCATCTAGGGAAGGAGTGGGACTCCAATGATGAATCCTCATCCGAAGAAGAAGAGGAGATGGCCACCATAGCCATAAAGAAGACTACCAAGAAATCCACTCTCTTTCCAACCATGGGCGCATGGAAGTACACGGACAATACTTGTCTAATGGCAAAGGAAGGTAAAAGAAAGGTAACAACTAACTCTTCCTTCTCACATTCTTTTACTAGTGATAGTAATAATTCTAGTGAGGATGATAGCAGTGATGAAAATGAATATATGCTTAGGGGTTTAGACAAAAAGACAGCTGCTAAGATGAAATTTCTATTTGATAAGCTTGTTAATACGGAGAAGTTAGTCAATCCTCAGGAAGATATGATCATCTCCCAAAAGGAGGAGTATCTTGATATTGAAAAGCTTCTTGAACTTGAAAAGGAACAAAATAAATCACTAGAGCTTGAGTTAGCTTCAAGCAAGGAAGCTTGCTTGAAGTTAAAAGACTCAAACACCATCATCAAGGATGAACTTGCTAACTTAACCAAAGTTAACGAGATCCTTGAGGTACAAGTTGAGTCACTCAAGCAAAATGGTTCTTCATCCACTTCAAGCTCACCTTCTCAACATATAAAATCTTAAACTAGTATTAATTGTGCTTGTGCCAAAAGCGACACTAACTTGAAGAAAAAACCAAACTCGACAAAGGACAAGCAATCTTCTCAAAGTGGCATATTTAACTAGGAGAAGATCAAGTATGCACGCAGTGTATACTCGGTCGCAAGACCTCCTAATGTCAAATATGGCATTGGATATTCTTATGGTGAAAAGCAAAACGCTAGAAGCCACAAGAATAACAAGGGTTGCATTGCCTTTATCAAGAGAAACTCTTCTCAAGATAGAAAACATAATAATGTTGACAAATCCAACACCGTGAACACATATGAACAACAACTTCTATTTAGAACTTTTGATGCTTCATATGTACTTATGAATAGTAATCTTGGAAGAGTTTGTGCTAAATATGTTGGGCCACGCTATGGGAACACCAAGTCTCATGTGTGGGTGCCAAAATCACTTGTGACTAACCTCAAAGGACCCAAGCAAGCTTGGGTACCTAAGACCAAGGTACAATTTATTTTTTGCAGACTTATTCATCCGGTGGAGCAAAATGGGTGCTAGATAGTGGATGCACCAATCACATGACCGGAGAAAGAAGAATGTTCATGAAATATGAAGAAAATTAAAATCCAGGTGAAGGCATTTACTTGGGTGATAATAGTCAAGGAAAAGTGTTTGGTACCGGTAAAATTGCAATTTCATCACAACATACTCTCTCTCTCATGTTTTACACGTTGACTCCTTGGATTATAATCTTTTGTCCATATCTCAATTATGTGACAAGGGTTATAATTGCTTATTCACTAATTTGGGTGTGACTGTCTTTAGAAGGAGTGATAACTCAATTGCATTCAAGGGTGTGTTGAAGGGAAAACTTTATCTAGTTGACTTCAACAAAGATAAAGCCGAACTTGACACATGCTTGATTGCAAAGACCAACATGGGTTGGTTGTGGCATAGACGGCTAGCACATGTTGGTATGAGGAATCTTCAAAAACTCCTCAAAGGTGATCACATCCGAGGTTTAAAGGATGTTGTTTTTGAGAAGGACAGGTCGTGTAGAGCGTGTCAAGCAGGTAAGCAAGTAGGAGCACCCCATCCCGCGAAGAATGTCATGACTACAACAAGACCGCTTGAGCTCCTCCACATGGATCTATTTGGTCCAATTGCTTACATAAGCATCGGCGGTAATAAATACGGTCTAGTCATTGTTGATGATTTTTCACGCTTCACGTGGGTTTTCTTTTTGCATGATAAGACAGAAACTCAAGGAACCCTCAAGAAGTTCATCAAGTGTGCCCAAAATGAATTCTCATTGAAGATCAAGAACATACGAAGTGACAATGGGACAGAATTCAAAAACACCCAAGTTGAGGAGTATCTAGACGAAGAAGGGATAAAGCATGAATTTTCAGCACCATATACTCCTCAACAAAACGGAGTAGCCGAAAGGAAGAACAGAACTTCCATTGAGATGACGAGGACAATGCTCGATGAATACAAGACTTCGGACAGGTTTTGGGCTGAAGCGGTTAACACCGCTTGTCACGCCATAAACCGACTATATCTTCATCGGTTACTCAAGAAAACTTCATATGAACTACTCATGGGTAACAAACCGAATATTTCATATTTTCAAGTTTTTGGTTCAAAATTTTATATTTTAAATAAGAAGCCAAGGGCTTCGAAGTTTGCTTCGAAGTCCGACGAAGGTTTCTTACTTGGCTATGATTCGAACTCCTACGCTTATCGTGTCTTCAACAAAACCTCCAGACTTGTTGAAGTAGCATGTGACGTAGTGTTCGATGAAACTAACGGCTCTCAAGAAGAGCAAGTTGATCAGTGTGTGCTAGATCAAGAAGAAGATCCATGTCAAGCATTGAGAAGAATGGCATTGGGCGATGTTCGACCACAAGTGCCACCTTCAAATGCAAACGAAGAAAATGAACCACAGGTGGAGGAAAATGATCAAGGGGGAGCTTCCATACAAGATCAACCTCAAGAAAATCAAGGAGATCAAAACATCAATGAGGGCAACTATCCAGGGGGAGAAGAAGATTATAATGAAGACTCAAGACCACAAGTGCCACATCCAAGAGTACACCAAAGCATCCAAAGGCCCGTTGATAACATAATCGGTGACATCTGAAAGGGAGTAATAACTCGATCTCACATAGCTAATTTTTGTGAACACTATTCCTTTGTATCTTCTTTGGAACCATACAGGGTTGAAGATGCATTAAAAGATCCGGACTGGGTGATGGCGATGCAAGAAGAATTGAACAACTTCAAAAGGAACGAAGTGTGGGAGCTTGTTGAAACACCTAAGTCCAACGTCGTCGGCACTAAATGGGTCTTACGCAACAAGCAAGACGAACATGGAGTGGTAACAAGGAACAAGGCACGACTTGTGGCAAAAGGGTACTCACAAGTCGAAGGTTTGGATTTCGACGAGACTTTTGCTCCTGTAGCTAGGCTTGAATCGATTTGTATATTACTTGCATATGCTACTCACCATGATTTCAAGCTTTATCAAGTGGACGTGAAAAGCGCCTTCCTCAACAGACCGATCAAGGAGGAGGTGTACGTGGAGCAACCACCCGGTTTTGAAGATCAAGAGCACCCTGACTATATGTTCAAACTACGTAAGGCTCTCTATGGCCTCAAACAAGCTCCTAGAGCTTGGTATGAGTGCCTTAGAGATTTTTTGATTGAAAATGACTTCAAAATTGGAAAAACTGATTACACCTTGTTCACTAAACACTTTGATGATGATCTCTTCATTTGCCAAATCTATGTTGATGGTATTATATTTGGTAACAAATCCTTTTGTTAAGAATTTAGTAAGATTATGACAGATAGATTCAAGATGTCCATGATGGGAGAGTTGAGGTACTTTTTGGGATTCCAAGTGAAGCAACAAAAGGACGGGATGTTCATAAGACAAACAAAGTACACTCAAGACATTCTCAAGAAGTTTAGAATGGACAAAGCAAAGCCCATAAAGACTCCCATGGCGACAAATGGACACTTGGATCTCAATGAAGACAGACCAAATGTGGATCAAAAGGTATATCGTTCCATGATTGGCTCCTTACTTTATTTATGTGCATCTAGGCCCGATATCATGTTGAGTGTATGTTTGTGTGCAAGGTTTCAAACCAATCCTAAGGAATGTCATTTGACAGCCGTTAAAAGGATCTTGAGATATTTAGTTCATACACCCAACCTAGTCCTTTGGTATCCCAAAGGTTCAAAATTCAATCTCATTGGATACTCCGATGCAGATTATGTCGGATGCAAGGTAGATAGAAAAAGTACTTCCGGTACTTGCCAATTCCTAGGTAGATCCTTAGTTTCTTGGTCCTCCAAGAAACAAAATTCAATTGCCTTATCCACGGCCGAAGCGGAGTATGTTGCAGCCGGGAGTTGTTGTGCACAACTCCTTTGGATGCGACAAACTCTAAGGGATTACGGTTACAATATGAGCCGTATTCCACTCCTTTGTGACAATGAGAGTGCAATTAAAATTGCCCATAACCCTGTTGAGCACTCTAGAACCAAACACATAGATATCCGGCATCATTTTTTGAGAGATCACTCAAGGAAAGGAGACATAGCCATTTCCCATGTCAACACTAAAAAACAACTAGCTGATATATTTACCAAGCCACTTGATGAAAAACGCTTTTGTGAGCTCCGAAATGAACTAAATATCCTTGATGCTCGAAACGTGGCTTGAAAACTTGCATACCTGTATGCCATCCTTAAAATCATGCTAACTATGTTGAAAAATCATCTCTCTCTATTTTTCTCCTAAAAACTATGTTAGTTACTTGATCTTGGTGAATCATGGTCATAGCTTGATTGTTGTATGTTTACTGATCATATTCATCAAGAATATATGTGTGCCTTTGTCCCTTATTCCTTAATAGGAACCTTTGAGTATATATATATATATATATATACATATATATATATATACATATATATATATATATATATATGTTTTGTACACTTCTGTACAAGGGACCACGGACTAGTTCGTGGTCACCCCGGACTAGTCCGCACTTGCAGACTAGTCCGCACTAGGTCCATTAGTCCGGACTAGTCCGGACAATCACGGACTAGTCCGATATGGACCGGACTAGTCCGTTATTTCGACTCCATAACCCTAGGGTCGGCTCAAACCTAATCTTCTTCATCCTCACAACCCTTCTCACTCTCTCTCTCCTCACTCAAGTGCTCCCAAGGCGGATTTGAGGGTTCTCCATCAAAATCACCCAAATTTTCGTGGGAATCGATCTCCACTGCAAAGGGATCAAAGACCCCGAAATAGTCCGCATCAAGAACTCCTTCAACGCCTCGAATCGAAGGATTTGGTAAACTTATCTCCAAACCCTAGAACCTTCGATTTTCCTTGCTTTTGCTCAACTAGCTTAGCTCCTCTAGTCAATGCATGCTCTATTGATGTATTCCATGTACCCTAGATCATGTTTGCATTGAATAACCTCAAATTTCGACAAGTTAGGGCTTGAGCAGCCTCATAACGGACTAGTCTGTTATTAGCGCGGACAAGTCCGGTACTCCGGACTAGTCCGACCCTGAACACCGGACTAGTCTGGTATGCTCTGATCAGAATCTTAGCTTATGTCAATTCAATGCAACCCCTTGTCATCCTTGATTATTCCTATCCTTTATATCTTCCTTGTCAGAAATCATGTCGGGATTGAATGAAAATCTCTCTGACTTTGAAGTCGAGATGGATCAAGATCAAGATGTGATGTCTCATGTTCCGTAGCTTCGCTCCAAAAGGAGACAAGATTGTGCTGCTGAGCCTTCGCTCACCCCACCTAGGGTTCGCCGAAAAGTTACAATCAAGAGACCAGCTTCAAGAGCAAATATGGCTAATTCTAGCTCGGCGGCTCAACGCCAAACCAAGGGCAAGGGTAAGGGACTTTCTTCCGGCCCGATTGGTCCCCTTAAGATGACAGCTCCAAGGCAGGGAAATAGGGATCCCTCGGAGCAGAAGTTCAATGGTAAGGGGAGTGATGTGGCATGGAACCTGAGGAAGGTTGATGCCTATAGTACTGCCAAAAGGGCAGCTGACAAGAGATTTTGGAGCAACTTTCACTCGGACTACTACAGTTCAGTGTACCTCCAAATGAAGACTCTAGTGGTCCGTAGCCAATGGATCGACTGGACATATTTTGAAAGGAAGAGCTGTGAAGCCTTTGAGGAGGTTATAGAGGTTGTAGAAAGACACGGTCTCAAGGACTTGCTCTCCTTCAGATACAACTGGAATGATGAGATCATTGCCCAGTTCTATGCAACTTGCCACTTTGACCACGATGGAGAAGATAAAGTGACTTGGATGACACATGGATCTAATTACACAATTTCTTATACTGAGTTTGCCAGACTGCTGCATCTTAAGGACACTTGCAATGATGAGATTGTGATTCACAATTTTGGAGTTGTGGAGAAGGACAAGATGGATTTTCTCTATGATACTCGACTCCCATACAATCCTCCCTCAACCAAAGAACACGAAGCCCTTCTTCATTGTTCTCAACAGAGTGCTCCGGAAGACCATTGCTCCGAAGGATGGAGATGATGGGAGTGCCCAAGGTTACTTGAGAACCTTGATGAAAGTAATCAGCAGGAGGATAAGATTTGATATCTTCGACTACATTTGGAATGACATGGTGAACATATCCTGCACACCAAACCGCTCCTGTGGCTACGCACCATACTTGATGTTCATGATTGAAAAAGTCACAGGAATTGAGTTTGTGAAGGATGTGTAGCACACTGCTCTAAGGCCTCAGAAGCCTCCTCAAGCCTCTCTCCCAGCTGCTCCCTCACCTGGATCACCTGAAGAACATCCAGAGAGAGCTCAAGAAGATGCAAGGCCTTCATCGAAGACTAGGGCCTCTCCACACAAAGGGCCCTCTAGTGGAATTATGAAGTATTTGGCTGCTATTTTTAATTCTTGCCGCAAAACTGAGGTGAAGCTTCATAAGATGAACAAGGCAAGAAAAGAAGAAATGAGATACATGAAGGCCAATGTCAAAGTAATATGCCAAAAACTGGAGATTGAGCCCATTGGATCTCCAGACATCTCAGAGGACTCTGCATCTGACTTCACAGAGCTTCCTCCTCTCTCTCCATCAGAGTGTGCCTACTTTGGCACGACGAGTGGTTCCTCTCCTCCTCTTCCTCAGCCTGATGATGAAGATGAAGAAAGGACCGACAGTGAGGAGTGAGCCGGCGACGACAAGTAGATCCCTCCTCTCCTTCTTTTTGGTGCCTTGATGCCAAAGGGGGAGAGATTGAGGGGGAGTCTTAGGTCGTAGGTTTTTTCCTTTCATGTCCTAGTTTGAGAAATGAGTTTTTGTAAGACATGTGTTGTCATTATGCTTTTGTAAGACTTATGCTATTATGCTATCATTATGCTTTTAGACATGTAATGTGAAATGATAACTATGTTATGCTTTTGATTAATGATGTATGTTTAAAACTGCTATGTAGGATTGAGATTCTTGATGATTTTATTATTATACTCATTATGATATTCACATCAAAATTATTGCTCACACATGTAGTTTTGCACCCCACCATAAAGAGTGCACATATGTCTTATGTCTTCATTACCTATTTTGCTCAAAACTCAACTTTATGAAAATCTGAACTTTTCTTATTATATTTGTGTGATCTCAATTGGTTGTCATCAATCACCAAAAAGGGGGAGATTGAAAGTGCATCTAGGCATCCCTTGTGGGTTTTGGTTGATTTATGACAAAGAAATGAGACCCTAACAAAATTGTTGAGATGAGCGCAGGTTCTTAAAGAAATTAGGAAGAAAGCGCAAAAAGAAAGGAGAAGGAGGATCCAAATTGATAAGAGCTCAAGAGCTGAAAACATTAGATCACTTAGTATAGAGTGTGTTGGAGAAACACACCCCAAGAGCTCAAGTGGAAGAAATCACACTAACTGCACAAAATCAGTATATGCGGACTAGTTCGATATCAGCCAGACTAGTCCGATTTTGTCTCTGGATAGACAACGGACTAGTCCGCACTATTACGGACTAGTCCAGTATCTCACAACACTTAGGGTTTTCCACACACCGCACACCGGACTAGTCCGGAGTCAACCACGGACTAGTCCGGACATCGCAAACCCTAACGTAACCATTGGAAACCCTATTATAAAAAGGAGGTGTACGACCATACCAACATAACCTTTCGACCCCCTGCGCCGTCACACATCCCAAGAGCCCAAAATTCACATCTCTCCACATATTCTAACCCAAAAAGGATCAAATCTTTGGGGATTAGCAATTGATCAAAGGAGAGACTTGTTCTACACATCTTGAGCTCTTGGGTTTGATCTCTCGCACTCTTGTTCGTTTATTGTTCATCTTTTGAGTGTGTTTGGTTGTGTTCATTCATTGTAATTCTTGGGGAGAGCTCAACTTGTGAGAAGGCCCCTTGAACGATTTATTTGCCCTTTGTGATTAGTGGAAGAGAATCGGCCTCCGTGGCGATTCGACGAGGGTAGGGTTGGTGAAGACCCGGTCCTTAGTGGACTCCTCAACGGGGACGTAGATTTCCTTCGTGGAATCGAACCTCGGGGTAAACACTTATCTCCTACTCTTGTTCATTTATTGTTCATCATATTCTAGTGTTTAATTAATCTTGTGAAATTTACATTGAAGCGTTGAAACCAAAGTTGATTTCTATTATTCATTGTTTCACTTTTGCAATACATCTAAGAATCAAATTAATTTCCGCTGCATAGAGTACTAGAAGTGAAAATATTGATCAACTTTGATCTCTCTAGTCCACACATACCGCACTAGTCCGCACAGTGCCGGACTAGTCCAATTTTTTCTCTGAGTAGAAAACGGAATAGTCCGCACTCTACCGAACTAGTCCGATTTCCCTGTATTTGATAAACCTACCAAGTGTTTCAGGAATCAACAAAGCATTGAAAAGCCTATTCACCCCCCTCTAGGCTACATTCAATTCAAACTCTTAGCCATTCTAGAAAAGCATATAACCATTCTTGGCTACTCACTCTAACCTTAAGGGAATCATCCCTGCTGTTTGCACCCATCGCATTCCTATTGACCCCGAGAGTGCACCCTTCAGGGAACCTCAACGGAGGTTAAATAATGCAATGCGTGAGGTGGTAAAAAAGGAGGTATTGAAACTTTTGCACGTCGGGATTATTTATCCCGTCTCTCATAGTGAGTGGGTCAGCCCGGTTCAAGTAGTGCCTAAGATGGGAGGAAGGACGATCGTTAAAAATGAGAGGAATGTGTTAATTACTCAAAGAACTGTCACGGGATGGAGGATGCGCATAGATACCGAAAGCTTAACAAGGCAACAAGGAAGGGTCACTTCCCATTGCCTTTCATCGATGATATGCTTGAACAGTTGGCGAAACATTCTTTTTTTGTTTCCTTGAGTGGTATTCGGGATATCATCAAATTTCTATCCATCCCGATGATCAAAGTAATACCACATTCACATGACCCTATGGAACATACGCCTACCGGTGAATGTCTTTTGGGTTGTGTAATGCACCAACCTTTTTCCAGAGGTGCATGATGCCTATATTTCCTTACATGATTGAGGAGATCATGAAAGTTTTCATGGATAAATTCTCCGTCTATGTGAAGACTTTTGATCACTTTCTGGAAAACTTAGACAAGGTCTTACAAATATGCCAAGAGAAGGACCTATTACTTAATTGGGAAAAGTGACATTTTATGGTCCGTGAAGGTATCATCCTCAAACACTCAGTGTCCGAGAGGGGGTAGAGGTGGATAAAGCAAAGATTTAAGTTATTGAGCAACTTATACCACCCACTAATATCAAGGAAATATGTAGCGTCTTAGGACATGCAGGGTTCTATCAACGATTCATGAAGGACTTCTCTAAAATCGCAAGACCTCTCACCAACCTATTACCCAAAGATACACCCTTTTATTTCGATCTAGAGTGCTACAAATCCTTTGATACCCTCAAAGGCACTCACCTCAGCTCCAATCATTCAACCCCTAGATTAGACGCTGCCATTCGAAATCACGTGTGATGCAAGTGACCAAGCGGTTGGTGCAGTCTTAGGCCAAACCAAAGATAAAAAGCATCACACCATAGCCTATGCTAGCAAAACTCTGACAGGAGCATAACTCAATTATGCTACAACAGAAAAGGAGCTCCTAGAGTAGTTTTTGCTATTGACAAGTTTAGATCCTACTTGATTGGAGTAAAAGTCATAGTCTACACAGACCATGCTGCATTGAAATTTTCGCTCACCAAAAAGGATGCTAAACCAAGGCTAGTCCGATGGATTCTATCACTCCAAGAATTTGACTTGGAGATTAAGGATAACAAAGGAGTAGAGGATTCCGTCACTGATCATCTCTCGCGTATGAAAGTAACACAACTATGGACATACCCATAAATGACTTCCTACGTGATGATATGTTGCTCAAGGTGAACGACTCTCACCCTTGGTACGCGGACATCGTGAACTTTATGGTCACGGGGTACTTGCCACCAGGGGAGAACAAAAATAAACTCATTTATGAGAGTAGAAGACACCTATGGGACGATTCGTACCTCTATAGAGTATGTGCCGACAGACTCCTTAGACGATGTGTCCCCCCAATCAAAGGCACCAAAATCATCGAGAAATGCCATGTTGGCCCCTACAGAGGCCATTATCGTGTATACCGTACTCAGGCAAAGATCTGGCAAAGTGGATTCTTTTGGCCTTCTGTGTGTGAATATACAAAAGAATTCATTCGCCGATGTTGGAAATGCTAAAAGCATCGAGGAATCACTGCTCGCTATGCAATGCCCCTCACATATAATCTTCAAGTATAATTATTTGATGTGTGGGGGATTGACTTCATGGGACCTTCTCCAAAATCCTATGATTGCGAGTATATTCTGGTGGCCGTTGATTATTTGTCCAAATGGCTAGCAGCCCGAAAAATGTTTCATGAAATCATCTTTCCATGATTTGGAACTCCCCAATGGTTATAAGTGACGGAGGGTCTCATTTCATAGATAAGGCCTTCCGAAACTTCCTAAGAGAGCTTGGAGTCCAGTATAACATTGCTACTCCATACCACCCAAGGACAAGCAGTCAAGGATTTTAGGGTTTAGGGTCAAGCAGAAACATCTAACAAACAAATCAAATATTCTGCAAAAGACTGTCTTGGAAATGGGAACCGGTTGGAAGCAAAAACTACCCAATGCATTATGGGCATATCGGACTACTTACAGGACACCTATCAGCATGTCTCCTTCCAACTTGTCTATGGGAACACTTATCATCTCCCCCATATAATTGGAATATAGAGTGTACTAGGCTTATAAGAAGGTGGAATATGGACTTCATGGAAACCAGGAAACACCGATTATGCAAATTTCCAAACTTGAGGAATGAAGGGATAAGGCGTACCGTAGTGCCAAGATTTACAAGGAGAGAACCAATAAGTGACACGATAAAAGAATTACGCCTAAAGAGTTTAAACCCGGAGATAAAGTCTTGCTTTTAAATTCTAGGGTTAAACTCTTTGGACATGGGAAATTGAGAAGTAAATGTAAAGGACCATTTGCTATGATATAGACCTCATCTCATGGATCCATCACACTCCAAGATGATGAGGGACATCTATTTAAGGTGAATGGACACAGTCTCAAACAATTCATTGATTCCCATGAGAATTCGGAAAATAGATCAACGTGATCAATTTAATTGATTTTCATGCCATTTCTTCAAATTTTGACTAAATTATCAATGTCCAAATAAGTGGGTCACTTTGAAAAGTCTTCCCCATGGCCCAAAAGACTTACACACGAAGAAAGAGTTGACTTGAGGGAACCCTGGGTTCGGCCAAACCCTAGGTTCGACCGATCCCTGGTGAGCGCCGCTCGAGTTTTATTTTCCCGTGTGTAATCTTCTCCGTCATCCCAACAAAACCCTCGGTACTACCACGTCTAATACCGCTTCGATGACCATAAAAAGAGTCGAACAGCAGAGGAGAAAACTTGTGCCTTCCAAAAATAGTTTCCTCTCCTCTCCACCTTGCCGAAACCCATCTACTATTCCCATGGCCAGAAAAAACATTGCTCCTCATGCATCTTCCAGCACCATCTTCAACCTTAGAGGAGAGCCAATGCTGGCCAATGCGGAGATGGGGCTTGCTATGGAGGAGGTCATGATGCTTGATATCAAGCCTTTGGCCATGATGTCTCCTCCAAGCATGACAAGAGGGTGCAGCCCCACACCACGTTTTGCTGCTCGTTCTCTTTCTGCTAGGAGGGCGCCTATGAATACACAATCGCCCGCGTGGAGTACGATCGTGGGCGCACTCAAACCCATCAAGACATGTCTTTTCCATGATAAAGATGATGTCATGCCCACCTTGAAGCTGACGAGGAGTACATGGTGACCTTGAAGACAAAGGTTGGCGATGTGGTTAACCACCACTATTCATCGCCTACTAGATCCTTGCCGGACAACCCCTAAGGCTGCTTCATTATCCGTGGGGGTTAAAACACCCACAAGCCATGCAAAGGGGCTCTTCAAGCGTGTGGAGAAGATGGTGGTGGATGAATGAACGGGTTCGTCTCCATCCAAGGAGCATGTGAGATGTAATATCTTGCCGCCACCAATCTCAAGGCCCGCGGGCCAATTTCAAACCAGCAACAAGGGATCTTCCATAAAGTCTGACGTAACACAGCTAGTTAAACAAATAGCTGAACTCGTTTAGAGAATAAAAAGCTAGCGCGTCTCGTATCAGAACAGAAGATCGAAAGGGATGAGGTGAAGGATAATTTAGATGCCCTTAATGAGGATATTACCTTCATCCGCCGAGGCATATGCGCCAAACTTAGGCGTATATGCGAGGACATAGGGAAACCCGAGCTATAAAACACCCCATAGATTATTTTCCCTATAGAGGTCTAGGGTACTTACTACTTTAATTTTCTTTATTTTCTTCAAAATTTTGTAATTCAACAATGCAAGCACTCCCATATGTTTTCAATAAAGGACTTACCGGTTCAGCTAACACCGGTAAAGTCCCCCTTCTTTTTATATTTTTGGATAATAAAGATTTCAGAAAACAAGTGTGGGGGAGATATCCCTTTTCACGGCCTCCCGACGTACGAAAAATCACGTTTCACATAACAATACGTCACATACAGAGGCACTAGCTATGTCAAAGCAGAGGACCAATAGAGGATCCTCTGGTTCGGCCGAACCAGGGAGCACCCCCTGGTTCGGCCGAACTGAGGAGGGCTCCTCTCGGGTCCACTTTGATCCACAAGTACGGTTCGATATTCCTACCCCTATTTTACATGAATTCCTGATATTTGAGTTGAATCTTTATGCATTAGTTGAATATATTAAATTAACTCAAATTGGAAACTAAAATTTAGAAATTCTCTTATTCTTGTTTTGTTGAAAGCATGAATTTGCATACATCTCATTTCAATTTTACTACTAGGTTCCTGAACCTAATATGAAAGTTGGAAAAACATGTCATCTAAGTATCTGTTTCGTGTGATATGGTAAATAGTAAATTTGGGATCTCCATGCTTGAATTAAATCTTGGTATTGCAATCTTTGAAGTTATAAGTTTTTTGCCTATCTCCTCATTAAAATATAAAATTCCTACCACGTCCATATGATGAATTTATTGAAAACCTTCTTGCATATGCCACTTTGCGTTTTCATTGGACTTTGTCAAATTCTTGACCTTGTTGAGTGATTAGCATGAAAATTTTGACTTTGGGAATTCTTGTGCACCTCATATTTCTATATTATCATATTTGAAAATTAGCACCATTCCAATCATCCACCACAAAAAGATACTCCATAATTTCCTTACAAAATTTCCTCTCTACAAATATGCAGAAAAAGGAGTAGAAGGCATGGCTACAAGAAAAAATAGGCGTACCCAGTGCCGAAGGCTCCCACACATGTGGGGTTCTGGTAAGAGTTATTTCTTGACAGCCTTACCCCTGCTTTTGCAGAGAGGATGTCGAAACCAAGATCTCGGAACACAAGTGATGTCACACTAGCACTGCACCAGGTCCGCCCTTCAAGGCATGGCTACAAGAAAAAAATAGAGTATACATCTGGTAGTTATATTTACACATTCATCCATTTTATGTGCACAAGAAAATTCATTATGTCACATATTTTTATTGCATAATCCCCTCATAGGATCTAATCCTTGACTTAGTAATATAGGAATTGCAGGTGAGCCTTTCTATCCCTACCAAGCTCCACAAAAAGCCATATTTAGTGGTAGGGAAATAAGCGGCAATTCACACCAAGGCAAGGAACAAAATACATAGAGAGACAAGAGAAATTCTTTTGAGGAGAATGGCAATGTCTTTAACTTTTATTGTAGCAATTTCCAAGATATTCAGCAGGGTGATCCCACGTGAACTACATTTATATCGTTCCACCTCTCAACACCAAAGGTGATGTGGTATCCACATCAAAAGGGTCTGGAACATAGGTATGAGTTGAAATGTTTTGTATACAATGTTCAAACTTTTAGCAAAACTATGATACCACTTAGATCTTCTCGCCTTTACTCAAGGACGAGCAAAGGACTAAGTGTGGGGGAGTTTGTTGAATGTCCTTAAGTGTCGTAATTCACCGTCAATTCACCTTATAAAATGTATAAAATGAGAACACAACCTAGTGGTAGGGGTTATTTACTAACCATTTCCACAAGTGTTAGTGTCTGTTTGTATACATGTGAATTATACTAATAAATACTGAGAATTACAGAGACCAATCTTGAAAACAATTTTTCAACCAATTAGGAGCCGCCAGGTGACATCACATGGATTCATAGATCCATTCTCAGGCTTATACGAAGGAACTAAAGGCAATTCATGCGGGGGAGGAACTAGGGCCCACCTGCCAGTCTCCAGGACAAAGCACACAGCGAATGGGACACGTGGGGGTTCAACCGACCCATTCTTACCCCCAAACTAGGTCCCCCTCCACGTGTCGACTCCCTATGGCTCCCTAAAGGCGGTGGTGAATGATTCACGTGCATATTCGGGCGGGAACCGATCTAAACTCATGTATAAATACCACCCTCACTCCCTCACTCACACACACCACAAGTTTAGGATTCATACTCCACTCCATAGGCTTAGTGCTCCCTTAGAGGCTACCAAGATAGGAGGAGAGTGAGGAGAAGCTAGGAGGAGGAAGAGGCTTGGCTTGTTAAGTCCCTCTCCAGCACTTGTACATGTATGAAAGTTCTCTTCAAATAAGTAAGCTTTCATGAATTCCATTTAAATCTTGTTCCTAGATTCAAAGTAGTTTATTTTAGTAGTTGTTTGGGGGTTCATTGCTCTATTCAATGAGGGGCTCTAGTCTTAATTTTTATTTGAAAAGATTATAGTAGTGATTTATAACGTAAGTGAAGTGCTTAGGTTAGAAATCACTAGTGGATATCTCATAGACCCACAGATTAAAGAAGTAGGCAGTAGGTGATGAGAATCCTATCCGTCCTTTGTAATCCTCCACGTTCGGCTATGTCATAGGCTCTTGGCGGGAGTCTCTCTAGTAAACCAGGAGTAAACCCATGCCCGAAGCAAACAACAACCATTGATTACTTTGAATTAAGGACAATCCTTAGTGATTCCTCTATATCCCTTGCCTACCAAACAAACTGTGTGTCCTTGGGTGAGATGGTTAGAAGATTAACCCACACGTTTCTTGAATTCAATACCCTTGGTTATACTCTTAAGGGAAAGTTCTATGATGGTATTCCATGCGCTTGCAGATATCTAATATGTTTCGTAAGAAATACCAACAAGGAGTCTGCTTGAGGCCATAAAGAGAGTGACAGAGACGATAAACCAAACCCCTAGAAATAAAATACCTAGACTATGACTACATATACACCTCCTCACACAACCCACCATTAATAAAGCCATTCTTTACATCAAGTTGAGAGATGAATCACTTAAAAATAGAGGACACAACAATAAGAGTGCAAATAGTGGTTATATAAGCAACAGGAACAATGGTCTCTTCCGAGTCATGATCATGCTCGTGCTAAAAGCCACGAGCAATTAGGTGGGCTTTATTGAGCTAAACAAAACCATTAGAGCGGGTATTGATCTTATAAAACCACTTACATGTAATGGAACGAACATGTGGGAACAATGTACATGATCCTGCGTGCTAGTGCACTCAAGAGAAGTAATCTCCTTAGCCATCACGTGTTGTCAGTTCTAATGAAGAATAAAATAATGATAAGAAGTTGACTCGAAAAGAATGGTAACAACGAAACTAACAAGAGAATATCAATTAGGAGGTTGACGAGGACGATGATTACATTAAAGGAGCTGCTCAGTTTCAGAATCCTCAAAAGAAGAGGGTTCAATCGGAGAGCATGACTCATGATAGAATGCGTCAAATATGGATAAGATGACACATTCAAAGGAGATGATATATCTAAACAAGATGAACACTACTAAAGAATGATGGCAATGCTCGCTACTTGGGAAGATCTCACCCTATAAGCGAGAAGATGAGTGCTCACTAGTGGTGCCTCTCTTAGCGAAGGGCACTAAATCATGTACAAACCTGATGAGGAGTTCCTCAATCTTCATCGAAAGCTCAACACCGACTCTTATCGATCTTGCTATAGACCAGGAGTAACAAGGTTGGTTGCCTCTAGATGGCCACACTAGCACTAGAGATAAATAAATGCTCTTTGCCACTCTCTCAAGCACTAAAGATTATTTCAATCTTGCTCAAGTGTTTCTCATGCTTCCCTTTGGTTGTTACTAGCCATCTCTGGTCATGAACCACGAAAAGAGTCCTCCCTAAGGGTAGAGGAACGATTATACAAAAAGAATCCCCCTAAACTAGATGTTGTTCAAATCTAATAGTTAAAACAACCATCATATAAAGTAACACAACATACAATGACCAACCCACCTTATCATACGGTGACTAGAAGTTTTCAAACTAACAACTAGTCACTAAATTGGTTAGATCACCGTATACTACGATGACCGGTCACCAAACGCTACGGTGATTTCAATGATGTCCATTCAAAAAAATCATTCCTGTATGATATCCTCTACAGTCGTCGTATCATATGGTGACCTCATATATCCTACGATGATTCTATCTCCTATCCAACAAATCCTCTATATAAAAATCTATCAAATACTCATAATGTTTTATGATGACCTCACTTTGTCCTATGGTGACTCCACTAGTGCTATCGTAGAGACCCCCTTCTCTGTTTTGACTCCACAAGACAGTCACCGTACCTTACGGACATGTCTGAACTCCAAGTTTAGAACATAATAGCTAATTTTTGAGGACTTCTATAAATATCGCTTTTTGTTTCCTAGCTCACCTATCTCAGACTCCATGCAAAGAAACACTCTAAAAGAACATCTTGAACACCCTTCCTAACTCTCTAGCTTCTAAGTTTGATTCTTTATGAGATTGGCTGAAGGTTGGAGAAGATTTGAGTGAGTCAATCGTATTGCATTGAACAATCAATTCATGTTCACCACTGTCAATGTTTGTGATTGTTACTCTAAGGGATTCATCCCCTAGACAACCAGGTGTTGCCCTATGGCTCCCAATCTTATGTGGTGAGATCCAAAAATTTTGTATTGCCTTGCATTGCAAGGGAAATCTTAGTGGAGACCCAAACCTGACCTCTGTGGTTGCTCGGTGAGTTTGCTGTTAAAAGAGACTCGTTTTTGGTGGACTCCTTAAAAGAGACGGTAGGTTCATTTACGGAACTGGACTTCGGAGAAAGACCATTGTATCACTTGTCCTTATTCACCCGGTTTACATTTTCTAGGGTTTGCTTATGTATTTGTACTAGTTCTATTTTGATCTCGCTATTCGAGTAGTTGTAGCATGATTACATTTGTCCATTGTAGCTTGAATCGCACTATAAACTTGTTTAATTTTGTTAATTAAATTTCTACTGCGACCAAGCTAGGACCCATTGAAATTGCCTAGAGGGGGTGAATAGGCTAAAACACCTGAAATGACTTAATTAAATGAGATTAGTACACAAGGGTCGGACTAGTACGGATACAGGGGCGGACTAGTCCGGTTTGCTTGTTGGAAAGACCTAAAAGGGCTGGACTAGTCTGCCTTAGGGGCGGACTAGTCTGGTCAAACTGCTAGAAGGGTCTAAAGCTTGATTTTTATAGGGTTTTCTCCAGATTTTAATTTAACAAAATGTGGATAAAACAACTAGGAATTCTATATGACAAGTGTAACAGAA
Organism: Neostapfia colusana; assembly: GCA_030760725.1. Lineage (NCBI taxonomy): Eukaryota > Viridiplantae > Streptophyta > Magnoliopsida > Poales > Poaceae > Neostapfia > Neostapfia colusana. Next base: position 41,001,799 of record JASWHV010000001.1, on the reverse strand, counting down.
TATTGAAATGAATTGCAAGATTGTGATGATGTATAGTGAAATAACTAAAACAAACTCTAAGCAATATTGATCTTCAAAGAAATGTACACACAAGAGAGATACTAAGGATTTTTTCCGAAGGTTTGATTCCACTCAGGAATCTACGTCCCCGTTGAGGAGTCCACAAAGGACCGGGTCTAACAACCCTTTCCTCTCCAAGTCGCCACTAAGGCCAACCCGGTTCTTCACTATCTCAAGGGTGAACTTACAAAGTTTTGGGGCTGCTCACAGTCCGAGGCTCCCACTTGATCACTTCCACAAAGCTTCACCGATCTTACAAGCCACAGGTCACACCAAGTGCACGAGATCACTCCGAGAGCCTTAAACGCGAAGTTCTTCCTTCTCCTCTTCTCACACACCCAAATTCACTTAGGATTTGATTCAAGAGGGTGAGTAGGCAATGGAGAAGGCATGGAGAGGCTCTAGGAAGGTTGTGGCGGCGCTAGGGTTCCAGAGTTATATAAATGAAGTCGGAGCATCTCCTTTTGTAGAAGTCCCGAAGCCAACCGTTGCCACCTACCGAAAGTCCGGACTAGTCCGCCTCACACCGGACTAGTCCGATCTCACACAGGAACTATTTGTCCGGGTGAGAACGGACAAGTCTGGAGGACCCGGACTAGTCCAGCCACTAAGGAGGACAAGTCCGGTCCGCCAAGACTTAGCGGTGGGAGCTCTCATTTCCCTCCCATACGGACTAGTCCGCCTTAGAACGGACTAGCATGAACTCACACAGGAACTCTTAGTCCGTGTGAAAACAGACAAGTTTGGCTAGCTCGGACTAGTCCGGCCACTGAGGCGGATAAGTCCGATCTACCAGGATGTAGCCCCAAAAACACTCTCACCAAGAGAGAAACGGACTAGTCCATCCCAAAACGGACAAGTCCGATCTCAGTCAGAAACTCTTAGTCTGCCCCAAAGGACTAAGCCGTAGGACTTCCGGACTAGTCCGACCTCCTCCCCGGACAAGTGTGGCCTGCCCAACATTACCTCTCTACCTCTCTCCACTAAGGATTTGACACTTCTAACACTTTGAGCTCTCTTCTATGATCGCAATGCACTTGACACACACACTCTTTCTTTTACACGGCTAGCCTACTAAAGACTCAAGTGAAACCCTAATTTTTACTCTTCGAGTATTCGACGCCGTTCTTCATCTTTTTCCTTTTTGAGAGTTTAGGTGTCCGCCTTGGAAATGTCCTGTGCTTATGATCATCTCAGCTCATTAGTCTCTTAATTTGTCATCATCAATCATCCAAAACCCACGGGGATGCCTAGATGCACTTACAATCTCCCCCCTTTTTGGTGATTGATGACAACACGTTAAGTTTCAACATAAGAGGTAAAGATTTTATTTTTATAACAAGTGTACGTATGCAAAACCCCCCAGAATGTATGCAAGAGTAAAAGAGGCGAGTTGCCATACTTTCACATGTTACGGTGGGGTGCCTACGTGTTGTGCTCAAAAAATGTGATAAGACAATAAGCATAAAACATCCATAAAATCTAACACGTAGTGTTACACAAAAGATAGTCATGCATAAAACATAAAACATAGATAGCCATTTCCAAAGATCTATTACAATATAGTCATGTCCAAAAGATCTATTACAAGACTAGAAGATGATAAAAAAAATAGGACATCCTTTTAACATTTCTCCACCTTTGGCATCAAGGCACCAGAAAGCTAAAGAGGGAAGAAGATATGCCTAAGTCTACTTGTCATCTTCTTTGTCTTTTTCTTCATCGCCATTTTCATCGCTCTCCGTAGCCTCCGTATCCTCTTCCTCTTCGTCGGCAGTGGTGGATGGAGGCACGGCCTTGGAAGAGCTTCCATCTTCCCTGAACTGGGCGAGCTCATCAGCGGTGAACTCTGGATATGGAGTGAGTTCCCCATCACTCTCCTCAGGGGGAGACATGGGTACCTCAAGCTTGTCACACACAGCCTTGAGGTACTTCTCCTGACGCCTCTCCATGCGTCGAGTCCGGACCTCCACACGCCGACGGGAGGCGAAAAGTGCGTTGAAGCACTTGAAGAATCCGCTCATGAACTGCGGAGGAGGAGATGATGGGGGAGCCGCTGAGCTAGAAGGGGCCGCTAAGTTGGACGGAGGTTGAGCATTTTTCCTCCTTGAGGGTTCTGGCACAATGGGGGGTAGCTGAGGACGAAGAGGTCGACGAGTGACATCCTTGACAAAGACTATCCCCGACACCTTCTCAATTAGGCACATGATGTGCGGTGCATAACCACATGAGCGGTTGGGAGTGTCTGAGAGATATTGAAGATGTCATCATAAATGTGCTCAACAAGGTTGAACTTCTCTTCACCATCTATCAATAGGAGGAGATGCCTTAAGTTTTCTTGAATTACCCCTGCATCTCCATCCTTAGGGGCAATGGTCCTCCTCAGAATCTGGTTGAGGATGCTATAGAATGGCTTGATGTTCCTAGCAAGCCCGATCTCATAGGGAACATGACTAGGATACATATAGTCAAGCTGATCCCTGTCCAGTGCCTTGAGATTGGAAATGATAATCTCATGATCCAAGTGCTCCTCAAGGCCAAGTATCTGTGCAAACCTCTCATAGGTGACTGAGTACTGCTCTCCATGAGTCATCCAGGTGATTTTTTGGTCACCGTAGGTGGAGAAGTACACAGTGGTGTAGAATTGCACAATTACCTCAATGTTCCAGTCATACTTGAAGCTCATAATTTCCTTGATTCCATGGCGCTCAGCGGCTTCAATCACTGCATCAAAATCTTTGTGCTCCCTTTTGGTCATGTAGTCCCAATCTACCCATTGAGCTTGAGTGACTGGGGTCTTCATTTTTAGGTGCACTAAGCAGTAGTAATCGCAGTGAAAGTCACACCAAAACCTAGGGTCGGCTGTGTGCTTCTCATAGTCATAGACTTTATCCATCCTCAACCTTCTCGCCTTTTCAACCCCCTTTCCTTTGAATACAAATGCCGGATTGTTGGGCTGCCGGTTTGGGTCTCTAGCAGGGGCAGCCATCTTTAAGGGGCCGATGAGCTTCGGTTTCCCTTTCTCTGTGATTATTATCCCTCCTGCTCTGTTTGTCGGTGCTTTGGCAGTTGCCTTTTTGTTCTTGGGCTCCTCGGGAAGGGGATCCTTACCCTTCTTTGGATCACAAGGAACCCTACACTCGGATTCCTTTTCCTTCTCCTTTTCCCGCTCTTTATCTCCCAAGGTGACCAGCCTCTTTCTCTTGGGCTTTGAGGCACTAGCAGCTTGGGAGCTTTGGGCTTCACGTTCGGCCCTTTTCTTTCTCCATTGATCCTTCAAGGATTCTTCAACAGCTTGGCCAATTTGTGCCTCCTCGTCGAGATCATGCTTCTTCTTTGTTCTTGCCTCTCGACGTACGGCTTCTTTAGCCGCTTGGGCCTCCTTTGCTGCCCTTTCTTCGGCAATGCGCCGATGAAGGGCTTGTCGAGCCTCCTCAGTCGTGGGACTTGGAAGGGGAGAGCTTTGGTCGGAGTTCGACATATTTCCTGAGAGACAGGAGATTAGAGGTCAAGGAAGTGGAATATTGCAAGAGAATTCACTAAAAATGGCTAAAGTTGGAGTTTGTTCTGTGTAAACCGGACTTGTCCGTTAAAGGACTGGACTAGTCCGCTCGAGAATGGACTTGTCCGCTCAAAATCGTACTAGTTCGGTTAAGGGTTTCTGCACTTCTTAGGTCTTCAATCCATGGATTGGACGAGATTTTTGGTGGAGAAAAGCGAAAATCGCCAATTTGTGGGCGCTTCTAGCTTGAGAGAGGATGTGAGCGGACTAGTCTGTGAAGAGAGAAGTATGGCTGCCCCTGGGAGGTTAAGTCCTCAGGGGCCGAACTAGTCCGGCTTGGTGTCCGGACAAGTCCGGTTGGCGGATCATAGCCGGACTTCTCTGGGGCCGGAATTGTCCGGCCTCCAAGGCAGACTAATCCGATTTGGACATGTCCGCTGCGAAGTTCGACTCTGCCACGTGGCCACTGTCAGGGTGAGCTCCGAAGGCACCACGTGTCCAGCGGAGCTGGGCCTCCCCTCTCCTCAGAGGCAAGCTCCGAGGGTGCCACATGTCCGGCGGGGCCGGACCTCCCCTCTCCTCAGAGGCGAGCTCCGAGGGTGCCACATGTCCGGCGGGGCCGGACCTCCCCTTTCCTCAGAGCGAGCTCCCGTGGCGACACGTGTCCAGTGGGCCGGGGCCTCTCCTCTCCTCAGAGGCGAGCTCCGATGGCGACATGTGTCCAGCGGGTCGGGGCCTCTCCTCTCCTTAGAGGCAAGCTCCGGTGGCGACACGTGTCCAGCGGGTCAGGGCTTCTCCTCTCTTCAAAGGCGAGCTCCGGTGGCGACACGTGTCCCGCGGGGTCGAGGCCTCTCCTCTCCTCAGAGGCGAGCTCCGGTGGCGACATGTGTCCAGCGGGTCGGGGCCTCTCCTCTCCTCAGAGACGAGCTCCGGTGGCGACACGTGTCCCGTGGGGCCGGACCTCATCCCTTCCGCAGGGGTGAGCTCCGAAGTCGACACGTGTATGGCGGGGACGGACCTCATCCCTTCCGCAGAGGTGAGCTCCAAAGTCGACACGTGTCTGGCGAGGCCGGACTAGTCCGGCTTGGTGTCCGGACAAGTCCGGTTGGTGGACCAGAGCCGGACTTCTCTGGGGCCGGACTTGTCCGGCCTCCCAGGCGGACTAGTCTGGCTACTTGCTGAAATTCATATAATTTGAATTTTAACTCAAGAATATGATCCTTTTGGACAAGTTTTTGCAAATATCTTTGGCAAACATGGTAAGTAAGCATACATCAAACAAACAATGACCATATTTGACAAAGAGTCCTTTTGAACATAGTTTTCATAGAGTAAGAGAGATTAGGGTAGTATGTTGAAAACATGCGATTTTTGAAGTTAAGCAACAAACAGATGTACACACTTCAAGCAACGATTCGAGAATCTAGGATATTCAGTTCACTCCTTAGGTCACAAAAGTGTTTCTCATCAAGGGGGTTTGTGAAGATGTCCGTCAATTGCTTCTCACTCCTAACATGAGAGATAACGATATCTCCCTTGATAGAGTGATCTCTCAGGAAATGGTGATGGATATCAATATGTTTGGTTCTAGAATGCTCCACGGGATTGTGAGCAATCTTGATGGCACTCTCATTGTCACATAGGAGTGGAATATGGCTCAAAGTGTAACCATAGTCCCTAAGAGTTTGTCGCATCCATAGGAATTGTGCACAACAACTCCCGGCTGCGACGTACTCCGCTTCGGCTGTGGATAAGGCAATGGTGTTTTGTTTCTTTGAAGACCACGAAACCAAGGACCTACCAAGAAATTGACAAGTCCCTGACGTGCTCTTCCTATCTACCTTACAACCGGCATAATCGGCATTGGAGTATCCAATGAGATTGAACTTGGATCCCTTGGGATACCAAAGTCCTATGTTAGGGGTGTGAACCAAATATCTAAGAATCCGCTTAACGGCCGTCAAGTGGCACTCCTTAGGAGCAGCTTGGAACCGTGCACACATACACACACTAAGCATTATGTCGGGCCTAGATGAACAAAGGTAAAGCAAAGAGCCTATCATGGAATGGAATACCTTTTGGTCCACACTTGGATCATCTTCATTAAGGTCAAGATGTTCGTTGGTTCCCATGGGGGTCTTGATGGGTTTGGCTTTGTCCATGTCGAACCTCTTAAGTATGTCTTGGGTATACTTGGTTTGACTTATGAACGTTCCTTCCTTGAGTTATTTGACTTGGAATCCTAGGAAGAACTTCAATTCCCCCATCATTGACATCTCGAACCTTTCAGTCATTATCTTTGAAAACTCATCACAAAAAGCTTTGTTAGTAGAACCAAATATAATGTCATCGACATATATTTGTCACACCAATAAATCATCGTTAAAATGCTTAGTGAAGAGTGTATAGTCGACTTTTCCTATCCTAAAACCATTTTTAATAAGAAAATCTCAAAGACAATCATACCAAGCTCTAGGAGCTTGTTTGAGGCCATAGAGGGCTTTCCAAAGTTTAAAGACATGGTTAGGATACTTATCGTCCTCAAATCCGGGTGGTTGCTCCACGTACAATTCCTCCTTGATTGGACCATTGAGGAAAGCGCTTTTCACATCCATTTGGTATAGCTTGAAATCATGGTGAGTTGCAAACGCAAGCAAGATACGAATTGATTCAAGCCTAGCTACGAGAGCCAAAGTTTCATCATAATCCAAACCTTCTACTTGTGCATATCCCTTTGCAACAAGTCTTGCCTTGTTTCTTGTTACAACCCCATACTCGTCTTGCGTGTTGTGGAATACCCACTTGGTTCCCACAACATTTGTGTTGGGTCGCTTCACAAGTTCCCACACTTGATTTGTTTCAAAATTATTGAGTTCCTCTTGCATGGCCACCAACCAATCTGGATCTTGTAGTGCTTCTTCTACCTTGCGGGGCTCCAAAGAGGAAACAAAAGAGTAATGTTCACAAAAATTAGCCATTCGAGAGCGAGTGGTCACCCCTTTGGAGATATCTCCTAGTATGTTGTCGACGGGATGATCCCGTTGAACACTTTGGTGCACTCTTGGATGAGGTGGTTGAACTCTTTGATCTTCATCTTCATTGTCACTCTTTTATTCGTACCCCCCTTGATCCAATCCTCTATCTTGACTTTGATCGCTTTGATCTTGTTGAGGTTGGCCTTGCTCATCTTGAGCTTGATCATTGGAGGGAGACATATTTTTGTTTGTTGGATGATCATTTGAGTCTTGAGTATGTTCTTGAGGAAAAATTTCTCCAAGTGCCATCCTTTTAAGTGCTTCTTGTGGAGCCTCTTCTTTATCTAGCACACTTTGATCAACTTGCTCCACTTGGGAGCCATTAGTCTCATCAAATACTATGTCTCTCGCTATTTCAACAATTCCGGAAGTTTTGTTAAAAACACGATAGGCGTAGGTGTTTGAGTCATAACCAAGCAAGAAACCTTCATCGGACTTTGAAGCAAACTTTGAAGTCCTAGTCTTCTTGTTGAGAATACAACACTTGCTCCCAAAGACATGAAAATAAAAGATGTTTGGTTTGTTACCGGTTAGAAGTTCGTAAGACGTCTTCTTCAAAAGTCGATGAAGATACAACCGGTTTATGGCATGGCAAGCGGTGTTAACCGCTTCCGCCTAAAACCGGTCCGACGTCTTGTACTCATCAAGCATGGTTCTTGCCATCTCAATGAGAGTTCTATTCTTCCTCTCAGCAACTCCATTGAGGGGAGTAGGGGGCTGAAAACTCATGCTTGATGCCTTCTTCATCCAAGTATTCTTCCACTTGAGTGTTCTTGAACTCGGTGCCGTTATCGCTCCTTATGTTCTTAATTCTTAAGGAGAACTCATTTTGAGCTCTTCTCAAGAATTTCTTGAGCACACCTTGAGTTTCTCCTTTGTCATGCAAAAAGAACACCCAAGTGAAACGAGAATAATCATCTACAACAACAAGACCATATTTGTTACCGCCGATGCTTATGTAGGCGATTGGGCCGAAAAGGTCCATGTGAAGTAGCTCCAAGGGTCTTGTGGTCGTCATGACATTTTTGGATGGCTGATGAGCTCCAACTTGCTTTCCGGCTTGACAAGCACTACATGGCCTACCCTTATCAAAAACAAAATTCTTCAAGCCTCGAATGTGTTCTCCCTTGAGAAGTTTTTGCAAGTTCCTCATTCCAACATGGGCTAGCCTTCTATGCCAAAGCCATCCCATGTTGGTCTTCGCCATTAAGCACGTGTCAAGTTGAGCTTTATCCGTGGTGAAATCCACAAGGTAAAGCTTTCCCTTGAGTACGCCCTTAAAGGCGATTGAGTCATTGCTTCTTCTCAAGACAGTCACACCCTCATTACTGAACATACAATTATAACCTTTATCACAAAATTGGGATATGGATAGAAGGTTATAATCAAGAGAGTCAACATGCAAAACATTTGAAAGAGTATGATGGGGAGAGAAAGCAATTTTACCGGTGCCAAGGATTTTTCCTTGGCTATTGTCCCCAAAGTATATTCCTTCACTTGGATCTTCGTTTTCCTCATATTCCACAAACATCTTTCTTTCTCCGGTCATATGGTTTGTGCATCCACTGTCGAGCACCCATTTTGATCCACCGGAGGAGTATGCCTACAAAATAGAGTTATGCCTTACCTTTTGGTACCCAAAAAGAGTTAGGTCCTTTCATGTTAGTCAAGAGGCACTTGGGCACCCACACACAAGGTTTCGGACTCTTGCGGAGTGGCCCAACATGCCTAGCATAGATCTTTCCAAATTTGTTTCTCAATAAAACAAATGAGGCATCAAAATTATGGAACAAAGGATGAGGTTTATTTTAGGCATGTTAGATGAGTTTGCAATGTTCTTTACATTTTCTTTGTTGGATGAACCTTGCTTGACAAAAACAATCAAGTATTTTCTCTTCTTGGGAGTTTTAGCATGTTGCCTCCACTTCCGAGAATAGCCAAGATCATCTTTGACATGTGGAGGTCTTACATTGGTATATGCACTTCGTGCATATGACACTTTTTCCTTGTCAAAGATACCACCTTTCGGTGACTGCTTGTTTTGTGCCAACTTGAGTTCATCTTTGAGTTTTAGGATTAAGTTTGAGCACTTGCAAGTTTGAGTTGCTTCGGGAGATTTCTTTGAGGAGGGTGAAATCATAGAGGAAGAAGGTGCATTTATCTTGAGAGACTCAACTTGTGTTTCAAGGATCTTGTTGACTTTTGTCAAGTTAACAATTTCATCCTTGAGCACAACAGTTGTTTCTTCAAGATTTGAGCAAGTTTCCTTGCTCAAGGCGAGTTCACGCTTAAGTGCCTTGCTTCTTTCCCTTTCAACCTCAAGGAGCTCTTCAAGCTCATGACATCTCTCCTTTTCAAGGATGAGCATGCCTTCTTGACGGTTGATGAGTTCATCCTTCTCAAAGATTTCTTCCGACAACAATCTCATCTTTTTCAAGGTGCTCCTACTTAGATCCTTGAGAATGGATTCATTATCACTACTACTATCAAAGCTATCAAGTGAAGAAGTAGAGGAGGATGGTTTAGATATAACATTTCTTGTTCCCTCCTTAGCCATGAGACATGTAGATTTAAAGTCTTCAATGTTTGGGAAGAGCTTGCTCCTTCCAATGGCAAGTGTTGCCACTTTCTCTTCATCCTCGAAGGATGAGTCTTCGTTTGAGTCCCATTCCTTCCCAAGGTGAGCATGTCCTGATGGCTTCTTCTTCTTGAAGAATTTCTTCTCTTGAGACTTGCCATCTTTGTTCTTCTTACTCTCTTCATATGGACAATCCACAATGAAGTGTCCATATTCACCACAGTTGTAGCATGCTCTTTTCGTCTTGGGCTTGGACCTTTCCTTGTTCTTGTTCTCATAATGGTTGCCCCCCTTCCTTCTTCTCATCATCCTTTTGAACTTGTTGATGAAGAGCGCCTCTTCTTCATCTGTGTCGAGGCCCTCATCATCACTTGCTTCGAAGTCTTGTGATGAAAGCAACATCTTTCTTCTTTGAGGAGGCAAGTCTTTGGAGGTCGCAGTAGAACATGGCTTCCTTCTCCATCATATCATTGTTGATGATTCTTCCAAGCACTTCCTCTGGGGTCATTTGATCATATCCCGGGCTCTCACAGATCAAGGAGCAAAGAGCAATGTTTCGAGGCATGAATGCCCGAAGCATCCTCTTCACCACCTCATGATCCGTCCATCGGGTGCATCCATAAGATCGTATCTTGTTGACGAGGACCTTGAGATGGTTGTACATGTCTTGAGGGGACTCACCATCCATGATGGTGAACCTCCCAAGCTCTCCTTCAATCATCTCGATCTTGGCCTCCCTAATGATTCGGTTGCCTTCATTCGCCGTCTTGAGTGTGTCCCAGATGTCTTTGGCCACCTCCAATCCATCGACTCGGTTGAACTCTTCTCGAGTCAAGGATGAGGTGATGACCCCAACTGCTTGAGCATTACGATGAAGTAGAATGGCTTGCTCCGGGGTAACGTCTTCTTCATTTCTTGGAAGATGGACACCTGTTAAGACAATTTGCCACAAGCTAGGGTTTAAGGATATTAGATGCATCTTCATATTATGCTTCCACATTGAGTAATCATTTCCATCGAATTGAGGAGGTTTGCCAAGAGGAATGGATAAGTAATGATTGTTAGAAGTTAATCGTTCATAGTTGAAAGGATATTGGGAGTAGTCCAGTTGACTTACTCCTTTCTTGATCCTTCGGCTTCTTCATCGTCACGAAGTTGTGCCTTGAGCTGGCGAACTTCTTCATCGTCACTTGAGTGATCTTTCAGCACATCACCGTCCTTTTTCTTGTCATACGTGTTTTCGCCTTGCGACGTCGGCGGAATCTCATATCCCCTCAACTCCGGCCATCTTCTCCCCGAGTGGTTAGACTCTTGATGGAGGGACCTGTTCTGATACCAATTAAAATTGCCTAGAGGGGGGTGAATAGGCTAGAACACCTGAAATGACTTAATTAAATGAGATTAGTACACAAGGGTCGGACTAGTCCGGCTATAGGGGAGGACTAGTCTAGTTTGCTTGTTGGAAAGACCTAAAAGGGCCGGACTAGTCTGGCTCAGGGGTAGACTAGTCTGGTCAAACTGCTGGAAGGGTCTAAAGCTTAATTTTTATGGGTTTTTCTCCAGATTTTAATTTAACAAAATACGGATAAAACAACTACAAATTCTATATAACAAGTGTGACAGAATATTGAAATGAATTGCAAGATTGTGATGATGTATAGTGAAATAATTAAAACAAACCCTAAGCAATATTGATCTTCAAAGAAATATACACACAAGAAAGACACTAAGGATTTTTCCCGAAGGTTCGATTCCACTCAGGAATCTACGTCCCCGTTGAGGAGTCCTCAAAGGATCGGATCTAACAACCCTTTCCTCACCAAGTCGCCACTAAGGCCAACCCGGTTCTTCACTATCTCAAGGGTGAACTTACAAAGTTTTGGGGCTGCTCACAGTCCGAGGCTCCCACTTGATCACTTCCACAAAGCTTCACCGATCTTACAAGCCACAGGTCACACCAAGTGCACGAGATCACTCCGAGAGCCTTAAACGCGAAGTTCTTCCTTCTCCTCTTCTCACACACCCAAATTCACTTAGGATTTGATTCAAGAGGGTGAGTAGGCAATGGAGAATGCATGGAGAGGCTCTAGGAAGGTTGTGGCGGCGCTAGGGTTCCAGAGTTATATAAATGAAGTCGGAGCATCTCCTTTTGTAGAAGTCCCGAAGCCAACCGTTGCCACCTACCGAAAGTCCGGACTAGTCCGCCTCACACCGGACTAGTCCGATCTCACACAGGAACTATTTGTCCGGGTGAGAACGGACAAGTCTGGAGGACCCGGACTAGTCCAGCCACTAAGGAGGACAAGTCCGGTCCGCCAAGACTTAGCGGTGGGAGCTCTCATTTCCCTCCCATACGGACTAGTCCGCCTTAGAACGGACTAGCATGAACTCACACAGGAACTCTTAGTTCGTGTGAAAACAAACAAGTCTGGCTAGCCCGGACTAGTCCGACCACTGAGGCGGATAAGTCCGGTCTACCAAGATATAGCCCCAAAAACACTCTCACCAAGAGAGAAACGGACTAGTCCGTCCCAAAACGGACAAGTCCGATCTCAGTCAGGAACTCTTAGTCCGCCCCAAAACAAACTAAGCCGTAAGACTTCCGGACTAGTCCAGCCTCTTCCCCGGACAAGTCTGTCCTGCCTAACATTACCTCTCTACCTCTCTCCACTAAGGATTTGACACTTCTAACACTTTGAGCTCTCTTCTATGGTCTTAATGCATTTGACACACACACTCTTTCTTTTACACGGCTAGCCTAATAAAGACTCAAGTGAAATCCTAATTTCTACTTGTCGGTACCCTCGATATGGGGTACCCCCGCGCACAGGGAAAAATGCCTAAGGATCTCGCCCTTCTCCGCAGGGAGAGCTCCGAAGGCGCCACGTGTCCAGCGGGGCCGGACCTCCCTCTCCTCAGAGGAGAGCTCCGGGCCCGCCACGTGGCCAGCAGCAGCCAGACCTCCCCCCTCCACGGGGAGAGCTCCGAAGGCGCCACGTGTCCCGCGGGGCCGGACCTCCCTCTCCTCAGAGGAGAGCTCCGGGCCCGCCACGTGGCCGACAGAAGCCGGACCTCCCCCCTCCGCGGGGAGAGGTCCGAAGGCTCCACGTATCCCGCGGGGCCGGACCTCCCTCTCCTCAGAGGAGAGCTCTGGGCCCACCACGTGGCCAGCAGGATGGCGCTGCCTGCCCCCGCGCGGTAGGCAGCAGGCGTAAAGACGCATCATACCTTGCCCGTACAAGGTATTCAAGGCCCGCGCCTTCCCAAAACGCGAAGACGCGGAGTACGCCTCTGTCAGGTACAGTTGCGCCCAGTCGCATCGCAGACTGGCGCGCCGTGTCAGAGCCTGCCCGCCAATAAACACAGCGACAAGACATCCTCTGCCGCCCCCGCCGTCATCAACCACTACGACTAGCTTGCGGCATGGACAGGGCGGCAGAACGAAGACTCGGAAGCCTTCGCTAGAGACAACTACCGACATAACTGCAGATACGATAGTCGGCAGGCAATCTCCCCGGGACCACCTGTCGGGTCCCGGGCCCCCCTTGTAAGCCGCTCGAGCCTTGGACTATAAAAGGCTCGATTAGGCAACGTTAGCAGGGGTTCGAACTCTGTGAACTCGCATCCTAGGCATTACTCACCCTCAAGCTCAGGACTCCGGTTCTGAGCAACAAGCAATACAGCGAGCACCTCCGCTCATCGTGGACGTAGGGTTTTACGCTCCGGCGGCCTGAACCACGTAAAACTCGCCGTGTCAAGCTTCTCCCTCACTCGTCCCTAACGATTAAGCTCTCCGTAAGCGACTAGCCCCTCCGAAAAAGAACCTCCGCGGGCTGCCCAGAGCAGGTCCGGGGGAAGTGTCGACCACACACTTCGACACTACTCTTCGAGTCTTCGACGCCGTTCTCCATCTTTTTCCTTTTTGAGAGTTTAGGTGTCCGCCTTGGAAATGTCCTGTGCTTATGATCATCTCAGCTCATTAGTCTCTTAATTTGTTGTCATCAATCATCCAAAACCCACGGGGATGTCTAGATGCACTTACACCCATCCACACCAGTCAAGACATATCTGAATATATTTGGACATATCTAGACAAGACCGATTAAGTTTGTACTTGGACTGATTTTTTGAGTTAACTGCATGTCAGGTTTTATTTGTCTATTCAGACTATTGTAGACAACTTTCAGACTATGCCTATATCCTACTGTAACTTAAATGAAGTCGAAACTTGTGGTCTTCTCATCAAACCTTCTTCCAACTTCACAAGATTGATTCTCTTCATCTTCACTACCCCTCTAGCCCTCAAGAGACTCAAAATCTAGTTAATTTTATAACTAGTGTGACATAAGAGAAATAACTTAACCACTCTTGATAGTCTGATTTTTTGATAAACTTAAAGAATAATCACACACACTTGACACTAACTCATCCTTAACCTTTATCCATTGCTTGACCTAGACCTACATCAAGAATTATCAAGCTTACAATCTCTCCCTACTAAAAACACTTAGAATCATCGAGGTATCCAATCACCGGGATCATGCGACTTGGTATATGATAAGGTGCTGAAAAAACACATTAGTCATATTTATAATTTTATTCAAATACTAAAACACTTACGCCTTACATCCACACCTTGAGGTTCTCAATCTTCAATTGTCATAAAGATTACAAGTTGGTTAGTGTTCAACAGAAACCTAACACGAATTGCGACATCTCACATGAGTGACCATTTGTCTCAAATGGTTGGCTGCCTAGTGCGCTAGATAATGTCACACCCGGTTTTTCCGAAGAATAACCAAGTGAATATCACATGTATGCCAGGATCATTTTCTCATACATGTGATGACAAATAGTGAAGCATCATTTATTACAAGCCAGGTGTCGAATATAAGTAAGTCTTACAAAATAAATGTCTCGATGGACAATAATAAGTTCATCACAAGTAAATAAACTAGCAGCGGAATATTATTATTTAGGGCTCCATCACAGGCGTTGCCCGGGGGTCTTCATGAACCTAAAAGCCTTCCTCGGGTCCAAAATCTTGGTCATTATACACCACCTCATTATCTTGACCTGAGCAGCAATATAAACCAACAAATATGCAAGGTTGAGTACCAATGGTACTCAGCAAGTGTGGGAAAATTATATCATGCATGGCTAGAACAAGGAGAGGTTGAACTCATGGTTAAAGCACTACGCAATTAATACCTATCACCTTAGCTTATTAAGCACCTTCATTACTACATAGGTGAAATGGTCCCAATCTCCCATCCCATCATCATAATCCAATAACCATAACCATCATTTCCAATGTTAAGCTCCCCGCTTAACTTCCAAAACCATCAATCCTCTAATCATGAATAAGTCCAGGCCGCTCTTAACCGTGAGCACGGCTGTCAAGACAGTTTTTACTCTGCAGAGTTTGTACCACTGTACCCACAAGTAGTGATTTCATCCCCCGTTGCCGGGTGGACTAAAAGAACCTCCATTATGCCAGTGGCTACGATCCACATTCACACTTCCCAGGTGTGCGGCCAGGAGATCACTACGAAGCCTTTACAAAGGGATTCCCGACGAGCGTGGGCCCACTGAGGTTTCACCCCTAACAGCATACAAGAGGCTCCAACCCCGCTGCAGTGGCCCCCTCTTGAGCCTTGCGGTTCATATGGTAGTCCAGCCGACACCTACTCCCCGCACCATCCAACACACCCATACTACGCCGGGGATACACCTAATTAATTGGCCAAGCTGCCCCATCTCAGCATGTGGTTGGCACTGTAAAGCCGGGTTACATGCTCCATGAACCGGTCCTTAGGATCCAGGCAAGTACTAAACACAAACCCAAGTCTCGTGCACCCAGCACACAACCAAAACATCCAACTTGCCTTGATCCCTACCTCTACATAACTCACAATGTCTCACTCAAGAGTATGGTAATATAAACTGATGATCTCATATCCCAAATATCCCATTCTAAGCATGGCTAAGCATATGCATGTGTATAAATGACATGACAAAATAAATCCCAACCCAAGCTTCAAGGAAACAAGGTAATGCAATTCTAGGGAAACTTCCTAGCATGGGTTTCATATTTAACTTGACAATGCAAATAATTCTATCTACACATCCTAGCATAGGATCAAAGTGGTCAAGGACACTTGCCTCCTTCTTGCTGCTCTTGAAATTGGTAGTCCTGATCTTGGAAAGGGTTAACTTGCTCTTGAACAGGCTCTACTTCATACCATCACACATAGCAAAAGAAAAACAACAATCATAAGACATAGTTCACACTTCTACTTTATACAAACCACACATTCACATTTATGAAATTCATTCACCATTATATGTGTTGTGGTTACTTTATGTGTGTTAAGTTGTGGCTTGCATGCACTTTTAACCATGTATATATGATTCCTACTTTTGTGTCCACATTTATACTTGCATACAATGTGCCTTCACAATTTCTATCAACCCTAAACTGAATTCTTTGTATTTTAGAAACTCCATTTATCATTTACTAGTTTCTATATTTTCAGATTTATATTCCTATGCATAATTGTGTATTTTATTATTAAATTAGTAATACACATCACCTAAACAGATTAGGTTCTGGTCCTAAATAATTTAAAATCATATTTTGACCATGGCTTATGATGTATACTATTTCATAATTATTTTCCCTATTTTTCTTTAACTATTCTTTACTTAAAAATATGTCCCTTTACTATTAAATGTGAATAATAGATAAAACAGATTTATTTCAGCCCAAAAATATATTTTTATCTCACTCCAAAGTTTTCTAAGTACTGAGAAAGTTTTTAATAAATTTTGACAATTATGTTTGTCCCCCTTTTTAATTTTTAAACACTAGTTACATATTCAATTTTGTAAATTAAATACTAAACAGGGTTAAAAAGTAAACTCACCCATCACAGGGTCTATAATATTATTTTCATAATTTCCAGGGGTCTAGCTACACTTAATAGAGGTGTTTTTCCTAATTTCTATTAAGTCCAGGGGTTAAAACTGATTTTTAAATGGATTTACATGATTTTCTGGAGTTCCAGGGGCTAGATCTGAAGTTTCCGGGGCTAGCTCTCAATTCCAGAGAACCCCAGGGGGTAGCACGTAAGAATTCCAGTCTTTATAACGCGGGGTCGACGTGGACCGTCCGATTTTAAACCGACGGCTGAGATTATAACATCGAACCGGTACGCGGGGTTTTAAAGTCTACCGTGCGATTTAAAATAAACGGCGCACAAGCGGCCACGTCGCTTTGATCGAGCGCGGGCGGCGCTGCCGGCGGCGCACGGCGACGGGAAGCGGCGATCTCGCCGGAAAGTTTCGGGTCCTCGAGAATTCTGCCTAGAACTGTGATCTTATGGCCTAGATCGGTAGAGGGGAGGTCAGGGATCTCACCTCGGGGGTTTTCTCGAGCTCGGGGGTCCTGGAAAGTGATCGGCGGCGAGGTCCGAGGCAAAACCACGGCGAAGCTCGTCGGCGCTGCGTTTACACCGTAACTCTCCGAGTTTTCTGCACCTGCAAAGTTCCCCGGAGGCGGTGGATCAAAACCAGCGAGTTAGATCAGAGTTTCCGAGCTTAGATCGGCCAGAATTCACCGGCGAAGTCTCGGTGCTCACCGGAGTGAAAATCGGCGATCGCTTGGGAAAAACTGATCGGATCAGGGGTTTTTATAGCCGGGGAAGGGCGGTGGGTCTGTTGTGATCGAGTTGGAGTCCTCTGGGACCGGAATTCGGCTGCGGGACGGGCTTTCCCGGTCGGTTGCGATTTCGCGCGCTCGGGAGAAAAGTCCGGGGTCGCGGGGGCTCGGGGTTAGGGATGACAGGTGGGTCCCACCCGTCGGTGAGAGGCAGTGCGGCGCGCGCGGGGGCGGGCTGGCGCGGGAGTAGCTGGGCCGGCTGGCGGGTTTCGGCCCACTGGCCAGTTTTTTTTCCCGTTTTCTCTTTTTCTTTTTCCATTTCTTTTTTGTTTTGAGTATAATTTGAATTCCAGTTTGAATTTGAATTTTTGCAAAACATGCAATACGTCCAAAAATTTTTAAATTCTCCTCTGAACATGGTTTAGCGTTTTGAATCAAAATTTGGGGTGTTACAGCTCTACCCCCCTTAAAAGAAATCTCGTCCTCGAGATTGGTGTTTCTAAGAAAACAATTCCGGAAACTGTGCCTTGAGCTCATCTTCCCGTTCCCAGGTAGCTTCCTCTTCTGAGTGATGCTTCCACTGCACCTTGCACATCCGGATTCTCTTGTTTTCTGGTGAGGCGTTCCATTGTCTCCAAAATCTTGTATGGTTGCTCGGCATAAGACAAATCTTCAGTTACCTCCACTTCATTCATGGGTAACACCTCTTCAGGCGTCCTCAGACATTTCTTGAGTTGTGACACATGAAATACATCGTGTACATCCGATAGATGAACCGGTAACTCTAGTTGGTACGCCACCTCGCCTTTCCTTTCCAAAACTTGAAAGGGTCCGATGTATCGAGGTGACAACTTCCCTTTCACCTTGAACCGACGAAGTCCTCTGATAGGGGACACCTTGAGATAAACATAGTCTCCCACGTTGAAAACGAGCTCTCTTCTTCGTACATCGGCATAGCTCTTTTGGCGTGTCTGTGCTATTCTCAAGTTGTTGCGAATCTCCCTCACCTTCGCCTCGGCTTCTTGTAGCACTTCTGGACCAAACACTTTACTTTCTCCTCTTTGGTTCCAAAATAGGGGAGTTCTGCACTTCCTTCCATACAAAGCTTCAAACGGTGACATCTTCATACTAGCTTGATAACTGTTGTTATAGGAAAACTCCGCATACGGTAGGTTCTTGTCCCAACTCCTATTGTTTTTGAGTGCACATGCCCTTAACATATCTTCAAGGATCTGATTGGTTCTCTCCGTCTGCCCGTCAGTTTGGGGATGATAGGCAGAACTGAAGTTCAGATGGGTTCCCATGGTTTCATGCAACTTTTGCCAAAACCTCGAGGTGAACTGTGTCCCTCGGTCCGACACTATCTTCTTTGGCACTCCATGGTAACACACAATCCTTGACATGTACAATTCTGCCAATTTGGATCCGTTGTAGCTTTCTTTCACAGGAATGAAATGAGCTACCTTGGTTAGCCTATCAATAATGACCCATATTGAATCATACCCAGATTGGGTCCTAGGCAATCCCACGACAAAATCCATGCTGATTTCTTCCCATTTCCATTCAGGTATTTTGAGTGGTTGCAATAATCCCGCGGGTCGTTGATGTTCAGCTTTCACCAACTGACATGTGTCACATAGGGCAACATGTTCCGCGACATCTCGCTTCATGCCATACCACCAATACCTGCTCTTGAGGTCCTGGTACATCTTCGTACTCCCAGGATGAATGGAATAGTCGGAATCATGAGCCTCCTTTAAAATCAATTCACGGATATCCTTTACTTCTGGCACACAGATTCTTTTCCCGTGCCACACCGTTCCTTGTTCATCCTCTCTAAAACCAGGAGCTTTATTTTCCTTGATAAGCTGTCTGATCTCTTGTATCTTCTCATCATTCTTTTGGCCCTCGCGTATGTCTTGCTCGAGTGTGGAGTCCACTTCCATGGCGATGGCTTCACCACTATTTACTAGACATAGATTGAGCCTTATAACCTCGTCCTTCAATTCTGCGGGCATGTCCTTCAAACTCAACTTATTGACCTGCACTTTCCGACTCAAAGCATCGGCCACGACGTTTGCTTTTCCGGGATGATAGTTGATGCCTATGTCAAAGTCATTGATTAGCTCTAACCATCTCCTTTGTCTGAGGTTGAGATCTGGCTGTGTGAATATGTACTTCAAACTCTTATGATCCGTATATATCTCTGTCCTCTTCCCCATCAAATAGTGCCGCCAAATTTTCAACGCGTGTACCACTGCAGCTAGTTCTAGATCATGTGTAGGATAGTTCTTCTCGTGCTTCCGAAGCTGCCGGGATGCATATGCCACGACATGTCCTTCTTGCATGAGAACACATCCCAACCCATTTCCAGAGGCATCGCAGTACACTGTGAAATTCTTTTGCATATCTGGCATAACCAGCACTGGGGCTGTTGTCAATCTCTTCTTTAGCTCCTGAAAGCTCGTATCGCACTGTGGCGTCCAGGTGAATGTGATTCCCTTTTCCAACAGTTTGGTGAGAGGTCTCGAGATCTTGGAGAATCCCTCAATAAACCGTCGATAGTATCCAGCCAATCCCAAAAAGCTTCGAACTTCCCCGACATTTTCGGGGATTTTCCACTTCTGGATATCCTCGATTTTGGCAGGATCTACGGAGATTCCTCCCTCCGAGATTATATGTCCTAAAAAGGGAACTCTCTTCAGCCAAAACTCACACTTGCTCAACTTGGCATATAGTTGGTGTTCTCTCAGCCTCTGTAACACCAACCTTAGATGTTTCTCATGTTCTTCTTCATCTTTGGAGAAGACGAGAATATCATCTATGAAAACCACCACAAATTTGTCCAGATATTCCATGAATACCTTGTTCATGAGGTACATGAAATATGCCGGGGCATTGGTTAGCCCGAAAGGCATGACAGTGTATTCATACAGTCCGTACCGAGATACGAAAGCTGTCTTGGGAATATCTGATTGCCTTATCTTGAGTTGGTGGTACCCCGACCTGAGATCAATTTTCGAGAACACACAAGCGCCCCTCAACTGATCAAACAAGTCTTCAATGCGGGGTAATGGGTACTTGTTTTTGATGGTTACCTCATTCAAGGCACGGTAATCCACGCATAACCTTTGGGTTCCGTCTTTCTTGGGCACAAATATCACCGGAGCTCCCCATGGTGAGGAACTAGAGCGAATATACCCCTTCTCCGTCAATTCTCTCAAATGATCCTTGAGCTCTTCTAGCTGCTTGGAGTCCATTCGATAAGGTCTCTTGTATATCGGGGCTGTCCCCGGTACTAGCTCAATTGCGAACTCCACGTCACGGTCGGGAGGCATACCTGGCAATTCCTCCGGAAAAACATCTGGATATTCCCTGATAGTCCTGATTTCCTCAACTTTCACTTCCACTTGATTTAATTTAATGTCCCTCCTAGGCTCGTGTATCGTTATGAACTTTACTCTTGTGCCATTGGGGTGAGTTAGTTCCACCGTTCTGGTCGAACAATGGATGATTCCTTTATGTTTGGTCAACCAATCCATACCCAAAATAATATCTATCCCTTGTGAATCTATCACTATGAGGTTAGCAGTAAATACTACCCCATTAATGTCTAGGCTCACTTTGGGACACACTTGTCTTGTCCTTATTTCTCCACCTGGAGAGTTTACGGCTAGCATATGGTTCATTTGTGTGGTTGCTAGGTCATGCTTCTTAACAAACCCTTGAGCAATGAACGAGTGGGTAGCACCAGAATCAAACAGCAGAGCTGCAAGGTGTAAATTGACAGGAAACTTACCAACTACCACGTCGGGTGCCTCTTGTGCTTCCTCCATAGTGACGTGGTTCACCCGTCCTCTCACTACATTCTGCTGTTGTGGCTGCGCGGGCTTCTTCTTAGGGCACTTATGGGCATAGTGCCCCACTTCACCGCAGCTAAAACATTGCACCCCAACCTTAGGTGCTTGGCCTTTGTTGTCTTGGGGTTGGTTTGGGGGTCCTTGCACTGCTGGTCGAGGTGGATATGCGGGGCGAGGCTGCTGCACAAACTGACGTTGCGGCTGTGTTGGTGCTGCGGGTGGCCTGTAGTTTGGGTTGTACCCTCTTGGTGCTGAATAGGGTACCGCAGCACGGCTTGTCTGCCCCGTAAGTTACTGCATCATACGTGGGCGGGTGTTGCTTCCTGAGGCCTGATGTGACCATCCCGCCTTCCTCTTATTCTCATTTTCCAGGGCCTTTAGCTTCCTTTCCACCACAAACGCTCTGTCCACCATCTTTTGAAAACTTTCATACTCATTGGAGGACATGGCACACTGCATCTCTGTGGTAAGTCCTTCCACGAAACAATCTTGTTTCTGCTCATCAGTCTCTATGTCTCGTGGAGCATAACGGGATAGTTGAGTAAATTTAGTGAGGTATTCCCTCACCGTCATGTTTCCCTGCTGCAGTCCCAAAAACTCCTTTCTCTTGTTTTTGAGTTCACCTCTTGGGATGTAGTGGTTGCGGAAGCTACACTTGAACTCTTCCCAAGTGATGTTCTCAGGGTCATGATGGGCGGCCACGTAGGCGGTCCACCAATCAGCAGCAGGTCCCTGCAATTGATGAGAGGCAAACAGCACCCTCTCATACCCTTGGCACTGTATGATCCTCATCTTACTTTCAATAGTCTTCAGCCAATCATCTGCCTCCAGAGGTTCAGCAGCACTTGCAAACTTTGGAGGTTGAGTTCCTAGAAACTCACTCAACCTTGGTTGGCGTGGTGCAGCTTGTGGAGGTGGAACTTGATGCAAGTTGGCCACCACTTGAGTCAAGTTCTGGATAAGCTGATTTTGATTCTCCAGCATTTGGTGGAGAGGATCCACTTCTTCACGGCGACCACCCCTGTCCGGGCCTCTAGAAAGATGAGGGTTGCATGCCTCATCATTGTTGTTGGCGGGGTTGGCAGCACGTCCTTTTCCTCTTCCGGCCATCTGGCATAATCAACACATGTTAATTTGATATCGTTTAGTATCATCTTACTACTTTCATTTGTTGGTACTTTAAGGTGTTGAGGCTTTGTTAAAATTTTACGAGGGTTTATATCTCACACCAAATAAATGCACTATTATTTCCTGTGGGTTCACACACCAAAGCAAAACAATCTGAAGACGAGGCTGTGGACAATTGCTCATGGCTTCCACAACTCACGTCACACACCAATCATTATCACACCATTAACTACGTAACGACTCGACTACTCGACCTCTTGCTAGCTAGGGGAAAGACTCTACACTACTCGTTTTCTTGAGCTGGCTCCTCGGGATCTTCCTCCTCATTTCGGCTACCTTCTGACTCTGCTTTGGGTGGGGAGGCTGCTGGTGGAGAAGTGCGACGACGCCTGATCGCTCGGCGATCCGGGGAGTCAGGTGTCCATGGATCACTCATGGTGACACACAGTTCATTCCCATCTCCTCTTTCTCTCGCCTTTAAACAAGCTCGCAGCAACGCCTCCGTTTCCTTCAGGGTGTCTCGGACATCCTGAAGCTCTTGTTGACACTCCTGCAGTCGAGTGCTGAGCATAGCAGCATCCTCCAAGCACAAGTCCATGTGCTCATGGGAAGTCCCTTGCTGCACCGGTGGGTACTTGTACTCCGTGGTACCACTCTCACGTTGGAGGACATACATGTACTCAGTTTTGTCCAAGTGGCGACGATAGATGTGACTCTGGCAGGTGATGGCCTCCCAGGTGACATCTCTCTCTGCGTCAACTTGTGTTGCTCGACAAGCTGGAGAATGGTGGATCTTCAGCAGCTGATTCTCGTGTATAATCCTCATCTCCGAACTCCATTCTTCCCTCTTCTCACGGATGGTCCTGGTGGAGTTATAATGGATGATTAGCTTGCCCGTATTGCCGGCGGCTTCGAGCATACGTCGAAGACGGCGCAACAAATCTCCTACTGCCAATCCGTAGGAAAGGTACGTCACTGGGCGACTCTCCTCTCTTTCGGCAAGGGCAACTACGGGAACTCTCCCTCCTGTGGACTTACGAGCGGTGCGAATCATGCGAACCATCTAAAAACAAAAGAATTTAAAATTAGGTTAGATAAATTCTCAAACAAAAATACTATTTTGAATGAAAGTTGGGGTAAGATGAAGAAAATGACTCCTTTAATAACACTTTTCCACCCACACCTTGGAAAATAGTTTTTAAGAAAATAAGGCCCTTAAATACGTCCATTTCTACCTAGGTCCACGTTCCTACGGGCAACCTTGGCTCTGATACCACCTCTGTCACACCCGGTTTTTCCGAAGAACAACCAAGTGAATATCACATGTATGCCAGGATCATTTTCTCATACATGTGATGACAAATAGTGAAGCATCATTTATTACAAGCCAGGTGTCGAATATAAGTAAGTCTTACAAAATAAATGTCTCGATGGACAATAATAAGTTCATCACAAGTAAATAAACTAGCAGCGGAATATTATTATTTAGGGCTCCATCACAGGCGTTGCCCGGGGGTCTTCATGAACCTAAAAGCCTTCCTCGGGTCCAAAATCTTGGTCATTATACACCACCTCATTATCTTGACCTGAGCAGCAATATAAACCAACAAATATGCAAGGTTGAGTACCAATGGTACTCAGCAAGTGTGGGAAAATTATATCATGCATGGCTAGAACAAGGAGAGGTTGAACTCATGGTTAAAGCACTATGCAATTAATACCTATCACCTTAGCTTATTAAGCACCTCATTACTACATAGGTGAAATGGTCCCAATCTCCCATCCCATCATCATAATCCAATAACCATAACCATCATTTCCAATGTTAAGCTCCCCGCTTAACTTCCAAAACCATCAATCCTCTAATCATGAATAAGTCCAGGCCGCTCTTAACCGTGAGCACGGCTGTCAAGACAGTTTTTACTCTGCAGAGTTTGTACCACTGTACCCACAAGTAGTGATTTCATCCCCCGTTGCCGGGTGGACTAAAAGAACCTCCATTATGCCAGTGGCTACGATCCACATTCACACTTCCCAGGTGTGCGGCCAGGAGATCACTACGAAGCCTTTACAAAGGGATTCCCGACGAGCGTGGGCCCACTGAGGTTTCACCCCTAACAGCATACAAGAGGCTCCAACCCCGCTGCAGTGGCCCCCTCTTGAGCCTTGCGGTTCATATGGTAGTCCAGCCGACACCTACTCCCCGCACCATCCAACACACCCATACTACGCCGGGGATACACCTAATTAATTGGCCAAGCTGCCCCATCTCAGCATGTGGTTGGCACTGTAAAGCCGGGTTACATGCTCCATGAACCGGTCCTTAGGATCCAGGCAAGTACTAAACACAAACCCAAGTCTCGTGCACCCAGCACACAACCAAAACATCCAACTTGCCTTGATCCCTACCTCTACATAACTCACAATGTCTCACTCAAGAGTATGGTAATATAAACTGATGATCTCATATCCCAAATATCCCATTCTAAGCATGGCTAAGCATATGCATGTGTATAAATGACATGACAAAATAAATCCCAACCCAAGCTTCAAGGAAACAAGGTAATGCAATTCTAGGGAAACTTCCTAGCATGGGTTTCATATTTAACTTGACAATGCAAATAATTCTATCTACACATCCTAGCATAGGATCAAAGTGGTCAAGGACACTTGCCTCCTTCTTGCTGCTCTTGAAATTGGTAGTCCTGATCTTGGAAAGGGTTAACTTGCTCTTGAACAGGCTCTACTTCATACCATCACACATAGCAAAAGAAAAACAACAATCATAAGACATAGTTCACACTTCTACTTTATACAAACCACACATTCACATTTATGAAATTCATTCACCATTATATGTGTTGTGGTTACTTTATGTGTGTTAAGTTGTGGCTTGCATGCACTTTTAACCATGTATATATGATTCCTACTTTTGTGTCCACATTTATACTTGCATACAATGTGCCTTCACAATTTCTATCAACCCTAAACTGAATTCTTTGTATTTTAGAAACTCCATTTATCATTTACTAGTTTCTATATTTTCAGATTTATATTCCTATGCATAATTGTGTATTTTATTATTAAATTAGTAATACACATCACCTAAACAGATTAGGTTCTGGTCCTAAATAATTTAAAATCATATTTTGACCATGGCTTATGATGTATACTATTTCATAATTATTTTCCCTATTTTTCTTTAACTATTCTTTACTTAAAAATGTGTCCCTATACTATTAAATGTGAATAATAGATAAAACAGATTTATTTCAGCCCAAAAATATATTTTTATCTCACTCCAAAGTTTTCTAAGTACTGAGAAAGTTTTTAATAAATTTTGACAATTATGTTTGTCCCCCTTTTTAATTTTTAAACACTAGTTACATATTCAATTTTGTAAATTAAATACTAAACAGGGTTAAAAAGTAAACTCACCCATCACAGGGTCTATAATATTATTTTCATAATTTCCAGGGGTCTAGCTACACTTAATAGAGGTGTTTTTCCTAATTTCTATTAAGTCCAGGGGTTAAAACTGATTTTTAAATGGATTTACATGATTTTCTGGAGTTCCAGGGGCTAGATCTGAAGTTTCCGGGGCTAGCTCTCAATTCGAGAGAACCCCAGGGGGTAGCACGTAAGAATTCCAGTCTTTATAACGCGGGGTCGACGTGGACCGTCCGATTTTAAACCGACGGCTGAGATTATAACATCGAACCGGTACGCGGGGTTTTAAAGTCTACCGTGCGATTTAAAATAAACGGCGCACAAGCGGCCACGTCGCTTTGATCGAGCGCGGGCGGCGCTGCCGGCGGCGCACGGCGGCGGGAAGCGGCGATCTCGCCGGAAAGTTTCGGGTCCTCGAGAATTCTGCCTAGAACTGTGATCTTATGGCCTAGATCGGTAGAGGGGAGGTCAGGGATCTCACCTCGGGGGTTTTCTCGAGCTCGGGGGTCCTGGAAAGTGATCGGCGGCGAGGTCCGAGGCAAAACCACGGCGAAGCTCGTCGGCGCTGCGTTTACACCGTAACTCTCCGAGTTTTCTGCACCTGCAAAGTTCCCCGGAGGCGGTGGATCAAAACCAGCGAGTTAGATCAGAGTTTCCGAGCTTAGATCGACCAGAATTCACCGACGAAGTCTCGGTGCTCACCGGAGTGAAAATCGGCGATCGCGTGGGAAAAACTGATCGGATCAGGGGTTTTTATAGCCGGGGAAGGGCGGTGGGTCTGTTGTGATCGAGTTGGAGTCCTCTGGGACCGGAATTCGGCTGCGGGACGGGCTTTCCCGGTCGGTTGCGATTTCGCGCGCTCGGGAGAAAAGTCCGGGGTCGCGGGGGCTCGGGGTTAGGGATGACAGGTGGGTCCCACCCGTCGGTGAGAGGCAGCGCGGCGCGCGCGGGGGCGGGCTGGCGCGGGAGTAGCTGGGCCGGCTGGCGGGTTTCGGCCCACTGGCCAGTTTTTTTTCCCGTTTTCTCTTTTTCTTTTTCCATTTCTTTTCTGTTTTGAGTATAATTTGAATTCCAGTTTGAATTTGAATTTTTGCAAAACATGCAATACGTCCAAAAATTTTTAAGTTCTCCTCTGAACATGGTTTAGGGTTTTGAATCAAAATTTGGGGTGTTACAGATAAGGAGAAAGACAGAGAAACAAGAAATATAGAGAAATTAGAATAGCGGAAAGAAAAAAGAAGAAAGGCACAAAAACAAATCAGTAGAAACCTCACCTTCTATTTCGATAAAAAAGAAGAAAGTCAGTGGCAAGGATAATGAGAGGAAGTGAATCAAGTGTTGACAACACCTAAAACAGCCAAGCAGGATATATCTTTTTAGTTTTGTTCTTAAAAAAGTATATCAGGTTAAATAAGAGAATCTGTTTAATATAATGACCGTGTTTATTTTTGTTTATAATCAACTTATGGATGAAAATAAGCGAAAATACCATCCAAACGTTTTGCTTAATTCTCGCTTATATTTTAAGCTGATTATTAAAAAGACCCAAAACAACAAGAAGGTGGATTTTCCCCACCGCGTGCTGAAACCAACGTTTCATTTCAAGCGAACTGATTTTCCCTTCACTACTCTTGACCCGTTACTCCCGATCTTTCAGCGTCTTCCGTCTCTTAGCAATCACCTTGTCTCTTGATGGAGAGTGGGGCGCCAGCGCCCTCCCGCTGGTCTCAAGGCACCGACGACCTTCAGGTGTTCAAAGACCGTCGCCCCTGCCGCTCAATCCGTCGGCCTAGCCACCCAAGCCCGTCGTGTGACCCTTCTCTCAGCGGCTATTAGGCGGGGCACGATACAACGTGGTGCTATACCATATAGTTGATAACCTTCTCACCGAGAGACTCAACTCCCATTTGGAGCAATAGGGACGGACAAGTTATTTTACAGACAAACATGAATAATCAATTAAAAATAATCAAGATTGACAAACACTCTAGATTCTCTGGGCAGCCGATTATCCAGATGGTGGCTTATTTGAACATCTTGCTTCTCAATTAAACGAGTTTTAAAAAGGAACCCAAACAGTACCATACTTCCTCTGTTTTCGAGTGATAATGATAGGATAATAATTTTTATTTGATTTTAAGTGAAGAATAAATTGTTAGTGTCACTAATTAATGCGTTGACAGGTGCCGTACAATTTTAGGCCAGGTGATGTCAGGGTGCTCTGCTCGATCACCGGCCAAAATCTGATACAGATTTGTCTACGGCCACCGTGCTCTGACGGAGACCCGCCTCTTGCGTGCCGTGACATCGTCTCCCTCTCCTCTTCGCCGCCGGCCCCGACCGATCCGATCTGTCGAGAAGGAAACGCCGCCTCGTTCCATCTCATCCCCTTTCAAGCGATTCGATCGACCGCGCCTCAACCTCTTCCGGTTCAATCGGCGGCGGCCGCGGCGGGGATGAGGAAGCGGGAGCGGGAGAACCCGTGCGGGATCTGCGGGCACTACCACAAGTACGAGCAGGGGGAGGTCTGCGGCGTCTGCGGCCACCGCCCGCCAGCCGCGGCGGGGGCGAGGCCGCACGACTCGGCGTTCCCGTCGGAGGTCATCCCCGACTTCCTCTTCCTCGGCAGCTACGACAACGCTTCCCGCTCCGAGCTCCTCAAGACCATCGGCGTCTCCCACATCCTCAATGTGAGCCTCGCGCCCGCCTCGCGTCTTGCGTTGCGTGCGGTACGGATGGCGACGATGCTTGGATCGATTTGGCTTAGGATTGATTGCTGCGACGGGTTGAGCTGGGTGATAGCTTAGGCTTTCTGTGCTGGGTTGACGAGTTCTGGTCGTCCACCTCGCGGTTCATTCATTTGGTAAGCTATTAGCAATGGAAGGTGTTCATGAGCATTTGACTACGACTTTGTTTAAACTCCAATACAAATAGGGCAACTTTCTATGTATATCACATACATTCCAGTTCCACCTTTACTGGTTTTCCACCAAGGGGACATTTTCTATCTTTGTGCAGCGTTAAATCAGGTTTTTGTTGTGACAGTTACATCCACCCAATGATGCTCCACCTTAAATTCTCATTCGCATTGTATTCGAATGCTCTAAAACTATCATGAATGCTTACCAGTTACACAGAAGTAGTATTGCTTTGTAGTATGATACTGAAGGATGTTAGGGCAGCAACATGTTCAGTTGCAAATCAGTGTAATGTTAATGATCAAATATCTATGGAGATTTTGATATTTAAGCAACATACCCTAGCATTCACATTACTACAAGCTATCCATACCATATTTCATTGCTCCCTGTTGTTGCTTAAAATAACCCGTAATACATTTTGGCATAACTAATGGGGAAGAAAAATCTGGATTCATTGTTTAACTAACCCAACTTTAACTAGTGCTATCCTAAACGGAAAATGGTAGACAGTCGGCGGAGGCCTGTTTACTGTTTAGACGGTGTTTAAACGGCGTCTAAACGGATTAAACGATCCATATTGTAGCTACACTGTAAAAACATTTTTCCAATTACCTTTGCCGTCTAGGGAACTAATCTTGTTTGGAGAACTAATCTTCCATGCAGCGTTTAAAAGGCGTGGCCTAGGCAATGACTAGTCATCGCCTAGTTCTCCAGACGCCCTGGCCTGGACGCAGGCCTGTTGACTTGTCTGGTCTAGGCTGCCACCGCCAAGTCACCGCCTACTTGCAGTGTCGCCGCTGTCGGGTTGCCGCCGCCACACTCGCGGCAGCGTTGTGGCGACCACCGGTGGAGAGAAGGGGAGGGAAGAAAATGATTAGGGTTAGGGTGAAGTGAGTGAGCACAAGTTTTTATATACCCGATCTGAAAGGGTCGAATGAGATCCAACGGTTTACATTAACCGAACCGACTCCCAGGCCTAGGCCCAGCTCACTTCTAATGCCTCAGCCCCACCTCCCCCACCTCAACGCGCCTCAGCCCCGCCTCAACCAGCCGTTGCTGCCGCCTCCCTCCTCGACTCGCCTCCTCCCTTCCTCGACTCGCCCCACCGTCACTCGTCCTCCTCGATTTGCTGCTGCTGGGCGCGTAGGCGTCTAGGCGGGTGCCTAGGTGGTCATTTTAAACCTTGCTTCGATGCTTTATAGTCCCCACTTCCATTTGATGCAGCAGGTGTCACTACTCATAAACACATGTGTTCAGGAGGCATTAAAGGAGGCTGCTGCACTTCAAGAGGCTATCCCAGGAGCCTTGAAAGAAATTGGCCAAGTTTGAAGCTGCTCCTCATATGGAATGCAATGTCCCGGCTGCTCTAAAAGAGAAGCAGAAGAAGAGGATTGCCAGACTGAATGCCTCACTTGCGCTCGCAGGAAAAAAACTGAAAGAAACATAAAGCCAAGAGATAGAGATTGAAAAATTATTGAAGGAAAGTGAGCAGTAGTATACCTCAGGCTCACATC
This sequence comes from Neostapfia colusana, assembly GCA_030760725.1. NCBI lineage: Eukaryota > Viridiplantae > Streptophyta > Magnoliopsida > Poales > Poaceae > Neostapfia > Neostapfia colusana. The sequence goes on along the minus strand of JASWHV010000001.1, from coordinate 40,972,088 downwards.
ATCACACGTCGCCTTACCAAACCTGTGATTCATATTTCAAGACGGCGGACCGCATGGAACAGCACAAGTCACAGTAGCAGTAGTAGCAGTAGAAGCAGCAGCTCATCATCCGCCATCCGCGGGTGAGGGTGCGGACCGATGGCGGCTCGGCAACACATGCACGATTTCGGGCAGACAGCGGACAACGGTACGCATGGCGGGACATGGACGGCGGACGGTGATGCACACAGTGGACAGACAGTGGACGGTGGTGGCCACAGCGGATGCCAGGACACACTCGATTCGGGCGTGGCTGCGCTTAATGGGCGGCGAAAGTGGATATGGCGAACCCTAGGGTTTTGGTTGGTACTCTGATTTCTATCCGCCCCTTCACGTAAACGGGCCAAAATAGCTGAACCCAACCTGAAACTGTTTCGTTCAACCCTTTTACAATGTTTAGACGCCTGGTTATGCTGTGGACGCCTTCGTGGGCTGGCATTATGCGCGCCGGGCCCACAAAGGCGCCAGCAAGGCGGCGGCTCAGGTGGAGAAAAGCGCCTAATTCAATAATGGAAGCCTAGCTTTATATTAGAAAGAGAATAAATAAATTAGGCTGGGTATGTTTAAAATAGGAAGTGTGAGTTTGATTAGAAAATAAAAGATCCCTGTCAGTTGGGGGGCTGTCCCAACTGACCAGGAGCGGCGGCCAGAGGTCCTAGACCCCAATAAATACCGACCCCCTCCCCTCATTGTGAGTCATCCAGGAAAAATAAGAATTACCCTATGGGTTGTTCTTCTCCTTGGATTATCGTGGCTACGAACCTTAACCTTAGCTGTCATGATCTCCCCTCTCTTCCTCCACGATACGCGCTGCGCAACTCCTCCTACGCCTCCTCGCTGCTGGTTCCTCCCCTGCGCAGCCCTAGGCGCAGCAGGAGGACCTCCCCCACCCTCAATTCATAACAATTGGTATCACGATCCAGCGGAGAACCGACCATATCCGTCTCCGGGGCTGATTCTGGGACTATGTCCGTGGGGTACCTTGCTGCCCTCATGAAGAGCATGCACTCCGACATCATGACTTCCATCGATCGCCTCTCAGCAGAGGTGGCGACCGTGCGTACTCGCCTCGATCGGCACGACGTCCGTCTTGCCCATATTGAGAAACAGCTTGATTCAACCTTCTCAGCACAGCAGCAACCACAGGACACCACCACGGGCAATGAAAATCTGTTCAACACGGACGCCGATGGCAGCGGCGGCCAGGCGCGCGGCGCTGGCTGGGGGCGCGGTGGCCGTGGTGGCAGAGGCAGCGACGACGGTGACGACTTCAGCCCGCGCAACTATGGCCGACGTCCTCAGGGGCGTCACACGTTTGACGATGGCGGGCTGCGCCGCCACAACACCAGTTTCCCGAAGTTTGACGGGGAAACTGATCCGTTGCCCTGGCTCACCAAGTGTGAGACATACTTCCGCGGACACGTACGATGCCTGAAGAGAAGGTGTGGCTCTCGTCACTCCACCTAGAGGGAGCCGCGGCCGAGTGGTACACCGCTCTGGAACGCGACTGCGGCATCGTGTCTTGGGAGCGGTTCGCAGACTTAGTCAATATGCGCTTCGGACCTCCACTCCGCTCAACGACCTGGCTGAGATTAAAGATCTTCGTCGTACTGGTACGGTTGAGGAGTACTAGGGTCAGTTCCTGGTCCTTCTCTGCCGCTGCGAGGATCTCAGTCAGCGCCAGCAAATCAATCTCTTCACAGCTGGCCTTGGAGAGCCACTTCGTACCGATGTGGAGTTGCAGTTTCCCACAAATCTATAGATCGTCATGAGCCTAGCCAGGGCCTTCGAACGTCGACTCGCGGCAACAACAGATAGCGGTACACAGAAGGGCGCCGCCTCTCAATGCTCTATGCGCCCTTCTCCTGTGTCACGCGCCACCACCTCGGCTTCTATTGGTGGTTCTGCCGCACCTGCTCCGACATCTTCGACGACGACATCCTCTCACCCGCGCTTCAAGTGTCTCACGGCTGATGAGTTGGCTGCCAAACGCGCGAGCGGCGAGTGCTATCACTGCTTGGAGCAGTACACGACGGACCATAAGTGCGGCGCCAAGGGAATCTTCCTCTGACAACGACAACATCGACGTTGACACGGCCGCTGCCGACATGGGCATCTCCCTACGCCAACACAATGAAGCTCCAGGTCTACATCCACGACAAGCTGTTGACCGCATTGGTCGACACGGGCTCCACTCACACCTTCATCAGGGAGCCCCTCATCCAGGAGCTCGACCTGATGATGTTGTCGCAAGCAGGTGTTCGTGTCGCCAACGGCGACTCCATCTCCTGCATAGGCATCTGTCCACGTGTACCATTGATGATTGCAGGAGATCGCTTCGACGTCACGTGCTACGCGCTGCCACTCGACGGCTTCGACCTCGTGCTGGGAGTACAGTGGTTGCGGTCCTTGGGACCCATCCTCTGGAACCTCGAGGACCTCACGATGAAGCTGTGGCGCGAGAAACGTGAGGTGGTTTGGACGGGGCTGCGCAACTCAGCCCCCGTGTGCTCTTCTCTGGTGCCTCCTACCAACATGATTGGCGCCCTCCTAGATAGCTTCTAGGACCTCTTCGACGAGCCACGCGGTCTCCCTCCTCCACGGTGCCACGACCACCGGATCAGGCTCCTACAGGGCACAACTCCAGTAGCTGTCCGACCGTACCACTACCCCCAGCTTCTCAAGGACGAGGGGAGAAGCAGTGCGCCAAGTTGCTTCGCCAGGGCATCATCCGGGAGTGCACCCCCGCATTCTCCTCGCCGGTGTTGTTGGTCCGAAAAGCTGACGGCACGTGGCGCTTCTGCATCGACTACCACGAGCGCAATGCCCGAACTTTGAAAGACAAGTTCCCTATTCAGTGGTTGATGAATTGTTGGACGAGCTCCGCGGCGCGAGGTTCTTTACCAAACTTGACCTCCGCAGCGGCTACTTCTAGGTGCGCATGCACCCGGACGACATCGATAAGACGATTGTCGGTACCCTCAATACCGGGTACCCCCGCGCACAGGGTAAAACTTCCTAAGGACCTCGCTCCCTCTGCAGGGGCGGGGTTTGAAGGCGCCACGTGTCCAGCGGGGCCGGAGCTCCCCTCCCCACGGAGGATAGCTCCGAGCCTGCCACGTGGCCCAGGAGGCCGGACCTCACCCCCTCTGCAGGGGCGAGCTCCGAAGGCGCCACGTGTCCAGCAGGGCCGGAGCTCCCCTCCCCTCGGAGGATAGATCCGGGCCTGCCGCGTGGTCCAGGAGGCCGGACCTCGCCCCCTCTGCAAGGGCGAGCTCCGAAGGCGCCACGTGTCCGGCAGGGCCGGGGCTCTCCTCTCCTCAAAGGATAGCTCCGAGCCTGCCACGTGGCTCGGAAGACCGGACCTCGCCCCCTCCGCGGGGGTGAGCTTCGAAGGCTCCACGTGTCCAGCAGAGCCGGAGCTCCCCCCCTCCTCAGAGGAGAGCTCCGGGTCCGACACGTGGCCAGCAGAGCAGTGCTGCCGACTGGCGCGGTAGGCAGCGGGAGTAAAGGCGTGCCATGCCTTTGCCGTACAAAGCATTCAAGACCCGCGCCTTCCCGAGACGAAGAGGCGCAGCGCACGCCTGTCAGGAGGCGCTGTGACTAGTCACAGTCAGGACAGACGTACAGTGTCTGAAGCTGCAGGCTATTGAAGGCAGCGACAAGACCGGACAAGACATGCCCTGCCGCCCCTGCCATCGCCAACGACCACACGCTACACTTAGCCTGCGGCATGGGCAGGGCGGCAGGACGAGGACTTCGACGCCAGCGCCAAGACATAATATAGCTGGTAGGAAATCACCCCGGGGCCACCTGTCGGGTCTTGGGCCCACCTTGTAAGCCGCTCGAGCCTTGGACTATAAAAGGCTCGGGTAGGCAACGTTAGCAAGGGTTGGCACTCCAGCCATCCACACCCTTAGGTTGGCACTCCAGCCATCCACACCCTTAGGTTCGCACTCTAGCAACTCGGACCCTAGACATAACTCACCCTCAAGCTCAGGACTCCGGTTCTGAGCAACAAGCAATACAGCGAGCACATCTGCTCACCGTGGACGTAGGGTTTTACGCTCCGGCGGCCCGAACCACGTAAAACTCGCCGTGTCAAGCTTCTCCCTCACTTGTCCCTTACGCTGAAGCTCTCCGCAAGCGACTAGCCCCTCCGAAAAAGAACCTCCGCGGGCTGCCCAGAGCAGGTCCGGGGGAAGTGTCGACCACACACTTCGACATTTGGCGCGCCAGGTAGGGGGCTTTTTCCCTTGCGCGACGAGTTTCTGCCGACGAAGATGACGATGCTTCCTTCAGCGGCAAGCTCTCCTCCCCCACGTTCATGACGGACCGTGACAAGCGGGGACTACGTCTCGACGCACTCTGGACGGAGTGTGTCGGCGCAAGCTGGAAGCCAGCAGCCGACTCCGGCAACGTAGGCTCCAGCAAGCGTCAGATCTTCTGCAGCGCTGAGCGTCCCCCACGGGGGCGCGCTAGCTGCAGCAAGAGCGGCTATTGCGCAATCCACCTGCTGGGGATGCGCCTCAGTCAGCGACCCAGCAGTGGATTCGCGAGGTAGACCGTCTCGTCGTCGCCGCCGCAAACCCTCGACTTCGGCGGGGACGACGCTCCGGCCAACCAGCTGTGTCGCTGACGCGCACGCCAACGGTTGACGGGCAGACGGCGGATTCCAGCTCCACCAGGCTCCCATCGACGGACCTGAGGACAGAGCTGGAACGATGCCACTTGGGCCAAGATGCCCGAGTATTCCTCGAGCTACGACAAGAGGCGTCACAACCAAGAGGCCGGCGACAGCATGACGTCTGCCTCGACCCTGCCTGAGGCGCAGACTTTCGCCACGCGAACTCTGCCATATGCCCTGCAAACGGCGCCCCCGATTTATGGCGCAGCCTTGCCCATACCGGGGTACACAGTGCCAGCAGCGAACCAAGCGTTCGCGGCACCAACGCCTGCAGCAGCTGGAGCAGGATGTGCGGCCCGGCGCCCCACCTTCGCTTCGCGAGGTGGCCGCGCAAGTTCCGGCCACACCTGCCCGAGAAGTACGACGGCAGCGTCAACCCGGCGGAGTTCCTCCAAATCTACTCCACCGCCGTACTTGCCGCAGGAGGGGATGAGGCCGTCATGGCCAACTACTTTCCCGTCGCCTTGACCGGCCCAGCCCGGTCTTGGCTCATGAACCTCCCCTAGGGTTCCATAACCTCCTGGGGAGAGCTCTGCCAACAGTTCACTGCCAACTTCGGCAGTTCCTACACCCGTCCTGGCATGGAGCTCGACCTCACGTCATCCAGCAACAACCTGGAGAATCGCTGCGCTCCTTCATCCAGCGGTTCTCCCAGGTACGCAACACCATCCCCCACATCCCGAATGCATCAGCGGTGGTCGCGTTTCGACAAGGTGTGAGGGACAAGAAGATGCTCGAGAAGTTGGCCACCAGGGAGGTGCAAGACATCTCGGAGCTCTTCAGCCTGGCGGACAAGAGCGCCAGAGCAGAAGACGGGCGTCATTGGCACTCACTGCCAGCCTTCGAAGCCGGAAGACAGCCCGAAGACGGCGGAGTTCAAGCTGAGCTCCCGACCACATCAGACAGTCAAGAGCCAAGCACCGACTGACTTTGTGGTCAGGTGGACGCCACCACCAAGCATCCCAGGGGGGCCCCTGCTTCACCGAGCCCCACTGAACGTTCTACCTCGACGGCGTGCTGCTCCTCATGCCAACGGGGGAGCGGTTTGGGTACCCTGGACCTGTGCCATGTACCGCGCGCCGACGACACCGTCGCCAACAACCTGACAGCGAAGGTCTCCACCGGAGCCCCGGAGCTCCAAGGAGCCTTCGAAGGGATGTTGCCGCGACTCATAGCCCGGAGTGCCGACCGGGCGAAGGGGGCGCGACCAGCACCTCGAAGCTGGCGGTCCCGGCGGCCATGCAGCCATGGTGACAGCCAAAGGATCGTATGCGCCTTGGGGACTCCGTGCTACCCAGCGCCCAAGATCCAGAAGCTCAAGTAGTCCGATGCATGGACCACGGAGGTCCGGGACTCCTTGAAGGACATCCTTCCTGATGAACGTGCATTCGCTGAACGGATTGTGCGGATGGCTAAGTGCTACGCGCTTGTATCTTTACTGGCGTGGCGACACGACATCCTATTGCGGTGCATAACCCAGGAGGAAGGCTGTGACCAGCTCGCAGTAGTCCACGGAGGCGAGTGCTGGGAACGCTCATCGTCCCGCACGCTGGTCGGTTAAGCCATCCGACATGGCTCCTACTGATCGAGAGCCACTTGGACGCCGTCAAACCGGTTACGAGATGTAATGCGTGCCAGGTCCACGCCGAGCAGACCCACACAACCAGTGCAGATGCCGCACCCAGAGCCGTCGGGGGATACCGGCTCCTCTATGTCGAGGGCCAGCCGGACTTCCCAGGGCCAGGTCACGGGAATTACCCTTCTACATGCTATGCGGGGCCGAAGCCATGCTTCCCCCTGGGATCGCCATGGGGTCCCCTCGTGTCCGAGCGTACGACGAAGCCACGCATGACCCGCTCTGCGTGAGGACATCTACCTCGTCGTCGAGGCAAGATGGCAAGCCACGCTTCGGATCGCACGGAACCGGCGGGCCTCAGCGCTACCACCGCCGTTCCATGCATGGGAGCCCAGGACAGGCGCTCCGACGCTACCCCACTAAGTTCACCATGCTTACTTAGGTGTTTATTTAAATTGCGCATTAATTTATATGATCACCTCCCAACGCTCTAGACAGTGTGCATCCATTGTACACTCGGTTCCTCTTTACTGCTCTCATGCATAGTCGATATTTGCCATCCTGCCGAAGACGGTAGTGCTTGGGGTACCTGCCAGAGGCCCGGGGCCTTTCGGACCTCCCCCTGTAAGGGTACTGTACCGCCAGTTGGTCTCCTCCGAGAAAAGACCTACCCTAGACCGGGGGGTCAGGAGCCTTGCTTTGCCCGATCCTGCACCCAAAGCATGCGCACTCTGCCCCCCAGCGCTACGGTCTGAGTACTAGGGGGCCAGACGGTTACACCCTGACTAGGGCTGGGGGCCAGACCTCCGGGACCAAGTGCACTGGATTACCCAAGCCCCGTATTTTGGCCTGGGACAGTAAGCCAAATGAGACTAAGGGACAGGCAAGGGAGGACCTCTGAGCAGTACCGGACTCCGCCCCCATAGCTGGGCTGAGCTCCGATGCCAGCGCTCGCCCTCCTTTCAGAGGCGAGCCCTGATGCCGGACCTCACGCCCTCTGTGGGCCTGAGCTCCGATGACTTCCGGACCTCCGCCCCCATAGCTGGGCCGAGCTCCGATGCCAGCGCTCGCCCTCTTTTTAGAGGCGAGCCCTGATGACGGACCTCACGCCCTCTGTGGGCCTGAGCTCTGATGACTTTCGGACCTCTGCCCCGTAGCTGGGCCGAGCTCCGATGCCAGCGCTCGCCCTCCTTTCAGAGGCAAGCCCTGATGCCGGACCTCACGCCCTTCGTGGGCCTGAGCTCCGATGACTTCCGGACCTCCGCCCCCACAGCCGGGCCGAGCTCTGATGCCAGCCGTCGCCCTCCTTTCAGAGGCGAGCCCTGATGCCGGACCTCACGCCCTCTGTGGGCCTGAGCTCCGATGACTTCCGGACCTCCGCCCCCATAGCTGGGCCGAGCTCCGATGCCAGCGCTCGCCCTCCTTTCAGAGGCAAGCCCTGATGCCGCACCTCACACCCTTCGTGGGCCTGAGCTCCGATGACTTCCGGACCTCCGCCCCCACAGCCGGGCCGAGCTCTGATGCCAGCCGTCGCCCTCCTTTCAGAGGCGAGCCCTGATGCCGGACCTCATGCCCTCTGTGGGCCTGAGCTCCGATGACTTCCGGACCTCCGCCCCCATAGCTGGGTCGAGCTCCGATGCCAGCGCTCGCCCTCCTTTCAGAGGCAAGCCCTGATGCCGGACCTCACGCCCTCTGTGGGCCTGAGCTCCGATGACTTTCGGACCTCCGCCCCCATAGCTGGGCCGAGCTCCGATGCCAGCGCTCGCCCTCCTTTCAGAGGCGAGCCCTGATGCCGGACCTCACGCCCTCTGTGGGCCTGAGCTCCGATGACTTCCGAACCTCCGCCCCCATAGCTAGGCTGAGCTCCGATGCCAGCGCTTGCCCTCCTTTCAGAGGCGAGCCCTGATGCCGGACCTCACGCCCTTCGTGGGCCTGAGCTCCGATGACTTCCGGACCTCCGCCCCCACAGCCGGGCCGAGCTCCGATGCCAACCCTCGCCCTCCTTTCAGAGGCGAGCCTTGATGCCGGACCTTACGCCCTTCGTGGGCCTGAGCTCCGATTACTTCCGGACCTCCGCCCCCACAGCTGGGCCGAGCTCCGATGCCAGCCCTCGCCCTCCTTTCAGAGGCGAGCCCTGATGCCGGACCTCACGCCCTTTGTGGGCCTGAGCTCCGATGACTTCCGGACCTCCGCCCCCACAGCTGGGCCGAGCTCTGATGCCAGCTCTCGCCCCTCCTTTCAGAGGCGAGCCCTGATGCCGGACCTCACGCCCTTTGTGGGCCTGAGCTCCGATGACTTCCCGGACCACCCCTCTTCTCAGAGGCGAGCTCCGAAGCCGGACCTCCCCCTTTCACAAGGGCTGAGCTCCGATGCCAGGCTTCACCCTCTCCTCAGAGGCTGAACTCCGAAGCCGTCAAGACCCTGCCAGCACACGGAGTACTCAAGACAAGAAAGTGCGCGGGTAGGAGAAGGCCCCACCTCGGGCTCGTTACCTCCCCCGAGGTGAGCCCGGGGGCCACTGTCGGTACCCTCAATACCGGGTACCCCCGCGCACAGGGTAAAACTTCCTAAGGACCTCGCTCCCTCTGCAGGGGCGAGGTTTGAAGGCGCCACGTGTCCAGCGGGGCCGGAGCTCCCCTCCCCACGGAGGATAGCTCCGAGCCTGCCACGTGGCCCAGGAGGCCGGACCTCACCCCCTCTGCAGGGGCGAGCTCCGAAGGCGCCACGTGTCCAGCGGGGTCGGAGCTCCCCTCCCCTCGGAGGATAGCTCCGGGCCTGCCGCGTGGCCCAGGAGGCCGGACCTCGCCCCCTCCGCAAGGGCGAGCTCCGAAGGCGCCACGTGTCCGGCAGGGCCGGGGCTCTCCTCTCCTCAAAAGATAGCTCCGAGCCTGCCACGTGGCCCGGAAGATCGGACCTCGCCCCCTCCGCGGGGGTGAGCTCCGAAGGCTCCACGTGTCCAGCGGAGCCGGAGCTCCCCCCTCCTCAGAGGAGAGCTCCGGGTCCGATACGTGGCCAGCAGAGCAGTGCTGCCGACCGGCGCGGTAGGCAGCGGGAGTAAAGGCGCGCCAATGCCTTTACCGTACAAAGCATTCAAGACCCGCGCCTTCCCGAGACGAAGAGACGCAACGCACGCCTGTCAGGAGGCGGACCAGTCACAGTCAGGACAGGCGTACAGTGTCTGAAGCTGCAGGCCATTGAAGGCAACGACAAGACCGGACAAGACATGCCCTGCCGCCCCTGCCATCGCCAACGACTACACGCTACACTTAGCCTGCGGCATGGGCAGGGCGGCAGGACGAGGACTTCGACGCCAGCGCCAAGACATAATAGCTGGTAGGAAATCACCCCAGGGCCACCTGTCGGGTCCCGGGCCCACCTTGTAAGCCGCTCGAGCCTTAGACTATAAAAGGCTCGGGTAGGCAACGTTAGCAAGGGTTGGCACTCCAGCCATCCACACCCTTAGGTTGGCACTCCAGCCATCCACACCCTTAGGTTCGCACTCCAGCAACTCGGACCCTAGACATAACTCACCCTCAAGCTCAGGACTCCGGTTCTGAGCAACAAGCAATACAACGAGCACCTCTGCTCATCGTGGACGTAGGGTTTTACGCTCCGGCGGCCCGAACCACATAAAACTCGCCGTGTCAAGCTTCTCCCTCACTCGTCCCTTACGCTGAAGCTCTCCGCAAGCGACTAGCCCCTCCGAAAAAGAACCTCCGCGGGCTGCCCAGAGCAGGTCCGGGGGAAGTGTCGACCACACACTTCGACAACGACATTTCGAACTCATCGAGGTCACTATGAGGTCTTGGTGATGCCGTTCGGCCTCACCAACGCGCCGTCCACGTTCCAATCGTTGATGAACGACGTCCTCAACCCGTACATCAGGAAATTCATGCTTGTCTTCTTTGAGGACATCTTGGTGTATAGCAGGTCCTGGGCCGAACACCTCCAGCATGTCAAGCAGGTGTTCCAGACACTCCGGACACACAAGCTGTTCCTGAAGAAGTCCAAGTGCTTCTTCGGCCAAGAGACCATGTCCTACCTAGGACACATCATCTCCTCCCAGGGTGTGGCGATGGATCCGACCAAGGTGGAGACCGTGGAACGTTGGCCTACACCTCGGTCCTTACGGGCCTTGCGAGGCTTCCTCCGGCTACTACTGCAAGTTCATTGCGGGGTATGGCGCAGTGGCCACGCCCCTCACTGCCCTCCTCAAGCGGGAAGCGTTCCGTTGGACCGACGAGGTGCAGGATGCCTTCTCCTAGCTCAAGCAAGCGCTGATGACAGCGCCTCTTCTCCAAATGCCAGACTTCAACAAGCGCTTCGTCGTCGACTGCGACGCGTCGGGCGCTGGCTTTGGTGCGGTTCTGCACCAAGGCGATGGTGCCATCGCCTTCTTCAGTCGCGCCGTAGCTCCTCACCACCACAAGCTACAAGCATACGAGCGTGAGCTGATCGGCCTCATGAAGGCTGTGCGCCATCGACGGCCTTACTTATGGGGCCGCCCCTTCACCATTAGGACTGATCACTTCAGTCTGAAATACATCTTGGATTAACACCTCATAATAATTCCCCAACATGCTTGGGTGAGCAAGCTCTTTGGATATGATATGCAGGTTGAGTACAGGCCGGGGCGTCTAAACGGGGCAGCTGACGCCCTATCCCGCCGCGACGAGGAAGACATGGCTATTCACGCCATATCAGCGCCAGTCTTCCACCTCTTCGACTCGCTTCGTGCGAAGATCGCCACGAACCAGCAGGCGCAACAGTTGCGCGCCCAGCTCCAGGAGGGAGCCACACCTGCTGACTGGGCCGAACATGACGGTCTCCTCCTGCACAAGGGGAAGTTTTTCATCCCCGACACGTCCTCCTCGTGGCCCTCTCTTCTAGCTGAGGCGCATGAAGTGGGCCACGAGACCGTCTAGAAAACAACACCGGCTAGACTCTCCTTCTGCAGTCCGTGACTCTTGCGACGGGTGCGCGAGTAAGTCCGCAGTTGCACCACATGCTAGCGCAACAAGACGGACCATCTACATCGGGCCAGCCTGTTACAACCTCTTCCTGTACCTTCAGAGATCTGTTAGTATCTGAAGTACTACTCTAATGGAGAGGATGACACTAAGAGTTGGGAAATTTTTCTTGTGTCATTCCACACACAATGCCATGCCCAACCTAGGGGTTGGGGTTACATATTTATAGCTAAGGCAGCCAAGCATATATCTAGATGCTAGTCTAAGATGCTGTTCTACCAAAGGACTAAGATGTTGTCCTCTTGGTCTAAGATGCTGTCCTACCAAAGTCCTAAGATGCTGTCCTACCAAAGGACTAATATGCTGTCCTACTAAAGGACTAAGATGATGTCCTCTTGGTCTAAGATGCTGTCCTCTTGGTCTAAGATGCTGTCCTACCAAAGGACTAAGATGCTGTTTGCTAAGGATTGAAATGCTGTCCTAACTAGGGGACACACAGACCAAGAGTACGACGTATTCCTTCATTCTCCCCCTAAGTCTTGTGCGTTGTCTTGTGGGAGAGTTGGACCATCTCGATCCTGGAGCAAAGCTCAAGGAACGTGATCCTCCCAAGGGGCTCGGTGAGCAGGTCTGCAAGCTGGTCCTTGGTGTTGATGTAGCACGCCTTGATGCTCCCTTCCTCCAAGCAGCCTCGGAGGAAGTGGTACCTCACCCGGATGTGCTTGCTCCGTTCATGAAAGACAGGGTTCTTTGCTAGAGCCAGAGCGGACTTGTTGTCCACCCTGAGTTCCACCGCTCTGGTGTCTTTGCCGAGGAGATCACCAAGCAGTCGAACTAGCCAGAGCGCCTGAGTTGAAGCAGTAGAGGCCGCTATGTACTTGGCCTCGCAGCTGGACAGGGCCACCATCTGCTGCTTGACCGACTGCTAGCTAACGAGGCACTTAGAAGAGAATCCCGCTCGTGCTCTTGCTAGTGTCGATGTCGTTGGCGTGGTCGCTGTACCCGACAAGGTGTGCCTCCCCAGGATCACCTCGGGTGATCCTCTTCACAGCCTGCTGGTGCTCCGTCGTCGGTCGCTGCATGAACCGACTGACGTAGCCGACAGAGAATGCCAAGTCTGGCCGTGTGTGGGCGAGGTAGCGAAGGCTCCCCACAAGACGTCGATACTGCGTGGCGTCCACCTCCTCCGTCGTGCTGTTGCGGCTCAGGTTCAGTCTCTCCTCCATGGGAGTGAGAGCTGGGTTGCAGTCTGCGAGCCCAGCCAGCTCAACAATACGCTTGGCGTAGGCAGTCTGTCGAAGCATGATCCCGGAGTCGGCCTGGTGCACCTCGATCCCCAGGTAGAAGGAGAGAGATCCCAGGTCACTCATCTGGAAGGTGGCTTTCATCGCTTCCTTGAATGCTGCCACCTCCGCATCCTTGGTGCCGGTGATCACCAAGTCGTCGACGTAGACACCCACCAGTAGGGCATTTCCTCCATTGCCCCGTCGGTAGATGGCCGTCTCGTGCGGGCTTTGCTCGAAGCCCATCCCCTTGAGCGTGGAGTCCAACTTGGCATTCCACGCCCTTGGTGTCTGCCGCAGGCCATAGAGGGCCTTGCGCAGGCGCAACACCTTGCCCTCCTTGCCAGGAATCGTAAATCCCGGCAGCTGGTGCACATAGACCTCCTCCTTTAAATCGCTGTTAAGAAACGCCGACTTGACATCCATGTTCTGAACCCGCCAGCCTCCCTGAGCAGCCAGCGCAAGGAGTCGCACAGATTCCATCCGCGCCACGGGCGCGAAGGCATCGTCGAAGTCGATCCCCTCCTGTTGCACGAAACCGCGTGCCACCAAGCGAGCCTTGTGCTTGATGATAGCGCCGGCTTCATCCCTCTTCAGCTTGAACACCCACTTAAGGGTGATCGCGCGGTGACCATGAGGGAGGTCAGCAAGCTCCTAGGTGCGGTTGTTCTCAACCGCGTCCATCTCCGACTGCATCGCGACACGCCATGCCGCGTGTCTCTCAGCCTCCGCGAAAGACCGAGGCTCGCCGTCGTCGCACGCAAGATACAACTGCGCCTCCAGATCGCGAGGGACCAGTCCCGGCACCGACTGGTCACCGAGAAGATCCTCCATCATACGATACCGCAACGGCTCGCCATCGTGGTACACATCGATACGCTCCTCGTCGTGGGAGAGCGGAGTAACGAACTGCACCGGTTTGTGCTCGACACGAGCTGGTGTCGGAGTGGACGTACTCGGAGGGTTGGCAGTCGGTGCTGGAGTGCGTGGGGTCGCCGGCTGTGGTGGTGGAGAGGTCGTTGCAGCCGAGGTCGTGACTGGGGAGTGTGGCGCTGAAGTTGGTGGAGAAGAGCTGCCTACTCCCCCAGTTCCCTTGAAGTGGACGTACTCGACGATGAAGTTGTCGTATGCCGGAGTCGAGCCGTCGTCTACTGCCTTGTCCCATGCCCATCCTCGCCCTTCATTGAACACTACATCACGTGCCGTGCGCACGCGTTGTGTTCCTGGGTCGAGAATGCGGTAGGCCTTCGAGCCCTCCGCGTAGCCGATGAACACCCCTAGAGTGCTCCTGTCGTCGAGCTTGCTGATGTGGCCAAGTTCCTTGGCGAATGCTAGGCAGCCGAAGACCCGTAGGTGAGAGACTGTCGGCTTGCGCCCATGCCAAGCCTCGTACGGCGTCCTGCCGTTGAGAGCCTTGGTGGGCGAGCGGTTGAGGATGTAGACCGCCGTCACCACCGCCTCTCCCTAGAAGATAGCCGGCATTACCCTCTGCTTGAGGAGGGCCCGAGCCATCCCCACAACCGTCTGGTTGCGTCGCTCGACGACGCTGTTCTGCTGCGGGCTGTACGGCGCGGAGTAGTGGCGCTGAACACCCTCATCCGCGCAGTACGACGCGAATTCAGCCGCCGTGAATTCGCCACCATTGTCGGTGCGCAGCACGCGCAGCTTGTGGCCGCACTCCGCCTCCGCAATGGCCTGCGCGCGCCTGATGGCATTTGCAACCTCTCCCTTCCTGCCGAGGACCATCACCCACATGTAGCGGGAGAGGTCATCGACAAGCAGCAGGAAGTAACGTCGTCCTCCCGGTGTAGCCGGTGTCACCGGGCCACACAAGTCCCCGTGCACGAGGTCGAGCCGCTCCTTGGCTCGGAAGCTCGAATGCTGGGGAAAGGGGAGCCGCCTCTGCTTTGTCACTACGCAGACATCGCAGAACTGCTCCACATGGTCAAGGCACGGCAGGCACCGTACCATCTCCTTGGCACTGAGCCGCTTCAGGGCCTTGAAGTGAAGGTGCCCAAAGCGCTCATGCCACCGCCACGCCTCATCATCCCGGCGAGCAGCAAGGTAGAGAGGTTGTGCTACCTGCACGTTAAGGACGTAGAGTCGATTGGTGCCTCTGGTTACCTTGGCAAGAAGGCGACGATGGCGATCCCAAATCCTCATGACTCCGTCCTTGATCTCCACGCGCGAACCGTTCTCATCCAGCTGGCCCAGGTTGATGATAGAGTTCCTCAACGCGGGGATGTAGTAGACTCCGACGAGCAGCCTGTGCTCACCAGACTCGAGGTGAGGATGACGGAGCCGACGCCCTTGATCTCCACACCAGAGGCGTCCCCAAACTTGACGGAGCCTCGAACATTGAGGTCGAACTCAGTGAAGAACTCCCGTCGACCAGTCATGTGATGGGTGGCGCCGGTGTCGAGGCACCACCCGCCAGTCTTGTCGTTGCTGAAGCCGTCACCTAGAAAGGCGTGTTGCTCTCGGCTCATCGATGTGGAGGAGAGCCGCTGCGGCCGATGCCACTGGAGGTGGCTCGATGCTTGCGTGTGCCAGGAGCAGAGCCGGCTCCTCCTCCTCCTCCACCTGTGCGACGTGGGCCTGGCCACGTCGTTGCTGCCGACACTCCCTGGCCCAGTGACCAAGCTTGCCACAGTTGTGGCAGGTGTCGTCTCGTGCTGGCTTCCGGTTGCCGGCGACGCTGCTTTGGGTGCCTCCGTGGGTGCCCCCCTCGGCACGTCTTTGCGCCTCAGCTTGGGCACCTCCGCGCCTCTTGCTTGGCTTGCCGTGCTTGCGGCTGCCTTTCGAGGAGGAGGGCCCCCCTTCTTCCCGTCACCTTGGCAGGCCTCCCATTGCTCCCGAGTGAGATGTAGCTGCTGGAATAAGTCTTGTAGTCCTTTGGTCTTTGGTCCCCTAGTCCCTTGTACCCTAGTCCTTTAGTTTGTTGCACTTTAGTCCTTGGTCCTTGTTGTACTCTAGTCCTTTGGTCTTTGTGGCCCCAATTAGGACAGCATCTAAGGACACTAGGACAACATATTAAGGACACTAGAACAACATCTTAGTGTCAGCCAAGGACAGCATATTAGGACATCATCTAAGCATCTTAGACTAGCATCTTTGTGGCATATGCTTGGCTGCCATGGCAGATATAAATATGTAGCCTCAACCCCTTGGGTTGGTATGGCATTGTGTGAGAAATAGACAAGAAAATTGCCCCAACTCCTAGTGTCATCCTCTCTTCCAATGAGAGTAAGAATTCAACTACTAACAGTAGCTTCCTGCCGATGGTGATAGGCCCCGAGAGAGGCTGAGATTCGTCGCTGTCGATGACCTTGAGGCGGCCTATCGCCTCTTCGATCGACATCGTGGAGAGGTCCAGCAGAGACTCGATCGAGCGATCTGCTTGTACTTCTCGGGGATGCAACGTAAGAGCTTCTCGACGGCTTTCTCCTCGTTGTAGGTGTCGTCGCCGAACCGCACCATCTTCTGCAGTAGTGTGTTGAGACGGAGAGCAAAGTCATCAACATCCTCACCTGGTTTGAAGGTCAGGTTCTCCCACTCCTTGCGGAGTGCCTGCAGTGTGGTCTTGCGGGCGCGGTCGTTGCCGATGCGTGCCGCAGCGATGGCATCCTAGGCCTCCTTGGCAGTCCGCTTATTGGAAAGCGAGAACTGCATCTCGGGCGGTACTGCAGCAATGAGAGCATCCAGCGCCCATCGATCCTCGTAGTAGTCGACGTCGCTGTACCGGACTGCTTCCCACATGTGCCGCACTTGGAGCCGTATCCTCATCACCGCGGCCCACTCGACATAGTTTGTCTTGGTGAGGGTAGGCCACTCACCGCCGGAACCAACGTCCCTGAAATGGCTTGGATCCCGTGGTGACCATGGTACCTGTTCGGGGAGGGAGAGTCGCGTCGCCTGTAAATGCCTCGATCTTCATCGACCCAACCACCCCTGCCGGGAGCGTCGCCAGCGCGTCCGCGCCCGTCTGGGCTGCAGCCGCCGCACTCATGGGGGTGCGCGTCTGCCCACTGTGGCGTTTGTGGTCGTGCTACCTTCCTTGCTAGCCTGAGGTCTTCGTTGGTGCCGCCGTCGGTAGAATCAGAGCCTCTGTCGCTACCGCTACGCAGAGTCTCAAGCTCTGTTGCAGCCGCACGCGCTGCATCCGCTGCTGCTTCTACTTCCGCCTTCGTCGCTACCAGTTCCGCCGCCGCCAGCCTCGCCGCCCTCGCTGCAGCCTCTACCGCTGCTCGCTCGCGTTCTTCTGCCGTGGCGACCTCGGCCTCCTGCCGATGCCGCGCGCTCGAAGCGACCGAGTGCTGAGACTGTCCTTCGGACATGGCGCGCTAGTGGGGGAGTGCTGTGTGGGGAAGAGGCTGTCTCAGACAAGGTGTTGCTTGTCTGTGCAGACGAGGAGGAATGAGTTGAAACAACCGGTGTTATTGCTGCCGGTTGAAGACGAAGAGAGGCGTGGGAAGGAGATGAGCAGAAAATGTCTAGGCTACAGGATATAACGGCTCTGATACCACTTGTTAGTAACTGAAGTACTACTCTCATGGAGAGGATGACATTAAGAGTTGGGAAATTTTTCTTGTTTCATTCCACACAATGCCATGCCCAACTTAGGGGTTGGGATTACATATTTATAGCTAAGGCAGCCAAGCATATACTTAAATGCTAGTCTAAGATGCTTTCCTACCAAAGGACTAAGATGTTGTCCTCTTGGTCTAAGATGCTGTCCTACCAAAGGACTAAGATGCTGTCCTACTAAAGGACTAAGATGTTATCCTCTTGGTCTAAGATGCTGTCCTACCAAAGGACTAAGATGCTGTCCTGCTAAGGACTGAAATGCTGTACTAACTAGGGGACACACAGACTAAGAGTACAAGACTTATTCCTTCAGGATCGCTTTTCGATGTACGCCCACTTCATTCCATTGGCCACACGTACAGTGCTGCATCTGTGGCAAGGGCGTTCTTCGACGACATTGTACGTCTACACGACTTCCCCTGCTCCATCGTTAGCGACTGCGACACCTTATTCACTAGTTTGTTCTGGTCAGACCTGTTTCAGCTAGCTGGTGTTCGTCTGTAGCTCAGCTCGGCCTTCCACCCATAGTCTGACGACCAGCCTGAGATCGTCAATAAGGTCATCACCATGTATCTCCGTTGTCTGGCTGGTGATCGACCAAAGTCACGGCTGCAGTGGCTTCCCTAGGCTAAGTACTGCTACAACACATCGTACCAGACAACCCTCAAGTGCTCACCCTTCAGAGTGGTTTATGGTAGAGATCCTCTAGCACTTATCTCTTATCATCAAGGAGTCTCCAAGGTAGCAGCAGTTGACCAATAGCTAAGGAACAGAGATGAGTTCTTAGCTGAAATTAAAGACAGGTTGGTGCAGGCTCAGATTGCCATGAAGAGCTATGAAGACAAGACTCGACGTGAGGTGGAGTTTAAGATTGGAGACTGGGTTTGGCTACGTCTTCATCAGCGCACTGCAGTAGGCGTGATAGTGGCACCACCATCAAAGATTGGTCTTGAGTATTTTGGACCATATCAGATCATACATGCGCATTGGTGCGGTCTCATATAAGCTGCAGCTACCTCCTCAAGCTCGGATACATGACGGCTTCTATGTGTCCCTCTTGAAGAAGTTTGAAGGTCCTACACCAACTCTAATGGTGCCTCTGCCACCTCTCTTCCATGGGCGAGTCATACCACAACCAGAGAAGATTCGGCGGGCACGGCTGAATAGAGGAGCCTGAGAGCTGCTAGTCAAGTGGATTGGCCATTCTAATACAGATTCTACATGGGTCCAACTAGAAGATTTCAAGATGAAGTACCTCACCTTCCAGCTCGAGGACGAGCTCTTTGTCGGGAAGGGGAAATGCTGTGGACGCCTTTGTGGGCTGGCATTATGCATGTCGGGCCCACAAAGGCGCCAGCAAGGCGGCGGCTCAGGTGGAGAAAGGCGCCTAATTCAATAACGGAAGCCTAGCTTTATATTAGGAAGAGAGTAAATAAATTAGGACGGGTATGTTTAAAATAGGAAGTGTGAGTTTGATTAGGAAATAAAAGATCCAGGTCAGTTGGGGGCTGTCTCAACTGACCAGGGGCGCGCGGGCCAGCTAGGGGCGGAGGCGAGGGGTCCTGGACCCCAATAAATACCGACCCCCTCCTCTCATTGTGAGTCATCCAGAAAAAATCAGAATTACCCCATTGGGTTGTTGGGGTTGTTCTTCTTCTTGGGTCATCGTGGCTACGAAGCTTAACCCTAGCCGCCGTGATCTCCCCTCTCTTCCTCCACGCTACGCGCTGCGCAACTCCTCCTACGCCTCCTCGTAGCTGGTTCCTCCCCTGCGCAGCCCTAGGCGCAGCAGGAGGACCTCCCCCACCCTCAATTCACAGCAGGTTACCTGTTCAAACGGAGCAACCATTTACAAACCCTTTTAGGTCCTAAACTATGCATTGGCCACCCGTAGCGTATAAACTCGTTTAAATGATCGTTTATACCCGTTGAGGATAACACTGACTTTAACTGATTGAAACCAGAACTCTTTCCAATGGCAAAGTGGCTTGCGACATGCTGCTCCCTTGGCCTTCTGGCATGATTGCAGCTACACAATTTCAACAAATGACGTAGGAGTGGCCTAATGCATTGCCTTGATCTTACATAGCAACTTATGGATGTGTCTCTGTAGTTCCTGTACAAAATGCTAGACTTCCACTTGGTATCGAAAAGAGCTCCTGGTTAGTGAGCTTGCTATTGCTAGTCACAACGAAAGCTGGGAACACAGTGGCCAGCGAGCCAATATCTGATCTTTTGTTGATGCACAACTGTTTATACATTTGATCATACTTCACATTATGCTTATTCTATTTGAGTTGACATGTTTCTTGATGTGCAGACGGTACCTTTCTGCCAAAACCTTTACCGGAATTCATTCACTTATCACTGCCTTCAAGATGACAAGACACTGCAGTTTGATGAAGCAATCCAGTTTCTAGGTATGTTTGATATTCTTGTAGTTTTTTTATTAAATTAGTAGATTTGAGATGTGCTTACTTTTTCTTAATTCTTATCAAATGTCCCCACTAACATCTCTTTCACTCACTCCCTCCCTCCCTTCTCTATTGATGTGGCTCTCAACCTCATCCATTCCTAAGCAAAACCATCCTATACCTATCTAATATGTTCTTTGGTACTTCAGAACAATGTGTGAGGGTGAAAGCACGTGTCCTAGTCCATTGCATGTCAGGGAAAAGTAGGTGTGTAAAATAAGATTAATTCATTTGGGAGTTATTATCTTTAGCGTTGCTGGTTCTGATTTGACTAAAGCTATCAACAAAACATTTATCAGGTCAGCAGCATTTGTAATAGCTTTCTTGATGAAGTCCAGAGGGTGGAGACTGGCACAATGTTTTCAGTGGGTTAAAGAGCGGAGGCCACAAGTCCAACTATCTGATGGTAACTTCATAATTTGTGCAAACCTTTTCTGATATTATTGTTGTAGGAACTTGTAGAAAGACAACTTATAAAGATTGATACACATATGGTTTATTACAACAGACTTGCACATCGACTTTTGGTTAAATTATACTTTAGTGTGCATACATTTATGATATAGAAGGTGTGCTGTACATCATCATTTTCCTTCAACTTAGATTTTAACTGTAGTAACCTGTTCACATATTAATCCCACTGTATGATAATTGGAACCTGTTTGGAAATATCAAATTTACGTTGAAATGGTAGTACGTAGCAGAAAATTTTTCATGGTAAAGTAAGATAAGTGATTCTTCATATTTTGGATGTTCTTTTGTATTTCAAGCAATAAGAGTTATGACTTCTCACCAGTTTTCTAGCAAATGAAAGAGACGATAAATGAGCTAGTTGAACCACTATCCTTAATGCAACCAGTAGATCAGATGATAGTATTTCTTGCCTTTAAAAATAGACCTCGTACATACCTTGCCGCATCAGAGTGCCTTTATCATGGAACTTTGCTTTCTGCAGCGGCACAGCATCAGTTGATTGAGTATGAGAAGCTTCTTTTCGGTTCCAATATTAGCACGCCGGCTCAATCATTTGCTCCATCAGATTCGTTCCCTTCTCTTGGGTTTGGTTTTCTGAAGCCTGCAGGAGACATCCAAGTGCCTACCTTTAACCAGCAGGATCCAGCATCCATATTTGAGCGAGTCGTCCCGAACAACTTCCCTACTAATTTCACATTTGGAGCTGAAAGAACTAATGAAGTGAAGCTCCCAGATATCAATAATTTGGGTGTGGTCACCTCGTCTGGGCCTGATAGCATGATGGATAGCTCCTAGGATATTTTTGCCTGTGCCAATGCCATTGATAGAAAGGAAAAAAAGGAACCTCAGATTTCTCACATGTTTTAGGCTCTGTTTGCCACAGTTTGAACTTGTTAAAAAAACAGCTTATTTAAAAAGCTGGTGAAAAACAGATTAAACTTAAATTCTGCTTTTAATTCATTCGGAGAAGCAGCTGAACTAATAAGCTGCTAGACAAGCTAGCCGTTTGGCACACTCTGTTTATTGTTGCAAAAAGAACTTATCTAAAAAGTGTGCCAAACAGGACCTTAGATTCTTGAGACGGAAATTTGCAGTTCGGTACAATGAATACATCAGGAGCGATTATTTTGCTATTGTGTGTTTTAACAAACATGTATGTGCTTTTGTTGAACATTTTGAGTGTAATGCAACTGAAATTACGCTGTAACGTTTGACTGAGGGCTACACACATTCTTGTTAAAATGTAAAAGTTTGTTGATATTAAGGTACAATTGAAAGAGTACTGCGTGGCTGTCATCATCCAGGGTATCTGGTTGAATTTCTGTGCTTGGCTGCAGATCCTCCCCTCGAATCCAATTATTTTTTTATATATGATATGCATAGTTAAAATCAGAAGTATCCAATGTATCGGGGAGTACCTTGTCAGCAAAGGATCCATGTTTGAGAAAAGGTGAAATAATCAAGTTTACCTCTTAACTTTAACTGAAAGCTCACGTTCATCCTTGGAACTTTTAAAAGTTTCTCTAAACTATGATTGGTGGGTTCAATTTAGTCTATAGTCTAATTTGACTGTTTACATGGCACATCATATCAGCCTTAAGTTGGAATTTAAATTTTAATTATTTTTTCAAGCCACAATTTTATTTTTAAATCCGGTTGAACAATTATGTTTCATAGAATTAATGCAACAAAATGACATCAATATAAATTTAGACATATCACTTCCACATAAGTTTGAAGATATTTTACACAAAATGTTGAACCGTTAAAATAATTAAAATATCTCCAAGCTTCCCTGGAAATGATATGTCCAAAAATTGAACTAAAAATAAAAAAATACAAAATATACCTATATTGGATATCGTTCTGCTGCATTAATACTATGAAACATAATTTTCAAATAAAATTATGATTTGAATTAAAAAATAATTTAATATTTGAATTCCAACTTAAGGCTGACGTGACAGTGGACAACAACGTCAGACTTTGGATTACATTGAAGCCACCAACTATAGTTTAGAGATTAGATTGAACTTAAAGGATGAAGTAAGCTTTCTTAATTGATGAATTTGATTATTTCACCTTTGAAAAATGTTGATTTGAATGGCCTGCATAATTACTTGCCTTCCAGATGACATTTATTTTTATCATCTAAAAAATTGAGCTTTATATTCTTCCAAGCTTTAGTCAATGTCAGAAGGTATCAGCAGAGATACCTGAAAGTTTGTACACAATAAAAATGTTGGAGCCAACCAACGCTAACAGAGAAAAAAAAACATGTACTGGCATCAGGGAACAGCTTTGTATCACTAGACATCTAATAAGGGCACAGCTTTGTATCACTAGACATCTAATAAGGGCACAGCTTTGGATCAAAAGAAACACCTCAAAACGCTAAAAACTTAAGAAACTATTGCATTTGCATCCAGTCATCGACGCCCAGACATATTCGGCCAGAAAGTACGTGAGCTCGTGGCCATGCATGCAGCACCCTTAGCACGTCCGGAGGCTCAAGCTTGGAAAAACGAAACTCCAGCAGAATTCATCCGTTTATGCAAGAAATCCATTTTTTCCTCCAAGTTATTGCAAAAGACTGATTTCCCCCATGAACTACAATGCGAATGACTTAACCACCTCAGACTAACAATACGGGTATATTTTTGTAAAAATTATCTGTTGCAGGGTTTATTGCAGCCTGCGATGTAGAATAGAGAGCAATATGCAATGGGGGCAATACCCAGTGCCGAAGGCTCCCCTTGCAAATTTGAATTTGTTTTCTAGAAATTCCCTTCTCCAGACCCCACAACCTGTGGGAGCTTTCAGCACTGGGTATGCCCTTTTTTTTTTCTTTTCGTATGCTGTAAACAAAAAAACATCAAACTGCATCAATCTGCAGCCCTTTTATCTTTTATGTGTGACCAAGGTAACTCGCAAAATTTGCCCGCCCAGCCAGCCATCTTCTTGAGAATTCAAAGAGCCTGAAAGATTAATCTCATCGCCTGATATACTCGATTGTGCTGTTCTCCTTGAGCCATTCAAGCACCTTCGCTGCCTCCAGAACATCCTGGACCTGTAGCAGTCAATGCCACGTTTAACACGTTAAATGCAGATTAACATTCATGGGAAACATAAGGTGGAGGTGGCGCTGATAATTTCTCCGACAGACTTTAGTTGTCATCTGTAAATTCTATGTTACCGACTAGTGCGTATATACTTTGGTAGTTGAAAAGATTGTCAAAATAGATCAAAGGAATCTAAATTACGGTTAAATCAGGACGAATAGCCAAAATGCACCAGAAATGTCAAGCAATTACAGACCTGCTGCTTGATGTCGTCCTCATCATAGTCTTGATTATACTGTTTGAACTCTGCCACTGAGTTCTCAACTTCCTTGATGAGCTGATCAGTTGAGTACTGCATGATGATTTGTTGTTATTACTATATATCGATCAAGGTGCAGCAACAGAAAGTTAGGAGGTTCTAATGATAATAATACAAATAATACAAACCGAGGCATGATTATTACCTGTAAATTTTCAGACTTGAAAATTTCCCCAACAGCAAGCATTTGTTTAACGATTCTATTTATATTCTCCTTCTCATCTTCTAGGTACTCTTGAACTGACCTTTGGCTTGATAGGGATGCTAGCTGGTCTTTATCTAGCTTCCTTTCGGCCTGCACGAATCAATAAATACACATTCAGATAGGAGCAAATAAAAGTTCAGAATATGATTATCAGAGTGTTACTTTAGTACCTGAAGTTGCAAAAGTTTGGCGCCATACAGTTGTTGGCCTTGCTCTTGAAACAAGGCACGTGGAACATCAACTTCAACCAACTAAATAAACCAAGGGAAATGTTAGTGCAAGCTTCTGGGATTATGGATAGAAGATGCAAAAGAATTTCAAAAATTAAACTAAGTACATCATGCCATTGATCTATTTATACCAAGACTTCATAATTCAAAGGCTACTTTAGAAGTAACTGCACAACCTTCCCGAGCTGATCGAGGATCGCATTATCTGTTGCTTGTTCTATGGCTGTTTTCTCCACTTCTTTGCATCTTTCCAAAATACGTTCTCGAATCTGTAATAATCAGGAGCGTTGGTCACTATTGGATCACATGGAAAAGTAACTAATCATTGATTATGAGCTTATCAGATTTTACAGACAATATTTAAAAGGAAGTACTAGAATCCAATGTCACTAACTTTGAAAAAAGTTGGTTCATTGACACATATCCATGCAGGTTCATCTCAAAAGCTAGCATTGAGCTACAAGCTACTACAACAATGGAATACAAACCTCATCCATGGTAGTGCATCCTGGAAGGAGCTTTCCGGCAAGTGAATCATCCATTTCTGGTAATTCTCTATAAAAGAGCTCTTTACAAACAACCTACATAATACATTCAGAGTGGGAGTGAACCTTAGGTCTATATGATTGGAGCTAAGAAACAACACATTCGACACAAATTGATCTTTTAATGTGGGTATGATAAAAGCAGAAAATGATGTGATCAGCGACCATGAACTACATGAATCTTTAAATGTACTCTAGAAGTAACACTCACAGTAAACCGTGCACGGACACCTCTTAGGCTTTCTTGCGCATAAGACTCTGGGAACTGAATTGGAAATGATCTAGTCTCACCAGGACGAATCCCAATTAGTGAACCAAGAAATCCAGGAACAAGGTTATTATTTTCCTCCGTGTCCAAGTGGAAACCTGGAAACCATCGTAGCTACACTTGTCAGCATTGGAAAGAAATATGGTATACCACTGATTTTGAACAAGAATGCAAGCAATTATCTCAGTGTGAATACCATCACTAATTCACTACTGTACATTAGTTGCTGGCAAAAAAAGCACAAAATGTGACAAGTATAGCATTTATTTAAGGCAAGATAGTTTTAAAATTTTGATACGCGGCATAGTTATTAAGGCGTCACTTAAGCGCTAAGGCGACCTAGGAGCTCAAGGCGTCCCGTCGCCTTAGATGCCTGAGTAAGGGGTCCATAAGGCGATGGGGCGTCCTTAAGGCGTCCATAAGGCGTCCTTAAGGCGACGTCTCACTCCATGTTCAGTTTATCTCAGACCAAATATTGGGAGTTTAAGACAAGCTTGAGAGATAGGATCATCGGAGTGTTTTCTAGTATTCTATTACACTAGTACAATCTTTTTGAGGCGCCGCCTAGGCGTCCAGTCGGTCCGGGGTGGATGCCTGGCCTGCTCGCCTCGCCTGGAGCTGCCATGGCGCCCGCCCAGGACGCCCGGCCGACGCCTGGGCGCCTAGGCATCGTCCCAGGCGGACGCCCAGGGCGCCTGAACTCGGGGAAACCCTATTTTGTAAAAGCCCGGCCCACTTTTCTTTTTTTTTCTTCCTCCACTCCATTCCAGCCGCCGCACGACACACACCCGACCCGGAGTCCCGGACGCTGACACGACCCCATTGGTCCTGTCGAGCCAGGATCACGCTGAGGGGTGCTGCGTTGCACGGCACCGTATAACACACGTCAAAGGTACAAAGCGGAAGCGAAAATTTTATTACATAAACAAGTTTATGAACATGTTTACATCAAAATAAGTTCAGTCTACACTCGCGAGCGTAGACTAAGCATCAAGTGCACGTTCAGCCCTCGAACGTGTCCTTGCTAGCACACACGCACACTAACTCTACGGCGTGCACGACTCCCACTCGACGGGGTTCCCCTCCTGGGGTTCCGTCTCCTCTTCGGGAGTCCCTTCCTCATAGAACCCTGCAAAAGCTTCAAACACAAGCAGTGAGCACGAAGGCTCAGCAAGTCTGACCCGTCTCACCTAAACATGGAACTTCTACATGAGGGTAATGGGTTACATGAGGTAAAAATCAGTTGCAAGGACTCGCCTAATTAGTAGAACCTTACTTTCAAGTTTTAGCAGCAGGTTGTGGAGAACCTTACGCTAAGGTACATGAGAGAGCCGCAATCAAACAAGAAACACATTTCTCTCATGTACTTTGCCCAAAGTTGAAAAGAACTTTAGTTAGCTCTAAGCTACAGCATATCATTAACAATCAATGTCCAGCTTTCAATCAGCAACATTTTAACATGTAACTAGCCTGTTCTTGCTACGTCACGGTACAGTGAACAAGTGGTACTCACTGACCGCGAGGGACGGCGATTATAATCGATTTACACCTGCAAGGTTACCCGAACAACCCGTCACGTACGCCCGTACTCGATATTGCCTACAACAACCATCACGGACGCCGTACGCGACTACCTTTCACCCGTTAGCCAAATGTTGAACCGGTCCAATCGTCCTGAGCAAGAGGTCTCTGCACGCGCATCTCAGTGCCGCCAGCCGATTTACACCTCGAGCTCTCAACCTACCCTCTGAACGACCAGCTATGCCTCAACACCCAGCTACCCGAGTTACATCAGTTTCCCGGTTCCCATATAGCCGGTAGGTCTTCGGTACTGTTCTAGCTTGTTCAACAGGCCCGCACACGGCTCGGTCCTCAATCGACACAAGTGGAGCTACAACACACAGGCCCCAAAGTCCTGCTGCCCTTAACCTCCGCTTGGTCTCATTTTCTTGCCATGTGTTTCATGTGCTATCACTACCCGAGTCGAGTGCCTCTAGCCTATGCTCGCGAGTAGTTCCAACTACTCGACTTGTACCGAATCCTACTCTATCTTAGCAATGCAGTGGCTAACGAGGTTTTCAATCCTAACACCAACCCATGGTTTTCTTGGCTATGCAATTGGGTTTCCAATCAAGACTCTAATGCAAAGAATCACCACAATATTCAAAGATGTGCTCAAAACAATAAACATTTGTAAAAAGGTTAATGCAAACCGGAGCTTGCCTTGCTGCTCTTGGTCATAGGCTAGCTGTTCCTCCGGAGTAACGAAGTCTAGAACTTCGGGTTCCTCCTCGACCTTAGCGACTACATGATAAGAGCAATATATGTATCAATTTAAATGCATTTGTATTAACTTTAAAGTTGTGAAGTCTATAACCCTTGCTAGACAGACCTAATGACTGTGAAACTTTTACTGTGGCTTGGTTACAACCTAAACAGAGATTTGGTCAAGTTTTAGTTGCAGCAAAGCTCATTTGAGCCCTCCACAATTAATTATGTCCTTGACCTTAATTAGAACTCTTAGGGTGTTCTAGGAATTTTCATGAAACAAACTACGACTTTCTGAAAACTAGATTTTCAGAGGGTTCTAACGGAGTTGGTTTCACTTAATTTGAAGGTTCCTAGCTAAAGTTATGAACTAAACAATTTCAGAGAAAATTCTGAAAATGTTTCTGAACATTTTCTATTTTCTCTGGAACAGTTTCACTAATCACACCATTAGGTGGATCAGATGAGCTCAAATGGATCTGAAATTTTTATGATAGTTCAGGGATATTTTGGTGAACCTCCCAGCAAAATTTCAGGATTTTCCTCCAAAGGATTCTCCAGTTAAAATTCCTAACAGTTTAAACTTTGAGGATTTAATTCTGGAGAATTAAGGAATTTCATGAAGTGAAACTTGATTTGCTGGAAAGTACTCAGAGAGCTGAATCCAGCAAAATTTGGTTCACTCAATTTGGAGCTTTCTAGCCAAAGTTATGAGGATTTGAAGTTTGGAAGAATTCTGAAAATCGGGGAAAAGTTTAAACTCTCGGGGCCCGCGGGGACACGTGTCGAGCGCGGAGGTGTCCGGCACACCGGAGCTCACAGGGTATTTGCGCGCTAGCACAGCCGATCCCCGGCCACACCCGATCCCGATTTAAATTCTTCAGCCGCTGACACGTGGGCCAGCCGGCTTCGTCTTCCTCCCGCCATTCTCTCGCGCCCACGCCGCCGACCTCGCCGGAGCAGACTCGGGACTCGTCGGCTCGCCGCTGCCGGACCTCCCATGGTCTGAAACT
Organism: Neostapfia colusana; assembly: GCA_030760725.1. Taxonomy (NCBI): domain Eukaryota; kingdom Viridiplantae; phylum Streptophyta; class Magnoliopsida; order Poales; family Poaceae; genus Neostapfia; species Neostapfia colusana. The sequence goes on along the minus strand of JASWHV010000001.1, from coordinate 40,944,088 downwards.
CGCCGCCAGAGGGTTGTCGACGTCAAGGAACACGTCGGTGGTGTCAGGTCGGGCTGGGGGTGACCGGAAATAGCTCGGCGACGTGCCGCGACCTCGGTTGAGGTTCGGCGCTGTCGACCGTGGGTTCTAACCCGCTAACACCTCGAACAAACGGTCCTACAGCATCAGTGTACCTCTAGGAAGCTCGACAAGGTGTCTAAAGGGTTTAGGGATGGCGGCAAGTCGGTCGGCACCGTGTGACCGATCGTGCCCGCCATGGCCGCCCTCGATCGAGCTCGAAATTCGTTACTCCTAGACAGTTTTACACCACGGATGCAGAAAAGAACTTGATCGCCGGCTAGAACAGCGTCTATGTGCAAGATTTGATGACCTCCGAAAGATCATAGAGCGAGAATTTAAAGAAACCGTACCGGAAGCTCGGTTTTGCCCGCGAGAAGATAAAGCCGGCCGACTCCTGCTCAGTGGAGGCGGTGCCGGTCGCATGGGGGCGCGAGCAAGCCGCCCTGGGCGCCAGCGCGCGGAGAGGGAAGCAGCTGGTGGCGCCGCTAGCTGCTCGGTGGCACAGCCGACAGCTGCTCGGTGGAATTTCCACCGAGACTTTGACTTTGGTTGCAAGTTTCTCCTTCTTCCCTCTATGACATGTGGGTCCCACCCGGGGTTTTAACCTCTGAAATTTACTCCTAATCACTGTTGTAAACAGTGAGCCCCATAATATCCTTGGTGATTCAAATTATTCACCCCTGAGCCATTTGAATTGAATAGAATTCAAACTGGGTTTGGTTTGAGTGAATCTCAGCACAAGTTCAGTTTTGAATTCAAATAAAGTTTGAATTCGTCCCACTTAGCTCATGTCAAGATCAACTCCAAATAGAGTGAAAATTGGTGTGTGAGCTCACAAAAATGCGCTGAGTAAGAATACGCCTCCCACTTTTAAATTCATGGGATAAAAACAATTTGAATTTGAATATGGTTTCAAACTGCCCTCTTCCTAACTATATCCAAAATGACCTCAAAAGGGTTTTGAATTTGGGTGAAACTTGGCATGGACATCCTTAGTAAAGTGTAGGAGTTTTCATATGTCCAGCCCATCTATATCACATGTGTGAAATACCACTTTGACAATGTGTGAGTTTGTTCTCTAATGAGCATGTTGATAATTGTTACTTGCTCTTCATTTGTGTTCATCATCCTTCCTCAAATGAGGTGTGTGGTGTGGTGATGAACACTGCAAATGTGTGTGTCAAAAACTGAGGCCCTTACATTCCCCCCCCCCCCCTTAAAAGAATCTCGTCTCGAGATTATAAAGTGAAAATGAGAGAGAGGACGGTGGAAAATTACCGGATATGCGACGTGAAAAATTCGGGGTAGTTAGTGCAAAGGAATTCTTCGCTCTCCCATGTCGCTTCGTCCATGGAGTGATTACTCCATAGAACCTTGTAGAACCACAACGTACAGTTGCGTGTGGTTCGGGCCTTTTCATCAATAATCTGCACCGGTTCCTCCCGATAGGTGAGATCCGGTTGCAGTTCTTCAATGTCTTCCAGCTGAACAGTAGTTGATAGCTTGAGACACTTCCTCAGCTGGGAAACGTGAAAGACGTCGTGCACACCGAAAAGTGCTTCTGGTAATTTCAGCCGGTATGCCACTGATCCACATCTTTCGATAATCTGGAATGGACCGATGAATCGGGGTGCCAACTTTTCTCTCACCCCAAATCTGTTTACGCCCTTCATTGGAGACACCCGTAGGTATACGTGATCTCCAACTTCGAATTATAATGGGCGCCTTCTCCGGTCCGCATATTGTTTCTGACGGGATTGAGCGGCTTTTAGGTTCGCTTGAATCAGTCGAACCTTTTCTTCCGCGTCGTTGACGAGGTCAATCCCGAAGGTAACCCTTTCGCCAGATTCACACCAATTCAGTGGTGTGCGGCATTCCCGCCCGTATAGCGCCTCGTAAGGTGCCATCTTGATGCTGACTTGGTACCCATTATTGTACGAGAACTCGGCTAACGGCAAGTGATCATCCCAATTCTTGCCGTGGTCGATAGCGCAAACTCGTAGCATGTCTTCTAAGATTTGATTTACCCGCTCCATTTGCCCATCCGTCTGCGAGTGGTAGGCTGAACTACGGATCAGCTTCGTCCCCAAGGCAGCGTGCAGCTGTTCCCAAAAACGGGACACAAATAAAGTGCCCCGATCCGATATGATGGTACGGGGCACGCCGTACAAGCATAGGATCCGTGAGATGTACAGTTCAACGTACTTCTTGGCGTTGTAGTTGGTGTTGACCGGAATGAAATGGGCAACTTTGATGAGCCGATCGACGATCACCCACAGGGAATCATGTTTCCGCAAGGTGGTGGGTAAACCGACGATGAAGTCCATGCTCACATACTCCCACTTCCAGGCAGGAATGCCCAGTGGTTGCAGCAGTCCCGGTTTCCGCATATGATCTGCCTTCACCCTTCGACATGTATCACACTCTAACACGTATTTTGCAACTTCGCGCTTCATCCGTGTCCACCAAAACTTCCTTCGGAGTTCTTGATACATCTTGTTGCTGCCGGGGTGAATAGAAAACTTTGACAAGTGAGCCTCATCAAAGATTTTCTTCTGTAATTCCGGGTTTCGGGATACGACAATCCGGTCCTTGAACCATAGGACGCCGTCTCCGTCCTTCCAGAAACATTTCAACTCCCCACTGTCTACACGTCTCCGCAAATGTGACATGCCCTTTTCATTCTTCTGGGCTGCCGCTATCTCTTCACGGATGGTGGGGATTAAAGCTAGGTTGTAGAGAGCTCCTGTAGTGGTGGTTCGCTCTCTTCCAACGGTGTGATGGTCAGATTATTGACGTGTGACTTGTGGCTCAGCGCATCTGCCACTACGTTTGCCTTGCCCCGATGACAATGGATCTCTATTTCGTAATCCTTTATCAGTTCTAACCATCTTCGTTGCCTCATGTTCAGCTCCGTCTGAGTGAATATGTATTTGAGGCTTTTCTGGTCGGTATATAGATGTACTAGGTTACCGAGTAGGTAATGCCTCCACATCTTCAGTGCAAGTACCACGGCAGCGAGCTCCAAGTCGTGAGTTGGATAATTTTGCTCATGGTTTCTAAGCTGCCGTGATCCATACGCGACCACTCTTCGGTCTTGCATCAGCACACATCCGAGCCCAATGCCGGATGCATCGCAGTACACGTCGAACAGTTTTGTTGTGTCTGGCTGCGCCAAAACCGGTGCTGATGTCAGGTGCTTGATTAAAGCCTTGAATGCTGCTTCACATATTGGACTCCAAGCATATTTGGTAGCCTTCTTCAGCAGCTCTGTCATTGGCTTGGCAATCTTCGAGAAGTTCGCAAAGAACCTCCGATAATGTCCCACGAGCATGAGGACACTCCGTACCTCGTGAACAGTTCTCGGGGACTTTCCAATTCAGCACTTGAGTGATCTTGCTCGGGTCCACAGCGATACCCTCCGCTGAGATGATATGCCCGAGGAAAGGCACTTGCGATATCCAAAACTGGCATTTGCTGAATTTTGCGTATAACTTGTGGTCCCGCAGCCGTTGCAAGACTATACGCAGATGCTTCTTGTGATCTTCCTCCGACTTGGAATATACCAGGATGTCGTCGATGAAGACCACGACAAACTTGTCCAGCTCCAGCATGAATACCGAGTTCATTAAGTACATAAAGTGAGCTGGAGCATTGGTGAGACCGAAGGACATGACCAGGTACTCATAAAGTCCGTACCTCGTCGAGAAAGCTGTCTTTGGAATGTCCTCCGCTCGTATCTTAATCTGATGGTACCCGGATCTTAAGTCCATTTTGGAAAAGATCTTTGCCTTGACCAACTGATCAAACAATACGTCGATCTGTGGTAACGGGTACTAGTTCTTGATTGTCACAGTGTAAGCAGACGAGCACTACACAAAGTTGTAGTGTTTCGTGCTTCTCCTTTGCAAACAATACTGAATAACCCTAAGGTAACGACCCAGTCGTATAAAACCTTTGCTCATAGGGTTATTCAGCGGTGTCTTCCATGCTGCTCCTTCATTGGGTGCCATTTTGTACGGCCTTCGTGAACTCAGTGGCGTTCCTGGTGCAAGTTCAATCTTGGACCCTGTGTCCTGTTCGGGCGGTATGCCCGGTAAACAATTAGAAAACACCTCCTGAAATTTACGTACCACCGGACTGCCCTCTATCTAACAGTTTCCGAGTGGTTTAATATTGCAAACTGTTGCCGACTGACACCCAGAACTAATGTATGAAGACCGTGCCGAGGGGAGTTTGAGCTTAACGGTTTAAAACTGATGTTGTAACCCGTTTTGTGGTAATTCAACCACGATCCCCAAAATAATGTCGATCTTCAAACCCCAAGAATAAGGAGGGTCGTGGGTTATAGTATAACCCGCAAACAAAGAGGTGCTCGGAAAACAACATCACTTCTTGTAATGCTGCCCCGGCGAAGATATGAGGTATTACCTCTTTGTAAAAGTGGTTTGGAGCTGATGTTGAGCCACAAAAGATGGACTAACAAAGCTAGGTGTGGCACCTAAGTCCAAGAGAATTAATACCGGTAGCCGATTCAGGGAACCATCTCTGCTAACACGGCTTCTCATTCAGGAACATCATCACTCACCGTGTAGTGAATGTTGCCCCTTGTCTGCCCTCTTTTCTGCAGATATAGTTACGGATCTGATCATTGAAAGTATAATGATCGGCAACCTTGAATTTCCTCCATACAATACCTAGCATAATGGCCCATCCGACCATAAGTAGAGCACGGATGTCTCTCCGGCTCTTCTCTAACTTGTGGTTGGAGCTAGATACACATAGCTGCAGCGATGGAGTACAAACCACCGTCTGATGCTGCCGCTCTGGAGGTGGTGTAAGTTGTAGTACTTGACCAGCAATCAACCTCTAAGGAGTTAATCGTACAGGGGCCTCCATTTCACTGAATGGCGTTCGAAACACCAACAGGTGCTTTTGGGGCACATAACTTGTACTAGCCTGCACGATATCACTCTTTTTCCTCCTTTGTACAGAACAGACCTTGATGCACTAAATCTAGACTTCGATCTAGTTAGAAGCATTTTCATTACTCAAGTTGTATACCAAAGTTAACGTTAACTCCAATATCTTTCCAACGAGTACTCACATGTTTCTATATCACTTCTGGATCAGGAGTTATGTTTTTTCAAAGTTGACGGAATTCCTGGATAAAATTTGTCAGCATCTCCTTTGTATGTGGCTGGTTTTATCACAGTTGTATATGCAAATACAATAGGAATCTGAACAAACTATGAATTACAACAATGTTGCTTATCTCATAACCTTTCTAACGGTGTGACATATGACCCTTAAGGATTTTTCTACAGAATGTTATAAGTGTTTTACAGAAACATCCAGGGAGATTTGCATCTGTCCTGTTTTCTGAACAGTTTGCATTCAACTGGACATTCAACCAATTTGGCGTGTGATGTTGCTCTGGAGTTCTACAAAGAAGTTGTAGAGAAATTAAAAACCTTTCCAGAACTGTATCATACACCTTCATTGGGTCAATCTTTTCCGAGTTATGCTCTATTTACAGAGAGTTTACAGAGAGCGTTTGCTCTGCCCTGTTTTCTAGACAGTTGCAACTCTACTGCATTTTTCGATTGGTTAAGGGGTGAAACACATTTGGACCTCAACAGAAGAGTTGTAAATCTCTTCCAAAGCTCTCCAGGAATGTATCATATGCCCCCAACCTCGAAAGAACTCAACCTCTAATCTCTGATTAACTTCAGGCTTGATTCAGCTGAAAACAGAGTGCTCTGTCCTTAACAACCTATAAGTTGAAAATTTGTTAACTTTAAATATCCTGTTCAAGGGAAGGAGTTACACCAAGTTTTACTACTTTGGATCAAATCCTTCAAGTTTTTAAATGAAGTTGTTCATTTAATGGGGTGTGACGTCGATGCGTCACCAGATTATGTCGGTACTACGTCCTCACATAGGATAAACCTATACCGGACTTAGCCGGCTTCGTTAATTCAGTGGCACTAAACGTCACTCGCACACGGATGCTACACGTCTACCGTTTCGTGGTCAGGCTACCTGCAGAAACTCAAACAATCATCAGACTCGGCTGCACACGGAGCCCGGAATCCATACAGTTAGTACACCCAGCCGTCATCACTCGCCCGGATGTTCTCAAGCCAAACACGCCTTGAGTTACGTGTTCACGTTTCAGACCACGTGACGGGGTCTCCCAAGTTGCACCACGCACGCCAGGGATAGACGTTGCTCGAATACCCTAAACGACATGAAGAGTCGTAGAGGATATAAAAGCGAGTCGGGTTACCTGCCACCCGTGGGGCTCCACCCTTCAGCTTGTGCGCACTGGTGGACAGCGCTTACGTGTACCCCCCAAGACATACACGTCCCGAGATACACGATTTTCTGACATAACAAATAGGTTAATATGCCACTTTCTATATGCTAATAACATCCTTATACGGGCTACTAACTCGTTCCTCACTGGATTTTTGACAAAGAAGACATTTGTACTGTGTTAAAACTCAAGCGAGCTCTGATACCAACGCTGACACGACCCCATTGGTCCTGTCGAGCCAGGATCACGCTGAGGGGTGCTGCGTTGCACAACACCGTATAACACACGTCAAAGGTACAAAGCGGAAGCGGAAATTTTATTACATAAACAAGTTTATGAACATGTTTACATCAAAATAAGTTCAGTCTACACTCGCGGGCGTAGACTAAGCATCAAGTGCACGTTCAACCCTCAAACGTGTCCTTGCTAGCACACACGCACACTAACTCTACGGCGTGCACGACTCCCACTCGACGGGGTTCCCCTCCTGGGGTTCCGTCTCCTCTTCGGGAGCCCCTTCCTCATAGAACCCTGCAAAAGCTTCAAACACAAGCAGTGAGCACGAAGGCTCAGCAAGTCTGACCCGTCTCACCTAAACATGGAACTTCTACATGAGGGTAATGGGTTACATGAGGTAAAAATCAGTTGCAAGGACTCGCCTAATTAGTAGAACCTTACTTTCAAGTTTTAGCAACAGGTTGTGGAGAACCTTACGCTAAGGTACATGAGAGAGCCGCAATCAAACAAGAAACGCATTTCTCTCATGTACTTTGTCCAAAGTTGAAAAGAACTTTAGTTAGCTCTAAGCTACAGCATATCATTAACAATCAATGTCCAGCTTTCAATCAGCAACATTTTAACATGTAACTAGCCTGTTCTTGCTACGTCACGGTACAGTGAACAAGTGGTACTCACTGACCGCGAGGGACGGCGATTATAATCGATTTACATCTGCAGGGTTACCCGAACAACCCGTCACGTACGCCCGTACTCGATATTGCCTACAACAACCATCACGGACGCCGTACGCGACTACCTTTCACCCGTTAGCCAAATGTTGAACCGGTCCAATCGTCCTGAGCAAGAGGTCTCTGCACGCGCATCTCAGTGCCGCCAGCCGATTTACACCTCGAGCTCTCAACCTACCCTCTGAACGACCAGCTATGCCTCAACACCCAGCTACCCGAGTTACATCAGTTTCCCGGTTCCCATATAGCCGGTAGGTCTTCGGTACTGTTCTAGTTTGTTCAATAGGCCCGCACACGGCTCAGTCCTCAATCGACACAAGTGGAGCTACAGCACACAGGCCCCAAAGTCCTGCTGCCCTTAACCTCCGCTTGGTCTCATTTTCTTGCTATGTGTTTCATGTGCTATCACTACCCGAGTCGAGTGCCTCTAGCCTATGCTCGCGAGTAGTTCCAACTACTCGACTTGTACCGAATCCTACTCTATCTTAGGAATGCAGTGGCTAACGAGGTTTTCAATCCTAACACCAACCCATGGTTTTCTTGGCTATGCAATTGGGTTTCCAATCAAGACTCTAATGCAAAGAATCACCACAATATTCAAAGATGTGCTCAAAACAATAAACATTTGTAAAAAGGTTAATGCAAACCGGAGCTTGCCTTGCTGCTCTTGGTCGTAGGCTAGCTGTTCCTCCGGAGTAACGAAGTCTAGGACTTCGGGTTCCTCCTCGACCTTAGCGACTATATGATAAGAGCAATATATGTATCAATTTAAATGCATTTGTATTAACTTTAAAGTTATGAAGTCTATAACCCTTGCTAGACAGACCTAATGACTGTGAAACTTTTACTGTGACTTGGTTACAACCTAAACAGAGACTTGGTCAAGTTTTAGTTGCAGCAAAGCTCATTTGAGCCCTCCACAATTAATTATGTCCTTGACCTTAATTGGAACTCTTAGTGTGTTCTAGGAATTTTCATAAAACAAACTACGACTTTCTGAAAACTAGATTTTCAGAGGGTTCTAACGGAGTTGGTTTCACTTAATTTGAAGGTTCCTAGCTAAAGTTATGAACTAAACAATTTCAGAGAAAATTCTGAAAATGTTTCTGAACATTTTCTATTTTCTCTGGAACAGTTTCACTAATCACACCATTAGGTGGATCAGATGAACTCAAATGGATCTGAAATTTTTATGGTAGTTCGGGGATATTTTGGTGAACCTCCCAGCAAAATTTCAGGATTTTCCTCCAAAGGATTCTCCAGTTAAAATTCCTAACAGTTTAAACTTTGAGGATTTAATTCTGGAGAATTAAGGAATTTCATGAAGTGAAACTTGATTTGCTGGAAAGTACTCAGAGAGCTGAATCCAGCAAAATTTGGTTCACTCAATTTGGAGCTTTCTAGCCAAAGTTATGAGGATTTGAAGTTTGGAAGAATTCTGAAAATCGGGAAAAAGTTTAAACTCTCGGGGCCCGCGGGGACACATGTCGGGCGCGGAGGTGTCCGGCACACCGGGGATACCACACGTGTCGAGCGCGGAGGTGTCCGGCACACCGGAGCTCACAAGGTATTTGCGCGCTAGCACAGCCGATCCCGGCCACACCCGATCCCGATTTAAATTCTTCAGCCGCTGACACGTGGGTCAGCCGGCTTCGTCTTCCTCCCGCCGTTCTCTCGCGCCCGCGCCGCCGACCTCGCCGGAGCAGACTCGGGGCTCGTCGGCTCGCCGCTGCCGGACCTCCCATGGTCTGAAACTCGCCGCCAGGGGGTTGTCGACGTCGAGGAACACGTCGGTGGTGTCAGGTCGGGCTGGGGGTGACCGGAAATAGCTCGGCGACGTGCCGCGACCTCGGTTGAGGTTCGGCGCTGTCGACCGTGGGTTCTAACCCGCCAACACCTCGAACAAACGGTCCTACAGCATCAGTGTACCTCTAGGAAGCTCCACAAGGTGTCTAAAGGGTTTAGGGATGGCGGCAAGTCGGTCGGCACCGTGTGACCGATCGTGCCCGCCATGGCCGCCCTCGATCGAGCTCGAAATTCGTTACTCCTAGACAGTTTTACGCCACGGATGCAGAAAAGAACTTGATCGTCGGCTAGTCCAGCGTCTATGTGCAAGATTTGATGACCTCCGAAAGATCATAGAGCGAGAATTTAAAGAAACCGTACCGGAAGCTCAGTTTAAGGTTGCCGGAGCAAAAACTGAGAATTCGCCGGCGAGAGTTCACGGCGTGGCTTGAGCTTCAGGTGGAAGCAGCGTGGAGTCCGTGCGCTCCTGTTACCGCCCTTGCTCGCCCGTGGAAGTGGTTGCAGCGTGCTGCCCGCGTGAGACCGATCGCTGTCCTTCAGCTAAACTGCGGCGGTCGTCGTTGATCACGGAAACAGGCGCCGAAACCCGGTGGTTCAGGCGTTGGGAGGGTGGTGCGCGACCTCCGGTGGCTGTCTAGCAGCTCAGGAAACGAAGGAGGAGAATGTTTTGCTGGTTTTCCCGAGTGAGCAGAGAGCTGCGGCGAGAAACAATGCCGCTGCTCGGTTTTGCCCGCGAGAAGATAAAGTCGGCCGACTCCTGCTCAGTGGAGGCGGTGCCGGTCGCATGGGGGCGCGAGCAAGCCGCCCTGGGCGCCAGCGCGCGGAGAGGGAAGCAGCTGGTGGCGCCGGTAGCTGCTCGGTGGCACAGCCGACAGCTGCTCGGTGGAATTTCCACCGAGACTTTGACTTTGGTTGCAAGTTTCTCCTTCTTCCCTCTATGACATGTGGATCCCACCCGGGGTTTTAACCTCTGAAATTTACTCCTAATCACTGTTGTAAACAGTGAGCCCCATAATACCCCTGGTGATTCAAATTATTCACCCCTGAGCCATTTGAATTGAATAGAATTCAAACTGGGTTTGGTTTGAGCGAATCTCAGCACAAGTTCAGTTTTGAATTCAAATAAAGTTTGAATTCGTCCCACTTAGCTCATGTCAAGATCAACTCCAAATGGAGTGAAAATTGGTGTGTGAGCTCATAAAAATGTGCTGAGTAAGAATATGTCTCCCACTTTTAAATTCATGGGATAAAAATAGTTTGAATTTGAATATGGTTTCAAACTGCCCTCTTCCTAACTATACCCAAAATGACCTCAAAAGGGTTTTGAATTTGGGTGAAACTTGGCATGGACATTCTTAGTAAAGTGTAGGAGTTTTCATATGTCCAGCCCATCTATATCACATGTGTGAAATACCACTTTGGCAATGTGTGAGTTTGTTCTCTAATGAGCATGTTGATAATTGTTACTTGCTCTTCATTTGTGTTCATCATCCTTCCTCAAATGAGGTGTGTGGTGTGGTGATGAACACTGCAAATGTGTGTGTCAAAAACTGAGGCCCTTACATTTAAGATATTGTGTGATATCCTGACTCCCGGCTTAATAGGATTGATAGAGTACTCATACCACCAAGGTATACCTTCTTTTCCGGAAGACCACCTGCAAAGAACTCCGGGGTTAAGCGTGCTTGGCCCGGAGGAATTTGGGGATGGGTGACCGACCGGGAAGTTTTCCCGGGTGCGCACGAGTGAGGACAAAGTGCGCAGAAAAGACGAGTGGTGGTATGTGGGACCAGTCTATGATCCTAGAGAGCTGTTACAGACGCCGCCCCCCGGCCGCCGCCCCGACCTCTGGCCAGGACGCCGCCGTCCCCGGCCGCCGCACCCTCCGGTCGCCGCCCAAAGACCTCGACCCACGACCCGCACCGCACAGCTGTCCCCCCGGCCGCCGCCCGGAGCTCCCGACCCCGGACGCCGCCCGCCCAGAGCCCCCGACCGCCGTTCAGCGCCCTGCGGCCCCTGACGCCTGCGCTCCGGCCACCCACCCGACTTCATTGCTCCGGAAGGTCTCTGGCTCTCCTCTCTGCTCCGTCTCCGTGCTCCCTGCTGTGAAGTGTGAACTGTGAAGATGGTGTGTGTGCTCTGTGCTGCTGCGGTGCTGTGACCTGTGAAGTAATGAATCAATTTTTACCTTTATTTAGGGACGGATCAATCAGTTGAGAGTCAACATGATGATGTACAGCAGCAGCAGCAAACTGACGGTCCATCAAATGAATATGATCCATCTAAGGATCCAAAGAGGAAGGCAAAAGTCCAAAGATCCAGGGTGAAAATATGGTTTCTGGCCGGATTTAACAAACAAAGATTTGGTGCAATGTTGTCTTTGTGGGAAGCAAGTGCACTCCGGCATAAAGAGGTTAAAACAACATTTAGCCGCTGGTTTTGGGGATGTTGAGAAGTGTCCAAAAACAACCACAGCAATAATGAGCGAGATGCAAGAATATATCAAGAAAACTGAAAGGTCCGTGAAAATTATTTTAGATGATGTTGAGGAGGATGAGGAAGAAATGGATGACGTTGAGGTTCGAAAGGATACTAGAGATGCATCATCTAGAGCTTCCTCTTGTCACTCTTCAGTTCCTAGCTCCGAGACAGCGGCTAAGAGAAAGCAAGCTGCTCTTTGCTTCAAACCTGTTGCTAAAGATAAAGAGGTGAAGACTGTTTCATCCATGTTAAAGAAGACACCAGAAGACGTGGTAGAAGAAAGACACTCAAAACAGCCATCTCAAACTTCTATAGAGCGATGCATGAAGGATAAAGGAAGAATGGGAGACCACACATGAGCATGTCTCACATTTTTTTATGAGTGTGGCATACCCTTTAATGCGGTAAATGCTAGAAGTTTTGAAATCATGTTGGAGTCTGTTGGACAGTTTGGTCATGGATAGAAGCCTCCTTCTATACACCAATTAAGGGTGCCACTACTTGCTAAGGCAAAAGTTAAGATTGAGGCTCGTGTCATGAAGCTTTAAATTGAATGGAAAAAATATGATTGCACCATAATGTGTGATGGACTGACATGAGGAGGAGACACTTGATTAATTTTCTTGTTAACTGTCCAAAAGGTAAATGCTTCATGGAATCCATAGATGTCTCTTCGCAAATTGCTGATGCAAAAATGCTAGCAGCTTTGCTAGAGCGGAAGATTGTGGAGGTGGGTGTGGATAATGTGGTTCAAATAGTAACCGATAATGGTTTAAACTTTAAGGAAGCATGTAAAATCATTATGGATAAATATCCTACTATTTTCTGGACCCCTTGTGCTGCACATTGCTTGAATTTGATGTTGCAAGACATTGGTAACAACATAGCACCATTCAAGAAAGCTATCAAGCCAAACTTGTCACAAACTTCATATACAGACATGAGAGGATTCTAGATGCTATGAGGCAAAAGATGGGAGGAAGAGATTTGTTGAGACCCGCAGCCACTAGGTTTGCCACTTCTTTCCTCACTTTGCAGTGTTTGTACAAGTTTAAGGATGCTTTGAGATAGCTAGTTGTGAGCGAAGATTGGAGTAGGTGCAAATTGTCTTCGACGGAGGCGGGGAAAAAGGTTTGTGATTGTTTGTTCTCTTTACAATTCTGGAATGCAGTAGAGGATTGTATAAGAGCATCACGACCTTTGCTAGTTGCATTAAGAATTGCTGATGGGGATGAGATCCCAGCCATGCCAGAGATTGCTGCAACTATGGATCTTGCAAGAAACAAGATAAGTACCACTCTTGCAGGCAAACCAGCTTTGCTTAAGAGAATAATGGACATTGTTGAGAAGAGATGGGTCCATCAGATGGAGCAAAAATTATATGGTGCTGCATTGTTTCTTAATCCAAATAAATTCTTTGACATAAGACAAAATGATGTTGAGTATGCTTCTAGACCCCGAATTCAATTCAATGATGTGCTTGAAAAGATGGTGCCTGACAATAATGATTTGCTTGCTAAGATAAGTGATCAAGTGAATGACTATGAGAAAATGAGGAGAAGATTTGGAAAGCAACTTGCAATGAAAGAAAAAAAAACAAAGAATCCTTGTAAGTGTTTGTTCCATTCCTTATTGTTATCATATTTCATTTTATAGACTTTAATAAGGAGCTAACATGCATATTGGATACGATTACAGTGGATTGGTGGGATGCTTTTAGTGACCTTAATAGAGAGCTCCAAAATCTTGCAAGGCATATCTTAGACCTTTGTTGCTCGGCATCCGGTTGTGAGCGTAATTGGAACGTCTTTAAATTTGTAAGCAACTAAACTATAGTGCCTTTTATACTACATACATGAACTTTACTCATTTGTTTTATTGTTTGTAATGCTTAGTTCCATACGGAGAGGCGAAACCGACTGGAGCATCAAAGATTGAGTGATTTGGTGTACATCTAATACAACATGAAAATCATGGATAGATTTAGGAAGAGGCGTGAGGAAGGAAAAGGTTACAACCCTTTGATCTTAGAGGATTTCCAATAGGATAATGAATGGGTTCAAATGAATAATGATGAAGTTCATGCCGGGGAAGATCTTCTATGGTCTCATGTTGATGAAGCCATTGGTGCATCGCGTTCACTTGAAGGACGTCATTTGTCAAGACTTACTGCGACATATAAACGTTAGCGCTTTGTAGCTTCAACCTCAAGGGCCTCTACTAATGATGAAGAGCAAAGTTTGGGAGAGGAGGAAGATATTGATCAAGACAATGTATTTGTGTCTGATGATTTAGAGATTGAGGACGATTTTGGTCAACCACCACCACTTCCTTCTAATGATAGCTCCGAAGATGAAGAAAATGAAGGCGGCCCAAATGATATTGAGTTTGATATTGATTAGACGATGTCTTATGGTTATGGTTGAACTTGTCATGGACTCATGGTTGTTTTTATCTATGTTGAAGTTGAACTTGTTGGACTTGGATTTATGTACCTATGTTGAACTTATTGGCTTGTTGCCTATGTTGAACTTTTTGGCTTGTTAAACTTGTTGGATTTATGAATTATGTACCTGCAGTTCCGATTCTACAGTTCTACTGTTCTTAGTGTTCTACACTACACTTAGTCAAAAATACAACAATGAACTGGTCGTCTGGCGGACGCCTAGGCGTCCAGTCGCCTGGCAGGCGCCTAGGCGTCCAGGCGCCAGTTCACAACCCTGCACTAGTACTACTATCTATTAGTTATGTTTGACTTGATTTATGTTGAACTACCTCTATTTGTTAATTACTACTGTTACCCTTATCTATTTACAATTTGGGAATGTACCGGTGGCTGATTTTCACCATTAAAGTGTGTTAAGATGCGCTCGGAATACTTCACATATCTCTGCAATATTTTTAACTATTCAGACCAACAAACTTAGTTATAAGAATAGATTTATATATTACTGAAGGTCACTCACAATCTGACTTGGGATAATAAGCCCTTTTTCATTAACACATCTTTTCTGATTATAGTATTCAGTGGACTCCTCAGTAGTAGGAGAGAACTATTTATTACAAAAGAAAAGAATACAAAGTATTGCTACATTTTTCTATATTTATATATTAGTAAGGCGTCGCCTCGTCTTATGCCTTATCGCTTAAAAGGTAAAAAGGGGTATGTCACCTTATATCACCTTACCACCTTAATAACTATGATACGCGGCATTAGCATTTTGAGCTTTTGATACTCAGCGTTAACATATCCTTTTTTTGAAAATGTGAAAGTCTTAATAAATTAAAGGATGAAGGAAAATGAGATGGAATTCATAAGCATGAAAAATCTACAAACCTGTACTCTCAGCTGATGAAATTTTTTCACCTTTAGAGCCATCACTGTTAATATTTTCTGCAAATATATCTAGTACCACCAGGTCACCTACCTACATATGTCAAGAAAATGGATGCTGTTATGATAACCTAATTTTCGTTGGTGCTCCATGATAACCCAATTATCCAACAAAAATTAATATATATATATATATATCATTATTGGGTTTCATGTCTAGCCGACCGCAACATGCTTGGAATAAAGGCTTGGTTGTTGTTGTTGTTGCTCCATGATAGCATGTTTTACTAACAGCTCGATGAGCTGGCTGCGACTGCAGCCGCAACAGTCAGCATCCAAGTAACGATCGCTGCCTAAATGTTGTAACATCATTTGAGGTTTATACAAGGAAACATCTGAGGGGGTACGACAAGAAATAAAATTCTGGACTCTACAGTTGCATCATGTACAGAAGAGTGTTAGCAACCATGCAAACACCATTCATAGAACAAATGGTTTATGTCAAAAAGAATCACTGACACAAGATCATATCAAGATGTACGGAAATTAAATTTACTGTAAAAAAGGGTGTACCCAGTGCCGAAGTCTCTCACACATGTGGGGTTTGGGGAAGGGTTATTTTTAGACAGCCTTACCCCTGCTTTTGCAGAGAGGCTGGTTCGAACCCAAGACCACATGACACAAGTGGAGACACATTACCACTGCGCCAGGTCCGCCCTTCGAAAATTAAATTTACTGTCCATAGAAGTTTTAATGGGTCCTAAGACTTGGGAGAAACATAAGCCTCTGAATACAAAACTATGGTAATAAAACAATATTTGGTTGGACTAGTTTGCAAAAGGGATTTACTTCAAAACAACACTAAGAGCCATGTGTCATTGATTCTAATGGTGATATTAGTTATATAGTAGATTACCTAAAGCAGATTACCTGGAGGCCTCTGTCAGCCACTATTTTAAGTAATCCCAGAGCTTTATGGCGACGTTTAAGCTCCACCCCTGCGGCCTTTTCTGCATCAACAACATCATCTATTTCAACAACTACTTTGAGGTTCTTATATTTGTCTTCGGACAACCATCGGACTTCAGGAGCAACGTCCACAGCAACCTCATACCTGGGCAAAATTTAGAGTTAACAAAAAGATAGTACTTAAAATGACACAGCAGTATATTAGCATTGAACTCATTTACTGACAACAGTCAAATAGGTTTTCAAACAGGTTCAAAAAGTGAAACAAGTATTAAGTAGAATTTGGATAGCAGTACTGTCTACCTAAACACATCATCCAGCGAGAAAGAATTTCTCATATCATCAAACTTAGTCAGAATGTGAACAGAATCTTCTAATGCCTTGTTCTCTACCTACAAACACAAAAAAGGCATTAGCTGGATAGATGGAGTAGTAAGCGATCATGGCATATATCATCTCTTGACAGGAAGAAAAGTCTTTGTTCGGAGAGATTCAGACTGCTCAACAGATTTAGAGATATTTGCAGTATAGAAAAAGAGCAAAAAGAATTTGTGCCTAAATTTAGATACTGCTGCTGGCAGATGATCTTCTCACTTCATCAATTAGGTACACATGAATATGGCCTATAACAAATGTTGGAAAACACACATAGCATGCAATTAATTTGACGAACCAGAACAGAAAAATAGAAAAAACAAATGTACTAGCAGTCAACATGAACAGTACTAGTATTACACAAAAATGAATTAAAACATATACGAATATATCGCTCATCAAAAATATTGAATCAGTCATGGATCGAGTAATTACTTACAAAGAATCCTGCTAGGCAAGTGGAGGATTAGATCTCGACGAAGATGTTGAGAACGAAGGAAGTGTTGTGAGCGGCCGTGCGAGCGCACTTCTCAGAAACCTGATCGCCGGCACCCGTGCAGGTCCTCAGATCACCGGTCGTCAGTTCGGAGACACCGCTCTCCCTCAATCCGTTGCACGACGGACGGAGAGACGACAAGGCAAAAAAGGCAGCGCAGAGCAGTTTCTATAAGGGGTGAGTTTCTGTTTCTTGTCCAGTACCCAGGACGTCTCCTATATACTCGAGTCTGCCAAACTCCTCAAATTCGATCTGCCATAATTTCAGTAAACCGCCCCTGAAATCCTTCAACGTGCAACTAATGGAGCATTTATGACCATTACGCACATTAAATGTGTGCTTGCATTTATGCACCATTACACACATTAAACGTGTGCCTGCATTTATGTATCATTACGCACATTAAACGTGTGTCTGCATTTACGCGACATTACACACATTAAACGTGTGACTGCATTTACGCGATATTACACATATTAAACGTGTGTCTGCATTTATGCGGCATTACACACATTAAACGTGTGTCTGCAGTTATGCCACAATTACTCCTCAAGTTGATCTGACAGTCTAGGTGTTGATGAGATATTTCAAATTATACAAGTGACAGAAAATAAAGGCTCAGTTGAACACAACTCGTCACGACGCGAATGCGCAACGTCGCAAGTCACAAGTCACGCGATAAATACGCGTAAAATCGTGAAACGCGCACACGTGCGTGTTTGTGTCCATAGCAGCATCCTTCATCTTCCTCATTATTCTCATGTTGAGAAACACTCCAAATGCCACTATATATATTGGGAAACATCCATCTAGGTGGGCAATGTGGGACTAAATATCTCAACCACCTCTCCACACCACAGCTTGGCTTTATACCAATGGATTTGACCCAAATAATTCAGCCCAGGAACTGGGGTGCTGCTCATGTAGGCCAAATTCCAACATTCTCCACCAAAAGCCATTGTCTACAAGTAACATTTCTGCGCTTTCATACATCAGCTTTCCGGTGCAGACCCATAACGGGTTGAGCTGCACCTAGCATTCCATGATTCACATACTCACAACTTTGCAATGGACACAACCTTCAATTGCTAGTTTTGTGTAAGTTTCAAATGAAAGCATCGCTGATACTAGGCCGTCTAAAGCCATGCCTATGGCTGGAGCATTACGGTCTTGCTCTCGTGTCTGTTCATAAGTTTATTTGAGATTACCCACATCTCATAGACTGCGACCTCACAGTCAAACTCATATATGTGTGTTCTTACAAGTATACCCTGCAGGATCGTATCTTGCTAAAATAGGCCTCAGAACACATTAAGACTTAAAGTCAACCTTCATGTAGTACTGAGAGTACGCATCTGCTAACGGAAATGAATAATAAATAGTACTCTCTAGTTATCTATACAACTTGTTTTTCCCAAGATCTATTTCACGGGATCTCCGATCAAATAGTTTGGGTTACTATTGTATGATAACATCACGTGGGTTTCAAACCTATTTCCTTTGATGCTTCATCAATTACTGCACGTGCTAATCCCTTAGTAAAAAGGGTCTGCAAGATTTCTTTTGGTATTAATATACTTAATGGCAATCTCTCCCGTATTTCTCAAATGTCTCACGGATTTGATTCGCCGTTTCACATGTCTTGAGGACTTTAAATTTTCTTTTGCATTGTCAACAGTTGTGATGACACTTTGATTATCACAATGCAAAAGAATGGCCGGCACAGGTTTATCGACCAAAGACAAGTACATCAAGAGTTGTTTCAGTCACTCCACCTCACATGTGGCTGTCTCAAGCGCTACAAGTTCCGCCTCCATAGTAGATGTTGGTACCCTCAATATGGGGTATCCCCGCGCACAGGAGAAAACCGCCTAAGGACTCTGCCCCCTTTGCAGGGGCGAACTCCGAGGGCGCCACGTGTCCAGCGGGAACGGAGCTTCCCTCTCATCAGAGGATAGTTCCGGGCCCGCCACGTGGTCAAAGGAGTCGGACCTCGCCCCTTCCGCAGGGGCGAGCTTCGAAGGCCCCACGTGTCCAGCGGGGCCAGAGCTCCCCTCTCCTCAGAGTATAGCTCCGGGCCCGTCACGTGGCCGGCAGAGCCGGACCTCGCACCCTCCGCAGGGGCGAGCTCCGAAGGCCCCACGTGTCCAGCGGGGCCGGAGCTCCCCTCTCCTCAGAGGATAGCTCCGGGCCCGCCACGTGGCCGGCAGAGCCGGACCTCACACCCTCCGCGGGGCGAGCTCTAAAGGTCCCACGTGTCCAGCGGGGCCGGAGCTCCCCCTCTCCTCAGAGGAGAGCTCCGGACCTGCCACGTGGCCGGCAGAGCCGGACCTCCCCCCTCCGCGGGGGAGAGCTCCGAAGGCGCCATGTGTCCAGCGGGGCCGGACCTCCCCTCTCCTCAGAGGTGAGCTCCGGGCCCGCCACGTGGCCAAGAGAGCCAGACCTCCCCCCTCTGCGAGGGTGAGCTCCGAAGGCTTCACGTGTCCAGTGGGGTCGGGCCTCCCCTCTCCTCAGAGGTGAGCTCCGGGCCCGCCACGTGGCTAGCAGAGCAGCGCTGCCTATCCGGCGCGGTAGGCAGCGGGAGTAAAGGCGCATCATGCTTTTACCGTACAATACATTCAAGCCCCGCGCCTTCCCAAGGCGCGGAGGCGCGGCGCACGCCTGTCCGAAGGCACTGTGGCCAGTCACAGTCAGGACAGGTCGCGCCTTCCCAAGACGCGGAGACGCGGAGCACGCCGTGCCAGAGGCTGTACACCAGTAAATACAGCGACAAGACATCCCCTGCCGCCCCGCTACCATCATCAACCACTACGCCTAGCTTGCAGCATTGGCAGTGCGCGGCAGGACAAAGACTAAGAAGCTACCGCCAGAGACAGCTACCGGCATTTACTGCGAGATACGGTAGATGGAGAGAAATTGCCCCGGGGCCACCTGTCGGGCCCTGGGGCCCACCTTGTAAGCCGCCCGAGCCTTGGACTATAAAAGGCTTGGGTATGCAACGTTGTAAAGGGTTTGAACTCCAGTGAGTTCAGCTCCCCCCAGCGCTTAGTTAGACATACTCAGTTCATCCCCAAGCTTAGAACTCCGGTTCTAAGCCTGAAGCAATTCAACAAGCAACACTGCTTCCGCGGACGTAGGGTTTTACGCTCCGGCGGCCCGAACCACGTAAAAATCCCTGTGTCATACATCTCCATCCTTCGTCCAATGCACGAGATCCTCACGAGAGGACTAGCCCCTCCGAAAAAGAACCTCCGCGGGCTGCCCTGAGCAGGCCTTGAGGAAGATGACCAAGCTTCCTTCAGCGGCAAGCTCTCCTCGCCCTCGTTCCCGACGACCAGCGAGGCCTATGTCTCGACGCACTCAGGAAGGAGTGTGTCGGGGCAAGCAGGAAGCCCGCAGCCGACTCCAACAACGCGGACTCCTGCAAGCCCAAGATCTGCTGCAGCGCAGAGCGCTACTCAAGTGAGTACGCTAGCTGCAGCACGTGCGCTCCTGCGCAATCCACCTGCTGCGGACGCTCCCCAAAGGGCCACCCAGCAGTGGATTCGCGACGTCGACCACCTCGTCGTCGCTGCCGTCAACCCTCCGCTCCGGCGGGGACGATGCCCTAGTCAACCGGATGTGTCATTGTCGCGCACCCCAACGGTTGACGGGCAGACGGCAGACTCCCGCTCCACCAGGCTCCCAACGGCGGACCTAAGGTCGGAGCTGGAGCGACGTCACCTGGGCGAAGATGCCCGCGTGACCATTGAGCGGCGGCGAGAAAGGCGTCGCAACCACGAGGCCGACTACATCATGTCGACTGCCTCAACATACCCTGGGCCGCAGACGTTCGCCACGCGACCTCTGCCCCAGGCGTACGCCTCGCAGCATATGCAACAGTCATATGCCTTGCAAACGGCGCCCCCGGTCTATGGTGCACCATTGCCCATGCCAGGGTACACCGTGCCAACAGCGGATCAAGTGTTCGCGGCACCAGGATCTGCAGCAGCAGGAGCGGGGTGTGCGGCCCTGGCGCCCCACCTTCGCTTCGCAAGATGGTCGCGCAAGTTCCGGCCACACCTCCCGGAGAAGTACGACAGGAGCGTCAACCCGGTGGAGTTTCTGCAGATCTACTCCATTGCCATCCTTGCTGCAGGAGGGGATGAGGCTGTCATGGCCAACTACTTCCCCGTCGCCTTGACCGGCTAGGCCCGGTCATGGCTTATGAACCTGCCCCAGGGTTCCATAACTTTCTGGGGCGAGCTGTGCCGATAGTTCACGGTGAACTTCGACAGCTCCTACACCTGTCACGGCACGGAGCTTGACCTCCACGCCATCCGACAACAACCGAGAGAATCCCTGCGCTCCTTCATCCAGCGGTTCTCCCAGGTGCGCAACACCATCCCCCACATCCAGAATGCATCCGTGGTGGTGGCATTCCGACAGGGTGTTCGGGATAAGAAGATGCTCGAAAAGTTGGCCACCAGAGAGGTGTGCGACGTCTCGGAGCTGTTCAGCCTGGTGGACAAGTGCGCCTGTCGGTACCCTCGATACGGGGTACCCTCGCGCACAGGGGGAAATGCCTAAGGACCTCGCCCTTCTCCGCAGGGAGAGCTCCGAAGGCGCCACGTGTCCAGCGGGGCCGGACCTCCCTCTCCTCAGAGGAGAGCTCCGGACTCGCCACGTGGCCAACTGAGCCGGACCTCCCCCCTCTGTGGGGAGAGCTCCGAAGGCTCCACGTGTCTCGCGGGGCCGGGCCTCCCTCTCCTCAGAGGAGAGCTCCGGGCCCGCCACGTGGCCAGCAGAAGACGGACCTCCCCCCTCCGCGGGGAGAGCTCCGAGGACTCCACGTGTCCCGCGGGGCCGGACCTCCCTCTTCTCAGAGGAGAGCTCCGGGCCCGCCACGTGGCCAGCAGAACAATGCTGCCTGCCCCCGCGCGGTAGGCAGCAGGCGTAAAGACGCGCCATGCCTGCCCCCGGGCCCACCTTGTAAGCCACTCGAGCCTTGGACTATACGGGTAGGCAACGTTAGCAAGGGTTCGAACTCTGTGAACTCGCACTCTAGACATCACTCACCCTCAAGCTCAGGACTCCGGTTCTGAGCAGCAAGCAATACAACGAGCACCTCTGCTCACCGTGGACGTAGGGTTTTACGCTCCGGCGGCCTGAACCACGTAAAACTCCCCGTGTCAAGCTTCTCCCTCACTCGTCCCTAACGCTGAAGCTCTCTGCAAGAGTCTAGCCCCTCCGAAAAAGAACCTCCTCGGGTTGCCCAGAGCAGGTTCGGGAGAAGTGTCGACTACACACTTCGACATTTGGCGCGCCAGGTAGGGGGCTTTTCCCTTGCGCGACGAGCTTTTGCCGGCGAAGATGACCAAGCTTCCTTCAGCGGCAAGCTCTCTTCCCCCGCGTTCACGACGGACCGTGACTAGCGGGGACTATGTCTCGACACACTCTGGATGAAGTGTGTCGACGCAAGCTGGAAGCCAGCAGCCGACTCCGGCAGCGCCAACTCCGGCAACGCAGGCTCCAGCGAGCGTGAGATCCTCTGCAGCGCTGAGCGTCCCCCACGGGGGCGCGCTAGCTGCAGCAAGAGCGCTACTGCGCAATCCGCCTGCTGGGGACGCGCCTCAGTCAGCGACCCAGCAGTGGATTCGTGAGGTAGATCGTCTCGTCGTCGCCGCCGTTAACCCTCGACTTCGGCGGGGACGACGCTCCGGCCGACCGGCTGTGTCGCTGACGCACACGCCAACGGTTGACGGGCAGACGGCAGATTCCAGCTCCACCAGGCTCCCATCGACGGACCTGAGGACAGAGCTGGAACGATGTCACTTGGGCCAAGATGCCCGAGTGTTCCTTGAGCGACGACGAGAAAGGCGTCGCAACCAAGAGGCCGGCGACAGCATGACGTCTGCCTCGACCCTGCCTGAGGCGCAGACTTTCGCCACGCGATCTCTGCCCCAGGCATACGCCACGCAGCATATGCCGCAGCCATATGCCCTGCAAACGGCGCCCCCGGTCTATGGCGCAGCCTTGCCCATACCGGGGTACACTGTGCCAGCAGCGAACCAAGCGTTCGCGGCACCAACGCCTGCAGCAACAGGAGCAGGATGTGCGGCCCTAGCGCCACACCTTCGCTTCGCGAGGTGGCCGCGCAAGTTTCGGCCGCACCTGCCTGAGAAGTACGACGGCAGCGTCAACCCGACGGAGTTCCTCCAGATCTACTCCACCGCCGTCCTTGCTGCAGGAGAGGACGAGGCTGTTGTGGGCTGATCTGCCCCTGGCCCAGGCCGGCCCCTCCCTGGCCCAGGGCGGCCAGAACTGGGCCAAGTGGGCTGGTCAGCCCTGGCCCAGGCCGGGGCCCCTTTCTAGAAGGTTTTTGAGTTTAATCTTCTTAGAGATAGATTAAAAGATCCTTTGTAACAGATTAGGACTCTTGTAAGGGGGGGCTATATATACAAGCCAAAAACACCCCAAATTGTGAGAGAGATCAATACAGAAAATTTTCCTCCACTTTTCTAGCCCTAGCCGCCTCTCTCCCTCCTGCCCTAGCCGCCAGCCTAGCCTCTGCCCTAGCCGCAGCCACCTCTCCCTCTCTTGGAGCCGCCGCCTCCTACCAGCCCTAGCCTCCAGGCGTGATCTGCAATTGCAGATCAATTTGTCTCTAGACATCAGCAACTCCCGTGTAGCTTCTGTGCTGCACGTAAGCAAGCAGCTGCAACCAGGCAGGTTGCATGTGAAGCTATTCTTGTCTTCACGTGAGGAGATTGCATCTGTTCACCACGTGATCTGCTACAGTATACTCCTTGCTGGACAGCTGTGTAGCCTCTGTACTTCTGCAGCTAGAAGATCAGAGGCAGTTCTGGTGTTTTTGGACGCCGGTTTTTCAACAATCGTGGTATCAGAGCCTGTTTCAACCCTAGGCTGAATTCTGCAAGATGTCGTCTACACCTACAAGCAGCGGCAGCGCCATCAGCCATGGCACACCCTCACCGGCAGCTCGTGAGGTGAACACCGGGACGGGGTTCCCCGTGCTCACCAAGACCAACTACGCGGAGTGGGCTGTCATGATGAAGATCAAGCTGAAGGCACGGCTGCTTTGGAAGGCCGTGGAGGAGGGGAACGTGAGCGAGCAGGAAGATATGATGGCGCTTGACATCTTGGTCAGTGCTGTCCCGCCGGAGATGATCACGACGATCGGAGAAAAGAGGACGGCGAAGGAGGCATGGGACACGATCGCCATCATGCGGGTCGGGGCCGACCGCGTGAAGAATACGACGGCGCAGCAACTCCGGAAGGAGTTTGAAGACGCTGTCTTCAAGGATGGCGAAAGCGTGGAGGACTTCTCCCTCCGCCTGAGCGGCATGCTATCACGGCTTGCGTCGCTAGGGGAGGAGATAGGAGAAGAGAGGGCCGTGGAGAAGCTCCTGCGAAGCGTTCCAGAACGCTTCCAACAGATCGTGGTGGCGATCACGACACTGCTGGACGTGTCGACCCTCACCTTGTCGGAGGTGACGGGGCGTCTCAGGGCGGCTGAGAACGCTTTCGACTCGACGCAGCGGAAGGGAGGAGTACACAACGGCCAGCTGTACCTCACTCGGGAGGAGTGGGAGGCACAGCGGAAGGAGGAGCGGTCTACCCAGTCCGCGGGCTCTTCTAAGAGGGGCGGCCGAAAGGGCCCGCCCAAGAAGAACGGAGGCAAGAAGGGAGGTTCCGGGAAGGATATTCCGCGGGACCAATGCAAGAAGTGCGGGAAGAAGGGCCACTGGACCAGGGAGTGTCGGTCGAAGCCTAAGGAGGAGCCGCAGCAGCAGGCTTTCGTGGCAAAGGCGGAGGAGGAGGGCGCCTTGTTTATGACAAGGGTGGCCTCAGTACAGGAGGAGCCTGTACAGGAACGTCCTATGCGCCCACTAGAGATAGTGGAGGGACGTGTCTTCGCTCACCGCAGCAACGACGATGCCTTTGACGACACTCGTTGGTACCTCGACACGGGCGCGACCAACCACATGACGGGTTCGCGCGCCGTCTTCTCCGAGCTCGACGAAAACATCGTCGGAACCATCAAGTTCGGCGATAATTCCGTTGTGCGTATCCAGGGGAAGGGTACGGTCCTATTCGCCGCCAAGACAGGTGAGCACAGGAGGCTCACCGGCGTCTACCTCATCCCACGCCTCACCACCAACCTCATCAGCGTCGGCCAGCTGGATGAGGATGGCTACAGCATCACGGTGCAAGGAGGAGTGATGCACATACGGGATGAGCAGCAGCGTCTCCTCACACGAGTTCAGCGCGACGACAGCAAGCTGTACTCCATCAGGCTCAACATCACACGTCCGGTTTGCCTAACCGCGAGGCGTGATGATGTTGCGTGGCGTTGGCACGAACGCTACGGACACGTCGGCTTCCAGGCGCTTCGGAAGTTGGCACGAGAGGAGATGGTGCTCGGGCTTCCGCAAATTGATCATGTCGATCAATTGTGCGAAGCTTGCTTGGTCGGGAAGCAGAGGCGCTCCAGCTTCCCCAAGCAAGCTCGGTGGCGCGCGGAGGGCGCGCTCGACCTTGTCCACGGCGACATCTGCGGGCCTATCACGCCGACGACTCCAGGTGGCAAGAAGATGTTCTTGTTGCTTGTGGATGACATGAGCCGCTATATGTGGCTCTATCTTCTAGCAACCAAGGACAAGGCATGGGATGTCTTGTCGCAGTGTTTATTGGCTGGCAGGTTCTGACACCGCGCGCCAGTCTGTGATGCGACTGGGCGCAACGGCACCTGACAGAAGCGTGCTCCGCGTCTCCGCGTCTTGGGAAGACGCGGGCCTTGAATATCTTGTACGGGCAAGGTATGGGGCGTCTTTACGCCCGCTGCCTATCGCTCGGGGGCAGGCAGCGTCGTTCCGCTGCCACGTGGCGGGCCCGGAGCTCTCCTATGAGGAGAGGGAGGTCCGGCCCCGCTGGGCGCGTGGCGCCTTCGGACCTCTCTCCCGCGGAGGGGGAGGTCCAGCTTCTGTATGCCACGTGGCGGGCCCGGAGCTCTCCTCTGAGGAGAGGGAGGTCCGGCCCCGCCGGACGCGTGGCGCCTTCGGAGCTCTCCCTGCGGAGAAGGGCGAATTCCTTAGGCATTTTCCCCTGTGTGCGGGGGTACCCCATATCTCAGGTACCAACAGTGGCCCCCGGGCCCATCTCGGGGGAGATAGCGAGCCCGAGGTGGGACCTCCGTCTCTTCCGATCCGCGCACTTTCTCTAAGTCCCGAATTGACCGCTGCCGGAGCACAAACGGCCGCGGGATCGTGGGAGCGTGCGCTCACTTGATGGTTGCTTTTACTGCGGCGGTTCCCAAGACTGCCACTTCTGCACGTTGCGGCGCTTTCTTCGGGAACGGCCGAAGTGTCTTGCCGACTCATCTTCTCAGGAGACTGACTCCTTGACCCACCGCTTCAGTTGGGCGGCTTGGGTCCACCCGCCATCGGCTCTCGGTCTAGGAGCCGAAGCGGTTGTCGATGCAGTGTATTCGAAGAGTTCCGAATCGCTTGGGATTGCACCCGGGAAGGTGTGAAATGAAACCCCCATGTGGGTACACTCCCCTTATAAGGCTTCCAGCCCCTGCGCCTCCCTCGAGTCTCCGAAGTCTTGTCTTCTTCCATGTCTCTTAACCCGCCTTATGGGGGGAGAATCGCTCTCGATTCCCTCCAGCGATGGCGTCTGCACCAAGCCTGGGACTCAGGGAGTCTGCCTGCCTTGCCTCTGAGGGTGGTGCCACCAAGGGGTCTCTGGTTTGTCCTCCCGACGGAGCCCTTCTTTGGTGACGGCAGGCAGAAAGCTCCTTGGCGTTGTGTCCCTTCCCAGGTGGTGGAGTCTTCAAAGAAACCGCTGAAGCACCGAGGAGAATCCCAGGCGGCAGAGTCTCCGAGAAGACCGCTGAAGCTGCGGAGGGGGGGCCTCAGGAGCACCCTTGATGACACCGGCTTTTGCGCAGGTGATGAGGGAAGGAGGCTCCAGGGGCACTCTTGATGACACCGGCTTTTGCGCCGATGATGAGGGAACTTCAGGAGAAGGAAACCGCCGATGCACCATGGAGGATCCCAGACGGCAGAGTCTCCAGGAAGACCGCTGAATACTGCGGAGGGGGCCTTAGGAGCTCCTTTGGTGTCACCGGCTTTTGCGCCGGTGATGAGGGAGGCGATTCCTGCGCTTGGGTCATAGAGCGAGAGAGTGCCGCCAGGGCTGAAGCCTGGTGATGCGGCCGTTCTTGCAACTTCTGGATTCTGGTCGTGTCAGGAGACCCTTGGGACTTGCTTCTTTTTTTTTATCGAGTCTGTAGTCCAGCTCATGGAGCCTCGCATAGTTTGACTCTTTAAGATATTTGTGTCTGTGATGCTCTTTCTCTCCTTCTTGGCTTTGTCTGACTGAGTCCTTAGCTCCGTAAGGTACTCAGAGGCCATCTCTAATCTCGGAGCTCTGCATAGACACCCTCCCCGGGTCCTAACCGTGTTAGGGGCCCCCGGGGGTCTCCGGATCTCGCCCTATGGGGAGCTCCAAATCTGCCTGCCACGTGGCGGGTCCGGAGCCCCTCCTTAAGAGGCGGGAGCTCCGGCCATGTTGGACACGTAGGGCTTTCGGAGCCCTCCCACCGAGGGGGGAGGTCCGGTTTCCGCTTGCCACGTGGCGAGCCCGGAGCCCTCCTCAGGGGAGGCGAGAGCTCCGGGCCCGCTAGACACGTGGGGCCCTCGGGTCCCGCCCCTGCTGAAGGGGCAGGACCCGGTCCTTCCAGTCCTAGGCCGAAGTAGTTGGTAGCTCCTTTCCCCCTGCTTCATGCAGTCCCTGTTGCCGCAACCAGGAGGTCCTGCACACAGGCAGAGGAAACGTAATTCTCCTCGGGGGGTCCTCCCCTCCCGTCTCCTAGTCTTATTCGTCTTACAATCCTGATCCGTTATACGGGGCTTGGGCAATTCTGTGCACGAGGCGCCGGAGCTCCGGCTCCCTCCGAGGTCCGGGTACGGCCGTCCGATCCCTAGTACCGGGCCATGCGCTGGGGAAGCAGAGTGCACGTGCTTTGGGTTCATGACCAGGCAAAGCGGTTGTACTCCCCTGTACCTCCGGAGGGCAGGATGCGCATGCTTTGGGCTCATGGCCTGCTAAGCTGGATACGCACCCTGGACCCCCCATGCACAACGCAGGCCTTTCCTGGAGGTGACCAACTGGCACCGCAACACCTGACTGGGGGAGGCCCGAGAGACTCACTCGGCCATCGGCAGGTGCCTCAAGCGCAGCCGCCTTCGGTAGGATAGCGAATGCCGACTATGGACGAGCGCAGGAGAGGGGGAGCTAGATGTACGATGAACATACAAAGATAGTGCGGTCATAAAAATTAATGCATAATTTAAATGAGCGCATGAGAGAGAGTTAAGTAGAACAGGTTTCTGTATTCATGCCCATAGGTGGAATTCTGGCTGTACATGGAGGCAATATTCCGCCTCGTCTACAAGGGAAGCAAGACTCTACGCGCTTAGGGTCGGAACCAGGCTAAACTGGACGTAGTCCTGTACCGTCCCTTGAGACTTAGCTGCCCCAAGCTCTGTTCCTAAATTCTATGAGATTCATTACAGAAGGGAATAACCCTGTTCTACTGATGCTCGGGAAGTAGGACTTACAGTGTTGCTTCATGGCAATGGTTTTTTGGGAACGGATCCCACACCCGGTTGAAAGGCATGTGTACCTGGGGCGGCAGCTTTCATGATTCGGAAGGGACCTTCCCTGCTGGGGGAGAGTTTATGGGTCCTTTTTGGAATAGAGCGTGCCGCGACACCAGGTCGCCCTCCTGCAGGTCCCCGATGCGTTCGGTTCTTTGGCGGTAGTGCTTAGAGCATCAGCCGAGACCGCGCGTTGTGGGGTGTTACCTGCAGCCGAGTCTCGTCGACGAGGTTGTCATCTTCGCGCTGGATCAGGTCCTGCGCGGCTTCTCCTGGGGGCCCCCGGGGAGTTCTCCCCTTCTGGCTAAGGCCTTCAAGGGGTAGGTGGACCCGGGCTCGTCTTGGATGACCCAAGGCGTCTTCCCCTTCTGGCAAGGCCTTCAAGGGGTTGACAAATCTTGGGCGGCCCCCGGGAGGTATGTTCGAAGCACGGAGGCGTGCCACAGTTGGCTACCACCCTGGCCCGTCACCGTCAGAGCTAGAGTCCTCGCCGTTATGCACTGTCTTTATGACGCGCTGAGGCTCCTGGAACCCCACCTGATGGGCGGCGGTGACTGGGGCATCGACCTTCTGTTTGCCATCCCTCTGAGGGTAAGGCGGTGATTCAGCTCTCTGCTGTCTTCCTTTGCGGAAGCGCTCTGCGAGCCTCTGGATATCCTAGCACTCGGCAGCAGTATGGTTGCCGGCGCCATGCACGGGGCATAGCCCGCCCTGGTCACTGTCTGGGGCCGGTGACTGCCGCTGCCTTTTGTCGAGGCGTGGCCCCCGAGCTCCACTAGCCGTCACTGCTGCGGCGACGGGAGCCGTGAACGATGACTTCATCTTGCCACTCCCCCGGTTCTTGGCCTTCTTGCCACCCCCATAGGCAGCAGCGCCGGACCCGGGTTGTCCACCTGGCTCGGAGGTCGGCAGAGAGTGTCAGTTCCGCCCTTCAGCTGCTCTGGCGCATTTGTCCGCCAGACTGAAGAGCTCAGAGACGTCGCGGACCTCTCTGGTCGCGAGCTTCTCAAGCATTTTCTCGTCCCGGACACCCTGTCGGAACGCCACCACCACAGAAGCACTTTGGATATGTGGGATGGTGTTGCGTACCTGGGAGAACCGCTGGATGAAAGAGTGCAGCGACTCCCCAGGTTGTTGCTTGACGGCGTGGAGGTCAAGCTCCGTGCCGGGACGGGTGTAGGAGCTGCCGAAGTTGGCAACGAACTGCCGGCAGAGCTCTCCCCAGGAAGTTATGGACCCCTGAGGTAGATTCATGAGCCAAGACCAAGTTGGGCCGATCAAGGCGACGGGGAAGTAGTTGGCCATGACAGCCTCGTCCCCTCCTGCGGCAAGTACGGCGGTGGAGTAGATCTGGAGGAACTCCGCCGGGTTGACGCTACCGTCGTACTTCTCGGGCAGGTGCGGCCGGAACTTGCGCGGCCACCTCGCGAAGCGAAGGTGGGGTGCAAGGGCCGCACATCCTGCACCTGCTGCTGCAGGTATTGGCGCTGCGAACGCTTGGTTCGCACTTGGCACCGCGTATCCCAGCATGGGCAAGGCTGCACCATAGACCGGGGGCGCTGCTTGCGGCGCATATGGTTGTGGCATATGCTGCGCGGCATATGCCTGAGGCAGGGCTCGCGTGGCGAAGACCTGCCCTCCAGGTTGTGTCGAGGCCGACGACATGCTGTCGCCAGCCTCATGGTTGCGACGCCTTTCTCGACGTCGCTCGAGGTACACCCGGGCATCCTGGCCCAAGTGGCACCGTTCCAGCTCCCTTCTCAGGTCCGTCGACAAGAGCCTGGAGGAGCTGGAATCCACCGTTTGCCCGTCAACCGTGGGCGTGCGTGTCAGCGACACAGCCGGTTGTCCTGGGCGCCGTCCTCGCCGAAACCGAGGGTTCGCGGCGGCGACGACGAGGCGGTCCACCTCGCGGACCCATTGCTGGGTCGCTGAATGGGGCGCATCCCCCGCAGGTGGGTTGCGCAGCAGTGCTCTTGCTACGGCTAGCGCACCCCCATGGTGTACGCTCAGCGCTGCAGAAGATCTCACACTGGTCGGAGCCTGCATCGCCGGAGTCGGCGTTGCTGGAGTCGGCTACTGGCTACCAGCTTGTGCCGACACACTCCGTCCTGAGTGTGTCGACATGTACTCCCCACTGGTCACGGTTCGCCGTGAACGCGGAGGGGGAGAGTTTGCCGCTGAAGGAAGCTTGGTCATCTTCGTCGGCGGAAACTCGTCACGCTAGGAGAAAAGCCCCCTACCTGGCGCGCCAAATGTCGAAGTGTTCGGTCGACACTTCCCCCGGGCCTGCACTGGGCAGCCCGCGGAGGTTCTTTTTTCGGTGGGGCTAGTCCCTTGCGGAGAGCTTGCGCGGACGGACGAGTTAGTAAGAGCTTGACGCGGTGAGTTTTACATGGTTCAGGCCGCCGGAGCGTAAAACCCTACATCCACGGCGAGCTATGGAGCTCGCTGTATTGCTTGCTGCTCAGGGCCGGAGTCCTGAGCTTGGGGGTGAGTTACAGCTTGGGAGTGTATGGCTAGCGTATGAGTTGCAGAGTGCGAACGCAGGGTGCTGATGGCTCGAGTGCGAACGCAGGGTGCTGATGGCTCGAGTGCGAACCCTTGCTATCGTCGCCTACCCGAGCCTTTTATAGTCCAAGACTCGGGCAGTTTACAAGGGGGGCCGGGACCCGACAGGTGGTCCCGGGGAGATCGTCTATTATCTACCGTATCTGCAGTTATGCCGGTAGTTGCCTCTGGTCGAAGGCTTCTGAGTCTTCATCTTGCCGCCCTGCCCATGCCGCATGCTAGTCGTAGTGGTTGATGACGGCGCAGGCGGCATGGGATGTCTTGTCGCGGTGTTTATTGGCTGGCAGGTTCTAACACCGCGCGCCAGTCTGTGATGCGACTGGACGCAACGGCACCTGACAGAAGCGTGCTCCGCGTCTCCGCGTCTTAGGAAGACGCGGGCCTTGAATACCTTGTACGGGCAAGGTATGGGGCGTCTTTACGCCCGCTGCCTATCGCTCGGGGGCAGGCAGCGCCGTTCCGCTGTCACGTGGCGGGCCCGGAGCTCTCCTATGAGGAGAGGGAGGTCCGGCCCCGCTGGGCGCGTGGCGCCTTCGGACCTCTCTCCTGCGGAGGGGGAGGTCCGGCTTCTGTATGCCACGTGGCGGGCCCGGAGCTCTCCTCTGAGGAGAGGGAGGTCCGGCCCCGCCGGACGCGTGGCGCCTTCGGAGCTCTCCCTACGGAGAAGGGCGAATTCCTTAGGCATTTTCCCCTGTGTGCGGGGGTACCCCATATCTCAGGTACCGACACCGCCACTGGAGGAGATCGAGCACGTTTCTTCTCTGGGGGTGGGTTAGAAGCCATGACGAGGGAGGACTCAAAGGCAAGAAGACAAAGGCACAAGAGTCCAAGGAAAAGCGCTGGGAAGTGCGAAGGGAAGCCGTAATGTGGGTAAGATCCCCTTTTAAAAACTTCCCAGATGCGATTCCAAGCGACCCGAAACTCTTCGGATACGCTGCATCAGCAACCGCATCGGCTTCAAGACTGAGCGCCGATGGCGGGTGGGCCCAAGCTGCCCAGCTGAAGCGGCGGGTCAAGGAGTCAGCCCCCCAAGAAGACGAGCCGGCAAGGCGCTCCGGCGGTTCCCGAAGAAAGCGTCGCAACGTGCAGAAGTGGCAGTCTTGGGAACCGTCGCAGTAAAAGCAACCATCAAGTGGGCGCACGCTCCCACGATCCCATGACTGTTCGTGCTCCGGCAGCGGTCAATGCGGGACTTAGAGAAAGTGCGCGGAACAAGAGAGGAGGCCCCACCTCGGGCTCACTATCTCCCCCGAGATGGGCCCGGGGGCCACTGTCGGTACCCGCGATATGGGGTACCCCCGCACACAGGGGAAAATGCCTAAGGAACTCGCCCTTCTCCGCAGGGAGAGCTCCGAAGATGCCACGCGTCCAGCGGGGCCGGACATCCCTCTCCTCAGAGGAAAGCTCCGGGCTCGCTACGTGGCCTACATAAGCCGGACCTCCCCCCTCCGCCGGGGAGAGGTCCGAAGGCGCCACGTGTCCAGCGGGCCCGGACCTCCCTCTCCCCAGAGGAGAGCTCCGGGCTCGCCACGTGGCCGATAGAAGCCGGACCTCCCCTTCCGCGGGGAGAGGTTCGAAGGCTCCACGTGTCCTGCGGGGCCGAACCCCCCTCTCCTCTGAAGAGGGCTCCGGGCTCGCCACGTGTCCAGCAGAACAGCGCTGTCTGCCCCCGAGCGGCAGGCAGCGGGCGTAAAGACGCCCCATACCTTGCCCGTACAAGGTATTCAAGGCCCGCGCCTTCCCAAGACGCGAGGACGCGGAGCACGCCTCTGTCAGGTGCCGTTGCGCCCAGTCGCATCACAGACTGGCGCGCGGTGTCAGAACCTGTCAGGCAATAAACACAGCGACAAGACATCCCATGCCGCCTCCGCCGTCATCAACCACTACGACTAGCATGCGGCATGGGCAGGGCGGCAAGACGAAGACTCAGAAGTCTTCGCCAGAGACAACTACCGACATAACTGCGGATACGATAGTCGGCAGGCAATCTCCCCGGGACCACCTGTCGGGTCCCGGACCCCTTGTAAGCCACACGAGCCTTGGACTATAAAAGGCTCGGGTAGGCGACATTAGCAAGGGTTCGCACTCTAGCCATTCACACCCTGGGTTCGCACTCTAGCCATTCGCACCCTGGGTTCGCACTTCAGCAACTCATACCCTAGTCATACTCTCCCTCAAGCTCAGGACTCCGGTTCTGAGCAACAAGCAATACAACGAGCACCTCAGCTCACCGTGGACGTAGGGTTTTACGCTCCGGCGACCCAAACCACGTAAAACTCGCCGTGTCAAGCTCTTCCCTAACTCGTCCCTACGCTCAAGCTCTCCGCAAGCGACTAGCCCCTCCGAAAAAGAACCTCCGCGGGCTGCCCAGAGCAGGTCCGGGGGAAGTGTCGACCACACACTTCGACATCTGGAAATATCTCAACTGATTAATCCCTGGTCCTCTGTTCTCGTGAAGTTTTATACTATGATCATATAGCGTTGGAGAAGCTTTAGAATCTGAGTATCCAAATCGACTCAGAATATTCTCCACATAATGAGATTGTTTCAGAGTAATCTCATTCTCGCACTTAATCAGTTTGATGTTTAGAATAACATCAGACTCTCACAAATCATTCATATCAAAATTTTGGGACATGAATGATTTTACATCATTTATCACATCGATACTAGTCCCAAAAATTAATATGTCATCAACATATAAGCACAGTATTACTCCTTTCTCCCACCAAACCGATAGTACACACACATGTCAGTGTCATTTACCACAAAACATGTTGAGGTCATAGTTCTATCGAACTTCTCATGCCACTGCTTTGGTGCCTGCTTGAGGCCATACAAGTATTTTTGTAACTTACACACTTTGTTCTCTTGCCCAGACACCACAAAACCATCAGGCTGCTTCATATAGATCTCATCGAGCTCGCCATTTGGAAAAGCCGTCTTCACATCCATTTGATGGATGAGGAAATCATTATACGCAGCAAGTGCAACAAGCACACGAATTGTGGTTAACCTACCAACAGGTGAATAAGTATCGAAAAAATCCTCGCCTTCCTTTTGGGTAAATCACTTTGGCTACAAGACTAGCCTTATATTTATCGACTGTACCATCTGGTTTGAGTTTCTTTTTAAATATCCACTTACACCCAACAGGTTTACACCCAATTGGACAGTCACATATTTCCCAAGTTCCATTTGTTAAAATAGACTCTATTTCAATATGTACTGCCTCGTTCCAGCTCTCTGCATCTGGCGATGCATATGCTTCTGAAAGTGTTTTGGGTGTATCATCAATAAGGTAGACAGTAAAATCATCACCAAAGGATTTTTCAATCATTTGTCTCTTGCTCCTTCGAGAAGCAATATTTGTATTGTCATCCTCAATGGGTTTTTTAGTGTAAAAACAAGGTACAAATAATGGAGAAGGATCAGAAGTAAAACTAGTAGATGTCTCGCTACGACCTGCAACTCTATCCTTCATTGGGAAAATATTCTCGAAAAATGTGGCATCACGAGATTCAGTCACGGTGTTAACGTGCACATCAGAAATCTCGGATTTAATCACTAAAAATCTGTAAGTTGCACTGTGTTGTGCGTATCCTAGAAAGACACAGCCCACGGTTTTTTGTACTAATTTTCGTTTCTTACACGCAGGCACATTAACTTTAGCCAAACAGCCCATGCACGTAAGAAACCGAGAGCAGGCTTTCTTCCTTTCCATCCTTCATATGGGGTTATTTCGCCCTTGGATGATGGAACTCGATTCAGCACAAAACATGCGGTCAAAATGGCTTCCCCCCACCATGAGTTGGATAAACCCGAAGTGTCTAGCATGGCATTAACCAAATCCGTAAGTGTTCGGTTTTTCCGCTCAGCCACCCCATTAGATTGTGGCGAGTAGGGAGCCGTTGTCTCATGGATAATTCTATGTTCCACACAATATTCGCCGAAATCATTAGAAAGATACTCTCCTCCTCTATCAGACCTAACTCGTTTGATTTTCCTTTCTAGTTGGTTTTCTACCTCAGCCTTATAGATTTTAAAACAATCTAGTGCCTCATCTTTTGTTTAAATAAGATAGAGTTGACAATATCTTGTAGCGTCATCAATAAAGGGCATACCCAGTGCTGAAAGCTCCCACACGTTGTGGGGTCTGGGGAAGGGAATTTCTAGGCAACCTTCCCCTTGCTTATTTTGCAAGGAGGCTGATTCGAACCCAGGACCTCCAGGACACAAGTGGAGAGACTCTACCACTGCGCCAGGCCTGCCCTTCTTGTAGCGTCATCAATAAAAGATATAAAATATTTTTCCCTGCTCTAGTCAAAATTTTATTCATTTCACACAAATCTGGGTGAATAAGATCTAGTGGTGACAAACTCTTCTCTTCCACGCTTTTAAAAGGTTTACGTGGCTGCTTAGCTTGCATACACGCATGACACTTAGATCTTCTTTCAACAGAGATTTTCGGAATCAAATTAAGTTTGGACGGTTTAATGATGCGATCGTAATTAATGTGACAAAACCGAGAGTGCCAAACAGTAGTCTCTCTTCCATTGCATTCAAACTTAGAACAAGCAACTGTGTTCACAAGATTATTACAATCTTCAACAACTGAAAGGCGGAACAGACTTCGCTATCATAGCCTTTTCCGATAAATAAACCAAACTTCGAAACAATAAATTTGTTCGACTCAAACACTAACTTATAGCCATCACGACATAAAAGAGAATCACTAATCAGGTTCCTATTTATTTCAGGGACGTGTTGCACATTCTTCAAAGAGAGTCTTTCCGGAAGTCAACTTCAGATCAACTCTTCCAATTCCATGTACAGCAATCCTAAACCCATTGCCCATCAACACGGAGCAACTGTCGGTAGCCTGATGAGAAGAATATAAATTATAATCAGAACACACATGCACATTAGCTCATGTGTCTAACCAACAATCGCTAGAATTACATGCTAGAAAAACTTCTGGAACATACTCTGCTCCAGACGTTCCTCCAGCCTCGCTAATAGTGACATTCACAGATTTCTGACCACCACCTTTCTTGCCTTTTCTATTGCAGCATTTTCTGGCTATGTGGCCAAGCTCGCCGCACACAAAGCAAGTAAGGTTTTCTTTCTTCTTCTTCTTAAAGCTAGTGTTTTGTTTGGCCTTTCCTTTCCAGTTCTTGTTGTTCTTATTGCCACCACTCACTTTATCTTCAACCACATTGGCATTAGAAGGAGTTCCTTCTCGCGGAACAGAACGAGGCACATCCTTGGATCTTGTCTTTTCCTCAACATCAAGAGTTGAGATCAAACTTTCAACAGTCATAACCTCTTTCTTGTGTTTAAAACTCGTGGAAAAACTTCTCCAAGATGGAAGCAGTTTGGAAATAATCCCACCAACCACGAATTTGTCAGGCAAGACAGTATCAAAATGTGCAAGTTCCCCCACCAGAAGCTGGATCTCATGAGCTTGTTCCACGATAGATCGATCATCGACCATCCTGTATTCGTGATACTGGTCATTAACATATAGTTCACGTCCGGCATCTGATTCTGCATATTTACGGTCTAGGGCCTCCCATAATTCTTTAGCCGATGTATGGTTCATGTAAATGTCACAGAGCTGATCAGACAAAAGTAACAACAAGCAGGCAAGACAAGTTGAATTGTCCAGTTCATAGTCATGGTTCTGCTCCTCAGTGGGAGGAAGAACTGGGGAAATCACCCACCAGATCTTCATCAACATGAGCCAGAACTTGACTCATGTCTGCCATCTCTTAAAATTATCACCCCGGGCAAATCGCTTAAGTTTTAGCGCATCAGTAAGTCCAGCCATGTTAATTCTATCAGGTTTCTGGATTGCTGGAAAACATACATGGCATGCAATTAATTTGACGAACCAGAACAGAGAAATAGAAAAAACAAATGTACTAGCAGTCAACATGAACAGTGCTAGTATTACACAAAAATGAATTAAAACATATACGAATAAATCGCTCATCAAAAATATCGAATCAGTCATGAATCGAGTAATTACTTACAAAGAATCCTGCTAAGGAAGTGGAGGATTAGATCTCGACGAAGATGTTGAAAACGAAGGAAGTGTTGTGAGCGGTCGTGCGAGCGCACTTCCCAGAAACCTGATCGCTGGCACCCGTGCAGGTCTTCAGATCACCGGTCGTCGATTCGGAGACACCGCTCTCCCTCAATCTGTTGCACGACGGACGAAGAGACGGCAAGGCAAAAAACGACAGCGCAGAGCAGTTTCTGGGAGGGGTGATTTCTGTGTCTTCTCCAGTACCTAGGACGTCTCCTATATACTCGAGCCTGCCAAACTCCTCAAATTTGATCTGCCATAATTTCAGTAAACCGCCCCCTGAAATCCTTCAATGTGCAACTAATGGAGCAGTTATGGCCATTATGCACATTAAACGTGTGCCTGCATTTATGCATCATTACGCACATTAAACGTGTGCATGCATTTATGTATCATTACGCACATTAAACGTGTGTCTGCATTTACGCGACATTACACACATTAAACGTGTGCCTGCATTTACGCGACATTACACATATTAAACGTGTGTCTGCATTTATGCGGCATTACACATATTAAACGTGTGTCTGCAGTTATGCCACAATTACTCCTCAAGTTGACCTGGCAGTCTAGGTGTTGATGAGATATTTCAAATTATACAAGTGGTAGAAAATAAAGGCTCAGTTGAACCCAACTCGTCACGACGCGGACGTGCAACGTCGCAAGTCACAAGTCACGCGATAAATACGCGTAAAATCGTGAAACACGCGCGCGTGCGTGCGTGTTTGTGTCCATAGCAGCAGCCTTCATCTCTCTCATTATTCTCATGTTGAGAAACACTCCAAAGGTCACTATATATATTGGGAAACATCCATCTAGGTGGGCAATGTGGGACTAAACACCCTAGCCATCTCTCCACATCACACCTTGGCTTTATACCAATGGATTTGGCCCAAATAATTCAGCCTAGGAACTGGGGTGCTGCTCATGTAGGCCAAATTCCAACAACAAATTCATCATTTTTCAACATTATCATCACTCTAGTGAACACTGTATAATAAAAACATAATTTACCAAACCTACTTTTTGTTGAAAATCCGGAGTTAATTTCTTCTAAACTCTTCTCTTAATCTATTCTCAAAGGGGGGCTGTATATATAGCCCCAAATTACAGAGTCCTTATCTAATACTAACTCCTACTCTTATTGGACTAGGACTCTATCTCTAACAGCAATTATTCTAGAAAAACGGGATTATATCTAACAATCACCCCCTAATCTCGTTTTTCTAGATCACACTCACACTAATTAGGATGGAGACACACTTCCACCCTAAACACACTTTCGGGATGGACACAACTGCACCCCCAGGATGGTCACATCTACACCCTGCACAACTCAATTTTGGGATGGGCACGTCTTCATCCCCAGAATGGCCGCATCTTCATCCTGTACACAAATTCGGGTTGGTCACATCTTCAACCCCAGGATGGGCTCATCTTCATCCTGCACACGCATTCAGGTTGGTCACATCTTCAACCTCAGGATGGACTCATCTTCATCCTGCATATGATCTCGGAATGGACGCATCTTCATTCCATCACACACCCACACACTCGAGATGGTCACATCTTCATCTCGAGCACACCTTGCTTGTGAGATCAAAATAAAGTATCTTCTGACGCAAGAAGCGCCATCTCATCTTTCTTTTCGTTCTTGGAGCATTCTTTGGCAAAGTGACCAAGTTTTTGACAATTGAAGCATCGAATCTTCGATTTGTCAAATTTCTTGTTCTTCTTTTGACCACCCTCCTGGGCCTTCCACTCTTTTCTTGTCAAAAAAAGCTTCTCTCCACCCTTTGCTTCTCTTGCTCTCCACTCCTCTCTTGTTAAAAGGAGTCTTTCTTCATGATCTTGTTTGTTGAAGCCAAGTACACGCTCCTCATGTGCTTTGAGCCTATCGACGAGTTCTTCCACAGTCATTGCCTTTAAGTCCACAAATTGCTCAATGGTGGATGCAATGTGAAGGAATTTCGAAGGTAGAGCTCGCAATAATTTCTTCACGATGTAGCTTTCTTCAACTCTTCCTCCAAGACCACGGATCTTTGTAACAATGATCATTACTCTTGTGGCAAAATCGTCGATGGAGTCTCCTTCGTTCATGCGCATTAGGTCAAACTCATTTTGAAGAGTCTGGATTCTTGCTTCCATCACGTGTTCTTCACCCAAGAACTTGATCTTGATCAACTCCCATGCTTCTCTAGCTGTCTCCTTCTCAGAAATTCGCATGAGAGTGTCTTCATCAATAGCATGATAGATGGCCGCAAGAGCCAGCTGATCTTGCTTTGGATCAACGTTGCTTTTCTTCTCCTCAATAGCTTCCCATACCCCTTGCGCCTTCAAGAAAACCTTCATCTTTATAGCCCATGCTGTATAGTTGGTCTTCGTTAATAAGGGATAATGCAGTGTCATTGATTTACCCTCCATATTGTGTACACCTCTTGTGTACGTTTAGTAAACCAATATCAATCTCTGGTACACTGCAGGTGTGACTTTAGCAAAGAACAATTCCTTAACCTGCCCACGTGGGTACCTCACCAAGTTGATCTAACTCAGGCCAGCAGATCTGGCCCAGCCCACTGCCTTTCTCCCTGTGCAACCCTAATACACCGCTGCTTCAGTCTCACCAGCAGCCGCCACCTTCTCTCTGCTCCCCCACGCGCCTCGGTGGCAGCCCGCGAGCGCCGCCCGTGCCACGCGGGCCCGATCCTGGCCGCGCTCGCGCCCGCGCGCTGGCCGCGCTCGCGCTGCTGGCCGTCGCCCGCCCGCCGGATCTGGGCCGGGATCCACTCGGTCCCGGATGAGATCCGCCCCGCGAGCGCCCGCACGGAGGCCTTCTTCAGCGCCGCCTCCTCTGCCCTTGCGCTCCTCCAACCGAGCGCTAGCAGCCGCCGCCTCGGGCGCTCTGCGCAGCACGCCGCCGAGCCCGAGATCTGGAAGCTGCGCCGCCCGTTCGCCTCCGCAGCGCCCCGATTCTCCACGCGCGGCGCTCTGTGCACAGCTCCTGCCACCAGACGCCGCCTACGTCGTGGAAGCCGTGCGCCGAGCGTGTCACGGGGATGACTCGCGCACAGCCGCCAATCTCGCCGGATTTGGCTGCCGCACGTGGCCTAGGGTTTCGGGGGGGGGGGGGGGGGGCGCCTGACGAACCAACGCGTGCGTGTTCTTGGCCTCCTCCCGCCGGCGGCTTAGCCCCCTGTCGCCCGGCCACCTACGCAGCCAAGGACCCCTGCGCGGTGAGATCCCGCCCCCCCCCTCTGTTTTCTCAACCTAAGGCTCTGATGCCAATTGTTGGAAATCCGGGGATTAATTTCCTCTAAACTCTTCTCTTAATCTATTCTCAAAGGGGGGCTGTATATATAGCCCCAAATTACAGAGTCCTTATCTAATACTAACTCCTACTCTTATTGGACTAGGACTCTATCTCTAACAGCAATTATTCTAGAAAAACGGGATTATATCTAACACTTTTTGCATTTCACAGGTTCTTTGAAGCAAGTTTATCATGACAAACATCAGAGTGGTGCTTCCCAAAAAAACATTCATACCGAGGATAATGCTTGTGGAAGTGTACGCTTTAAGATAGCTTCGATTGTAGCATTCTGTACATGCTGCGGGCCCACATAGTTTATGAGAAGGTTCTCTGGAACAGTCTTCCCAGGCCGAAATCCAGGAACCTGATAAAAGATGCAACAACAAGAAATCACCAGTGCACATTCTAGAATATGTAACATCACACTATAAGGAACAGCATTCTTCTATAACGAAAGACTTGCCGCATATCTCCATCTTACTTTGGAATTCTATCTTTGGGTGGTGTACTTAAGTATCCAGCTACTTTTAACTGATAAAAGTTTTGCACAAATCGGTACAATCTGAAACATTTGAGCATAATTGGCCAGTGTGCAATTTCTAAGTGCACTATGTCCTGGAATACACCAAAAAAGATCAGGCTCAGTTTCTTCATCACAGTGTTGAACACTCGCCACGAACAGCAAAAGAAAAGACTATCAGTGCGCCGATTCTAGATTACCTGCCTAGACATAACGTGATCATGTCTGACCGCACCTTCTAAATTTTGCATATTAACCACATGGGTAAGAATGTGTGTCAGAACTTCATTGGGGTAACTGTTTGCAAAGAAATGATACCTTGAAACGCTTTGCGTACTCTTGTAGCGTGAGTTGGTAGCATTCATCAATGATCGAAGTAGGCACCTCCACACTGAACTTAACCTGCAAAACATCACACCCGCCGCCGTAAGAACTAAGAATCAAGCGTGAACTCCCCAGTCACCTAGCAACCTCCTTCGCCCCAAAACTCGAGACAATCAAAGCCAGAATCGGCTCCCCGATTGACAATTTGACACTGACACGACCAGTTATAGGCACAGGGGCAACGAAGAAGAGGCGAGGCGGAGCTCACACTGGACCCAGGCTGAGGCGTTTTCTTGACGCGGACGGAGTCACCGCCCCCAGACGCGTCCCCTTTGAGCTCGACGGAGGCCAGGGCGATGGGTAGCCGTCGCCGCGAGGTGGACGCGGAGAACGTGGAGAGAGAGCGGGAGGAGGAGGCAACCAACGAGTTGTACCACGAGAATGAGGCGACGCGCGGCGAATAGAAGCGGGTGCAGGGAAGAGGCGCGGAGGTTACTCCGGCGGCGACGGCGGTGGCGAGCTCCATGGCCGCGGCTCGGAGTGAAACCAAGCAGCGCAGGTGTGTGGGGGAGAAGAGGCGAGGAGATTAGGATTTAGGAGGGAAGATGATAAGCGATAAAAAGCTACCTTGATATTTCGTGGGTTTTATGGACGTTTTTCAAAACATTTTGTTTAAATTTAAATATTATTTTTATCTACCTTGATACTAACATACCAGTATTAATCTATTTTAAAATCGTAAGATATCAATAAAAAATCATAACCAAAGACATAAATTAAAAATCGTAGAAGTAGATATTTGGTGAAATTAGGTTTGATAGTGAATTGTCATATAGGTTTTATTCAAATTGGAGAGTAGGATTTAATTAGTTATTAGGTTGAGTTGGGTTAGGTTTGCTAGGAAACCGAGTTAGTGCGATTGAAATGTTGTTACAGATCTAATGGAAGAACCAATGCATCTATATCGAGTTGATATATGACTTAGAGAATGAGTTTTCCTTTTTCTCTAGTTTAGATTGAGTCGACATGAATGATTTGAACCCATTTATGAGGGTCAGAGTTAGTTGGAGAACTACTTTTCCATTGGGTAGTGGGTGCTGAAATTGTGGTTGTAATGAACTAGGCCAGCAATCCTAATAAATTTCGAAGGTCTATGTATAACAAGAGGTGAATGATTGCCAAATGAAAAGTTGCACGAGGGTGAGACTCACTCATAAGTAGAACTTCTTTAGCACTATTCAAGTGAGTGAGAAGAGAAGTAATACACGCACACTCCTTTTTTTAGGAGCAACAGTAGGAGAATCCCCGACTATGTTATGTATGTATTAATAGATGACCTAAATAGGTTATCGTACTTCACCCCCATGATACAAGTTGGCATACCGCGCCACAACACATTAGTCGCGCCGAACTAGTCCAAACTTCTTGAGTTAAGAAAGACCCCGGCCTAGTTCCACGATCCATGTAGTTAGGCACTCACCCCCATGTATGGCAGGCATCTTGCTAAGACTGGATCAAGGGTAGTTCTCCACTGAATATGACGACATTTCTGAGCTTCCATATTTCCCAAGTCGCAATGGAGAAAGTTTCCATAAATCTCAAGCGGGGTCATTGTCTCTTCGATGTTTCCAATGTTCTAAAGAAATGGAGAGGTCCCACTGTATTCCAATTATCGCCCAACATTCTGCACTAAAGTGGCTCTGGAAGAAAAGGTGATAGGGGAGCTCTTCAGTATTAGCATCACACAGGACACAGGAGTAGTCATCATTCCTAATAGCAAAATTCTTTCTTTTGAGAAGATTTCTAGAGATCAACCGATCCAAATATAATAACCAACAAAAGATTTTGACTTTCTTGGTCATCTTCGCTTTCCATAACCAGTTAAACAACTTTGGTGGCATAATGTGATCAAACTGACGTTTGTAGTTCGTGCTGGTTTAGATGGTGAGCGAGGTGTTGTTGTTGTATGTCCACTGGTCCCCGTTGAGTGGGTGCTTATTGAGGTTACCCAGGATTGCCTGAAGTTGTTGATACTCGACCATCGCTTGCTCTGATACCTGGGTGTAGAAAAGGTTCTGAAAGAATGGCTCATCCTTGTATCGAGCTATGGATATGTACGGTTTCTTAGTGAATGAGAATATACACGGCAATTCCGTCTTGAGGAGGCGGTTGTTCCATCTGTCTTCTCAGAGAAGAATGGTATCCCCAACCCTAAAACTAACTGTTGCATGGTCCTTGAATTGCTCTCATAGACTCAAGATGTCCCGGAGCCAGAAGGAGCCCTTGTTGGGGAGCTTGTGGGGGGACTCCCATCCATATAGTACGCAATGTAGAGCAATTGGACCCAGTGTGTATCCACTTTGTTATATAATTTATCCAGAAATTTTTGCAAAAGTGAGAGGTTCATTAACCTCAAATCCTTTAGCCCCAGGCCTCCCTTCCGACGAGGGGACGTGACACGACTCCATTTTACTAACGACCTCCCTTTTCCTTCCACATCATTGCCTTTCCAGAGACAAGCTTTTCTTGTTTTGTCAGTGGCTTGGATGACTGTGAGAAGTAATTTTAGAGTGCACATGTTGTAGACCGGAATAGTAGACAAAAGGCACTCCACCAGGATGCATCTTCCTGCCATTGAGAAGAATCTAGATGTGGCCAAAAATTTCCTCTCAATTTTTGCCGTCAGGTGGGCAAAGTCTGCCACCAGTGGCTTGCGGATTTCCATGGGGAGCCCAAGATACGTGAAGGGGAAGGAGCCAACTTGACAACCTAATGTAGAGTCATGAATTCAGTTGCTTCTGTATATAGGTTAATGGGC
The DNA here is from genome assembly GCA_030760725.1 of Neostapfia colusana. Taxonomy (NCBI): domain Eukaryota; kingdom Viridiplantae; phylum Streptophyta; class Magnoliopsida; order Poales; family Poaceae; genus Neostapfia; species Neostapfia colusana. Next base: position 40,899,971 of record JASWHV010000001.1, on the reverse strand, counting down.
ATCATGACTGACTTGTTAAGGTTGACCTTTAGACCCGTAGTTGCCCCGAACGAACCAAGCAATGTCTTTAAGAAGAACAATTCCTTCTAGGAGGCCTTCGGCGCTATAAAATGCATTTTATACATTCTTGACAATCATATGTGTGATGTTTATATAAACATAACAGATGGGAAACAACTATACGATATACTAAATACTAAATTTAGTGCAACTGATGCATGTAGTAAAGTGTATATCATGTAGAACAATCGTGAATAACCGTTCTGTATTTTAACACGCTCATGAGATACAATGAATTACAAGATAGCTCAAACTCCTTAATTTTATCTCACCTGACAAGTTTATGGTTGTATGCATCATTGTAAAGTTATCTCCTCCATGGAGGAACTTTGTCACAACACTCAAATACAAGAGACAAGAGATATCAGTTAAACACCTGATAGCATCTCATGATGTTGAGGACAAGGCTCGGACTAAAGACGATAGTAAGAAAGGATGTGAGGGTCAATATAGTGTCAAAATAGTGCAATAACCCAATTTCAAAATAAAGGAAAAACAAGTCCTAGTTCAAGCCAAATTAAACTACTCACTTTAAGAAGAAGAAGTTGAACAAAGTTGAGCAGAGATGTTATACTTGTGGAGAGTTTGACCATTTTTGAAGGATTATCATGAATGGGGAAGACCATAGAGGGGAAAACTTCCTCAAGAGTGTTAATATTGTGGCTTCTAACTTGACAGGGAGACATACCCCGGGTACCCAAGGGACGACCGATCGACCCGTCATACGAAGCCACGTGGCTGCGCGGGCCCAAATCAAGCTACGCGAAAAGCGCCAACACGGTAACCCAACTCGTGATCCAGGCTAGGCTTGGCATCGTTGCGAGTCCCGACCTTGAGGTCGGTACATAAACGACCAACCTCTGACTGCCATGGGTCGCAGCGGACGACCCCTAAGGTCTAGAAGGAATGAATGACCCATCACGGCAGGAAGTGATCTTCGGCCCCCGACCCCGACCATCGAGGCTGGCAGAAGGAGCGATCGGGGCTCGAGCCCGAACTAGAGACAGGTGAATGACTTCAATATTGATGTGGAGAAAGAGTATAGGGACTTCAAGATAGAGTGGGAGGCCACGTGCGACAACACAAACACGATGCAAACATCATCGCCTTCCTTCTCGTCCTGTTCGGCGCGGGTGTACAGGCGTCGAAAGTAGACGTAGACCGTAGATGAGACGTGAGCAGGTGTACTTATGGCTTCTCTGCCTTATCAGGTCGCCTTATGCGGTGACGCAACATGTAAACCCCCGCCCATTTATGAGGAGTTGGTGGGTTGATAGAAGCATCCGGGCCATAAAAGGTGAGGCCTAGAACCTCTCTAGGGACGATGGCTCTATGCCCATGCATCACGCGCAACACTTAGGCTCTCCCGCATCCTTGCGCGCGAGGGAGCCTCACTTGTAACCTCGGTTCCATGAACCAAAGAGCTAATACAAGGCCCACAAACACCCAAACTGCACAAAGGACATTTGGTCTAAACCAATATAAATCTTTGTATGTATTAGCTAGCCATCCAGACATAAAATGCGCATCATTTGACTACTAGCTGGTGGAAAAGACACCGACAGTTGGCGCACCAAGAAGGGGACCACTTTGCATTTTAGTTTTCTTCTGTGATGGTTTTTACGAGCTCGAGCTTCCTCGTCGGCGAGAAGTACCGTTTTGGCTGCCTCGAGTTCACCATCACCCCCAACAGCGAGCTTGAGACCGACATTGTCCCATGCCACGCTAGGCTTTCCGTTTCGGAAACCTGGACTTCATCATCAATGACGGTGGCATCCTCCGCCTAGTCAGTGACCTAACCATCTATAACGTTGACGATGCCCCGAAGAGAACTTCGTGGGCATGGTCGACCAGGTGTTGCTGTCCGTTTTCCCCCTCTTGGAGGACATGATCAGGAGCGACTACAACTTCGACATCGAACCTGACGAGGGTCGTTGCCCCTCACGCAAGTGTTGTGTTGCGGAAACTGGTAACAACTTCTTACTCGCTACTCCCGTTAACACCCCATCTTCTCCAGCACTCGTGCAATGGGAGGCGCCGTGCTGAAACCATGGCAAGGAGCCAATGGTCACGCAAGAGCTGGCCGAACAGCTCGAGGCACGTCGCGTCGCCCTTGAGGTGGAAAAGGCGCAGCTAGACGCAGACAGAGCCGCATTTGAAGCATCGCTCAACCATTGCCTCAGCTTCGGTGGTGCGCGTGTGCACGATTGCCAAGTCTGGACGGACATCGTCACCAACGTGTGCGAACCGCCCTGTTTTGAGCGGTCGTGCCAGAACGTGGCAGCCGCGACGGCCATGATGCGCAACCTTCCGGAGCCCAACAAGCCGGAGGCACGACACACTTTCCAAAACCTCCGTTCGTTATTGGAAAGAGCCATGACCCAGCACACCGAGAAGTCGCTCGCTCGACGGTTGTTGGTATTTCTTACGTCTACAGGTCATCCTGGCAATGGATGCCAACAAGGCTTATGACAACTAGGCTAACCTAGGGCCAAAGCAAGATGAGTTCCGCAAGCGCGCGGAGGATACTGCTGTAGCATTTCACCTAAGAGTATTCCATAGGGCATCGTATTTTCCAAAGGAAGGTGAAGAGTAGCAAGATTATGTATAGGATAGGTTGTTCCAGTAGGAAACCAAGGAGGATGGGTAAAAAGGATAGTGATGAGGTAGTGTGACACACACTGAGCAATCTACTATAATGGTAAGATAGTCCTAGTGAGAGTTAAACTAAGGTAAGGGGTTGTTCCTAATGTGCTTCTAGTATACATATACATATCCTATATAGTGTAGACATGCATATGTTAGTAGTGAATACTAGGGCTTAGTGGTCCAACATATCAGGCACGGGCTTACCCCTGGTAATACCAGAGTGAGTCCCACCAAGAGCCTGTGGCACAGTCGAATGTGGGTGATTAAAGTGGACGAACTGGGCTATCACCACCTGCTCGCCTATCCCTATAATCCGTGGGTCTATGAGACATCCAACGCTACTTAACTATCCAAGCGCCACGCTTGCATACTAAGTAAATAGCTTAGGAGCTGCAGTACAATTACCATACTAACGCAATGACTAAACTAAACATCGTTGAACCAATGCTGGGACCAAACATTATATTATTCATACTAACATATTCATATAATAGCTAATTAGACTATAGTGGTGGCCTATGATGTTTATGATAACATAATAACAATGTTACTATACTATCATGAGAACAACTAAACCTACCACATACATGGATTCCACAATCAAATAAGAAACACTTTATTCAAGCATATGTGAGGACCGGAGCCCCGACAACCAAGATCATGTTGGGTGGTGCCACACGCTGCTACACCAGACAACTAATATACGAAAATATGAAAATATTACAACATGGGGTTCACTTAGTTATATTACATCAGAGTGCGAGTTTTGAAACAGAGGTTGGAAATAACGGAAATGCAACTAGATATTACAACTTGACGGATACGTAGGCTCAGGCGGTAGAGACGTATCAATCCCAATGATACGTCACTCTAGCATCACATAATTCACTCTTGCAGCGAGCTAGGTTCCCATTGAAACATCCAGCCCTCAATGGGCGACACTTCATTCGGCAACCCATCATCATTATCATTAGGAATGAATCCATTATTACCTAAAAATATAATTTAACAACACACTGAGCAACTAATACTCAGCAAGACTTACCCGTTAAAAGACTCTCTAATATCTCTACTAATATGCAGTGGACATATTGGTAGTAAGGACTGTTTTGTATAAAAAAGTCTAATTGTGTGTTCTTAATTAGCAAATTATGGCAGACTTTTTTTAGTGGCACAAAAGGATAAAGTTTAGTTGGCAGCTAACCTAAGCACTCAACTTTCCATACCAACAATTGATCTAATTTCAGATCTGACCATATTAATAGAAATTTCCGCTTGTTACTACACGAAGACACAGTGAACAAGCAGTACTCATTATCCGTGAGTGATGGCGATTCGAATCAATTTTTATTCCTCCAGGAGAAATCCGAAAGCACGACATGTACACACTTCTCGAAATTGTATACAACACACTTTAATCTCTGAAGCTAAGTATAAGCAGAGAATTAATAATTATTTGATCAAACTCTACAAAGAAAAATGAGCTAAAATTTTTACTGTGATATACTTAGTATGCAAAAGTATGTTGTGCAAATTCTCAGATTTTTACAATGGTTAGCTCACTGTCGAAGTGTGTAGCCGACACTTCCCCCGGGCCTGCTCTGGGCAGCCCGTGGAGGTTTTTTTTGGAGGGGCTAGTCACTCACGGAGAGCTTCAGCGTTAGGGATGATTGATGGAGAAGCTTGACACGGGGATTTTTACGTGGTTCAGGCCGCCGGAGCGTAATACCCTACGTCCACGGTGAGCAGAGTTGCTCGTTGTATTGCTTGCTGCTCAGAACCGGAGTCCTGAGCTTGAGGATGACCTAAGTGCTCAGATGCTGGTGCGTATGTGTGCAAAGAGTCGAACCTAAGGATGTGAATGGATGGAGTGCAAACCCTTGCTAACGTTGCCTACCCGAGCCTTTTATAGTCCAGGGCTCGGGCGGCTTACAAGGTGGGCCCGGGACCCGACAGGTGGTCCCGGGGAGATTGCTTGCCATCTACCGTATCTGCAGTTACGCCGGTAGTTGTCTCTGGCGAGGGCTTCCGAGTCTTCGTTCTGCCGCCTGCCCATGCCGCCAGCCAGTCGTAGTGGTTGATGATGGCAGGAGCGGCAGGGGATGTCTTGTCGCTGTGTTTATTGGCGTGCAGGCTCTGACGCGGCGCGCCAGTCTGCGATGTGACTGGGCACAACGACACCTGACAAAGGTGTGCTCCACGTCTCCGCGCCTTGGGAAGGCGCGGGTCTTGAATACCTTGTACGGGCAAGGTATGGCGCGTCTTTACTCTTGCTGCCTACCGCGCGGGGGTAGGCAGCGCTGCACTGCTGGCCACGTGGCGGGCCCGGAGCTCTCCTCTGAAGAGAGGGAGCTCTGGCCCCGTGGGATACGTGGAGCCTTCGGAGCTCTCCCTACGGAGGGGGGAGGTCCGGCTTCTGCTGGCCACGTGGCGGGTCCGGAGCTCTCCTCTGAGGAGAGGGAGGTCCGGCCCCGCGGGACACATGGAGCCCCCGGAGCTCTCCCCGCGGAGGGGGGAGGTCCGACTCAGTTTGCCATGTGGCGGGTCCGGAGCTCTCCTCTGAGGAGAGGGAGGTCCGGCCCACTGGACACATGGCGCCTTCGGAGCTCTCCCTACGGAGAAGGGCGAGGTCCTTAGGCATTTTCCCCTGTGCGCGGGGGTACCCCGTATTGAGGGTACCGACAGTGGCCCCCGGGCCCATCTCAGGGGAGATAGCGAGCCCGAGGTGGGGCCTACGTCTCTTCCACTCCGCGCGCCTTCTCGTAGACACGCATTGACCGTTGCCGGAGCACGAACAGTCACGGGATCGTGGGAGCGTGTGCCCCACTTGATGGCTGCTTTTACTGCGGAGGTTTCCAAGGCTGCCACTTCTGCACGTCGCAACGCCTTTTCGGGAACCGCCGAAGCGTCTTGCTGGCTCGTCTCCTTGGGACACTAACTTCTTGGCCCACTGCTTCAGCTGGACGGCTTGGGTCCACTTGTCATTGACGCTTGGTCTTGGAGCCGAAGCGGTTGTCCAAGCGGCATATTCAAAGAGTTTCAAATCGCTTTGAATCGCGCGTGGGAAGTTTAAAAGGGGATCTTACCCGCATCACGGCTTCCCTTTGCACTTCCCATCGCTTGCATCTTCGTTGGGCTCTTGCGCCCTTGTCTTCCCTGTCCTTGTGCCTCCATCTGCCATGGCTTCCAACCTGCCTCCACCGCGTCTCTCTTGGTCGGCCGATCTCGGGCCAGTGCGTAGGCTGCTGGTTTGGAACGCGGAGGAGCAGAAGCGTGGGCTCCGGCATGGATCTCTCCCCCTACTCCTGGAGAAGGGGGAAATAGTCTTCTTCACCGCCTAAGCCATGGCGGGGTTTGTCCCGTCGATTTCTTCCTTTTTCGTGACACTGCTGGAGACGCACGGCCTCCAGCTCGATCACCTCTCCCCCAACTCTCTTGCGATGACCACCGTCTTCGTGCACTTCTGCGAGATGTTCGTGGGGGTGCACGCTTCGGTGACGCTCTTCCGCCACTTCTTCGTGTTGCGGACGACTGGGCGCAGCTCGAAGAATCAGCTGGGGGCGTACTACTTCCAGCATCGCTGCAAGGATCCGAAGGCCTCTAGGTACCTTCTACCTTTCGGCGCGGCGAGGTGGGAGAACTGGAGGGAGAATTGGGTGATCGTGCAGATTGAAGAGCATGATCGTCTGCAGCTGCCGACTGCCAGCCCGACCACCGAGCGTCACTTCTGGGAGGAGATCCCAGAGTTGGAGCCGGAGTATGCGCCGGTCTTGGAGCGGATCCGGTTCCTGGCCAATGAGGGGCTGACGTCCCTGATGGTGCTCATAGATTTTCTATCACGCCGTATTGCGCCATTGCAGCAGCGCAACCGCCCGGCGTGGTACTACACTGGCGAGCTCGATTGCACCAGGCTGGCGAGGGGTCTCGGCTCCGACCCATCTGAGGAGGTGATGTACGAGATGGTGGCCAGGGTGAGCAGTGACGTCGTCTCCGGCGGCGACCTCACTTTCCCGGCTTCTGGCACTCCCCTCTTCTTGGAGCCGCAGAAGAGGGCAGAGTTGCTGCGGAAGATGCCGAACCTTGACGACATCGAGATCGCCGTTCGTCAGGTCGGGGATGCTCTCCGGGGGATCTCGATTCCCGGGGTCGAGCACTCCGGGGCGGAGCGTGAGGCGTCTACCGCCGCCCAATTCACATCGAGGGTCGACGGAGCTCAGACCGTCGACAAGGGGAAGGGTAAGGAGCCGGCCCCCGCGCAACCAAAGAAGAAACGTGCCCGGTCCCCTCCGAGGGCGTCGTTTGCGCTGAGCCAGGGGGTCGGGGTACCCTTGCGCCCACCTCCCGGAGGCGCTGGTTCGTCGGGTGGCGACCCAAAGAGACCCCGGGTCTCTAGCTCCGGCGGGTCTCTTCTCGGACAGCGGCGGTCCGAGGAGCCCCAGGCATCCCGCCTCCATTCCTTAGGCGGAGGGGCTTCAAGGAAGGACGCCGGTGGGGTGATGCCCGGGGGTGTGCCGGGGGCTCAGGTGCCACAGCCAGCGAGCGTCCCGGCTGCAGGTTCTGGCGGTTCCGTCCCGGCCCAGAGGCCAGAGCTCCAAGCCCGTTGGAGCGTTCATGTCGCCTAGTAAGTGTTGCTCTTTCTGGCTTTTAGAAGTAGTGTTCCTTTCTCCTTTCTTAGCCTGAGAGCTTCTTATGTCAGCAGGGACTCACCGGCTGCCGGGGCGAGTCTATTCCCCGTCCATCTCCGGCCAGCGGAGGCTCTGCGCCACAGGGTCCGGGAGCTGTGGTGGCCCCGACGGCCCCTAAGCCGACGGGGGCTTCTTCTGTGCCGGCGGGTTCACCCCCCGCGGTGGTGGCGGCAGCACCCGCTCATCCTCCTTCGCCAACCCGGAAATCCGGTGCTGAGGCTGGAAGGGCAGCTGCGGGCGCAGCTGCTGGCCCCTTGGCTTCCCCAGGTCGGCGCCTCGCCTCAGTTGCCGAGGCGCCGGCACCTTCACCGGTCGTGGACGCGATGGGGGAGGTCAGGGGAGCGGCTCCTGCCTCCGCCGCCCCGCTGCCCTAGCGGATGCCTTGGGGCTTGCTCAGGCTGGTGCCAGGCAGGTCCAGGCCGCCTTTGAGCGGGAGCAGGAGGTGCTGTCCGGAGAAAGGGAGCGCCTCCTTAGCTGGGAGCATCTCCTGAAGCAGCGGACCCAAGAAGCTAAGGCAGAGCTCGACTCAAGGCAGTCGAGGCTTGATGCCATGGGGGCGCTGCTCGACGCCCAGAAGAGGGTCGTCGACCACCTGGGCTCAGAGACTCGGTGGCTCCACGCTGCTTTCCGCGAAGCTCAGGCTAGGGCCGAAGCGCGCTCCACTGCCGTGGAGGAGTTGCGACTACAGGTAGCTCACCGAGAGTGCGCCGTCGCAGATCGGGAGCGTGCCTTGGCGACCGAGGAGGAGAAGATCGCCGCACGACTGGAGACCAGCAAGGGCGAGCTGAGGGCTCGGGCCGAGGAGCTGGAGCTCCGCGAGTCGGTTGTTGCCGGGAGGGAGGAGCAATCCTCCTGGGAGCGCCAGGCGGCGCTGGATTGCGAGCTGGCGGCCCGCCAAGTGGTGGAGAAGCTCCAGGCTTCGCGGTCTGTCGAGGCCCGGGCGGTCTGGAGCTTTGTCACTGAGGCAGGGTCCGCCCTGGTTCCCCTCGGTTTCAGCCCGGTGCGGACGGAGGCTCCAGCGCAGGAGGTGTCTGGGGCAATCCCGGCGCTTGAGTCCATCAGTGCCAAGCTGGGCAGGCTTGAAGCGGTGATCGCCGACGAGCTTGAGGTGGAGGGACGAGGCCTGGCGAAGGAGGTCGCCACACATGTGCTGGCGTGCTTCCGGATCCAAGACCCTTCCTTCTCTTTGGAGCCGGTGTGACTAGGCCCCACCGTCGAGCGGGAGGAAGCTGCCAGGGACGAAGTCGGGGACATGGCCGCCCTCGTGGCCTCTAGGTTCTAGCGGAAGTCCGGGGACTCTTAGGCAGCCGCCCCCGCGGCCAGAAGGCCCTGTATCTCTTTTTTTTTTTTTGCTTTTGTTGAGTCTATAATCCAGCTGATGAAGCTTTGAATGAATAGACTCTTGTTATTTTCCGTGTCTGTATATTTTTATCTTCTCCTTGGCTTGGCCTAGCTGAGTCCTTAGCTCCGCAAGGTACTCAAAGGTCTTCACCAACCTTGAAGTCCTGTACAGACACCTTCCTCGGGTCCTTATTGAGTTAAGGGCCCCAGGGGTCTTCGGAGCTCGCCCCGTGAGAACGGGGAGGTCCGGATCTGCCGGCCACGTGGCGGGCCCGGAGCTCTTCTCTGAGAAGATGGAGGTTCGACCCCGTGGGACACGTGGGGCCTTCGGGGCTCACCCCTGTGGAGGGGGCGAGGCCCGGCTCTGCCGGTCACGTGGCGGTCCCGGAGCTACCCTCTGAGGAGAGGGGATCTTCGGCCCCACCGGGCACGTGGGGCCTCCGGAGCCCGCCCCTGCGGAGGGGGCGAGGTCCGGATCCTTCGGTCTTGCATTGGAGCTCCGGTCTTGTGCGGTCCCGTAGTGGCCCCCTGGTAGGTGTGGCCAATTGCTTGGGCGCACCTACCATACTCCTGCACACATGTAAGGGAAACGTAATTCTCCTTGGGGCTCCCCCTTCCCTATCTCATAGTCTTATTTGGCTTACGATCCTGATCCTGTATACGGGGCTTGGGTACTTCAGTGTGCAAAGTGCCGGGGGCTCAAGGCCCCTTGGCCATCGGCAGGTACCTCAAACGCGACCGTCTTCGGTAGGATAGCAAATGCCGACTAGGGGTGAGAATGGGAAAAGGAAGATGAGTGCATGGTGAGCATACACAGGAAGTGCGGTCATAAAAAATTATACGTAATTTAAATGAGCACAAGGGAAGAGCAAAGCAGGACAAGTTTCCTTCCATATAAATTTCCATAGGAGGAAGGAAGGCTAAACATGGAGGCAACGACCCGCCCCATTAAGAAGGGAAGCAAGACTCTACGCGCTTAGGGTCGGAACCAGGCCAAGCTGAACGTAGTCCTGGACCGTCCCCTGAGACTTAGCTGCTCTGAGCGCTGTTCGTGGACTCCATGGAATCTATTACAGAAAGAAAAGACTGTCCTACTATTGCTCTAGGGGTAGAACTTACGGAGGTGTTCTATGTTCCAAGGGTTCGGGAGCGGATCCCCATCCTCGGTGGAAAGGCGTACGAACTCAGGGCGGCAAACTTTCATGACTCAGAAGGGACCTTCCCAGCTGGGGAAGAGTTTGTCAGTCCCTTCGCGAGAATGTATGCGCCGCAACACCAGGTCGCCTTCCTGCAGCTCTCGAACACGCACAGACCTTTGGTGGTAGCGCCGGAGCATTTGTCGGTACTGTGCGTTGCGGAGTGCTGCATGTAATCGAGCCTCATCGACGAGGTCGATGTCTTCATACCGGAGGTTGTCCTGCGCGGTTTCGTCGTAAGCTCGGACACGGAGAGACCCCATGGTGATCTCTGGGGGAAGCACAGCTTCGGCCCCGTACACCATGAAGAAGGGTGTCTCTCCGGTGGCCCGGCTCTGGGATGTCCGGTTAGCCCACAGTGTGCTCGGAAGCTTGTCCACCCACTTGGCGCCATGTTTCTTCAAGCCGGCATAGGTGCGAGTCTTGAGGCCTCGAAGAATCTCGGCATTGGCCCTCTCGACTTGCCCATTGCTCTTTGGGTGAGCAACGAAGGCATAGCACACCTGGATGCCGAGGTCTTCGCAAGAGTCTTGGAACGTTGTCCTGGTGAACTGGCTCCCGTTGTCGGTGATGATTCTGTTTCACAAATTTTGGACATCCCTACAGAAAGTTATGGAGGTATGAAGGTTGAACCATTTTTCTGGAAATCAATTCTACGATTTTTAGCTAATTTATTTAATCCTGAGATAACCTACTGATTAAGCCCTCTAAATAAGCTCCAAAAATCCGAAAATTTTTACTGGAGGTCAGGCACTATGAAAAGGACTAGCTGTCCAAATTTGGGAACATTTCATAAAGAATTGCTCCTGTAATAAATCCCTAAAGGATTTAGTAAAAACAATTCTACAGAATTTCCTGGGAATTTTCATAGCATACAATTTGTTTATCTGTGAAGTACTCCCCCTAAGAATTCAAACAAAATTGGTCTCACCCTTTTTGGAGTTTTCTACACAAAGTTATGAATTTTTCAAACCGTGATAGCTCTATGTATAAAACCTACACAGAGACTTAAAGGGGGGCCCACTCGTCAGGTCTTTCTTCAACCTCTCGCCAGAGACGCACGTGCACCCAGCTCAGATCGTGGCATGGCTCGTTCTCCCTCATTTCTGCACCAAATTAGCTCCGGTTTCGCCCTACATGCTCCTGGGAACATGGCGCAGCTGCCGGGCAAGGTTTCCACGCATGAAAACGGCCGAAAACAGGTCGACACCGGTGGGGCGACTCGGGAGCACGGCATCAACGCGTTTTGGCGCGTCCGAAGCTTCTCCCGGCGATCTACCTTGCCCTAAAGCATCACCAATGATCGGGGAACATGGAACGCGTGCTAAACCTTGCAGCAAACGGCCGGAAAATAGGGTTCACCGGAGGACCGACCCGTTTTTGCCGCCGCCGGCGATTTCTCGTCGCCCGGGGCGTGTGGTGGACGGTTTGATGCATGCTTTGGCGTGGGAGGGCGCTAGGATCACTAGTTTCCGTGGCTTGAATTGTAGAACCGATGATCAACCACGTTGGACGAATTTCCAGTTTTGGTCTTGATCGGTTCTTCACGTGTACCGGCGCCAAAACTCAAATTACTGCTAGCCGGCGATGGGGAAGGGCAAGGGGACTGTGGTAGCATTATCTACACACCTTGGCGCACCTCAGGGAGGTGCTGGACGTGCGGGAGAGGCGTTGGTGCGGCCGGAAGGCGAGGTGCACCCATGGTGCGACGTGCTCTGTTTTGCCAGTGAAAAATAGCTCGGGCACAGCGAGGGGAGGCCAGGGACGAGCTGAGAAGTGGTGGAGGACGTCCAGTGGAGGTTGGCGCAGCTCCTAGGTGGTTCAGCTGGGCGCCACAGTGGCTGTAGGCTGATCGGGGGTGAGGAGCAGAGATGCGCTGTGTGTTTCTCCTTTGGTTTAGCGTGTGTGAGCTAGCGAGCAGGGAAAACAGGATTTTGCTGGTGCAACACAGATACTTATCGATCAACAACGAAGTGAATGGACTGCCTTCGAGAGCAAGGCATAAGCAGCTCGGTGGCTGGCTCCGTGTCGAGTTCGCACAGAAGACTCAATTGTTGTATCAGTTCCACTGACCTGCGGGTCCTGCCGAAGTTTTTTCCCCTCACAGACAACAGTGGCTCCATACATCAAATTCAGAAGTTCGCAGTAATTTCTACAAACCAAATTTGATTACTGTGGAGTTAACCCTCTGTTGTATTCAAAATTTTAAATTTGGCGCTCTCGGTTCCGTTCCTGTGCGAGGGAAAAAAATAACGCCTGGGGTTGCTGTTTTTGTGAGCAAAAGATCACGTCGGAAGCTACTCAATCCCACGAGCTGGTCGCCAGCACAACGAAAACAGCGAGAAGCTGGCCTCCGCTTGCAGCTCGGTTGGTGAGTGAGAGGATCACGCCGTGAGGTGTCGAAGCCATGAGCAGGTTGTCAGCTCGATGCAAGAAGCTGGAGGTGGCTGCCCTTAGTGGCGCTCGGAGGAGGCTCGGGTGGTGTTCGACACCGAACAGAGGAAGTCTTTGGGAGCAAGTTAAAGCAGCCCAATGACATGTGGGGTCTACCCCCTTTACTCGTCTTCTTATCCTCCAAATGTTTCCAAAAGGTCTTCATTCATGTAAATCCCCTCAACCTGATATTTCGGGAGTTTACACGTGGGCGGAAATTTGACTAAACCAAATCCAGTGTGAAGTTCATTTTCAAATTTGAATTCAGCTCACATTGGAAATGATCATGTTTAACTCCTTTTTAGCCCACTCTGAAATCAGAATGTGGCCACCCTGACTTTCCTCGCATTCAAAGATTTGAGGATACATGTGTGCTCCAAATTTTTGGCAGCAACTTGAGGAGAACAATTGAGTTCACATCTGAATTTAAACTCCCCCTTACATGTGAGAACTTTACACATGGTGTTTAATCCAACCTTGGCTAAACACCTTCAAATGAATGTCAGAGCTCGTTTGTTGGACACCCATGTGCATCATCACGTGTACAAAACTTTTTGTAAGTCCCATTTTCATGCATTCCAACACAAATCGAAATCAACATTCACTTTATTGACTTTGCATTTTTGGGACTTTTACATTCCTCCCCCTTTAAAAGAATCTCGTCCCGAGATTCCAACGAGAAGAGGAAAGTAGGGAATGTTATCGGTAATATGACGATCACTCATCAAACGGATATAACGATCTTCTAGCTTTTCCATAGTGCTTCCTTTGATGGTAGGGTGAGTCCATAAAACTCTATAGACCCATATCGACCGGGTCGATTGGCTGGAACCTTTACTGTCCTAATCTTGACATGGATAACAAATACTTGTCTACATTAACTGAGTCCTTAGAAACTTAGTATAGTACTTCCCCAAACATGAATCGAGATGTTTGGTGGGATTAAACAATGAATCGGAAACCTCACCTCTAATTGGCATCTCAACCCTTTAGTCAACACCGATTGCTTTGATTGAACATAAGAGCAGCACAAGTCAATTTCACTTATGTTACCAACATAGCAAAGGTCAACTAGCTATGGTGACCACAAGGGTGTCAAAGGCACCATATGATCTCTCAAGAATTCAGACTGTGTTCAAGGATTGTCACGAGGTTGAGCAATCAGTTGGTAAGCCTCGCGATGGGAAATTAGTTTAGTTCCAACAATTATGGCACTCGGAGCTAAACAAGTCATAGATGAAAGTTCAAAACTTTCTTAGGTACAAGGGATGGTGAGTAACTGGTTTCCCTGGTATTGTCCAATGAGGTAGAATCAACAGCTTGATCAATAATACCAGGTCATTAGACACCGCTTAATTGTTTGACGAAAGGTACAATCTTGCTCAGTACTTTGGTATTTCACATGTTATATGGTGCAATGCATATGCATATGGTATGGTGCAAATGGTGCATATGTATGATGCAACATGGTGCATATGTATGATGCAAAATGATGCATACAAGGCGTTGCACACAATAGGTTGCACATCTCTCAATGCTTTTCAATATGTATGGTGCATCATCTTTTTATAGTCTGAGCAAGAATTAGTATGATAATTTAAACATGGTTAAGAAGCATCTCAAACTTTGCCAAGTACGGACAACTTGGTCAAGAAAGGTGCTAAACAAGGCATGCCACTTTCATGTGGTGACCAAGTGTAAGGAAAATATGTCAAATGTTTGACATGATCGTTGGGAAATACTCCATAATAACTTAACCTAGGAAACCTCTATTCTTACATTGACTTCACTTTCTCTTTTCTCCTGAGGCTTCACAATACCCGTTTAGCGTGAAACACCAGCTACTAGTTCTAGCTCCTAGTCTTGTTCTCTTAAGTCTTGTGATTCTGGCGAGCATTTGTGTGTACGTGGTGAAGACGCTAAAACTACATCTTTCTCGATGATGACGGATCTTGTACTTGAACTTTGATTACATAAAAATGTAATTTCCTCTTGCCTCTTGGTAATGTCATACTTCGATGTATAGCCCATGGGTTATCAATGCTATGGTTTGCATGGATGCACTCCTCCCCCCTTAAGTTCCAATTTAGGAAATTGAAAATTAATCCATAATATTCTTATGGGAAGGTAATGCATAACCATAGCCTTCCAGAGCTGTATCACACAGCCTTTGATAACAAGGTATACCTGAAGTTATGGTCCAATAACAGCAAGGTACAGAAACTGAACCATCTTCTATTCGATGGTTTAAATCCTAATGCAATGTTTGAACTGTTGTGGACGTGAACATAAAAGTTGGAGAAGACTTCCATATCTTTCCAACGGGTGTTTATTTGCCTTCAACTAAGTTCTAGATCAAAAGCTATGAGCTTCTAAAGTTGACAGAAATTCCAGAGAAATTTCAGCAGCACCTCCCGTGTAAGTGCTCACTTTGGTCAACCTTTCCATATAGTTAGAAATGTATATGGACCAAACTCATACTTACAAAGTTGAAGCACGATTGACAAGATTTATAGAATCATAAGATTTCACCTTTTATAATTCTTCTACAGGAAGTCATAAGCAAGATCCAATTCAGTATAGAAACTATGCACAGACTTTGATACTCTGGACAGTTTCACTTGTACTGCGAATTTCACCTCTTTACAGGAAGATTCTGTCCTGGGGTTGAACATAAAAATTGTAAAGAACTTCCCAAGCTCTCCAAAAATGTATTTATATGATCTATTTGCATTCCTGGATTAAAATATATGATGGTTCAAAGTTAACAGAATTTCTGACAGGATTTTGACAGCACCTCCCCCGAGGTACCTAGTTTCAATCCACAATTCCAATTAATTCTGCTCCAGTTTTGGCAAAACTTTGAATTACAAAGTTGTAGAATATCTCATGCCCTTTCCAAAGATGTCTTACCTGACCCTTAGGAATTTTTCTACAGAAAGTTGTAGTCTAAATACAAAAAATTCCAGAGAGCATTTTGGTCTGCCCTGTTTCTGGACAGTGTATACTCATCTGAGATTTTCGTCCCTTTGGAGGGAGATTTTTGTAAGGGCCTCAGTTTTTGACACAAAATTGAAGTGTTCATCACCACACCATACACCTCATTTGAGGAAAGATGATGAACACAAATGAAGAGCAAGTAACCACCATCAACATGCTCATTAGAGAACAAACTCACACATTGCAAAAGTGGTATTTCCCACATGTGATATAGGTGGGCTGGACATATGAAAACTCCTACACTTTTCTAAGGATGTCCATGCCAAGTTTCACCCAAATTCCAAACCTTTTTGAGGTCATTTTGGGTATAGCTAGTAAGAGGGCAGTTTGAAACCATATTCAAATTCAAACTGTTTTTATCCCATGAATTTAAAAGTGGGAGGCATATTCTTACTCAGCACATTTTTGTGAGCCCACACACCAATTTTCACTCTATTTGGAGTTGATCTTGACATGAGCTAAGTGGAACAAATTCAAACTTTATTTGAATTTAAAACTGCAGTTGTGCTGAAATTCATTCAAACCAAACCCAATTTGAACTTTGATCAATTCAAATGGCTCATGGGTGAAAAATTTGAATTACCAGGGGTACTATGGGGCTCACTGTTTACAACAGTGATTAGGAGTAAATTTCAGAGGTTAAAACTGGAAGTGGGACCCACATGTCGGCCACCACTTCAACTCAAACCGACTGAAATTTTCTCACTCGGTTAACCGAGCCGCCGCTGCGATCGCCACCGAGGGGAACCGCCGCGCCAGCAGCTGCTTTCCCACGCGCGGACGTGAGGTGGTGCAGAGCCTTCTTAAGGCGCCTTGCCCCCTCCTCGGCCGAAGCCTCACCCGTTTCTTCCCCCGCAAGAACTCAGCGCCGGCAGAAACCTTCCGCAGCTCGGAATCGATCGGAGAGCGCCGATCACAGCTTCCTCCGTCCCCTCCAGAGCCACGTCAAGGTACTAGAGACCTTCCTCCATCTTCCCCGCTGCTAGAATTCAGTTGAAACCGATTGATATCGGTTGTGCCGAAAGATCAATTCGGTGACTTAGAACCGCCGCACCTCGGGCTCCCGTGGACATCCCAGCCAGGGTGTTGTCACGCCTGCGACAAGGCACCCTTGGACGCGCTGGTGACCGGTGCTGCTCACCCCCGAGCCACAGCTCGAGTGGTTGCTCACCGGCGGCGAATTTCCAGTTTTCCCCTTTCTGTGTGCAGAACGACCTTCGGGTGCGATTCCGTTGAATTAGTGCTCTAGAAAGGATTAGAGGGCCTCAATACGCTCTCACACAAACTAGACACGGTAACGCACAAGTTGCCTTCACAACCCTTGGCCGGAGAACCTCTGTACCCGGCGTAATTCGAGGTTTACCAATGGCGGAATAAACGGGAGGCATCGGGCGCACGGTGAGGACCTACTTCGGGCCTTCCCCGAGCTGCCTCAAGCTCATGTCGACCTTCCCTGAAGTCCACTGATGCTTCCCGACCGGTTCCTCGAGTAGTTGAGGTGCTAGGGAAGTCAGCCGACATGGCCGAAGTCTTTCCGAGGTGGCGGCTCGTCGCCGACCATGCACGGCCATTGTCATGAGTAGCTGACCCCAGAATCCTGTTCCCCGAGTGAAAGTAGGCAGGGGCGGCCAAAATCGTGAGGTTTGGAGCTGTACAGAAGCCGGCGGCGAGCTCTCCGGCGAGGTCCCTCGGCGGCGGAGCGCGGGCGTCGCGAGGTTGAAGAAGGGGGTGGACCCCAGCTGTCAGCGACCGATATTTTGAATCGGGATCGGGCTGCGGCCGGGATCGGATGTGCTGGCGCGCAAAATCCTTGTGAGCCGCGGTGTGCTGTCGCCTCGGCGTGCGACGCGTGTCCCCGGGACCCACTCGCGAGTTTAAACTTTTCCCCAATTTTCAGATTTCCTTCAAACTTCAAATCCTCGTAACTTTGGCTAGAAAGCTCCAAATTGAGTGAACCAAATTTTGCTGGATTCAGCTCTCTGAGCACTTTTCAGAAAATCAAGTTTCACTGCATGAAATTCCTTAATTCTCCAGAATTAATTCCTCAAAATTTAAAATGTTGGGAATTTTAACTGGAGAATCCTTTGGAGGAAAATCCTGAAATTTTGCTGGGATGTTCAACATAATATCCCTGAACTACCATAAAAATTTCAGATCTATTTGAGCTCATTTGATCCACCTAATGGTGTGATTAGTGGAACTGTTCCAAAGAAAATAGAAAATGTTCAGAAACATTTTCCGAATTTTCTCTAAAATTGTTTAGCTAATATCTTTAGCTAGGAACCTTCAAATTAAGTGAGACCAACTCCATTAGGACCCTCTGAAAATATAGTTTTCAGAAAGTCATAGTTTGTTTCATGAAAATCCTGAGAACACCCTAAAAGCCTTTAATTAAGGTCAAGTACATAATTAATTGTGGAGGGCTCAAATGAGCTTTGCTGCAACTAAAACTTGACCAACTCTCTATTTAGGTTGTACCAAGCCACAGTAAAAGTTTCACAGTCATTGAGTCTGTCTAGTGGGACTTATAAGCTTCACAAGTTCAAACTTAATACAAATGCATTCAAATTAATACATGTACCTCTCTTATCATGTAGTCGCTAAGGTCGAGGAGGAACCCGAAGTCCTAGACTTCGTAACTCCGGAAGAGCAGATAGCCTACGACCAAGAGCAGCAAGGAAAGCTCCGGTTTGCATTAACCTTTTTACAAATTTTTATTGTTTTGAGCACATACTTGTTTACTTTATTCTTTGCATTAGAGTCTTGCTTGGAAGCCCCACTGCATAGCCAAGAGAACCATGGGTTGGGTTTAGGATTGCAAACCCCGGTAGCGACTGCATTGCTATGATAGAGTAGGATTCGGTACAAGTCGAGTAGTTGGAACTAATCGCGAGCATAGGCTAGAGGCACTCAACTCGGGTAGTGGTAGCACATGAAACACATGGCAAGAAAATGAGACCAAGCGGAGGGTAAGGGCAGCAGGATGTTGGGGCTGTGTGCTGTAGCTCCGCTTGTGTCGATTGAGGACCGAGCCGTGTGCGGGCCTGTTGAACAAGCTAGAACAGTACCGAAGACCTACCGGCTATATGGGAACCGGGAAACCGATGTAACTCGGTTAGCTGGGTATTGAGGCATTGCCCATCGTTCAGAGGGTAGGCTGAGAGCTCGAGGTGTAAATCGGCTGGCGGCACTGAGATGCGCGTGCAGAGACCTCTTGCTCGGGACGATGGGACCGGTTCAATATTTGGCTGACGGGCGAAAGGTAGTTTCGTACAACGTCCGTGATGGTTGTTGTAGGCAACATCGAGTACGGGCGTACGTGACAGGTTGTTCGGGTAACCCTGCAGGTGTAAATCGATTATAATCGCCGTCCCTCGCGGTCAGTGAGTACCACTTGTTCACTGTACCGTGACATAGAAAGAATAGGCTAGTTACATGTTAAAATGTTGTTGATTTAAAGATGGACTTGATTGCTAATGAATTCATGTAGTTTAGAGCTAACTAAAGTTCTTTTTAACTTGGGCAAAGTACATGAGAGAAATGCGTTTCTTGTTTGATTGCGGCTCTCTCATGTGCCTTAGCGTGAGGTTCTCCACAAACTGCTGCTAAAACTTGAAAGTAAGGTTCTACTAATTAGGCGAGTCCTTTGCAAATGATTTTACCTCATGTACCCATCACCCCTCATGTAGAAGTTCCATGTTTAGGTGAGACGGGTCAGACTTGCTGAGCCTTCGTGCTCACTGCTTGTGTTTGAAGCTTTTGCAGGGTTCTATGAGGAAGGGACTCCCGAAGAGGAGACGGAACCCCAGGAGGGGAACCCCATCGAGTGGGAATCGTGCACGCCGCAGAGATAGTGTGTGTGTGTGCTAGCAAGGACACGTTCAAGGGCTGAACGTGCACTTGATGCTTAGTCTACGCCCGTGAGTGTAGACTGAACTTATTTTGATGTAAACATGTTCATAAACTTGTTTATGTAATAAAATTTCGCTTCCGCTTTGTACCTTTGACGTGTGCTATCCGGTGCTGTGCAACGCAGCGCCCCTCAGCGTGATCCTGGCTCGACAAGACCAATGGGGTCGTGTCAGCGCTGGTATCAGAGCTCGCTTGAGGTTTAACACAGTACAAAGGTCATCTTTTTCAAAAATCCAGTGAGGAATGAGTTAGTAGCCCGTACAAGGATGTTATTAGCATATAGAAAGTGGCATATTAACCTATTTGTTTATGTCAGAAAATCGTGTATCTCGGGACGTTTATGTCTTGGGGGGTACACGTGAGCGCTGTCCACCAGTGCGCACAAGCTGAAGGGTGGAGCCCCACGGGTGGCAGGTAACCCGACCCGCTTTGATATCCTCTATGACTCTTCATGTCGTTTGGGGTACTCGAGCAACGTCTGTCCCTGGCATGCGTGGTGCAACTTGGGATACCCCGTCACATGGTCTGAAACGTGAACACGTAGCTCAAGGTGTGGCTGGCTTGAGAACATCCGAGCGAGTGATGACGGCCGGTTGTACGAATTGTATGGATTCCGGGCTCGGTGTGCAGCCGAGTCTGATGATTGTTTGAGTTTCTGCAGGTATCCTGACCACGAAACGGTAGACGTGTAGCATCCGTGTGCGAGTGACGTTTAGTGCCACTGAATTAACGAAACCGGCTAAGTCCGGTATAGGTTTTTCTTTGTGAGGACGTAGTACCGACATAATCTGGTGACGCATCGACGTCACACCCCATTAAATGAACAACTTCATTTAAAACTTGAAGGTTTTGATCTAAAGTAGTAAAACTTGATGTAACTCCTTCCCTTGAACAAGATATTCAAAGTTAACAAGTTTTCAACTTATAGGTTGTTAAGGACAGAGCACTCTGTTTTCAGCTGAATTAAGGCTGAAGTTAACCAGAGGTTAGAGGTTGAGTTCTTTCGAGTTTGGGGTTGTATGATACATTTTTGGAAATCTTTGGAAGAGCTTTACAACTCTTCTGTTGAGGTCCAGAGGTGTTTCATCTCTTAACCACTCGAAAAATGCAGTAGAGTTGAAACTGTCCAGAAAACCGGACAGAGTGAAGACTCTCTGTAAACTCTCTGTAAATTAAGCATAACTTCCTGCTTAAAAATCCAAAAATAGAAAATGAGGTAGTTCTGGAAAGCTTATGAGATGGGTTACAACTTTGTAACAGAAAGTTTTGTCAGATTAGGAACGGAATTAACTGGAATTCTTGGATCAAATCAGTACCTAAAGCAGGGAAGTGCTGTCCAATTTTCTCCAGAAATTCTGTTAACTTTGACATCTCATAACTTTTGAACCAGGACAGATATTAGGCCAAGCAAATACTTTCTGGAAAGCTATTGAAGTTAGCTTTAACTTTGATGTTGAGCTCCAGAATTGGTTTTGCTTTAACATGGCCTAAATCAGGTTGAAAGGGAAACTGGTCAGGGCTGTCATGGGAACAGCAGATCAGCAGTCAAATTTGTCTAAAATTTGAACTGTGTTTCCAAGTTTTATGGGTTCAATGACATGTCTTATGTTATAACTCAGAGGTTTACTGTATAAATAAATATTTGACATTTCTCAAATATATTTTTACAGATGACAGCAGATAAGAAGTTGGAGAACGGGTGGGGTGATGTCCCACTGTTCTCACCGTAGCGGCTACCCGGAAGCATTGTGGCAAATGCTCCAATATTTCGGGTACAACCAGATGCCCCAATACTTCGCCAAGGAAGAAGGCGAAGAGGGGAACAAGACGTGGACAATCCATGTCAAACTCCCTGCAGGACCTATGCCACCCGGTTGGGTGCCATTCACTGTCACGGTGAGAGGAAGACAACCGGAAGGGATGTGGCAAGTGGCAGCCCGTGACACTATGTCACGTTTCTGCCAACTACACGTGCAGGCTATGGAGGACACTCCATACGTGCTCGTTCCGGTGGAGGGACGGGCTCAGCATGTGTGGGAAGAGAGGTACCTGGAGGCAATGGACCCGAGTTGCCCAAGGTACAACCCCGCGGAGGCAAATCTCAGCCTCCAGATGAGGGCGGGAAACACCGTGATGGACAGCCAAGCTGTTCATACGGAGCATCTCGCCACGAAGCTCAAGGAGAGCACAAGCCGTGGAGACCGTTTCGAGAGTGCTCACAACGCACTCCGCAATGTGCTCCTTCCGATAATCAAGCGACTGAATGAACAACACAATCAGTTGCATCGTCTGAAGAAGGCAAAGAAGAAGAGCCGTGTCGACATCGCGGCGTTGCAAGAACTGGTACAAAATCTGACCCAGCAGAATGAGGAACTTACTCAAGAGCGGGACGATGCTATTGAGGAAGGGCAAGGCTGGGAAGAAGATTACAACCAGGCTATGGACGAGGTGCATGCATTGCAGGACCTCGTACCTCCGGTGTTAGGCGTGCCGGTGGTCTTGGGCCTTCCAGCAATGGGAGAACCCGGGATGGGGAGAAGAGGTGGTAGATCCAGAGCCACCAGCAGAGGTACCGGAGGAGGACGACCCACAAGAGGTCGAGTTCTACTCCGAGTAGGGGGTTACGGTTGCCAAGTAGGGCAGCTAGGGTAGCGTAACCCAACTTCTGTAATCGATGACATGTCGTGTAGACAGTAGCGTATGTATAGGTAGTGACGACATGAGCACGACTTCTCGGAGACCCGAGAATAATGTATCTTGTATAAAGTTTATGCTTTATCAATATATGTGAATGTTGTGCAAATTAATCATGTGTCACTGCAATACCTACTGTTGCCTATGGAAATTTTAAGTAAGACATGTGCTAATCGCTGCTGTTTTGAATTTCAGAATGACGCGTACTCGTGCCAACCCTGACGTTGGGGGTACCAGTCAAGGGGAAGAGACCTCCCAACCACCTCCCGAGGACTCCTCGGGACAGCAGCAGCAACAGCAACAGCAAACACCGCCACTGCCAACGGTTACATTGGCCGACATCGTCGCGGCAATGGCAGGTTCACACCAGCAGCACACAGAGTTGCTGCAAACGCTTATCGCCAATACGTCTCGCCCAGAGAGACGTCAAGACCTTGAGGAGCGTCAACAGAGCTCCTACTCCGACTTCCTGGTGACTCATCCCCCGGTATTCTCAAAGGCGGATGAACCACTTGACGTGGACAACTGGCTCCGCGCCATAGAGATGAAGTTCGGGCTGCTCCAGATAAGCGAGCAGCGCAAGACTCAGTTCGCGGTCCAGCAGCTCCAAGGATCCGCGAGCGCGTGGTGGGCCAACTTCTGTGCTTCACAGCCCACCGACCGAGTGATGACCTGGACGGAGTTCCGGACGGCCTTCAGGGCCTATCACATACCGCCAGGTCTGATGAAGAGGAAGACGCAGGAGTTCCTGCACCTGCAGCAAGGGAGCCGGAACACGCTGGAATATTCCAGGGCGTTCAACGATCTCGCGCTTTACGCGTCATATCACGCAGATACTGACGAGAAGCAGCGGGACCACTTCTACCAGGGGCTTAACCCACTCCTGAAGGACAAGTTGGCGATGTTCAATCGCGGCAGCCTCAACGACATCATTGATGCTGCGATTGTTCAGGAGGACTCCGGCAAGGAGTTAGCGGCGGCGGAGCGAAAGTGAAGCGCGCCGCAAAGCAGCGGAGAAGGAGGCGGTCCTTCTCAAAAGTTTCGGATGGTGAATCGCCCACCATCAGGTCCACGCTGGCAACCACCACAGCGGTCGATGCCGTTACGCAGTCAGCCGTACTCTTCACCGGCATTCCGGCCGGCACTGCCAGCACCACCGCAACAACAACAGCGGCAGCGGGCGATGCCGCGTGCGTTTGCACCTCAGCAACGCATGCCGGGCTTTCGTCCCCCGAGCACTACACCAGCAACGGCCACATGTTACAAGTGTGGTCGTCCAGGACACTTCGCGAGCAGTTGCCCGGAGAGGCAAGGCAGCGGAGTGGCACCACAGTTTCCGGGGAGGAATCAACCCCGGAACCCTACTAATGCGCGGCGGACAAACCTTCGGCCCGGCACCGTCCACCAGCTTGCCATTGAGGACGTGCTGGAGGGTGGGCCAATCCTTGCGGGTATGTTCCAACTCCACCAGCATCCCGCTATAGTACTGTTTGATTCAGGCGCCACGCATAATTTTATTAGCCAAGCTTTCATTGCTAAACACAGCTTGCCAATACTACCCACCGATAGTCCATATTTAATTTGTTCACCGGGTGGGAAGATTTCAGCAACCGTAATGGTTTCCAAAGCGCCATTATGCTTAGCGGGTAGAGTGTACCCCACGTCTCTCATTATCTTAGAGGGACAGAAGGTCGATGTCATCCTAGGGATGTCGTGGTTAACCCACCACGGCGCTGTTTTAGACACCGTCCTTCGAGTCGTGCACTTAAACTCAGAGGTGCACGGTTCTCACTCATTATTTCTGGACAGTCCAGAAATAAAACTTCCAAGTGTCTATCAAGCCACAACCATCAGATTGGAAGATATTCCAGTGGTCCGAGAGTTCCCTGACGTATTCCCGGATGAATTTCCGGGGATGCCACCTGATAGAGAGGTGGAGTTCAAGATTGAACTTGCACCGGGAACCATGCCAATATCCCGAAGGCCGTACAAGATGGCGCCCAAGGAGTTGGCTGAACTGAAGACTCAGCTCATGGACCTTCTGGAGAAGGGTTTTATTAGGCCGAGCTCCTCGCCATGGGGCTGTTCGACATTGTTTGTGAAGAAGAAGGATGAGACATTGCGGCTTTGCGTGGACTATCGTCCATTAAATGCCGTAACCATCAAGAACAAGTACCCGTTGCCACGGATCGACATGTTGTTTGATCAGTTGGTCAAAGCAAAGATCTTTTCCAAAATGGACTTAAGATCCGGGTACCATCAGATTAAGATAAGGGCCGAGGACATTCTGAAGACGGCTTTCTCGACGAGGTACGGACTTTATGAGTACCTGGTCATGTCCTTCGGCCTCACCAATGCTCCAGCTCATTTCATGTACTTGATGAACTCGGTATTCATGCCGGAGCTGGACAAGTTTGTCGTGGTCTTCATCGACGACATCCTGGTATATTCCAAGTCGGAGGAAGATCACAAGAAACATCTGTGTATAGTCTTGCAACGGCTGCGGGACCACAAGTTATACGTGAAATTCAGCAAATGCGAGTTTTGGATATCGCAAGTGCCTTTTCTCGGGCATATCATCTCAGCGGAGGGTATCGCTGTGGACCTGAGTAAGATCACTCAAGTGCTGAATTGGAAATCCCCGAGAACTGTTCACGAGGTACGGAGTTTCCTCGGACTCGCGGGATATTATCGGAGGTTCATTCCGAACTTTTCGAAGATTGCCAAGCCAATGACAGAGCTGCTGAAGAAGGCTACCAAATATGTTTGGAGTCCAACATGTGAAGCAACATTCAAGGCTTTAGTCAAGCACCTGACATCAGCACCGGTTTTGGCGCAGCCAGACACAACAAAACCGTTCGATGTGTACTGCGATGCATCCGGCATTGGGCTCGGATGTGTGCTGATGCAAGACCGAAGAGTGGTCGCGTATGGATCACGGCAGCTTAGAAACCATGAGCAGAATTATCCAACTCACGACTTGGAGCTCGCTTCCGTGGTATTTGCACTAAAAATGTGGAGGCACTACCTACTCGGTAACCTCGTACATTTATATACCGACCACAAAAGCCTCAAGTACATATTCACTCAGAAAGAGCTGAACATGAGGCAACAAAGATGGTTAGAATTGATAAAGGATTACGAAATAGAGATCCATTATCACCCGGGCAAGGAAAACATAGTGGCGGCTGCGCTGAGCCGCAAGTCACACGTCAACAATCTGACCATCACACCTTTGGAAGAGAGCGAGCCACCACTACATGTGATTCCACACGGAGCTCTCTACAACCTAGCTTTGATCCCCACCATCCGTAAAGAGATAGCGGCAGCCCAGAAGAATGACAAGGGCATGTCACATTTGCGGAGACGTGTAGACAGTGGGGAGTTGAAATGTTTCCGGAAGGACGGAGACGGCGTCCTATGGTTCAAGGACCGGATCGTCGTACCCCGTAACCCGGAGTTACGGAAGAAAATCTTTGATGAGGCTCACTTGTCAAAGTTTTCTATTCACCCCGGCAGCAACAAAATGTATCAAGAACTCAGAAGCAAGTTTTGGTGGACACGGATGAAGCGTGAGACTGCAAAATACGTGTCCGAGTGTGATACATGTCGAAGGGTGAAGGCAGACCACATGCGGAAACCGGGACTGCTACAACCACTGGGCATTCCTGCCTGGAAGTGGGAGGATGTGAGCATGGACTTCATCGTCGGTTTACCCACCACTTTGCAGAAACATGATTCTGTGTGGGTGATCGTCGATCGGCTCACCAAAGTTGCCCATTTCATCCCGGTCAACACCAACTACAACGCCAAAAAGTACGCTGAACTGTACATCTCACGGATCCTATGCTTGTACGGCGTACCCCGTACCATGATATCGGATCGGGGCACTTTATTTGTGTCCCGTTTTTGGGAGCAGCTGCACACTGCCTTGGGGACGAAACTGATCCGTAGTTCAGCATACCACCCGCAGACGGATGGGCAAACGGAGCGGGTAAATCAGATCTTAGAAGACATGCTACGAGCTTGCGCTCTCAACCACGGCAAGAATTGGGATGATCACTTACCGTTAGCCGAGTTCTCGTACAACAATGGGCACCAAGCCAGCATCAAGATGGCGCCCTACGAGGCGCTATACGGTAGGAAATGCCGCACACCATTGAATTGGTGTGAGTCTGGCGAAAGGGTTACCTTCGGGATTGACCTTGTCAACCACGCAGAAGAAAAGGTTCGACTGATTCAAGCGAACCTAAAAGCCGCTCAATCCTGTCAGAAACAGTATGCGGACCGGAGAAGGCGCCCATTACAATTCGAAGTTGGAGATCACGTATACCTACGGGTGTCTCCAATGAAGGGCGTAAACAGATTTGGGGTGAGAGGAAAGTTGGCACCCCGATTCATCGGTCCATTCCAGATTACTGAAAGATGTGGATCGGTGGCATACCGGCTGAAATTACCAGAAGCACTTTCCGGTGTGCACGACGTCTTTCACATTTCCCAGCTGAGGAAGTGTCTCAAGCTATCAACTACCGTTCAGCTGGAAGATATTGAAGAACTGCAACCGGATCTCACCTATCGGGAGGAACCGGTGCAGATTATCGATGAAAAGGCCCGAACCACACGCAACCGTACGTTCTGGGTAACTCTTACAATTCTAACGGGATGTTTGAAATATGTGAGATCGGGTTGTAAAGCCTCTATGTCCTCCCTACGAACTTCTGACGGTGTCTTGAGACACTTTTGTAGCTGGGAGATTTGAAAAATATTGTGCACTCGGGATAATGACGTGGGCAGCTGCAAGCAATCCACAACAACTCCACATTTCATGATGATGGGAAAGGGACCGATGAACCACGGAGGTAGCTTTCCTTTGACCCCAAAACGATGCACCCCTTTCATAGGAGAAACACATAGGTATACATGGTCTCCTACTTCGAATTTAAGGGGGCGACATCGTTGATCCGCCTAACTTTCCTATCGAGCCTTTGCTGCCCTGAGGTTTGCTTGTATGATTTTCACCTGCTCTTTGGCCTCTTTGACGAGATCAACCCCAAAAATGACCCTTTCTCTCGACTCACACCAATTGAGGGGTGTTTGACGCTTTCTGCCATATAGAGCCTCATATGGTGCCATTTGGATGCTCTCTTGATAACTATTATTATAGGAGAACTCGACAAGTGTAGATGATCGTCCCAATTTCTTCCATAGACGATAGTACAAGCCCATAACATAACTTCAAGGATTTGGTTTACTCTCTCTGTTTGACCATCCGTTTGAGATGGTATGCGGAGCCTCTAATCAGCTTGGTACCTAAGGACACATGTAGTTGCTCCCAAAATTGAGCAACGAACGGTGCAGCTCTGTCTGATATGATAGTGTGGGGACTCCATGTAAACACATGATGCGAGATATGTATAAATCTGCATACTTCTTGACGTTGTATCGGGTATGTACAGGAATAAAGTGGGCTGATTTGGTTAGGCGGTCGACGATGACCCAAATTGAGTCATTCTTGCGAAATGTGACACGTATAACCAAAAAAAATCCATACTGATGTCCTCCCACTTCCATGCAGAAATGCTCAAAGGCTGCAACAATCCTGCATTCTTCACATGATCGACCTTGACTCTTCTGCAAGTGTCATACTCGACCACATACTGAGCGATCTCCCTTTTCATTCGAGTCCACCAGAACTTTTTTTTCAAGTCTTGATACATTTTTAGGAACTACGAGTCGGTTGTTGAACCATATGGCTCCTTCTACGTCCTCGCTGAAACACTTCATTTACCCATTTTCATCCTTCTACGGATGTGAGACATTCCAACATCTTCCTTCTGGGCTTCTATGATTTCTTCGCGTATGGTGGGAATAAGAGCAAGATTATACAAAGCTCCGTGTGGAATCACACGAAGGCTAGGTTCTCGGCTTCGGCTGGATCAGTGGGTAAGTAGTGAACATGAGATTTACAACTCAAAGCGTCGGCCACAACATTTGCCTTTTCGGGATGATAGTGAATCTCTAACTCATATCGGAGCTCATCCTCTGAGAAGAGGGGAGGTCTGGAGGTCATCGAAGCTCAGCCTCTGAGAATAGGGGAGGTCCGGAGGTCATCGGAGCTCCGCCTTTGAGAAGAGGGGAGGTCCGGGAGGTCATCGGAGCTCACCCCTGCGGAAGGGGTGAGGCCCGGCTTCAGAGTTCACCCCTGCAGAAGGGATGAAGTCTGGCATCGAAGCTCAGCCTCTGAGAAGAGGGGAGGTCCGGAGTTCGTCGGAGCTCAACCTCTGAGAAGAGGGGAGGTCCGGAGGTCATCGGAGCTCAGCCTCTGAGAAGAGGGGAGGTTCGGGAGGTCATCGGAGCTCAGCCTCTGAGAAGAGGAGAGGTCCAGAAGTCATCGGAGCTCAGCCTATGAGAAGAGGTGAGGTCCAGGAGGTCATCGGAGCTCAACCTCTGAGAAGAGGGGAGATCCGGGAGGTCATCGGAGCTCAGCCTCTGAGAAGAGGGGAGGTCCGGGAGGTCATTGGAGCTCACCCCTGCGGAAGGGGTGAGGCCCGGCTTCAGAGTTCACCCTTGCGGAAGGGATGAAGTCTAGTGTGACGCCCTCAATTCTGTGGTAAAAACCACGGAACTGAGAACTAATGTATATGTGTGCCCAGGATGTTCATCACACATACACATATGTTCCACAAACTAAATTCAGATTATATATTACCATGAATAACAGAGTTTATTACAATATCTCATGAGTCTTGGACTCATGCTCACAGTGGAAATCTTTATTTCTATGTACCGGAAGCAATTCTAACTAATGCGGAAGCAAATCTAAGCAGCGGTGACTTCATCTCTATTCCATCCCACAGGCAAGGTTGAGAACAGATCACACGCCTTAATGCTCCACTTGATCCTCATAGAAATCTTCTCCTGTTGTTGATGATGAAATAATGCAAGTTTGAGTACAATGATGTACTCAGCAAGTGCTAGAAAACATGATATGTAGCTCATAACAAGGTAGGTATAAAAAGGGCTCATTTGCAGAAAAGCAGAGTTATTAAAACCACGATAAAACAACATCTTACTTTAGGTGAATGTAATCCCAGCATGTATTAAATTACCAACATACCTCCATCACTTTCCATGTTCCACCCGAACATTAACCAACTTCATTCTTGCTCACAAATACCTCCTCGTATTTGCTACCATCTCACGAATACCTTCTCGTATTCGCTACCATCTCATCTCATAAACAACTTTTCCTCACACCAAGACCAATCTCGTTGCCATGACTCAACAGTCATGCAGCCATCTTGTCACCCGGACTCAACAGTCCCAAAACCAAACCATAACCATAATCAATAACCATAACCAAGAACCATCCCAACTAATCATGGCAGTTGGCCAGGCGCTCGTGACTGTAAGCTCGGCTATCATGATAGTTTTAGACTCTGCAGAGTTTGCACCTCTTTACCCACAAGTTTGTGATTTCGTCACCCGTCGACGACTGCAGAACCTCCATTATACCAGTACACAACCGTTGGTGTATAGCCAAGAGATCACAAAATAGCCTTTACAAAGGGGCTACTAGATGTATGGACTCACTAAGGTTTCACCGGCAGGCTAGAATCTCCAATTCTCCCACCCACAGGCCCCCTCTTGTGTCATGCAGTTCCCATGGCAGTCCTCACTCGACTCCCATTCCCCGCACCTTCCACAGTCCATAACACTCTAGCAACTTACCTAATTACTCGGCTAAGCCGCACCCATACTTGGCCTTGTGGTGGCACTGTTATCCTGGCATGTGCATGCATGAACCGGTCCTTAGATCTACGGCAAGTAAACCACCATCTCATGCTACCTCATTCACAAACCCAGGCTTGCCTAGATCTCCCTCCGATCCATGTTCATTAACCTCATCAGTTTCTCATTATCATTACGAGTGCAGTTAGCTAGACACATCTATCTCGCTTCCCAATCCCATGGACTCAGCGAAGCATAAAGCAAAAACCATACCCAACTTATAAACATCCCTGGCGACAAGGATGGTTTAACCAAAGCTAGTAAACTCCTATAAAAAGGGTTTCCCATCACGTTTGACTCAGCACACACACCTTTTCGTACAACAAAACAGTTTTTCCCCAAAACATAGGATCAATATGGTCAAGGAGCACTTGCCTTGTTCTTGCGGTTCCGGTTGTTCTTGGATCTCAAAACCTTGTTGCTGCAGCTCGTCGTAGACAGCTCCCTGAGCTTGTCCTGCTATGTAGGATTACGTGCATACAAGATTCACAGCAATCAATATCATGCACAAACCTTGAACTAGATGCGATGATGCATATGCATGCTATCCTATGATTAGTTTTATTAGATTGGTTTGTACGTGTTCTTGCATGGCTTGCATGGATTTTTATGATGAACAGAGGTGTTCGGATCAAAGGTGGACGTGGCGATGATCTTGTCTTTAGATCAACCTGATCATCAAGTGATTTGTCCACGAGAAGGCTTCTGTTCGAAAGGAATCAAAGAACAGATGCAAATAAAACACAACGATGTCGTAAGGTGGTATTGGAGACCTACCTTACGTTCTTCTCGGTCTCGAGGTCCTCCTCAGATCGTTGAGCTTTTTCTCCGGCGATCTTCCTTGCTGCACTCCGGCGATGGTTTACTCGGCGGGTTGGGACTAGGGCTCTTAAGTCGTCGGCTCAGGAATTGGAAAAGAAGTTTGTGGTTTCGGCCAGAGGTTCTGGGTTCTATTTATAATCGGGAAGAGAATAGTCCTAATCTGATTGTACCCCAAATAAGAGTCATGTTCATATATGTCGTTGAATCTTACAATTTATCTTTAGTTGTTTTGGTGCGGTATCATTGTGGAATTCAGGTCGGTTTCTTTTCCGGTATTCTTACGTGTACAAAATCCAAAAACCGCTCCTAGAACTCATTACCTCCTCGGTGATGAGCTCCGGAGGCTCCACGTGTCCACCGGGTCCTGGTCTCTCCCTATCCGCAGGGACGAGCTCCGGTTGTGCCACATGTCAAGTGAGCAAGACCTCCCTCTCCTTTGGAGGTGGGCTCCGCACATGCCATGTGTTAGTGCCTGACCTTTCCTCTTTCCTCGGAGACAAGCTCCGCGGTCGACATGTGTCCAACAGTGACGGGCCTCTCGGAGATAAGCTCCGGTGGCGACATGTGTTCAATGGAACCGGACCTCTCGGAGGTGAGCTCCGAGATCGACACGTATCCCGTGCGACCGGTCCTCTGATTTCCATGATGACTAGCTCCGGGAGCAACACGTGTCCCACAGGGTCGGACCTCTCCTCCTTTGCGGAGGTGAGCCCCGAGCCTGCCATGTAGCCAGCTTAGCGGCATACCTCTCCCCACTTTGCAGGGATGAGCTCCGAACACGCCACGTGGCCAGCGGGCCGCGAAAGTTGTCTTTGGTGCTCTCTGTGAACTGGATTCAGCTCTTACTGGCTATCTTTTTGATAATTTCTATGTTGCCACTTCTTTTAAAATGTTTTTCTCTACATGGAATATGAATACATGCAGAAACCAGAGATGTGGTGTCACAAATCTACCCCCCTTAAATTGAATCTCGCCCTCGAGATTCGTTAGTAGAGACTAGATGGGGAAATTCTGCCTTGATATCCTCTTCACGCTCCCATGTGGCTTCAGCTTCGGTGTGATGGCTCCATTGTACCTTGCACCATCGAATCACCTTGTTCCGGGTGACCCTTTCCTTTACGTCCATGATTCGGACAGGGTGCTCCGTATAGGTCAGGTCTTCTTGAAGTTCAAGCTCTTCCATTAGTACTTGCTCCTCTGGTACTCTCAAGCACTTTTTGAGCTAGGATACATGAAACACGTCATGTAAGTTGGAGAGATATGTTGGGAGCTCTAGTTGATAGGCTACCTCTCCTCGCTTGTCCAAAATCTTAAATGGTCCGATGTAGCGAGGTGCTAGCTTGCCTTTGATGTTAAAACGTCGTTGGCATCGGATAGGCGATACCTTAAGGTATACGAAGTCTCCTACTTCAAAGGTCAACTTCCTACGCCTATTGTCCGCATAGCCTTTCTGTCATGACTGAGCAGCCTTTAAGTTCTCCCATACCGTTTGGACTTGCTTTTCAACTTCTTGTAGCACTTCGGGTCCAAACACCGGGTTCTCTCTGGTTTCGTTCCAGAACAACGGCGTTCTACACCGTCTACCATGCTAGCTTGATAGCTATTGTTATAGGAGAATTCAACATACGGTAAACTCCTATCCCAACTACGCCCACGTTTCAAGGCGCAAGCTCTCAACATGTCCTCCAGAATTTGGTTTGTCCTTTCTGTTTGCCCATCAGTTTGTGGGTGATAGGCGGAGCTAAAATCCAGTTGTGTACCCATAGCTTTCTATAGATTCCTCCAGAATCTAGAGGTAAACTGAGAACCTCGATCTGAGACTATCCTCTTCGGGACTCCATGACGGCACACAATCTGCTCCATGTACAACTCGGCTAATTGTGCAATTTTAAACTTGGCCCTTATGGGGAGAAAACGGGCTGTTTTCGTCAATCAGTCCACGATAACCCAGATGGAGTCATATCCCGACTGAGTACGTGGCAATCCGACGATGAAATCCATACTGATATCCTCCCACTTCCACTCGAGTACCTTCAAAGGTTGCAACAATCCAGCGGGTCTTTGATGTTCAGCCTTCACCCATTGGCAAGTGTTGCATAGGGCAACGTATTCGGCTATGTCCTGTTTCATACCATCCCACCAATAACAAGTCTTCAAGTCCTTGTACATCTTGGTACTTCCGGGATGTATGGAATAGGATGAATCATGTGTCTCCTTCAATATCATGTCACGGAGGTGCTTCACATTAGGCACACAAATCCTTTTTCCTAGCCAAAGCATACCCTTCTCATCTTCTTTGAAGTCCTTCTCTATTCCTTGTCGGATTCTTTCCTTAATCTCCTTGATCTCCTCATCTGTTGCTTGGCCATCTCTTATCTCTTGCTCCAATGAGGAGTGGATCTCCATTACTCCCATGTTATTCAGGAATCCGAGGTGTAACCGTTCGAACTCCTTACGTAGTTCGGGTGGTAGCTCCCGAATCGTGAGTTGATGACAGGCTCCCTTCCGGCTTAATGCATCAGCTACTACATTGGCCTTTCCAGGGTGGTAGTTGATTCCAACATCGTAATCCTTGATGAGTTCCAACCATCGACGTTGCCTCAAATTCAAGTCCGTTTGTGTAAATATGTACTTGAGGCTTTTATGATCCGTATAGATCTCGCATCGACGACCAAGGATATAATGTCTCCAAATCTTCAATGCATGCACTACTGCTGCTAGCTCCAAGTCATGTGTAGGATAATTGAGCTCGTGCTTCTTTAATTTCCATGAGGCATAGGATACCACTTGTCCTTCTTGCATGAGCACACATCCGAGCCCCTGTCTGGATGCGTCACAATATATGTAGCTCTTGCTTACGTCCGGCAATACCAGAACCGGTGTTGTGGTTAGCCTTTTCTTGAGTTCCTCAAAACTTCCTTTGCATGCTGGTGTCCATTGGAAGACTTTTCCCTTCATTAGCAACTCCGTCATAGGCTTTGCTATCTTAGAGAAGTCTTTAATGAATCGTTGATAGTATCCAGCCATCCCAAGAAAACTCCGAATATCCCTTACGCTTTGCAGTTGGTCCCACTTCAGAACATCTCTCACTTTTCCGGGATCAACCGATACCCCTTCCTTGGAGATAATGTGGCCTAGGAATGATATTTCCTTTAGCCAAAATTGACACTTGTTAAGCTTGGCATACAATTGATGCTCACACAATTTTTGCAAGGTCAATTTCAAATGTTCTTCATGCTCCTCCTCACTCTTTGAATAAACCATAATGTCGTCGATGAAAACCACGACGCACTTGTCCAAGTACTCCATGAAAACCTTGTTCATAAGGTACATGAAGTATGTGGGTGCATTTGTGAATCCAAAAGACATGACAGTATATTCATACGAACCATACCGTGTTCGAAAGGCTCTCTTGGGTATATCGGAGGGCTTAATCTTCAGCTGGAAGTATCCCGACTGAAGATCAATCTTGGAAAACACTCGGGCTCCTTTCATTTGGTCGAATAGGTCCTCTATACGGGGCAGAGGGTATTTGTTCTTGATTGTTACCTTGTTGAGAGACCTATAGTCCACGCACATCCTTTGGGTTCCATCTTTCTTGCCCACGAAGAGCACAGGAGCTCCCCATGGTGACGAGCTTGGACGTATAAAGCCCTTCTCCAACTGCTCTTGAATTTGCTTCTTGAGTTCTACTAGCTCATTGACGGGCATCCTATAGGGTCTCTTGGCTATGGGTGCAGTTCCAGGTACCAAATCAATGGCAAACTCAATGTCCCGATCAGGGGGCATACCTGGAAGCTCTTCCGGGAACACGTCCGAAAATTTCTGAACCACTGGAATACTGTCCAATGTTGTTCCTTCGACGTGGTTCAAAATTGCCCATTCGGTTGTTTGCTGGGCTGACTCGAACTCGACACAAATACCGTGCTCGTTTGTCAACTGCACGCTCCTTTCAGCACATTGGATTACTCCGTTGTGCTTGCTTAACCAATCCATCCCGAGTATTATGTCAATCCCTTGGGAGTCCAAGACAATAAGGTTGGCAAGGAAGTCTACCCCCCTTATTTTAAGGCTTACTTTCGGACATACTATATTAGTCCTTATTTCTCCTCCGGGAGAATTAACTAACATAGCACATTTTAAGTGGGATATGGGTAGATGATGTTTGGCAAATTTGGATGATATGAAGGAATATGATGCTCCAGAATCAAATAAGATGGTGGCTGGGTTGGAGTTGGCAAGGAACATACCAATCACGACGTCCTCAGCCTGTTGTGCTTCCTCAGCAGAGACATGGTTCACGTTGCCGCGAGCATAGTTCTGCTGTCCACGGTTTCCTTGATTGTCCCCTCAGTTTAGTCGCGGGTTCTGCTTGGGCACGTTGCCTTGCTGTCCAGGGCCTCTCCTCGGGCACTGGTTCGCGAAGTGTCCTATTTCTCCGCATGCAAAGCATGCCCTGTTGCCTACGGCAGCAGGTACGTTGGGGCGGGGGTTTTGAACAGGAGCGCCCATGTTAGGAGGCATGGACACACGAGGTGCTGGTGCAACGGGTCGTTGCTGTGGTGGCTGACCAGGGCAGTATACAGGAGTGGTCGATCCATACTGCGGTGCAGGGGGCATGTACCGAGGTCGTACATTGCTCCCTTGAGGCTGGTATGGCACCTTCCTCTTGCACTCTCGCTCGATCTCTCGGATCTTGTTTTCAACCACTATAGCCTTGTCTACCAGCTTCTGGAAGCTTACGTAGTCATTGTTGAGGAGCTGAACCTGGATCTCATTGTTCAACCCTCTCATGAACAAATACTGCTTCCTCTGATCTGAGTTGACATATTCGGGGGCATACCGGGACAGTTGCGTGAACTTGTTGAGATACTCATTCACGCTTTTCTATCCTTGGCGGAGACCTTCAAATTCTTGTCTCTTGAGCATCATTACACCAGCATGGATGTAATGAGAGCAGAAACTCTCCTTGAACTCAGTCTAAGTGATTGTCTCCGGGTCGACATGAGCGTTGCATAGGACATCCCACCAGTCAGCAGCAACTCCCATAAGTTGGTGCGACGCAAAGAGAACCTTCTCTTGATCATTGCACTGAACAATGGCAAGCTTCTTTTCCATGGATTTCAACCAATCATCGGCCTCCATGGGATCACTAGCTTGAGCAAAGGTGGGTGGTCGAGTCTTCATGAACTCTCCCAGTCTGTTGTGAGCCGGCGGTGGTGCCGGAACGGGGTTGTTGTTGGCCTGCAACTGACCCAAAGTTTGGATCATGGTTTGCATAAGCTGATTCTGCATGGCCATCAACCTTTCCAGGTTGTTCTTGCCAGCTCCGGGGTTAACAGGAACTTCATCGTGGTCATCCTCTTGGTTGTCACGGATGTTCCTTCGGCCGGCATTTCCTCTCACCATCTGTGAGAGAGGACGAAATAGAATAGAAGGTTAGAAGGTTAGGTAGGTCCCTTCAACTATATGCATCAAGGTGAGTTGGACTGTATATATATACTAGCCCATATGAGGATGTGAACAAGTGTCGAGACATCTCACACCTCTTTCTACTTACGTGTGGATATGGACAACGTTTGGAGACGTCCCACAACTCAGACTAAGCACACAATCACAAACAATCATTGCAAGGGCTCACACAACTCCTATTCAAGGCTGGTTTCCTATGCCAAGGTAGTTTTGAAGCCAATCTAAGCGTCCTAGGGTGCTTCCTTTGATCAGCGTGGCTTAACTACCGATCTGTGTCTGATACCAATCTAATGATTCCTATTTAGGTGTGTAACCTACTGTCAACCTGTGGCTCTAATATCAATATGATATTTCTATCTAGGCGTGTAACCTACTGTCAACCCGTGACTCTGATACCAATCTATGACGCCCTCAATTCTGTGGTAAAAACCACGGAACCGAGAACTAATGTATATGTGTGCCCAGGATGCTCATCACACATACACATACGTTCCACAAACTGAATTTAGATTATATATTACCACGAATAACAGAGTTTATTACAATATCTCATGAGTCTTGGACTCATGCTCACAAGGGAAATCTTTATTCTATGTACCGGAAGCAATTCTAACTAATGCGGAAGCAATTCTAAGCAGCGGTGACTTCATCTCTATTCCTTCCCACAGGCAAGGTTGAGAACAGATCACACGACTTAATGCTCCACTTAATCCTCATAGAAATCTTCTCCTGTTGTTGATGATGAAATAATGCAAGTTTGAGTACAATGATGTACTCAGCAAGTGCGGGAAAACATGATATGTAGCTCATAACAAGGTAGGTATAAAAAGGGTTCATTTGCAGAAAAGCAAAGTTATTAAAACCACGATAAAACAACATCTTACTTTAGGTGAATGTAATCCCAGCATGTATTAAATTACCAACATACCTCCATCACTTTCCATGTTCCACCCGAACATTAACCAACTTCATTCTTGCTCACAAATACCTCCTCGTATTTGCTACCATCTCACGAATACCTTCTCGTATTCGCTACCATCTCATCTCATAAACAACTTTGCCTCACACCAAGACCAATCTTGTTGCCATGACTCAACAGTCATGCAACCATCTTGTCATCCGGACTCAACAGTCCCAAAACCAAACCATAACCATAATCAATAACCATAACCAAGAACCATCCCAACTAATCATGGCAGTTGGCTAGGCGCTCGTGACCGTAAGCTCGGCTATCATGATAGTTTTAGACTCTGCAGAGTTTGCACCTCTTTACCCACAAGTTTGTGATTTCGTCACCCGTCGGCGACTGCAGAACCTCCATTATACCAGTACACAACCGTTGGTGTATGGCCAAGAGATCACAAAATAGCCTTTACAAAGGGGCTACTATATGTATGGACTCACTAAGGTTTCACTGGCAGGCTAGAATCTCCAATTCTCCCACCCACGGGCCCCCTCTTGTGCCATGCAGTTCCCAGGGCGGTCCTTACTCGACCCCCATTCCCCGCACCTTCCACAGTCCATAACACTCTAGCAACTTACCTAATTACTCAGCTAAGCCGCACCCATACTTGGCCTTGTGGTGGCACTGTTATCCTGGCATGTGGATGCATGAACCGGTCCTTAGATCTACGGCAAGTAAACCACCATCTCATGCTACCTCATTCACAAACCCAGGCTTGCCTAGATCTCCCTCCGATCCATGTTCATTAACCTCATCAGTTTCTCATTATCATTACGAGTGCAGTTAGCTAGACACATCTATCTCGCTTCCCAATCCCATGGACTCAGCGAAGCATAAAGCAAAAACCATACCCGACTTATAAACATCCCTGGCGACAAGGATGGTTTAACCAAAGCTAGTAAACTCCAATAAAAATGGTTTCGCATCATGTTTGACTCATCACACACACCTTTTCGTACAACAAAACAGTTTTTCCCCAAAACATAGGATCAATATGGTCAAGGAGCACTTGCCTTGTTCTTGCGGTTCCGGTTGTTCTTAGATCTCAAAACCTTGTTGCTGCAGCTTGTCGTAGACAGCTCCCTGAGCTTGTCCTGCTATGTAGGATTACGTGCATACAAGATTCACAGCAATCAATATCATGCACAAACCTTGAACTAGATGCGATGATGCATATACATGCTATCCTATGATTAGTTTTATTAGATTGGTTTGTACGTGTTCTTTCATGGCTTGCATGGATTTTTATGATGAACAGAGGTGTTCGGATCAAAGGTGGACGTGGCGATGATCTTGCCTTTAGATCAACCTGATCATCAAGTGATCTGTCCACGAGAAGGCTTCTGTTCGAAAGGAATCAAAGAACAGATGCAAAGAAAACACAACGATGTCGTAAGGTGGTATTAGAGACCTACCTTACGTTCTTCTCGGTCTCGAGGTCCTCCTCAAATCGTTGAGCTTTTCCTCCGGCGATCTTCCTTGCTGCACTCCGGCGATGGTTTACTCGACGGGTTGGGACTAGGGCTCTTAAGTCGTCGGCTCAGGAATTGGAAAAGAAGCTTGTGGTTTCATCCAGAGGTTCTAGGTTCTATTTATAATCGGGAAGAGAAGAGTCCTAATCTGATTGTACCCCGAATAAGAGTCTTGTTCAAATTTGTCGTTGAATCTTACAATTTATCTTTAGTTGATTTGGTGCAGTATCATTGTGGAATTCAGGTCGGTTTCTTTTCCGGTATTTTTACGTGTACAGAATCCAAAAACCGCTCCTAGAACTCATTACCTCCTCGGTGATGAGCTCCGGAGGCTCCACGTGTCCACCGGGTCCTGGTCTCTCCCTCTCCGCAGGGACGAGCTCCGGTTGTGCCGCGTGTCAAGTGAGCAAGACCTCCGTCTCCTTTGGAGGTGGACTCCGCACACGCCATGTGTTAGTGCCTGACCTTTCCTCTTTCCTCGGAGACAAGCTCCGCGGTCGACATGTGTCCAACAGTGACGGGCCTCTCGGAGATAAGCTCCGGTGGCGACATGTGTTCAATGGAACCGGACCTCTCAGAGGTGAGCTCCGAGATCGACACGTATCCCGCGCGACCGGTCCTCTGATTTCCATGACTACTAGCTCCGGGAGCAACACGTGTCCCACAGGGTCGGACCTCTCCTCCTTTGCGGAGGTGAGCCCCGAGCCTGCCATGTAGCCAGCTTAGCGACAGACCTCTCCCCACTTTGCAGGGATGAGCTCCGAACACGCCACGTGGCTAGCGGGCCACGGAAGTTGTCTTTGGTGCTCTCTGTGAACTGGATTCAGCTCTTAATGGCTATCTTTTTGATAATTTCTCTGTTGCCACTTCTTTTAAAATGTTTTCTCTACATGAAATATGAATACATGCAGAAACCAGAGATGAGGGTGTCACAAATCTACCCCGCTTAAATTGAATCTCACCCTCGAGATTCGTTAGTAGAGAATAGATGGGGAAATTCCTCCTTGATATCCTCTTCACGCTCCCATGTGGCTTCAGCTTCGGTGTGATGGCTCCATTGTACCTTGCACCATCGAATCACCTTGTTCCGGGTGACCCTTTCCTTTACGTCCATGATTCGGACAGGGTGCTCCGTATAGGTCAGGTCTTCTTGAAGTTCAAGCTCTTCCATTAGTACTTGCTCCTCTGGTACTCTCAAGCACTTTTTGAGCTGGGATACATGAAACACGTCATGTCTGTTGGAGAGATATGTTGGGAGCTCTAGTTGATAGGCTACCTCTCCTCGCTTGTCCAAAATCTTAAATGGTCCGATGTAGCGAGGTGCTAGCTTGCCTTTGACGTTGAAACGTCGTTGGCCTCAGATAGGCGATACCTTAAGGTATACGAAGTCTCCTACTTCAAAGGTCAACTTCCTACGCCTATTGTCCGCATAGCCTTTCTGTCGTGACTGAGCAGCCTTTAAGTTCTCCCATACCGTTTGGACTTGCTTTTCAGCTTCTTGTAGCACTTCGGGTCCAAACACCTGGTTCTCTCCGGTTTCGTTCCAGAACAGCGGCGTTCTACACCGTCTACCATATAATGCTTCGAAAGGCGACATCTTCAAGCTAGCTCGATAGCTATTGTTATAGGAGAATTCGACATACGGTAAACTCCTATCCCAACTACGCCCACGTTTCAAGGCGCAAGCTCTCAACATGTCCTCCAGAATTTGGTTTGTCCTTTCTGTTTGCCCATCAGTTTGTGGGTGATAGGCGGAGCTAAAATCCAGTCGTGTACCCATAGCTTTCTGTAGATTCCTCCAGAATCTAGAGGTAAACTGAGAACCTCGATCTGAGACTATCCTCTTCGGGACTCCATGACGGCACACGATCTGCTCCATGTACAACTCGGCTAATTGTGCAACGTTGAACTTGGCCCTTATGGGGAGAAAACGGGCTGTTTTCGTCAATCGGTCCACGATAACTCAGATGGAGTCATATCCCGACTGAGTACGTGGCAATCCGGCGATGAAATCCATACTGATATCCTCCCACTTCCACTCGGGTACCTTCAAAGGTTGCAACAATCCAACGGGTCTTTGATGTTCGGCCTTCACCCGTTGGCAAGTGTCGCATAGGGCAACGTATTCGGCTATATCCCTTTTCATACCATCCCACCAATAACAAGTCTTCAAGTCCTTGTACATCTTGGTACTTCCGGGATGTATGGAATAGGGTGAATCATGTGCCTCCTTCAATATCATGTCACCGAGGTGCTTCACATTAGGCACACAAATCCTTTTTCCTAGCCAAAGCGTACCCTTCTCATCTTCTTTGAAGTCCTTCTCTATTCCTTGTCGGATTCTTTCCTTAATCTCCTTGATCTCCTCATCTGTTGCTTGGCCATCTCTTATCTCTTGCTCCAATGAGGAGTGGATCTCCATTACTCCCATGTTATTCAGGAATCCGAGGTGTAACCGTTCGAACTCCTTACGTAGTTCGGGTGGTAGCTCCCGAATCGTGAGTTGATGACTTAGTTGGAGATGCAGAAGATATAGAGACTAGTGAGATGTGAAAACAAAAACGAAAATGGCTAACTACTACGACAGAAGACCGATGGTCCGGTTTACGTAGTAGAGTACATCGTGATGCTGATGAATTTTGAAACTGAGTACAAGTAATGTTTCTTTCATCTCTTCTTTTCTTTTCTATACTTCCTATTTCATTCATTAGCAAATTTTCCTTTAGACAGGATGTCGTCGAGCAGAAGCAGACAACGACATACAGGGGCACAGAGCTTTCTGTCACCGACACCCATGAGAGCAGACGAGGTCTTCCACGGTACTCAGCTTAGCGGGGGGGGCATACGGGCTCAGTTGTTGAGCCATCTACCAGAGTCGTCACCTGGTTCTGTACAACGGTCACGATAGGTAAAGAACATTTAATTAAATAAATGATATAAGTAATTCTTCATTCTATAATATGAATCTTTAAAATTGTCAGGACGACTCTACGTCTAAGGACACAGAGGCTATGATGCCTCCTTATTTGGAGCCTCTTTCTTTAGAGCCTCCTTTGGAGCACCCTTCTTCGGAGCCTTCTTGTTCGGAGCCGGTTCCACAGCGGCGGACTAGGAGGAGCCACGCCCTCCGACTCCTGCAGACCCAAACAATCGGGTCATTATTCGTCCGGTTGGCGATAGGTAAGTAAATGTCTAACAATTCAATTTAGATACTTTTAGCCTTATATGTATACTAATTGAGAATCATGTATCTATCAGGACTTGGGAGGATGCTTCGTTCATGGGCCAGGGACGCCACACGCTGGTGAACGGTGTCTTGGGCCGTCTTGTCCGTTTGCACTACCCTGGTGTAGTGAACGGACACGTTGCTATGTCTTGGGAAGACTACTATAGGGCCCAGGACGTTCTTCACGGGAACCACTAGGAGGCTGTTTGACACGACTTCATGGTAAGTATGAACAATATTTGTGTAATACGAATTTATTATAAGTTACATACATTTAGTTATATATTTCTTTTTTTCAGCCACGGTATCATTTGGAGGACGAGTCCAAGCAGATGGATCACGCTCGTCTCGTCTTCCATAACTGTGCTAGGAAGATCGTGACACAGTCACTATCTACGGCTCACATTCAAGCTACAAACGCATACTTCAAGTTACATCCAGACGAGGGTGAGCCGGGGAAGGAATCGGGCGACACGTACTTGACGGAGGCGTAGTACGCAGAGGTAATGTTTTTAGTTTACTTCGCTTCATTATCTGATTGTGATCAATGTTTTCATTCAATAATAAATGTGTGCAGGTCAGCGTAGCGTGGCTTGACAGCCGTCCGGACGCGTACCGTGCCCTATGTGCTCTTTGAGCGAGCGAGGGCGTTAAGTTAGTTTCTAAAACCCGTCGAGAGAGTAGAGGGACAGGCGGGAAACATCGTTTGGGTGGGGACGCCTACATACGCCTTGCTAAACGGATGGTAAGTGCTATAAGCATTCTATTAAGTAATTTTATAATCTTCATTGTGCTAACATGTATCGATAGGAGCACGAGAGCAGTCATCAGCCGACACCTATCGAGGTGTGGAAGAGGGGTCACTTGGGAAGTGACCCGTCGCAGCCTGACCAGCTGTCTTCTCAGACGGCGACAGAGACATTGGTGAGTTAATTTGTTCAACTTAATTGAATTCTCTTTAATAGTACTAATGATGTTATTTTTCTGGTTTTTGCAGGCAAAGTACGGGGAGGAGGCGCGGAGGCTTTGAGGCGAAGAGTTCGATTGGCAGAGCGCGCCAATGATCCCTGAAGCCGCGTATGCAAGCGGTGGTGGTAAACCTCACGAACGGTGAGCTTTGTAATTTTAATTTACTGTTACGAACTTCGAGATACAAAATTTAATAATCTTACTTCATTTGTGCAGGTTAGCCATCTTCGATGGAGTGGTCGACTCGAGACAGACGCGAGCTTCCTCGAGAGCCTCTTGATCGCTTCAAGGCAGGTCAGCAGCAGCCGCGCTAGTCGAGATCTGGAGCTCTAGAGTCTATGAGAGGAGCTCTAGAGGACGCAAGAAGCGCTCAGAGCTAGGGACGAGGCGCGGGCAGCTGAGATCAGGGCTAGGGACGAGGCGCAAAGGGCTAGGGACGAGTATCAAAACTTGTTTATGTTACAGATGCAAGCTGCCATGCAGGTAATCTATTCTAGATGTTGTACTTAACATTTTTTACATATAAATGACATGTATAATGATTTGCTTTGTGTTTGCAGGCTATGAGTTCAGGAAAAGCGGTTGTCTTTCCGCAATGGGCGCCGCCAGCAATACAGCTGCCGCCGATGCCGCCGGTAGCCCAAGTACAAACTTAGTAAATCACACTTGCACTAATTAAACTTGTTCAAATTTAGTAAAGTATGCATTTTCTTGTAACATGGCTAACCACACTTGCACTTCACAGGCATCGGGAACGGAGGCTAAAACTCCATCGCCTCAGATGCTTGGACGACTGCAGGAGGACGACTTTCTAAACTCCGGTGGCAGCGGACGGGGTAGCGTCTCTTAGTCAGGTCAACCGAGCCTCATACTTGTGAGCTGAGTTCCCTCCTCTCTCAAACTTGGGTTGTGTGTGGACTATGCGCGGTGTGAGACTTGTATGAAGAATTGTGCAATAATATATTGTGTGATGTATTTTACGATGCCATGTGATATATATGCATGTTTGTGTCATGTTTTTCTGTCTCTATGATCTGGTCATCGAGCCAGGGCTGGCCTCGAAGCTAGGGCAGCATTTTCTGTTTTTAAAAAAAATCTTCAAAAATTATCGACAACAGTTATCTGGAGGCCGTCAACGATACTAGCAAGTTATCGTTGACGGTTACAAGGACACCGTCGATGATAAGTGTCCAGTATCGACGATAGTGCCCTTCTACCGTCGACGATACTGTAACTTATCATCAACGGTGTTTCTGTCACCGTCGACGATAAGCTTCCCCCGCTGCCACATGGAGGAAGTCACTTATCGACGACAGCTAATATTGGCTGTCGTCAAATAGTTATGGATGACGGTTACCGTCGTCAATAATGTTATAGATGACAAAAAAATGTAGACGGCAGTATACCATCGTCTATAAGCGTATACCGTCGTCAATAAGCTATAGACGATGGTTTGGTCCTTATAGACGACGGTTTGTGGCCGTCATCTATTATCGCAATTCCTGTAGTAAAATAACCCTTACCACTAGAGTCGAAGTGTATAGCCGACACTTCCCC
The DNA here is from genome assembly GCA_030760725.1 of Neostapfia colusana. Classification (NCBI taxonomy): domain Eukaryota; kingdom Viridiplantae; phylum Streptophyta; class Magnoliopsida; order Poales; family Poaceae; genus Neostapfia; species Neostapfia colusana. Next base: position 40,855,728 of record JASWHV010000001.1, on the reverse strand, counting down.
CGGGCCTGCTCTGGGCAGCCCGCGGAGGTTCTTTTTCGGAGGGGCTAGTCACTCACGGAGAGCTTCAGCGTTAGGGACGATTGAGGGAGAAGCTTGACACAGGGGTTTTTACGTGGTTCAGGCCGCCGGAGCGTAGTACTCTACGTCCACGGTGAGCAGAGTTGCTCGTTGTATTGCTTGTTGCTCAGAACCGGAGTCCTGAGCTTGAGGGTGTAAGATGTCGAATGGCCAGGGTGCGAGAGGCTGGAGTGCGAACCCCTACTAATGTTGCCTACCCGAGCCTTTTATAGTCCAAGGCTCGAGTGGCTTACAAGGTGGACCCAGGACCCGACAGGTGGTCCCAGGAAGATTGCCTACCATCTACAGTATCTGCAGTTACGCCGGTAGTTGTCACTGGCGAGGGCTTTCGAGTCTTCGTTCTGCCGCCCTGCCCATGCCGCAAGCTAGTCGTAGTGGTTGATGATGGCAGGGGCGGCATGGGATGCCTTGTCGCTGTGTTTATTAGCGGGCAGGCTCTGACGCGGCGCGCGTGTGACACCCTCATCTCGGGTGTCAGCATATGCTCGTGTCCTATGAAAAGGAAACATTTTAATGAAAAATAGGAACAGAGAAAATTATCAAAAGAATAGCCAATAAAGCCTTCAGAGAGCGCCGAAGGCAACTTCCACGACCCGCAGGCCACGTGGTGATCGGGGCTCATCCCTGCAAAATGGGGGGGAGGCCGCCGCCAAGCTGGCTACGTGGCAGGCTCGGGGGATACCTCCGCAATTGGAAAAAAGGTTCGACCCTGTGGGACACGTGTCATCCACGGAGCTAGTCCTCGCGGAAGTTAGGGGACCAGTCGCACGGGATATGTGTTAATTTCGGAACTCATCTCAGAGAAGTCCGGATCTATCGAACACGTGTCGCCACCGGAGCTTATCTCCGGAGGTCCGCCGCTGCTAAACACGTGTCGACCTCGGGGCATGTCCCTGAGGAAAGGAAAGGCGGAAAGACCGGCGCCCACACGTGGCGTGCGCGGAGCTCACCTCCAAAGAAGAGGGAGGTCTCGATCGATTGACACGCGGCACGACCGGAGCTCGTCTCTGCGGATGAAGAGATACCAGGCCCGGAGGACACGTAGAGCTTCCGGAGCTCATCATCCCGGAGGTAACAAATTCTGGAGCAGCTGTTACGTGTAAGGGCACCGGTACGCAACAGAAACCGATCCAAACTCCACAATGTTGCCAAAGATAAGACGTCAGGATCCAACAAGATCTGAATAAAACTTTTATTCGGGATCCAATCAGATTAGGACTCTTCTCTTCCCGATTATAAATAGAACCCAAAACCTCTGGCCGAAATCACGAACTTCTCTTTCAACTCCTGAGCCGACGACTTAGAGCTCTAGCCCTAACTCGCCGAGCAAAACATCGCCGAAGCACAACAAGGGAGATCATCGGAGAAGAACCAAGCGGTCTGAGGAGGACCTCGAAGACAAGAAGAGCGTGAGGTAGGACTTCAATACCACCTTACGACATCATGTTGTTCATCTCTTGCATCTGTTCTTCGATTCCTTTCGAACAGAAGCTTTCTCGTGGGCAGATCACTCGATGATCAGTTTGATCTAAAGACAAGATCATCACCACGACCACCTTTGATCCGAACACCTCTGACCATGCAAGCCATGCAAGAATACATACAAATCAATCTAATGAAACTAATCATAGGATAGCATGCATGTGCATCATCGCATCTAGTTTAGGGTTTTGTGCATGATATTGATTGCTGTGAATCTTGTATGCACGTGAATCCTACATAGCAGGACAAACTCAGGAAGCTGTCTACGACGAGCTGCAGCAACAAGGTTTTGAGAATCAAGAACAACCGGAACCGCAAGAACAAGGCAAGTGCTCCTTGACCATGTTGATCCTATGTTTTGGGTAAAACTATTTTGTTTTGCGAAAAGGTGTGTGTGCTGAGTCAAACATGATGGGAAACCCTTTTATAGGAGTTTACTAGTTTTGGTTAAACCACCCTTGTCACCTGGGAAGTTTTATGAGTCGGGTATGGTTTTTGTTTTATGCTTCGCTGAGTCCATGGGATTGGGAAGCGAGATAGATGTGTCTAGCTAACTGCACTCATAATAATAAGGGGAAACTGATGTTAATAATGAACATGGATCAGAGGGAGATCTAGGCAAGACTGGGTTTGTGAATGAGGTAGCATGAGATGGTGGTTTTGCTTGCCATAGATCTAAGGACCGGTTCATGCATGCACATGCCAGGATAACAGTGCCACCACAAGGCCAAGTATGGGTGCGGCTTAGCTGAGTAATTAGGTAAGTTGCTAGAGTGTTATGGACTGTGGAAGGCGCGGGGAATGGGAGTCGAGTGAGGACTGCCCTGGGAACTGCATGGCACAAGAGGGGGCCCGTGGGTGGGAGAATTGGAGATTCTAGCCTGCCGGTGAAACCTTAGTGAGTCCATACATCTAGTAACCCCTTTGTAAAGGCTATTTTGTGATCTCTTGACCATACACCGACGGATGTGTACTGGTATAATGGAGGTTCTGCAGTCGCCGACTGGTGACGAAATCACAAACTTGTGGGTAAAGAGGTGCAAACTCTGCAGAGTTATTAAAACTATCATGATAGCCGAGCTTACGGTCATGAGCACCTGGCTAACTGCCATGATTAGTTGGGATGATTATTGGGATGGTTATTGGAATGGTTATTGGGAAGGTTCTCGGTTATGATTATTGGTTTGGAACTGTTAAGTCTGGATGATGAGATGGTTGCATGACTGTTGGGTCATGACATGAGATTGGTCTCGGTGTGAGACGAGGTTGTTTTATGAGATGAGATGGTAGCGAATACGAGGAGGTATTCGTGAGTATGAGTAAAGGATTGGTTAATGTTCGGATGGAACACGGGAAGTGATGGAGGTATGTTGGTAATTTAACACATGCTGAGACTACATTCATCTAAAGTTAAGTTGCTGTTTTATCAATGGTTTTATAAATTTGCTTTTCTGCAAATAAGCCTTTTCTACCTACCTTGTTTATAAGCTGCATATCATGTGTTATTCCCGCACTTGCTGAGTACATCATTGTGCTCAAACTTGCATTATTATTTCTCCATCAACAGCAAGAGAAGACTACTATGAAGACCGGGTAGAGCATTATGGCGTGTGATCTGTTCTCAACCTTGCCTGTGGAGGGAATAGAGATGGAGCCACTTCTGCTTAGTTTTGCTTCCGCATTAGTTTTTTGCTTCCGCATTTAAATAAGAATTCTGCTGCGTAGAAATAAGGACTTCCGCTGTGAGCATGAGTCCAAGACTCATGAGGTGCTGTAATAAACTCTGTTATTCGTGGTAATATATAATCTGAATTCAGTTTGTGGAACGTATGTGTATGTGTGATAAACATCCTGGGCACACATATGCATTAGTTCTCGGTTCCGTGGTTTTCCACAGAATTGAGGGCGTCACAGATTGGTGTCAGAGCCACGGGTTGACAGTAGGTTACACGCCTAGGATAGAAGCCTTAGATTGATATTAGAGCCACGGGTGGACAGCAAGTTACACCCCTGAATAGAAGTCATAGGTAGCTAAGCCACACTGACCAAGGGAAGCATCCTAGGGTGAATAACTTAGATTAGGCTTTGAAACCACCATTGGCATAGGGAACCATCCTTGGATAGGAGTTGAGTGGGCCCTTGTAATGATTAATTGTGAATATGTGCTTAGTGTAAGTGGTGGGACGTCTCAAAAACGTTGTCCATATCCACACGTAAGAAGAAAGAGGAGTGAAATGCTTCGACACTTGATCACATCCTCATAAGGGCTAATATATATAGTCCAACTCACCTTGATGCATATAAGACCTACCTAATCTTCTAACCTTCTATTCTATTTCGTTCCCCCTCACAGATGGTGAGAGGAAACGCCAGCCGAAGGAACGTCCAGGAAGATGACCACGAGGAAGTTCCTGCTAACCCCGGAGCTGGCGAAAACAACCTAAAAGGTTGATGGCCATGCAAAACCAGCTTATGCAAACCATGATCCAAACCTTGGGTCAGTTGCAGGCCAACCAACACCCCGTTCCGGCACCACCGCCACCACCACCACCGGCTCATAACAGGCTGGGAGAGTTCATGAGGACTCGACCACCCACCTTTGCTCAAGCAAGCGATCCAATGGAGGCCGATGATTGGTTGAAATCTATGGAGAAGAAGCTTGCCATTGTTCAGTGCAACGACCGAGAGAAGGTTCTCTTTGCATCGCACCAACTGATGGGAGCAACTGCTGACTGGTGGGATGCCTTGAGCAACGCCCATGCCAACCCGGAGACAATCACTTGGACTGAGTTCAAGGAAAGTTTCCGCTCCCACTACATCCCTGTTGGCGTAATGATGATCAAGAGGCAGGAGTTTGAAGGTCTCCGCCAAGGGCAGAAAAGTGTGAACGAGTATCTCAACAAGTTCATACAACTGTCCCGATATGCCCCCGAAGATGTCAACTCAGATCAGAGGAAGCAGTACCTGTTCATGAGAGGGTTGAACAATGAGATCCAGGTTCAGCTCCTCAACAATGACTACGTAAGCTTCCAGAAGCTAGTTGATAAGGCTATTGTGGTTGAAAACAAGATCCGAGAGATCGAGCGCGAGTGCAAAAGGAAGATCCCATACCAGCCCCAAGGGAGCAACGTACGACCTAGATACATGCCCCCTGCACCGCAGTATGGATCGACCACTCCTACGTACCCCCCTGGTCAGCCACCACAGCAACGGCCCATTGCACCGGCACCTCGTGTGCCCATGCCTCCTGCACCCCGGCCTAACAATGGCGCTCCTGTTCAAAACCCCCGCCCCAACATACCTGCTGCCGTAGGCAACAGGGCATGCTTTGCATGCGGGGAAGTAGGCCACTTCGCTAACCAGTGCCCAAAGAGAGGCCCTGGACATCAAGGTAACGTGCCCAAGCAGAACCAGCGACCAAACGGAGGAGACAACCAAGGGAACCGTGGACCGCAGAACTATGCTCGTGGCCACGTTAACCATGTCACTGCTGAGGAAGCACAACAGGCTGAGGACGTCACAATTGGTATGTTCCTTGCCAACTCCAACCCAGCCACCATTTTATTTGATTCCGGAGCATCGCATTCCTTCATATCATCCAAATATGTTGCCAAACATCATCTACCCGTATCCCACCTAGAATGTGCTATGTTAGTTAATTCTCCCGGAGGAGAAATGAGGACTAGTATAGTATGTCCTAAGGTAAGCCTTAAAATAAGGGGGGTAGATTTCCTTGCCAACCTTATTGTCTTGGAATCCCATGGAATTGACATCATACTCGGAATGGACTGGTTAAGCAAGCACAATGGAGTAATCCAATGCGCTGAGAGAAGCGTGCAGTTGACAAACGAACACGGTATCCGTGTCGAGTTTGAGTCAGCCCCGCAGGCGACCGAACGAGCGGATCTGAACCATGTTGAAGGAGTAGCATTGGACAACATTCCAGTGGTTCAGAAATTTTCGGATGTGTTCCTGGAAGAACTTCCAGGTATGCCACCTGACCGGGATATTGAGTTTGCCATAGATTTGGTACCTGGAACTGCACCCATAGCTAAGAGACCGTATAGGATGCCCGTCAACGAGTTAGTTGAACTAAAGAAGCAAATCCAAGAACAGTTGGAGAAGGGTTTTATCCGGCCAAGCTCGTCACCATGGGGAGCCCCGGTACTTTTCGTGGACAAGAAGGACGGAACCCAAAGAATGTGCGTGGACTACAGGTCTCTCAACGAAGTAACAATCAAGAATAAATACCCTCTGCCCCGTATAGAGGACCTGTTCGATCAAATGAAAGGAGCCCAAGTGTTCTCCAAGATTGATCTTCGGTCAGGATATTTCCAGCTGAAGATTAAGCGCTCCGATATACCTAAGACAGCCTTTCGGACGCGGTATGGTTCATATGAATATACCGTTATGTCCTTTGGATTAACGAATGCACCCGCATACTTCATGTACCTTATAAATAAGGTTTTCATGGAGTACTTGGACAAGTTCGTCGTGGTTTTCATCGACGACATTATGGTGTATTCAAAAAGTAAGGAGGAGCATGAAGAACATCTGAGATTGACCTTGTAGAAGTTGCGTGAGCATCAGTTGTATGCCAAGCTCAACAAGTGTCAATTTTGGCTTAAGGAAATATCCTTCCTAGGCCACATCATCTCCAAGGAAGGGGTATCGGTTGATCCTGGAAAGGTGAGAGATGTTCTGAAGTGGGACCAACTGAAGAGCGTGAGGGATATTCGGAGTTTCCTTGGGATGGCAGGATACTATCGGCGCTTCATTAAAGACTTCTCTAAAATAGCAAAACCTATGACGGAGTTGCTAATGAAGGGGAAAGTCTTTCAATGGACACAAGCCTGCCAAGAAAGTTTTGAGGAACTCAAGAAAAGGCTAACCACAGCACCAGTTCTGGTATTGCCAGACGTAAGAAAGAGCTTTGACATATATTGTGACGCATCCAGACAAGGGCTCGGGTGTGTACTCATGCAGGAAGGGCAAGTGGTAGCCTATGCCTCACGACAATTAAAGAAGCATGAGCTTAACTATCCTACACATGATTTGGACTTAGCAGCAGTGGTGCATGCATTAAAGATTTGGAGACATTATATCCTTGGTCATCGATGTGAGATCTATACGGATCATAAAAGCCTCAAGTACATATTTACACAAACGGACTTGAATTTGAGGCAACGTCGATGGTTAGAACTTATAAAAGATTATGATGTGGGAATCAACTACCACCCCGGGAAGGCCAATGTAGTCGCTGACGCATTGAGCAGAAAGGGAGCATGCCACCAACTCACGGTTCGGGAGCTACCACCCGAACTTCGAAAGGAGTTTGAATGGTTACACCTCGGATTCTTGAATAGCATGGAAATGATGGAGATCCACTCTCATTGGAGCAAGAAATAAGAAAGGGACAAGCAACGGACGAGGGGATCAAGGAAATCAAGGAAAGAATCCGACAAGGGATAGAGAAGGATTTCAAAGAGGATGAAAAGGGTACGCTTTGGCTAGGAAAAAGGATTTGTGTGCCAAACCTAAGACACCTTCGCGACATGATATTAAGGGAGGCACATGATTCACCCTATTCCATACATCCGGGGAGCACCAAAATGTACAAGGACTTGAAAACTTGCTATTGGTGGGATGGTATGAAAAGGGATATAGCCAAATACGTTGCCCTATGCGACACATGCCAACGGGTAAAAGCCAAACATCAAAAACCCGCTGGATTGTTGCAACCTTTGAAAATACCTGAATGGAAATGGGAGGACATCAGTATGGACTTTATCGTCGGATTGCCAAGAACTCAGTCAGGATACGACTCCATCTGGGTCATTATGGACCGATTGACGAAAACCACCCATTTTCTTCCGGTAAAGACCAGTTACAACGTTACACAGTTGGCAGAGTTGTACATGGAGCAGATCGTGTGCCGTCATGGAGTTCCGAAGAGGATAGTCTCAGATCGAGGTTCTCAGTTTACCTCTAGATTCTGGAGGAAGCTGCAGAAAGCCATGGGTACACGACTAGATTTTAGCTCCGCCTATCACCCACAAACAGATGGGCAAACCGAGAGGACGAACCAAATTTTGGAGGACATGCTGAGAGCTTGCGCCTTGAAACGTGGGCGTAGTTGGGATAGGAGTTTACCGTATGCCGAGTTCTCCTATAACAACAGCTATCAAGCTAGCTTGAAGATGTCGCCTTCCGAAGCCTTATATGGTAGACGGTGTAGAACGCCACTGTTCTGGAACGAGACTGGAGAGAACCAGGTGTTTGGACCCGAAGTACTACAAGAGGCTGAAAAGCAAGTCCAAACGATACGGGAGAACTTAAAGGCTGCTCAGTCACGACAGAAAGGCTATGCGGACAACAGGCGTAGGAAGTTGACCTTTGAAGTTGGAGACTTCGTATACCTTAAGGTATCGCCTATCCGAGGCCAACGACGTTTTAATATCAAAGGCAAAGCTAGCACCTCGCTACATCGGACCATTTAAGATTTTGGATAAGCGAGGAGAAGTAGCCTATCAACTAGAGCTCCCAAACCACCTCTGCGACGTACATGACGTGTTTCATGTATCCCAGCTCAAGAAGTGCTTGAGAATACCAGAGGAACAAGTATCAATGGGAGAACTTAAACTTCAAGAGGACCTGACTTACGCAGAACACCCTATCCGAATCTTGGACGTAAAAGAAAGGGTCACCCGAAACAAAGTGATTCGATGGTGCAAGGTACAATGGAGCCATCACACTGAAGTTGAGGCCACATGGGAGCGTGAAGAGGATATTAAGGCTGAATTCCCCTATCTATTTTCTACTAACGAATCTCGAGGGCGAGATTCAATTTAAGGGGGTAGATTTGTGACACCCTCATCTCGGGTGTCAGCATATGCTCGTGTCCTATGAAAAGGAAACATTTTAATAAAAAATAGGAACAGAGAAAATTATCAAAAGAATAGCCAATAAAGCCTTCAGAGAGCGCCGAAGGCAACTTCCACGACCAGCAGGCCACGTGGTGATCGGGGCTCATCCCTGCAAAATGGGGGGGAGGCCGCCGCCAAGCTGGCTACGTGGCAGGCTCGGGGGATACCTCCGCAATTGGAAAAAAGGTTCGACCCTGTGGGACACGTGTCATCCACGGAGCTAGTCCTCGCGGAAGTTAGGGGACCAGTCGCACGGGATATGTGTTAATTTCGGAACTCATCTCAGAGAAGTCCGGATCTATCAAACACGTGTCGCCACCGGGGCTTATCTCCGGAGGTCCGCTGCTGCTAAACACGTGTCGACCTCGGGGCATGTCCCTGAGGAAAGGAAAGGCGGAAAGACCGGCGCCCACACGTGGCGTGCGCGGAGCTCACCTCCAAAGAAGAGGGAGGTCTCGATCGATTGACACGCGGCACGACCGGAGCTCGTCTCTGCGGATGAAGAGATACCAGGCCCGGAGGACACGTGGAGCTTCCGGAGCTCATCATCCCGGAGGTAACAAATTATGGAGCAGCTGTTACGCGTAAGGGCACCGGTACGCAACAGAAACCGATCCAAACTCCACAATGTTGCCAAAGATAAGACGTCAGGATCCAACAAGATCTGAATAAAACTTTTATTCGGGATCCAATCAGATTAGGACTCTTCTCTTCCCGATTATAAATAAAACCCAAAACCTCTGGCCGAAATCACGAACTTCTCTTTCAACTCCTGAGCCGACGACTTAGAGCTCTAGCCCTAACTCGCGGAGGAAAACATCGCCGAAGCACAACAAGGGAGATCATCGGAGAAGAACCAAGCGGTCTGAGGAGGACCTCGAAGACAAGAAGAGCGTGAGGTAAGACTTCAATACCACCTTACGACATCATGTTGTTCATCTCTTGCATCTGTTCTTCGATTCCTTTCGAACAGAAGCTTTCTCGTGGGCAGATCACTCGATGATCAGTTTGATCTAAAGACAAGATCATCACCACGACCACCTTTGATCCGAACACCTCTGACCATGCAAGCCATGCAAGAATACGTACAGATCAATCTAATGAAACTAATCATAGGATAGCATGCATGTGCATCATCGCATCTAGTTAGGGTTTTGTGCATGATATTGATTGCTGTGAATCTTGTATGCACGTGAATCCTACATAGCAGGACAAACTCAGGAAGCTGTCTACGACGAGCTGCAGCAACAAGGTTTTGAGAATCAAGAACAACCGGAACCGCAAGAACAAGGCAAGTGCTCCTTGACCATGTTGATCCTATGTTTTGGGTAAAACTATTTTGTTTTGCGAAAAGGTGTGTGTGCTGAGTCAAACATGATGGGAAACCCTTTTATAGGAGTTTACTAGTTTTGGTTAAACCACCCTTGTCACCTGGGAAGTTTTATGAGTCGGGTATGGTTTTTGTTTTATGCTTCGCTGAGTCCATGGGATTGGGAAGCGAGATAGATGTGTCTAGCTAACTGCACTCATAATAATAAGGGGAAACTGATGTTAATAATGAACATGGATCGGAGGGAGATCTAGGCAAGACTGGGTTTGTGAATGAGGTAGCATGAGATGGTGGTTTTGCTTGCCATAGATCTAAGGACCGGTTCATGCATGCACATGCCAGGATAACAGTGCCACCACAAGGCCGAGTATGGGTGCGGCTTAGCTGAGTAATTAGGTAAGTTGCTAGAGTGTTATGGACTGTGGAAGGGGCGGGGAATGGGAGTCGAGTGAGGACTGCCCTGGGAACTGCATGGCACAAGAGGGGGCCCGTGGGTGGGAGAATTGGAGATTCTAGCCTGCCGGTGAAACCTTAGTGAGTCCATACATCTAGTAACCCCTTTGTAAAGGCTATTTTGTGATCTCTTGACCATACACCGATGGATGTGTACTGGTATAATGGAGGTTCTACAGTCGCCGACGGGTGACGAAATCACAAACTTGTGGGTAAAGAGGTGCAAACTCTGCAGAGTTATTAAAACTATCATGATAGCCGAGCTTACGGTCATGAGCACCTGGCTAACTGCCATGATTAGTTGGGATGATTATTGGGATGGTTATTGGAATGGTTATTGGGAAGGTTCTCGGTTATGGTTATTGGTTTGGAACTGTTAAGTCTGGATGATGAGATGGTTGCATGACTGTTGGGTCATGACATGAGATTGGTCTCGGTGTGAGACGACGTTGTTTCATGAGATGAGATGGTAGCGAATACAAGGAGGTATTCGTGAGTATGAGTAAAGGATTGGTTAATGTTCGGATGGAACACGGGAAGTGATGAAGGTATGTTGGTAATTTAACACATGCTGAGACTACATTCATCTAAAGTTAAGTTGCTGTTTTATCAATGGTTTTATAAATTTGCTTTTCTGCAAATAAGCCTTTTCTACCTACCTTGTTTATAAGCTGCATATCATGTGTTATTCCCGCACTTGCTGAGTACATCATTGTGCTCAAACTTGCATTATTATTTCTCCATCAACAGCAAGAGAAGACTACTATGAAGACCGGGTAGAGCATTATGGCGTGTGATCTGTTCTCAACCTTGCCTGTGGAGGGAATAGAGATGGAGCCACTTCTGCTTAGTTTTGCTTCCGCATTAGTTTTTTGCTTCCGCATTTAAATAAGAATTCCGCTGCATAGAAATAAGGACTTCCGCTGTGAGCATGAGTCCAAGACTCATGAGGTGCTGTAATAAACTCTGTTATTCGTGGTAATATATAATCTGAATTCAGTTTGTGGAACGTATTTGTATGTGTGATAAACATCCTGGGCACACATATGCATTAGTTCTCGGTTCCGTGGTTTTCCACAGAATTGAGGGCGTCACAGCGCGAGTCTGTGATGTGACTGGACGCAGCGGCACCTGACAGAGGCGTGCTCCGCGTCTCCGTGCCTTGGGAAGGCGCGGGTCTTGAATACCTTGTACGGGCAAGGTATGGCGTGTCTTTACTCTTGTTGCCTACTGCGCGGGGGCAGGCAGCGCTGCTCTGCTGGCCATGTGGCGGGCCCAGAGCTCTCCTCTGAGGAGAGGGAGGTCCGGCCCCGCGGGACACGTGGAGCCTACGGAGCTCTTCCCGTGGAGGGGGGAGGTCAGGCTTCTGCTGGCCACGTGGCGGGCGTGGAGCTCTCCTCTGAGGAGAGGGAGGTCTGGCCCCGCGGGACACGTGGAGCCTCCGGAGCTCTCCCCGCGGAGGGGGGACGTCCGGCTCAGTTGGCCACGTGGAAGGTCCGGAGCTCTCCTCTGGGGAGAGGGAGGTCCGGCCCCTCTGGACACATGGCGCCTTCGGAGCTCTCCCTGCGGAGAAGGGCGAGGTCCTTAGGCATTTTCCCCTGTGTGCGGGGGTACCCCGTATTGAGGGTACTGACAGTGGCCCCCAGGCCCATCTCGGGGGAGATAGCGAGCCCGAGGTGGGGCCTCCGTCTCTTCCACTCCGCGCACCTTCTCGAAGACCTGCATTGCCCGTTGCCAGAGCACGAACAGTCGCGGGATCGTGGGAGCGTGTGCCCCACTTGATGGCTGCTTTTACTGCGGTGGTTCCCAAGGCTGCCACTTCTACACGTCGCAGCGCCTTTTCGGGAACCGCCGAAGCATCTCGCCGGCTCGTCTCCTTGGGAGACTGACTCCTTGGCCCACCGCTTCAGCCGGACGGCTTGGGTCCAATTGTCATTGACGCTTGGTCTTGGAGCCTAAGCGGTTGCCCAAGCGGAGTATTTGAAGAGTTTTGAATCGCTTTGAATCGCGCTTGGAAAGTTTAAAAGGGGATCTTACCTGCATCGCGGCTTCCCTTCGCACTTCCCAGTGCTTGCATATTCCTTGAGCTCTTGCGCTCATGTCTTCCCTGTCCTTGAGCCTCCATCTGCCATGGCTTCCAACTTGCCTCCACCGCGTCTCTCTTGGTCAGCCGATCTCGGGCCAGTGCGTAGGCTGCTGGGCTGGAACGCGAAGGAGCAGAAGCGCTGGCTCCGGTAGGGATCTCTCCCCCTGCTCCTGGAGAAGGGGGTTCACCGCCTACACCATGGCGGGGTTTGTCCCGCCCATTTCTTCCTTTTTCGCGACACTGCTGGAGACGTACGGCCTCCAGCTCCATCACCTCTCCCCCAACTCCCTTGCGATGACCGCCATCTTCGTGCACTTCTGCGAGATGTTCGTGGGGGTGCACGCTTCGGTAACGCTCTTCCGCCACTTCTTCGTGTTGCGAACGACTGGGCGCAGCTCGAAGAATCAACTGGGGGCGTACTACTTCTAGCATCGCTGCAAGGATCCGAAGGCCTCTGGGTACCTTCTACCTTTCGGCGCGGTGAGGTGGGAAAACTGGAGGGAGAACTGGGTGATCGTGCAGACCGATGAGCATGATCGTCTTCAGCTGCCGACTGCCGGCCCGACCACCGAGCGTCACTTCTGGGAGGAGATCCCGGAGCTGGAGCCGGAGTATGCGCCGGTCTTGGAGCGGATCCGGTTCCTGGCCAATGAGGGGCTGACGTCCCTGATGGTGCTGATAGATTTTCTATCACGCCGTATTGCGCCGTTGCAGCAGCGCAACCGCCCAGCGTGGTACTACACCGGCGAGCTCGACTGCACCAGGCTGGCTAGGGGTCTCGGCTCCGACCCATCTGAGGAGGTGTTGTACGAGATGGTGGCCAGGGTGAGCAGCAACGTCGTCTCCGGCGGCGACCTCACTTTCCCGGCTTCTAGCACTCCCCTCTTCTTGGAGCCGCAGAATAGGGCGGAGTTTCTGCGGAACATGCCAAACCTTGACGACATCGGGATCGCTGTTCGTCAGGTCGGGAATGCCCTCCGGGGGATCTCGATTCCCGGGGTCGAGCGCTCCGGGGCGGAGCGCGAGGCGTCAACCGCCGTCCAACCCGCACTGAGGGTCGACGGAGCTCAGACCGTCGACAAGGGGAAGGGTAAGGAGCCGGCCCCCGGGCAACCAGAGAAGAAACGTGCCCGGTCCCCTCCGAGGGCGTCGTTTGCGCCGAGCTAGGGGGCCGGGGTACCCTTGCGCCCATCTCCCGGAGGTGCTGGTTCGTCGGGTGGCGACCCAAAGAGACCCCGGGTCTCCAGCTCCGGCGTGTCTCTTCTCGGACAGCGGCGGTCCGAGGAGGCCCAGGCGTCCCGCCTCCCTTCCTCAGGCAGAGGGGCTTCAAGGAAGGACGCCGGTGGGGCGACGCCCGGGGGTGTGCCGGGGGCTCAGGTGCCTCAGCCAGCGAGCGTCCCAGCTGCAGGTTCTGGCGGTTCTGTCCCGGGCAAGAGGCTGGGGCTCCAAGCCCGTTGGAGCGCTCACGTCACCCGGTAAGTGTTGCTCTTTCCGGCTTTTAGATGTAGCGTTCCTTTCTCCTTTCTTAGCCTGAGAGCTTCTTATGTCAGCAGGGACTCACCGGCTGCCGGGGGCGAGTCTATTCCCCGACCATCTCCAGCCAGCGGAGGCTCTGCGCCACAGCGTAAGGGAGCTGCGGTGGCTCCGACGGTCCCTAAGTCGGCTGGGGCTTCTTCTGTGCCGGCGGGTTCACCCCCCGCGGTGGTGGCGGCAGCACCCGCTCGTCCTCCCTCGCCAACCCGGAAGTCCGGCGCTGAGGCTGGAAGGGCAGCTGTGGGCGCAGCTGCTGGCCCTCTGGCTTCCCCAGGTCAGCGCCTCACCTCAGTTGCCGAGGCACCGGCACCTCCACCGGTTGTGGACGCGATGGGGGAGATCAGGGGCGCGGCTCCTGCCTCCGCCGCTCTGCTGCCCCTAGCGGATGCCTTGGGTGCTTCCCAGGCTGGCATCCGGCAGGTCCAGGCCGCCTTTAAGCGGGAGCGGGAGGTGCTGGCTGGAGAGAGGGAGCGCCTCCTTGGCTTGGAGCATCTCCTGAAGCAGCGGACCTAGGAGGCTAAGGCAGAGCTCGACTCAAGGCAGTCGAGGCTTGATGCCATGGGGGCACTGCTCGATGCTCAGAAGAGGGCCGTCGACCGCCTGGGCTCAGAGACCCGGCTGCTCCGCGCTGCTTTCCGCGAAGCTCAGGCCAGGGCCGAAGCGCGCTCCACTGCCGTGGAGGAGTTGTGGCTGCAGGTAGTTCGCCGAGAGTGCGCCGTCGCAGATCGGGAGCGTGCCGTGGCTGCCGAGGAGGAGAAGGTCACCGCACAATAGGAGGCCAGCGAAGGCGAGCTGAGGGCTCGGGTGGAGGAGCTGGAGCTCCGTGAGTCGGCTGTTGCCGCGAGGGAGGAGCAAACCTCCCGGGAGCGACAGGCGGCGCTGGATCGCGAGCTGGCAGCCCGCCAAGAGGTGGAGAAGCTCCAGGCTTCACAGTCTGTCGAGGCCCGAGCGGTCTGGAGCTTTGTCACTGAGGTGGGGTCCGCCCTGGTTCCCCTCGGTTTCAGCCCGGTGCGGACGGAGGCTCCAGCGCAGGAGGTGTCTGGGGAAATCCCGGCGCTTGAGTCCATCGGTGCCAAGCTGGGCAGGCTCGAAGCGGTGATCGCCGACGAGCTTGAGGTGGAGGGACGAGGCCTGGCGAAGGAGGTCGCCACGCATGTGCTGGCGTGCTTCCGGAGCCAAGATCCTTCCTTCTCTCTGGAGCCGGTGCGACTACGCCCTGCCGTCGAGCGGGAGGAAGCTGCCAGGGCCGAAGTCAAGGACATGGCCACCCTCGTGGCCTCTAGGTTCCAGTGGGAGTCCGGGGACTCTTAGGCAGTCGCCCCCGCGGCCAGAAGGCCCTGTATCTTTCTTTTTTTGGCTTTTGTTGAGTCTGTAGTCCAGCTCATGGAGCTTTGAATGAATGAATATACTCTCTGTCTTTTTGTGTCCATGTTTATCTTCTTCTTAGCTTGGCCTGGCCGAGTCCTTAGCTCCGCAAGGACCTCGGAGGTCTTCACCAATCTTGAAGTCTTGTACAGACACGTTCCTCGAGTCCTTGTTGTATTAAGGGCCCAAGGGGTCTTCGGAGCTCGCCCCGTGAGAACGGGGAGGTCCAAATCCGCCGGCCACGTGGCAGGCCCGGAGCTACCCTCTGAGAAGATGGAGGTCCGACCCCGCGGGACACGTGGGGCCTTCGGGGCTCACCCCTGCGGAGGGGGCAAGGCCCGGATCTGCCGGCCACGTGGCGGGCTCGTAGCTATCCTCTGAGGAGAGGGGAGCTCCGGCCCCGCCGGACACGTGGGGCCTCCGGAGCCCGCCCCTGCGGAGGGGGCGAGGTCCGGATCCTTCGGTCTTGCGTTGGAGCTCCGGTCTTGCGCGGTCCCGTAGTGGCCCCCTGGTAGGTGTGGCCAATTGTTTGGGCGCACCTACCATACTCCTGCGGGGGAGCTAAGGCCGGGAGGTCCTGCACACAAGTAAGGGAAACGTAATTCTCCTAGGGGCTCCCCTTCCCTATCTCATAGTCTTATTTGGCTTACGATCCATATCCGGTATACGGGGCTTGGGTACTTCAGTGCGCGAAGTGCCGGGGGCTCAAGGCCCCTTAGCCATCGGCAGGTACCTCAAACGCGACCGCCTTCGGTAGGATAGCAAATGCTGACTAGGGGTGAGAATGGGAAAAGGAAGTTGAGTGCATGGTTAGCATACACAGGAAGTGCGGTCATAAAAATTAATACGTAATTTAAATGAGCACAAGGGAAGAGCAAAGCAGGACAGGTTTCTTTTCGTATAAATTTCCATAGGAGGAAGGCAGGCTAAACATGGAGGCAATGACCCGCCCCATTAAGAAGGGAAGCAAGACTCTACGCGCTTAGGGTCGGAACCAGGCCAAGCTGAACGTAGTCTTGGACCGTCCCCTGAGACTTAGCTGCTCCGAGCGCTGTTCCTAGACTCCATGGAATCTATTACAGAAAGAAAAGATTGTCCTACTATTGCTGTAGGGGTAGAACTTACAGAGGTGTTCTATGTTCCAAGGGTTCAGGAGCGGATCCCCATCCTCGGTGGAAAGTTGTACGCACCCGGGGCGGCAAACTCTCGTGACTCGGAAGGGACCTTCCCAGCTGGGGGAGAGCTTGTTGGTCCCTTCGCGAGAAAGTATGCGCCGCAACACCAGGTCGCCTTCCTGCAGCTCTGTACACGCACAGACCTTTGGTGGTAGCGCCGGAGCGTTTGTCGGTACCGTGCGTTGCGGAGTGCTGCATGTAATCGAGCCTCATCGACGAGGTCGATGTATTCACGCCGAAGGTTGTCCTGTGCAGCTTCGTCGTAAGCTCGGACACAGAGAGACCCCATGGTGATCTCTGGGGGAAGCACAGCTTCGGCCCCGCACACCATGAAGAAGGGTGTCTCTCCGGTGGCCCGGCTCTGGGATGTCCGGTTTGCCCACAGTGTGCTCCGAAGCTCGTCCACCCACTTGGCGCCATGTTTCTTCAAGCCGGCATAGGTGCAGGTCTTGAGGGCCCGAAGAATCTCGGCGTTGGCCCTCTCGACTTGCCCATTGCTATTTGGGTGAGCAACGGAGGCATAGCACACCTGGATGCCGAGGTCTTCGCAGTAGTCCTGGAATGCTGCGCTGGTAAACTGGGTCCCGTTGCCGGTGATGATTCTGTTCGGGACCCCGAACCGGCAGACGATCGACTTGATGAACTTTACTGTGGATTGCTTGTTGATGGTGACGACGGGTGTGGCTTCCGGCCACTTGGTGAACTTGTCGATGGCGACGTAGAGGTACCGGAATCCCCCGACGGCTTTGGGGAATGGTCCCAGGATGTCCAACCCCCATACGGCGAACGGCCACGAGGGCGGGATCATCTGAACCACCTGAGTCGGTGTGTGGATCTGCTTGGCGTGGAACTGGCACGCCTTGCAGCTCTCGACCAGCTTGGCGGCATCCTGGAGTGCTGTCGGCCAGTAGAAACCATGCCGAAAGGCTTTACCGACGAGCGTGCGTGAGGAAGAGTGACTCCCACATTCACCTCCATGGATCTCAGCGAGCAAGTCGCAGCCTTCCCCCTGGGTTATGCATCGCAATAGGACGTGGTTGGCGCCACGCCGGTAGAGATCCCCTTCTACCAGCGCGTACCTTTTAGCCATGCGCACGATCTGTTCAGCGGATACACGTTCATCAGGGAGGATGTTGTCTTTCAAGTAGTCCCGGATCTCCGTGATCCATGCATCGGGTCTGACTTGAGCTTCTGGATCTTGAGCGCTGGGTTGCACGGAGTCCCCAGTGACGCTTACGATCCTTGGCGACGTCCATGGCTGCAGGGCCGCCGGGACCGCCAGCTTCGAGGTGCTGGTCCAGCCCCCTTCGCCCGGCTCGGCAGGCCGGGCTGTGGGCCGCAGCAACGTCCTCTCAAAGACTCCTTCGGGCACAGGGGCTCCGGTGGAGGCCTTCGTTGAGAGGTCGTCGGCTGCGGCATTGCCAGCGCGCGGTACATGGCGCAGGTCCAAGGCGAGGAAGTCTTTCTCCAACATCTGCACGTGGAGCAGATAAGCAGCTAGCTGTGGGTCATTGCAGGAGAATTCACCCTTAACTTGCTTGATGACTAGCTGGGAGTCGCCCTGTGCCAACAACTGGCGAGCGCCCAGAGACAGGGCTGTCTTTAGGCCAAAGATGAGCGCTTCATACTCTGCCATGTTGTTGGTTGCCTTGAAATTGAGACGCACCATGTACCCAAACTGCTCCCCCGATGGCATGAGAAGCAGTACACCAGCACCGGCCCCCTGCTTTCACGAGGAGCCGTCAAAGAAGAGCGTCCAGTGAGGCCCGGTGAAGACCGGAGCTCGGGGCTTTGGTTCACCGTCTTTGTTGCCCCCTGGGTTAGCCTTCGTTGGCGTCCACTCCGCCATGAAGTCAGCCAGTGCTTGGCTCTTGACTTCATGGTGAGGAAGGAAGTCCATCTCAAACTCCGCCAATTCCTCTGCCCATTTAGCGACATTGCCGGTCGCGTTGGGGCTGTGAAGGATCGCCTTCAGCGGGTAGGAGGTGACCACCGAGATCCGGTGGGCTTGAAAGTAGTGGCGGAGCTTCCTGGATGCCACGAGTACTGCATACATCAGCTTGTGGACCTCCAGGTACCTTGTCTTAGCGTCGTGGAGGACTTTGCTGATGTAGTAGATAGGCCTCTGGATGGTCCGGACCCTCCCTCCCAGGCCTGAGATGTCCTCATCCATTGGCTCAGACCGACTGGAGGTAGATGGGTCCGGGGGAGCCTCCGGGAGCTGGGACTCGAAGGCTCCTAGGCCGTCTTGGACCTCCGGGAGATCCCGCTGGTTTTCCAGGTGGTCATTCTGGACCCTCGGGAGGACGTCTTGTCCTCCTGGGAGGTTCCTTTTGGTCTCCGGAGGGTTATCCTGGAGCTCCGGGAGGTCCCGTCGGACCTCCGGGAGGTTGTCTTGGAGCTCCGGGAGATCCCGTCGGACATCCGGGAGGTTGTCTTGGAGGTTCGGGAGGTCGTCTTGGATCTCCGGGGTCTCCTGGTGCTTGTCTTCTGCTGTGGGAGCAGGCTGCGGTGACGAGGGGTCCGGCCGTTCTGCGACGAGGACCATGCTCACAACCTCAGTTGTTGTCGTGATGTAGAGCAACAAATGCTCTTCGGGCTCGGGGGCTACCATGATGGGTAGGGTCGTCAGGAGCTGCTTCAACTCCTGGAAAGCTTCTTCTACTTCGTCGGTCCAAGCAAATGGACCGGATTTGCGCAGGAGCTTAAAGAAGGGGAGCGCTCTCTCTGCTAGCCTCGGTATGAACCGACTCAGCGCGGCTAGGCATCCCGTGAGTTTATGGACATCTTTGATGCGGGCGGGGCGCCGCATCAGGTCGATGGCCTTGATCTTCTCTGGGTTGGCCTCAATTCCTCGGTGTGAGAGCAGGAATCCTAGGAGCTTCACAGAGGATATGCCGAACACACACTTATCGGGGTTCAGCTTGGTGTGCGTGGAGCACAGTTTGTCAAAGACTAGGGCTAGGTTATCTAACAAGGATGAACTCTGCCTGACCTTGACAACAATGTCATCGACATACACCTCGACTAAGTCTCTTATTAGCTCTCCAAAGGTTTTGTGCATTGCACGTACAAAGGTGGGAAGAGCATTCTTTAAGCCATAAGGCATAGAGACATAACAATACATGTCGTCTACTGTGATGAAGGAAGTGTGCTCTTCATCTTCTCTAGACATAGGGATCTGATGGAAACCCGAGTAGGCGTCTAGGAAGCATAGCATATCACAGCCTGATGTCGAGTCTACTATTTGATCTATTCTAGGGAGGGGGAATGGATCTTTGGGACATGCCTTATTGAGACTGGTGTAGTCGATGCACATCCGGAGCTTCCCGCCGGCCTTCGGGACGATGACGGGGTTCGCCAACCATTGGGGGTGGTGGACTTCCCGTATGAAGCCAGCGTCCAGCAGCTTCTTGATTTCTTTTCGGATGAAGTTATGTCGCTCGATGGACTGCTTGTGAGGCTTCTGTTGGACTGGCCTGGCATCGGGGAAGATCTTCAGGTGGTGCTCGATCACCTCCCTAGTGATCCCCGGCATCTGCGACGGCTGCCATGCAAATATGTCGATGTTGTGCCAGAGGAAGGTGATGAGCGCGCCTTCCTATTTGCTGTCCAGGCCCCCAGCTACCCGGGTGGTCTGGGCAGGGGGACGTCGCCCTCGTCGAGGGGTTGCACGCGGGGTGCTGAGGTAGAGGCACGGTGGCGTGCACTCGGGTGGAGCCGGTCCGGTTCTGCACTGCCAGGGGCTGGTGCTCGAGCTGTTGCAAGTGCTTGGAGCTTCTCCAAGGCTGACATCGCAGCAGTGCGGTCTCCACGAATCTTGAGGATGCCTGTTGTTGTAGGCATATTCAAGACAAGGTAGCCGTAGTGGGCTACTGCCTTGAATCGATACAGAGCTGGCCTGCCGATTATGGCGTTGAAGGGGAGGTCGATTTCCGCCACGTCGAACAGAATGTACTCTGTCCGATAGTTGTCCGGTGCCCTGGGGTGAGCTTGCCCATCGGGATCTGCAACTTCTGGAAAGCTGCGCGGCTGATGAGGTTCAGCCCAGCCCCGCCATCTACTAGAACATGGTACATCCTCATGTTGGCGATGGTGGGTGCTACCAAGAGCGGTAGTTGGCCGGCCCCAGCCATGTTCCTAGGGCAGTCAGTGGCATCGAAGCTGATGGGGGTTCCCATCCACTTGAGGTGTGCCGCGGCACTTGGCAGAGGAGCCACCGACGCTACCGCTCGGCGCAGAGTCTTAACTGCGCTTCGGTACGAGGGGTCAGCCGACCCGCCGTAGATGACGTAGAGCATCTTCCGGCGCTTGTCATCGCTGGAGCTGGAGTCCTCATGGTTGCGCACCGCCTTCACGGCGCGCTGAGGCTCCTGGAACTCCACTTGGTGGCCGACATTGTCTTGGGTGTCGACCTTCTGCTTGCCCTCCCTTTGACGGAAGCGCTCCGCGAGCTTCTGAATCTCCCGGCACTCAGCAGCAGTATGGCTGCTGGTGTCGTGCACGGGGCATGGCTCGCCTTGGTCACCATCTGGAGCTGGTGACCGTCGCTGCCTTTTGTCGGGGGGTGGCCCCCGAGCTCCGCTGGGTGCTGCTGCTGCAGCAACGGAGTTGCGGTCGGTGGCTTCATCTTGCCACCGCCCCGGTTCTTGATCTTCTTGCTGCTTCCATGGGAAACAGCGCCAGATCCGGGCTGTCCTCCTGATTCGGAGGCTGGCTTCGAATGCCAGTTCCGCCCTTCTGCTGCCCTGGCGCACTTGTCCGCCAGGCTGAAGAGCTCTGAGACATCGCAAACCTCTCTGGTCGCGAGCTTCTCAAGCATCTTCTTGTCCCGTACACCCTGCCGGAACGCCACCACCACAGAAGCATTTTGGATATGCGGGATGGTGTTACGTACTTGGGAGAACCACTGGATGAAGGAGCACAGCGTCTCTCCCAGTTGTTGCTGGACGGCATGGAGGTCGAGCTCCGTGCTAGGCCGGGTGTAGGAGCTGCCGAAGCTAGCAGAGAACTGCCGGCAGAGCTCTCCCCAGGAGGTTATGGAACCCTGGGGGAGATTCATGAGTCAAGACCGGGCTGGGCCGGTCAAGGCGACAGGGAAGTAGTTGGCCATGACGGCCTCGTCCCCTCCTGCAACAAGGATGGCGGTGGAGTAGATCTGGAGGAACTCCGCCGGGTTGACGCTGCCATCGTACTTCTCGGGCAGGTGCGGCCGGAACTTGCGCGGCCACTTCGCGAAGCGAAGGTGTGGCGCCAGGGCCGCACATCCTGCTCCTATTGCTGCAGGTGTTGGTGCCACGAACGCTTGGTTCGCTGCTGGCACTGTGTACCCCGGTATGGGCAAGGCTGCGCCATAGACCGGGGGCACCATTTGCAGGCATATGGCTGGGGCATATGCTGCGTGGCGTATGCCTGGGGCAGAGATCGCGTGGCGAACGTCTGTGCCTCTGGCTGGGTCGAGGTGGTCGACATGCTGTCGCCGGCCTCTTGGTTGCAACGCCTTTCTCGTCGTCGCTCGATGAGCACTCGGGCATCTTTGCCCAAGTGGTGTCGTTCCAGCTCCGTCCTTAGGTCCCCCGATGGGAGCCTGGTGGAGCGGAAATCTGCGGTCTGCACGTCAACCATTGGCGTGCGCGTCAGCGACACAGCCGGCTGACTGGGATGTCGTCCCGCCAAAGTCGAGGGTTGGCGGCGGTGACAACGAGATGGTCTACGTCGCGAATCCACTGCTGGGTCGCTGACTGAGGCGCGTCCCTAGCAGGTGGATTGTGCAGTAGCGCTCGTTCTGCAGCCAGTGCGCCCCCATGGGAGACACTCAGCACTGCAGAGGATCTCACGCTCACTGGAGCCTGCGCTGCCGGAGTCGGCGCTGCCGGAGTCGGCTGCTGGCTTCCAGCTTGCGCCGACACACTCTGTCCTGAGTGTGTCGAGATGTAGTCCCCCCTAGTCACCGTTCGTCGTGAACGTGGGCGGGGAGAGCTTGTTGCCGAAGGAAGCTTCGTCATCTTCGTCAGCAGAAGCTCGTCGCGCAAGGGAAAAGCCCCCCTTCCTGGCGCGCCAAAAGTCGAAGTGTGTAGCCGACACTTCCCCCGGGCCTGCTCTGGGCAGCCCGCGGAGGTTCTTTTTCGGAGGGGCTACTCACTCACGGAGAGCTTCAGCGTTAGGGACGATTGAGAGAGAAGCTTGACACAGGGGTTTTTACGTGGTTCAGGCCGCCGGAGCGTAATACCCTACGTCCACGGTGAGCAGAGTTGCTCGTTGTATTGCTTGTTGCTCAGAACCAGAGTCCTGAGCTTGAGGGTGTAAGATGTCGAATGGCTAGGGTGCGAGAGGCTGGAGTGCGAACCCCTACTAACGTTGCCTACCCGAGCCTTTTATAGTCCAAGTCTCGAGTGGCTTACAAGGTGGGCCCGGGACCCGACAGGTGGTCCCGGGAAGATTGTCTGCCATCTACCATATCTGCAGTTACGCCGGTAGTTGTCACTGGCGAGAGCTTCCGAGTCTTCGTTCTGCCGCCCTGCCCATGCCGCAAGGTAGTCGTAGTGGTTGATGATGGCACGGCGGCAGGGGATGCCTTATCGCTGTGTTTATTGGCGGGCAGGCTCTGACGCGGCGCGCTAGTCTGCGATGTGACTGGGCGCGACGGCACTTGACAGAGGCGTCCTCCGCGTCTCCGTGCCTTGGGAAGGCGCGGGTCTTGAATACCTTGTACGGGCAAGGTATGGTGCGTCTTAACTCTTGCTGCCTATCGCGCTGGGGCAGGCAGCGCTGCTCTGCTGGCCACGTGGCGGGCCCGGAGCTCTCCTCTGAGGAGAGGGAGGTCCGGCCCCAGAGGGAGGTCCGGCCCCGCGGGACACGTGGAGCCTTCGGAGCTCTCCCCGCGGAGTGGGGAGGTCCGGCTTCTGCTGGCCACGTGTCGGGCCTGGAGCTCTCCTCTGAGGAGAGGGAGGTACGGCCCCGCGGGACACGTGGAGCCTCCGGAGCTCTCCCCACGGAGGGGGGAGGTCCATCTCAGTTGGCCACGTGGCGGGTCCGGAGCTCTCCTCTGAGGAGAGGGAGGTCCGGCCCCGCTAGACACATGGCGCCTTCGGAGCTCTCCCTGCGGAGAAGGGCGAGGTCCTTAGGCATTTTCCCCTGTGTGCGGGGGTACCCCGTATTGAGGGTACCGACAACTAGGTTGTGTTCTTATTTTATACATTTTATAAGGTGGATTGACAATCAATTATGACACTTAAGGACTGTCAACACTCCTCATGCTTGGTTTCAAACCTTTCCTTCTATAGTCATGGTTGTTGATTTTTCTACTAGTGCTCATGATCATGTTCTTTATGTGCATACTCTGTATCGTGGTTATACTTTTCTCCTTTTCTAAGTTTATGATATGATCATCATCATAGATGATCCTTAGTATATAGCCTTTGTGAAGGCTCGTTTCAATAAAAAGTTTCTTATATCTAATCTTGGTCCTCTTCGTTAATTTCTTAGGATTAAGGTTTTCCCAGCACCTAAGGTATTCGATTTGTCCTGAGAAAAGTACATTCAAGATCTTGTGATTGTGCTTCTTCTAATGATTATCGCACTGTTAAGACTCTTATGGAGCTTAATGCATTGTCAAAAGCCTTGTTTACCTTAGTGTCACTTGTCCTATCATTTTGTACTCCCTGCATATTCTGAGTTAGTTTGTCTCTGCTCCCACCCATATCCACTGTAGTCATTTTCTTTGTATATTGTTTTATCTTCATGGGACCATATCTTGTCGTCTATTCTTCCCATGTCCCGGCTTTTTACAGCTCTAAACATATTGTGATGCTACATGGACTAGTGATTCCTCTAACCATCGATCTGTTTTAGTCTTTTGTGTTTTTCTTAGTGGTCTTGTAAGGGCCTAAGTCTTTGGCACATATTCAAAGTGTTCATCACCACACACACACTTCATTTGAAGAAACTTGATAAACACATTTGAAGAGCAAGTAAACACCATGAACATGATCATTAGAGAATAAACTCACAAAATGCAAAAGTGGCATTTCCCACATGCATCATATAGGGGTTGGACATATGAAAAACTCCTACATCTTTCTAGGAATGTCCATGCCAAATTTCACCCAAATCCAAAATCTTTTGAGGTCTTTTTGGGTATAACTAGAAAGAGGGTGGTTTGAACTCAAATTCAAATTCAAACTGTTTCCATCTCATGAATTCAAAAGTGGGAGGCATATTCTTCCTCAGCACATTCTTGTGAGCTCACCCACCAATTTTCACTCCATTTGGAGTTGATCTTGACATGAGCTAAGTTTAGCAAATTCAAACTTTATTTGAATTTCAAACTGCATATGTGCTGAAAATATATTCAAACCAAACCCAATTTGAATTCTATCCAATTCAAATGGCCCAGGGGAATAATTCAAATGACCAAGGTTAATAAGGTCTCTACTGTTTAGAGCAGTGGGGAAAATTGAATTTCAGAGGTTAAACCCTGGGTGGGACCCACATGTCAGCCTCTATAGCAATTCAACCGAACGAAGTCACCACAGCTCGGTTCCTGCGTGCGACCGCGCGGGCGCCACAGCGATTGCCGACCGCTGCCACCCCCTGGTCACCGATCACCGCCCCAGCCGACGTCCCCCGCTATTTAGCTGCGAGCTGCCGCTGGCAGCAGCTCATTTTCCCCACTACCTCGACATTTCCAGCGCTGAAAACACCGAGCTGATCGTCGCATAGCCCACCGCATCACCTCGCCGTCGATCGGCCAAAGCAGTGCCTTCCACCGCGAGCTGAGGCCACAAACGGCACCGCCGACCCTTGCTCCACGTGTTACAGCCCTCAGCTGCTCGTGATCAGCTTCTGTGAAGCTTATCCGAGCCGATCTTCCATCGCTCTGTCAACCCGAGAGCTCCTCCAACTCGACGCCATCGCCCGAGCAGCGCAAAGCTTCTCCAGCGCGACAAACGTGTCTATAAGGTTAGCATCCAAGTCTAGTAGCTCTCCCCGAACTCCCTAGGTCCCTCTTAGCATGGGTTAGCCGGAATTTCAACTTTCCCGATGATCGCCGAAAAGAACACCGAGAACCAAAACTCGAAATTCACCTCGATCACTTGATCACTGGAGATCCTAGTCGAGCAGAAGCTAGAGTAGCACATCGCGGTCACCTCAGACAAATCCTAGCGGTGATGATCAACCCAGTGAGTGGAGCACCGGAATTTGGCCATCGCCGGTAAAAACGGCTCGGGTCGCTGGTGAAGTCTACTTTCCCGGCGATCTCCGGCCAAGAGGAGGGCAGGGTTAGCTTCCTCATGCTCCAGTGGTGCTTTGTGACCCATTGGTTGATCGTGTTCACCGCCGAGACGAGCTAGCACCGTCGGACCTGAGCTCCTCCTCCGCCTCCACCGTCGCCGACTAGGTTTCCGGCGATGTCGAGGTCCGAGAAGGTGCCCGGCGTGTGCGCCGTGCTCCAAGGATCATGTAGGAAGAAACCGCGTCGAGAATTAGGCAGTAGCGGCCGAGAACGAACCGCGCCACCGTCGCTGGACGTCGCGCGCTCGGGCGCTGGCGGGAGGTAGACGATGACACTGTGCGTGGGACCCACGTGCAGAGTTTTAAACATTTCCCGATTTTCAGTTTTATTTCAAACTTCAAACTCACATAACTTTGGCTAGGAAAATCCAAATCAAGTGAACCAAATTTTGTTGGATTCAGCTCTCTGAGTACTTTTCAGCAAATCAAGTTTCGCGTCATGAAAATCCTTAGTTCTCCAGAATTAATTCTTCAAATTTTAAATTGTTTAGAATTTTAACTGGAGAACCCTTTGGAGAAAATTTCTGAAATTTTTCTGGGATGTTTATCAAAATATTCCTGAGCTACCATAAAAATTTCATATCCATTTGAGCTAATTTGATCCACCTAATGGTGTGATTAATAAAACGATTCTAGAGAAAATAGAAAATGTCCAGAAATATTTTCAGAATTTCTTTGAAGTTATTTAGCTCATATCTTTAGCTATGAACGTTCAAATTAAGTGAGACCAACTCTATTAGAACCCTCTGAAAATCTAGATTTCAGAATGTCATGGCTTGCTCCATGAAAATCCCTAGAACACCCTAAGAGCTCCAATTAAGGTCAAGTACATAATTATTTGTGGAGAGCTCAAATGAGCTTTGCTACAAATAAAACTTGGTCAAGTCTCTGTTTAGCTTGTATCCAAACCACAATAAAAATTTCAGAGTCATTGGGTCTGCCTACTATAGTCTTCACAAATTTTAATTCAATTCAAATGCATTTAAATTGATACCTATACATGTTATCTCATGTAGTCGCTAAGGTTGAGCAGGAACCCGAAGTCTTAGACTTCGTCACTCCGGAAGAGCAGCTAGCCTACGACCAAGAGCAGCAAGGCAAGCTCCGGTTTGCATTAACCCTTTTACGAATTTTTACTGTTTTGAGAACTTACTTTGAGCACCCACTCAATTTTTGCATTAGAGTCTTGATTGAAACCCAAATGCATAGCCAAGAAAACCCTGGGTTGGGATTAGGATTGAAAACCCCATTTATCTACTTCAATGCTAAGATAGTGTAGGATTCGGTACAAGTCGAGTAGTTGGAACTACTCGCGAGGATAGGCTAGAAGCACTCGACTCGGGTAGAGATGGCAAGAAAGATGAGACCGAGCGGAGAGTAAGGGCAGCAGGACTTTGGGGTCTGGGTGCTATAGCTCCGCTTGTGTCGATTGAGGACCGAGTCATGTGCGGGCCTTTTGAACAAGCTAGAACAGTACCGAAGACCTACCGACTATATGGGAACTGGGAAACCGATGTAACTCGGGTAGCTGGGTGTTGAGGCATAGCTGGTCGTTCAGAGGGTAGGTTGAGAGCTCGAGGTGTAAATCGGCTGGCGGCACTGTGTATGTGCGCGCAGAGACCTCTTGTTCGGGACGATTGGACTGGTTCAACATCTGGCTAACGGGTGAAAGGTGGTTGTGTACAACGTCCGTGATGGTTGCTGTAGGCAACATCGAGTACGGGCGTACGTGACGGGTTATTCGGGTAACCCTACAGGTGCAAATCGATTATAATCGCCGTCCCTCATGGTCAGTGAGTACCACTTGTTCACTGTACCGTGACATAGAAAGAACAGGCTAGATACATGTTAAAAGTTTACTGATTTGAAAGATATGCATTGCTTGTTAATGTGTTGTTGTAGTTTAGAGCTAATTAAAGTTCCTTTCAACTTTGGGCAAAGTACATGAGAGAAATGCGTTTGTTGTTTGATTGCGGCTCTCTCATGTGCCTTAGCGTAAGGTTCTCCACAACCTGCTGATAAAACTTGAAAGTAAGGTTCCACTAATTAGGCGAGTCCATTGCAACTTATTTTTCCTCATGTAACCCACCACTCTTCATGTAGTAGTTCCATGTATAGGAGAGACGGGTCAGACTTGCTGAGCCATTATGCTCACTGCTTGTGTTTGAAGCTTTTCCAGGGGTTTATGAGAAAGGGACTCCCGAGGAGGAGACGGAACCCCCAGAGGGGAACCCCATCGAGTGGGAGTCGTGCATGCCGCCGTGTTAGTGTGTGTGCGTGCTAGCGGGGACACGTTCACGGGCTGAACGTGAACTCGATGCGTAGTCTACGCTCGTGAGTGTAGACTGAACATATTTTGTTGTAAAAGTGTTCATAAACCTGTTTATGTAATAAAACTTTGCTTCCGCTTTGTATCTTTGATGTGCGTTATACGGTTCTGCGCAACGCAACACCCCTCAGCGTGATCCTGACTCGACAAGACCGTGGGGTCGTGTCAGCGTGGTATCAGAGCTCGCTTGAGGCTTAACGCACTACAAAGATCATCTTTTTCAAAAATTCTGTGAGGAACGAGTTAGTAGCCCATATAAGGATGTTATTAGTGTATAGAAAGTGGCATACTAACCTATTTGATTATGTCGGAAAATCGTGCATCTCGGGGCGTTTTATGTCTTTAGGGGTGTACGTAAGCGCTGTCCACCAGTGTGCACAAGCTGAAGGGTGGAGTCCCACGGGTGGCAGGTAACCCGGCCCGCTTTAATATCCTCTACGACTCTTCATGTCGTTTGGGGTATTCGAGCAACGTCTGTCCCTAGCGTGCTTCGGGCAATTTGGGAGACCCCGTCACGTGGTCAGTAACGTGAACACGTAGCTCAAGGCGTGCTTGGCTTGAGAACATCCGGGCGAGTGATGACGGCCGGTGTACGAATTGTATGGATACCGGGCTCGGTGTGCAGCCGAGTCTGACAATTGTTTGAGTTATCTGCAGGTAGTCTAACCACGAAACGGTAGATGTGTAGCATCCGTGTGTGAGTAACGTTTAGTGCCACTGAACTAACGAAGCCGGCTAAGTCCGGTATAGGTTTTTTCTTTGTGAGGACGTAGTACCGACATGATCTGGTGACGCATCGACGTCACACCCCACTAAATGAGCAACTGCATTGTAAGACTTGAAAGTTTTGATCCAGAGCACTAAAACTTGATGTAACTACTTCCCTTAATTAGGAGATTCAAAGTTAACAAGTTTTAAACTTATAGGATACTAAGGACAGGGTCCCCTGTTTTCAGCTGAATTAAGGCTGAAGTTAATCAGAGGTTAGCAGTTGAGTTCTTTCGAGGTTGGGGTCGTACGATACATTTCTGGAAAGCTTTGGAAGAGCTTTACAACTTTTCCGTTGAGGCCCATAGGTGTTTTATCCCTTAAACCATCGAAAAATGCAGTAGAGGTTGAACTGTCCAGAAAACAGGGCAGAGCAAACACTCTCTGTAAATTGAGCATAACTTCCTGCATAAAAATCCAAAAATAGAAAATGATGTAGTTCTGAAACGTTTATGATATGGGTTACTACTTTGTAACAGAAAGTTTTGTCAGATTGGGAGTAGAATTAACTGGAATTCTTGGATCAAATTGGTACCTCAAGCAGGGAGGTGCCAATTTTCTCTAGAAGTTCTATTAACTTTAACATCTCATAACTTTTGAACCAAGACAGATCTTAGGCTAAGCAAATACTTTCGGGAAAGCTATTGAAGTTAGCTTTAACTTTGATGTTGAGCTCCAGAATTGGTTTTGCGTTTAGCATGGTTTAAATCAGGTTGGAATGGAAACTGGTCAGGGCTGTCATGTTGGACAGCAGATCAGTAGTCAAATTTGTATAAATTTAAACTATGTTTCCAAGTTTTATGAGTTCAAAGACATGTCTTATGTTATAACTCAAAGCCTTACTTTTCAAATAAATATTTGACATTTCTCAAATATGTTTCTACAGATGACAGCGGATAGACAGTTGGAGAACGGGTGGGTGGAATCTCACTGTTCTCACCACAGCGGCTATCCGGAAGCCTTGAGGCAAATGCTTCAATATTTCGGGTACAGCAAGATGCCGCAGTACTTCGACAAAGAAGAAGGCAAGGAGGGGAACAAGACGTTGGACGATCCATGTTGAAGTTTCTACAGGACCTACGCCACCCGGTTGGGCGCCATTCACCGTTACGGTGAGAGGTAGACAGCCGGAAGAAATGTGGCAAGTGGCAGCCCGTGACACCATGTCGCGTTTCTGCCAACTACACGTGAGAGCTATGGAGGGCACTCTGTACGCGCTCGTTCCGGTGGAGGGACGGGCTAATCATGTGTGGGAAGGGAGGTACATAGAGGCAACAGTCCGGGTAGCCCAAGGTACAATCCCGCGGAGGCGAACCTCAGCCTCCAATTGAAAGCAAGAAAGACCGTTATGGACAACCAAGCTGTCCATACGGAGGGTCTTGCTGCAAGGCTTAAAGAAAGCATCAGCCGTGGAGACCACTTCGAGAGTGCTCACAGCACACTCCACAATGTTCTCCTTCCGACGATTAAGCGACTGAACGAACAATATAATCAGTTGCATCGTCTGAAGAAGGCGAAGAAGAAAAGTCGTGTCGACATAGCGGCTTTGCAACAACAGGTGCAGGCTCTGACCCAGCAGAATGAGGTCCTTACTCAAGAGTGGGGCGACACTATTGAGGAGGGGCAAGTCTGGAAAGAGGACTACAACCAAGCCATGGACGAGGTGCACACGTTGCAGGACCTCGTACCTCCGGTAATGGGCATACCGGTGGTAGGTGCCATACCCGTGGTCTTGGGTCTTCCGGCAATGGGAGAACCCGAGCCGAAAGAGGAGGTTGTAGACCCAGAGCCACCAGCAGAGGTACCGGAGGAGGACGACCCGCAGGAGGTCGAGTTCTACTCCGAGTAGGGGGTTACTGTTGCCAAGTAGGGCAGCTAGGGTGATGTAACCCAAACTTTTGTAATCAGTGACATGTCGTGTAGACAGTAGTGTATGTATAGGTAGTGACGACATGAGCACGACTTCTCGGAGACCCGAGACTAATGTATCTTGTATAAAGTTTATGCTTTATCAATATATGTGAATGTTGTGCGAATTATTCATGTGTCACTTCAATACCTACTGTTTTATATGGAATTTTTTAAGTATGGCATATGCTGGCCGCTGCTGTATTGAATTTCAGAATGACTCGTACTCATGCCAACTCGGATGTTGGGGGTTCCAGTCAGGGGGGAGAGACCTCCCAACAGCCTCCCGAGGACTCCTCAGGACAGCAACAGCAGCAACAGCAACAACCGCCACCGCCAACGGTTACATTGGCTGACATTGTGGCAGCGATGGCGGGCTCTCATCAGCAGCACACGGAGTTGCTGCAAAGCCTCATTGCAAATACGTCTCGGACAGAGAGGCGTCAAGATCGTGAGGAGCATCAACAGAGCTCCTACTCCGATTTTCTGACTACCCATCCCCCGGTATTCTCAAGGGCGGATGAACCCCTCGATGCGGACAACTGGCTCCGCACGATGGAGATGAACTTCGGACTGCTCCAAGTGAGTGAGCAGCGCAAGACTCAGTTCCAGGTCCAACAGCTCTAGGGATCCGTGAGCGCGTGGTGGGCGAACTACTGTGCTTCGCAGCCCACCGACCGAGTTATGACCTGGGCGGAATTCTGGACGGCCTTCAGGGCCTATCACATACCGCCAGGTCTCATGAAGAGGAAGATGCAGGAGTTCTTACGCCTGCAGCAAGGGGGACGGAACGCGCTGGAATACTCCAGAGCGCTCAATGATCTTGCGCTCTACGCTTCGTATCATGCCGATACCGACGAGAAGCGGCGGGTCATTTCTACCAGCGGATTAACCCGCTCCTGAAGGACAAACTGGCAATGTTCAATCGCGGCAGCCTCAACGATATAATTGATGCTGCTATTGTTCAGGAGGACTCCGACACGGAGTTAGTGGCGGCGGAAAGGAAGCGAAGCGCGCCGCAAAGCAGCAGAGAAGGAGGCGGTCCTTCTCAGAAATATCGGATGGTGAATCGCCCACCATCGGGTCCATGCTGGCAGCCACCACAGAGGCCGATGCCATTCCGCAGTCAGCCATATTCTCCACTGGCATTCCGGCCGGCACTGCCAGTACCACCTCCGCAGCAACAACAGCAGCAGCAGGCAATGCCGCGTGCGTATGCACCTCAGCAGCGCAAGCCGGGCTTTCGTCCCCCAAGCACCGGACCAGCAGCAGCCACATGCTACAAGTGTAGTCGTCCAGGACACTTCGCCAGCAGTTGTCCGGAGAGGCAAGGCGGCGGAGTTGCACCCCGCAACTTCCGGGGAGGAATCAGCCCCGGAACCCCACTAATGTGCAGCGGGCAAACCCTAGGCCCGGCACCGTCCACCAACTTGCCATAGAGGACGTGCCGGAGGGTGAACCAATCCTTGCGGGTATGTTCCAACTCCACCAGCATCCCGCCATAGTATTATTTGATTCAGACGCCACGCATAGCTTCATTAGCCAGGCTTTTATTGCTAAATACAGCTTGCAAATACTACCCACCGATAGTCCATACTTAATTGGTTCACCGGGTGGGAAGATTTCAGCAAGCATGATGGTCCCAAAAGCGCCATTATGCTTGGAGAGTAGAATATACCCTACGTCTCTCATAGTCCTAGAGGGACAAAAGGTCGATGTCATCCTAGGGATATTGTGGTTAACCCGCCACGGCGCTGTTTTAGACACCATTCTCCGAATTGTGCACTTGAACTCAGAAGTGCACGAATCTCATTCCTTGTTTTTGGACAGTCCAGAAATAAAACTTCCAAGTGCGTATCAATCTACAACCATCAAGTTGGAAGACATTCCAGTAGTGCGTGAGTTCCCCGACGTGTTCCTGGATGATTTATCAGAGATGCCGCCCGACAGAGAGGTGGAGTTCAAGATTGAACTTGCACCGAGAACCATGCCAATATCCCGAAGGTCGTATAAGATGGCGCCCAAGAAATTGGCTGAACTGAAGACTCAGCTAACGGACCTGCTGGAGAAGGGTTTTATTAGGCCGAGCTCCTCGCCATGGGGCTGTTCGGCATTATTTGTGAAGAAGAAAGACGAGACGTTGCGGCTTTGCGTGGACTATCGTCCACTAAACGCCGTGACCATCAAGAACAAGTACCCGTTGCCACGGATCGACATGTTGTTTGATCAGTTGGTCGAAGCAAAGATCTTTTCCAAGATGGACTTAAGATCCGGGTACCACCAGATTAAAATACGGGCTGAGGATATTCCGAAGACGGCTTTCTCGACGAGGTACGGGCTTTATGAGTACCTGGTCATGTCCTTCGGCCTCACCAACGCTCCAGCTCACTTCATGTATTTAATGAACTCGGTATTCATGCCGGAGCTGGACAAGTTTGTTGTAGTCTTCATCGACGACATATTCGTATATTCCAAGTCGGAGGAAGAACACAAGAAGCATCTACGTATAGTCTTGCAACGGCTGCGGGATCACAAGCTATACGCGAAATTCAGCAAGTGCGAATTCTGGATATCGCAAGTGCCTTTTCTCGGGCATATCATCTCAGCGGAGGGCATCGCTGTAGACCCGAGTAAAATCACACAAGTGCTGAATTGGAAGTCTCCGAGAACTATTCACGAGGTACGGAGTTTCCTTAGACTCGCGGAATATTATCGGAGGTTCATTCTGAACTTCTCAAAGATTGCCAAGCCTATGACGGAGCTGCTGAAGAAGGCTACCAAATATGTTTGGAGTCCAGCATGTGAAGCAGCGTTCAAGGCATTAGTGAGACACCTAACATCAGCACCGGTTTTGGCGCAGCCAGACACAACAAAACCGTTTGATGTGTACTGCAATGCATCCGGCATTGGGCTCGGATGTGTGCTGATGCAAGACCGAAGGGTGGTCACGTATGGATCACGGCAGCTCAGAAACCATGAGCAGAATCATCCAACTCAAGACTTGGAGCTCGCTGCCGTGGTGCTCGCACTTAAAATGTGGAGGCACTACCTACTCGGTAACCTCGTACATTTATATACCGACCACAAAAGCCTCAAGTATATATTCACTCAGAAAGAGCTGAACATGAGGCAGCGAAGATGGTTAGAATTGATAAAGGATTACGAAATAGAGATTCATTATCACCCCGGCAAAGCAAACATAGTGGCGGATGCGCTGAGTCGCAAGTCACACGTCAACAATCTGACCATCACCCCGTTGGAAGAGAGCGAGCCACCATTGTATGTGATTCCACATGGGGCTCTCTACAACTTAGCTTTGATCCCTACCATCCGTGAAGAGATAGCAGCAGCTCAGAAACATGACAAGGGCATGTCGCATTTACGGAGACGTGTAGATAGTGGGGAGCTGAAATGTTTCCGGAAAGACGGAGACGGCGTCCTATGGTTCAAGGATCGGATCGTCGTACCCCGTAACCCGGAGTTACGGAAGAAAATCTTTGATGAGGCTCACTTGTCAAAGTTTTCTATTCACCCCGGCAGCAACAAAATGTATCAAGAACTCAGAAGCAAGTTCTGGTGGAATCGGATGAAGCGGGAGATCGCAAAGTACATGTCCGAGTGTGATACATGTCGAAGGGTGAAGGCGGATCATATGCGGAAGCCGGGACTGTTACAACCACTGGCCGTTCCTGCCTGGAAGTGGGAGGATGTGAGCATGGACTTCATCGTCGGTTTACCCACCACTTTTCAGAAGCATGATTCTGTGTGGGTGATCGTCGACCGACTCACCAAAGTTGCCCATTTTTATCCCGGTCAACACCAACTACAACGCCAAGAAGTATGCTGAACTGTACATTTCACGGATCCTATGCTTATACGGTGTACCCGCACCATCATATCGGATCGGGGCACTTTATTTGTGTCCCGTTTTTGGGAGCAGCTACACGCTGCGTTGGGGACGAAGCTGATCCGTGGTTCAGCGTACCACCCACAGACGTATGGGCAAACCGAGCGCGTAAATCAGATTCTAGAAGATATGCTACGAGCTTGCACTATCAACCACGGCAAGAACCGGGATGATCACTTGCCGTTGGCTGAATTCTCGTACAACAATGGGTACCAGGCCAGCATTAAAATGGTGTCTTACGAGGCGCTATATGGGAGAAAATGCCGCACGCCATTGAATTGGTGTGAGTCTGGCGAAAGGGTTACCTTCGGGATTGATCTTGTCAATAGCGCGGAGGAAAAGGTTCGGCTGATTCAAGCGAACCTAAAAGCTGCCCAATCCCGACAGAAACAATATGCGGACCGGAGAAGGTGCCCATTAAATTCGAAGTTGGGGACCACGTATACCTACGTGTGTATCCAATGAAGGGCGTGAACAGATTCGGGGTGATAGGAAAGTTGGCATCCCGATTTATCGGTCCATTCCAGATTACAGAAAGATGTGGATCAGTAGCATACCGGCTGAGATTACCATAAGCACTTTCCGTGTGCACGACGTCTTTCACATCTCCCAGCTGACGAAGTGTCTCAAGCGATCAACTACCGTTCAGCTAGAGGATATAGAAGAACTGAAACTGGATCTCACGTATCGGGAGGAACCGGTTCAGATTATTGATGAAAAGGCCCGAACCACACGCAACTGTACATTGTGGTTCTACAAGATTCTATGGAGTAATCACTCCGTAGACGAAGTGACATGGGAGAGCAAAGGATTTCTTCGTGCGAACTACCCCGACTTTTTCACGTCGCATGTACGGTAATTTTTCCACCGTCCTCTCTCTCATTTTTACCTTATAATCTCATGACGAGATTCTTTTAGGGGGGGAATGTAAGGGCCTAAGTCTTTGGCACATATTCAAAGTGTTCATCACCACACACACACTTCATTTGAAGAAACTTGATGAACACATTTGAAGAGCAAGTAAACACCATCAACATGATCATTAGAGAATAAACTCACAAAATGCAAAAGTGGCATTTCCCACATGCATCATATAGGGGCTGGACATATGAAAAACTCCTACACCTTGCTAGGAATGTCCATGCCAAATTTCACCCAAATCCAAAACCTTTTGAGGTATTTTTGGGTATAACTAGAAAGAGGGTGGTTTGAACTAAAATTCAAATTCAAACGGTTTCCATCCCATGAATTCAAAAGTGGGAGGCATATTCTTACTCAGCACATTTTTGTGGGATTACCCACCAATTTTCACTCCATTTGGAGTTGGTCTTGACATGAGCTAAGTTTAGCAAATTCAAACTTTATTTGAATTTCAAACTGCATATGTGCTGAAAATATATTCAAACCAAACCCAATTTGAATTCTATCCAATTCAAATGGCCCAGGGGTAAATAATTCAAATGGCCAAGGTTAATAAGGTCTCTACTGTTTAGAGCAGTGGGGAAAATTGAATTTCAGAGGTTAAACCCCGGGTGGGACCCACATGTCAGCCTCTATAGCAATTCAACCAAATGAAGTCACCGCAGTTCGGTTCTTGCGCGCGACCACGTGGGCTCCACGGCGATTGCCGACCGCTGCCACCTCCTGGTCACCGATCACCGCCCCAGCCGACGTCCCCAGCTATTTAGCTGCGAGCTGCCGCCGGCAGCAGCTCATTTTCCCCACTGCCTCGATGTTTCCAGCGCTGAAAACACCGAGCTGATCGCCTCACAGCCCACCGCATCACCTCGCCGTCGACCGGCCAAAGCAGTGCCTTCCACTGCGAGCTGAGGCCACAAACGGCACCGCCGACCCTTGCTCGACGTGTTACAGCCCTCAGCTGCTCGTGATCAGCTTCGGTGAAGCTTGTCCGAGCCGATCTTCCATCGCTCTGTCAACCCGAGAGCTCCTCCAACTCGACGCCGTCGCCCGAGCAGCGCAAAGCTTCTCCAGCGCGACCAAAATGTCTCTAAGGTTAGCATCCAAGTCTAGTAGCTCTCCCCGAACTCCCTAGATCCCTCTTAGCACGGGTTAGCCGGAATTTCAACTTTCTCGATGATCGCCGAAAAGAACACCGAGAACCAAAACTCGAAATTCACCTCGATCACTTGATCACCGGAGATCCTGATCGAGCTGAAGCTATAGTAGCACCTCGCAGTCACCTAAGCCAAATCCTAGCGGTGATGATCAACCCAGTGAGCGGAGCACCGGAATTTGGCCATAGCCGGTAAAAACGGCTCGGGTCGCCGGTGAAGTCTACTTTCCCGGTGATCTCCGGCCAAGAGGAGGGCAGGGTTAGCTTCCTCATGCCCCAGTGGTGCTTTGCGACCCATTAGTTGATCGTGTTCACCGCCGAGACGAGCTAGCGCCATCGGACCCGAGCTCCTCTTCCGCCTCCACCATCGCCGACTAGGTTTCCGGCGATGTTGAGGTCCGAGAAGGTGCCCGGCGTGTGCGTCGTGCTCCAAGGATCATGTAGGAAGAAACCACATCGAGAATTAGGCAGTAGCGTCCAAGAACGAACCGCGCCACCGTCGCTGGACGTCGCGCGCTCGGGCGCTGGCGGGAGGTAGACGATGACACTGCGTGGGACCCACGTGCAGAGTTTTAAACATTTCCCGATTTTCAGTTATAGTTCAAACTTCAAACCCACATAACTGTGGCTAGGAAACTCCAAATCGAGTGAACCAGATTTTGTTGGATTCAGCTCTCTGAGTACTTTCTAGCAAATCAAGTTTCACGTCATGAAAATCCATAGTTCTCCAGAATTAATTCTTCAAATTTAAATTATTTAGAATTTTAACTGGAGAACCCTTTGGAGGAAATTTCTGAAATTTTGCTGGGATGTTCACCAAAATATCCCTGAGCTACGATAGAAATTTCAGATCCATTTGAGCTCATTTGATCCACCTAATGGTGTGATTAATAAAACTGTTCCAGAGAAAATAGAAAATGTTCAGAAACATTTTCAGAATTTCTTTGAAGTTGTTTAGCTCATATCTTTAGCTAGGAACCTTCAAAATAAGTGAGACCAACTCTATTAGAACCCTCTGAAAATCTAGATTTCAGAATGTCTTGGATTGCTCCATGAAAATCCTTAGAACACCCTAAGAGCTCCAATTAAGGTCAAGTACCTAATTATTTGTGGAGAGATCAAATGAGCTTTGCTACAAATAAAACTTGGCCAAGTCTCTTTTTAGGTTGTATCCAGACCACAATAAAAATTACAGAGTTATTGGGTCTGTCTACTAAGACCTATAGTCTTCACAAGTTCTAATTCAATTCAAATGCATTTAAATTGATACATATACATGTTATCTCATGTAGTCGCTAAGGTTGAGGAGGAACCCGAAGTCTTAGACTTCGTCACTCCGGAAGAGCAGCTAGTCTACGACCAAGAGCAGCAAGGCAAGCTCCGGTTTGCATTAACCCTTTTACGAATTTTTACTGTTTTGAGAACTTACTTTGAGCACCCACTCAATTCTTGCATTAGAGTCTTGATTGAAACCCAAATGCATATCCAAGAAAACTCTGGGTTGGGATTAGGATTGAAAACCCCATTTAGCTACTGCAATGCTAAGATAGTGTAGGATTCGATACAAGTCGAGTAGTTGAAACTACTCGCGAGGATAGGCTAGAAGCACTCGACTCGGGTAGAGATAGCAAATGAAACACATGGCAAGAAAGATGAGACCGAGCGGAGAGTAAGGGCAGCAGGACTTTGGGGCCTGGGTGCTATAGCTCCGCTTGTGTCGATTGAGGACCGAGCATTGTGCGGGCCTGTTGAACAAGCTAGAACAGTACCGAAGACCTACCAGCTATATGGGAACCGAAAAACCGATGTAACTCGGGTAGCTGGGTGTTGAGGCATAGCTGGTCGTTCAGAGGGTAGGTTGAGAGCTCGTGGTGTAAATCGGCTAGTGGCACTGTGGATGCGCGCAGAGACCTCTTGCTCGGGACGATTGGACCGGTTCAACATTTGGGTAACGGGTGAAAGGTGGTTGCGTACGACGTCCGTGATGGTTGTTGTAGGCAACATCGAGTACGGGCGTACTTGACGGGTTATTCGGGTAACCCTGCAGGTGTAAATCGATTATAATCGCCGTCCCTCGCGGTCAGTGAGTACCACTTGTTCACTGTACCGTGACGTAGAAAGAACAGGCTAGATACATGTTAAAAGTTTGTTGATTTGAAAGATATATTTTGCTTGTTAATATCTTGTTGTAGTTTAGAGCTAATTAAAGTTCCTTTCAACTTTAGGAAAAGTACATGAGGAAAATGCGTTTCTTGTTTGATTGTGGCTCTCTCATGTGCCTTAGCGTAAGGTTCTCCACAACCTGCTGCTAAAACTTGAAAGTAAGGTTTCACTAATTAGGCGAGTCCATTGCAACTTATTTTTCCTCATGTAACCCACCACTCTTCATGTAGTAGTTCCATGTATAGGAGAGACGGGTCAGACTTGCTTGCTGAGCCATCGTGCTCACTGCTTGTGTTTGAAGCTTTTACAAGGGTTTATGAGGAAGGGACTCCCGAGGAGGAGACGGAACCCCCGGAGGGGAACCCCGTCGAGTGTGAGTCGTGCACGCCGCCGTGTTAGTATGTGTGCGTGCTAGCGGGGACACGTTCACGGGCTGAACGTGAACTCGATGCGTAGTCTACGCTCGTGAGTGTAAATTGAACATATTTTGTTGTAAAAGTATTCATAAACCTGTTTATGTAATAAAATTTTGCTTCCGCTTTGTATCTTTGATGTGCGTTATTCGGTGCTGTGTAACGCAGCACCCCTCAGCGTGATCTTGGCTCGACAAGATCGTGGGGTCGTGTCAGGTCTTCTCATTGCTTGGAAGACTAGAGGTGTGTTTGGTTCAGCCGTTGATTTTTAAAAATCTGATTTTAGTCGTGAGCCGTGAAAAAAATTGTTATGAGTTACGAGAAACAAAATGATTCTGAGTGTGTAACCAGTATCATATGGGTAATTTTTTCAAATAGTTGGATGAGAAATCTAAGGTGAGAGAATCTACAACTTTTCAAGAATCTGCATCGCAAGAAAACCTCTTCGGTTGGGATTTTATATTCTTGACAGCGAATCTGCTCCACAAAATTGAACCAAACAGACGCTAAGAAGCAAATAACAATTTCTCGTCCGAATGCAGGACTGAGTTGCGAGCGCTCTTGTAACAATAGAGGTTACTTGGTTGTAATGTTTGCTTCATAACTTCCGTGTTTATATTTCTATGTTGACTCATCTTTTATGTGACAGGACATGTGTTATTAGTATTTTTCGTGATCACGTGAAGCATGATCTCACTAGTTGATGTTTATTATAGAGTGAAATGTATTGGAGGTAAATAAACTTGACAGAGTGTGTCAAACAGGTCCACAATCTTCTAAATTGCATTTACATGTCCCTAAACTAATTAAGTGAAGCATTACAGATCCAAAGTACCTTTGGCCGCTCCCGATGCTGACGTGACGTGACAGCATGGTAGACATGTCATTCTAACGTGCCAACCGGCCAAACATGGAGGTGGACTTCCTACAAGAGGCTAACGACAACTCTAACTGGCACGTCTCACGCGTGCCTGTCTTCTCTGATCTCATTTGCATTGCCACGTGCTGGAAGGCGAGGACCTCACGATCGTGGAGGTCGTCGTCTAGACCTCGACGGACGACTCCGTGGTCACTCGACACATCGGCCTGTTGGCTGCACCTGACAACGGTTGAGGTGGCACGGAGGCGAACCTTATGTATGGGCTCTTCGATAGAGTCAATGTGTGCAAGGAGCCTGAGAAGGAGGGAGAGTGCAAGGTGGACACTAGTGTCGGCGATGGCGACAAGGTGGTGTCATTAGGGCTCACGTCGATGCCGATCAGGAGGTTGAACAAAGGCCAATATTATATCCCCACTCCGACACAAATCCTCATGGGCTCCACCAAGTTCCCTTGTCAGTCTGCTTGAAATCCTTCAATAGATACAACAACATGCAACTTAGTGCTTAGCTTGCTCATCCATACATAGATCTGATTGGCTTTTTATCTTGGCTTGTTGCTATTCGTGTTCATCAACTCGGGCATGTCGTGTCCGCCATGCTGGCACGCCACATCAACATCGGAAGCAGTCATATGTACTCTGGACCTATAATACACCATTTAATTAGTTTCGAGAGCTGTAAATATATTTTAAGAGTTTGTAGACCTATTTGACATTACCTGATAAGTTCATGTACCTTGAATGCATTCCACTCCTTATTATGCACAGGCATAGATATAAGACGGTGTTACTGCTTTTCATCATGTGACATTAGAGTTTTAGTCGGTTGATTTCTACGTAAAGGTAAGCTTGGCATAAGTTTGTTATGCTTTTTATCATGTGTCATTAGAGGTTTAGTTGGTTGATTTCTTTATAAAGGTGCAGATCAAAGCTTGGCATAAGTTTTCTCTCTCTATTGATCCACTTTAAGTTTGAGTGTTAGACGCATAGGTACCTTTTATAGTTTCCCTATTATATAAAGAGCTTTGCGCATATTTACATATATCTATACATGTATATATTAGAACTTAATGCCTCAATAACAAATACAAGTGCCATTCATAAAACTAATTTCATTTGGGAGTTGCATACTGTCTCACCCTCGTTGCCTCATTCCCTCAAAAGAAAATCATAATTCCAACAACTTCATTGTGCAGTGGCAAATATTCACTCCATAAGCGGAAAAGAACAATTTATTTGACCCTGCCTCCTTTCTTGATAGCCAATCTTCTATGCGGCTCCCAGAGAAGTCAAATGCAAACTTAAGGTCGTTGCTTTTATTTATGTCCTTTTTCAGAGGCGCATTTATGTTACCACCAGGAAACACCACTCAAACCCGAAGAAAATGCGATGCAAGCTGTGTTCACAGGAGGCACAAGACTCAGACAACTGCACACCAGAGGCATTTTAGCTCACCCACATGATATATCTAGCAAACCGGTTAATAACAATACAGCCGAGCATAGACTATACTACACCATCTGACAAACAGAAATAGGCTGGCCCGGCGAATTAATCAAAACAAGAACGCTGCTTATACAAGAAGCGAACAATCCTGGCCAAGCAGCTGAAGGATGGACGTCATAATTACTCTTTGCTACAAAGGCATTACATATATTACCACAACGCAACGAATAACATCAGAAAAAAAAAGGTTCCTCATATCTAAATATACCACACTAGGTTAAAAATCATGGTGTACTCGGAGCTGGATCGGTGCTAGAGATGTGGGAGGTTGCATCTTCCTTAGCAGATGCAGCTGCATTTGCATTCACCGGAGATGCAGCTGCATTTGCATTCACTGGAGATGCTGACTTTGCTGCATCTTTCTTGCTATCCTTCCCTCCAGATTTGACACCGTGGCCCCCATTCTGGATACCACTGACTGATAATCTTCTGTTTGGAGGAGTGCCATTTGATACACTGCCGTTGGACTTTGGTCCTAGCACCTTCTTTGAACTGACAGGTCTATTTGGGCTCACGATCACTCGTGAGCCAAATGGCCCCTCGTGATCAGTGTGGAGTTGCTGCTCCATGTAGCGTTTTTGCTCCTGGTATGTCAAGGCACCAATGACAGAGTTCAGTCAGTTCACAGTGGCCTAAGCCAAACTGTAACAATACTGGTTCTCTATTAGTCCATTACCTAGCTATAATTAAGTGTAAAAAGGCCGCCGAAATGAATAATAGTTGAAGGGTAGCAAAAATGGAAAATTGGTGAAGGCAAAATACAAGAGGTAAGATGCAGTTATATAGTACCAGGTGTGACATCGACATAATGCAATATATTAACTTCCGAGGGACATAATGCACAAATGTGGACCTATGGCCTCCATATTTAACGAGCATGTGACACTTCACACTTACCCGCATTCTTTTCTTTTCTTCTTCCCTTTCCTGCCTGAGCATAACATACTCATCCAACATAGCTAGAAGTGGTACACCATCATACATAAAGGACTGACCACGGTTTTCCTCCCATGCCTGAGTCTTCGCCACCAGAGTTTCAACAAGTGCTATTAAGGAAGCAGTATTGCATCAGAAATAGATAGAACAAAATGTAGTGAGCAGCATTAAAAATGAATCCATCTAGAAATAAAGATCTCACAAGGCATAAAATATTCTCAAGTCATGTGAAGGGTAATCACTGCTGTTGTTTGAAGTCTGAATGTGTACCTGGAATCTTGTTAACAAGAATACGCGCTTTTTCTGCACGCTTGAGGTTCAGGTGAGCACCTCGGCTTGAGTTGTACCTGTTGTCATCCTGCAGATAGATTTTTATTTTGTGGTGAGAATCTATTCCACAACCTAGCACACTTTGGTGTTATCACATACATGGTCACCAGATAATGAGTGAGTAATCTTGATGTCCTAGCACCAATCATTAACATACCCGGTTGTAATCTTCAAGCCAGCTTTTTTCTTCACATGCAGACATCCATCTTTCAACTTTATCTAGTATATCCTTTCTACTCAATGCTTCTTCCTTTGCTTTTGCTATCTGGCCATCCATATCAGCAATTAATTCTGATGGTTCTATGTTCCCGGCCTCAATCAGCGCCAGTATTTTCTCATGGGCAGCAGCTGTGTCAATTACTATGTGAGCACCAGCATAAATGTCTTCCAACTCAGTTTGCTTCTTGAAAGCTATTTCTTTCATCTTGCTGTATTTTAGTTGGTCTAGCCTTTGGACCTCAACCTCAGCCTGAATAATTGTAAAGGTAAATGTCAAATAGGGCAAAGGAACAGCTCCTAACAGGAAGCAATCATACCAAACAATTCATTCCTTAAACTTACTTGCTCGATTAAATCTAGAGCAAGGGCTCCAGGTGCAGTGACTTGATCCACAGATGCTGATCTATTGCAAGTGACGTGATCAAACATGCACCTTTCTTCCTTCGGGGCATCCATGAGATCCCAGAGATCATAAAGTTGGCCAGCAAGCTCTTGAAGCTGAGAACATAATTGAGACAATGGTGAGATTGAACGTGCAGGAAGGGGGTGTGATTCACGTTATAGAACTAAGATGTATTCATTTACCTTACTTAGCCTCAACTTCTTATCTTCGTTAAGTGTGGTCACCGTCTTGTCAAGTTTTGACAATGTACCATTACTAATACTCTTACAGTTGTCATCAATTGAGTCATCCAAACTGGGATGAACTTCAGTCACTGTGCTGAGGAAATCCAACCTCAGGACAGTACAGAGATCATGTACCATGTTTACATACTCAAGAACCTTCTCCAACCTATTGCTCTGCAAAATATATAATCAACCAGTAAGGAACCTGTAGTGAAGCAATGATAAAACAGATGAAGCATCATAACAAATATGAAGGGAGAATATTAAAAAGGTACCTTCTCTCTCTCAAGCTCCTGGAGCTGCGACCGAAACTCTTCAAGCCTCTCAAGTGCCAAATCATCCTCATTGACTTGGGGTGTTGCCACCTGCTCACCCACCTCTATGGTGCCAGCAATTTCACCACATATTTGATCAATTTGCGACTGTACATTAATAAATTCCCTTTTTCTTTCGTCTTTCTTTTTAGTCAACTGCTCCAGTGTTGGCGCTATAGCAGCTAGCTGCTGCTTGATTGTTCCCGATGTCTTCTCAGGCTGCATGGGTTCAGTAATCAATTATACTTCCAGAGATAAAGAAAGGGAATCAAATCTAAGCATTTTGACAGACACGTGGATACTTCTGTGTGATGACATTACATTTTCTACAAATCAAACACTACAGGTTGAGACTTCAGATACATATTCTAAGTACGCACCAAAGTTTCACAAATTTAGCATAATATATAAGTTAGTATGAACTACAAAGTTCAATTAAGTAGGCATAACATGTGATTTTT
Source organism: Neostapfia colusana (assembly GCA_030760725.1). Taxonomy (NCBI): domain Eukaryota; kingdom Viridiplantae; phylum Streptophyta; class Magnoliopsida; order Poales; family Poaceae; genus Neostapfia; species Neostapfia colusana. Next base: position 40,811,172 of record JASWHV010000001.1, on the reverse strand, counting down.
CATAATATACTGTGTACAACAACAACAACATCCAAGCATTTATCCCAAGCATGTTGGGGTCGGCTAGACATGAAACCCAATAATTATATATATATATATATATATATATATTATATCAATGAAGTAAAAGAGAGGAAGAGATATAAGAATAACAAAGAAAAAAAGAAAAAAAACAAAACTAAGATTCTGGCACATGAATTGCTACTTTCCATGCGGTCCTATCATGAGCTAAGTCTCTGGATACATTCTAATCTCTCAAATCTCGTTTTACCGCATCCTCCCAGTCAACCTTGGTCGTCCTCTACCGCTCCTAATATTTTCTCTACCTCTTAAAATATCACTGTTAACCGGTGCTTCTGGAGGTCTTCGCTGGACATGTCCAAACCACCTTAGTCGATGTTGGACTAACTTTTCTTCAATCGGCGCCACCCCTACCCTATCACGAATCGCCTCATTTCTTATTTGGTCTCTTCTCGTGTGCCCCCACATCCATCGTAGCAATGCGCATCTCTGCAACACTCATTTGTTGGACATGTTGTCGTTTAGTTGGCCAACATTCCACCCCATAAAGCATCGCGGGTCTGATCACCGTCCTATAGAACTTCCCTTTTAGCTTTTGTGAGACCTTCCTATCACATAGGATTCCAGAGGCTTGTCGCCATTTCATCCACCCTACCTTGATCCTGTGGCAAACATCCTCATCAATATCGCCATTGCTTTGTAACATTGATCCTAAGTATCGGAAAGAGTCCCTTCTAGATACTATTTGTCCTTGTAGACTAGCATTTCCCTCTTTACGACCAACACCACTAAAGTCACACCTCATATACTCGGTCTTGGTCCTACTAAGTCTAAACCCCTTGGACTCTAAGGTTTGTCTCCATAACTCTAATTTCTTATCAACACTATCCCTAGTTTCATCTACCAGCACTACATCATCGGCAAAGAGCATGCACTAAGGGATATCCCCTTGTATATCCTTTGACACCTCATCCATCACCAAGGAAAAGATGTATGGGCTCAAAGCTGATCCTTGACGTAGTCCAACCGTGATAGGAAATGCATCAGTCTTACTATCACTTACGCGCACACTTGTCCTAACATTATTGTACATATCTTTGATAAGGGTAATGTACTTTGTTGACACTTTATGTTTCTCTAGTGCCCACCACATGACTGACCTTGGTATCTTGTCGTACACCTTCTCCAAGTCAATGAACACCATATGCAAGTCCTTCTTCTGCTCCCTATATCTCTCCATAAGCTGACGAAGCAAGAAAATCGCCTCCATTGTAGACCTCCCAGGCATAAAACCAAACTGGCTTTTAGTGACATTGGTCACTTTCCTCAGGCGGTGTTCAATCACTCTCTCCCAAAGCTTCATAGTATGACTCATAAGTTTAAACCCTCGATAATTAGTACAACTTTGAATATCTCCTTTATTTTTGAAGATTGGTATTAATATACTTTTCCTCCATTCTTCAGGCATCTTGTTTGACTGAAAAATATGGTTGAATAGCTTTGTGAGCCATACTATTGCCACGTCCCCAAGGCATCTCCACACCTCAATAGGGACATCATCAGGGCCAAGGGACTTTCCTCCTTTCATCCTTCTTAAGGCCTCCTTAACCTCAAACTCTTGTATCCTCCACACGAACCGCCTGTTGGAGTCATCAAAGGAGTCATCCAACTCAACCGTAGTGCTCTCATTCCCATCATTGAATAGCCCATTAAAATAATTCCGCCATCTATTCTTAATCTCTTCATCCTTCACTAGAATGCGGTCAGTCTCATCTTTGATGCATTTAACTCGATTGAAATCCCTCATCTTTCTCTCGCAGATTTTTGCTATCTTGTATATGTCCTTTTCACCTTCTTTTGTCTCTAGTCTCTCATAAAACTCATCATAGGTCTGTCCTCTTGCCTTACTCACAGCTTGCCTTGTATTTTTCTTGGTCTCCTTGTACTTAAGCATGTTGCTTGTGCTTCTATCATTATGTCAACTCTTGTAACACTCCTTCTTCTCCTTAATGGCCTTTTGTACATCCTCATTCCACCACCAAGTGTCTTTATCTACAAGTTTCTTTCCTTTTGCCACACCGAACACCTCACTAGCTACCTTACTAATACAAGTTGCCGTTTTCACCCACATACTATCTGCATCTCCATTTTCTGCCTAGGGTCTTTCTGTGATCACCCTATTTTTAAAGGATTCTTGTGATTCTCCTTTCAACTTCCACCACTTTGTTCTTGTGATTTTGACACCTCTGTCTCGCAAAGAACATGTATGGAAGCGAAAGTCAACTACCACAAGCTTATGTTGTGTCACAACACACTCCCCGGGGATCACCTTACAATCTAGACACTCCCATCTATCCCTTCTCCTAGTGAGGACAAAGTCAATCTGGCTAGAGTGTTGGGCACTACTAAAGGTCACTAGGTGAGATTGCCTCTTCCTAAAGAGGGTGTTAGCTACCAACAGATCATAGGCTACGGCAAAGTCTAGAATGTCCTTACCCTCTTGATTTCTATCGCCGCATCCAAAGCCTCCATGTACTCCCTCAAATCCTAGGTTAGTTGCACCCATATGACCATTGAGATCTCCTCCTATGAGGAGTTTCTCGGTTATCGGTACACTACTAACCATACCCTCCAAGTCCTCCCAAAATTGCCTCTTAGCACTCATGTTGAGCCCAACTTGTGGGGCATAAACACTAATGACGTTCAAGACAATGTCCCCAATTACTATCTTAATTAAGATGGTCCTATCTCCTCGTCTTCGAACATCTACTACTCCATCCTTAAAACTCTTCTCTATTAGAACACCTACGCCATTCCTAGTCCCATCCAATCCAGAATACCAAAACTTGAAACCGGTATTCTTGACTTCTCTCGCCTTTTGACCCACACATCTAGCCTCTTGTACACAAAGGATATTTACTCGTCTCCTAATGGCAACATCTACTAACTCACGTAACTTCCCCGTCAAGGATCCTACATTCCAACTACCCACCCGAAATCTATGTTCCTCAGCTAGCTTCCTTACGCTTTGCACCCGTCGAGTAAGATGCAAAGACTCTTGCTCACTTATCACTACATCTGGGCGATGATGTAGCGTGCCACTAAGATGGTGGCGATCCGTCCCTTGCTCATTTAACACCATATCCGGGTTCCGATATGGCGCGCCACTAAGGCGGTGGCAATCCGGCCCTTGCCCACTTAACACCATACCCGGGTTCCGATATGGCACGTCGCTAAGAGAGTTACGCCCCAACGAATTTCTATTGGGTTTCATTTCCATGAGAATGGCTAAGTGTAGTTGTTGGCTCGCCAAGCCTATCACAACCCCTCCTCCTTTACCCGGGTTTGGGACCGGCTATGTCATTACTTGCATAAAAATATATGAGTGCCCACTCTTATGATTCTTGCAACAACACATCTTGGAATAGAGTTACTCTAGCTAGAAAACAAGGTATGAAGATATATTGACTTACGGTTCTTGCAACAGCCTTTTCTCCCAGTGCCGAAAGAAGCCTCGCAAGTTCTATCTTTGAGTCGTCCAGTGCCTGGATCAGGAGATCCCTAGAGTTAGTGGCTTGGTCAACTTTCCTCTTGTAAACATTCAGGCACTCCTGATCCAGCTCATACAGGACCCTGTCGCGATCCTCCTCACTCTCACCAACTTCATCCCATACCAACTAAAGTTGAAATAGCAGTATCGTCATCAGTTGCACTGGTTGAGGCAAGATAAGTACAAAACTGCTGCAATTTGCAAAGCAGAAGTACATGCGCATACCTGCAGTTTTTGCAGCAAGGATCCACATGTAATGTCACCGGCCATCGCTCACGGAGCAGGGCAACCTGGAAGGAAGAAGCATTACTTGAGACAGCTACAGCTTACTGCATGTACTACTAACCTCCTGGAACAACACCTAAATTAAATCAAGCCGCTCCAGTGATCATGACAGTCCAAAGTAGGAATTAAATCAGGTACGCATCGGAAGCAAGGCGTCAAGGCCGGGCATCCTTGGTACCTATGCCTCATTAACAAATTATTTCCAAATTAGCAGCAGCTTATAATAATCGAACTCGCATCTATGCCCCTACTTGCACAAAGATCCCCAATCATTGCCTTTACAGTCAGGACACCTACCAATGAACTTTAGGGCTTGTTTGGGTAATAAGAAATGGAGTGGATTAGAGTGGGATGGAGTCGAAAATGAACTAATTTTTTTCTCCAATCCCCCTCAATCCACTTCAAATAGAGAGTATTTAGTTGTATCTAAACAAGCCCTTAGGGGGTTCTACATCTAGATTTATGTAAAACCCAGCACACAAGGCAACAAGAAAATAAATAAAATCCAAGCGATAATACAGCTTCCTCCGGTAAACCGTAGTTTGACCACATTTGACCGGACAAGAGGGCGCCCAAAACATGGCGATCGGAAAGCTGACCTCACATTTCCTCGTTAGCAGACCAAACCCTTGACAAGGAAACTCAGAAACAGAAGCAGATCCTGGTGAAAATCCGCCTGCCACCGGTCCAAAGCCGCGGAGAGAGTCCTGCCAGCACCGCCGCATTACGCGCCACCTCGCCAGATCCCGGCCTCAAGCACCACCCAACGACAAGTTCCAGCACAAGAAACGATCGAAGCAAACAACCGCTCACCAGATCACGCACGCGGGGCTGGCGGAGACGACGTAACACGGGCGCTGAAGTCGATGCGAAGTCACGAAGGATCTGCGCGCCTCAGCGGTGGGCTCCTCGAAACCCGGGCCCGGAGGAGCTCGCCGGTCACCGGCCGCCGCCGAGGGAGGGAGCGGTGCCGAGTGGGTGGGGTGACGCGCTAGTGGAGTGGAGGGCAGTGCAGTGCAGCTGCTGATGCCGAAAAAAAGAACCCGGGTGGCAGCCGATTTAATGGGGGGGCTGGTGCGCGCGCGGCCCCGCCGCAGGTCGGGCCATCGGACGGTCTGCATCAGCTGACGTTTTTTACCGCGGGTGTCGGTGAAAAAAAAGGTCGTAGTACGGGGATTAGGATATATGTATATATAGATATACGCGGGGCCCACAGGGGTACGTTGCAGAGTAAAAAATACGTGCGTTTGGTGGCCTGGCCCCCGCCCCCGTTACACCACGGATTACGGGAGTCGTTGACCGGTCAAATCCGCCTCCATGCGTCCTGGACTCCTGGGTTCCTGCGCTGTTTTGGTGCGGATTCTCCATTGGGGCTTCCGAGATCAAGGAAAGGAGCTGGAAACACATTGTGTTGGAACTTCAGTCCACGTGGAGTAATAAAGTATGTATAATAAAAGTGAGGAACGACTAGAATACAAACAGTCATTTGGTGCAATCGTGTAAAAATCCCTTCTAAACCACACGATCTACATCCTGCGGTGAGTGTATTTTTACACTTAAAACCCTCCCACCTGGCAATATAAGTTGAAAGAATTGAAGTGTGCAGGTGGGAAGGTCTAGATGTAAAAATACAATCACCGTAGGATGAAAATCGTGTGGTCTAAGAGGAATTTTTGCACGATTGCACCAAATGCCTATTTGCATTCTAGATGTTCTCATAAAAGTGATGATAAATGTTTAGTATCCATATAAAGAGTAAAAGTAGGGTGAAATTTGCTTATAAGTAAAGTTAATCTACCACTGAGTGAAAAAAAGTGGTACATGCATGCTCCTCCTTATCTCGCACGCATGCGTCACGTGAATTCAAGCTGCAAATCTTAGATTGAGATTTCTTGCAAGTTTAGAAATTGAGTTGGGAATGGACGTGTCAACAACAGTGAGTCGGTTCAAATCGTTGTAACTAAATAGAACTTTGCCCAAAGTGTTATTAATAAGAGGCATGCATGTAGATTTGGTTTGAATATATGATATAACAGATTAGTTTTGCTTCTCTTATTTTTTGCGTCGCCATTGTAGTTTACTACATACCGAGCGTCGTCATGCACGGGTGATGGAGAGAACATGCATTTGAAATTGCTTGCCCTTGCTATCCTTTATTGAGAGTGCTCGCGTTTTTTCATCACGTGTCATATACCGTTCGAACCAACACTACAGGAAACAGGGCAACATACGACAGCCTGTATAACATACGACGGCTAACTGTTGTATATAAACTTACATACGACGGTCAGCAGAGGTTGTCGTATAAGTTTATATACGACAGTACAGCTGTCGTTTAGTATATGGTTGTCGTATATAGTTGTTATATACGACAGCCAACCCTAGGATGCCGTATATAGCAGTTATATACGACAGCCAAACCAAGCCTGTTGTAAATAAGCTTATGTACGACGGCCACGCCATGGGCCGTCGTAAATAAGGCTTATATACCCGCGGGCCCGGGTCGGCGCGGGCATTCACGCCCGCGCCGACCCGAGCCCCCGCAGCCCTAAACGCCGCCGCCGCCCGCCCGCCGCCGTCAGCCGCCGCCCGCCCGCCGCCGCCAGCCGTCGCCCCGGCCGCTGCCCCAGCTGCCGCCCTAGCCGCCCCCGCCAGTCGGCGCCCCGGCCGCCGCCCGCCCGCCCGCCACAGCCGCTAAACAGCCGCCGCCGCCCGCCCGCCACCGCCGCAGCCGCCGCCGCCCCGGAGGTCCCCGCCCCGGCCGCCACCCAACAGCCGCCACCCCGCCCCGGCCGCCGCAGTCTCGCCGCAGCAGCCCCGGCCGGCGCAGGCTCGCCACAGCGCCACCGCACCGCGCCGGACCTGCGCCCGTCGCGCTGTGCGCCGCCGCACCGTGCTGGTCCGCCTCCACGCCGTCCGCCGCCGGCCTCGCCGTATGCCGCTCGCCGCCCCGCCTCCACCGTGAGGTAAGTCGCCCGCCTCCCTCCCCATCTAGATAGTTTGGTTTTTTATTTACCAATTGTTTAGATTATGCTTGTTTGTTTTTGATTGTTTAGTGGCTAATTCTTTAGATTTAGATGAATTGATATGCTTAGGTTTGATTATTGCCCAGATTTATTTGAATTGCTAGCTAGGTGTTTTTTAATTAATTAGAATTGATAAGCTTGTTAACTATGGTAATTATGCTTGTTTAGATGAGTTGTTAATTGCTTAGATGATTAATGCATATGAGTTAATAGTTTAATTGATTATTGTTTCGATTGTTTGAGTGTTTAAAAGTACTATATGTACATAAATGGGCTTAGGGACCGATACGACCCATTTAGTGGTAACGTATACGTCTACAAAAGCACGATGTGAACAACCTAGGCCGTCTCGCCCTACCCCCCCCCCCCCCCGCGGCGTTTGACCTCCGATCCCCCATCCCCCTCCCCCCCCGCGGCTTAGCCAGCGCTCGACCTCCGACACTCTGCCGCGGAACTGCCAATCCTTCGGCGATCGGCCTCCTCCGCCGCGGGACTATCGATCTGCCGGCACTCGTCGGCCTCCATTGACCGGCTGCCGCGGATCTGCCGGCGCTCAACCTCCCACGAACGCAGGTCAGTCTGCTCCCCCTCCCCCCCCCCCCACATTGGTTTCCTCCGTCGACGGCGCCACCCCCGCCCCTTCCTTTCCCGGAAGATGTATCACCTCCTGTGCGCGGGCGTCGCCGCCGCCTCCCCTGTGTGCAAGCACCGCCACCGTATTCTCCTGCCTTACGCCGGGATCTAAGGCGATGGGACACCTTACGATCCCCAGGCGCCTTACCGCTTAAGCGACGCCTTAACAACTATGGTTCTTTCCTTCTCTCTATTGTTCTTTCCTCTCTCTCTTTAAAATAACTCAATAATGAAAGATTGACGTAAATCTTTACAATATGCGTCACCCGTTTCGAACCGGCTCATCTCACATGTGTTACACATGTGAGGCATGTAGGTTCGGAATTGTCCCTTTTGGACAGCCTAGGAGTGACCGAGAGGGCGCGCTTATGATGAGACGCGGGGTCTAGATTTGGACGTAGTTTCGACAGCGTAACCCTAATGTTCTCCGCTGCTCCATTTTCGGACGTGAAGTTGGAGAACAGCGGGGTTATGCTGCTGAAATTTCGTCTGAATCTAGACCTCGTGTCTTATCATAAGCACGTTCGTCTCGGTCACTCTTGGGTGGGTTTAGGACCTATCCTTTCCAATAGATATAGGTCCGTGACATAAATAAATAATAAACTAACTATAAATTCTTTGACTTAAAATTGCAGAGTTAAACATGAGTGAAGACCGTAGTTGGATGTATACCGGTTGGAACAAGGCAACTGGTCACTCAGATGAGTGGTATGCCGGGACATACGACTTTATTGATCGAGTGTTTTCGTTGTCTACGACCGATAAAGTTCGTTGTCCATGTGCGAAATGTCGGAGTACTAAGTTTCTGGATAAAACGACATTGTTATTACACTTGTGCAGAAACGGTTACATGCCATATTATGAGGTCTCGAGTTTCCACGGTGAGTCTGCTCCTCGATCCGTTTATGTAGTGGAATATGATGATGATGATGATTGTCCGGGTGTTGACAGGATTGATGAGATGTTACAAAATATACAAACGGAGGATCCGCCTACAAATGAGACAGATGCATTCTTTAATCTCTTGAAAGCTTCTGAAGAGGTGTTGCATGATCATACTGAAATGACTCTTCTTACTTTCATGACCAGATTTATGGCAATCAAATCTAAGTATTTCTTCTCTAATAATTGCTACAATGATATGATGAAACTTTCGTTGGCAATAGAGAACTTCGAGTGGTGTTCTTTGATTGTGATTGGTTTGATAACAATCATGGAACTCGAGAAAATCAATTTGGCATGGTGGAAGTGAATCACAACAAACGCTTACGAGGTTTAGATACATACATTCTTGCACATCAAGTGGAACAAGTGTATTATCTACCTTATCCCTGTAAGAAGCTTAGCACTTGGTGGGTGGTATATAAAGTGAATCCTCAAGAGCGCTTGTATACTCCTGGAGATGATGGTTATCATGATAGTGGAGACACCGAAGAAGTTTACCAAGACGAAAAGTTGCCAGACTCTTTTATCGTCGAGCCTGGTGCAGGACTCGATAACTTAGTAGGAGACGTTGCAGATGTAGAGACATCTACAATGCGAAAGCGGAAACGTAAACAGCTCACGACGACAGATCGGGATGTTGATGATCGTGATATTGATGATCATGATGTTGATGAATTTTGAAACTGATTACGAGTAATGTTCTTTTAAATGAAAGTGACATTAATTATCACTTACATTACTTTTGAAACTGATTATGAGTAGTATTTTTTAAAACTGATTAGGATGTCGTCAAGCAAGGGTTCAAAGGGTTCGAAGGGGAAGAAGGCGCCGAGTGTGAGGGGTTTCCTCCCCTCGCAGGAGAGAGACGACTACTTCTACGGTTCCACTTACAGCGGGAGCAGACGCACTCAGCTGTTAAGTGCGTGTCCGGAGTTGCGGGACAGGGTTGTCAGTTTGCAGCGTACAGAGGTAAATTTTTCTACAATGCACAAAATTATTAAAATCACTTTTTCAATTTAACTTACTTACTTTACCATTGTAGTCTGATTCGAACTATGAGTCCGAGGCCAGAGCGGCACCTCAGGAGACGGGTACGCAGCGCAACGTGCCCTCTGGTAGCCAGGCCTCTAGCAGCCAGCCCTCCGGCAGCCACCCCTAGGGTAGTCTGCCCGGTGAGCCCGAGGACACCTAGCCCGAGGACACGTCCGGTGACCAGCCTTCTGGGTCACCAGACGTGGTGCCGCAGCGGAGGAGACGTACGAGGAGGAGTAACTTTGTTGGTCCTCCACTGATTCCTAGAGAGCCGGTAATTATTCATCCGGTTGGAGACAGGTAACACATTAATAAAGTATTCATTTCTATTTGTTCTCAAAGACTATAATCTTACTTAATAACTTAACAAACGTCTTTTTAGTTCTTGGGAGGACCTCTCGTACGACGGGCAGAAACACCACATGACGGTGAACGGTTGCATCGGGAACTTAGTGCGTCTGCACTACCCCGATGCGATCGATGGACGTGCAGCTACGTCGTGGGACGACTACGCGCGCATTCCTCACCCGGAGAACGACAACCTACAGGGAGTCGTGTGGGCAGATTTTTGAGTAAGTAACTTTCATAAATATTTAAAGTTTCAATTCTTTATGTTCCTTCAAATATTAATGTGCGTATATGTCGAACTGTGTTGGCTTCCTACAGCTCAGGTACCGCCTTGAGGACCCGGCTGAGCAGATGGATCACGCCCGCTCCGTGTTCGAAGTGAACGCTCGGAAGCTTGTTATGCAAATGCTTTCGAACGCTCGGAGTCAAGTAGTTAACGACTACTTAAAGCTCCACGACCACGAGGTTGGGTCGTTCAGAGACGCCTCCGACACGTACTTGACGGAGGAGCAATACGCAGAGGTAAGTTGCATAATCTTTAAATTGTTCACATTAATTTTGCTAAGTAATATCTAATGAACTACGCATGTGTGCAGATTAGTGTCCCTTGGTTATAGGGACGAACTGAAGATTACCGAGCCCTTTGCAGGTATTGGGATAGCGATGAGTTCATCGCTAAGTCCAAGAAGGCTCGAGATGCCAGAGGGAGCTCAAGGAAGCACGGTATGGGCGTCCAAGGTTTTGTGCGAATGGCTAAACGGATGGTAAGTTTCTTGGTAGTTTTTATTATATTCATAATGTAGTATTGTTCGTACTAACATATGTTCACAGGAAAAGGAGACCGGCGTGCGACCGAGTGCTACTGCGGTCTATAGGAGAGGTCACGCTGATCCTTCTCAGCCGGAGCAGTGTAGTCAGTACGCGGCGGAGCGCCTGGTAAGTTTCATGACCTCTCAAATTATTTGACACTATATATGTTGTTGAACTTACACAATTTCATTGTTTTTCAGATTAGGTATGGGCTAGAGGCTGTGAGTATACACGGCGAAGGGTTCGATTGGAAAAACTCCCCCAACATCGACCCTCAAGCCGCGTATACAAGCGGAGGTGGAAAAGCACACGGAAGGTGAATTCATTTACTTTCATTGTTTTCAATTCAAGATTATTTAATTTTACCTTGAATTGATTCGTTTTTTTAGGCTTGCCATATTCTCTGTAGTCGTCAACTCTAGGGAGGCACGACCTGCGAGAGGCAGCTCCTCACAGTCTTCGTCTGCTGGCGCAGGCTCCTCCAGCTGCCGTGTGACCGAGAGAGATCTCGAAGTCATGGCGCTTTGGGAGAGCTTGGCTCGGTAGGAGGAGGCCTTGGCGAGAGAGCGAGAGAACAACAGGGCTGCCATGGCATACCATGCGTCCTATATGGCACAGTTGCAAGCGGCAATGGAAGTAAGAAACATACAATTATACTTTAATTACATTGCATTTCAATTGGTTTTAAAAATTGTAATGTTTGAAATGACAGGCGCTAGCTCGACAGCAAGGGCAGCAAATCCAGATAGCGTTGTGGCAGCCATCTCCGTTCGTGCTGGAGCCGTCGCCACCACAGGAGCAGTTTCCTAGAGTACAGGTATAAAAAGGAAGTTACATTAAGTGGAAGCCCCAACCGCTAAGAATCCTAATGAACCTAGAAAAAAGAATTGTAAACTTGTACATATGTCACTGTGTTTCGCAGGGATCAGGGACGGAGGCTCAGATGTAACACCCCAAAATTTTGATTCAAAGCCCTAAATCATGTTAAGAGGGGAATTTAAAAATTTTTGGACGTGTTGCATGTTTTGCAAAAATTCAAATTCAAACTGGAATTCAAATTAAACTCAAATCAGAAAAGAAATGGAAAAAGAAAAAGAGAAAATAGAAAAAAAACCGGCCAGTGGGCCGAAACCCACCAGCCGGCCCAACTTACCCCGCGCCAGCCCGCAGCCGCGCGCCCGCGCTCTCTCACACTGACAGGCGGGACCCACCGATCTTCGTCTACCTCGCGCCGCGCCGAACTCCCCCGCGCCCGAATCGAAACCGATCGGGATTTCGACGTAAACCCCGCTGAATTCTGTTCGTAGCCGACGCGGACATGATCTAAACCACCCCGCCGCCCTTCCCCGTCTATAAAAACCCCGGCCTCGTTCTGTTTTTCCCACGCGATCACCGATTTTTATTCCGGTGAGAACCGAGACTTCTCCGGTGAATTCTGGCCGATCTAAGCTCGGAAACTCCGATCTAACTCACTGGTCTTGATCCACCGCCGCCGGGGAACCTTGCAGGTGCAGAAAACTCGGTGACTTGCGGTGTAAACACAGCGCCGACGAGCTTCGCCGTGGTTTTGCCTCGGACCTCGCCGCCGATCACTTTCCAGGACCTCCGAGCTCAAGAAAACCCCCGAGGTGAGATCCCCGACCTCCCCTCTACCGATCTATGCCATAAGATCACAGTCCTAGGCAGAATTCTCGAGGATCCGAAAGTTTCCGGCGAGATCGCTGCTTCCCGCCGCCGTGCGCCGCCGGCAGCGCCGCCCGCGCTCGATCAGAGCGACGTGGCCGCTTGTGCGTCGTTTATTTTAAATCGCACGGTAGGGTTTAAACCCCGCGTACCGGTTCGGCGTTATAATCTCAGCCGTCGGTTTAAAATCGGACGGTCCGCGTCAGCCCCGCGTTATAAAGACTAGAAATCTTACGTTCTACCCCCTGGGGTTCTCGGGAAATAAGAGCTAGCCCCGGAAACTTCTGATATAGCCCCTGGAACTCCAGAAAATCATGTAAATTCATTTAAAAATCAGTTTTAGCCCCTGGACTTAATAAAAATTAGGAAAAACACCTCTGATAAGTGTAGCTAGACCCTGGAAATTCTAAAAATAATATTATAGACCCTGTAATGGGGTGAGTTTATCTTTTTAGCCCTGTTTAGTATTTAAATTAGGAAATTGAATATGTGGCTAGTGTTTAAAAATTAAAAAGTGGGACAAACATATTGTCATAATTAAATTAAAAACTTTCTCAGTATTTAGAAAACTTTGGAGTGAGATAAAAGCATATTTTGGGCTGAATTGAATCTGTTTAATTTATTATTCACATTTAGGGACACAATTTTAAGTAATGAATAGTTTTAGAAAATAGGAAAAATAATTGTAAAATAGTTTACATTAGAGGAAAAGGTCAAAAATATATTAGTAAATATTTTAGATCAGAACCTATTCTGTTTAGATGATGTGTCTTGTTATTTTCATAATAAAGTTCACATCTAGGCATAGGAAATAAATCTGAAAATATAGCAACTAGTAAATGATAAATGGAGTTCTAAAATCCAAAGGATTCAGTTTAGGGTTGTTAGAAATTGTGAAGACACATATTGAGAAGGAAAATACCTTTCATGCATACTTGGTAGCTAAAAGGTGTAGTAATTGAATATAAGGAATTTATTTAAATTAGAAACTCATATATATAGTATGCAAGCATAAATGTGAATACAAAAGTAGGAATCATATACATATGATTAAAAGTGTATGCAAGACACAAATCAACACACATAGAGTAACCACAACACATATAATGGTGAATGACTTTCATAAATATGAATGTGTGGTTTGTATGAAGTGGAAGTATGAATTATGTCTTATGGATTGTTGTTTTTCTTTTGCTATGTGTGATGGTATGATGTAGAACCTGCTCAAGAGCAAGTTATTCCTTTCCAAGATCAGGACTACCCATTTCAAGAGCAGCAGGAAGGAGGCAAGTGTCCTTGACCACTTTGATCCTATACTAGGATGTGTAGATGGAATTATTTGCATTGTCAAATGAAATATGAGACCCATGCTAGGAAGTTTCCCTAGAATTGCATTACCCTGTTTCCTTATAGCTTGGGTTGGGATTTATTTTATCATGTCATTTATTATTATGCATATGCTTAGCCATGCTTAGAATGGGATATTTGGGATATCAGATCATCAGTTTATTTTACCATACTCTTGAATGAGATATTGTGAGTTATGTAGAGGTAGGGATCAAGGCAAGTTGGATGTTTTGGTTGTGTGCTGGGTGCACGAGACTCGGGTTTGTGTTTAGTACTTGCCTGGATCCTAAGGACCGGTTCATAGAGCATGTAACCTGGCTTTACAGTGCCAACCACATGCTGAGATGGGGCAGCTTGGCCAATTAATTAGGTGTATCCCCGGCGTAGTATGGGTGTGTTGGATGGTGCGGGGATAGGTGTCAGCTGGACTACCATATGAACCGCAAGGCTCAAGAGGGAGCCACTGCAGCGGGGTTGGAGCCTCTTGTATGCTGTTAGGGGTGAAACCTCAGTGGGCCCACGCTCGTCGGGAATCCCTTTGTAAAGGCTTCGTAGTGATCTCCTGGCTACACACTTGGGAAGTGTGAATGTGGTTCGTAGCCACTGGCGTAATGGAGGTTCTTTTAGTCCACCCGGCAACGGGGGATGAAATCACTACATGTGGGTACAGTGTTACAAACTCTGCAGAGTCAAAACTATCATGACAGCCGTGCTCACGGTCAAGAGCGGCTTGGACTTATTCATGATTAGAGGAGTGATGGTTTTGGAAGTTAAGATGTTAAGCGGGGAGCTTAACATTGAGTTCAACCTCCACTTGTTCTAGCCATGCACGATATAATTTTCCCACACTTGCTGAGTACCATTGGTACTCAACCTTGCATATTTGTTGGTTTATATTGCTGCTCAGGTCAAGATAATGAGGTGGTGTATAATGACCAAGACTTTGGACCCGAAGAAGGTTTCTAGGTTCATGGAGACCCCCGGGCAACGCCTGTGACGGAGCCCTCAAGAATAATATTCCTCTGCTAGTTTATTTACTTGTGATGAACTTATTATTGTCCATCGAGACATTTGCTATGTAAGACTTATTTATATTCGACACCTGGCTTGTAATAAATGATGCTTCACTATTTGTCATCACATGTATGAGAAAATGATCCTGGCATACATGTGTTATTCACTTGGTTGTTCTTCGGAAAAACCGGGTGTGACATCAGACTCCATCGCCACAGCTAAGGCCGCCAGGTTCGTCGCGACACGATGACTGCTTCGCTCTCGGAGGTAGTGGAGGGGCTAGTAATCAATAGATTTGTGATTTTGTTTTTGATTGTGTGGATGCCAGACTTCGTGATTGTTGATGTGTACTATTGTACTTTGTTGTGATTTTATATATCAAAATGTTTTGTTGTTGTCTATTGATTTGGATGTGTAGCTGGCCATCGAGCCAGGTTAGCCATTTTCAGTTTTTTTTAAATAGAAAAGCTTATATACGACGGCCTGTATAGTTTATATACAACGGTCGCCATACAGGGCCGTCGTAAATAAGACTAAATTATATACGACGGCTGGACCCAGGCTGTCGTATATAAACGCTTATATACGACAGTCAGGGCCCAACCGTCGTATATAAAGGCCCCGGCCCACTGGGCCAAGTCTACGAAACGGGCCGTTGTATATAAGTGGCTGCCGTATATATATTGTTATATAATTATATATACGATAAAATATATACGACGGCCACAAACCGTCGTATATAAACAACTGTCGTCGTATATAGGTTATATACGACGACTTCTACTTTATATACAACGGTTTTAGCCGTCGTATGCTGACGGGAATCCTGTAGTGCAAACAATGTTTTCTATCACCATATTCAACGTCGTTTACGGCAATTGGTATTCGTCAGTATTATAAGAACTACAGCGATTCTCCGGTTACATATCAGTATAAACAGCCTGTTTACGTTTTAATATGTTATCGTGATATAGTTATAATATCGTGTGTATTACTACTCCTGTTGATTACTATATTTGTTATCCTAAATTTCTAACGGAGAGAAATAGGAGGGCACATGAGCCACGCAGCCGGCAGGGGCGACGAGCGGAGGGATGTGGCGTGGAGCACGTGACCTGAGCGAGCGTAACTCGGCGGCAGCGCACATGGCCGTCCACGTGCCCCTCCGCAGGGCGGGGTTCTCACGCCACGTCTCGATATATGTGTTTGTTTCTTTCTCGCTGCCACGATAGGCGGGGATGGTACCCTGCGGTGCGGAGCTGCTGCTGCTGCAGCTGTTACTGTGATGGTAGAGACCGGTCGGCTCGGCTGCGGTGCTTTGCTTGCGCCATGGGTTTCGCAGATTCGAACCGGGACGTGTGCAGATCATGAACACATCCACCCGTGTAGCAGATTCGAAACGAGGCGGCGGGCCGGTAATGGGCCGAAACATGAACAGCAACGTCCAAACGACGTGTCTGGATGGATTTTTTTATTTTTGACACTGTTGTTAAAAAATTTAATATTAATAACATCTAACTATTTTTTTTAAAACTAGTCACTTTATCGTCCACGTGGACGTCCTGTTGTCCACGCCGTGAACGACAGATTTTCCTATATAAACAGTCCTCCGGATGACCATCTCCCACACAAAAACACCACAAAGAGAGCGAAGGAGAAGAGAAAGAGAAGAAAGAGAAAGAGAAGAGGAAGAGAAGAAAAGAAAAGAAGAAAGAAAAGAAGAAAAGAAAAAATAAAATGGTAAAAAATTGTAGAAATAAATAAAAAACTATGAAATTACTTATTTTAATTATGCATTTTAGATAGGTTATACTTAAATACTAGTTTATTGTTAGTTAGTTTCATATTAGGACTTAGTTAGATTATTTTTAGAATTAAGTTAGATTGTAATTTAATTCATTAGTTAGTTTATAATCTAAATTTTACATTAGTCTTCAATTTTAGTTTATGTTATTTTTTATAGATTTCTATCTTAGTTTATTTTGTTTATTATGTTTAGTTAAGTTATACTGTTGATTAGGTTAAATTAATTTATATTAATTTAATTGAAACTTTAAATTTTAATTTTAGCATTATTATTAGATTTAAACAATTTTTTAATTCAGTTTATAGTTTAGTTAGGTTATCCTATTGATTAGGTTAATTTAGTTTATAGTTTAGTATATATTATTATTTTAATACAATTTGTTTTAATTTAATTATGGTTACTCTTGTTATGGCAATTATTAAATTGCGTATATACGTATGCTAGGTATGTCAAATAAAGTATAATTTTAAATCTTTTATGGAGATGACGAAATTAGCTACAATTCGAGTGGAGTAGATCTATCAGGACTCCTTTTTATAAATCGAAGAATACCTAATCCAATGGAACAGACATTTGGGAGTCTCCTTTGACTGGGAAGCCTATGTCGCCGATGCTATGACGGACATGCTTCCTCAGACGCAAGGAGCTCCGGAGCCGACGCAACCAATGGACGACGCGACCCCGCCAGCACCTCCTAGGCCCAGGAAGCCTCCTGATCCGCTGACTTACGATGCGGACCACGTACGAGCGGCGCGTAGAGCTGCTAGGGGAGCACGTGGAAAGCGTCCTAGGCATTGATTTATTGTGTAATTTTTTTATTTCACTCTATGTATCATATCTTTTACGATAATGAATTTATATCTCTACTTTTACACGTTACTTTATGTCACAAATAATTAATCTTTTAATATCAAAACACCCAACTACAAATGAAAAGGTGTTCCTGATAACCGATTCAAAATCGTCCACGAGTTGGACGAGTAGCACACGACGTGTACGACTCGTCCATATAATAAACGAGTCGTCCACGGGGTGGACGACATTAGCCCTATAAAAGTCGTAGCGCCTTGAAGAGTCACCATTACATACTGAGAGTGAGCGAAGAGAGTACTAAAACAATGGCGAGCAGAGGTCGTGGTAGGACAGAGGTGGAAAACATTAGATCGGTGCGTCCCGACTACTTGGTGGGTGGTCCTGATTGGTATGAACCACCGGTAGACAGATTCTCAGTTCTAAGCAAGAGTGATTTTGGTGTGTTCAATCCTCTTCGTCCATATGATAGCACGAAGGAAGAGTGGCCCAAATGCCGTTGTGGCATTGATTGTGTTGTGCAAATGAAGGATGGAAGGGAGGGCAGCGGCCATCGATTCTTTACTTGCCCTAACGGTGGAGTAAGTTCAAAATATGTCACACCCGGTTTTTCCGAAGAACAACCAAGTGAATATCACATGTATGCCAGGATCATTTTCTCATACATGTGATGACAAATAGTGAAGCATCATTTATTACAAGCCAGGTGTCGAATATAAGTAAGTCTTACAAAGTAAATGTCTCGATGGACAATAATAAGTTCATCACAAGTAAATAAACTAGCAGCGGAATATTATTCATTAGGGCTCCATCACAGGCGTTGCCCGGGGGTCTTCATGAACCTAAAAACCTTCCTCGGGTCCAAAATCTTGGTCATTATACACCACCTCATTATCTTGACCTGAGCAGCAATATAAACCAACAAAAATGCAAGGTTGAGTACCAATGGTACTCAGCAAGTGTGGGAAAATTATATCATGCATGGCTAGAACAAGGAGAGGTTGAACTCATGGTTAAAGCACTACGCAATTAATGCCTATCACCTTAGCTTATTAAGCACCTACATTATTACACAGGTGAAATGGTCCCAATTTCCCATCCCATCATTGTAATCCAATAACCATAACATCATTACCAATGTTAAGCTCCCCGCTTAACTTCCAAAACCATCAATCCTCTAATCATGAATAAGTCCAGGCCGCTCTTAACCGTGAGCACGGCTGTCAAGACAGTTTTGACTCTGCAGAGTTTGTACCACTGTACCCACATGTAGTGATTTCATCCCCCGTTGCCGGGTGGACTAAAAGAACCTCCATTATGCTAGTGGCTACGATCCACATTCACACTTCCCAGGTGTGTAGCCAGGAGATCACTACGAAGCCTTTACAAAGGGATTCCCGACGAGCGTGGGCCCACTGAGGTTTCACCCCTAACAGCATACAAGAGGCTCCAACCCCGCTGCAGTGGCCCCCTCTTGAGCCTTGCGGTTCATATGGTAGTCCAGCTGACACCTAATCCCCGCACCATCCAACACACCCATACTACGCCGGGGATACACCTAATTAATTGGCCAAGCTGCCCCATCTCAGCATGTGGTTGGCACTGTAAAGCCGGGTTACATGCTCCATGAACCGGTCCTTAGGATCCAAGCAAGTACTAAACACAAACCCAAGTCTCGTGCACCCAGCACACAACCAAAACATCCAACTTGCCTTGATCCCTACCTCTACATAACTCACAATGTCTCATTCAAGAGTATGGTAATATAAACTGATGATTTCATGTCCCAAACATCCCATTCTAAGCATGGCTAAGCATATGCATGGATATAAATGACATGACAAAATAAATCCCAACCCAAGCTACAAGGAAACAAGGTAATGCAATTCTAGGGAAACTTCCTAGCATGGGTTTCATATTTCATTTGACAATGCAAATAATTCTATCTACACATCCTAGCATAGGATCAAAGTGGTCAAGGACACTTGCCTCCTTCTTGCTGCTCTTGAAATGGGTAGTCCTGATCTTGGAAAGGAATAACTTGCTCTTGAACAGGTTCTACTTCATACCATCACACATAGCAAAAGAAAAACAACAATCATAAGACATAGTTCACACTTCTACTTCATACAAACCACACATTCATATTCATAAAAGTTCTTTACCATTATATGTGTTGTGGTTACTTTATGTGTGTTAAGTTGTGGCTTGCATGCACTTTTAACCATGTATATATGATTCCTACTTTTGTGTCCACATTTATACCTACATACTATTTATATGGGTTTCTAATAAATTTCTTATATTCAACTACTACACCTTTTTACTACCAAGTGTGTATGAAAAGTATTTTTCTTCCCCATATGTGCCTTCATAATTTCTACCAATCCTAAACTGAACCCTTTGGATTTTAAAAACTCCATTTATCATTTTTTTGTACTCCTATGCATAATTGTGTATTTTATTATGAAATTAGTAATACACATCACCTAAACAGTATAGGTTCTGGTCCTAAATAATTTAATAACATATTTTGACCTTGGCTTCTGATCTATACTATTTCATAATTATTTTCCCTATTTTTCTATAGCTATTCTTTACTTAAAAATGTGTCCCTATACTAATAAATGTGAATAATAGATGAAACAGATTTATTTCAGCCCAAAAATATATTTTTATCTCACTCCAAAGTTTTCTAAGTACTGAGAAAGTTTTTAATTAATTTTGACAATTATGTTTGTCCCCCTTTTTAATTTTTAAACACTAGTTACATATTCAATTTTCTAAATTAAATACTAAACAAGGCTAAAATAATGAATTCACCCCATTACAGGGTGTATAATATTATTTTCATAATTTCCAGGGGTCTAGCTACACTTATCAGAGGTGTTTTTACTAATTTCTATTAAGTCCAGGGGTTAAAACTGATTTTTAAATGGATTTACATGATTTTCTGGAGTTCCAGGGGCTAGATCTGAAGTTTCCGGGGCTAGCTCTCAATTCCAGAGAACCCCAGGGGGTAGCACGTAAGAATTCCAGTCTTTATAATGCGGGGCTGACGTGAACCGTCCGATTTTAAACCGACGGCTGAGATTATAACATCGAACCGGTACGCGGGGTTTTAAAGTCTACCGTGCGATTTAAAATAAACGGCGCACAAGCGGCCACGTCGCTCTGATCGAGCGCGGGCGGCGCTGCCGGCGGCGCACGGCGGCGGAAAGCGGCGATCTCGCCGGAAAGTTTCGAATCCTCGAGAATTCTGCCTAGAACTGTGATCTTATGGCATAGATCGGTAGAGGGGAGGTCAGGGATCTCACCTCGGGGGTTTTCTCGAGCTCGGGGGTCCTGGAAAGTGCTCGGCGGCGAGGTCCGAGGCAAAACCACGGCGAAGCTCGTCGGCGCTGGGTTTACACCGTAACTCTCCGAGTTTTCTGCACCTGCAAAGCTCCCCGGAGGCGGTGGATCAAGACCAGCGAGTTAGATCAGAATTTCCGAGCTTAGATCGGCCAGAATTCACCTGCGAAGTCTCGGTGCTCACCGGAGTAAAAATCGGCGATCGCGTGGGAAAAATCGATCGGGGCTGGGGTTTTTATAGCCGGGGGAGGGCGGTGGGTCTGTTGCGATCGAGTTTGAGTCGTTTGGGACCAGAATTCGGGCTGCGGGACGCGGAAATCCGGTCGGTTGCGATCGCGCGCGCGGGAGAGAGTCCGGGGTCGCGGGGTTAGGGATGACAGGCGGGTCCCACCCGTCTGTGAGAGACAGCGCGGCGCGCGCGGGGGCGGGCTGGCGCGGGGAAACTGGGCCGGCTGGCGGGTTTCGGCCCACTGGCCGGTTTTTTTCCCGTTTCTCTTTTTCTTTTTCCATTTCTTTTCTGTTTTGAGTATAATTTGAATTCCAGTTTGAATTTGAATTTTTGCAAAACATGCAACACGTCCAAAAATTTTTAAATTCCCCTCTGAACATGGTTTAGAGTTTTGAATCAAAATTTGGGGTGTTACAGCTCTACCCCCCTTAAAAGAAATCTCGTCCTCGAGATTGGTGTTTCTAAGAAAACAATTCCGGAAATTGTGCGTTGAGCTCATCTTCCCGTTCCCAGGTAGCTTCCTCTTCTGAGTGATGCTTCCACTGCACCTTGCACATCCGGATTCTCTTGTTTCTGGTGAGGCGTTCCATTGTCTCCAAAATCTGGTATGGTTGCTCGGCATAAGACAAATCCTCAGCTACATCCACTTCATTCATGGGTAACACCTCTTCAGGCGTCCTCAGACATTTCTTGAGTTGTGACACATGAAATACATCGTGCACGTCCGATAGATGAACCGGTAACTCTAGTTGGTACACCACTTCGCCTTTTCTTTCCAAAACTTGAAAGGGTCCGATGTATCGAGGTGACAACTTCCCTTTCACCTTGAACCGACGAAGTCCTCTGATAGGGGACACCTTGAGATAAACATAGTCTCTGTCACACCCGGTTTTTCCGAAGAACAACCAAGTGAATATCACATGTATGCCAGGATCTTTTTCTCATACATGTGATGACAAATAGTGAAGCATCATTTATTACAAGCCAGGTGTCGAATATAAGTAAGTCTTACAAAGTAAATGTCTCGATGGACAATAATAAGTTCATCACAAGTAAATAAAGTAGCAACGGAATATTATTCATTAGGGCTCTATCACAGGCGTTGCCCGGGGGTCTTCATGAACCTAAAAACCTTCCTCGGGTCCAAAATCTTGGTCATTATACACCACCTCATTATCTTGACCTGAGCAGCAATATAAACCAACAAATATGCAAGGTTGAGTACCAATGGTACTCAGCAAGTGTGGGAAAATTATATCATGCATGGCTAGAACAAGGAGAGGTTGAACTCATGGTTAAAGCACTACGCAATTAATGCCTATCACCTTAGCTTATTAAGCACCTACATTATTACACAGGTGAAATGGTCCCAATTTCCCATCCCATCATTGTAATCCAATAACCATAACATCATTACCAATGTTAAGCTCCCCGCTTAACTTCCAAAACCATCAATCCTCTAATCATGAATAAGTCCAGGCCGCTCTTAACCGTGAGCACGGCTGTCAAGACAGTTTTGACTCTGCAGAGTTTGTACCACTGTACCCACATGTAGTGATTTCATCCCCCGTTGTCGGGTGGACTAAAAGAACCTCCATTATGCCAGTGGCTACGATCCACATTCACACTTCCCAGGTGTGCAGCCAGGAGATCACTACGAAGCCTTTACAAAGGGATTCCCGACGAGCGTGGGCCCACTGAGGTTTCACCCCTAACAACATACAAGAGGCTCCAACCCCGCTGCAGTGGCCCCCTCTTGAGCCTTGCGGTTCATATGGTAGTCCAGCTGACACCTACTCCCCGCACCATCCAACACACCCATACTACGCCGGGGATACACCTAATTAATTGGCCAAGCTGCCCCATCTCAGCATGTGGTTGGCACTGTAAAGCCGGGTTACATGCTCCATGAACCGGTCCTTAGAATCCAGGCAAGTACTAAACACAAACCCAAGTCTCGTGCACCCAGCACACAACCAAAACATCCAACTTGCCTTGATCCCTACCTCTACATAACTCACAATGTCTCATTCAAGAGTATGGTAATATAAACTGATGATTTCATGTCCCAAACATCCCATTCTAAGCATGGCTAAGCATATGCATGGATATAAATGACATGACAAAATAAATCCCAACCCAAGCTACAAGGAAACAAGGTAATGCAATTCTAGGGAAACTTTCCTAGCATGGGTTTCATATTTCATTTGACAATGCAAATAATTCTATCTACACATCCTAGCATAGGATCAAAGTGGTCAAGGACACTTGCCTCCTTCTTGCTGCTCTTGAAATGGGTAGTCCTGATCTTGGAAAGGAATAACTTGCTCTTGAACAGGTTCTACTTCATACCATCACACATAGCAAAAGAAAAACAACAATCATAAGACATAGTTCACACTTCTACTTCATACAAACCACACATTCATATTTATAAAAGTTCTTTACAATTATATGTGTTGTGGTTACTTTATGTGTGTTAAGTTGTGGCTTGCATGCACTTTTAACCATGTATATATGATTCCTACTTTTGTGTCCACATTTATACTTACATACTATTTATATGGGTTTCCAATAAATTTCTTATATTCAACTACTACACCTTTTTACTACCAAGTGTGTATGAAAAGTATTTTTCTTCCCCATATGTGCCTTCATAATTTCTACCAACCCTAAACTGAACCCTTTGGATTTTAAAAACTCCATTTATCATTTTTTTATACTCCCATGCATAATTGTGTATTTTATTATGAAATTAGTAATACACATCACCTAAACAGTATAGGTTCTGGTCCTAAATAATTTAATAACATATTTTGACCTTGGCTTCTGATGTATACTATTTCATAATTATTTTCCCTATTTTTTTCTATAGCTATTCTTTACTTAAAAATGTGTCCCTATACTAATAAATGTGAATAATAGATGAAACAGATTTATTTCAGCCTAAAAATATATTTTTATCTCACTCCAAAGTTTTCTAAGTACTGAGAAAGTTTTTAATTAATTTTGACAATTATGTTTGTCCCCCTTTTTAATTTTTAAACACTAGTTACATATTCAATTTTCTAAATTAAATTCTAAACAAGGCTAAAATAATGAATTCACCCCATTACAGGGTCTATAATATTATTTTCATAATTTCCAGGGGTCTAGCTACACTTATCAGAGGTGTTTTACCTAATTTTTATTAAGTCCAGGGGCTAAAACTGATTTTTAAATGAATTTACATGATTTTCTGGAGTTCCAGGGGCTAGATCTGAAGTTTCCGGGGCTAGCTCTTATTTCCCGAGAACCCCAGGGGGTAGCACGTAAGAATTCCAGTCTTTATAACGCGGTGCTGACGTGGACCGTCCGGTTTTAAACCGACGGCTGAGATTATAACATCGAACCGGTACGCGGGGTTTTAAAGTCTACCGTGCGATTTAAAATAAACGGCGCACAAGCGGCCACGTCGCTCTGATCGAGCGCGGGCGGCGCTGCCGGCGGCGCACGGCGGCGGGAAGCGGCGATCTCGCCGGAAAGTTTCGGATTCTCGAGAATTCTGCCTAAAACTGTGATCTCATGGCATAGATCGGTAGAGGGGAGGTCAGGGATCTCACCTCGGGGGTTTTCTCGAGCTCGGGGGTCCTGGAAAGTGATCGGCGGCGAGGTCCGAGGAAAAACCACGGCGAAGCTCGTCGGCGCTAAGTTTACACCGTAAGTCTCCGAGTTTTCTGCACCTGCAAAGCTCCCCGGAGGCGGTGGATCAAGACCAGCGAGTTAGATCAGAGTTTCCGAGCTTAGATCGGCCAGAATTCACCGGCGAAGTCTCGGTGCTCACCGGAGTAAAAATCGGCGATCGCGTGGGAAAAACCGATCGGGGCTGGGGTTTTTATAGCCGGGGGAGGGCGGTGGGTCAGTTGTGATCGAGTTGGATTCTTCTGGGACCGAAATTCGGCTGAGGGACGCGGTTTTTCGATCGGTTAAGATCGCGCGCGCTCGGGGGGAAAAGTCCGGGGTCGGCGCGAGCGAGGTTGGGGATGACAGGTGGGTCCCACCTGTCTGTGTGAGAGAGCGCGGGCTCGCGGGGGCAGGCTGGCGCGGGGAAAACTGGGCCGGCTGGCGGGTTTCGGCCCACTGGCCGGTTTTTTTCCCGTTTCTCTTTTTCTTTTTCCATTTCTTTTCTGTTTTGAGTATAATTTGAATTCCAGTTTGAATTTGAATTTTTGCAAAACATGCAACACGTCCAAAAATTGTTAAATTCCCCTCTGAACATGGTTTAGGGTTTTAAATCAAAATTTGGGGTGTTACAGTCTCCCACGTTGAAAACGAGTTCTCTTCTTCGTACATCAGCATAACTCTTCTGGCGTGTTTGTGCTATCCTCAAGTTGGTGCGAATCTCCCTCACCTTCGCCTCGGCTTCTTGTAGCACTTCTGGACCAAACACTTTACTTTCTCCTGTTTGGTTCCAAAATGGGGGAGTTCTGCACTTCCTTCCATACAAAGCTTCAAACGGTGACATCTTCATACTAGCTTGATAACTGTTGTTATAGGAAAACTCCGCATACGGTAAGTTCTTGTCCCAACTCCTATTGTTTTTGAGTGCACATGCCCTTAACATATCTTCAAGGATCTGATTGGTTCTCTCCGTCTGCCCGTCAGTTTGGGGATGATAGGCAGAGCTGAAATTCAGATGGGTTCCCATGGTTTCATGCAACTTTTGCCAAAACCTCGAGGTGAACTGTGTCCCTCGGTCCGACACTATCTTCTTTGGCACTCCATGGTAACACACAATCCTTGACATGTACAATTCTGCCAATTTGGATCTGCTGTAGCTTTCTTTCACAGGAATGAAATGAGCTACCTTGGTTAGCCTATCAATAATGACCCATATTGAATCATACCCGGATTGGGTCCTAGGCAATCCCACGACAAAATCCATGCTGATTTCTTCCCATTTCCATTCAGGCACTTTGAGTGGTTGCAATAATCCCGCGGGTCGTTGATGTTCTGCTTTCACCAACTGACATGTGTCACATAGGGCAACATGTTCCGCGACATCTCGCTTCATGCCATACCACCAATACCTGCTTTTGAGGTCCTGGTACATCTTCGTACTCCCAGGATGAATGGAATAGTCGGAATTGTGAGCCTCCTTCAAAATTAATTCACGGATCTCTTTTACTTCTGGCACACAGATCCTTTTCCCGTGCCACACCGTTCCCTGTTCATCCTCTCTAAAACCAGGAGCTTTATTTTCCTTAATGAGCTGTCTGATCTCTTGTATCTTCTCATCATTCTTTTGGCCCTCTCGTATGTCTCGCTCGAGTGTGGAGTCCACTTCCATGGCGATGACTTCACCACTATTTACTAGACATAGATTGAGTCTTATAACCTCGTCCTTCAATTCTGCAGGCATGTCCTTCAAACTCAACTTATTGACCTGCACTTTCCGACTCAAAGCATCGGCCACGACGTTTGCTTTCCCGGGATGATAGTTGATGCCCACATCAAAGTCATTGATTAGCTCTAACCATCTCCTTTGTCGGAGATTGAGATCTGGCTGTGTGAATATGTACTTCAAACTCTTATGATCCGTATATATCTCTGTCCTCTTCCCCATCAAATAGTGCCGCCAAATTTTCAACGCGTGTACCACTGCGGCTAGTTCTAGGTCATGTGTAGGATAGTTCTTCTCGTGCTTCCAAAGCTGCCGGGATGCATAAGCCACGACATGTCCTTCTTGCATGAGAACACATCCCAACCCATTTCCAGAGGCATCAAAGTACACTGTGAAATTCTTCTGCATATCTAGCATTACCAACACTGGGGCTGTTGTCAATCTCTTCTTTAACTCCTGAAAGCTCGTCTCGCACTGTGGCGTCCAGGTGAATGTGATTCCCTTCTCCAAAAGTTTGGTGAGAGGTCTCGAGATCTTGGAGAATCCCTCAATAAACCGTCGATAGTATCCAGCCAATCCCAAAAAGCTTCGAACTTCCCCGACATTTTCAGGGGTTTTTCCACTTCTGGATATCTTCGATTTTGGCGGGATCTACGGAGATTCCTCCCTCCGAGATTATATGTCCTAAAAAGGGAACTCTCTTCAGCCAAAACTCACACTTGCTCAACTTGGCATATAGTTGGTGTTCTCTCAGCCTCTGTAACACCAACCTTAGATGTTTCTCATGTTCTTCTTCATTTTTGGAGAAGACGAGAATATCATCTATGAAAACCACCACAAATTTGTCCAGATATTCCATGAATACCTTGTTCATGAGGTACATGAAATACGCCGGGGCATTGGTTAGCCCAAAAGGCATGACAGTGTATTCATACAGTCCGTACCGAGATACGAAAGCTGTCTTGGGAATATCTGATTGCCTTATCTTGAGTTGGTGGTACCCCGACCTGAGATCAATTTTCGAGAACACACAAGCTCCCCTCAACTGATCAAACAAGTCTTCAGTGCGGGGTAATGGGTACTTGTTTTTGATGGTTACCTCATTCAAGGCACGGTAATCCACGCATAACCTTTGGGTTCCGTCTTTCTTGGGCACAAATATCACCGGAGCTCCCCATGGTGAGGAACTAGGGCGAATATACCCCTTCTCCGTCAATTCTCTAAAATGATCCTTGAGCTCTTCTAGCTGCTTGGAGTCCATTCGATAAGGTCTCTTGTATATCTAGGTTGTTCCCGGTACTAGCTCAATTGCGAATTCCACGTCACGGTCGGGAGGCATACCTGGCAACTCCTCCGGAAAAACATCTGGATATTCCCTGATAGTCCTGATTTCCTCAACTTTCACTTCCACTTGATTTAATTTGATGTCCCTCCTAGGCTCGTGTATCGTTATGAACTTTACTCTTGTGCCATTGGGGTGAGTTAGTTCCACCGTTCTGGTCGAACAATGGATGATTCCTTTATGTTTGGTCAACCAATCCATACCCAAAATAATATCTATCCCTTGTGAATCTATCACTATGAGGTTAGCAGTAAATACTACCCCATTAATGTCTAGGCTCACTTTGGGACACACTTGTCTTGTCCTTATTTCTCCACCTGGAGAGTTTACGGCTAGCATATGGTTCATTTGTGTGGTTGCTAGGTCATGCTTCTTAACAAACCCTTGAGCAATGAACGAGTGGGTAGCACCAGAATCAAACAGCAGAGTGGCAAGGTGTAAATTGGCAGGAAACTTACCAACTACCACGTCGGGTGCCTCTTGTGCTTCCTCCATAGTGCTGTGGTTCACCCGTCCTCTCAATACATTCTTCTGTTGTGGCGGCGTGGGCTTCTTCTTTGGACACTTATGGGCGTAGTGCCCCACTTCACCACAGCTGAAACATTGCACCCCAATCTTAGATGCCTGGCCCTTGTTGTCTTGGGGTTGGTTTGGGGGTCCTTGCACTGCTGGTCGAGGTGGATATGCGGGGCGAGGCTGCTGCACAAACTGACGTTGCGGCTGTGCTGGTGCTGCGGGAGGCCTGTAGTTTGGGTTGTACCCTCTCGGTGCTGAATAGGGTACCGCAGCACGGCTCGTCTGCCCCGTAGGTTGCTGCATCATACGTGGGCGGGTGTTGCTCCCTAAGGCCTGATGTGACCACCCCGCCTTCCTCTTATTCTCATTTTCCAGGGCCTTTAGCTTCCTTTCCACCACAAATGCTCTGTCCACCATCTTTTGAAAGCTTTCATACTCATTTGAGGACATTGCACACTGCATTTCAGCGGTAAGTCCTTCCACGAAACAATCTTGTTTCTGCTCATCGGTCTCTATGTCTCGTGGAGCATAACAGGATAGTTGATTAAATTTAGTGAGGTATTCCCTCACCGTCATGTTTCCCTGCTGCAGTCCCAAAAACTCCTTCCTCTTGTTTTTGAGTTCACCTCTTGGGATGTAATGGTTGCGGAAGCTACGCTTGAACTCTTCCCAAGTGATGTTCTCAGGGTCATGATGGGCGGCCACGTAGGCGGTCCACCAATCAGCAGCAGGTCCATGCAATTGATGAGAGGCAAACAACACCCTCTCATACCCTTGGCATTGTATTATCCTCATCTTACTTTCAATGGTCTTCAGCCAATCATCTGCCTCCAGAGGTTCAGCAGCACTTGCAAACTTTGGAGATTGAGTTCCTAGAAACTCACTCAACCTTGGTTGGCGTGGTGCAGCTTGTGTAGGTGGAACTTGATGCAAGTTGGCCACCACTTGAGTCAAGTTCTGGATAAGCTGATTTTGATTCTCCAGCATTTGGTGGAGAGGATCAACTTCTTCACGGCGACCACCCCGATCCTGGCCTCCAGAAAGATGAGGGTTGCATGCCTCATCATTGTTGTTGGCGGGGTTGGCAGCACGTCCTTTTCCTCTTCCGGCCATCTGGCAGAATCAACAAATGTTAATTTGATACCATTTAGTATCATCTTACTACTTTCATTTGTTGGTACTTTAAGGTGTTGAGGCTTTGTTAAAATTTTACGAGGGTTTATATCTCACACCAAATAAATGCACTATTATTTCCTGTGGGTTCACACACCAAAGCAAAACAATCTGAAGACGAGGCTGTGGACAATTGCTCATGGCTTCCACAACTCACGTCACACACCAAGCATTATCACACCATTAACTACGTAACGACTCGACTACTCGACCTCTTGCTAGCTAGGGGAAAGACTCTACACTACTCGTCCTCTTGAGCTGGCTCCTCGGGATCTTCCTCCTCATTTCGGCTACCTTCTGACTCTGCTTTGGGTGGGGAGGCTGCTGGTGGAGAAGTGCGACGACGCCTGATTGCTCGGCGATCCGGGGAGTCAGGAGTCCATGTGTCATTCACGGTGACACACAGTTCATTCCCATCTCCTCTTTCTCTCGCCTTTAAGCAAGCTCGCAGCAACGCCTCCGTTTCCTTCAGGGTGTCTCGGACATCCTGAAGCTCTTGTTGACACTCCTGCAGTCGAGTGCTGAGCATAGCAGCATCCTCCAAGCACAAGTCCATGTGCTCATGGGAAGTCCCTTGCTGCACCGGTGGGTACTTGTACTCCGTGGTACCACTCTCACGTTGGAGGACATACATGTACTCAGTTTTGTCCAAGTGGCGACGATAGATGTGACCCTGGCAGGTGATGGCCTCCCAGGTGACATCTTTCTCCGCATCAACTTGTGTTGCTCGACAAGCTGGGGAGTGGTGAATCTTAAGCAGCTGATTCTCGTGTATAATCCTCATCTCCGAACTCCATTCTTCCCTCTTCTCACGGATGGTCCTGGTGGAGTTACAGTGGATGATTAGCTTGCCCGTATTGCCGGCGGCTTCGAGCATACGCCGAAGACGGCGCAACAAATCTCCTACTGCCAATCCATAGGAAAGGTACGTCACTGGACGACTCTCCTCTCTTTCGGCAAGGGCAACTATGGGAACTCTCCCTCCTGTGGACTTACGAGCGGTGCGAATCATGCGAACCATCTAAAACAAAAGAATTTAAAATTAGGCTAGATAAATTCTCAAACAAAAATCCTATTTTGAATGAAAGTTGGGGTAAGATGAAGAAAATGACTCCTTTAATAACACTTTTCCACCCACACCTTGGAAAATAGTTTTTAAGAAAATAGGGCCCTTAAATACGTCCATTTCTACCTAGGTCCACGTTCCTACGGGCAACCTTGGCTCTGATACCACCTCTGTCACACCCGGTTTTTCCGAAGAACAACCAAGTGAATATCACATGTATGCCAGGATCATTTTCTCATACATGTGATGACAAATAGTGAAGCATCATTTATTACAAGCCAGGTGTCGAATATAAGTAAGTCTTACAAAGTAAATGTCTCGATGGACAATAATAAGTTCATCACAAGTAAATAAACTAGCAGCGGAATATTATTCATTAGGGCTCCATCACAGGCGTTGCCCGAGGGTCTTCATGAACCTAAAAACCTTCCTCGGGTCCAAAATCTTGGTCATTATACACCACCTCATTATCTTGACCTGAGCAGCAATATAAACCAACAAAAATGCAAGGTTGAGTACCAATGGTACTCAGCAAGTGTGGGAAAATTATATCATGCATGGCTAGAACAAGGAGAGGTTGAACTCATGGTTAAAGCACTACGCAATTAATGCCTATCACCTTAGCTTATTAAGCACCTACATTATTACACAGGTGAAATGGTCCCAATTTCCCATCCCATCATTGTAATCCAATAACCATAACATCATTACCAATGTTAAGCTCCCCGCTTAACTTCCAAAACCATCAATCCTCTAATCATGAATAAGTCCAGGCCGCTCTTAACCGTGAGCACGGCTGTCAAGACAGTTTTGACTCTGCAGAGTTTGTACCACTGTACCCACATGTAGTGATTTCATCCCCCGTTGCCGGGTGGACTAAAAGAACCTCCATTATGCCAGTGGCTACGATCCACATTCACACTTCCCAGGTGTGTAGCCAGGAGATCACTACGAAGCCTTTACAAAGGGATTCCCGATGAGCGTGGGCCCACTGAGGTTTCACCCCTAACAGCATACAAGAGGCTCCAACCCCGCTGCAGTGGCCCCCTCTTGAGCCTTGCGGTTCATATGGTAGTCCAGCTGACACCTAATCCCCGCACCATCCAACACACCCATACTACGCCGGGGATACACCTAATTAATTGGCCAAGCTGCCCCATCTCAGCATGTGGTTGGCACTGTAAAGCCGGGTTACATGCTCCATGAACCGGTCCTTAGGATCCAGGCAAGTACTAAACACAAACCCAAGTCTCGTGCACCCAGCACACAACCAAAACATCCAACTTGCCTTGATCCCTACCTCTACATAACTCACAATGTCTCATTCAAGAGTATGGTAATGTAAACTGATGATTTTATGTCCCAAACATCCCATTCTAAGCATGGCTAAGCATATGCATGGATATAAATGACATGACAAAATAAATCCCAACCCAAGCTACAAGGAAACAAGGTAATGCAATTCTAGGGAAACTTCCTAGCATGGGTTTCATATTTCATTTGACAATGCAAATAATTCTATCTACACATCCTAGCATAGGATCAAAGTGGTCAAGGACACTTGCCTCCTTCTTGCTGCTCTTGAAATGGGTAGTCCTGATCTTGGAAAGGAATAACTTGCTCTTGAACAGGTTCTACTTCATACCATCACACATAGCAAAAGAAAAACAACAATCATAAGACATAGTTCACACTTCTACTTCATACAAACCACACATTCATATTCATAAAAGTTCTTTACCATTATATGTGTTGTGGTTACTTTATGTGTGTTAAGTTGTGGCTTGCATGCACTTTTAACCATGTATATATGATTCCTACTTTTGTGTCCACATTTATACCTACATACTATTTATACGGGTTTCCAATAAATTTCTTATATTCAACTACTACACCTTTTTACTACCAAGTGTGTATGAAAAGTATTTTTCTTCCCCATATGTGCCTTCATAATTTCTACCAATCCTAAACTGAACCCTTTGGATTTTAAAAACTCCCTTTATCATTTTTTTATACTCCTATGCATAATTGTGTATTTTATTATGAAATTAGTAATACACATCACCTAAACAGTATAGGTTCTGGTCCTAAATAATTTAATAACATATTTTGACCTTGGCTTCTGATGTATACTATTTCATAATTTCATTTCCCTATTTTTCTATAGCTATTCTTTACTTAAAAATGTGTCCCTATACTAATAAATGTGAATAATAGATGAAACAGATTTATTTCAGCCCAAAAATATATTTTTATCTCACTCCAAAGTTTTCTAAGTACTGAGAAAGTTTTTAATTAATTTTGACAATTATGTTTGTCCCCCTTTTTAATTTTTAAACACTAGTTACATATTCAATTTTCTAAATTAAATACTAAACAAGGCTAAAATAATGAATTCACCCCATTACAGGGTCTATAATATTATTTTCATAATTTCCAGGGGTCTAGCTACACTTATCAGAGGTGTTTTTCCTAATTTCTATTAAGTCCAGGGGTTAAAACTGATTTTTAAATGGATTTACATGATTTTCTGGAGTTCCAGGGGCTAGATCTGAAGTTTCCGGGGCTAGCTCTCAATTCCAGAGAACCCCAGGGGGTAGCACGTAAGAATTCCAGTCTTTATAATGCGGGGCTGACGTGAACCGTCCGATTTTAAACCGACGGCTGAGATTATAACATCGAACCGGTACGCGGGGTTTTAAAGTCTACCGTGCGATTTAAAATAAACGTCGCACAAGCGGCCACGTCGCTCTGATCGAGCGCGGGCGGCGCTGCCGGCGGCGCACGGCGGCGGAAAGCGGCGATCTCGCCGGAAAGTTTCGGATCCTCGAGAATTCTGCCTAGAACTGTGATCTTACGGCATAGATCGGTAGAGGGGAGGTCAGGGATCTCACCTCGGGGGTTTTCTCGAGCTCGGGGGTCCTGGAAAGTGCTCGGCGGCGAGGTCCGAGGCAAAACCACGGCGAAGCTCGTCGGCGCTGGGTTTACACCGTAACTCTCCGAGTTTTCTGCACCTGCAAAGCTCCCCGGAGGCGGTGGATCAAGACCAGCGAGTTAGATCAGAATTTCCGAGCTTAGATCGGCCAGAATTCACCGGCGAAGTCTCGGTGCTCACCGGAGTAAAAATCGGCGATCGCGTGGGAAAAACTGATCGGGGCTGGGGTTTTTATAGCCGGGGGAGGGCGGTGGGTCTGTTGCGATCGAGTTTGAGTCGTTTGGGACCAGAATTCGGGCTGCGGGACGCGGAAATCCGGTCGGTTGCGATCGCGCGCGCGGGAGAGAGTCCGGGGTCGCGGGGTTAGGGATGACAGGCGGGTCCCACCCGTCTGTGAGAGACAGCGCGGCGCGCGCGGGGGCGGGCTGGCGCGGGGAAACTGGGCCGGCTGGCGGGTTTCGGCCCACTGGCCAGTTTTTTCCCGTTTCTCTTTTTCTTTTTCCATTTCTTTTCTATTTTGAGTATAATTTGAATTCCAGTTTGAATTTGAATTTTTGCAAAACATGCAACACGTCCAAAAATTTTTAAATTCCCCTCTGAACATGGTTTAGAGTTTTGAATCAAAATTTGGGGTGTTACAAAATACATATTAATTTTTTGGTAAAATATTATCATTTTTGACCGTATTTTGCTTTTTAACTAGTGTTACTTCGATGATGATAATTGCAGATACACACTCCGGGTTGACCCACCGCCAGACGAGTCGTGCAACTAATAGATGAGTTGTACATTTGATGGACGAGTAGTACAAGGGATGGATTAGGCGTCCACCTACTGGACAACTCGTCCACATGGTGGATGACTCGTGCACCTGATGGACGAGTCATACAAATAATGGACTAGCCGTACCGCTGATGGACTTGTCGTCCATATAGTGGACGACTAGTTCACCCGTTCGACGAGTCATACAACTGATGTACTAGTCGTCCACGTACTGGACGAATCGTCTATCTTCGATTGTCTATTTAAGAGCACTCCAGACATTTGCCACAACCACAGTTCACAGACACAACTCTCGCGGACATGGACTCACCGTACTCACCACCAAATCAAAAAGAGAGAGTTTGCGTTCCAGAGGGATTACAACCGCCAATGTGTCTATGTGGCCCTGATTGTCGGTTCGTGAAAGATTTAAGACTGGGAGTCACTTACGGTTTGAGACTATGGATGTGCAACAATTATGAATATGACCCCCCACATAGGACCACGTCATTTTTCCCGAATGGTAGACGTCAGGTAACATGTTTACTTCATGTATTCGTATTTTAGCTCTAATATTGATAACAACACATAACTAATCATGCAATCTCCACCGTCCCTTTGCGAGTTCACCCGGTACATCGACAACGAACAAACACCGGAAGACGTCGAGTACGTATACGCGATGCATAGAGCTGTCTGGGACATGTTCCACTACGAGATGGAGTTCGAAAAACGGGTTGAGCAGGAGAGGAAGGATTCGGCTAAACAGGCAGAGCGTCGGTGCAAACGTCAGGAAGAACTTCAAAGAATCGACAAAAAATATCGTCGCCAGGCTCAGGAGGAAGAACGCATTGCTCGCCAGACGAGAGAGGATGAACGGGAGCGCTTACGCGTGAGAGCACGTCGCGCAAGGGATGCCGGGTCGGATGCATTGCGCAAGGGAAAATATCCCCGTAACACTCAATAGAATCTATATTTGCAATTTAATAAACTTCGTAATGTATCCGAATGTTTTAAATGAAGTGCCGCTGTTATTTTGCTAAATTTAGTTACATTTACATCCATAACAAGAAATAATAAATTTTAAGATCGTGTTACATAATTCAAAATTTCGTAACATAGAATCTATTAAACAAAAATCAAATTAAACAACTTACATAAAATCATAACACAATATACTACATTAAATTTTATAAAAATATTTTGTAAAATATCTCTAAGCATTTTTAAATGGATGCTAAAAACCTAATCTTATAATATTTGCTGTAGAGAGCAATCAAGCCTCCCTGTCCTGTCGTCCACGTCGTTGACGACAAGCTGGTCCACGTGGCCTAGTCGTCCACGCTGTGGACGACAGGACTGCATACGTGGCCCAATCGTTCACGGCGTGGACGACAGGACGTCCACGTGGACTGAGTGGCTAGTTCTGCAAAAAAAATATTTAGATGTTATTAATATTAAATTCTTTAACAACAGTGCCAACAATAAAAAAATTGAAGAATTAGTGGCAGCGCTGTTTACAGATCTCTCCACGTCTCTAGGAATGCACGAGCCGGTCCAGAAATTTTGGGGGTACGGGCCAAAATTTCAGGCCACCTCAATTAATAGTTAATCACTATCATCGATCGTTAATTCTTATAACCACCAGTTAATCTTTATAGTTAACGAAATTAACAATTTTTTTATGATCTATATATTGATAAATTAATTGATTTTTATAACTAACATAAGTTTTATAAATTAACAAAAAAACTAACATTCTTCTTCTCTGTCAGAGCTCTTCATGCCCCACAGCCCCACGCCACAGAGCTCCGCCCTAGCCGTGCGTTTTTGCAAGCCACCGGCCGCTGCCTGGAGTGAATCGGTAGAAGAAAGGGTTGGGAAGAAGTTAAGGTTGAGTTAGCACGAGTATTAAAGCAAAATCAATGGTCCAAAGTGTCGTCTAAAATTTTGCAAGATTTTGGGCGGCTGGACACTTCTGAATATAAAAGTGACGAGTCCTTTATATAAAAAATTACATTATTTATTTATAGTTACGAGTAAAACAATTATATATTAAAATAAAACACTTATGTAAATTTATTTGCACATATTAATTTAAAAACTTTCTTCTAATATTTTTTATGCGAAGTCATTAACAATATTATCAATGTCAACCTCGTCCAATAATTTTTTAAATATATAAAGTGAATCCTTTTATGATTTTAAGAATTCATTCACTCGTTTTCTCTTTCTCCTAATTTTGCTGCGTGATATAGACTTTCTAGTCAACATGATATTGTTGAAATCGTAAATAGAATTGATCAAGTCAATTAATCTATCTATCATGCAGTGAGGTAGGCCAACTATTAGTATCAGAGTAAGGGGGTTTTTGGTATCGGAGTACGCGTTGGATATTTGGATTGTTGCTTGGCACTAGATTGTTGCCGTTGCATTGATCAGTTTTACCGCCGACAACCAACGATTGTTGTCGTTACTTTCCAGGATTTTTCATGTGTTACGTTGCGGCGAGCAGCGAAGCTGTGCAGGCTTCCTGATTGGAGATTGTCATAGTGTCATACAAATCCGATATCGTCCTTTCTGCTTGAGTTGGATCCTGTGGAGGTTGCTCGTGTGGATAGGCTTGAGTGTGGAGTTGCTTGTTGAAGCTAGATGGATTGTAAGAGGGTGGCCTGGTGAGAAGTGAGTTTCGACCTCATGTTCGGACTTGTTTTCCTATTTATGTCTAATTGGATTTGAATCTAGAAAAGCTATCACAATAGCAAACTAGAATTTAAAGTATATATACACTACATTTATCTTAGATGAGGACCCCCAATTTTCAGGGGCTTGGAGCGGCCACCCTTGCACTACTCCGGGGCCAGCCCTGAGATGTATAATCGAACTGAGAGAAACTAACCATGTAGACATTTCTTTCTCGGACTTATTTTTTCTTTTATCTAATCAAACAACACTCTCCCAATAGGACTGTATGATAGCGCCACAGAGGTGACATAAGAATGAAAAGTTACATAATGCTCAACAAGGGAAGGGAAAAAAGTAACACGATGCAAAAGGTGTTTGAGGATAGTTGAAATGCGATCTCTAGTCTTATGTAAATTTTAAAACCGAGGGAGACTTGTGAGACAACTTGAAGATAAATGTGATATAGCTCTTGTCGCTTGTACAACTAGCTTTTCTTGGTAGGTGATGACACTGTTTGGCATAGCTTCTAGACCAACCTTTCCATAAAAATAAGCAGGAGGTGTGTTAAATAGGTAGCTTCTCCAGCAGCTTATTGACTAAGTAGGATATAAGATTAAGCTATTGCTAACCAGTTTTTTAGACAAGCTGTTTTTAATAAGTTAGTGCGTTTGGCAAGAAGAAATATTTAAGTTTCTAGGTTGAATCAGTTGAAACGGTACCAAGCAATAAAAAACAAAATGTTTCAAGAGAAACGATTTACATTTTTTGCCTACCAATGTGAAACGGGTGGAGAGGTGTTCCAGACCCTCAAACGCTTTCATATTATTGTACCTTCCCTCTAATTTCACTATTATTTACAGTGATGCCACCGCCTGCTTTTATGCTCAACTCGCCGTCGATCAAGTCACGCAACTCGCCGTCGTTGTTGTGCAACATAGATTTATCAGTTATATTTTGCAATGACACATATCAATTATGTATAATGTAAAATTTATTATATATTATATTATGAAAAAAATAATATAGTCCAACCAAGGGTAAATGGGTCATTTCAATCCTCCTCCCCTCTATAATGAATCTGAAACAAGAAAACTAGCCAAATAGTTTTTAAAGTGATTTTAGGTTGAGAAACATTTCTAAGTTGAGACTGAAATGTTTCTTCTTGAAGAATCTAAAATCGTATCAAACGAGGCCTTAAGTTGTGCTAAACAATGCTATAGAGTGGCATGGATACAACATCAATTATGGAAAAAAATTGTATTCTGCTCTATAAGCCACGTGGCAATAACGTGTACAGGTGACGGAGAAGAACATGGTTTCAAGCTCGGAATGACAGTGGGGCGGTTTTATTTTAGCGTGAGCCGCTCATCGCGGGATCTGAGGGTGGCGGAGAGTCGTCACGAGTGGCCACGCGAGGGTTTGGATGCAAATGCAACAACAACTTCACATACCGCCATGCAAAATTGCCCCCGCTATCGTAAAGCACTTCCTTTCCCACGAAGAAGTAAAGCTAGGGATGGCAATCCCACCCGCGAGTGCAGCTACCCGGAGGGTTTGGCACATGACGGGTGCGGGTGGGATTTTCTACCGTGGGTCTAACCCGCACCCAACCCGACTTGCCGCGGATGTCGGTGCGGGTTCTGTTTTGCACCTGCGGGTATCCAACGGGCATCCAAAATAATTTGCGTTTGTACTTTCAAAGTCAAATTTTATTTTTTCTATAATTTATTTATTTCATCTTACTTATCATAACCTATATTCACAATCTTTATAAGCAACTTAGTATTTTCAGTGCATTGTCATTCAAAATAGATAATTATGTTATACTTGTTTATTAAACAATATAGAATATTTATTAAAAAGTCAAACCCGACGGGCATACAAAATCCACATGAATCCCGATGGGTGCGCGTGTGAATTCTCACCTGAGAGTGCGGTGTGGGTGTCGGTACCCTGCAGACCGGGTACCCAGCGTGGAGAAAAAATACAGCCCAGGCCTCGGCTCCCCACTGAGGCGGGTGCCAACATAGACACGTGCCCTTAGCTCTGAGGTCAGCCCCAGGGCTGCCACGTGCGCTTGGGCTATGAAGCCCACACATGCCTATGGTTCCGGTCCGAGTCTCCCTGCTGAGGTGAGGTTTGGAGCTGCCACGTGTTGGTGGGCTCTGAACCTCCTCCCTGCTGAGGAGGGCTCCGGAGCTGACACGTGCCCTTGGCTCCGGTCCGAGCCTCCCTGCTGAGGTGAGGTCTAGAACTACCACGTGTCGGTGGGCTCTGAACATCTTCCCTGCTGAGGAGGGCTCCGGAGCCGACACATGCCTTAGCTCCGGTCCGAGCCTCCCCGCTGAGGTGAGGTCCGGAGCTGCCACGTGTCGGTGGGCTCTGAACCTCCTCCCTGCTGAGGAGGGCTTCGGAGCCGACACGTGCCCTTGGCTCTGGTCCGAGCCTCCCCGCTGAGGTGAGGTCCGAAGCTGCCACGTGTCGGTGGGCTCTGAACCTCCTCCCTACTGAGAAGGGCTCTGGTGCCAACACGTGCCCTTGGCCCCTGACCAAGTCTCCCCGTTGAGGCGAGGTCCAGAGCTTCCACGTGTATCCCGTCTCTGAATACACCGAGGAGAGCTCCAGAGCCGCCTCGTGCCCCACGATCCGTCGTGGGCCATGGATCGACGAAGTCAAGGAGGACGTGCATTGTCAGGCCATGCATTCAAGACTCGCGCCTTCCCCAGAAGCATGGCGCACGGTGCACGCCTCCATCCTCCGCCCATTCGTCATTACGATGACAAGATAGGGCGGCGAGAGGTGACAACGGTACAATGCCGCCCAATGGAATATAGTAGCCCAACAAGCAAGAAGACGTGACGATAAGACGACGTCTTCATCATCATCTGCCACACGGATAGGGGCACTCAGCGCGCCAGGCGACGAGACTTAACTCCCCACCGACTACTCTACTCAAGGTAGTGAAAACCCTAGACCATGTATAGGGTTCATATAGCTTTGGGGCCACCTGTCGGGCCCCAAGCCACACTGTAACCACCCCGACCTTGGACTATAAAAGGACCAGGGTGTCCACCCAACAAAGGGTTCGCAACCTTGCAACTCCCACACTCATACGCGCAAGCAATACAGTAAACACTCCCGTGGACGTAGGGTATTACGCTCCGGTGGCTCGAATCACGTAAATCTTGGTGTTCACCCGCTCTCTCGAGCTGGATCGCTCTAGGGACGCCAAGCCCCTCCAAACAAAGAACCTCCGTGGGCTGCTACTGTAGTAGATCGGGAGGAGTGTCGCAGCTCACACTCCGACATTTGGCGCGCCAGGTAGGGGGGCTTTTCACTCTCTCTAGGCGACCATGGTGAACGTCACCTCCTATGGCGAGGCCTCTCGCCCTACACGTCCTCATCTCGAGGCGAGAGACGACGAGGCCACCCCTGCTCCAGGGCAAGCAGGACTAGCCGAGCCAGCAATAAACAATCGGCACACTCTGCGTGATGTACGGGGGGTCTTCCTACGTCTCGTTCCGGCGAGCCGTCAGGACCCTGCAGTGAGCGATGGCGATAGCTGCTACAACCTTTGGGACGACGCCACACCATAAGTGGATGGAGACGCCGATCAGCTTCGACGCCACCGACTGCCCCAAGAACATGGCAGGCGTCGGGTAGCTACCTCTCCTCGTCACCCTGACCATCTCCAACGTGAAGCTCTACCATATGCTGATCGATGGCAGGGCATCCCTCAGCGTTATCAGCCTCGCAGCTTTCAAAGAAGCTGCAGATCCCTATGTCCTAGCTTACCCCCTTGAGACCATTCTCGGTAGGTCGGGACCTAATCTTCCCATGCGGTAGCATCTCCCTCCCGGTGACGTTCAGGATGCCTGAGAACTACCGCACGGAAAGCGTTGTCTTCAATGTTGCGGATGTCAGCCTCCCCTTCAACATCATAATCGGCAAGCCAGCCCTGTACGGATTCATTGCAGTAGCCCACTACGGCTACCTGGCCCTGAAGATGCAAACCCCGAGTGGCATCCTCAAGATCCGTGGAGACCGCACTACGACTGTCTCAACGCTGAGAAGCTCCAAACGCTGGGAGCTGCGCAGGAGGCTGCTTCCGGTCACGCAAAAGATAGTCGACCACCTCCAAGCATGCGTTATTGGGGGATGACATCTCCACCCCTTGTGCAGCCCTCAGACATCAAGGACATACCAGTCAAGTTTGTCCAAGTCAGTCCTGATGCCGCTCAGACTACCCGAGTCGCTGGGAGTCTAGGTGGCAAATAGGAAGACACACTCATCACCTTTTTCTGGGCAAAGGTCGACGTGTTTGCATGGCAACCGTCGGAAATGCCCGGGATCCCCAAGGAGGTGATTGAGCACCAACTGAAGATCCACCCTGATGCCAGGTCGGTCCAACAGAACCCTCGGAAGCAACCCATTGAGCGAGAAGACTTGATCTGTGAAAAAATCAAGAAGTTGCTCGATGCCAGATTCATCCAAGAGGTCCACCATCATCGGTGGTTGGCCAGCACTGTTGTCGTCCCCAATGCTGGCGGGAAGCTTCGGATGTGCATCGACTACACCACCCTCAATAAGGCATGTCCAAAGGATCCATTTCCTCTCCTCCGTATAGACCAAATAGTGGATTCCACATCCGGCTGTGATCCACTGTGTTTGCTAGACACATATTCGGGTTTCCACCGAATACCTATGTCTAGGAAAGATGAAGAGCATATTGCCTTCATCACAGTAGATGGCCTATACTGCTACGTGTCCATGCCTTATGGTCTTAAGAATGCCCTTCCCACTTTTGTACGTGCAACGCATAAAACATTTGGGAATCTCATTCGTGACCTAGTAGAGATGTATGTCGATAACATCGTAGTAAAGGTTAAGTCACAAGCATCTCTGCTCGACAACCTAACCCTAGTCTTTGACAGACTGCGTTTGATATGCACGGAATTGAACCCAGACAAGTGTGTCTTTGGGGTCTCTACTGGAAAGCTCCTCGGTTTCTTGGTCTCACACAGAGGGATTGAAGCTAACCCATAGAAGATTAAGGCGATAGAGTTGATGTGTCCCCCAGCCCGCATCAAGGACATGCAGAAGCTTACCGGATGCTTGGCTGCGCTCAATCGGTTTATCTCTAGACTGGCTGAGTGGGCTCTTCCATTCTTCAAGCTTCTATGCAAATCCGGTCATTCATATGGATCGAGGAGGCAGATGAAGAATTCTAGGATCTGAAGAAGTTCCTCATGACGCTACTGATCATGGTGGCCCCGAAAAAGGCGAGCCTCTGCTCCTCTACATCGCTGCTACAACTGAGGTCGTGAGCTTCAAATTTAAATTCAAATTTGGATGGAATTCACAAGCCCCTTTGATATTCATATCAAAGCACCTCCAAATTTGCTCCAAATTTGCCCCCTCTACAATTTGAACCTGGGGAGTTTGATTATGCCCTCTGATCTATGAGTTGGTCATTGCAAATACAACTTTTTAAACATCAGTTTGCATTTTTCTTTTTGGAGATGGCCCCTCCTCTTTTGGGAGTGACCCTCTTAATTCAAACTGAATTCAAAGTTTTTATTGCTCATGCCAACACTTTCATGAGTAAACAAAAGTTTTTGTAAGTCCCATTTCTTGCATATAAACTCAACTTTATTCATAGCTTAAGTTTTCTATTCACAAGTTTTTGGGACTTTTACATTCCTCCCCCCTTAAAAAGAATCTCGTCCCGAGATTCATGATTAAGGACAACGTGGAGAGGACAGTTACTCAACATACGCCTCTAACAACTCCGGATGATTGCGTTGCAAATACTCCTCTCTTTCCCATGTAGCTTCGTCGGACGTGTGATTTTCCCATAGCACCTTGAAAAATCGCAGCGTCCGATTCCTGGGTTCGCGAGTCTTTTCATCAATTATCCGGGTTGGTCGCTCAACATAAGTGAGGTCCGGCTTCAGATCTGCTATGCCTTCCGTGAGAATCTCCGGTGGAACTTTCAAACACTTCCGCAATTGAGAGATGTGGAAGACGTTATGAACTCCGGCTAAGTTTGCCGGCAGCTCCAAACGGTATGCCACGGGTCCACATCTTTCGATGATGACGAAGGGACCGATAAAGTGCGGAGCTAATTTCCCTTTCACTCCGAATCGGCGAATGCCCTTCATAGGAGATACGCGGAGGTATACGTGGTCCCCAACTTGAAATTCTAGAGGACGACGCCTCTTATCCGCATAGCTCTTTTGTCTTGACTGAGCGGCTTTAAGATTCTCCTGAATAAGCCTCACCCGCTCTTCTGCTTCATTTACGAGATCAATCCCGTAAATAACTCTCTCGCCGGATTCACACTAGTTCAAGGGTGTGCGGCACTTTCGGCCGTAGAGAGCTTCATAAGGCGCCATTTTGATACTTGATTGATACCCATTGTTATATGAGAACTCTGCCAGCTCTTACCGTGATGGATGGCACATGCTCTCAGCATATCTTCAAGTATTTGATTCACCCTCTCCGTTTGCCCATCGGTTTGAGGGTGATACGCGGAGCTTCGGATCAATTTGGTTCCCAAGGATGCGTGTAGCTGCTCCCAGAAACGAGCAACAAACAACGCGCCTCGATCAGAGATGATCGTCCGGGGAACTCCATGTAGGCACAAGATCCGTGCTATGTATAACTCCGCATACTGCTTGGCGGTGTATCTGGTATGCACGGGGATGAAGCGTGCCGATTTGGTCAACCGGTCTACGATTACCCAAATCGAGTCATGGTGGTGGGAGGTCATCGGCAACCCAACGATGAAATCCATACTCAAGTCTTCCCACTTTCATGCCGGTATTTGTAGCGGTTGCAGCAAGCCCGACTTATTCACATGGTCGGCCTTAACTCTTCGACACGTATCACATTCTGATACGTATTTAGCAACTTCTCTCTTCATCCGGGTCCACCAAAATTTAGTTCTCAATTCTTGGTACATCTTGTTGCTGCCCGGATGAATAGAAAATTTGGATAAGTGAGCCTCATCCAAAATTTTCTTCCGCAGCCTCATATCATGGGGTACGACTATCCGGTCCTTGAACCATAGAGTGTCTTCATCATCTAACCAGAAACATTTCATTTCCCCGTTCTTCAATCTCCTTCTGATATGAGCCATGCCCTTGTCTTTCTTTTGAGCTGTCATAACCTCCTCTTTTATTGTGGGTATGAGGGCTAGGTTATGCAGAGCTCCATATGGAACCAAGTAGAGACTTGGTTCTTCCTGTTCTAGCGGCGTAATGGTTAGGTTATGAATATGAGACTTCCGGCTGAGTGCATCGGCAACCACATTTGCCTTGCCCGGATGATAATGAATTTCAATCTCATAGTCCTTGATCAGCTCCAACCATCGCCGTTGCCGCATATTCAACTCCTTTTGAGTGAATATGTACTTCAAACTTTTGTGGTCGGTGTAGAGATGAACCAGATTTCCCAATAGGTAATGTCTCCACATTTTCAAAGCTAGTACCACGGCAGCAAGCTCGAGATCATGAGTTGGATAATGTTGCTCATGATTCCGTAACTGTCGTGATCCATATGCGACCACGCGTCCGCCTTGCATGAGTACACAACCAAGCCCGATGCCGGATGCATCACAATAAACATCAAAAGGCTTGGTTGTATCCGGTTGAGCTAGAACCGGGGCTGTTGTGAGGTGTTTAACCAACGCTTGAAAAGCTTCCTCACATGGCTTGCTCCAATCATATTTGATGCCCTTCTTTAGTAGCTCCGTCATAGGTTTGGAGATTTTTGAGAAGCTCAGGATGAACCTCCGATAATATCCAGCCAAACCCAAGAAGCTACGAACTTCATGGACTGATGTTGGAGACTTCCACTTCAGCACTTGCTCAATCTTGCTGGGATCAGCAGCAATGCCTTCTGCTGAAATAATGTGTCCAAGAAAGGGCACTTGGTTGATCCAGAATTCACATTTACTAAACTTTGCATAGAGCTTGTGATCTCTCAGTCGTTGGAGCACAATATGCAAATGTTTA
Source organism: Neostapfia colusana (assembly GCA_030760725.1). NCBI lineage: Eukaryota > Viridiplantae > Streptophyta > Magnoliopsida > Poales > Poaceae > Neostapfia > Neostapfia colusana. The sequence goes on along the minus strand of JASWHV010000001.1, from coordinate 40,766,395 downwards.
GCGTGTTCCTCTTCAGATTTGGAGTAGACCAAGATGTCGTCGATGAAGACCACGACGAACTGATCCAGCTCCGGCATGAACACCGAGTTCATAAGGTACATAAAGTGGGCCGGAGCATTGGTCAACCCAAATGACATGACAAGATATTCATAGAGCCCATATCTTGTCGAGAATGCTGTTTTCGGGATATCTTCCGCTCAGATCTTGATTTGATGATATCCCGACCTTAAGTCCATCTTGGAGAAGACTTTAGCACCCACTAGCTGATCGAAGAGGATATCAATTCTTGGTAGTGGATACTTGTTCTTTATGGTCACAGCATTCAAAGGACGATAATCGACACATAGCCTCAGCGTCTCATCCTTCTTCTTCACAAACAAAGCTGAGCAACCCCATGGTGATGAACTTGGACGAATAAACCCCTTGTCCATCAGATCTTTGAGTTGCTCCTTCAATTCCGCCAATTCATTCGGAGCCATTTTGTATGGTCTCCGAGAGATCGGCATGGTTCCCGGTATCAACTCTATTTTGAACTCCACCTCGCGCTCAGGTGGTAGGCCTGGAAGATCTTCGGGAAACACGTCCGGATATTCACGGACTACCGGAATGTTTTCTAACTTGCACACCTCGGCATTACATACTTCTAGGTCTTTGGAAACCGCTTCGCCGAGGTACAACGTTTGACGCCCGTGAAGTGGAGAGTCCAAGTGAACACTCCTGTTCTCGATGTCCAGAACAGCCTTATGGAAGGTCAACCATAATATTCCCAATATGGCATTGATTCCTTGGTCTTCGAGAATGATGAGGGTGGTAGGATAAATTTGCCCACCCAAACAAAGTGGTGCTCGAGAAACGACTTCATTAGTTGATATGTCTCCACCTGGCGAATGAATAAGGTAAGAACCTTTTGTGACAGTTGTGGAGATCTGATCCCGGAGTACCGTTGCCCGGCTAATGAAGTTATGTGTTGCACCAGACTCGAATAAAATGACAACCGGCTTGTCATTTAGGGTGAACCTGCCGGCAAGAACAGGTCCTCCCTTTGGCAGATCATCGACTGACACATAATTAACCGTCCCCATTTTGGCCATAGCTTTTCTTTGCTGCCCAAGATTGCTCTGTGGAACTGGACCCGCAGACACTATGTTGCTGCTCGGTTCAGTTGCTTCATTGACGTTGAGCTCGTTGTCAACATGAAGTGGGACAGCACTTGGTTCAGCTGAGAAATCACCTTGTTCACCTTCAACCTCTTGAGGGTAATAATATTCTAGTGCACCTTGTTGACACTGAGGTACATAAGAAACAAGTTGCTGCTGCGGTGGAGGTGAATATGACCTCTGTGGAGTAGAAGAGTCGTCACACTTCCAGAATGATTGCACCTCTTGTGGAATCTCTCGACCGGAAGGTGAACGGATTACCAACTGATACTTCTGAGGTAGACGATTGTCTTCATCTTGTGATGAGTCCCTCTCCCTCTTTTCTTTGAGGTAAAGGTTGGAATAATATTCTTGAGCAATAGCACAACTCACGAACTCATCAAAATTCTCTTGGCTAACTTGAGCCAATTCACATCGCAACCTAGCGGTCAGCCCTCGATAAAAATGATAACCCTTCATGGCTAGTGATTTCACATAGTCAGGGACATATTGAGCTAAGCGATTAAATTCCTTCGCATACTCAGTAACACTCATGTCCCCTTGCTTCAGACTCCAGAACTCATCCAGGCTGGTTTGCATTATGCCCGCAGGGATGAAACGAGCACGAAATGCAGCCTGGAACTCCGCCCATGTGACACGATGCCCTGCTGGTTGAACAGCAAGGTACTCTGCCCACCATGCTCCAGCAAAGCCGTGAAGCTGTTGAGCGGCATATAGAGTCTTCGAGAATTCATCACACTAGATCAACCCAAGCTTGGACTCAATGACACGTAACCAGTGATTTGCTTCACAATGGTCAGCCGCCTCAGAGAATACCGGCGGTTGTGTCGCCAAGAAATCCAGATACGTGCTCTGGGTTAGCATGTGACGTTGAGCTTCTCGATCTATGCCTTGCTGAACTAGAGTTTGGAGAGTTTCATTCATTTTGGTCATAATTTCCGCCAATTCGGTTGGCGATGGCTCTTGTGATGAAGTCGAGTCATTCCCACCTCGACTTGAACCTCCAAGCTCCATTTGAGAACGTGTGCGTACCATACTGCACGAAACAAAATTTTGAGTCAATCAAAATTCTATCTCAGTAGTAAGTCAAGATAAGTAAAACATGAACATGTCATGAACTTTATGAAAGCATAACCACATTCATGTTTAAACCAATCTTATGTACGCTAAGCTAATCAGCGGGACTACCCTGACCAGCTCACACAAACTCCAAATTTTACTCAAGTTATCAACAGATTCTAGACTTGAGTTCAATACCAAAGTTTTAGTAAACTTCAGTAGCTTTCCAACAAGTACTTATGTGCTCCTTAAGGATTTTTCTACAGGAAGTTATGGCTTAAAAACAGAAAGGTCCAGAGAGGTTTTTGCTACTGTCCTGGTTCTGAACAGTTTGCCTTCAACTGGACTTTTCTCCAACTTAACGTGTGATTCTGCTCTGGAGGCCTACAAGAAAGTTGTAGAGCACTTAAAAATATCTCCAGAACTGTATCATACACCTTGATTGGTTAAATATACTCAGAGTTATGCTCTGTCAAAGTCCAGCAAGAATTCCTGCCAGAAACAGAGCACTCTGTTTTTGAAAACTTTGACACCTAGTTATACTCTCATTTGAATCTTAGCTCAAAATAAGAGTTCAGTAGCTACTACTTGTTTCAAACTTCCATTTTTCGTTGAAAGTTAGTTCATGAATCATTTCTTCATAGATAAGAGGTTATTAAGTGTAGTACGATGTCGATGCACCGTAAGAAACATGTCGGTACTACGTAGCCTCACCAAAATAAAAATCCTAACCCGGATTATACCGGCATATCCGTTTTATAAGTGGCACTAAGACGGTCTCTCGCACACGTGTACGACACGGGATATGTACGTGGTTAGTACCTGCAGAAAGACACTCAATAGTGGTGCACTCAAAGGTTGTTTCATTCCAGGCAGTTCCATAATTGAAAGTAAATACAAACGCCCGTATCATTGCCATACGGCCGTCCTTGAGTTAAGTCACGTCTCAAGGTACGTGATCGTGTTTCAACACCACACGACGGGGAACCCGAGTATGTCATGAATGGGTCGTCACGGTTGGGAATGTTATCAATCCAACGGATACCACCTACTGCCCTGCAGGGCACGCCGATGGCAAGCGCTGCGTATGTCCCCCTGGGCTATTTCCAGACGAACACACTATCACGTTACTGACCACACGATGGGGTCTCCACTTACTTGCCTAATGCATGCTAGGGATCAGCGTTTCATATGAACTCAGGAACATGAAGAGTCCAAGAGTTTCATATTAACATCTCACACCAAGCTGTGAGATCTAACCCTGAACCACTTTCCTCGTCAGGGGAGCTAACCAAAATTGAACCGCTTTCGGTGGCGTTCCTTACCATGCTTACCAGAACGTAGGTGCGTCGTTACATATTGAAAATTCAGAATTAAAACACATATGTTAGTCTTGCCACTTTAAGTAACTATACGACTATAGTCCTTATGTGGGCCTAATATTGTTTCCTCACCGTATCCTAAGTTTTTGTCGTAATACGCTCCTTATTCCGTGCGCTATTGCCAATGCGGCTCTGATACCATGCTGAGGGGGCCCGACCTCCATCATGGGGTCGTGCCGCCTTGCCCGAGGAATCGCATTGGGTGGTGCCGTGTTATGCGGCACCCAACAGCACACATATAAGGAACACAGTATTACATAAATTAAAAGCGGAAGGTTACAATTATTCTTTGTAAATACTTTACACAAAATAGCTACAGCGGAAGTCTATAACCAGCTCACGTTGAATAATTATGAAGCACCGAGAAGAGGTCCAGCCCGCAGACTCCTCTCGCTAGCAACACGAAGACAAGGCAGCGGCTAGGTTCTCCAAGTGTGACATGACTCGGAAGTTTCTGAGTCTCACCGGACAACCCTCTTTATAGCGTCGAGGTTTACCTGCAAAACCACTTACATAGCAAGAGTGAGCACAAAGGCTCAGCAAGACTTAACCGTCTCTCCTAAGACATGAAACTCTAGATGAAAGTAACCTAAGACCTAAGCCTGTCATTTGCGAAAAGACTCGCCTACGAGTTTATCCTTAACTTTCAAATTTTAGCCATATTAATAATGACCTTGCGATCAGCAACATTGGAACTCCACAATCAAACAAGAAACGCTTCATTCCAGTGTTACTTGCCCCAAGGCAGAAAATAACTTTAGTTATCTCTATCTCTACTTCAAACATGGTTTTCATGCAACTTAATATCATCATAGCAGCAATTATACTTTTGCAAACTGTTTCCACACAAGTTGATTAACTACGTCACAACACAGGGAGCAAGCGGTAATCAATAACCGCGATGGACGGTGATTCGAATCAAACACTACCCGGATAACTCGACACATACGCCCGCCTCTGAAGACCCAACTCTGGGGTCCTTCATTACGTCGTATGTGGCAACCTTTCTCAGGACACTAAACTGTAGAACCGGTCGCACCGTCTCGGGCTCATAGGTCTAACGAGACGATGTGGTATGCCTCTACAATCCAGTGAACCTGGTACATCGGTTTCCTGATTCCCATATGTCAGTAAGCATCCGGTACACAACTCAATACCTGCTCCTGGGTGCCACACACGCATCGGTCCTTAACCGACACAGGCAGAGCTACTCAACCAAGACCTCGTCTTGTCGCTGCCTAACCCTCCTGCCCGGTCTCATCTTTAGAAATGTAAATTTTAGTTTGCCCTCTTTTCCATCTACACCCAGGTAGTCCCGTCTATAGCTCGCGAGTAGATTCCAACTACTCGTCTTCTACTGGATGCCCTAGTCTATTTAGCATGGCCTTATTCTACAGCGATGACACAAAGCTACCCTTGACCTCAGGGTTCATGTTTGGTTATGCAAGTGGAGTATCGACATCCTTGACCTAATGCACATACAAACCTTGACCAATAGTAGTGAACAAAGGGAAAACTTTAAAAACAACTTAAGTGCAAACCGGGGCTTGCCTTGGTTTTGCAGGTGACTTAAGTCAGATAACATGAAGTTAGTTGCTGATGATGACTTGAAGCTTAATCCCTGCCTTCTTGCTCCTTGATCAAATCTTCACTTATCCACGTTTAAGCACTACACGTTATGAACATGCATATCTTTAATTGTAAAACTTTTTGCTAACAATTGCTACAGACAAGTTTAAAACTGGAACTTTGTTTAAGAATTTACAATGACACTGGGGGTGGTGGTTTGGATGTGTGTCTAAGCACTATCCTCAAGTGAGAAGTGAGGTTCATCACTTGGGTGGTGATCACCTAATGAGGTTGAACAGGACATAATGATACAGGGCTCCAATGGAGCTGGGAATTTTCTTGGGGGTTCCTTGTCACAAGAAAGTCCTCTGGACCAAAATTCAGAACATTTCACTAAGTGGATCACCCAGAACAATTCCCTAAGCATTTAAGCATAAAGGAATTAATTCTGATTAAACTTGCACTTTCATGCAAATCTAAGTGAACCATAATTTCCTACATAGCTCAGAGAGTATTCCTAAATTTTCCTAGGATTTTTGGAGCTAAGTAATGGCTAGAACTGAATTTCCAAGTTTTGGAAATTCTCTGAAAATGTTTCTGTATTTATTTGAATTCAGAAATTTGAAATTGGAGTTATCCCAACTAAATCAATTCCAAATGAGCTGAAACTTTAACAGGAGTTTCCTAATATCCTAAAGATTATCCTGGCAAAATTTGGGGAATTTTGGATGAACCAAACTCCCTCTAAAATTCTTTTGCTGAAAAGCTTTAAAGAATTTTCCAGAATTTTCTATTGGTTTTCATGCAAATTGGGTTGTACATTTGAATAGAGCTCTTCATCCTGAATCAAACCCAATTTGAATCACTAATTTTGGAGCTTCATAGCAAATGTTATGCAGTTCTAAAGTTTGAACTAAATCCGGGATTCAAATTAATTCGGAAAAAGTTTAAACCCTGACTGCGGGCCACATGGCCACGTGTCGACCGCTGAAACACGAGCCACACGGGGCCACGGACCTTTTCCCGCGCCACCACACCAGATCCGGGGCCGCAGCGGATCGAAGATTTAAAATATCGCCGCTGACAGGTGGGACCGGCCGGTCGTCTTCAACCTCGGCCCGTCCCCTTTTTCCCGCGCCGCCCCCTCGCCGGCAACTCATCGGGGCTCGCCGGAGTCGGCTCCCCGGCCGTCTCCCGGCTCGGTACTCGCCACCTGGGGTTTTTCAGGGTCGGGGAACATGCTTACAGGGTTGGCTCGGGCTGCCGGTGGCCGGAAGTAGGCCGGCGACGAGCTGCGGCCTTCGGTGATGATCGACACCGTCGCCCGAGCACACTAGCCCGCCAAAAGCTCGGCGGATCCGCTCTAAAGCATCAGTGGAGGTCAGGCAAGCTTGGCGTGGCCTCAACCTGGCTCAGAAACGACGGCAAACCGGTTGTCACCGAGCGCCTGCGCGTTCCCGCCATGGCCGCCGACCGAAAAGCTAAAAATTAGTTGTAACCACGGTGTTTCTAGCTAGGGTTGTGGAGGAAAAAGGTTCCCTATCCTCTCTAGCTCTGGTGTGCGCAAAATGAACAACTTTAACCGAGAATTAAGCATTAATTTCAACAGTTCTTACCCGCGGGTAGGTTTTCCTCGTCCGAGGGAAAAACTTGAAATTCCCAAGCTACGTTGCACGGTTTGGGCTGAAACTCGGGGTAGAGCAGCGTGACGTCCCGGCGCGTCTCGGAGGGTGCTTGCTCGGCCGTGAAAAGCCTCGGTATGAGCTGTCCACGGTGACCCGAGTTGCCCTTTCGCCGGTGAGCGTTAGTACCTCACGTTGATCGTTGATTTGGGCGCCCCACGAGCCAGGAACGACGGGGCCGATCTGTGGAGGCTCTTGTGCACTCGATTGCGCTCCCTTTTTGTGTGGACGGCTCGAGCAGAAGAGGGCGCGAGCTGGTGGACAACCGAGGGAAACGGAGGCGTCGCCGGCGGTTGTTTTTCGGGCGCGGAAGCAAAAGGAGGCCACGGTATGAGTGAGAGGCTTCGTGTTTGCTTTGGTGGGAGGGATAAGCGCCGGATGAACCGCCTCTGGCGCCCGCGCATGGGGGGGCATCTCGAGCAGGAGGTGGCGGTGGCTGCTGCCTCGGTGGCGCCGGGAGCTCAGTCTAACCCGAGAGCAAAGACTTATGTGCTAAGTTTTTCCCTCCTCTTCTATGACAATTGGGCTCCACCAAGTTTCTTGCTCAAATATCTCCAGATTTTTGGCACATTGCAAACTTCACTCATATGGAGCTCAAATTCACAAGCCAATTGATAATTTGACAAGTTGTGCCTCAGCTTCAAATTTAAATTCAAATTTGTATGGAATTCACAAGTCCCTTTGATATTCATATCAAAGCACCTCCAAATTTGCTCCAAATTTGCCCCCTCTACAATTTGAACCTGGGGAGTTTGATTACGCCCTCTGATCTATGAGTTGGTCATTGCAAATACAACTTTTTAAACATCAGTTTGCATTTTTCTTTTTGGAGATGGCCCCTCCTCTTTTGGGAGTGACCCTCTTAATTCAAACTGAATTCAAAGTTTTTATTGCTCATGCCAACACTTTCATGAGTAAACAAAAGTTTTTGTAAGTCCCATTTCTTGCATATAAACTCAACTTTATTCATAGCTTAAGTTTTCTATTCACAAGTTTTTGGGACTTTTACAGTGCACGCTTAAGTGACGCTCTTCCGCTACTTCTTCGTGTTGCGGACGATCGGGCGCAGCTCGAAGAATCAGCTGGGGGCATACTACTTCCAGCATCGCTGCAAGGATCCGAAGGCCTCTGGGTACCTTCTACCTTTTGGTGCGTCGAGGAGGGAAAACTGGAGGGAGAACTGGGTGATCGTGCAAACCGACGAGCATGATCGCCTGCAGCTCCCAACTGCCGGCCCGACCACCGAGCATCGCTTCTGGGAGGAGATCTCGGAGCTGGAGCCGGAGTACGCGCTGGTCTTGGAGCGGATCCGGTTCCTCGCCAACAAGGTGCTGATGTCCCTGATGTTGCTGATAGACTTCCTGTCGCGCCGTATTGCGCCCTTGCAGCAACGCAACCGCCCGATGTGGTACTACACCGGCGAGCTCGACTGCACAAGGCTGGAGAGGGGTCTCGGCTCCGACCCATCTTAGGAGGAGCTGTACGAGATGGTGGCCAAGGTGAGCAGCGAGTTCGTCACCGGCGGTGACCTCACCTTCCCGGCCTCTGGCACTCCCCTCTTCTTGGAGCCGCGGAGGAGGGCGGAGTTGCTGCGGAAGATGTCGAACCTTGGTGACATTGGGATCGCCGTTCGTTAGGTTGGGGATGCCCTCCGGGGGATATCGATTCCCGGGGTCGAGCGCTCCGGGGCAGAGCGCGAGGCGTCTACCGCTGCCCAACACGCACCGAGGGTCGACGAAGCTCAGACCGTCTACAAGGGGAAGGGAAAGGAGCCGACCCCCGGGCAGCCAGAGAAGAAACGTGCCCGGTCCCCTACGAGGGCGTCGTTTGCACCGAGCCAGGGGGCCGGGGTACCCTTGCGCCCATCTCCCAGAGGCGCTGGTTCATCGAGTGGCGACCCAAAGAGACCTCAGGTCTCCAGCTCCGTCGGGTCTCTTCTCGGACAGCGGCGGTCCGAGGAGCCCCAGGCGTCCCGCCTCCCTTCTTCAGGCAGAGGAGCTTCAAGGAGGGACACCGTGGGGCGATGCACGGGGGTGAGCCGAGGGCTCAGGCGCCACAACCAGCGAGCATCCCGGCTGCAGGCTCGGCCAGCAGCGGCGTCGGAAGGAGCAGCGCTGGGACTCATCCGGGTGCGCAGGTGCCTCGGGCCTCAAGGGTCGGATCGGCGAGCAGCGCTAGGGGCGCCATTGATGGGGGACCTAATGCTCTTCCTCCTACTCCGCCGGTCCGAGTGCCTGCGGCGCAGTCACAGGCGCCGGCGGCAGGTTCTGGTGGTTCTGTCCTGGCTCGGAGGCCGGGGCTCCAAGCCCGTTGGAGCGCTCAAGTCGCCCGGTAAGTGTTGCTCTTCCCGGCTTTTAGAAGTAGCGTTCCTTTCTCCTTTCTTAGCCTGAGAGCTTCTTATGTCGGCAGGGACTCACCGGCTGTCGGGGGCGAGTCTATTCCCCCCATCTCCGGCCAGCGGAGGCTCTGTGCCGCAGCGTCCGGGAGCTGCGGCGGCTCCGACGACCCCCAAGTCGGCGGGGGCTTATTCTGTGCCGGCGGGACCATCCCCCGCGGTGGTGGCGGCAGCACCCGGTGCTGAGGCTAGAAGGGCAGCCGCGGGTACAGCTGCTGGTCCCCTGGCTTCCCCAGATCGACTCCTCGCCTCAGTTGCCGAGGCAGCGGCACCTCCACCGGTCGTGGACGTGACGGGGGAGGTCAGGGGCGCGGCTCCTGCCTCTGCCGCCCCGCTGCCCCTAGCGGATTCCTTGGGGCTTGCCCAGGCTAGCGTCCAGCAGGTCCAGGCCGCCTTTGAGCGGGAGCGGGGGGTGCTGGCTTGAGAGAGAGACCGCCTCCTTAGCTGGGAGAATCTCCTGAAGCAGCGGACCCAGGATGCTAAGGCAGAGCTCGACTCGAGGCAGTCGAGGCTTGATGCCATGGAGGCGCTGCTCGATGCTCAGAAGAGGGCCGTCAACCGCCTGGGCTCGGAGACCCGGCGGCTTCGCCAGGAGACTCGCGAAGCTCGCACCAGGGCTGAAGCGCGTTCCACTGCCGCGGAGGAGCTGCGGCTGTAGGTGGCTCGCCGCGAGTGCGCCGTCGCGGATCAGGAGCGTTCTGTGGCGGCCAAGGAGAATAAAGTCGCCGCACGGCTGGAGGCCAGCGAGGGCAAGCTGAGGGATCAGGCCGAGGAGCTGGGGCTCCGCGAGTCGGCTGTTGCCGCGAGGGAGGAGCAATCCTCCCGGGAGCGCCAGGCGGCGCTGGATCGCGAGCTGGCGGCCCACCAAGAGGTGGAGAAGCTCCAGGCTTTGCAGTCTGTCGAGGCCCGAGCGGTCTGGAGCTTTGTCGCTGAGGCGGGGTCCGCCCTGGTTCCCCTCGGTTTCAGCCCGGTGCAGATGTAGGCTCCAGCGCAGGAGGTGTCTGAGGCAATCCTGGCGCTTGAGTCCATCGGTGCCAAGCTGGGCAGGCTCGAAGCGGTGATCGCCGACGAGCTTGAGGTGGAGGGACGATGCCTCGCGAAGGAGGTCGCCACGCACGTGCTGGCGTGCTTCCGGAGCCAAGACCCTTCCTTCTCTCTAGAGCCGGTGCGACTAAGCCCTTTCGTCGAGTGGGAGGAAGCTGCCAGGGCCGAAGTCAGGGACATGGCCGCCCTTGTGGCCTCTAGGTTCCAGCGGGAGTATGGGGACTCTTAGGTAGTCGCCCCTGTGGCCAGAAGGCCCTGTATCTCTTTTTTTGCTTTTGTTGAGTCTGTAGTCCAGCTCATGGAGCTTTGAATGAATGAACAAGCTCTTTGTTTTTTGTGTCCGTGCTTATCTTCTTCTTGGCTTGGCCTGGCCAAGTCCTTAGCTCCGCAAGGACCTCAGAGGTCTTCACCGATCTTGATGTCTTGCACAGACACCTTCCTCGGGTCCTTATTGTGTTAAGGGCCCAAGGGGTCTTCGGAGCTCGCCCCGTGAGAACGGGGAGGTCCAGATCTGCCGGCCACGTGGCGGGCCCGGAGCTCTCCTCTAAGAAGACTGAGGTCCGACCCTGCGGGACACGTGGGGCCTTCGGGGCTCACCCCTGCGGAGGGAGCGAGGCCCGGCTCTGCCGGCCACGTGGCGGGCCCGGAGCTACCCTTTGAGGAGAGGGGAGCTCCGGCCCCGCTGGACACGTGGGGCCTCCGGAGCCCGCCCCTGCGGAGGGGGCGAGGTCCGGATCCTCCGGTCTTGCGTTGGAGCTCCAGTCTTGCGCGGTCCCGTAGTGGCCCCCTGGTAGGTGTGGCCAATTGTTTGGGCGCACCTACCATACTCCTGCGGGGGAGCTAAGGCCGGGAGGTCCTGCACACAAGTAAGGGAAACGTAATTCTCCTTGGGGCTCTCCCTTCCCTATCTCATAGTCTTATTTGGCTTACGATCCTGATCCGATATACGGGGCTTGGGTATTTCAGTGCGCGAAGCGCCGGGGGCTCGGCTCGCTCGAGGTCAGGGTACGGCCGTCTGGCCTCCGGTACCGGACCGTGACGCCGGGGGGGAAGAGTGTATAGGCTTTCGGTACGAAACTAGGCAAAGCGGCTGTACTCCACTGGACCCACGAAGGACAGGGTGCACATACTTTGGGTAGAAACCAGGCAAAGCAGGCTACGCACCCTGGACCCCTCACGCACGGCGCAGGCTTTCCCTGGAGAAGACCAACTGGCACCGCAACACCTGACTGGGGCAGGCCCGAAAGGCCCCCTGGCCATCGGCAGGTACCTCAAACGCGACCGTCTTTGGTAGGATAGCAAATGCCGACTAGGGGGGAGAATGGGAAAAGGAAGCTGAGTGCATGATGAGCATATACAGGAAGTGCAGTCATAAAAATTAATACATAATTTAAATGAGCACAAGGGAAGAGCAAAGCAGGACAGGTTTCTTTCCATATAAATATCCATAGGAGGAAGGCAGGCTAAACATGGAGGCAACGACCCGCCCCATTAAGAAGGGAAGCAAGACTCTACGCGCTTAGGGTCGGAACCAGGCCAAGTTGAACGTAGTCCTGGATCGTGGCAGGCCCGGAGCTCTCCTCTGAGGAGAGGGAGGTCCGGCCCTGCTGGACATGATAGGAGGATGAGTCCCGATCTTCCGAGAGATAGGGTAAACTTGATTGGGTGGAGATCTCGACGTTGATGATCCAAGGCTCCGAACGAACGAAACCCTGCAATCACTACACCACTGCTCCGTTGGTTATCACCCGTGTCACACGAATGACCTCACCACGAAGTCTTATCCCTGCAAGCGCAATCAAGAACACAAGCAAGAACAGAGAAGTTGCAATCAAAACTGAATTGATCACGAATTTTGGGTCTCACAACCGATGATCGGCGACACTGTTCAATGACAGATTATAACTAAGCAAAACCCAGCTGTTTGTGACGGCGGCTAGGGGGTATAAAGGAGGTGGAGGACAACCCGGGGGGTGCTGGGGTCGTGACCTAACCCTAAGACACGTACATACTGGACTTGGACTCGATACAAGGCCCAATGACCCAACTAGGTGATGCAACACCCTGACAGACTCTAAACTTTATATTGTTTCGAAGTTTCCTGTCGACCCCGAGGGAATTTTGACGTGGGGCCAGTTCCATTGGAAAGTTTATCCTCTCAGCTTTCCGTGCATATGTAGAACGTCAAAAACGGAGTCCGTATGCCTCCTGTGCATCTATTTTAAGGTGGACTGCTCCTGGGCCCGAGTTGGACTCGAGTTTGAGTTGGGCTCAGTCTCTAACTTCTTGTTGGCGTATTTTCTGGTCCTCCACGCCTCCAAACCCCTCTCCATGTATCTCCATGTCCTCTCCATGGTTCCTAATCATAATTAATCCATTAGTTAGCAACATACTCTCAAAATTCACATATAAAGAATTGTTCAGGAACGAGCTCACCTCTAAATTCAATTGTCGTGCTCGAGCTCTAGTAATTGGACCTTGCATGTCTACCATGTGAGTGTTGTGTATATCTGCAAAAGTGATGTCCACATCATCCTCCCCCTCTTGCATTGGAGTCGTCCTCGACTAAAGCTCATCTTCTTCTCCCAAGTATGGCTTCAAATCTGAAATGTTAAATGTGGGACTAACCTCAAACCCGGGAGGCAACTCAAGTTTATATGCATTGTCATTTATCTTCTCAAGAACCTTAAAAGTTTCAGCAGCACGTGGCATGAGTTTGGACTTTCTCAAATCCGGGAACCTATCTTTTCTCAAATGAACCCACACCAAATCACCGGGTTCCAATTTTACCTCCTTCCTACCTTTACTAGCAGCAATGCGATACTTTTCATTCATTTTTTCAATTTGTAACTTAGTAGTTTCATGAAACTTAAGAATAAATTCAGAATGTTGTGTAACATCTAAGTTCACAATTTCAGTATGTGGTAAAGGTAGCAAATCAATTGGAGCACGAGTATTGAAACCATAGACTACCATAAACGGACTTAACTTGGTTGTGGAGTGAATAGACCTGTTATAAGCAAACTCAATATGTGGCAAACACTCCTCCCACAACCTCAAATTGTCTTTCAAAACAGCCCGCAACATAGTAGATAAGGTACGATTAACTACCTCCATTTGCCCATCAGTTTGTGGATGACAAGTAGTAGAAAACAGCAACTTTGTTCCCAATTTATACCATAAAGTTCTCCAAAAGTGACTCAAAAACTTAGCATCCCTATCAGAAACAATAGTATTAGGAACACCATGCAAACGCACAACCTCATTAAAGAACAAATCAGCAACATGTGAAGCATTATCGGTCTTGTGGCATGGTATAAAATGAGTCATTTTAGAGAAACGATCAACAACCACAAAGACACTATTCCCCCTCTTTGTTCTAGGCAATCCTAAAACAAAGTCAATAGAAATATCCTCCCAAGGTGCACTAGGAACCGGAAGAGGCATATAAAGACCATGTGGGTTAAGTCGAGACTTAGCTTTGTTGCATGTCCTGCAACGTGAAACGTAGCGCTCCACATCACGCCTCATTCGTGGCCAAAAGAAGTGAGCGGTCAGCACATCCTCTGTCTTTTTAACACCAAAATGTCCCATCAAACCACCTCCATGCGCTTCCTGCAACAACAAAAGACGAACGGAGCTAGCTGGAACACACAGCTTGTTAGCACGGTAGAGAAGGCCTTCACGCAGCAGGAATTTTTGCCACGTTCTTCCCTCTCTTCAATTTTCAAAGGCATCTTTGAAGTCCAAATCAGTAGCATATAACTTCTTTATGGTTTCCAAACCAAAGATTTTATGAGAAAGTTGGGATAGTGTCACACCCGGTTTTTCCGAAGAACAACCAAGTGAATATCACATGTATGCCAGGATCATTTTCTCATACATGTGATGAAAATTAGTGAAGCATCATTTATTACAAGCCAGGTGTCGAATATAAATAAGTCTTACATCGCAAATGTCTCAATGGACACTAATGCTTCATCACAAGTAAATAAACTAGCAGCGGAATATTATTCTTTAGGGCTCCATCACAGGCGTTGCCCGGGGGTCTTCATGAACCTAAAAACCTTCCTCGGGTCCAAAGTCTTGGTCATTATATACCACCTCATTATCTTGACCTGAGCAGCAATATAAACCAACAAATATGCAAGGTTGAGTACCAATGGTACTCAGCAAGTGTGGGAAAATTATATCATGCATGGCTAGAACAAGGATAGGTTGAACTCATGGTTAAAGCACTACGCAATTAATACCTATCACCTTAGCTTATTAAGCACCTACATTACTACACAGGTGAAAAGGTCCCAATCTCCCATCCCATCATCATAACCAAATAACCATAACATCATTTCCAATGTTAAGCTTCCCGCTTAACATCCACAACTTCCAAAAACCATCACTCCTCTAATCATGAATAAGTCCAGGCTGCTCTTAACCGTGAGCACGGCTGTCAAGACAGTTTTGACTCTGCAGAGTTTGTACCACTGTACCCACAAGTAGTGATTTCATCCCCCGTTGCCGGGTGGACTAAAAGAACCTCCATTATGCCAGTGGCTACGATCCACATTCACACTTCCCAGGTGTGCGGCCAAGAGATCACTACGAAGCCTTTACAAAGGGATTCCCGACGAGCGTGGGCCCACTGAGGTTTCACCCCTAACAGCATACAAGAGGCTCCAACCCCGCTGCAGTGGCCCCCTCTTGAGCCTTGCGGTTCATATGGTAGTCCAGCTGACACCTACTCCCCGCACCATCCAACACACCCATACTACGCCGGGGATACACCTAATTAATTGGCCAAGCTGCCCCATCTCAGCATGTGGTTGGCACTGTAAAGCCGGGTTACATGCTCCATGAACCGGTCCTTAGGATCCAGACAAGTACTAAACACAAACCCAAGTCTCGTGCACCCAGCACACAACCAAAACATCCAACTTGCCTTGATCCCTACCTCTACATAACTCACAATGTCTCATTCAAGAGTATGGTAAAATAAACTGATGATCTCATATCCCAAATATCCCATTCTAAGCATGGCTAAGCATATGCATGTAAATAAATGACATGACAAAATAAATCCCAACCCAAGCTTCAAGGAAACAAGGTAATGCAATTCTAGGGAAACTTCCTAGCATGGGTTTCATATTTAACTTGACAATGCAAATAATTCTATCTACACATCCTAGCATAGGATCAAAGTGGTCAAGGACACTTGCCTCCTTCTTGCTGCTCTTGAAACGGGTAGTCCTGTTCTTGGAAATGAATAACTTGTTCTTGAACAGGTTCTACATCATACCATCACACATAGCAAAAGAAAAACAACAAACATAAGACATAGTTCACACCTCTACTTCACACAAACCACACATTCATATTTATAAAAGTTCTTTACCATTATATGTGTTGTGGTTTGCATGCACTTTTAACCATGTGTATATGATTCCTACTTTTGTGTCCACCTTTATACTTACATATTATTTATATGGGTTTCCAATAAATTTCTTATATTCAACGACTTCACCTTTTTACTACCAAGTATGTATGAAAAGTATTATTCTTCCCCATATGTGCTTTCATAACTTCTATCAACCCTAAACTGAATTCTTTGTATTTTAGAAACTCCATTTATCATTTACTAGTTGCTATATTTTCAGATTTATATTCCTATGCATAATTGTGTATTTTATTGTTAAATTAGTAATACACATCACCTAAACAGATTAGGTTCTGGTCCTAAATAATTTAACATCATATTTTGACCTTGGCTTCTGATGTATACTATTTCATAATTATTTTCCCTATTTTCCTATAACTATTATTTACTTAAAATGTGTCCCTATACTAATAAATGTGAAAAATAGATGAAACAGATTTATTTCAGCCCAAAAATATATTTTTATCTCACTCCAAAGTTTCCTAAGTACTGAGAAAGTTTTTAATTAATTTTGACAATTATGTTTGTCCCCCTTTTTAATTTTTAAACCCTAGTTACATATTCAATTTTCTAAATTAAATACTAAACAGGGCTAAAATAATGAATTCACCCCATTACAGGGTCTATAATATTATTTTCATAATTTCCAGGGGTCTAGCTACACATATCAGAGGTGTTTTTCCAAATTTTTATTAAGTCCAGGGGCTAAAACTGATTTTTAAATGAATTTACATGATTTTCTGGAGTTCCAGGGGCTAGATCTGAAGTTTCCGGGGCTAGCTCTCAATTCCAGAGAACCCCAGGGGGTAGCACGTAAGAACTCCAGTCTTTATAATGCGGGGTCGACGTGGACCGTCCGATTTTAAACCGACGGCTGAGATTATAAGATCGAACCGGTACGCGGGGTTTTAAACCCTACCGTGCGATTTAAAATAAACGGCGCACAAGCGGCCACGTCGCTCTGATCGAGCGCGGGCGGCGCTGCCGGCGGCGCACGGCGGCGGGAAGCGGCGATCTCGCCGGAAAGTTTCGGATTCTCGAGAATTCTGCCTAGAACTGTGATCTTATGGCCTAGATCGGTAGAGGGGAGGTCAGGGATCTCACCTCGGGGGTTTTCTCGAGCTCGGGGGTCCTGGAAAGTACTCGGCGGCGAGGTCCGAGGCAAAACCACGGCGAAGCTTGTCGGCGCTGAGTTTACACCGTAAGTCTTCGGGTTTTCTGCACCTGCAAAGTTCCCCGGAGGCGGTGGATCAAGACCAGCGAGTTAGATCAGAGTTTCCGAGCTTAGATCGGTCAGAATTCACCGGCGAAGTCTCGGTGCTCACCGGAGTGAAAATCGGCGATCGCGTGGGAAAAACTGATCGGATCGGGGGTTTTTATAGCCGGGGGAGGGCGGTGGGTCTGTTGTGATCGAGTTGGAGTCCTCTGGGTCCAGAATTCGAGCGACGGGACGCGGTTTCCCGATCAGTTGCGATCGCGCGCGCGGGAGAGAGTCCGGGGTCGCGGGGTTAGGGATGACATGTGGGTCCCACCCGTCGGTGAGAGGCAGCGCGGCGCGCGCGGGGGCGGGCTGGCGCGGGAGTTGCTGGGCCGGCTGGTGGTTTCGGCCCACTGGCCAGTTTTTTCCCGTTTTCCTTTTTCTTTTTCCATTTCTTTTCTGTTTTGGGTATAATTTGAATTCCAGTTTGAATTTAAATTTTTGCAAAACATGCAACACGTCCAAAAATTTTTAAATTCCCCTCTGAACATGGTTTAGAGTTTTGAATCAAAATTTGGGGTGTTACAGATAGTATGGTATAACGTCTAGATAAAGCATTGGCAATCACATTGTCTTTCCCTTTCTTATGTTTAATGATGTAAGGAAATGATTCTATGAACTCAATCCATTTAGCATGACGTTTGTTCAGATTAGCTTGTCCTTTAAGATACTTCAAGGACTCATGATCTGAATGTATGACAAATTCTTTAGACCATAGGTAATGTTGCCAAGTTTGCAAGACACGCACTAAAGCATAAAGTTCTTTGTCATATGTAGAATAATTCAGCGAAGGCCCATGCAATTTTTCACTAAAGAAGGCAACAGGTTTACCTCCTTGAATTAGCACTCCTCCAATGCCAATGCCGCTCGCGTCACATTCAAGCTCGAAGGTCTTCTCAAAATCAGGAAGTTGCAGCAATGGTGCTTGTGTGAGCTTCGACTTGAGAACATCAAAAGCGTGTTGTTGTGCTGGTCCCCATCGAAACGGCACTCCATGCTTTATCAACTCGTGGAGAGGTGCCGCAATGGTGCTGAAATCCCGCACGAAACGCCGGTAGAAACCTGCGAGACCAAGAAAACTCCGAACCTGTGTGACCGTAGTCGGAAGTGACCAGCTCGTGATGGCAACAATCTTTGCCTCGTCCACCTCAATGCCCTGCGAAGTAACAACATACCCAAGAAATGACACACGATCGGTGCAAAAGGTGCACTTCTCAAGGTTACCATATAAACGTGCATCATGCAAGACATTAAAAACAGCACGCAAATGTTCAAGATGCTCATCATATGACTTGCTGTAAATAAGGATATCATCAAAGTAAACCACCACAAATTTACCAATGAAAGCACGTAAAACCTCATTCATCAACCTCATGAAAGTGCTGGGCGCATTAGTTAAATCAAATGGCATGACTAACCATTCATAAAGTCCGAATTTAGTTTTGAAAGCAGTTTTCCATTCATCACCTAAAGCCATATGAATCTGATGATACCCACTACGCAAATCAATTTTGGAGAAAATAACAGAACCACTCAACTCATCAAGCATGTCATCCAATCTAGGAATAGGATAGCGATAACGAATGGTAATATTATTGATGGCTCTACAATCAACACACATGCGCCAAGTGCCATCTTTTTTTGGAACCAAAAGAACAGGAACAGAACAAGGACCAAGACTCTCACGAATGTACCCGCGGTCCAGAAGATCTTGGACTTGTCGCTGAATTTCCTCAGTCTCGTCGGGGTTGGTCCTGTAGGCAGCACAGTTTGGCAAGCTCGCCCCTGGAACCAAATCAATCTTGTGCTCAATGCCTCGCACAGGTGGTAATCCGGGGGGTATCTCTGATGGAAAAACATCCATATATTCCTCCAAAAGGTTAGCAACAGCAAGTGGCAAGACAATGGATGTATCCTCAATGGAATATAAAGCATGTTTGCACACTAAAGCATAGCAAGTTCCATTAGAGGCATATAAATCATCAAGATCAGATTTAGTTGCAAGCAAAATAGGATTTTTCAACTTAATAGGTTGCTGAATTTCAGAATTGAAAACACCCTTTTGCTTAGCATTATTCTTTTTCTCCTGCTCAAATTGTACAACTTCAGTGGGACTCATAGGAAGCAACACAATTTTCTTGCCCTTATGCATGAAAGTATACTTATTAGATCGACCATGGTGAATAGCATCAGTATCAAACTCCCAAGGACGTCCCAACAAAAGAGAACAAGCATCCATAGGTACCACATCAAAATCAGCAAAATCATGATAAGAACCAATGGAAAAATGTATCCTTGCTGTTTGTGTTACCTTAACCTTACCATTGTTGTTAAACCATTGAATGTGATAAGGGTGGGGATGCTCCCGTGTGGTCAAGCCAAGCTTCTTGACCACCTCAACATTCACCAAATTGTTGCAGCTACCACCATCAATGATGGTATGCACACGACAGTCCTTGACGATGAGAAACTTGTTGAAAAGGTTGTGACATTGGCGGTTGTCGTCCTCTCGAACCGTGGCACTCAAAGCTCACTGCACAATCAAAGTCCTATAGTTGTTTGTCGCATATGTACCAAGAACCTCCTCAGCACCATCATCCGAACCTGAAATGTTAGTTGCAATAATATTTTCATCTTCAATATCAGAAGCACTAATGTACCCACCATCAGCAGTGGCAATGATCGCCCGTTTGCTGGGGCAATCTCGTTGCATATGGCCAAGTCCCTGGCAGCGGTGGCACTTGATGTCGGAGCTGCAACTTGTCGAAGTGTTGGGTCCAGCCACCTTTGCTGCAACACCTGGAGGCATCTGGGACTTGCTGTTATCTTGTCCCCGTGATGTAGAAGGTGCGATGCTGCTGCGTACAACACCCATGGAGGGTGGTGTAGAAGCACATACGCTCGAGGAGAGCGCTGCTTTGGATGGCACCGGAAATTGTCGTGGCGTGAAAGTGTTGTTCCGCCGCTGCTGTTGGCAACCCTGCACTTCTTTTTCTGCTAACATAGCAAGTTGAAATAAATGTTGAATAGAATGATATTCCTTATAGTCAACTATGTCCTGGATCTCACGCCGCAAGCCCCCATAAAACCTAACAATTTGGTCTTCCTGATCCTCAACTACCCCACAACGAAGCATACCTTTCTACAACTCTTGGTAGTACTCTTGGACAGTCATGTCACCCTGATCAAAGCATTGCAATTTCTTAAGAAGATCACGTCTATATGAAGGAGGAACAAACCTAGCGCACATCTCTTCTTTTAACACAGCCCATGTCTGTGGTGCATTACGTGTATTGACAAGTTCATTCCACCAAATTATAGCAAAATCTTTAAACTCACTAGTGGTTTGTCTAACTCTATGTCGCTCAGGAACAAGATGAGAGCTAAATTTTTGTTCTACCGTCATGTCCCAATCCAAGTAAGTCTCAGCATCATAAGATCCATAAAATGTGGGAATAGAAAACTTAATCTTAGCATAAGGATCATTATCTTGTTCAGGAGCATGAGGACGAGGTCTACCTCCCATACCTTGACGATTTCGTCGAGGGCGACGGCGCTGCTGTGCGTCAACCTCATCGTTATTGAAGTCATCCTCTATGTCGTAGTGAGCATGTGCATCACCATCAAGGATGATAGAGGCTGTAGCTTGTTGGGGAAGACGAGTCTCCATCTCGTCCAACCGTGTGGTCAGACCAACAACACTTTTATGGAGCCTTTGAAAGGTGGCTGTTGTAGTGGTCTCGTAATTGTTGAAAGCTTCGGTCATTGCCCGCATCATGTCCTTTAGTCATATGGGACACGCACTCATCATCATCCGGAGGTGTAGAACTAGAGGTCTTATCCATAGGCTTCTTTCCTGTCATTGTTAGTACAAAACAGAAACAAAGACAAACAGATCGTGAAGAACCCTATCACTACGCTCTCCGAAGTGGGTGGAAAATCGATCAGTAAGATGCGTCTTACCCCGCTCTTACAAGTTTCTTACCAGCACAGCAGGTGGCCAACGGTGACCGGTGTGAAGCAAGCAGAGAGTGGGTCTGATTGCAAAGGTTACCTGTTCTGCTCGAGAGAAGGTGGAGCTTGGAAGGCTCAAATGCAGTATATGTATGTGGCACAAAAGTTAGTAACAGATAGCAATGCTGAATAAGTGTCCAAAGAATTTCACATAGTTGCTGGCCTAAGAATGTATTAGAACAGTTGTGGCAACAAGCAAGGACAAGGATGAATGATGATGAAAAACAAGAATAATATCAGCAAGTATCCAACACTCACACAGAAATAGAACAATTAGAAAACCCCTTAGCCTCCTGTTTTTGTCTTGAAGCACTAGTAGAAATCAAAATCTTTTTTTTTTCTCTTTATTTTTGATATTTTTTCTCAACCAGGGGCACAAGAATAGAAACAACACCAAGTATTAGCTCAAACCGATGAAAGATGAGATCGGCACAAATTCATGAGCGATTGGAAAAAACTGGTGCTGGAACTTCGGAGTTCGAAATGAGGGCCTTCTTAATTTTTTTATTTTTTTTGAAAATGCCGTATCTGGACTTTTTCGAGACCTTTCTAGGAAAAAAATGCGCCTCAATCGGAGTTACGAGCGAAAAGTTATGCCCGTTTTAAGGAGGATACCCCGAATCAGGTTTTGGTGGTGGTGGAAATTGCAACAGAAACGAATCGGTGGATGTAATTTTTTTGTAGATTGGTTTTTTGTAGATGGCAGCGGATGGAAGAAAAAAAACTGAACCAAAACAAATCTAAACCAGCAACCAGACTCAACCTAGGACACGAACTCAGAACTATGGACTCCGAAACTAAATTGTGCAAAAGGTTGAGCGGGGGTTGTAGGTCAAGGAAACTAAATTTTTTTTGTGGCTTTTTGTGGACGATAGGACTGAAACAAAATAAATCTAAAGGGCACACAAGTATACCTCACGGTGAACCTGAAAATCTGATACCAATTGATAGGAGGATGAGTCCCGATCTTCCGAGAGGTAGGGTAAACTTGATTGGGTGGAGATCTCGACGTTGATGATCCAAGGCTCCGAACGAACGAAACCCCGCAATCACTACACCACTGCTCCGTTGGTTATCACCCGTGTCACACGAATGACCTCGCCACGAAGTCTTATCCCTACAAGCGCAATCAAGAACACAAGCAAGAACAGAGAAGTTGCAATCAAAACTGAATTGATCACGAATTTGGGGTCTCACAACCGATGATCAGCGACACTGTTCAATGACAGATTATAACTAAGCAAAACCCAGCTGTTTGTGACGGCGGTTAGGGGGTATAAAGGAGGTGGAGGATGACCCGGGGGGTGCTGGGGTCGTGACCTAACCCTAAGACACGTACATAGTGGACTTGGACTCGATAAAATGCACAATGGCCCAACTAGGTGATGCAACATCCTGACAGACTCTAAACTTTATATTGTTTTGAAGTTTCCCGTCGACTCCGAGGGAATTTTGACGTGGGTACAGTTCCATTGGAAATTTTATCCTCTCAGCTTTCCGTGCATATGTAGAACGTCAAAAACAGAGTCCGTATGTCTCCTGTGCATCCATTTTAAGGTGGACTGCTCCTGGGCCCAAGTTGGACTCGAGTTTGAGTTGGGCTCGGTCTCTAACTTCTTGTTGGCGTATTTTCTGGTCCTCCACGCCTCCAAACCCCTCTCCATGTATCTCCATGTCCTCTCCATGGTTCCTAATTATAATTAATCCATTAGGTAGCAACATACTCACAAAATTCACATATAAAGAATTGTTCACGAACGAGCTCACCTCTAAATTCAATTGTCGTGCTCGAGCTCTAGTAATTGGACCTTGCATGTCTACCATGTGAGTGTTGTGTATATCTGCAGGAGTGATGTACACATCAGGACACATGGAGCCTTCGGAGCTCTCCCTACGGAGAAGGGAGGTCCGGCTCTGCTGGCCACGTGGCGGGCCCGAAGCTTTCTTCTGAGGAGAGGGAGGTCCGGCCCCGCTTGGACACGTGGAGCCTTCGGAGCTCTCCCTGTGGAGAAGGGAGGTCCGGCTCTGCTGGCCACATGGTGGGCCTGGTGATGCGGACATCGCTACCGTTGATACAACCACAACACCAGCCCATTCACCACTCTCAGCTAATCAAGGTCCAATGACACGTGCTCGTGCACGTCAACTTAATTATCAGGTGAATTCATTCCTGGCTGTTCAAAGTAATTATCCTTCAAATGGGGACCTATTAAAGCCTTGTGATGACCTTGTTATTATTAGGTGCTTGGAAATTGATCCAGCTAGGAGGGATGGAGGGATTAATGCAATAAAGGCTGCTCCACCCGAGGAGAAATCTTGAGGCTGGGGCCATGTAATAAAGAGAGATTTAGACAAATAAGGAAAGGAATAAGGGAAATCTCGTCCAACTTTGCTGCTGGACGAAATTCCCTCTTTCTTCCCCCATTTAAAGATAGATGTGCTATAATAAGGAAAGAAATAGAGGAAATCATATCCTGCCTTGCTGTTGGATGGGTTTCCCTCTTTCTTTCCCTATTAAATGGTAGTCTATCACAGAAAAAGGAAGGGAATAAGAGAGATCACGTCCTACCTTTGTTGCTGGACGAATTTCCCTCTTCCCTCCCCTATTTAAGTAGTCCAAGAGCTCCTTGACAGGGCGGATTTTTGTTTTCTGTAAGTTTAGCCATTGCTACTTCCTTGTAACGCAAGTGTCAACGAGACCTTCTGATTACTTGAATCAGAACCCCAACTTTTCCACACCCGTGAGTGTTTGCTTGTTATCTTGTTCTTGCTTGTTCTTCGATTGCTTGCAGGTTCAAGGCTGTTCTTGGCACGACAAGTACAGCAACAACAGGAGCCAGTGTAACTATCGCTAAGGCGCAGCATCCTTGTGGTTGTTGTAGTCGGGTAGCACAACGTCGACCTCCACCCAAATCGCAGTTACCAGGAGACGGTGTAACTGTCGCTCAAGGCGCCACACCATTCTGGTTGTGGTAGTCAGGCAGCCAACGTAGGCCTCCACCAAATTCGTTCATTACCAACATCTCTCATCGAAAGAAAGGGCGTCCCCCATACCCGTTGGGTTCATCACCTGGAGCTTTCCTCTGTGGAGAGGGAGGTCCGGCCCCGCTTGGACACGTGGAGCCTTCGGAGCTCTCCCTCCGGAGAAGGGAGGTCCGGCTCTGGCGGCCACGTGGCGGGCCCGGAGGCCTCCTCTGAGGAGAGGGAGGTCTGGCCCGGCAGGACACGTGGAGCTTCCGGAGCTTGCCCCTGCGGAAGGGGAAAAGTCCTTAGGCGATTTCCCCTGTGCGCGGGGGTACCCCATATTGAGGGTACCGATAGGGTCTTTAAAAGGAAGTTGCAGCGACCAACCGCCTGGCTGATCGAACCAGGCAAAGAGGGGGGCGGCACCTCAAAGCTGGCAGTCCCGGCGGCCCTGCTACCATGGTGCCCACCTGGATCATAAGCGTCATCGGGGACTCCGCGCAACCCGACGCTTAAGATCCAAGTGCTCAAGTAGGTCTTGACGCATGTATCGCAGAGATCTCGGACTACTTGAAAGACAATATCCTTCCCGATGAACGTGTATCCGCTAAATGGATCGCTCGGTTGGCTATGAGGTACGCGCTGGTAGAAGGGGATGTCTACTAGTGTGGTTGTCGAAGTGTTTTCTATGACACTTCCCCCGGTCTGCTCGGAAGCAGCCCACGGAGGTTCCTTTTCGGTGGTGCTAGTGGATCTCGAAGGTCAGAGAGCAATGGCGAAAGAGAGACACGTAGATTTACGTGGTTCGGGCCGCCGGATCGTAAGACCCTACGTCCACAGATGTACTTGGTGTACTTCTTGCTCGCGTATGTAATTGAGTTGGCTGGGTAGTTACAATGCAGCCCGGGGTTCGACAGGTGACCCCGCAGCTGTCTGTGCCTATACATGATCTAGTCATTTACAGCTACTCACGTAGTCGCTGTTGGTAGAGTTATGGTGCGCCGCTTGTTCCGCCGGGAGCTTCTGTCCGAGTAGCAGGTGATGATGAAGTCCCCGTCTTGTTGCCGCATTCCCTCGCTTTGTTTAGGCGGCTCTGCACCGTTGGGTGGCACTGTTGCGTCGTCACGTCTCGTCACCTTGTCATTCACCGTAATTGTGCATAGATTGGGGATGGAGGCGTGCGTCGTGCGCCATGCTTCTGGGGAAGGCGCGAACCTTGAATGCTTGACCTGATATCACATCTTCCTCTTTACTCCTTGTCCATCTACCCGTTACCTGCCAGTGTAACGTTCGGGTGGATGGCACCCGAGACATGTGTCTCCACTGGAGCCGTCTTGTGGAGTAGTGGGCGATCTGGAGTTGTTGGGAACGCGGCAGCACCGGAGCCCTCCCATACTGGAAGTTGGATCCGGAGCTGCAGGACATGTGGCACATCGGGGCCTTCCCGCAGGGGGAAGGTACACCCGGTAGTCGCTGCCCACGTGGCAGCACTGGAGGCCTCCATGATGGAGGTCGGATCCGGAGCTGTAGGACGCGTGGCTCCTCCAGAGCCCTCTCCGGCCGAGGGGTGTGACTTAGAGGATCTAGGCACGTGGTAGCGCCGGAGCCCTCCTTGGTGGAGGATGGGATCCGACTCTACTGGACGCGTGTTGGCCCCCGAGCCACCCTCGGCTGGTAGTCAGGCTCAGGGCCTGAAGACATGTTGCAACCCTAGGACAGCCCATTGGGCATAGGGCGCATGGCTTACGCTGAGGCCCGCCTAAGCTAAGAAGGCGGGGCCCAGGTGCTTTTTACCTACTACGCGGGGTACCCGGTGAAAGTGCATCTAGGTATCCCTTGTGGGTTTTGGTTGATTTATGACAAACAAATGAGACCCTAACAAAATTGTTGAGAATGAGCGCAGGTTCTCAAAGAAATTAAGAAGAAAGCGCAAAAAGAAAGGAGGAGGATCCAAATTGATAGGAGCACAAGAACTGAAAAGATTAGATCACTTAGTATAGAGTGTGTTGGAGAAACACACCCCAAGAGCTCAAGAGGAAGAAATCAAACAAACTGCACAATTTCAACATGTGCGGACTAGTCCGATTTTCTTTCTGACCAGAAAACGGACTAGTCCTATATCAGCCGGACAAGTCCGATTTTGTCTCTGGATAGAAAACGGACTAGTCCGCACTACTACGGACTAGTTCTACACACCGCACACCGTACTAGTCCGGAGTCAACCACGTACTAGTCCGGACATCACAAACCCTAACGTAACCATTGGAAAGCCTAATATAAAAAGAGGTGTACGGCCATACCAACATAATTCTTCAACCCCCTGCGTCGTCACACCTCCCAAGAGCCCAAAATTCACATCTCTCCACACATTCTAACCCAAGAAGGATCAATTCTTTGGGGATTAGCAATTGATCAAAGGAGAGACTTGTTCTACACATCTTGAGCTCTTGGGTTTGATCTCTCGCACACTCTTGTTTGTTAATTATTCATCTGTCGAGTGTGTTTGGTTGTGTTCATTCATTGTAATTCTTGGGGAGCCCTCAACTTGTGAGAAGGCCCCTTGAACGATTTATTCCCCTTTGCGATTAGTGGAAGAGAATCGGCCTTTGTGGCGATTCGACGAGGATAGGGTTGGTGAAGACCCGGTCCTTAGTGGACTCCTCAACGGGGACGTAGATTTCCTTCGTGGAATTGAACCTCAGGATAAACACTTGTCTCCTACTCTTGTTCATTAATTGTTCATCATATTCTAGTGTTTAATCAATCATTTGAAAATTACGTTCAAGCATTAAAATCAAAGTTGATTCTTGTCATTCATTGTATCAGTGTTGCAATACATCCAAATTATCAATTAATTTCTGCTGCATAGAGTACTAGAAGTGAACATTGATCAATCTTGATCTTTCTAGTCCACGCATACCGGACTAGTCCGCACAGTACCGGACTAGTCCGATTTTTCTCTGTTTAGAAAACGGACTAGTCCGCACTCGACCGAACTAGTTCGATTTCCCTGTATTTGATAAACCTACTAAGTGTTTCAGATTTCATCAAAGCGTCGAAAAGCCTATTCACCCCCCTCTAGGCTACATTCAATTGGTATCAGAGCCTAACTCTTCAAAAGAGACTCACCGCTCAAAGAGACGATATGGACGTCAAGGATGTACACAAGAAGATCGACGACGAAAAGAGTAATGATGAAAGGACTCAAAAACTAAAGAAGCTACTCGACGCCATTCAAGACAGTGAGGACGATGATGAGGAGGTGCTTCAACTCAAGGCCCTTCTACGGAAGAAGGCAATCTCCCCAAAAGGGAAGAATACCGATGATGAAAAGAAGAAGAAAGGGGGTAGTCACACAAACTACTCCCGATATCCTTTTGATTATGAGCATTTGAATTCTAACAATAATCATTACTTATCAATTCCCCTAGGGAAAGTACCTTACTTTGATGGCAATGACTATTCAATGTGGAGACAAAACATGAAAATGCATCTCATATCTCTTAACCCAAGTTTGTGGCACATAGTGTGTACAGGGATAGATATCCCGGATGATGATGAAGAGCTGACCCCAAGCCAAGAACAAGCCATTCATCGGAATGCTCAAGCAGCAGCTGTGATCACATCATCACTGAGCCAATACGAGTTCACCAAGGTGGACGGACTTGAAATTGCCAAGGAGATATGGGACACACTATAAACTGCACATGAAGGTGACCGTCACGTACGTGAAGCCAAGATAGAAATGATTGAAGGTGAATTGGGAAGATTCGCGATAGAAGAAGATGAATCACCACAAGATATGTACAATTGACTGAAGAATCTTATCAACAAAGTCCAAGCTTATGGCAGCAAGAAGTGGAATGATCATGAGGTCGTGAAGTTGATTCTCAGAGCATTCATGCCTCGCAACGTGACTCTTTGCTCTATGATTAGAGAAAGCCCCTGGTACCGGAAAATGACCCCAGACGAACTTCTTGGCAAGATCATCAACTTTGAGATGATGGAGAAGCCAAGCATGTTAAGGAAATTGCCGATCTCACCTCGGCAAAGAAGAAAGGAGTTGCTTTGAAGTCAACTTGTAAACCCGTATCAAAGGAAGCTCGAGAAGCTTATGGAGAAGATGACAGCGATGATGAAAGTAGTGATATCAATGAAGAAGACATGATATTGTTCATAAAGAAGTTCAAGAAAATGATGAGAAGAAGAAAGGGTAGCAACTCAAATGAAGGAAGACAAAGGGACAAACAAAGACCCAAGATGAGACGGGCGTGCTATAATTGCGGAGAATACGATCACTTCATAGTAGATTGTCCATATGATGAAAACAAGAAGAAGACAAAAGACAACAAGCCTCAACCAAAGAAAATGTTCAAGAAGAAGAAGCAATATGGCCAAGCGCAACTAGGCAAGGAGTGGGACTCCAATGATGAATCCTCATCCAAAGAAGAAGAGGAGATGGCCACCATAGCTATAAAGAAGACTACCAAGAAATCCACTCTCTTCCCAACCATGGGCGCATGGAAGGACACCGACAACACCTGTCTAATGGCAAAGGAAGGTAAACGAAAGGTACCGACTAAATCTTCCTTCTCGCATTCTTTTACTAGTGATAGTGATAATTCTAGTGAGGATGATAGCAGTGATGAAGATGAATATATGCTTAGGGGTTTAGACAAAAAGACAACTGCTAAAATGAAATTCCTACTTAATAAGCTTGTTGATATGGAGAAGCTAGTCAATCGTCAGGAAGATATGATCATCTCTCAAAAGGAGGAATATCTTGAGATTGAAAAGCTTCTTGAACTTGAAAAGGAACAAAATAAATCACTAGAACTTGAGTTAGCTTCAAGCAAGGAAGCTTGCTTGAAGTTAAAAGACTCAAACACCGCCATCAAGGATGAACTTGCTAACTTAACCAAAGTTAATAAGATCCTTGAGGTACAAGTTGAATCACTCAAGTGAAGTGGTTCTTCATCAACTACTAGCTCACATTCTCAACACATGAAGTCTGAAACTAGCATTACTTGTACTTGTGCCAAAAATGACACTAACATGAAGAAAAAACCAAACTTGACAAAGGACAAGCAATCTTATCAAAGTGGCATATTTGACAAGGAGAAGATCAAGTATGCATGCAGTGCATACTTGGTCACAAGACCTCCCAGTGTCAAATATGGCATTGGATATTCTAATGGTGAAAAGCAAAATTCTAGAAGCCACAAGAATAACAAGGGTTGCATTGCCTTTGTCAAGAGAAACTCTTCTCAAGTTACAAAACTTAGTAATGTTGATAAATTTAACACTGTGAACACATATGAACAACAACTTCTATTTAGAACTTTTGATGCTCCATATGTACTTAAGAAAAGTAATCTTGGAAGAGTTTATGCTAAATATGTTGGGCCACGCCATGGGAACACCAAGACTCATGTGTGGGTGCCCAAATCACTTGTGACTAACCTCAAAGGACCCAAGCAAGCTTGGGTACCTAAGACCAAGGCATAAATTGTTTTTGCAGACTTACTCATCCGGTGGAGCGAAATGGGTGCTAGATAGTGGATGCACCAATCACATGACCAGAGAAAGAAGAATGTTTATGGAATATGAAGAAAATGAAGACCCAAACAAAGGCATTTATTTTGGTGATAATAGTCAAGGAAAAGTGCTTCGTACCGGTAAAATTGCAATTTCATCACAACATACTCTCTCTCATGTTTTACACGTTGACTCCTTGGATTATAATCTTTTGTCCATATCTCAATTATGTGACAAGGGTTATAATTACTTATTCACTAATGAGGGTCTGACTGTCTTTAGAAGGAGTGATAACTTAATTGCATTCAAGGGTGTGTTGAAGGGAAAACTTTATCTAGTTGACTTCAACAAAGATAAAGCCGAACGTGACACATGCTTGATTGTAAAGACCAGCATGGGTTGGCTGTGGCATAGACGGCTAACACATGTTGGTATGAGGAATCTTCAAAAACTCCTCAAAGGCGATCACATCCGAGGTTTAATGAATGTTGTTTTTGAGAAAGACAAGCCGTGTAGAGCGTGCCAAGCAGGAAAGCAAGTAGGAGCACCCCATCCCCACGAAGAATGTCATAACTACAACAAGATCGCTTGAGCTCCTTCACATGGATCTATTTGGTCCAATTGCTTACATAAGCATCGGCGAAACTCAAGGAACCCTCAAGAAGTTCATCAAGCGTGCCCAAAATGAATTCTCATTGAAGATCAAGAACATACGAAGTGACAATGGGACAAAATTCGAGAACATCCAAGTTGAGGAGTATCTAGACGAAGAAGGGATAAAGCACGAATTTTCAGCACCATATACTCAACAAAACGGAGTAGCCGAAAGGAAGAACAAAACTCTCATTGAGATGTCGAGGACAATGCTCGATGAATACAAGACTTCGGACAGGTTTTTGGCTGAAGCGGTTAACACCGCTTGTCACGCCATAAATCGACTATATCTTCATTGGTTGCTCAAGAAAACCTCATACAAACTACTCACGGGTAACAAGCCAAATATTTCATATTTGCGAGTCTTTGGCTCAAAATGTTATATCTTAAACAAGAATCCAAGGGCTTCGAAGTTTGCTTCAAAGTCCGATGAAGATTTCTTACTTGGCTATGATTCAAACTCCTACGCTTATCGTGTCTTCAACAAAACCTCCGGACTTGTTGAAATAGCACGTGACGTAGTGTTCGATGAAACTAACGGCTCTCAAGAAGAGCAAGTTGATCAGTGTGTGCTAGATCAAGAAGAAGCTCCATGTCAAGCATTGAGAAGAATGGCATTGGGCGATGTTCGACCGCAAGTTCCACCTTCAAATGCGAATGAAGAAAATGAACCACGGATGGAGGAAATGATCAAGGAGGGGCTTCCATACAAGATCAACCTCAATAAAATCAAGAAGGCCAAAACTTCAATTAGGGCAACTATCTAGGGGGAGAAGAAGATGATAATGAAGGTTCAAGACCACAAGTGCCACATCTAAGAGTACACCAAAGCATCCAAAGAGATCACCCCGTTGACAACATAATCGGTGACATCCGAAAGGGAGTAATAACTCGATCTCGCATAGCTAATTTTTGTGAACACTATTCCTTTGTATCTTCTTTGGAACCATACAGGGTTGAGGATGCATTAAAAGATCTAGACTGGATGATGGCGATGCAAGAAGAATTGAACAACTTCGAAAGGAACGAAGTGTGGGAACTTGTTGAAAAAACCCAAGTCCAACGTCGTTGGCACTAAATGGGTATTCCGCAACAAGCAAGATGAACATGGAGTGGTAACAAGGAACAAGGCACAACTTGTGGCAAAAGGGTACTCACAAGTCGAAGGTTTGGATTTCGATGAGACTTTTGCTCCCATAGCTAGGCCTGAATCGATTTGTATATTACTTGCATATGCTACTCACCACGATTTCAAGCTTTATCAAATGGATGTGAAAAGCGCCTTTCTCAACGGACCGATCAAGGAGGAGGTGTACGTGGAGCAACCACCCGGTTTTGAAGATCAAGAGCACCCCGACTACGTGTTCAAACTGCGTAAGGCTCTCTATGGCCTCAAACAAGCTCCTAGAGCTTGGTATGAGTGCCTTAGAGACATTTTGATTGAAAATGATTTCATGATTGGAAAAGCTGATTACACCTTGTTCACTAAACACTTTGACGACGATCTCTTCATTTGCCAAATCTTTGTTGACGATATTATATTTGGTTCAACTAACAAACCTTTTTGTCAAGAATTCAGCAAGATTATGACAGATAGATTTGAGATGTTCATGATGGGAGAGTTGAGGTACTTCTTGGGATTCCAAGTGAAGCAACAAAAGGACAGGACGTTCATAAGCAAAATAAAGTACACTCAAGACATTCTCAAGAAGTTTGGAATGGACAAAGCAAATCCCATAAAGACTCCCATGGCGACAAATGGACACTTGGATCTAAATGAAGACGGACCAAATGTGGATCAAAAGGTATATCGTTCCATAATTGGCTCCCTACTCTATTTATGTGCATCTAGGCCTGCTATCATGTTGAGTGTATGTTTGTGTGCAAGGTTTCAAGCCAATCCTAAGGAATGTCATCCGACAGCCGTTAAAAAGATCTTGAGATATTTAGTTCATACACCCAACCTAGGCCTTTCGTATCCCAAAGGTTCAAAATTCAATCTCATTGGATACTCTGATGCAGATTATGCCGGATGCAAGGTAGACAGAAAAAGTACTTCTAGTACTTGCCAATTCCTAGGTAGATCCCTAGTTTCTTGGTCCTCCAAGAAACAAAATTCAGTTGCTCTATCCACAGCCGAAATGAAGTATGTTGCAGCCGAGAGTTTTGTGCACAACTCCTTTGGATGCGACAAACTCTAAAGGATTACGGTTACAATATGAGCCGTATTCCACTCCTTTGTGACAATGAGAGTGCTATTAAAATTGCCCATAACCCTAGTGAGCACTCTAGAACCAAACACATAGATATCCGACATCATTTTTTGAGAGATCACTCAATGAAAGGAGACATAGCCATTTCCCATGTCAACACTGAAAAACAACTAGCCGATATCTTTACCAAGCCACTTGATGAAAAACGCTTTTTTGAGCTCCAAAATGAACTAAATATCCTTAATGCTCGGAACGTGGCTTGAGAACTTGTATACCTGTATGCCATCCTCAAAATCATATTAATTGTGTTGAAAAACCATCCTTCTCTATTTCCCCTCCTAAAAACTATGTTAGTTACTTGATCTTGGTGAATCATGGTCATACCTTGATTGTTGTATGTTTACTGATCATATTCATCAAGAATATCTGTGTGCCTTTGTCCCTTATCACTTAATAGGAACATTTGAATACATACATATATATGTTTTGTACACTTCTGTACAAGGGACCACGGACTAGTCCGTGGTCACCCTGGACTTTGGCCCTGTTTGGCACGGCTTAAACTTGTTAAAAAAGCAGCTTGTCTAAAAAGCTGGTGAACAGCAACTTAAACTTATATCCTGCTTTTAGTTTATTCTGAGAAGCAGCTGAACTAATAAGCTGTTGGAGAAGCTGACTGTTTGGTACACCCGCAACTTATTTTTATAAAAAAGCTGGTTCAGAAGCTATGCCAAACAGGGCCTTTGTCCGTTAGTCCGGACTAGTCCGGACAACCACGTTCTAGTCCGATTTTCTCTCTGACCAGAAAACGGACTAGTCCGATATGGTCCGGACTAGTCCGATATTTCGACTCCATAACCCTAAGGCCGGTTCAAACCTAATATTCTTCATCCTCACAACCCTCCCCACTCTCTCTCTACTCACTCAAGTGATTCCCAAGGCGGATTTGCGATTTCTCCATCAAAACCACCAAAATTTCCATGGGAATCGATCTCCTCTACAAAGGGATCAAAGACCCCGGACTAGTCCGGATCAAGAACTCCTTCAACGCTTCGAATCAAAGGATTTGGTAAACTTCACTCCAAACCTTAGAACCTTCGATTTTCCTTGTTTTTGCTCAAATAGCTTAGTTCCTATAGTCAATGCATGCTCTATTGATGCATTCCATGTACCCTAGATCATATTTGCATTGAATTATCTCAAATTTCGACAAGTTAGGGCTTGAGAAGCCTCATAACGGACTAGTCCGTTCTTAGGGCGGACAAGTCTGGTACTCCGTACTAGTCCGGCCTTGAACACCGGACGAGTCCGGTATGCCCCTGATCAGAGAATCCTAGCTTATGTCAATTCAATGCAATCCTTTTGTCATCCTTGATTATTTATACCCACTATATCTTCCTTGTCAGAAATCATGTCGGGATCAAACGAGAGTCTCTCCGACTTTGAGGCCGAGATGGATCAAGATGTAATGTCTCATCCTCCGGAGTCTCGCTCTAACAAGAGAAAAGAGTGTGCTGCCGAGCCTTCGCTCACCCCACCTAGGGTGAGTCGAAAGGTTACAATCAAGAGACCAGCTTCAAAAGCAAATGTGGCTGGTTCTAGCTCGGCGGCTCAACGCCAAACCAAGGGCAAGGGAAAGGGGCTTGCTTCTGGCCCGATTGGTCCCCTCAAGATGACAACTCCAAGGCAGGGAAATAGGGATCCCTCGGAGCAGAAGTTCAATGGCCATTGGAGTGATGTGGCATGGAACCTGAGGAAGGTTGATGCCTATAGCTCCGGCAAAAAGGCAGTCGACAAGAGATTTTGGAGCAACTTTCACTCGGACTAATACAGTTCGGTGTACCTCCAAATGAAGACTCCAGTGGTCTTAAGTCAATGGATCGACTGGACATACTTTGAAAGGAAGAGCGGTGAAGCCTTTGAGGAGGTCATAGAGGATGCAGAGAGACATGGACTCAAGGACCTGCTCGCCTTCAGGTACAACTGGAATTATGAAATCATTGCCTAGTTTTATTCAACTTGCCACTTTGCTCATGATGGAGAAGACAAAGTGACTTGGATGACACATGGATCCAAGTACACAATTTCTTATACTGAGTTTGCCAGACTGCTGCATCTTGAGGACACCGGCAATGATGAGATTGTGATTCACAATCTGTGAGTTGTGGAGAAGGACAAGATGGAGTTTCTCTATGATACTCGACTTCCATTCAACCCTCCCTCAACCAAGAACATGAATCCCTTCTTCATTGTTCTCAACAGAGTGCTCCGGAAGACCATTGCTCCAAAGGATGGAGATGCCGGGAGCATCCAAGGTTATTTGAGAACCTTGATGAAAGTAATCAGCAGGAGGAGAAGATTTAATATCTTCGATTACATCTAGAATGACATAGTAAACATATCATGAACACCAAACTGTTCCTATGGCTATGCACCTTACTTGATGTTCATGATTGAGAAAGTCACAGGAATTAAGTTTGTGAAGGATGTAGAGCACACTGCTCTAAGGCCTTAGAAGCCTCCTCAGGCCTCCCTCCCAGCTGCCTTCTCACCTGGATCACCTGAAGAACATCCAGAGAGAGCTCAAGAAGATACAATACCTTCACCCAAGACTAGGGCCTCTCCACACAAAGGTTCCTCTAGTGAAGTTATGAAGTTTTTGGCTGCTATTTTCAGCTCTTGCCGCAAAACTGAGGTGAAGCTTCATAAGATGAACAAGGCAAGAAAAGAAGAAATAAGATACATGAAGGCCAATGTCAAAGCTATATGCCAAAAACTGGAGACTGAGCCCATTGGATCCCCGATCATCTCAAAGGACTCTGCATCTGAGTTTACAGAGCTTCCTCCTCTCTCTCCATCAGAGCGTGCCTACTTTGGCACAACAAGTGGTTCCTCTCCTCCTCTTCCTCAGGCTGATGATGAAGATGAAGAAAGGACCAACATCGAGGAGTGAGCCGACGACGACAAGTAGGTCCCTCCTCTCCTTCTTTTTGGTGCCTTGATGCTAAAGGGGGGGAGATTGAGGGGGAGTCTTAGGTCGTAGGCTCGTTGTAGGATCTTCTTTTTTATATGTTCTAGCTTAAGAAATGAGCTTTATTAAGACCTATGCTATCATTATGCTGTTGTAAGACTTACGCTATCATTATGCTTTTGTAAGACTTATGTTATCATTATGTTTTTTGTGAGATGACTATGTTATGCTTATGATTAATGGTGTATGTTTAAAACTGCTATGTAGGATTGAGGCTCTTGATGATTTTGCTCATTATGTTATTCACATCCAAATTATTGCTCACACACATAGTTCTACACCCCACCATAAAGAGTGCACATATGTCTTATGTACACTTTGACTATTTTATCCAAAGCTCATATGTGCATACTTTATGAAAATCTGAATTCTTATTGTCATATTTGTGATATCTCAATTCGTTGTCATCAATCACCAAAAATGGGGAGATTGAAAGTGTATCTAGGCATCCCTTGTGGGTTTTGGTTACTTTATGACAAACAAATGAGACTCTAACAAAATTGTTGAGAATGAGCGCAGGTTCTCAAAGAAATTAAGAAGAAAGCGCAAAAAGAAAGGAGAAGGAGGATCCAAATTGATAAGAGCACAAGAACTGAAAAGATTAGATCACTTAGTATAGAGTGTGTTGGAGAAACACACCCCAAGAGTTCAAGAGGAAGAAATCAAACTAACCGCACAATTTCAACATGTGCGGACTAGTCTGATACCAACCAGACTAGTCCGATTTTTTTTCTGACCAGAAAACGGACTAGTCCGATATCAGCCGGACAAGTCCAATTTTGTCTCTGGATAGAAAACGGACTAGTCCGCACTGCTACGGACTAGTCTGGTATCTCACAACACTTAGGGTTTTCTACACACCGCACACCGGACTAGTCCGGAGTCAACCACGGACTAGTCCGGACATCGCAAACCCTAACGTGACCATTGGAAACCCTACTATAAAAAGAGGTGTACGGCCATACCAACATAATTCTTCAACCCCCTGTGCCGTCACACCTTCCAAGAGCCCAAAATTCACATCTCTCCACACATTCTAACCCAAGAAGGATCACTTCTTTGGGGATTAGCAATTGATCAAATGAGAGACTTGTTCTACACATCTTGAGCTCTTGGGTTTGATCTCTCGCACACTCTTGTTTGTTAATTATTCATCTATTGAGTGTGTTTGGTTTTGTTCATTCATTGTAATTCTTGGGGAGCCCTCAACTTGTGAGAAGACCCATTGAACGATTTATTCCCCTTTGTGATTAGTGGAAGAGAATCGGCCTTTGTGGCGATTTGATGAGGATAGGGTTGGTGAAGACCCGGTCCTTAGTGGACTCCTCAACGGGGACGTAGATTTCCTTCGTGGAATCGAACCTCGGGATAAACACTTGTCTCCTACTCTTGTTCATTAATTGTTCATCATATTCTAGTGTTTAATCAATCCTTTGAAAATCTTGTTCAAGCATTAAAACCAAAGTTGATTCCTGTCATTCATTGTATCACTGTTGCAATACATCCAAGTTATCAATTAATTTCCGCTGCATAGAGTACTAGAAGTGAACATTGATCAATCTTGATCTTTCTAGTCCACGCATACCGGACTAGTCCGCACTCTACTGGACTAGTCCGATTTCCCTGTATTTTATAAACCTACTAAGTGTTTCAGGTTTCAGCAAAGCGTCAAAAAGCCTATTCAACCCCTCTAGGCTACATTCACCCGGTCCGCAGGGTACCGACAGTGGCTCCCAGGCCCATCTCGGGGGAGGTTTTGAGCCCGCAGGTGGGGCCCCTATTTCTTCCACGTCATGGGTTTGGTCTTTCAATTTTTCAGGAATTGAAGCGGCAGCGTGACTCCCGCGTAGCGAACGAGCGGTTGTTTCTGGGAGACGAATAGGTTGCTTATCATTGGTCAAAGAGATTTCTTTGTCGTCACGAACTGGCGCTTCTTCATTGCTGGAGCGTCGTGGGGGGTGCACATTTTGTACAACCGCCGCATCGTCTGCGCCGGTTCTCTGCACGGCCCCTGTTCTTCCCCTTGCTAGGATTTATTGGGGAACCATTTTTTTCACCTTAACCGCTTTACCCTTTGTTTAAACTGCCTGTCGAGTGGGCCCTGTATCTCCACTCTCGACTGTTCGGCTGATGTGGGCGCGATTATTTCGAGAATATCTCGATTGGTGGTTCTCGCAGGACCTGGGGCGAAAAAAGAGACCCTCTGTCGCTAGTAGGAGTCTTCTCCTCCATCTTCTTTCTTGCGCTTCATCTTCTCGCTTTCTCCTCCTGCTCTAATGGCGTCGAACCTCCGCGATTCCCGTCTCCGAAGTGCTGCCGATGTGGGGCACGTGAGGCGCCTGATCGGTTGGCAGGCGCCTTAGTATGATGGGAGGATTCGCTGCGGGTTCCTCCCACTCACAGACCTTCAGCCCGGTGATGTCGTCATTTTCACCGGGTACATTCTAACGGGACTCGCCCTCCCTGTTTCTTCCTTCTTCTTGGCCTTGCTGGACTTCTACAAGCTCCAGCTGCAGCACCTGACGCCGCACTCCCTCGTGCTGGTGTCAATCTTTGTCCACCTCTGTGAGATGTTCATGGGGGTGCGACCATTGGTGCGGCTGTTTCGGACGTTCTTCGTCCTGCAGTCGTCGTGGAGGAGTTCAAGTTTCCTGGGGGCTTACTACTTACAGCATCGCACAAGATCATTGGCGACGTACATCTCCACCCTTTCTTCTAGCAAGTGAGAGAACTGGAGGGATGACTGGGTCATCGTGAAGACCGTCGCCTATAACCGGCTGAAACTTCCGACTTCTCCTCCTTCAACCACGTGGACTACCTGGGAGAGAATGCCTCACCTTCAGAGCACCTGTAAGGGCCTCAGTTTTTGACACCTAGTTGAAGTGTTCATCACCCCACACACACACACCTCATTTGAGGAAAGATGATGAACACAAATGAAGAGCAAGTAACCACCATCAACATACTCATTAGAGAACAAACTCACACATTGCAAAAGTGGTATTTCCCACATGTGATATAGAGGGGCTGGACATATGAAAACTACTACACATTGCTAAGAATGTCCATGCCAAGTTTCACCCAAATTCAAAACCTTTTTGAGGTCATTTTGGGCATAGCTAGGAAGAGGGCAGTTTGAAACCATATTCAAATTCAAACTGTTTTTATCCCATGAATTTAAAAGTGGGAGGCA
Source organism: Neostapfia colusana (assembly GCA_030760725.1). Lineage (NCBI taxonomy): Eukaryota > Viridiplantae > Streptophyta > Magnoliopsida > Poales > Poaceae > Neostapfia > Neostapfia colusana. The sequence goes on along the minus strand of JASWHV010000001.1, from coordinate 40,727,808 downwards.
TATTCTTACTCAGCACATTTTTTTGAGCCCACACACCAATTTTCACTCCATTTGGAGTTGATCTTGACATGAGCTAAGTGGGACAAATTCAAACTTTATTTGAATTCAAAACTGAACTTGTGCTGAAATTCATTCAAACCAAACCTCATTTGAACTTTGATCAATTCAAATGGCTCATGGGTGTATAATTTGAATTACCAGGGGTACTATGGGGCTCACTGTTTACAACAGTGATTAGGAGTAAATTTCAGAGGTTAAAACTGGAAGTGGACCCACATGTCAGCCACCACTTCAACACAAACCGACTGAAACACAGCTCAATCGGTTCCCAGGTGCAGTGTGCGCGCACCACCGGGGGGAGCGCCCCAAGCCGGAGACCAGTCGCTGGGCTACTTATCCCCTCCCCGGCGTGCTTCGATCGCCCATTCCCCGAGCTGCCGACGTGCACGACCTGTTCTTCCACTGCAACCGCCGCCGCTCGAGCTCACGCTTGATCAAGCCCGATCACTCGCGAGCACAGCCTCCTCCACAGCAAAACGGCACCGGGAGATCGTGAGCAACCTCCTAGACGCCGTGTTGGCCAGTGAGCAAGCGTCCTCGAGCTGTACCGAACCGTTTCTCCGGCGAACCAAGCATCGCCGCCGATCGGGCTCTCGTGGACAGCACAACACAGCCGTTGTCACGTCCTCTTCTCTACATAAGAAAGGTGCGTGATTGTCTGTAGATGGAGTAGCCGAAAGGCGTTTGGCGATTGATCAACCCTCGGCTGAGAATTTCCAAATTTACTCTTGATCAGTTCATAAGGACCGAGCTCACTTTCGGGTGAAATTCGTGCTCTATACCCGAGGATTGGACAAGCTCGTTCCCTACTAGCTTCCACGCACGATAGCGCCCATGCTCGAACTGGAATCAGAGGAAACCATCGAGAATCGGCCATGATATGGCCGTTTTCCCCGCCGCCATGGCTGAACACCTCGGCTCACCGTCGAGAGCCTAGTTGCCGGTATTTCTAGCTTCCACCCAGCCCTGGTTCGTGTTTCCCATGCTCTACTGATGCTCTCCGACCAATTCCCGGTCGATTTGGTGCACGGGAGAGCGGGACCGACCTCACCGGAACCCTAGCAGGTGCTGTCACCGGTGCGCACGGGTTTCCGGTCATCGCCGGCGGCCGGCGACCCCACCATCGAGTCCAGGGGATCAGTAAAGGGGCAGGCGGCGAGTTTCGGGCCGGGGGGTGGCCGGGAACTTGGTTCCGGCGAGGGTCACCGGAGATCGCCGCCCCCGCGCAGTTGGCGCGAGGAGGGAGACGACGCACTGTGTGCGGGGCCCACGAGCAGGAATTTAAACTTTTCCCCGAATTTCAGTTTCAGTTCAAACTTTAAATCCTCATAACTTTGTCTAGAAAGCTCCAAATCGAGTGAACCAAATTTTGCTGGATTCAGCTCTCTGAGTACTTTCCAGAAGATCAAGTTTCACTTCATGAAATTCCTTGTTTCTCCAGAATTAATTCCTCAAATTTAAACTTTTTGGAATTTTAACTGGAGAATCCTTTGGAGGAAAATCCTGAAATTTTGCTGGGATGTTCACCAAAATATCCCTGAACTACCATAAAAATTTCAGACTCATTGGAGCTCATTTAATCCACCTAATGGTGTGATTAGTGAAACTGTTCCAGAGAAAGTAGAAAATGTTCAGAAACATTTTTAGAAATATCTCTGAAATTGTTTAGCTCATAGCTTTAGTTAGGAACTTCCAAATTAAGTGAGACCAACTCCATTAGAACCCTCTGAAAATCTAGTTTTCAGAAAGTCATAGTTTGTTTCATGAAAATCCTTAGAGCACCCTAAGAGTTCCAATTAAGGTCAAGGACATAATTAATTGTGGAGGGCTCAAATGAGCTTTGCTGCAACTAAAACTTGACCAAGTCTCTATCTAGGTTGTAACCAAGCCACAGTAAAAGTTTCACAGTCATTGAGTCTGTCTAGTGGGACTTATAAGCTTCACAAGTTCAAACTTAATACAAATGCATTCAAATTAATACATGTACCTCTCTTATCATGTAGTTGCTAAGGTCGAGGAGGAACCCGAAGTCCTAGACTTCGTTACTCTGGAGGAACAGCTAGCCTACGACCAAGAGCAGCAAGGCAAGCTCCGGTTTGCATTAACCTTTTTACCAATTTTTATTGTTTTGAGCACATACTTGTTTACTTTATTCTTTGCATTAGAGTCTTGTTTGGAAACCCAATTGCATAGCCAAGAACACCATGGGTTGGGTTTAGGATTGCAAATCCCGTTAGCTACTGTAATGCTAAGATAGTGTAGGATTCGGTACAGGTCGAGTAGTTGGAACTACTCGCGAGCATAGGCTAGAGGCACTCGACTCGGGTAGTGATAGCACATGAAACACATGGCAAGAAAATGAGACCAAGCGGAGGGTAAGGGCAGCAGGACTTTGGGGCCTGTGTGCTGTAGCTCCGCTTGTGTCGATTGAGGACCGAGCCGTGTGCGGGCCTGTTGAACAAGCTAGAACAGTACCGAAGACCTACCGGCTATATGGGAACCGGGAAACCGATGTAACTCGGGTAGCTGAGTATTGAGGCATTGCCCGTCGTTCAGAGGGTAGGTTGAGAGCTTGATGGGTAAATCGGCTGGCGGCACTAAGATGCGCGTGCAGAGACCTCTTGCTCGGGACGATGGGACCGGTTCAATATTTGGTTGACGGGTGAAAGGTAGTTGCGTACGGCGTCCGTGGTGGTTGTTGTAGGCAACATCGAGTACGGGCGTACGTGACGGGTTGTTCGGGTAACCCTGCAGGTGTAAATCGATTATAATCGCCGTCCCTCGGTCAGTGAGTACCACTTGTTCGCTGTACCGTGACGTAGAAAGAATAGGCTAGTTGCATGTTAAAATGTTGCTGATTAAAAGATGGACTTGATTGCTAATGACTTGCTGTAAGAGCTAACTAAAGTTCATTTCAACTTTGGCCAAAGTACATGAGAGAAATGCGTTTCTTGTTTGATTGCGGCTCTCTCATGTGCCTTAGCGTAAGGTTCTCCACAAACTGCTGCTAAAACTTGAAAGTAAGGTTTCACTAATTAGACGAGTCCTTTGCAAATGATTTTTACCTCATGTAACCCATCACCCCTCATGTAGAAGTTCCATGTTTAGGTGAGACGGGTCAGACTTGATGAGCCTTCATGCTCACTGCTTGTGTTTGAAGCTTTTGCAGGGTTCTATGAGGAAGGGACTCCCGAAGAGGAGACGGAACCCCAGGAGGGGAACCCCATCGAGTGGGAGTCGTGCACGCCGCAGAGTTAGTGTGCGTGTGTGCTAGCAAGGACACGTTCAAGGGCTGAACGTGCACTTGATGCTTAGTCTACGCCCGTGAGTGTAGATTGAACTTATTTTGATGTAAACATGTTCATTTTCGCTTCCGCTTGTACCTTTGACGTGTGTTATCCGGTGCTGTGCAACGCAGCACCCCTCAGCGTGATCCTGCCTCGACAAGACCTTTGGGGTCGTGTCAGCACCTACTCTCTTGTGCTGGCTACAATCAAGTTCTTGGCGACTGGGGGCTGTCTTCACTAATGGTTTTGGCCGACTTTCTAAGTCAGCGCATTGCTCCCCTCCATAATCACCGTCGCGCGGCCTGGACGTACTCTGGCGAGAATGACCCATCTCGCCTAGAGTGTGGCCCCGACATTAACTTAGAGACGGAGCTCCTGGACGCCATGTTGGTGAGGCTGTGCGCCAACGTTGGAAACAACGGCGTCTCTGATGACCTTGTCAACCCACCGGCGTCGTGCTTACCCATATTCATGGATCAGGGGCTGAGATCGCAGCTCCTAAGGTTGATGCCGACGCTGGACGACATCGACATCGCTCCCCAGTAAGTTGATGACACTCCAGGAGGAGCAGCGATCCCCGAGATAACCGGAGCAAGCGATGGGAGGGTTACTTCTTCTGCTTCGGCCCCTGTTGCCGCAAGCACTGCTGCGCCAAACTCTGTGGATCCAACTCCCTCTACCTAAGGTCTGGACAAGAAAAGGGGGAAGGCGCTAGTGGTCCCCCAGCCCAGCTCCTTTGGGAAGAAGCGGAGGCTGATTCGCGCAGACGGGACCTTCACCTCGGCTCCCGGCTCCATGGCGCCTGTAGCGGTTGAACTGGAGGACGAGGTCGGTGGCGGCATAGCTGGTCCTGCTGCTAAACCCATAGAGGGGTCGTCTGCAGCTCCCCCGCCTCCGATATCAACGAAGGGGCCGGCTGAATCCGGGGGGTCCGGTGGCTCCAGACGCCCGTTCAAGCGCCTTCGAGCAGTTTCATGGAGCTTCGCCGGCCCCAGATAGGTCATACGAGGCCGGACCTTGCTGACTTTGGCTATGCTTTATCGTTATCTGCTGACCCCATCTTTTACACAGTGCTCCATCCGTAGGTGTTTCTAGGAGCGCTCCGACGTCCGGGGTGCCCAGCGGTCCATTGGCAACTTTTGAAACTGTCTCAGCCCAAAATGCAGACCCGCGCGGCGACATCCATGCCACCTGACACTTCTGCAGATATCTCGTCGGCTATCCCTGCTGTGGCGGGCCCTAGCCAGGAAGCTCAGTCGGTCCTATCTCAGGGACCTGTTTTTGGGCCGGCTGTGGCTGGCGAGGTTTTACCGGTACATGGCGGTGAACCCGTTCCTGCCACTGACGAGAGGACGTCGGACGCCGCAGCCCCTACCCCGGAGGGTAGCATTCCCCTGCCAGAAGCTCACCTACCTCCTTCCGAGGGCCAAGCCGATGCTTCCCTGGATTCCTACATCTTGGTGCGCGCTACGTCAGCTACCAATAACCCAGAGAGCGATGCTACGGAGCCTATGGCACGTGTCAAGCGGATCCCCTTGTCTGATGCCGTGGCCTCGGCTCAGGCAAGCCTCCACCGAGTTCTGCTGGCACTGGATCAGGGGCGAGAATCCTTTCAGCAGGAGGAGGAGCGCCTCGATGTATGGGAAAGGTTACTCAACTTCCGGACCCATAAAACACGTAGGAGGTTGGAGTCGCAGGAGGCCCGTCTGTGGGAGGAACAAGAACTGACCAACCGGCAGCGGAACTTGGTCGATCGGTTGGTCAAGCAGTCCCGTAAGATCTGGGCAGAAGCCAATGAGGCCTAGCAGGTGGCTAATGCCTGCCTCACAACTCTGAAGGAGCTACGACTGACGCTGGCTCACCATGAGATCGCAGTAGGTGAGCGCGAGCTAGCGGAGGAGAAGGAGGAATCTTCATTGCGCCTGCAGCAGGAGCAGGCCGAACTGAAGTCACGGGCTGACGACCTGGACCATCAGCAGGACTCTCTGAACGAGGAGCGGGAGAGGCAAATGAAAGAGCGTCAGGACCTCCTGGCTGCAGAACTCGATGCCTCATTCCGGGAGGAGAGGCTGTAGCACTGTGCTCATGAGCTTGATGCTCGGGAGGTGATGTTAGTTGATTGGGAGAAAAAACTCTCTGGGAGAGATGCAGCAGCCTTGACAGTGGTACGGCGTGAGCTCAGGAGCTCCAGGCTTCACGTACGGTGGATGCCCAGCAAATCTGGGATTTTTTGGGCCGCGCCGAGTCAGCATTAGTGCCCTTTGGCTTCAGCCCGGTACGTGCTGGTGAACCTTCGCGGGGGATGAGCCAACCGCTCCTTGCGCTTGACTCTATGGGTGCAAAGATGGTAGCATTGGAAGACGTTGTCATCGACCAGCTGGAGGCGGAGGGCAAGGCCCTGGCAAAGGAGGTGGAAACCCATGTGTTGACTTGCTTTCGAAGCTGGGACCCCAGCGTTTCTCCAGAGCCGGTCGTCCAAGGCCCCATTGCTGAGCGAGAGGTGGCAGCTCGGTCTGAGGTCGAGGACTTGGGAGCCCTTGTTGCAGAGCGATTTAGGCGCGATGCGGACTAGTCTTAGGCAGGTCCTGACCTCTGTATCTTTCTTTTGTCATTTGCATCCTATAATTCTTTATTGATGAAAAAGGTGGTTCTGTTGATCTCCCTTCTATCAATCATTTGGCAGTGGGTCCGATGAGCAGACCATTTCCAGTTCTCGTGGGGCCCCCTTGACCTTTGATGCCGCTGATATCAAGGGGTCCCTTGTCCCATCAAGGTAGCTATCGTTCCCTTGTGTGAGTTACCAAGAGGTCGAGCGACTTACTTAGTTCGACTAACTTCTAGGATCCTCGGGAGGCGCCGGCTTTTGGGGTCCGAGAGTGGCCTCCTTGGGAGAGCTGGGACTACAGTCCCCACATTGTCAATATCTCAAGCTTGTTTCCCCTGTTGTTTAGTGGCACAAGTACTCATGGCGCCCGAGTAGTGGGGCCTACAATCCTTCTGGGTTCCTGGTGATGCGCGGACCCTAGGGGAGTTCAGTCCTTATCTGTAGCTTGTCATAGCCAGCGCTCTGGATCTTCTGCTCGTTGCTGAAACAGCTCGATGCCCTGCCCGCGTGATTCGCCGAGATGGCCACCTGGTAGGTGTGGTCACTTGGTGGGGAGGGAGCACGCCTACCAAGTAGACTCGATGGGTCAGGGCGTGGGCATCGGCTTTCCGAGGGGTCCAGGCTACCATGGACCTATTGAGACGGTCCGAGCTTGGGCGACGTGGTCGTCCAGGACGCGGTTGAGGCTTTGTCCAGGGGCATGTGTCGCCCGGCTTTCCGACACTGCTAAGTTGCAGCACCAAGGTACCCAGCCATCATGCTTCTAACGGTCATGAGGGCAAGGTAGTTTGCAGCGTCTGCGCTAGTGTGTGGATCTCCTTGGCACGGAACTGTTATGCCTCACATCTCTTGACCAGCTCGATGACATCCAGGGGGACTATCGGTCAGTAAAAGCCATACCGGAAGGCTTTACTGTCCAGTATGTGGAACGAAGCGGTTGCCACACTCGCCCTCATGGATCTCTACGAATATGTTGCAGCCCTCCTCCTCAGTAATGCACCACAATAGATTGCTGTCAGCGCCACATTCGTAGAGATGTCCATCTACTAGTATGTATCTTCTAGCCATACGAGCAATCGGTTTAGCGGATACACGTTCATCAGGAAGGATATTGCCCTTCAAGTAGGTCCGGACCTCCATGATCCATGCATCAGACCTACTTGAGCTTTTCGGATCTTGGGCGTCGGGGTGCACGGAGCCCTCGGTGACGCATACGATCCTTGGCCAGCGCCATGGTTGCAGGTCTGCCGAGACTGCTAGCTTCGAGGTGCCAGGATCACCCCCTTCGCCTGGTTCGGCACGCCAGACTGTATGACGCAGTAACTTCCTTTCAAAGGTGCCTTCGGGGACCGGAGCCCATGCAGAGGATTTTATTGGAAGGTTGTCTTCTACCGCATTGTTTGCGTAGGGGATGTGGCACTACTCCAAAGCACGAAATCCTTTCCCCAACTTTCGCATATAGATAAGGTAGGGACCTGGCTGCGGGCCGATACAGGGCTACTCCCACTCGTCTCATTTTATGGCAAGACGCGAGTCTCCTCCTGACCCACATCTGTCGTTCTACTAGAGAAAAAGCAGTACTCGAGCCAAATATGAGGGCTTCATATTTTGCCATACTATTAGTGCTTCAGAGTCAAGGTGCACCACGTACCCGTACTGCTCTCCTAACCGAGAGGTGAGCAGGCCCCCCACTTTTGGCGCCTCACTCACGCGAGGGCCGTCAGATCATAGTGACTAGCTGGGTCCAGTTACGACCGGGGCTCTTACTCCAGGTCGCTGTTGTCCTGACCCCTTGGTAGTGTGGCGATGGAATTGATTCCGCCATGGGCATGTAGGACTAGTGTGGAGGATTAGTGTGTAAGATAGCTCTGGACACTACATTCATAACTGCTACGCATGGGCCAACATAGATTGTAACGGGGTACATCGGACATGGCATACTTTCCTATTTCAGGCTTCCTTTAGCAATAGGGGCAACATGCCATGCATACTTTGGTCATGCCACAAAGCCGTGTCCGCAGCCTCTATGCTACCCTTTCAAGAAAGAAAATATGAAAAAATTCTCTACCACTACTGAGGGGTAGTCGGGTAGACTTACAGGGGTGTTCTACGACCACTTGATCTGAGTAGAGGCACCCATCCCCTGCAGCAAGATTGACGTACCCGGGAGATTTGCTCGCGCTGGATAGGGATAGGCTTGTCGTCCTTCCTCGAGAAAGCTTGAGTCGGAGCTCCATATAATCTTGCCTTGGGGCCGCCCGGTTGGTCAGGTGTGGAGCGTCTTACGTCTCTCACTATGGTCAGAGCCGGAGCTCTCTCCCTGGTCATAGAGGGCCTCCAACGCCCACTTGGCGTCTTGGAACTCCATTTCTTGGCCGCCGTCGTCCCCTGGGTCAGCCTTCTATTTGCCCTCTTGCTGGCGGGGGGGGGGGGGGGGGGTGCACCGTCGTGACACTTCTGACGGAGCCCTCGGAAGCACTCCACCAGCCTCTGAATCTCCCGGCACTTGCTAATGCTATGTTGGTTGGTGTCGTGGACCGGACACCTCTGGGTGCCATCGCCGCTGTTGGACGGCTGTCGCGGGCGCTTATCGGAGTGTGGCCCTCTGCTCGCTGCAGCCCCTATTGTTGCTGCTGTATGGGCTTCGGCCAACAGCTAGTCCTTGTCGCTGGCCCTCTTCCTCCTGCCACCAGAGCCTTCCCTAGCAGGCTCACTCCCTTTGCCAGGTGGTGTGTGCCAGTTGCTACCCTCCGCGGCCTGGCACATTTGTCCCCCAAGCCGAAGAGCTCATGGACGTCGGCCTGGCACATTTGTCCCCCAAGCCGAAGAGCTCATGGACGTCTTGTATAATATTTGTGGCTAGCTTCTCGAGCATCTTCTTGTCTCAGACGCCTTGCCAAAAGGCAAGAACGACAGATGCGTCAGGGGTGTGGGGGATGGTATTCCTGACCTGGGAGAAGTGTTGAATGAAAGAACACAGCGACTCTCCCGGTTGTTGTTGTACAGTGTGGAGGTCTACCTCCGAGCCCGACCGGGTGTAGGAACTCCCAAAGTTGGCCGTGAACTGACGGCACAACTCCTCCTAGGAGGTCACAGACTCCTAGGGGAGGTTCATGAGCCATGACTATGCTGTCCCGGTCAATGCCACCGGAAAGTAGTTGGCCATAATTGCCTCGTCCCCTCCTACAGCTAGAATGGCGGTGGAGTAGATCTGCAGGAATTCGACGGGGTTGACAGTCCCATCGAACTTCTGCAGCAAGTGTGGTCGTAACTTGCACGGCCATACCGCCAAACAGAAGTGCGGGGCCAAAGCCATACAGCCTCCCACAGAGCCTGGGGAGGCCGGGTTCTGTCCCACTTATATGGGACACCTGATACACGGGCTACCATATTCTTCCCTAAGGCCAAGGCGGCGTTCGCGCTGTCGCTCGTTGGTGTCGCAGCCTTCTCCATTACTATGGCGGTGGCGGTCAAGCCCACCCGTGAAGTCTGTGGTGGGGAGCACGGACGTAGCCGTTGAGTGGGTTGTCGTCGTCCCATAATCCCTTGTTAGGTCACGGGGTGAGAATTGCCCCGTCCCTGATCGTTGTCGCCGTCGACACGGCGAGTTGAGCGAGGCGATGACCAAGTGGTCGACATCGTTGCGCTATTGTTCAGCAACAAACGGGGAAACCCCCGCACTCGGGGGGTTGCGCAGGAGTGCGCGGGCCGCCAGCAGCGCGCTTTCCGGGCTGGCTCCAGCTGGTACTTGCGACGCTGTTGCCTTTGCCATCTAAGGCTGCCAAGAGGCAAAAGGCAACATCGCTCTAGGAACCAGCACCGGTGCAGGAGGCCCCGTGGCTGGAGGACGCTTCCTGCTCACTCTGCCGGCGGCGGCACGAGGGACGGGAAGAACCCCCAAAGGATTGGATATTCACCATTGTGGACTCCATGAACGACTTCAAGAACCAGCAGCGTGCCTGTCGGTACCCGCGATATGGGGTACCCCCACGCATAGGGGAAAATGCCTAAGGAACTCGCCCTTCTCCGCAGGGAGAGCTCCGAAGGCGCCACGCGTCCAGCGGGGCCGAACCTCCCTCTCCTCAGAGGAGAGCTCCGGGCTCGCCACGTGGCCTGCATAAGCCGGACCTCCCCCCTCCGCCGGGGAGAGGTCCGAAGGCGCCACGTGTCCAGCGGGGCCGGACCTCCCTCTCCTCAAAGGAGAGCTCCGGGCCCGCCACGTGGCCGACAGAAGCCGGACCTCCCCCTCCGCGGGGAGAGGTCCGAGGGCTCCACATGTCTAGCGGGGCCGGACCTCCCCTTCCTCTGAGGAGGGCTCCGGTCCCGCCACGTGTCCAGCAGAATAGCGCTGCCTGCCCCCGAGCAGTAGGCAGCGGGTGTAAAGACGCCCCATACCTTGCCCGTACAAGGTATTCAAGGCCCGCGCCTTCCCAAGACGCGGAGACGCGGAGCACGCCTCTGTCAGGTGCCGTTGCGCCCAGTCGCATCACAGACTGGCGCGCGGTGTCAGAACCTGCCAGCCAATAAACACAGCGACAAGACATCCCCTGCCGCCTCCGCCGTCATCAACCACTACGACTAGCATGCGGCATGGGCAGGGCGGCAAGACGAAGACTCAGAAGCCTTCGCCAGAGACAACTACCGACATAACTGCAGATACGATAGACGGCAGGCAATCTCCCCGGGACCACCTGTCGGGTCTGGGCCCCCCCCTTGTAAGCCACACGAGCCTTGGACTATAAAAGGCTCGGGTAGGCGACGTTAGCAAGGGTTCGCACTCTAGCCATTCGCACCCTGGGTTCGCACTCCAGCAACTCACACCCTAGGCGTAACTCATCCTCAATCTCAAGACTCCGGTTCTGAGCAACAAGCAATACAGCGAGCACCTCAGCTCACCATGGACGTAGGGTTTTACGCTCTGGCGGCCCGAACCACGTAAAACTCGCCGTGTCAAGCTCCTCCTTAACTCGTCCCTACGCTCAAGCTCTCCGCAAGCGACTAGCCCCTCCGAAAAAGAACCTCCGCGGGCTGCCCAGTGCAGATCCGGGGGAGTGTCGACCACACACTTCGATATTTGGCGCGCCGGGTAGGGGGTTTTCCCTTGCGCGACGAGCTTCTGCCGACGAAGATGACCAAGCTTCCTTCAGCGGCAAGCTCTCCTCCCCCGCGTTCATGACGGTCCGTGACTAGCGGGGAGTACGTGTCGACACACTCTGGACGGAGTGTGTCGGCGCAAGCTGGAAGCTAGCAGCCGACTTCGGCAACGCCGACTCCGGCGATGCAGGCTCCAGCTAGCGTGAGATCTTCTGTGGCGTTGAGCGTTCCCCACGGGGGCGCGCTAGCTGCAGCAAGAGCGCTACTGCGCAATCCGCCTGCTGGGGACGCGCCTTAGGCTGCGACCCAGCAGTGGATTCGCGAGGTAGACCGCCTCGTCGTCGCCGCCGCAAACACCTCGACTTCGGCGGGGACGACGCTCCGGCCAACCGGCTGTGTCGCTGACGCGCACGCCAATGGTTGACGGACAGACGGCGGATTCCAGCTCCACCAGGCTTCAGTCGACGGACCTGAGGACAGAGCTGGAACGGTGCCACATGGGCCAGGATGCCCGGGTGTACCTCGAGCGACGTCGAGAATGGCGTCGCAACCAAGAGGCTGGCGACAACATGACGTCAGCCTCGACCCAGCCTGAGGCGCAGACCTTCGCCACGCGATCTCTGCCCCAGGCATACGCTGCGCAGCATATGCCACAGCCATATGCCCTGCAAACGGCAACCCCGGTCTATGGCGCAGCCTCGCCCATACCGGGGTACACTGTGCCGGCGGCGAACCAAGCGTTCACGGCACCAACGCCTGCAGCAGCAGGGGCAGGGTGTGCGGCCCTGGCGCCCCACCTTCGCTTCGCGAGGTGGCCGCGCAAGTTTCGGCCGCACCTGCCCGAGAAGTACAACGGCAGCGTCAACCCGGCAAAGTTTCTCCAGATCTACTCCACCGCCGTACTTGCCGCAGAAGGGGATGAGGCCGTCATGGCCAACTACTTCCCCGTCGCCTTGACCGGCCCAGCGCGGTCTTGGCTCATGAACCTCCCCCAGGGCTCCATAACTTCCTGGGGAGAGCTCTGCCGGCAGTTCATCGCCAACTTCGGCAGTTCCTACACCCGGCCTGGCACGGAGCTCGACCTCCACGCCATCCAGCAACAACCTGGGGAGTCGCTGCGCTCCTTCATCCAGCGGTTCTCCCAGGTGCGGAACACCATCCCACACATCCAAAACGCTTCTGTGGTGGTGGCGTTCCGGCAAGGCGTTCGGGACAAGAAGATGCTCGAGAAGCTCGTGACCAGAGAGGTCCGTGATGTCTCCGAGCTCTTCAGCCTGGCAGACAAGTGCGCCAGAGCAGCCGAAGGACGGAACTGGCACTCACTGCCGACCTCCGAGTCAGGAGGACAGCCCGGGTCTGGCGCTGCTTCCTACGGAGGCAGCAAGAAGGCCAAGAACCGGGGCAGAGGAAAGATGGAATCTCCGGCCGCAACCCCCATCGCTGCAGCAGCGGCACCCAGTGGAGCTCGGGGGCCGCACCCCGACAAGAGGCAGCGACAGTCACCAGCCCCAGAAGGTGACCAAGACAAGCTATGCCCCGTGCACGGCAGCTGTCGCCATACTACTGCTGAGTGCCGGGAGATCCGGAAGCTCGCGGAGCGCTTCCGCAAAGGGAAGAAGCAGCGGACTGATGCTCCACCCTTCCGCCAAAGGGAGGGCAAGCAGAAGGTCGACGCCCCAGACAGCGTCGACCACCAAGTGGAGTTCCAGGAGCCTCAGCGCACCGTGAAGGCGGTGCGCAACCATGAGGACTCCAGCTCCAGTGATGATGAGCGTCGAAAGAAGCTCTACGTCATATACGGCGGCTCCGCCGACCCCTCGTCCCGAAGCGCAGTTAAGACTCTGCGCCAAGCGGTAGCGTCGGTGGCACCACTCCCAAGTGCCGCATCGCACCTCAAATGAATGGGAACTCCCATCAGCTTTGACGCCACCGACTGCCCCAGGAACATGGCTGGGGCCGGCCAACTACCGCTCTTGGTAGCGCCCACCATCACCGTTTTGGTAGATGGCGGAGCTGGGCTGAACCTCATCAGCCGTGCAGCTTTCCAGAAGCTGCAGATCCCGATGGCCAAGCTCACCCCGTCGAGCCCGTTCTCAGGGGTAGGGCCGGGACAGGTCGTTCCCTACAGCAACATCAGCCTCCCGGTGACCTTCGGAGCTCCGGACAGCTATCGGACAGAATACATTCTGTTCGACGTAGCAGAGATCGACCTCCCATTCAACGCCATAATTGGCAGGCCAGCCCTGTACCGATTCATGGCAGTAGCCCACTACGGCTACCTCGTCGTGAAGATGCCTACACCAACAGGCGTCCTCAGGATTCGTGGAGACCGCACTGCTGCAGTGTCGGACTTGGAAAAACTCCAAGCGCTTGCAACAGCTGGAGCACCAGCCCCTGGCAGTGCAGAACCAGACCAGCTCCACCCGAGTGCACGCCACCGTGCCTCCGCCGCAGCACCCCGGGTGCAACCCCTCGACAAGGGCGACGTCCCCTTAAAAGTCATCCAAGTCGGCGCCGAAGCCACCTAGACCACCCGGGTAGCCGGGGGCCTGGATAGCAAATAGGAAGGCGCGCTCGTCACCTTCCTCCGACACAACGTTGACGTGTTTGCATGGCAGCCATCACAGATGCCAGGGATCCCTAGGGAGGTGATCGAGCACCACTTAAAGGTCTTCCCCGACGCCTGGCCAGTTCAACAGAAGCCCCGCAAGCAGTCCATCGAGCGGCAAAACTTCATTCGCGAAGAGATCAAGAAGCTGCTGGACGCTGGCTTCATACGGGAAGTCCACCACCCCCGGTGGTTGGCGAACCCCGTCGTTGTCCCGAAGGCCGGTGGGAAGCTCCGGATGTGCATCGACTACACCAGTCTCAATAAGGCATGTCCCAAAGATCCATTCCCTCTCCCTAGAATAGATCAAATAGTAGACTCGACATCAGGCTGCGATATGTTGTGCTTCCAAGACGCCTACTCGGGTTTCCATCAGATCCCCATGTCTAGAGAAGATGAAGAGCACACCTCCTTCATCACAGTAGATGGCCTGTATTGTTATGTCTCTATGCCTTATGGCCTAAAGAATGCTCTCCCCACCTTTGTACGTGCGATGCACAAAACCTTTAGAGAGTTAATAAGAGACATAGTTGAGGTGTACGTCGATGACATCGTTGTCAAGGTCAGGCAGAGTTCATCTTTGTTAGATAACCTAGCCTTAGTTTTTGACAAATTGCGCTCCACGCGCACCAAGCTAAACCCCGACAAACGTGTGTTCGGTGTATCCTATGGGAAGCTCTTAGGATTCCTGGTCTCGCACCAGGGAATTGAGGCCAACCCAGAGAAGATCAAGGCCATCGACTCGATGCGGCCTCCTGCCCACATCAGAGATGTCCAGAAACTCACGGGATGCCTAGCCGCGCTGAGTCGGTTTATACCGAGACTAGCAGAGCGGGCACTTCCCTTCTTTAAGCTCTTGCGCAAATCCGGTCCATTTCCCTGGACTGACGAAGTAGAAGAGGCTTTCAGGAGTTGAAGCGACTCCTGACGACCCTACCTATCATGGTAGCCCCTGAGCCCGGAGAGCATGCTCTACATCACGGCGACAACTGAAGTGGTGAGTATGGTCCTCGTCGCAGAGCGGCCGGACCTTTCATCTTCACAACCTGCTCCAGCAGCAGAAGACAGACGCCAGGAAACCCCGCAGGTCCAAGACGGTCTCCCGGACCTCCAAGACAACCTCCCGGAGGTCCAGGGCAGCCTTCCGGACCCCCAAGACAACCTCCCGGGGGTCCGGAGGGACCCCTCGGGGGCCAATGGGACCTCTCGGAGGTCCAGCAGGACCCTCCGGAGCTCCCGGAGAACCAGCGGGGGGCCCTCGGAGGGCCAAGATGGCTTAAGAGCCTCCGGGTTCCAACTCTCGGAAGCCCCCCTGGACTCACTCACCTCCAGTGGGCCAGGGCCAATGGATGAAGACCTCTCAGACCTAAGAGAGAGGGTTCGAACCATCCAGAGGCCTGTCTACTACATCAGCGAAGTCCTTCACGACGCCAAAACAAGGTACCTAGAAGTCCACAAGCTGTTGTATGCAGTCCTCGTGGCGTCCAGGAAGCTCCGCCACTACTTTCAGGCCCACCGGGTCTCGGTAGTCACCTCCTATCCGCTGAAGACGATCCTACACAGCCCCCATGCGACTGGCAGCGTCGCTAAATGGGCAGCGGAGCTAGCGGAGTTTGAGCTGGACTTCCTTCCTCGCCATGCGGTCAAAAGCCAAGCGCTGGCTGACTTCGTGGCAGAGTGGACACCAACGAAGGCTGACCCAGGGGGCCACGAAGACGGTGAACCAGAGCACCGAGCTCCGGTCTTCACCGATCCCCACTGGACGCTCTTCTTCGACGGCTCCTCGCGAAAGCAGGGGGCTGGTGCCGGCGTACTGCTTCTCATGCCATCAGGGGAGCAGTTTGGGTACATGGTGCGTCTCAATTTCAAGGCAACCAACAACATGGCAGAGTATGAAGCACTCATCTTCCGCCTACAGACAGCCCTGTCTCTGGGCGCTCGCCAGTTGTTGGCATAGGGCGACTCCCAGCTGGTTGTCAAGCAGGTTAAGGGCGAATGCTCCTGCAATGACCCACAGCTAGCTGCTTATCTGCTTCATGTGCAGATGTTGGAGAAAGACTTCCTCGCCTTGGACCTGCGCCACGTACCGCGCACTGGCAATGCCTCAGCTGACGACCTTTCAACGAAGGCTTCCACCGGAGCCCCCGTGCCCGAAGGAGTCTTCGAGAGGACGTTGCTGCAGCCCACAGCCTGGTCCGCCGGGCCGAGCGAAGGGGGCTGGACGAGCACTTCGAAGCTGGCGGTCCCGGCGGCCCTGCAACCACGGATGCCGCCAAGGATCGTAAGCGTCACTGGGGACTCCGTGCAACCCAGTGCTCAAGATCCAGAAGCTCAGTCAGACCCAATGCATGGATCACGAAGATCCGGGGCTACTTGAAAGACAACATCCTCCCTGATGAACATGCAACCGTTGAACGGATCGTGCGTATGGCTAAGAGATACGCGCTGGTGGAAGGGGATCTCTACCGGCGTGGCGCCAACCACGTCCTATTGTGGTGCATAATCCAGGGGGAAGGCTGCGACTTGCTCGCTGAGATCCATGGAGGCGAATGTGGGAGTCACTCTTCCTCATGCACGCTTGTCGGTAAAGCCTTCCGGCATGGCTTCTACTGGCCGACAGCACACCAGGATGCCGTCAAGCTGGTCGAGAGCTGCAAGGCATGCCAGTTCCACGCCAAGCAGATCCATACACCGGCTCAGACGGTACAGATGATCCCACCCTCGTGGTCGTTTGCCGTATGGGGGTTGGACATCCTGGGACCATTCCCCAGAGCCGTCGGGGGATTCCGGTACCTCTATGTCGCCATCGACAAGTTCACCAAGTGGCCGGAGGCCACACCAGTTGTCACCATCAACAAGCAATCAGCAGTAAAGTTCATCAAGTCGATTCTCTGCCGGTTCGGGGTCCCGAACAGAATCATCACCGACAACGGGACCCAGTTCACCAGCGCAGCCTTCCAAGACTACTGCGAAGAACTCGGCGTCCAGGTGTGCTATGCCTCTGTTGCTCACCCAAAGAGCAATGGGCAAGTCGAGAGGGCCAACGTCGAGATTCTCCGGGGCCTCAAGACCCGCACCTACGCCAGCCTGAAGAAACATGGTGCCAATTGGGTGGATGAGCTTCCGAGCACGCTATGGGCTAACCGGACATCCCAGAGTCGGGCCACTGGAGAGACACCCTTCTTCATGGTGTATGGGGCCGAAGTTGTGCTTCCTCCAGAGATCACCATGAAGTCTCACCGCGTCCGAGCTTATGATGAAGCCGCGCAGGACAACCCTTGGCGCGGAGACATCAACCTCGTCGAAGAGGTCCGATTGCATGCAACACTCCGTAACGCACGGTACAGACAAGCGCTCCGTCGCTACTACCAGAGGTCTGTCCGTGCCCGGGAGTTGCAGGAAGGCGACCTGGTGCTGCGGCGCATACTTTCTCGTGAAGGTACCCACAAACTCTCCCCTAGTTGGGAAGGTCCCTTCCGAGTAGAAAAAGTATGCCGCCCCGGGTGCGTACGCCTTTCCACCGAGGGTGGGGATCCGCTCCCGAACCCCAGGAATATCGAACACCTCCGTAAGTTCTACCCCTAGAACAGTAGCAGGACAGGTTCTTCTTTCTAATAGATCCCATAGAGTCTCGGAGCAGCGCTCGGAGCAGCTAAGTCTCAGGGGACGGTCCAAGACTACGTTCAGCTTTGCCTGGTTTGGTTCCGACTCCAAGCGCATAGAGTCTTGCTTCCCTTTTTAATGGGACGGGTCGTGGCCTCCATGTTTAGCCTGTTTTCCGCCTATGGAAATTTATAGGGAAAGAACCTGTCCTGCTTTGCTCTTCCTTTATGCTCATTCAAATTATGTATTAATTTTTGTGACCGCGCTTCCTGGGTGTGTTCACCATACACCCAGTCCCCTTTTTTCCCATTCTCGACTCTAGTCGGCATTTGCTATCCTGCCCGGGGCGGTCGCGATTGGGGGGCCTGCCGATGGCCAGGGGGGCCTCGAGCCCCCGGCACGTCGTGCACCGAAATTCCCAAGCACCGCGCACTGAATCAGGATCGTAAGCCAAATAAGACTATGAGATCGGAAAGGGGGGGCCAAGGAGAATTACGTTTCCCTTGTTTGTGTGCAGGACCCTCCGGCCTTGGCTTCCCGCAGGAGTATGGTAGGACTACCCAGACAGTTGGCCACGCCTACCAGGGGGCCGCTACAGACCGCGCAAAGCCGGGAGATCCGGACCCCGCCCCCTCAGCAGGGGCGGGCCCCGGAGGCCCCACGTGTCCAGCAGGGCCGGGGCTCCCGCCTCCTCAGGAGGGGCTCCGGACCAGCCATGTGGCGGGCAGAAGCCGGACCCCCCTTCATGGGGAGAGGTCCGAAGGCTCCACGTGTCCCGCGGCGCTGGACCTCCCTCTCCTCAGAGGAGAGCTCCGAGCCCGCCACGTGGCCAGCGGATCCGGACCTCCCCGTCCTCATGGGGCGGCTCAGGAGACCTCCGGGGCCCTTAATTCGGTAAGGACCCGGGGAAGGTGTCTGTGCAGACTCTCGAGATCGGTGAAGGCCTATAAGCACCTTACGGGGCTAGGGGCTCGGCCAGGAGAAGCCAAGAAGAAGCCAAGGGCATCACAGGCATGAGGGGTCATAAGAGTCAATGTATTCATGGCTCCATGAGCTGAGCTACAGACTCGATAAAAAAAATTGGGGTTCCCCCGGCACGTCTAGAACCTAGAAGCTGTAAGAGCGGCCACGTCCCCGGCTTCAGCCCTGGCGGCGTTTTCCCGCTCCGTGACCCGAGCGCAGGAATCACCTCGGTCGTCACCAGAGCAAGGGCCGGTGTCATCAAGGATGCTTCTGAAGCCCCGGCCACCACCAGCGCAAGGGCCGCTGTTATCAAGGGCGCTTCTGAAGCCCCCTCTGCTGCTTCAGCGGTTTCCTTGGAGACTCTGCCACCTGGAGTCCTCCTTGGTGCTCCAGCAGTTTCCTTGCAGACCCCTCCACCTGAAGCTTCCTCGGCGTGTCAGCAGTTTCTTTGAAGACTCCACCGCCTGAGGAGAAAGGACGCAACGCCAGGGAACTTTCAGCCCGTCGTCGCTCAAGAAGAGTCCCGTCGGGATGATAAACCCGAGGCCTCTTGGAGGCGCCACCTCCAGAGGCAAGGCATGCAGGCTGCCTGGATCCCTGACGTGGTGCAGACGCCGCCGCCGGAGGAGATCGAGCGCGATCCCCCTCTGAAGGCGGGTTAGAAGCCATGGGAGAAGACAAGGCCGCAGAGACTCAAGAAGAGTGCAAGTGCTGGAAGCCTTATAAGGGGAGCCTACCCACGTTGCGGCTTCCTTTCACACCTTCCAGGTACAATTCAAAGCGATTTGAAACTCTTCGAATACGCCGCATCGGCAACTGCTTTGGCTCCAAGATCGAGCGCCGATGACAGGTGGACCCAAGCCGCCCAGCTAAAGCGGTGGGTCAAGGAGTCATCCTCCCAAGAAGACGAGCCGGCAAGGCACTCCGGCGGTTCCTGAAGAAAGCGCCGCAACATGCGGAAGTGGCAGTCTTGGGAACCGCCGCAGTAAAATCAACCATCAAGTGGGCGCACGCTCCCACGATCCCACGACTGTTCGTGCTCCGGCAGCGGTCAATGCAGGACTTAGAGAAAGTGCGCGGAACAGAAGAGACGGAGGTCCCACCTCGGGCTCGCTATCTCCCCCGAGATGGGCCCGGGGGCGACTGTCGGTACCCGCGATATGGTGTACCCCCGCGCACAGGGGAAAATGCCTAAGGAACTCGCCCTTCTCCGTAGGGAGAGCTCCGAAGGCGCCACGCGTCCAGCGGGGCCGGACGTCCCTCTCCTCGGAGGAGAGCTCCGGGCTCACCACGTGGCCTGCATAAGCCGGACCTCCCCCCTCCGCCGGGGAGAGGTCCGAAGGCGCCATGTGTCCAGCGGGGCCGGACCTCCCTCTCCTCAGAGGAGAGCTCCAGGCCCGCCACGTGGCCGATAGAAGCCGGACCTCCCCCTCCGCGGGAAGAGGTCCGAGGGCTCCACGTGTCCAGCGGGGCCGGACCTCCCCTTCCTCTGAGGAGGGCTCCGGGCCCGCCACGTGTCTAGCAGAACAGCGCTGCCTGCCCCCGAGCGGTAGGCAGCGGGTGTAAAGACGCCCCATACCTTGCCCGTACAAGGTATTCAAGGCCCGTGCCTTCCCAAGATGCGGAGACGCGGAGCACGCCTCTGTCAGGTGCCGTTGCGCCCAGTCGCATCACAGACTGGCGCGCGGTGTCAGAACCTGCCAGCCAATAAACACAGCGACAAGACATCCCGTGCCGCCTCCGCCATCATCAACCACTACGACTAGCATGTAGCATGGGCAGGGAGGCAAGACAAAGACTCAGAAGCCTTCGCCAGAGACAACTACCGACATAACTACAGATACGATAGACGGCAGGCAATCTCCCCGGGACCACCTGTCGGGTCCCGGGCCCCCCCTTGTAAGCCACACGAGCCTTGGACTATAAAAGGCTCGGGTAGGCGACGTTAGCAAGGGTTCGCACTCTAGCCATTTGCACCCTGGGTTCGCACTCCAGCAACTCATACCCTAGGCGTAACTCATCCTCAAGCTCAGGACTCCGGTTCTGAGCAACAAGCAATACAGCGAGCACCTCAGCTCACTGTGGACGTAGGGTTTTACGCTCCGACGGCCCGAACCACGTAAAACTCGCCGTGTCAAGCTCCTCCTTAACTCGTCCCTACGCTCAAGCTCTCCGCAAGCGACTAGCCCCTCCAAAAAAGAACCTCCGTGGGCTGCCCAGTGCAGATCCGGGGGAAGTGTCGACCACACACTTTGACAGTGCCAAATGTCGAAGTGTTTTCCATGACACTTCCCCCGGTTTGCTCGGAAGCAGCCCGCGGAGGTTCTTTTCTCGCTGGGGCTAGTGGATCTCGAAGGTTAGAGCGCAATGGCAAAAGAGAGACACGTAGATTTACATGGTTTGGGCCGCCAGAGCGTAAGACCCTACATCCACGGATGTACTTAGTGTATTGCTTGCTCGCGTATGAGATTAAGTTGGATGGGTTGCGAACCCTTTGCCCGGAGGTTGCCCTGGTCCTTTTATAGCTCAAGGCCGGGGCAGTTACAATGCAGCTCGGGGCCCGAAAGGTGGCCCCATAGCTATCTGTGCCTATACATAATCTAGGCATTTACAGCTACTCGCGTAGTCGTTGTTGATAGAGTTACGGTGTGCCGCCTGGCGCTTCTGTCCAAGTAGCAGGTGATGATGAAGTCCCCGTCTTGTCACCGCATTTCCTCGCTTTGTTTAGATGGCTCTGCACCATTGGGTGTCATTGTTGCGCCGTCACATCTCGTCGCCCTCACATTCACCATAATGGTGCGTAGGTTGGGGACGGAGGCATGCTTCGTGTGCCATGCTTCTGGGGAATGCGTGGACCTTGAATGCTTGACCTGACATCACATCTCCCTATTTACTCCTTGTCCATCTGCCTGTTGCCTGCCAGTGTAATGTTTGGATGGATGGCCCCCGAGACACGTGTCTCCATCGGATCCGTCTTGTGGAGTAGTGGGCGGTCTGGAGTTGTTGGACACGCGGCAGCACCGGAGCCCTCCCATGCTGGAGGTCGGATCCGGAGCTGCGGGACACGTGGCACATCGGGGCCTTCCCTCAGGGGGAAGGTACACCCGATAGTCGCTGCCCACGTGGCAGCACCGGAGGCCTCCATGATGGAGGTCGGATCTGGAGCTGCATGACGTGTGGCTCCTCCGGAGCCCTCTCCGACCGAGGGGTGTGACTTAGAGGATCCGGGCACGTGGTAGCGTCGAAGCCCTCCTTGGTGGAGGATGGGGTCCGGCTCTACTGGACGCTTGTTGGCTCCTGAGCCATCCTTGGCCAGTAGTCAGGATCAAGGCTCGAAAACTGTTGCAACCCTAGGACATCCCATGGAGCATAGGGTGCATGGCTTACGTTGGGGCCCACCTAAGCTGGGAAGGCTGGGCCCAGGTGCTTTTTACCACTACGCGGGGGTACCCGGTTCGCAGGGTACCGATAGTGGTGCTAATGGCGTCCTATTGTGGTGCGTAACCCGAGAGAAGGGTTGCGACTTGCTCGCAGAGATTCATGGAGGCGAGTGTGGGAACCATGCATCTTCCCGCAGGCTTGTCAGTAAAGTGTCCCGACATGTCTTTTACTGGTAGATAGCTCTCCAGGATGTCGTCGACCTGGTCAAGAGATGCAAGGCCTACCAGTTTCAAGTCAAGCAGATCCACACACCGGCGCAGACGCTGCAGATGATCCCGCCCTCATGGCCCTTCGCTGTGTGGGAGCTGGACATCCTGGGCCATTCCCCAGATCTTTCAGAGGGTGCTGCTACCTCTACATCACCGTAGACAAGTTCACCAAGTGGCTGGAAGTCACCCCTTAAGTGAGAATCAACAAGCAGTCAGCAGTCAAGTTCATCAAGTTGATCATCTGCCGGTTCGGGGTCCCGAACAAAATAATCACCGACAAAGAGACCCATCACCAGTGCAATGTTCCAAGACTACTGCGAAGACCTCGACATCCATGTTTGCCATGCTTTCTTTGCTCACCCAGAGAGCAATAATCAAGTCAAAAGAGCAAATGCATACTCAGGGGACTCAAGACGCGCACCTATGATAGCTTGAAGAAGCACGATGCCAATTGGGTTGAAGAGCTTCTGTGTGCACTGTGGGCTAGATGGACGTCCCTCAGTCGCGCGACAGGGGAAACACCCTTCTTCCTTGTGTATGGGGCTGAGGCTGTCGTCCCCCCAGAAATCACCATGGGCTCATCCCGTATCCAAGCGTACGATGAAGCTACACAGGACCAGCTCTGGCGCGAAGATATCAACCTTGTCGATGAGTGAAGGTGGCAAGCAGCTGCTCGAAACGCGCGATATAGTCAAGCGCTCTAGTGTTATCAGCAGCGGTTCGTGTGGAGTACACAGCTCGAGGTGGGCGATCTAGTGCTTTGTCGAATACTTTCTCAAGAAGGAGGGAAGAAACTCTCCCCCAGCTGGGAGGGTCCCTTCCGAGTGACACAAGTATGTCGCGCTGGGTGCGTCCGCCTGGCCACGGAGGATGGGGTACCTCTACCCAATCCATGGAACATAGAACACCTCCGTAAGTTCTATCCTTAGCGCAGCGATAGGGTTCTATTTTCTCTGTAAGGGTGTCATAGTCTCTAGGAACAACGCTTAGAACAGCTAAGCTCCGCAGGAGTCCTGCTACTCTTGTCATCCAAAGCGGGGCACTTCCTTCTTGTATGGCCTGTCTCCTCCTATGAAAGAAACCTAAAAAGAGAAAAAAATTCTTACCTGCGTATTCTCTCTTTACAGTTTTTGCTTACCCATGCATATCAACTGTAAATGGCATGTTTGGAGCTTGTTCTACACACTTGTCCTAGGTTCCGTGGCACTAGAAGGTCTCCACACTGAAAGGTTAACGCCGGTGGGAGGTCCAGGACGCGCAGGATGCTTAGCTTGGTTCTGTACCCTAAGCCTACCGGACCGCCTCCCCTGCGCTACAACTGAGTACTTGGGGACCGAAAGGTACACACCTACAAACAAAAAAGTAACCGGATCCGGAACATCGTCCTCTTTCTTTTTCGTGCTTTCTTTCAATTTTGCTACGGCGGTGTGGCCAATCACTTTTTCCTGTGCTCAACCATAGTAGGAGTTGCGCTATCCTTCTGCAGGTGGTTCCGTTTGAGGTACCTGTGGCGTAATCGGGATCCTTTGGTTGTCTCATTGCCTGGGGGCCTTATGGCGCCGAAAGGTCCCTCCCCTGAATGACTTACGCCAGCGGGAGGTCCAGGGTGTGTAGCCTTCTTTGCCTAGTCCCGTACCCCAAGCCTACACACTCTGCCTCTCCAGCGCTACATCTCAGTATAGGGGAACTAGACGGCTTATACCCATAGGCAAGGCCTTAACCATAGCCTGGATGACCCACATCGAATTACCCAGGCCCTATAGCTCAGCTGAGGACCGTAAGCCACAACAAAACTAACAAACAGGAAAGAGTGACCAGAGAGCACGACTACTTTCTTCTACCATGTATGCAGGTCCGAACAGGTCTTTGGCGTCCCGGAACTTCAAGGGGGACCGATGCTGACGTCCTGCCTCCTCCGGTATACTTGGTAGGTGCATCCCAACTCAAGGGCCACACCTACCAGGGGGCCATCATGGTGAACCATGTGGGAAAGACGTTGGACCACTGCAGCACAAGGCAGAAGACTTGGGGCTCCGGCTACGACAATGTGTAGACATTGGCCAAGGTTCCCTCGGGTCCTTGCGCTTCAAAGGACCCGAGAAGTGTGTTAGGCACACTGTCGGAGCGCTTTGGGTCCTTACGATGCTAAGGACCCAGAGGAACAAGATTGGAACATCGAAAAAGAGTTATCCATCTCGGCTAAGTCATTCCGTACCTTTGCGCTGCCAAGGGTCCGAAGTTTACACCGACGACTCAAAATACATAAGACTTGAAGCAAAAAAAGTCTTTATTAATAGCAGAGCTCCGACATACAAAGGGGGGTAAAGGCAGAAGGGAAACCTAGACGCTACCCGCGCTAAAACCTAGCAGCTACAAGTCGGGCGACCTCCTGCTCTATGGCAGACCTGGTTGTCCCTGACAGCTTTGTCCTGCAGACGATGACGTCCAGTATCGGGTGGGCCAGATGCACTGCCGGAGAAGGGCAATCCGGCGGGACCGGATAAAGGTCACGTCATTTAGGGAGGTTAAGCCTTCCCCCGTCAAGTACCCGATCCCCCCCAACAACGGCGTGAAGGCACCCTGCAAGTCGGGGATCTTGTCCCCGATGGCCTCCTATGCCATCAGCAAGCCGTACGGATGGCTTGTGCTTCTATCCGGGACCGTCAAGGAGAAGGACACCCTGAAGAGCCGCACCGAAGGCCACACGCACACGAACATATCACAAAAGTGGACGAAGACGACCACCGGTGCGAGGGCATAAGACGTGAGGTGGATGAGAGCGCTGGGAAGCAGAGGCTTCCAGCGCGCAAGAGGAAGATGATGACTGCAAGGGACAGGAAGGTACCGCCCTTCTCCGGAAGGCCTCCCTTTATACGCCCGCGACCTCTGGCAGGGCAACAGACGCGACATTTGGAGTTCCACCGCTGCACGCTGCGGGCTATTCACTCCCCCCAATGATGGGTAGGACCCAGATCCACCATAAGACGCTCGGAGCCACGCGGGTAACCTCTCGGGAACGTCTGGTGGTTCCCGAGAAAAGAGGCATGGTGGAACGCCTGTGACCTATGGCAGGGCAACAAGTGTGACGTTTGGGTTGCCACAGCCGCACGTCATGGGCTATTTGCTTCCCCCAATGATGGGTAGGACCCAAGTACACCCGTCAGAAGCTGGGGGCCAGGCGGGTAACCTGCGGTTCTTCAGAAAAGCAGCGTGGGAGAACTACAGCGGTTGACCCAAGGCTAGCCGAAGTAAATACCCCGAAGCAACCCCTCAAGCACATCACCACGACCCGGTGGTCAAGGGTAGACACGCGTCCACTACACCAACGATGTGTTGCCGCTTTGACTACCGAGTATGCTCATTACGACGAGGACGTGCGGTCTTTTCGTCTCCCAGGTACAACCACACACCCACTATGCTGGAATCTCGCCACAGCTTCAGTTTCCAAAGTGTAGGCTCAAAACCACCATGCGGGAAAGATTAGGACTCCACCGGCGGGCTCGTTGCCTCCCCAGAGAAGGGCTCGGGGCCACTGTTGGTACCTTGCGGACCGGGTACCCCCTCGTGGAGGGAAAAATACAGACCATGCCTCGCCTCCCCGCTGAGGCGGGTGACAATGTAGCCACGTGCCCTTGGCCCCGAGCTCAGCCCCGGGGCTGCCACGTGCGCTTGGGCTATGAAGCCCACACGTGCCTTTGGTTTCGGTCCGAGCCTCGCCGCTGGGGTGAGGTCCGTAGCTGCCACGTGTCGGTGGGCTCTAAACCTCCTCCCTGCTGAGGAGGGCTCCGGAGCTGACATGCCCTTGGCTCTGGTCCGAGCCTCCTTGCTGAGGTGAGGTCCGGAGCTGCCACGTGTCGGTGGGCTCTAAACCTCCTCCCTACTGAGGAGGGCTCCGGAGCCGACACGTGCACTTGGCTCCAGCCCGAGCGTCCCCTCTGAGGTGAGGTCCGGAGCTGCCACATATCGGTGGGCTCCGGAGCCGACACGTGCCCTTGGCTCCGGTCCGAGCCTCCATGCTGAGGTGAGGTCCGAAGCTGCCACGTGTTGATGGGCTCAGAACCTCCTCCGTGCTGAGGAGAGCTCCGGAGCCGACACGTGCCCTTGGTCCCAGACCAAGTCTCCCCATTGAGGTGAGGTCCGGAGCTGCCACGTGTATCCGTGCTTCGAATCCACCGAGGAGAGCTCTGGAGCCGCCACGTTCCCCACGATCCATCGTGGGGCGTGGGTCAACAAAGTCAAGGAGGAAGTGTGTTGTCAGTCCGTGCATTCAAGACTTACGCCTTCCCCAGAAGCATGACACACGGAGCACGCCTCCATCCTCTGCCCGTTCGTTACTATGGTGACAAAACAGGGCGGCGAGACGAAGATGTGGTGACAAGACGACATCTTCATCATCACCTGCCACACCGACAGGGGCGCTCAGCGCGCCAGGCGGCGAGACTTAACTCCCCACTGACTACTCTACTCAGAGTAATGAAAACCCTAGACCATGTATAGGGTTCATACAACTTTGGGACCACCTGTCGGCCCCCAAGCCACACTGTCACCACCCGGCCTTGGACTATAAAAGGACCGGAGTGTCCACCTGAAAGTGCATCTAGGCATTCCCTTGTGGGTTTTGGATGATTAATGACAAACAAATTGAGATCCTAATAAACTTGTTGAGATGAATGCAGATTAACTCGTGTAAGGCAGGATTGGTGCACTCAAAAAGTGAAAAATGAAGTGATGAAGAAAAAGGAAAAGGATCGATCCATGAACAAAGAGCAATGTAGACTTACTTGTATAGGATGTGTGTGAGAGACACATCCCAAGAGCTCAAAATCTTTGCGTAGGGGTAAGGGCTAAAAACATGACCTAATCACTCACCGTGCACCGACTAGTCCGCTCAGAAACTGGACTGGTGTGACACCCTCATTTTCGATTTCGGCATGTATTCATATTTCATGTAGAGAAACATTTTAAAATAAGTTGAAATAGAGAAAGACTCAAAAAGATCGCCAAACGGAACCAATTCCAGTTCGCCTAGAGCGCCGAAGACAACTTTCCGCGGCCGCTGGCCACGTGGCGTGTTCGGAGCTCATCTCCGCAAAGGGGGAGAGGTCCACCGCTAAACTGGCTACGTGGTAGGCTCGGGGCTCATCCCCGCTAAGGGGGAGAGGTCTGACCCCTGTGGGACACGTGTTTCCCCGGAGCTAGCCTCTACGGAGGAGCGAGGCCAGTCCCGTAGGACACGTGTCGGCTGCGGAGCTAGTCACTGTGGAAAAGAGAAGGTCCATCCGCGCTGGACACGTGTCGCTCTCGGAGCTCATCTCCGAGAGGTCCGACCCGCAGGACACGTGTCGCTCTCGGAGCACACCAACGGGAGGTCCGGTCCTACTGGACACATGTCACCTCCGGAGCTCACCTCTGAGAGGTCCGACACTACTGGACACGTGTCACCTCTGGAGCTCACCTCCGGGAGGTCTGATGTTGATGGACACGTGTCGACCTCAGAGCTCGCCTCCGAGAAGAGAGGAAGATCGGCGCTACTTGACACGTGGCATTCTCGGAGCTCACCTCCGAAGAGAGGGGAGGTCCAGAATGGACACGTGGCACTCACGAAGCTCACCTCCGAAGTGAGGGAGGTCCAGAACGGACACGTGGCACTACCGGAGCCACCTCCGAAGCGAGGAGAGGTCCGGCACTGACACGTGGAACCTCGAGAGCCACCTCCGAAGAGTGGGGAGGTCCAGAACTGACATGTGGCATACGCGGAATTCGTCTCTAGAGAAAGGGGAGGTCCCGACCCACCAGACACGTGGTGCACGCGGAGCTCACCTCTGAGTGAGAGGGAGGTCCTGACCCACCAGACATGTGGCGCACGCGGAGCTCGCCTCTAAGGAGTGGGAGGTCTCGCCCACCTGACACGGGGCACAACAGGAGCCCGCCTCTGTGGGAAAAGGGAGCCCAGCCTCCGCAGGACACATGGAGCCTCCAAAGCTCACCGCCGTGAAGGTAACGAGGTCTGAAGCGGTTTTTGCTTTTGTACGCGCGGGAATACAGGTACGGAAGGAAACCGACACGAAATCCACATTGCTACCGCACCAAATCGATTAGAGATAAGCCGTTAAGATTCAAACACAAATCAAATAGGACTCTTATTTGAATTCCGATCAGAGTAGGACTCTTCGTTTTCCTCTTATAAATAGAACCGAAAAGCTATGGCCGCAACCACAGACTTCTTTTCCACCTTCCGAAGTCGTCGACTTGGAGCCCTAGCCCCAACTCGCCGAGCTAACCAAGTCGCCGGAGAGCCGCCGGCGAGCCTAACACGATCGTCGGAGGAGACCCGACGATTTGTTTTGCTGCTATCGCTAGGAGGAAGGTTCCGAAAAGAGTAAGGTAGGTCTCCAATACCACCTTATGACAAGATTGCGGTTTTCTTTGCATATGTTCTCTCGATCCTTTCGAACAGAAGCTTTTTCATGGAAAGATCACGTGTTGATCGGTTTGATCTAGATCTTGAGTCGAGATCATCGCCACGTCCATATTTCATCTATACACCTCTGTTCATCGTAAAACCCCATGCAAGCCATGCAAGAACACGAACAAACTAAACTGCACCGTAGGATTAACATGCATATGCATTGCATCTTAAGTAAAGTTTATGCATGATAATTTATTGCTGTGAATCTTGTATGTGTGTGATCGCGGATAGAAGGATAAGCTCAGAGAGTTGTCTACGATGAACTACAACCTCAGGATTTCAAGGTCCAAGAGCAACCGAAACCACGAGAACAAGGCAAGTGCCCCTTAACCATATTGATCCCATGTTTTTGGAAAGACTGTTTTGTTTGCGAAAAGGTGTGAGTGCTTGAGTCAACTTGATGGGAAACCCCTTTCATAGGAGTTTACTAGTTTTGTTAACCACCCTTGTCGCTGGGAAAGTTAATGAGTCGGGTATGGTTTTTGCTTGTTGCTTCACTGAGTCCATGGGATACGGGAAGCGAGATAGATGTGTCTAGCTAACTGCACTCGTATGAATAATAAGAAACGGATGTTTTAATGAACATGAATCGGGGGAGATCTAGGCAAGCCTTGGTTTGTGGATGAGGTAGAATGAGATGGTGGTTTACTTGCCGTAGATCTAAGGACCGGTTCATGCCAGCCATGCTAGGATAACAGTGCCACCACAAGGCCAAATATGGGTGCGGCTTAGTTGACTAATTAGATAAGTTACTAGATTGTTATGGACCGTGGAAGGCGCGGGGAATAGGAGTCGAGTGAGGACTGCCCTGGGAACTGCATGGCACAAGAGGGGGCCCGTAGGTGGGAGAATTGGAGATTCTAGCCTGCCGGTGAAACCTTAGTGAGTCCATTTATCTAGTAGCCCCTTTGTAAAGGCTATTTTGTGATCTCTTGACCATACACCGACGGTTTTGTACTGGTAAAATGGAGGTTCTGCAGTCGGCGACGGGTGACGAAATCACAAACTTGTGGGTAAAGTGGTGCTACCTCTGCAGAGTGTAAAACTATCATGATAGCCGAGCTTACGGTCACGAGCGCCTGGAAAACCCACATGATTAGATGGGATGGTTATTGGGATGGTTTTTGGGATGGTTTGGATGGTATTTAGTTTGGTTATGGTTTGGTCTTTGAATCTGGTTTTCGGGACTGTTGAGTCCGGGTAATGAGATTGGTTGCATGACTGTTGAGTCATGGAAATGAGATTTGGTCTCGGTATGAGATGGAATTGAATATGAGATGAAATGGTAGTGAATACGAGATGGTATTCATGAGATGGTAGTGAATACAAGATGGTATTCATGATCTTGAGAAAAGTTGAGAAAGATTGATGTCTGGTTGAGACATGGAAGGTGATGAAACATGAAAGAGGTATGTTGATGTTTAAATACATGTTGGGACTACATTCACTTAAAGCTAAGTTGCTGTTTTTATCGTGTTTTGAGAAATAAACTTTGTTTTCTGCAATGAGCCTTTTTATACCTACCTTGTTGCAAGCTACATGCCATACTTTCCACACTTGCTGAGTACGTCATGTACTCACCCTTGCATTATCATACATCATCAGCAACAGGAGAGGAGCACTTCGACGAGCATGTGGAGTACTAGGCGTGAGATCCACCCTCAACCTTGCCTCTGGAGTATAGATGGAGCCGCTGCTGCTGCTTAGTTTGCTTCCGCAATAGTTAGAAGACTTCCGCTGTTAGAATAAAGACTTCCGCTGCTAGATTTAGATAGAGACTTCCGCTACCAAAACATTGTTGTAATAAAGTACTTGAACCCTGTTCATTCATGGTATATTCTGAATTCAGTTTGTGGATGATATGTGTATGTGTGATGAACATCATGGGCACACATACGCATCAGTCTCGGTTCCGAGAGGTTTCCTCTCAGAACGGGGGCATCACAACTAGTCCGTTCAACTCTCTGGAACCGCTTTTACACAGTGCACCGGACTAGTCCTCTCGTGGACCTGACTTGTCCATTCAACTCTCCGGAACAGCTTTTACACAATGCACCGGACTAGTCCTCTTGTGGACCAGACTAGTTCATTCAACTCTCTGGAACCGGCTTAACACAAGGAACCAGACTAGTCCGTTCAACTCTCTGGAACCGGCTTAACACAAGGAACCGGACTAGTCTGCTCACGCACCGCACTAGTCCATTCAACTCTCTAGAACCGGCCATTCACCTTGCACCGGACTAGTCCGCTCGTGGACCGGACTAGTTCGTTCAGCTTTCTATAACCACTTTAAATTGGGGTTTCCACTGTGCCGCATGCCTCACGTGAATTGTACACAGCACATCGGACTAGTCCGGTCAACAGAGCGGACTAGTCCGATCGCTAGGAAACTTTAACGGCAACTTTTAGAAACTTTGTATAAATAGAGGTGCATGGCCACACATTCCAAGAGACACGAACCCTAGCGCCGTCACACACCCAAAAGCACAAAACACTTCTCTCCACTCATTCTAAGCCTAAAAAGATCAAATCTTTGAGAATTAGGGATTGAATCAAGGAGAGAATCGTTCTTCTCTACATTGAGGTCTTGGTTTGTTTTCTCTCATACAACTGTCATTGTTCTCTCTGTGTGTGTGGGAGACAATGTTACTCATTGTAATCTTGTGGGAGCACTCAAATTGTGAGAACGCCCCACGTACGATTATTTACCCCTGTGTGATTAGTGGATTTGAATCGGCCTTTGTGGTGATTCAACGAGGGAAGGGTTGGTGAAGACTCGGTCCTTGGTGGACTCCTCAACGGGGACGTAGATTCCTGGGTGGAATTGAACCCCGGGATAAAAACCTTGTCTCGTGTCTTCTTATTCTTGTTTCAATTATCAATTAGGATTTGCTAGTACTCATTTGATTTACATAGATATCTTGTGTTAAACTGAAAAGTTGTTTTCTCTTACTTCATTATCATATTACACTCGAGTCATCATTTACTTTCCGCTGCATAAATACTTGAAGTAAGAACAAGTCTAAATTTAACCTTTTAAGTTACGCTCATACCGGACTAGTCCGCACCACACGGGACTAGTCCGACCTACCTGGATTTGATCTGTTTGCTAAGTGTTTCAGTGAAACATTAAAACATTCAAAGAGCATATTACCACCCCTTTAGGCTACATCCAATTGGTATCAGATCCTAACTCTTCAAAAGAGAATCACCGATCAAAGAGATAATGTCGGAAATCAAGGGTGAACCCAAGGGTTTAAACCATGAAAATGATGGTGACGAAGGAAACCAAAAGTTGGAGAAGCTCCTCAATGCCATTCAGGACTGCTAGGATGATGATGAGGAGATGCTCCAACTAAAGGCACTTATGCGGAAGAAGGCACTCTCCCCCAAAGGGAAGAAGATTGAACACAAAAAGCAAAAAGGGGTAGTCACAAAGACTACTCCCAATATCCTTTTAACTATGAGCATTTAAATTCAAATAATAATTATTTGTTAATTTCATTAGGCAAACCACCTTACTTTGATGGAAATGATTATACAATGTGGAAACAAAACATGAAAATGCACCTTATATATCTTAACCCAAGTCTTTGGTATATAGTGTGTATAGGTCTAGATATACCTGATGATGATGAAGAGCTAACCCTAGATCAAGAACAAGCTATTCATCGGAATGCTCAAGCCGCAGCAGTAATCACCTCATCATTGAGCCGAGACGAGTTCACCAAGGTGGATGGACTCGAAATTGCTAAGGAAATCTGGGACACTCTCAAAACCGCACATGAAGGTGATCGTCATGTGCGTGAAGCTAAGATTGAAATGATAGAAGGTGAATTGGAAAAGTTTGCTATCGAAAAAGGTGAATCACCCCAAGAGATGTACAATCGACTAAAATCTCTCATCAATAAGATCCGAGCCTATGGTAGCAAGAAGTGGACGGATCATGAAGTGGTCAAATTGATTCTTAGAGCATTTATGCCTCGAAACTTGACACTCTGCTCCATGATTAGAGAAAGTCCCGGGTTTCATAAAATGACCCCGGACGAGATTCTTGGCAAGATCATCAACTTTGAAATGATGGAGAAGGAAGCCAAGCATGTCAAGGAACTTTCCGACCTTACCTCGGCAAAGAAGAGAGGCGTTGCACTAAAGGCAACATGCAAGGCAGCATCAAAAGAAACTCGAGAAGCTCCTGAGGACGATGATGGTGATGATAAAAGCACTAATATCGATGATGAAGACACGATCCTGTTCATCAAAAACTTCAATAAAATGATGAGAAGAAGAAAGGGTGGCAACTCAAATGAAGGAAGATATAAGAACAAACAAAGATCCAAGACGAGGCGCGCATGCTACAATTGTGGAGAATATGATCATTTTATGGTGGACTGTCCACATGAAGACAATAAGCGGAAAAGTAAAGACAACAAGCCTCAACAAAAGAAAATATTCAAGAAAAGG
Source organism: Neostapfia colusana (assembly GCA_030760725.1). Taxonomy (NCBI): domain Eukaryota; kingdom Viridiplantae; phylum Streptophyta; class Magnoliopsida; order Poales; family Poaceae; genus Neostapfia; species Neostapfia colusana. The sequence continues at coordinate 40,695,005 of JASWHV010000001.1, read as the reverse complement.
AAGCAATATGGCCAAACACATCTAGGGAAGGAATGGGACTCCAATGATGAGTTCTCATCTGAAGAAGAAGGGGAGATGGCCACTATAGCTATCAAGAAGTCTACCATGAAGTCCACTCTCTTCCCAACCATGGGATCATAGAAGGACACCAACCACACATGCCTAATGGCCAAGGAAGGAAAAAGAAAGGTCAAAACTAAATCTTCCTCCTTGCATTCCTTTACTAGTGATATTGATAATGCTAGTGATGCTGAAGACATGCTTAGAGGCTTAGATAAAAATACTATAGCTAAAATGAAAATTCTAATGGATGAGATTGTTGATAAGGAGGAGCTAGTCAATCGCCAAGAAGATATGATCATTCTCCAAAAGGAGAAATATCTTGAGATTGAAGGGCTTCTTGAGATTGAAAAGGAGCGAAGCAAATCACTTGAGCTTGAGTTAGCTTTAAGCAAGGAGACTTGTTTGAAGCTAAAAGACTCAAACATTGCACTCAAGGATGAACTTGCTAAATTTACCAAGGTTAACAAGATTCTTGAGGCGCAAGTTGAGCCACTCAAGCAAAGTGGTTCTTCATCCTATTTAAGCTCACCTTCTCAACATGTTGAATCCAAAACTCTCATAACTTGTACATGTGCAAAAAATGACACCAACTTGAAAGAAAAGTCAAACTTGACAAAAGACAAGCATCCCTTCTAAAGTGGCATGTTTGACAAGGAGAAGGTCAAGTATGCACGTAGTGCATACTTGGTCACAAGAACTCCTAATGTTAAAACATAGCATTGGGTATTCTTATGGTGAAAGGCAAAACGCTAGAAGCCACAAGAATGACAAGAAACACATTGTCTTTGTCAAGGTAAACTCTTCCCAAGTTGGAAAACATAATAATGTTGATAAAATTAACATTGAAAACTCATATGAACAACAAATCTTGTTTAGAATCTTTGATGCTTCATATGTGCTTATGAAAAATAGTTTTGGAAAAAATCATGCCAAATATGTTGGGCCATTCCATGTGAACATCAAATCTCGTGTGTGGGTGCCCAAGTCACTTATCACTAACCTCAAAAGACCTAAGCAAGCTTGGGTACCTAAGACCAAAGCATAGTTTCTTTCTTGTAGGCATATGCATCCGGTGGAGCAAAATGGGTGCTAGATAGTGGATGCACCAATCACATGACCGAAGAAAGAAAAATGTTCGTGGAGTACGAACAAAATAAAGACTCAAGCGAAGGCATCTGTTTTGGTGATAATAGTGAAGGAAAGGTGCTAGGTACCGGTAAAATAGCTATTTCATCACAACACACACTTTCTCATGTTCTACATTTTGATTCCTTAGATTATAACCTCTTGTCCATATCTCAACTATGTGACAAAGGTTATAATTGTTTATTCACTAATGAGGGTGTGACCGTCTCTAGAAGGAGTGATAACTCTATTGCTTTAAAGGGTGTGTTAAAGGGAAAACTTTATCTAGTTGATTTCAACAAAGATAAAGCCGAACTTGACACATGCTTGATCATGGGTTGGCTGTGGCATAGACGGCTAGCACATGTTGGTATGAGGAATCTACAAAAACTTCTAAAGGGCGATCACATCCGAGTTTGAAGGATGTTGTTTTTGAGAAAGATAGACCTTGTAGCGCGTGCCAAGCCGGGAAGCAAGTAGGAGCATCCCATCCCACGAAGAATGTCATGACTACAACAAGACCGCTCGAGCTCCTCCACATGGACCTATTTGATCCAATTGCTTAAATAAGCATCTGCGGTAATAAATATGGTTTAGTCATTGTCGATGATTTTTCACGCTTCACGTGGGTTTTCTTTTTGCATCATAAGTCAGAAACTCAAGGAATACCCAAGAAGTTTCTCAAGCGAGCCCAAAATGAATTCTCATTGGCCATCAAAAACATAAGAAGTGACAATGGAACAGAATTCAAGAATACACAAGTCGATGAAAATATAGATGAAGAAGGAATAAAGTATGAACTTTCGGCACCCTACTCCCCACAACAAAACGGGGTAGCCGAAAGGAAGAATCGAACGCTCATTGAGATGGCAAGGACAATACTTGACAAATACAAGAGCTCTGACCGATTTTGGGCTGAAGCTATCAACACCGCCCGTCATGCAACAAATCGATTGTATCTTCATCGCTTACTCAAGAAAACCTCATATGAACTGCTCACCAGTAACAAACCAAATATTTCATAATTTCGAGTTTTTGGTTCAAAATGTTATATTCTAAACAAAAAGCCTAGGACCTCGAAGTTCGCTTCAAAGTCTGATGAGGGTTTCTTGCTTGGTTATGATTCGAACTCCTACGCTTATCGTGTCTTCAACAAGGTCTCCGAACTTGTTGAAGTGGCACGTGACGTAGTATTCGATGAAACTAATGGCTCCCAAGTGGAGCAAGTTGATAAGCGTGTGCTAGATCAAGAAGAAGTCCCATGTCAAGTATTGAGAAGAATGGCACTTGGTGATATTCAACCTCAAGAGCAATCACAAGAATCAAGTGCTCAAGATGAACCACAACCGGAGAGCTATGATCAAGGGGGAGTTCATGCACAAAATCAAGATCATGAAGATCAACAAGATGATCAAAGCATTAATGACGGCAATGATCCAGGGGGAGCCGAAGAAGATGATGATCTTGTGAATTCAACACCACAAGTGCCACATCCAAGAGTACACCAAAGCGTACAAAGAGATCACCCCGTCGACAACATAATTGGTGATATCCAAAAGGGAGTGACAACTCGATCTCGTATAGCTAATTTTTGTGAATACTATTCTTTTGTATCCTCTTTAGAACTATACAGGGTTGAAGATGCACTAAGAGATCCGGGCTGGGTGATGGCGATGCAAGAAGAATTGAACAACTTTAAGAGGAATGAAGTATGGGAACTTATTGAAAGACCAAAGTCCAACATCGTCGGCACTAAATGAGTCTTCTGCAACAAGCAAGACGAACACAGAGTGGTAACAAGAAACAAGGCACGACCTGTGGCTAAAGGTTACTCACAAGTCGAAGGTTTGGATTTTGACAGGATATTTCTTCCCGTAGCTAGGCTTGAATCAATTCGTATATTACTTGCATATGCTACTCACCATAATTTCAAGCTGTATCAAATGGACGTCAAAAGCGCCTTCCTCAATGGGTTTACGTGGAGCAACCTTGCCTCGTGTCTTCTTATTCTTGTTTCAATTATCAATTAGGATTTGCTAGTATTCATTTGATTTACATAGATATCTTGTGTTAAACTGGAAAGTTGTTGTCTCTTACTTCATTATCATATTATACTCGAGTCGTCATTTACTTTCCACTGCATAAATACTTGAAGTAAGAAAAAGTCTAAATTTAACCTTTTAAATTACGCTCATACCGGACTAGTCCCCACCATACCGGACTAGTCTGGCCTACCTGGATTTGATCCGTTCGCTAAGTGTTTTAGGGAATCGTTAAAACATTCAAAGAGCCTATTCACCCCCCTCTAGCTACATTTACCACCCGATAAAGGGTTCGCAACCCTGCAAATTCCACACTCATAAGCGTAAGCAATACAACAAACATTCCCGTGGACGTAAGTACGCTCCGGTGACCCAAACCACGTAAATCTCGGTGTTCACCCGCTCTCTCGAGCCGGATCGCGCTAGTGACATCAAACTCCTCCAAACAAAGAACCTCTACAGGATGCTCTTATAGCAGGTTAGGAGGAGTGTCGCAACTCATATTCAAACAGCAGGTCTTAGATTTCACTCGCAACTACTTTTGTTTGTGGTGTGTTTTTGCTCCAACCCAAACGAGACAATTGAAATTTTGCTATCGTCAACAGTGGGTTTAGCTAAAATACTACTCCCAACATGCAACATGCCAAAATACCATTATAATGGAGCTGAGTTTGCTCGTTCGCCATCAAGACGCTATTTCAACTCTGATGTGGTTTTGTGACAGTAAGACACCCATAAATGGACCAAAATACCCTTCTGTTATGTTTTTTTCTCCAATCTTCCTCTCATAAGTTTTAAAAAACAGGAAAACATATTTCAAATAGGCAAAATATATATAAAAAACATACTAATATATATGGGAACACAAGCTAAATTACGAAAAAATATTTCAGGATAGGAAAAATATGTGAAAAATTTCGAAAAAAATAGAAAAATAGGGGGAAATTTGGAAAAAATAGAGAAAAATTGGAAAATGGGTGGAGGATTGTAAAAAAACTTCCCCCTCATCCCTTCCCTTCCCCCTCACCCATTCCCTTATTTTCCCCCTATTATCCAATTTTCCTATATTTTTTCCAAATTTCCCCCTATTTTTCTATTTTTTTGAAAATTTTCACATATTTTTCCTATCCTGAAATATTTTTTTGTAATTTAGCCTGTGTTTCCATATATTTTAGTATGTTTTATATATATATTTTGCCTATTTAAAATATGTTTTCCTGTTTTTTAAAACTTATGAGAGGGAGATTGGAGAAAAAACATAACAGAAGGGTATTTTGGTCTATTTATGGGTGTCTTACTGTCACAAAACCACATCAGAGTTGAAATAGTGTCTCGATGGCGAACGATCAAACTCAGCTCCATTATAATGGTATTTTGACATGTTGCATGTTGGGAGTAGTATTTTAACGAAGCCCACGGTTGGCGATAGCAAAATTTCAATTGTCTCAACCCAAACCGGACCCATTTCGAGCACCTGGTGCAACTACTCCGGACTCCTAATCCAAATCAAACCAAAACCGTTCCAGCCCAGTCCAATCCGCCGCCTCCCAATTTCCAGCTCTGGCCTCCGTGTTCTCCGGCGATCGACGCCGCCGCGTCCGGGCCGCTAAATCTCGCCTCAATCCTTCCGCGGTCGATGGGGAGCGAAGCGGAGCCCGCCAAGGGGCTGCTGCCCTACCTGCAGCGCGCCGACGAGCTGCAGAAGCACGAGCCGCTCGTTTCCTACTATTGTGAGACGCGATCCCCTCCCCCGCTGCTTCTTTTTGAGTAATCCTCCGTGTCGCGGCTGATCGTGAGGGTTTGGTTTGATTCGGTATGTTGGTTGTCGGCAGGTCGGCTCTACGCGATGGACAAGGGGCTGAGGATCCCACAGAAGGATCGCACCAAGACCACAAACTCCATCCTCGTCTCTCTCATGAATCAGCTCGAGAAGGTCTAAATATTTGTCTGTCTTCCCCTGTTCAGTTGGAGGAGGAAGAACTAGGCAGTTGCTTTGTTTAATGTCGTCTTGATCTACTTACTATACGTGTTGTTGCGGCAAGGGTTTGTTTGGATGCTGCTGCCGTGATTTCGCAATAGTTCTGTAGCCGTTGTTGGTAGAAACTTTTTAGAACATCAATGATTCTTTCGGCTGTAGATTTTTTTGAATGTGTTGGATTGAAACGCTATATGGATTTAGGATGCTCATTTTCATGGGAATGTTAGGGCAATCACCAATCAGCTACAGCTAGCGTTCATGCCATAGGGTCTGTTTTGTACAACTGCTGGGCTTGACTTAGTGGGTATCTTGCAACTGGAACAATCATGGGTACAACTAGCACACATGATTATGCAGCATGCAGTAGCTAGTTGTTGTACTGGTCAAAGATGGAGTCGGATGTTCTTGATCCTGTATAGATTGAATGAATAACCAGATGAAGGTGTCCATTGGGTTTTAGTACCAGTCCACAAAGGACCACCACACCACTAGAAGATCATATTGTAATCATGTTTGAGTTATACAAATCCCTAAATTGTGGTATATGTGGACTGGATGGGTGATCATATCTGCATATTGCACTGGATTCTTGCTAATAATTTCAGAAAACAATATGATTTTGTTTCAACAACTTTTGAATTTTATGATGAAAAAAGCTTGAGGCCTGACACCTTTTACCAATTTTTATTTGACATTGATGATAGAGGTATGCTGCCACCCAAGTTTTGATCCTCTTCAATTTGAATTTGGTTGTGCATTTCTTCCTAATGCCAGCCTGCCTAGTTCCTCCTAGGTTGGTCTAGGTTTTTAAGATTGATGCTAAATATTGGTAAACGTACATTAAAAGGGCGTACCCAGTGCCGAAGGCTCCCACACATGTGGGGTCTGGGGAAGGGTTATTTCTAGACAGCCTTACCCCTGCTTTTGCAGAGAGGCTGGTTCGAACCCAAGACCTCAGGACACAAGTGGAGACACACTACCACTGCGCCAAGTCCGCCCTTCTATTCGTAAACGTACATTGGCATGGAAAAGATAACTCTAAGCACCAAAACCTATTTGCTCACACAAATTGAACCATGTAATATGTCTTGTGGTTTTCGTTTCACCACTTTGCTCATTTAATTCGATTTCCATATGTTCTGTTGCGATGCAACTAATTTCATTTATGCCTAGATCATTTTCTTTCACTCCTGAATATGTTTTCTCATCCTCCAGGATAAGAAATCTTTGACTTTGGGGCCTGACGACAATCTTCATGTGGAGGGATTTGCATTAAATGTCTTTGCTAAAGCAGATAAGCAAGACTGTGGTGGGCGAGCTGACATGTATTGTACATATAAAAATGTTCTTATCTCGCTCCAGTCATCTTACCATTATCTATTTTCATAGTCTTACTAATACATGTATCTCCTTATTCTTGCAGAAACACTGCTAAAACATTCTATGCTGCAAGCATCTTCTTTGAGATTCTCAACCAGTTTGGCGAGCTTCAGCCTGAAGTATGTTTACTTTGTTATTGCCTAGTTCTTGCTAGTACATTTTGATGTGAGCTAGTATGTCAATTTCAGTTTACATCTGTTATGATATGATCTCCTTGAACTATGCTGAAGATTCTACATAACTGTATTTCTCCATGGTTTACTTTCACAGATTGAGCAGAAACAGAAATATGCCATCTGGAAAGCTGCTGAAATAAGAAAAGCTATCAAAGAAGGGCGGAAGCCTGAAGCTGGTCCTCCTGGTGGGGATAAAGATGAAACTTACAGTATCACCACAATTTCTCAGGTAATCTGGGAGAGAGTGCTGCCATGCTCCTGATTCTCATCTAGCGTGACGCTGCCTTTGTTTTATTACTGCCGACCATTCATTCCCATGATACTTTCATCATCCACAATGATCATTTTTGAAAGTGAAATTTAACAAAAGTTGGATTACATCTCCCACAATAGTGAGGTCAGTTGGCATCAGCTAGTTCTAGTCAGGGGAGATCTTTGATCTGACATTTTTGACATGGCATCATTTTACGCTTGGTGCTTCATTCATCTTCTACATGTCATTTTGCACATTGTGTGGCCCCAAATACACACTTTTGAGTCTTTAGAAACCCACCAAACGGCATCTTCATTTGTTTATATTATTGTTGTCAAATTTAACCCTTCCCTAGGCACCATAATGTGTGGGAGCCTTCAGCACTAGGTATGCCTTTTTTATAGTTGTCACAATTAAATATCAGATTTCATTTATTGTGGGCTATGCTGCCTGAGAAACGAGTGTTACTTCATAAGACATTTTCTTTTTAAATATTTTATATGCATCCAACATACATTCCACTGATATCTACATTCATAACTCTCTAAATTTATGCAAGCTTGGATTTGGAGAATTTTGTTCTCACTACATTTCCAGATCACCAGAAACCAGGCAGACAGCAATAGATATAAAGTTTATTTTTCGTATAGAGTAAATAACTGTAGCCATATCTTGCAGGAACTCAGGATTTCCTTGCACCTTTTTTATTGTGTCAACATGTAGTTTAATTACTTAACAATAGAAGACCTTAAATGGACAATAAATATGAGTTATGCTGTAGTACATGGTACAGATTTTGCGTTCACTGATCTCAACTGATTTTTGATCTTTTGTCCCTTATCAGGATATGGTGCAAAATCAGTCCACTAGTATGCAGCATGGCAGTGAAACACCAGACAAGGTTACTCGCACATTTTCTTTAATGATTGCACCTTGCAATACTATTTAGTTTCTCAGAAAAAAAACGTCCTAAACTTTCTTGATTTTTCCTATTGTACACAGGATTTTAGCAGGAGGAATAGCTTTTCTGCTGTACAGCCAGGAAATAATGCTCCTAGACAAAGTACAGAGATCAATGGTCATTCCTCTGCCCAGTCACCTTATTCAACACCACCACCTCCACAGCCCCAGCATCCATCTCCATCACAATCTTATTTCTCTCCGTCATACCAAGCAACAGATTACCCTTCTCCTGATGTCCACGAATCACCACCCAGTTATTCGTCTTCCCCATACTCAAGCACAGACTACCCAACAACTGAGATCCACAAACCACCACCCAATTATTCTCTACCCCCATACACAAGGACAGATTGCGCTTCCAATGATGGATACAATCCCCGTAGCAATGGTAAGCCAGATGTTTCGGCTTATCCTCAGACGTACCAACCTCCACCATACAAAATCAAACCTCAGCACACCTCTCAATATTACTACTCTACAGAAGCCCCAGCTGCGCCATACAACTACCCTAATTTTCAGTCGTACCCAAGCTTCCAGGACAATACATCACCTTCTGTCCCAACACAGCCATCTCCATTCCATCCTGCTTGTGACACACCTGTCTCTGTATCATTCTCCCCGTCTGCATCAAATCCTTCTGCCCCGTCACATTACAACTCTAGTGCTGATGCCGGGCATAATGTTGCTCCTCCAGTCGTCCCACCTGCTAGTGAATACAAGTATGATAGCAATTATCAGCCATCAGTTGAAAAGATTGCCGATGCTCACAAGGCAGCTAGATTTGCAGTCGGCGCTCTTGCATTCGACGATGTGACTATTGCTGTGGACCACCTGAAGCATGCTCTAGACCTCCTCACAAACCCTTCTGCTGAAACAAACTAGCTGTCTGGCTTTACCCTACCCTTTCTCAAAAGCATCTTCTGTATATAACTATACCACCATATGGAGGTGTTGCTGGGTTACATACATCGAAGATACCAGGGCACCACACATCTAGGAGATAATAAGGGCAACATTCTGTACGGACTTGGAGAGCGATACCGTTAGCAGGAAACCAGCTTGTGTAGATTTTGTAATCAGAGTTTTGTGAAAGGTTATGTAACCATTGTATTTATTGCATATTATCGAGGGCTGGCATGGTACTTTGTTTTTGCTGATCGATGGCTCGTCATGTCCCTTTTCTTGCTGCAATTACCCCAGCTGTCATCCTCAGGACGAGATTTCCTCTGGTATGACTGGAGATGCAGAGGCCAGAAGATCACCAATTTCTTTTATTAAAAGCACGTGAGTGTGAAATCAGAGTATCTGATGGTTATGTTGAACAGTATATTGTCCTGTGAGTGAACGCCAAATTTAATTGTTTCCAATGCTGAGCTCAATTCGGAGAATTGATCTAAATTGTTTTGTTTGGTTGAGATGCTCTGTGTTAAACAATCTTGGGGTCTAGGAGAGAATTTCCTGTGTACTGTTTATTCCTGCATTGAAACAGTAGTACTAGCTGTCACTCCTGAAATCAAAGGAGCACCACTTTTCTTGTGTAGAATACATATCACGGACCGGCCAAGCCATGCGCTGCTGTCACCGGAGCAGAGCTCAGAGAAATGGGTGCCGAAGCTTTCCCGGCGTCTATTTTTACTTTTCTTTTCTAATTTACCTGTTATTCTAGCTCTAGTCATAAATTAAGGAGAGATGAAAAAGATGCACCGGACTTCCTTTGGCATCCGCTATTTTCCAGTTGTCACAGTTCACCTACAAATTAACAGGGTTTTTGTAGCGCTGGGGAGAAGAGAGGGAGGGAGAAAGAGAGGAGGAAGAAAGGAAAGAAAAAAAGAAAAAGAAAGAAGAGAAGGAAAAAGGGGAAAAAAGAGGAAAGGAAAAAAAAGAAAAAAAAAGAGAGGGAAATGTGAAGAAGAGGAAAAAATAAGAAGAAAAGAGAATGAAACAAAAAAGTTGGTGATTTTTAATAAGTTGTAAATATAATATTATTAACATAAATTTAGTTATATAAAATATGAGTTAGTTGTGTGATGTAATATAAAATAGTTGATATAGAGGTTGTATTTAGAGGTGACCGGGTGCAAAGAATTGAACTGTAAAGGTAGGAAACTTTTAGAGTTGATTGTAAAAGGCTAAGAATATTCTTTTAGAGGTCTGATATAGAGATCCACGAGCACGAGCAGTCTACGATGGCTGAAACAATGGTCCTTTTCAAACGTAAAAGGCACTCGGTTGTATACCACGTCCGGATCTCTTTTCTTGCCAACACTCTTGCTCTGCTTGCCTAGATGCCATAGTATGCTAGAGAGACAAGTGTCATGGTGATGGTCAGACAAGCATACCAACAACGCTATTGCAGTAAGGGTTTTTTCGGGTAATAATAAATAAAGTGGATTGAAGTGGAATGGAGTGAAAAATGAACTAATTTTTATTTCAACCCCACTCAATCCACTCCAAATAGAGAGTATTTAAGTTTATCTAAATTCAATGCGTGACATCGACACCTGTCAGCCTGACCTTTTCAAACGACCATGGATATTTACTTGGTGAAAAAAAGGTGAAGTAATACGGTACGGTGAGACTTGGAATAGGACAATGGAGGAGCAAGGTAAAATCGCTGCAGTGTCAATCCGGTGCCATTCAGCAGGATCAGATTGCCAACATACCTCTAGTTGTAGCATCTCTGTCTCTTACAAACTGGCTGAACCTGACGGCAGCAACGAAGATTAACACATATTATGATGTCGAACCTAATTACAGCAAGGACTATTAACCCTGAGTTTCTCTCAAAGCTCTATACAGGACCCGTGAAAGTTGTCCCATGAAGATCTAACAGTTAGTATGCATGCAACATGACCTTCGGTCGGCCACTGACATCCCCACACTAATCGTTTTTTCTTGTTTACGCGCCGTCACCCTCCTCTTTCGTCTAGGTCAACTCATCTTCCTACTACAATTTGTTGGCTCATGAGATTAAATTTATGAATGACATTAAATTTGTGTTGAGAGTCTAAGACACGTGCAATGTACAACTAGGGTATTTCAGGTAAGACTGAAGCCCAGACCAAATTTTAGTTAGTCAAAAATTTTGGATATCCAATTTTTTTATATATTACATATAGTGATTTTAAAATATCAAAATTGTTAGAAGAAATAGGCAATTTATTGATTAATTCCGAAAAACCACGACTTCGAATAGCGAGAAACACAGTAAACGAGAAGTCAGATTAGGTGTATCGATCTGAAACTAGAGTAATCGCTGCAAACACAGATCTGACGAAAGTCGGTCGATGCAGACATTGGTGACGACGCTGGGCAGTAGCGCCCGATCTCAATGGTAGGCGACCCGTGATGAAGAACTCGAGCAGTCGCGCATAGCGCTTCCCAAAAACCTTATTCGCCCTCTCCCGGTGCAGGATTGCAAGAGCGAGCGGTTCCGGAGACCTGCTCTCCCGATCGTCGGTGCACGCCGACGCTCGGGATGGAGTAGACAATGGCGGCGCAAGAAACTTGAACGTGGGAACAATTTATTTCGGGATTTTCTCCTCTACCGCGCACGCCATAATATATAGAGTCCCTGTTAGAGATCGATTTGGTTGCGGATCCGATTTATCTGCAACGTGCGGATACTACTACAACAAGCTTCATCTCATGCGGCTCCAAACGTATTATCACAGGCGGAAACTCAAACAAAGTGTGAAAAAAGTTATCATAGGCGCCTTCATAAATCCGCCAGTGAAGACTCTTTATCACAGACGGTTTTTGTAGCAGTGTCTGGTCCAAGTCTCTAACTGAGTCAGCCCAACTCGAAAGCCCATAAAGCCCACAAAGCCCAATCGAATTTTCTACGGCAAAAATATAAGTTGGGCTCGGCTCGAGGCTTGAATTCACACGAACACACGCGCTCACATGCTCGAGGCGTGGCGTGGCGTGGCGAGGAGGAGGAGGAGCGCGCGTGGGTCATCCCTCTCCTCTCTTTTTACCTCTCACTTAGTGAGTGAAAGAACAACCTCCCTTATATGTAGGAGTTGCTTTCCTCAAACTTCCCATATGATACTAACCACTGCCACCACCCACTCTTGTACTAATGGGCCTTTAAGATTTATTTAGAATTATTGTTATTTCCTTCATGTGCCTTGTGCCAAAATTCCAACAACCCCCACCAGATCTCAAAGTCAAGAGAGAACATTCTTATTCCTTGTTTGATATACTAGTGTTTTAGCATATACTGTTGAGTTGAACTTCTGCCTAGATCTTTAAGTTATATTAGTTCACAACTTGAACAATGGACTAAGCCTTGAATTGCAAGTTTTGTGTGAACCGATTTCACCTAAAGACCTTACTAGTACTTGATAACCAGTAGTCTACCCCGCGGGTGGAGCATACGCGTCGTACTCCCTGGTCTGTTCATGAGCTTTCTAGAGATCACCCAAATCTCACAGACTGCGACGTTAGAGAGTGGGAGCTCATATATGTGTGTTTCTTTCAAGATTTCCCTGTAGGATAACATCTTTGCTACACATAGCCAACAGAAACACATTAAGGCAAATTACCAACCTGCCTTACAGTTTGAGAGTATAGTTGTGCATCTTCACATATTGAGGGTCTCATCGAAATACTCTCCTCGGTGAACCCATAGCTTGTTTTTCCCAGATCCTACTTCACGGGATCTCCGATCACATAGGTTGGGTTATCACTATGGTGTCACGGTCATGGGTCTCAAACCAATCTCACGCGATGCACTTTCTATCACGTTTCGTGATAGTCCCTTTGTAAAGGGATCTGCTAGATTTTTGTCTGTTTGTATGTACAAAACACTAATAACTCCGAAGTTCCTCATTTTTCTAACAGATTTCAAACGTATCTTGACATGTCTTGATAATTTTGCATCATCCTTAGAACTGGTCACTTTAGCAATCACCGTTTGATTGTCACAGTTCATAAGGATTGCCGACAAAGGTTTCTCGACCACACACAAATCAATCAAGAGCTCTCGCAGCCATTCTGCCTCTGCAGTTGCTGTTTCTAAAGCAATTAGTTCTGCTTCCATGGTTGACCTCATCAATATGGTCTGTTTGCAAGACCTCCATGATATGGCGCCACCAGCAAAAGTAAACATATATCTACTCGTGGCATAGAGCTCATCAACATCAGAGATCCAGTTCGAATCACTATATCCTTCACGCATGGTCGGATGCCCCGTATAGTGAATTCCATAACTCATTGTACCTCTCAAATAGCGCATAACCCTCTCAAGTGCGTGTTAATAATCTGTACCCGGGTTTGACATGAACCTGCTCAATTTGCTCACAGCAAATTTGATATTAGGGTGGGTTGCGCTTGCTAAGTACATGAGTGAACCGATCATCTGAGAATATTTAAGTTGATCTCTTTGCTCTATCTTGTTCTTTCTAAGTATCACGCTGAGATCATAAGGTGTTGGAGAAATCTTGCTATCCATAAAGCCGAACCGACTCAAAATTTTCTCAACATAGTGGGATTGTGTTAAAGTAATTCCACTCATCCTTATTCAGCTTATTGTTCAAAATGACATTAGCATCTCCCAGATCATTCATATCAAAGCACTTTCATAGAAAAGACGACCTCAAAAATTATATTAATGCTTGTACCAAAAATGAGTATTCATCCACATAAAAGCATAATATAATGCTATCGCCCCCAATGGCGATAGTACACGCATCGATCAGCCTCATTAATGACAAAGCCTACAGACGTCAATGTACTGTCGAACTTTTCATGCCATGTCTTAGGTGCTTGTTTCATGCCATACAAGGATTTTAACAATTTGCACACCTTTCTCTCTTCACCTTTTACTACGAACCCATCAGGATGATCCATATAGATTCCTCTTCCAATTCTCCATTAAGGAAAGATGTCTTCACATTCATTTGATGAATGATTAGACCATAAGAGAAAGCCATAGAAAGTAGTACTGGGATTGTCGTCAATCTGGCGATAGGTGAATAGATGTCAAAATAGTCTTCACCTTCCTTTTGTGTATAGCCCTTTGCAACTAGTCTCACCTTATACTTCTCAATAGTACCATCACCCCTAAGCTTCTTCTTGAACACCCACTTACAACCTACTGGTTTGCACCCGTACGGTCGCTCAGTTAACTCCCAAGTTCCATTTGAAAGAATTGAGTCCATCTCACTATGAACTGCTTCTTTCTAGTCATCTGCATCAGGAGATGCATACGCCTCTGCAATGGATTTAGGAGTGTCGTCCACAAGGTACACAATGAAATCATCACCGAAGAATTTCGTAATCCTCTGTCTCTTACTCATCTGAGTTATTTCATTGTGTTCCTTCTCTAGGACGTTCTCAAATGGTGTTTCAAGAAACTCGCTAGTTGTGGTGGATTTAGGATTAAGTTCAAAAGAATCCTAACAATGCTATGCATATCTTTAATAGGAAATATATTCTCAAAAAGAATTGCATCACGAGATTCCATAATAGTATCAACATGCGTATGAGGTATCTCAGATTTAACTAGTAAAAATCTATACGCTAAACTCCGATGAACATAGCCCAGAAAGATGCAATACATTGTCTTTGGTCCACGCTTGCGTTTCTTGGAGATTGGGATACTGACCTTTGCCAAACACCCCCAAGTACGCAAGTATGAAAGTGATAGTTTTCTCCCAACCCACTCCTCATAAGGGGTTTAGGATATGACATGAAGTCAATAGAGCCCCCATCATGCCTTAGATAAACCGGAAGTGTCTAACATGGCATTCACCAAGTCACACAACGTATGGTTTTTCCTCTCGGCTACCCTATTTGATTGGGGTTAATAGGGAAGCGTCCTCTCGTGTATAATACCGTGTTCCTCACAAAAATCATCGAACAATCTGGGAAAATACTCACCACCACGATCTGACCTAAGAAGTTTGATCTTTCCCTCAAATTGATTTTCTACTTCAAGTTTATAGATTCTAAAGTAGTCTAAATTTCATCTATAGTTTGCAACAAGTATACATAGCAGAATCTAGTTGAATCATCTATTAGCGTCATAAAGTATTTCTTTCCACCTTTTGTCAGCTCACCATTCATCTCGCATAGATCAGAATGTATGAATTCTAGAGATGTCAAGTTTCTCTCCTTGGCTGCCTTGTGAGGTTTTCGAGATTGCTTTAATTGCACACAACTATGACACTTAGAACTTTTGGCAATGGTGAATTCCAAAATTAACTTAAGACTAGATAGCTGATTCAATAAACCAAAATTAACATGACATAAACGAGAATGACAAACACTCGCATCATCATTAATACTGTCACAAATATGGTTTACTAACTTATTATTAAACTATGACAAAAAAGTGGAACAAGCCTCCGCATTCAGCCTTTACCAATAAATTGTCCATCCTTCGACACAACTATTTTATTGGACTCTAAAACTACTTTGAACCCATCTCTAGACAGAAGGGATCCGCTAACAAGATTCTTGTTCATAGTAGGGACATGTTGCACGTTCCTCAGCTGGACAATCTTAACCGAAGTGAACCTCAGATCGATCATGCCAACACCATGAACAAAAGCATGTGACGTATTCCCCATTAGGATGGAGGAATCCCGGACGAACTGGTAAGAAGTAAACATAGATATGTCAGAACATATATGGACATTAGCACCCGTATCAAACCACCAGGATGGTGTTTGAATAACAGAAAACAAAGTAAAGGAATTACCGTACCCTTCCGCATCGCTAGATGTCACAATGTTGACATTCTTTTTCCCTTTACGATCTGCCCTATCAGGACAGTTTTTAGAAAAATGTTCGTGCTGACAACAGGTATAAAAACCCTCATTGGCTCTATTTGACTTCTTCTTCTTCTTGAAAGCAGTAGTTTTGTTCGCCTTGAATTGAGACTTATTGTTCCATTTATTCTTGACATTGAGTTTCCGCACCATATTTGCATTGGCGCTAGATTGACCCTCACCTCCTTTCTCAGTAGAGTCCTTAGCCCGAGTCTTCTCCTCAACATCAAGAGATGCTATCTGGTTTTCAACTGATATTTCCGGTCTCTTGTGTGTTTAGAGCTGTGGAGAAGTTCCTCCACGAGGGAGGCAACTTTGCAATAATGCAACCAGCCACAAACTTGTCACGCAGAGAACATTTAAGGAGATCGAGCTCTCTCGCGATACATTGTATCTCATGAGCCCATTCGACTACAAGATGGGTGTTAATCATATTGTAGTCATGGAAGCTCTCCATGATATACAATTCACCGCCTGCATCGGCTGCACCATACTTAGCATTTAGTGCATCCCACAGCTCTTGCCCATCCGTGAATATTAGATAAATATCACAGAGCGTGTTGTCAAGAATGCTTAAGATACGTCCTCTCAGGGCGGCATTGGCTTCCTCGAACTTTGTCTGGTGTTCAACAGTCAAAGGACCTTGAGGTATGCCCCTGGTTGCCTAGAAGATCTTAAGCGATTGAAGTCAGAACGTGGTCTTAACTTGCCACCTCTTGAAGTGCACACCATAGAATTACTGCGGCCTCAGTGCATTGGCCAAAGTCATCATGTCTAAAATAGGAAATTGACTAAATAAGTTTTTTGGATTGTTAGAAGAAATAGGCAATTCACTGATTAATTCTTAAAAACCATGACTTTGAACAGCGAGAAACACCAGCAAACAAGAAGTGAGATTAGACGAACTGATCTGAAACTGGAGTAATCGCTGCAAACGTAGATCTGACGACAGTCGGTCGATGCAGACGTTGGTGGCGACGCTAGGCAGAAGCGCACGATCTCAGCGGTAGGCGAACCGTGATGAATAACTCAAGAAGTCGTGTAGAGCGCTTCCCAAAAATCTTATTCGCCCTCTCCCGGTGCAGGATTGCAAGAGCGAGAGGTTCTAGAGACCTGCTCTCCCAATCATCGGTGCACGCCGACGATCGGGATGGAGTAGACAATAGCGGCGCAAGAAACTTCATCGTGGGAACGATTTGTTTCGAGATTTTTCTTCTCTGCCTCGCACGCCGCGATATATAGAGTCCCTGTTAGAGATCGATTCAGTTGCGGATCCGATTTATCTGCAACGTGCAGATACTACTACAACAAGCTTCATCTGAGGCGGCTCCAAACGTACTATCACAGGCGGAAACTCAAACCGCCTGTGAAAAGAGTTATCACAGACGCCTTCATGAATCCGCACGTGAAGACTCTTTATCACAGGCGGTTTTTGTACTAGTGTCCGATCCAAGTATCTAACTGACCCAGCCCAATTCGTAAGCCCTGGGCTCAAATTCACCTGAACATGCACGCGCACGTGAGGCGAGGATGAGGAGGAGCACTTGTGGGCCATCCCTCTCCTCTCTTCCTACCTCTCACTTAGTGAGTGAAAGAACAACCTCCCTTATATGTAAGAGTTGCTTCCCTCAAACTTCCCATGTGGTAGTAAACCACTGGCACCACCCTCTCTTGCACTAATGGGCCTTTGATAATTACTTAGAATTATTGTTATTTTCTTCATGGGCCTTGGGCCAAAATTCCAATAGAAATTCATAAAAGACTGAAATACTCACACAAAAGACTTGTTAGATTGAACACCAAGACCTAGGATACGTCCTGCTTATCATGCCAACGAACACCCTCTAGGTCTCACGAAAACATTATGTTGCCAGATTTGAAATTAGTTAGAAACCATATATTAGAAAATTGCTGGAGGACTTTTGAAACTACCTAAATTACTTTTTTGGGAGTCTTTTTACATAATTGTTGGAGATGAAGTCAAATATTAGGAGACTGTTGACGATACTCTAAAGCACTTTTTAAAGAGATCCTGTTCCATATGATTAGGGATTCATACGTCAGTGACCTAAAAAGTACCTGCTGCCTTGGACTCAATCTGGATCATCCGTGGACTTGTAACGGATGATCTGCTGACTTGGACACTCGCTAGTCAGTAGAACCTGACAGCAAAAGACAACGACACATGGCAAACCCACGCGAAAACGAAGATAAAAAAAGTAAAAAAAAAAAGTCAAAACCAAAATCCTAGCACGGACCAAGCGGCCGCCTCCGTGTCATTGCCCGTGGTCGTCGGCCCATCGAAGCCTCGGCGTGAGCTTGACAGTGTGCCGGCGACGAGATAGATAAAGTGGAGAAAAACTAATTCTGTTTCCCGTCTACTACCATGGTGTTCACCCGGTTACATACTCGTTGGGACACAGCCTGGTGGGTCCACGCCAACTCCTCACCGACCCCACATGACAGACATGTTAGTTGTTGTGATCCCGGTCCTACGTGGGTAACAATCATGACCGGGTTGTGCTCTCCCCGACGCCCTGATCGAGGGCGCAACGGATTCTGTTTCCGTGCGGCCCCCTCTCGTACACGCTATAAAATCACGCCCAAAGAAAGAAGGGGGGAGGGGAAGCCCTAATCCGATCTTAAGATAGCGTGGAACGAGGGGAAGAACCGTACCTCTACATCAAGCCGCCACTGCATCGACGATCATCCTGCACCAACCATCACTCTGCGTCAGATACTCTCCATCGATCATCCTCTAAGCCAAATGGCGTCAAGTGGATCCACTGAAGGTAATTCTTCCTATGTTTGATTCACTGATCGTTAGTCTAGGTCATTAGCACATTAGTTAATTATGATCAAATGTGTCTGTTAGATTAGATTAAATTTAAGAATGCTTAATCAGGGATTGCTAGCATCGATCTTAAGCACCCCAAATTATAACAATGGTATCAGAGCCGGTCTAGACAATTCCTGATTAAGAAATCAAGTCTTAACTCAGATTGAATCAATTTCTAATCATTTTCATTAAGGCCTACACTATGTTAATCAGTATTAGAATAAACTAAGTTGTCTCTCGCAGCAAATAGAAGGAGAGGATTCCAAATTTAGTTTCGATCTCGGCTAAGATTAGAAACTCACACAAGAAAACCGAGTTGAATCATAATAAGAAAATTAGATTTGAGGAAGAGGACTTATCTTATTTTGACTGTGACGTTTTTGGTCCTTCGGGACCCTTTCACCGACGATGGAAGTCGGGTGAGGGAGACCTCAGGAGGGTGGCTTCGACCGCCATGACATCTTCACTGCAGGATTGGGGAAAACCCTAACCCTAGCAATCTTTTCCCCAAAAACGGCAGCCACTCAAAATCTCCCAAATCAGCGGCACCAACGTGCGCGCCGTGGGGATCCTTGTAGCAGCACCGTGTACCTGCAAACAAGCACTCAGAGCGCGTCTGTCTAGGGTTGAGGGCCGAAACCCTAACCCTAACCACGGGTTTCCTTCGACGGCCAACCAACCACACCACTCGTCGACGACAGTGGTGCGGCGGCGCTGGAAGTCCCCGCGGCGGCGCATCTCGGAGCACTCAGAACCTCTCCGCTCCGGTCCGGCGCGCGCAACGGTTTTCCTCGACGGCTGCCCCAGAGCCGTCGGCGCCGACAGAGAGGCACCTCTCGGTGTGCATCTCTCGCCAGAGCCGACGTCACGACGGCGCTGGAGGTCCCGCGCGGCGGCGACCGAGCTCGCCGCCACTCGCTCTCCCTCGGTGGCCTCACCCGGCTGAGTAGAGAAACAAATGAATTAGGGTTACGAAATCGGCAGTGCGAGTCTTTTATACTCCCCTATCTAAGCGCTCGATCGTTGGATCCAAAATGAACGGCCCACATGAAAGCGTGTGTTAAGCCTCGGTGGAACCATAGTCGTCAGATTGAGATCCGACGGTCCAGGGTACGCGCTGCCACCGCCTGAGCAAAACGGGCCCAGAGCCCATGCGGGAGCGGTTTATGGGCCAGTTGGGCTGCCCTTTGTATTTTCTCAGATTTTTCATATTAATAGCTGGGCCGGTTTTCAGCTCTGGGCCGCCAGAAAAGCATGGGCCGCACACAAATTTTTTTTAATTAAGTAAAGCATTTTGTGTATTTTGGGCTGGGCCACTTTAGTCAGTGGGCTGAAAGTTTAGGCCTAGTTAGCCATTTAAGCATTTTTTCATTTTCAGAATATGCTTAAAATGGAAAATTAATTTCAGAAAAATAAGAAAATGATTAGAAAATTAATTAAATAGCTGAGAAAATTTAAGAAATTTTATGTGATGATTGTGAGATTTTTGAGTGCATATTTCTGTAATTTTCTGGTAATTTTTGTTTTAAGCATATTTCCTTAGTTATTTAATTCAATTAATTGCTATTGAGTATTTTTGCAATTAATTTCAGAAATTTCAGAAATTAAGTTAATTGAGCTGCTGCTGTTATTTAGTAAATTTAAATAAGTAACCAACGTGAAAATTTAAATTTGCTAAAATTTTAAGTTTGTATATATTTTGCATGGAAATTAAATGAGTAACCGACGTGAAAATTTAATTTTGCCATGCTTAAAGTTCAATTTCAGAAAAATTTGTAACTTTGTTTTGACATGTTCATGGAATTTAGAGTAACCAACGTGAAATATTTCCATGTTGTTTAAGTGAAATGGTTTTGTTGAGTAACCAACGTGAAAAACATTTTTATGCCATTTCTGATTATTTTGAGTGATATTTTAAGCATGTGCTGCATAAAATATTTATTTTAGCCGTTTTTCTAACCCCTACATTTGTTTTATTAAGGTGCCTCCAATGTGGTAAGTCTCATTGCCTCCATAGAGACCCTCACGGGCCATAACTATGGGACATGGAATGAGAGACTCAAAATGAACTTAGCAATTGCAAACCTTGATCTATGCCTTAGAAAGGATCGTCCAGTTGATCCTCCTGTTCCTTTTGCCCATAATGAGGAAACAGATGAGGAATTTGCACTAAGAAAAGAGCAGTACATTAAGCTTAAAGAATATTATGCTAAGGACCTTGAGGCTTGGGATGAATCCAACAGAAAATGCCACATGGTCATTAAGACCACCATCTCTGAATCCATAAGAGGAGCTATCCCTCACTGTGACCTAGCTATTGAGTACCTTGCCAAGGTCAAAAGCCAGTATACAGGCTCCACTAAAACATTGGCAAGCACCCTTCTTAAGAGGCTTGTTAATGAGAGATACACTGGTGGAGGTGTGAGAGATCACATCCTTAAGATGAGTAATTTGAATGCAAACCTCAAGAATCTTAACCTGGCCATGCCAGATGAGATGCTTGTATATTTCATCTTCATGGCTTTTCCCAAGGACTTTGAGGCCTTTGTAATCAATTACAACTCTAAGGAAGATAGCTGGACTTTGGAAAAAGTCATGGCTATGTGCGTTCAAGAGGAGGAACGCATAAAAGGTAAGGGTGGAGACTCCATCAACTTAACCAAAGGTAAGGGTAAGGGAAAAGAAAAGGGAAAGACCTACTTTTCCAAACTACCATCATTTAAAGTACATGGCTCCTCCTCTAAGGGCAAAGGAACAACTCCTCAAACCTTTGGTCCTAAACTAAAAGCAGATCAGTGCAAATTTTGCAAAGATTTTGGACATCGCCAGAAGGACTGTTTTGGTTCTGTCAAATGGTGTGCCAAGAATGGTAAGGATGTTATTACTTTAGTAAATGAATCCCTGTATTTAGCTTATTCACGATCTACTTGGTGGATTGACTCAGGTGCAACTGTACACGTTTGTAACTCTATACAGGGATTAAGTACGATGAGGACTATAAGAAAGGGGGAAAGGACCATCAAAGTCGCTGATGGCCATGAAGCTGAGGTTGAAGCCATTGGGACTTATCCTCTAAGACATAGTAGTGGTTTTGTGCATGATTTTTTATGTTCCTAGTTTAGAAAGGAATTTGATATTAGTCTCATGTTTGGATGATTGTGGATTTGTATGCCATTTTGGCAAAGACAAATGCTCTATTAGTTTGAATAAGAAGATTGTGGGTCTTGCCTTCAGACAAGACATGCTTTATTTGTTATCCACCCATGATAATGTGAACACTTTAAGTAATGATCAAATTCCCGCTAAGAATGAAATAGGAAGAAACAAGCGCAAAAGAATCAATTTCGAAACATCGTCGAAATTATGGCACTGTCGCTTATGCCATATTTCGAGGGGGAGGATCGAGCGCTTAGTATCTCAATCGATCTTACCTCACTTAGACTTTTCAGATTCAGAAGAATGCATTGATTGCATTAAAGGAAATTTTTTCAAGACTATTAAGAAGAACGCTATACGCAGCACGGGTATTTTAGAAATTATTCACACGAACATTTGTGGTCCGTTTCCCGTATTTTCTGTAGACGGATATGATTCATTCATCACATTCACAGATGATTACACTCGTTATGGTTACATTTACCCAATCAAGGAGCGATCTGAAGCATTGGATAAGTTTAAAATATTTAAGGCTGAAGTAGAAAATCAGCACAATGCTAAGATTAAGGTAGTAAGATCCGATCGTGGAGGTGAATACTACGGTCGGCGTACCTCATATGGTCAGGTTCCTGGACCCTTTGCAAGATTTCTACAGGAACATGGCATAGTCGCTCAGTATTCTACACCAGGTGAACCTCAGCAGAACGGTGTTGCGGAACGTAGAAACCGTACGCTAATGGACATGGTAAGAAGCATGCTAAGTTCTTCTACGTTACCGGTTAGCCTATGGATGGAGGCGTTAAAACCGCCATTCATGTGCTTAATCGGGTCCCCACTAAGTCAGCACCTTAGACGCCGTATGAGATGTGGACGGGTCGTAAGCCCTCATTAAACTATTTTCATATTTGGGGTTGTCCAGCTGAGGCTAAGATGTTTAACCCAAACATTAGAAAACTAGAATCTAGAACAGTTAGTTGCCATTTCATTGGCTATCCTGAGAAAAGTAAGGGTTTTAGATTCTATTGTCTAGACCGGCATACTAAGTTTATAGAAACATGACATGCCGTATTCTTAGAAGACGCTATGATCAGGGGAGCACGGTACGGCGAGAAATAGACCTTGAATAGGAACGGACTAGTTTACCCGCTCCAATGACTCAAGAGTCATATTTCACTCTACCTGCTGTTGTTGTGCCACCGGTACCAGCCACTGGTGACACAACACCTGTTGTTGCACCTCCGTCGGCCGCAACGGACTTGAGTGAGGTTCCACCCCCTCATCCTATTGAGCATATGGTCGAACAAGATGAGATTTAACAACAGCCTCCACTTGAAGATGATGCTCAACTAAGAAGATCATAAAGAGTAAGAGGATCGGCCATTCCGGACGATTATCAGGTCTACTTGAGTGAAGAGATTAAGATGGAGGATGATCCTGCCTCTTACGAAGATGCCATGGGAAGACCTCAGTCATCTGAATGGCGTAAGACCATGGAAGATGAAATGAGTTCCATGAGTGCCAACAAGGTATGGGACTTAGTAGAGATTCCTAAAGGAGCCAAAACAGTAGGCTATAAGGGGGTCTACAAGATTAAGCGTGATTCCAAAGGGAAGATTGAAAAGTATAAAGCTAGACTTGTGGCTAAGGGATTCACTCAACGGGAGGGTATTCATTATAATGAGACCTTCTCTCCCGTGTCTTCTAAGGATTCTTTTTGAATCATCATGGCATTAGTAGCACATTATGACTTAGAATTGCACCAAATGGATGTAAAGACGGCGTTCCTCAATGGAGATTTATATGAGGACGTCTATATGACACAACCGAAGGGTTTTGTCGTTAAGGGTAAGGAACATATGGGATGTCATTTGAAGAAGTCCATTTATGGTCTTAAACAAGCTTCAAGGCAATGGTATCTCAAGTTCGATGAAGTCATTAGAAAGATTGGATTTAAGGAGAATGAGGAGGATAACTGCATTTATGCTAAATTTAAGAACGGAAAGTTCATTTTCCTAGTTCTTTATGTGGATGACATACTATTAGCAAGCAGTGATGTCAACCTACTCTTAGAAACTAAGAAGTTTTTATCCTCAAACTTTGATATGAAAGATCTAGGTGAAGCGACCTATGTTTTAGGGGTTGAGATACACCGAGATCGTGTTAAAGGGGTTTTAGGACTATCTTAGAAGGCATACTTAGAAAACGTACTTAGAAAGTACGGTATGCATGCTAGCAAGCCCTCGCCTGCTCCAATAGTTAAAGGCGATAGATTTTCGAATACTCAATCGCCTAAGAATCAATATGAGGTGGATCAGATGAAAGGAATTCCTTATGCTTCTGCTGTCGGAAGCTTGATGTATGCTCAAGTTTGTACACGCCCTGACTTAGCTTTTGTGACTGGGATGCTTGGCAGATACCAAAGTAATCCAGGATTAGATCACTGGAAAGCTGTTAAGAAGGCATTAAGATATATACAGGGCACTAAGCACCTCATGCTGACATATAGCAAGACTGAGTCACTAGAAATAGTGGGCTATTCAGATTCAGATTACGCGGGTTGTGTGGATACTAAGAAATCCACATCAGGTTACATATTCACCCTCGCGAATGGAGCTATATCGTGGAAAAGCTCCAAACAAGCAATCACTACATCGTCGACAATGTATGATGAATTTGTTGCTTGTTATGAGGCCACCGGGCAGGCATCTTGGCTTAAGAAATTTGTTCCCGGTCTTAAAGTGGTCGACAGCATTGATAAACCACTTAAGTTATACTGCGATAATCAGCCAGCAGTTATGTACTCTTACAACAACAAGTCGAGTGGTGCTGCCAAACACATCGACATTAAATACTATGTTGTGAAAGAGAAAATCTAGGATCACACAATTAGTCTCGAGCATATTAGCACAAAACAAATGCTTGCGGATCCGCTAACTAAGGGCCTTCCACCTAATGTGCTCAGAGAACACGTAGCCGGCATGGGTTTAAAGGAGACCCTGTGGTGATATCCTGGACTCTAAGGGGCCACCAAAGTGTAAGACTATTTCTAATTGTGAGACGTATCGTGGTTATCGAGTCAAACAGTGCGTAAATGGCTGTTTTGATGCGTTGTGCCCTTTAAGTCAAAGCAAAAGAAATATATTTAAGGTTGATTAAGTAAATAAGATAATAAGTTAAAGATCCGAGATCAAGGGGGAGAATGTTAGTTGTTGTGATCCCGGTCCTACGTGGGCAACAACCATGACCGGGTTGTGCTCTCCCCGGCGCCCTGATCGGGGACGCAACGGATTCTGTTTCCGTGCGGCCCCCTCTCGTACACGCTATAAAATCACGCCCAAAGAAAGAAGGGGGGAGGGGAAGCCCTAATCCGATCTTAACATAGCGTGGAACGAGGGGAAGAACCGTACCTCTGCATCAAGCCGCCACTGCATCGATGATCATCCTGCATCAACCATCACTCTGTGTCAGATACTCTCCATCGATCATCCTCTGAGCCAAATGGCGTCAAGTGGATCCACTGAAGGTAATTCTTCCTATGTTTGATTCACTGATTGTTAGTCTAGGTCATTAGCACATTAGTTAATTATGATCAAATGTGTCTGTTAGATTAGATTAGATTTAAGAATGCTTAATCAGGGATTGCTAGCATCAATCTTAAGCACCCCAAATTATAACAAGACACACACACCAGACCTCGCCACTCTTTACTCCACAGCTACACACTCCTCGACCGAGAGTCTTCTCACCCTCCCCTACACACATCGAGGAGGACGTTCCAGTCTTCCAAGTCGCCACTTCTAGTGAAGACGAAGAGGAAGTAGCCCATTCCACCCGCACTTGAGGCCTGATTCCCCTTCTTCACAAGTTGTTGATCCGTGATCTTTAGAGGCTACAGAGGATCCTTACTTAAATCGGTGATCTTTGGCAGTTGGAGAAGACTAGCAAATAGTTGGGGGTGAAAGGATTCAACTGAGATGTGTGGAACACCGAATGGGCTTGAGCAGTCTTCGGTAGATCCAACCAATAAGCAGCTTTCCCAATCCTCTCCAGCACCCGATACGGGCCAAAATACTTGTATGCTAGTTTGGGGTAGGGCCTATTGACCACTGACTGCTGCACGTATTGTGAGGGCCTGACCCGATTACGGGGCCGTGCCGCTCGCCCGAGAATCGCATTGGGTGGTGCCGTGATATGCGGCACCCAACAGCACACATATAAGGAAACATGTATTACATAAATCAAAAGTGGAAGCTTACAAATATTCTTTATAAATAATCTACATCAAACAACCACAACGGAAGACTAGTTTAGCTCACGTTTAATATCTACTAAGCACTCGAGAAGATGTCCATCCCACGGACTCTTCTCGCTAGCAACACGAAGTCATACGGCAGCACCGGGTTCTCCCTGTGTAAAACGACTCGAAAGTCTCTGAGTCTCACCGGACAACCTTCTCATAAGCACCGATGTTAACCTACAAAACCACTCATATAGTAAGCGTGAGCACATAGGCTCAGCAAGACTGACCCGTTTCACCTAAACATGTAATCTACATGCTAGAATTGCAGTATGTAATAGGAAAGTAAGTTGCAAAAGACACGCCTACTGAGTTGAACCTTACTTTCAAGTTTTAGCTGCAAGTTGTGGAGAACCTCGTGCTAATACACATAAGAGAGCCGCAATCAAACAAGAAACACATTTCTCTCATGTGCTTTGCCCAAGGTTGAAAATAACTTTAATGAGCTCCAAACTACAACAAGTCATTAACAATCAAAGTACATCTTTCAATCAGCAATATTTTAACATGAAACTAGCCTGTTCTTTCTACGTCACAGTACAGTGAACAAGTGGTACTAACTGACCGCGAGGGATAGTGATTATAATCGATTTACACCTGCAGGGTTAGCCGAATAACCCGTCACGTACGCCCGTACTTGATGTTCCCTACAGCAACCACCACGGACGTTGTACGCAACCACCTTTCATCCGTCAGCCAAGTGTTGAACCGATCCTATTGTCCCGAGCAAGAGGTCTCTGCGCTCGCATCCGCAATGCCACCCGTCGATTTACACCTCATGCTCTCAACCTACCCTCTAGACGACAAGCTATGCCTCAATAGATTGCTACCCGAATTACATCGGTTTACCGGTTCCCATATATCCGGTAGGTCATCGGTACTGTTCTAGCTTGTTCAATAGGCCCGTACACGGCTTGGTCCTCAATCGACACAAGCGGAGCTATGGCACCCAGGCCCCAAAATCCTGCTACCCTAACTCTCCGCTCGGTCTCATTTTTCTTGCCATGTGTTCCATTTGCTATCTCTAATCGAGTTGTGTGCCTCTAGCCTATTCTCGCGAGCAGTTCCAACTACTCGACTTGTACCGAATCCTACACTATCTTAGCATTGCAGTGGCTACTCGAGGTTTAAACACCTAAGCTCAAAACCCTGGTTCTCTTGGCTATGCAATTGGGTTTTCAAACAAGACTCTAATGCACAATTGAAGTGGATACTCAATGTAAGTTCTCAAAACAATAAAGTTTATAAAACGGCTAATGCAAACCGGAGCTTACCTGTTTTGCAGGGTAGTAGTATATAATAGAAGTTAGTGATCTTCTATCCCTTGATCCTTCTGAATTTCCTCAACTGATCCACACGTCAAGGGATGACTCCGTCGAAGTCCTTCGTCGAGAGCACTATCGACATGAATATGTATAAGCTGTTATAATGCAATTTAAAGAATTTAGAGACTTAAACTTCTTAAGAACAGAGGTTGTGTGGAGGTGGTAGGATGATCTGGTTGTCTCTGTTGTGTAAAGAAATCAAAGGAACTAAATCTGTCTTAGATATTTCATTACATCCCTAGATAAGTTCCTAATGAACATATAAGTTGAGCTAAAATGATTTGGGTATAACTGCAGATCCTGATATCCAATGACTTCGAAATTTTTACAGAAAGTCATACACTACACAGAGATTTAACTTGCCAAATTTCAGCTAAAGTGGAAGGAAATAGGGTCTCCTATAATTCCCACACTAACCCCCATGTTGTTCTCACATACAATAGATTGGAGAACAAGGACAGGAATATCCAAGGCTCAAATTGAGCTGAAAATTTACATGTGACTTCCTGGTCACGTGGAAAGATTCTGGAGCACAATTTAGCATTTTTCACTGAGTGGTTTATTCAGAAAAATTCCTTAAGCAATTAAGCAACAAGTAATTAATTCTGAAGTAACTCATATGTTCATGCCAAACTAAGTGAACTACAATTTAAATTATGGTTCAGAGAGAATGCATGAATTTTCTTAGGATTTTTGGAGCTAAGAGTTGCCCAGAACTGAATTTTCCAACTCTGGTACTTTTTTCTGAAAAGTTTCTGTATTCTTTTAAACACGGCAATTTAAAATCTGAATTCTCCCACACAAATCAACTCCAAATGAGCTGAAATTTGTACAGTAGTTCAATAACATCCTAAGAATTATTCTGGTAAAATTTGAGGATTTTTGGATTAACCAAACTCCCTCTAAAATTAATTTACTGAAAATCTTCAAAGAATTTTCCAGAATTAATTATTGACTTTCATACAAATTGAGTTGTATATTTGGATAGTGTGTTTCAATCTGAATCTAACCCAATTTGAACCACTGAATTTGGAGTTTCCTAGCAAAATATATGTTAATCTAAATTTTGAATTAAATCTGTCATTTGAATTAATTCGAGGAAATGTTCAAATGCCTGCTGCTGGGCCCAGGCCACGTGGTGTGTTTTCAGCCGAAGACACACGGAGTTACATAGTACATCTGCGCAGCCACAAAATGATCCGGGGCCACATAGAATCCGGTTATGTTTAAATGTGCAGCTGACGTGTGGGGCCGGCCGGTCGTCTTCTTTTTCTCGCGCCTGCGCCGCCCCCCTCACCGGAGCTCGCCGGAGTTCACTCTCCCGGCCTCCTCCCGAGCTCCTGCTCGCCGCTAGACCCTAACCCGTCACGCTGAGCACGATGGTGAAGCTTCCCCGAGCCGGCAAGGTCTCTACTATGGCTAGCAACGATGCGGCGGCTCTGTACACCTTCGGCGGCGTCGGCCGGCCGACGTACCCCGCCAAAAGCTCGGCCAACATGCTCTACAGAAACAGAGGAATACTAGGAAGACCGACATGGCCTAAAAATTGCTCGGGAACGGCTCCAAGTAGGTTGTCACCGTGTGCCCCAGACCTCCACCACGTTTGAGCTCGGAAAATCTAGAAATTTTGTTGTCTACGTGCGTTTCCAAGCTAGGGTTGCAAAGAGCACACGATCGCCGGCTAGCCCAGCCCATGTGTGCAAGAGTTGGTGCTTTAAGAATGAACAAGAGTGAGAATTTTGGATTTCCATACCGGAACGTCGGTTTGTGCGCGCCGGAGTAACTTTCTCGAATTTGCGCTCGGTCGTCCATGGCTGGCTTGAGGTTTGGGTCGAAGAAGCGTGGATCAGCGGCACGTCCATGGCCGCCCTCGCTCGAGCATGAAAGTCCACGGTGTGGGCTGTCCACATGAACACCGAGCCGTCGTGGAGTTAGGTCGCCGCAGAGGAGAGCTGTTCTAGGGCTCGGGAACCGTAGCTCGAGCTATTTTTGCGCCGAGGAAGTATGAGGAGCTCACTCAGGACCATTTTACAGCTCATCGGGGTGGTTGCGCGAGGTTTGCTCGGTTCCCTGCAATCGACCGAGTGGCGGCGATGTTCTCTGTTCATGTGCGCGAGGGAGGATAAACACTGAGCCGAAGCTCCGTTGGTTGGCAAAATGGAACACGCTAAGACGTGAGGAAGGCTTGAGGAGGTGTCCCCCGGCTTGCCGCTCTGTGTCTCACGGTGAGAGCTCGAGTTTGTCTCGATGGCGTTCAGTTGCTTTGAGTAGAAACAGAGAACCGACTCAATTTCAGATATTTGAGTGTACTGACCAATGGACCCCACTATCCTCCTTATCCCCTCAAATTTTCTCAAAGTTGGAAAATGACTCAATTCAATTGTGGGAAGTTTGAATCTGAACTGCATTTGGACAATTGGACAAGTATCATCCAAATTCAAATTTGAATTTGAATTCCTATGCAATTTGAAGTCCATTTGTAAAACGATTAGCAGAACAATCTCCAAAATTCATGAGACATTGCCTCCCCACTAATTTGGACCTAAGGAATTCAAATATGAAACCTGATTTTTGGTTTGGATGCTGCAAATGAGGTTTTGAGCACAACAGTTTGCATTCCTATTGGTTGCCCTCATTTGAAATTTGATTTGAACAATTTGAGTTCAAAATCTGAATTTTATTCCCCCTTGCACATGAGAGCTTACACATGGGTTTTAAATTAACTTTGTCCCCCAAACACTCAATTGATCCTAGGCTAGAGTGGTGGGACATTCATGTGTTCATCACATGTAGAAAAATTTAAACAAGTCCCAATTTTTACAAACTTGAAACCAAATGGTGTTCAAACTTCAGTCCTTTTGTATTCAAAATTTTGGGACCTTTACACGTATGGTTGAAGCTTCAACAATACTGACTCCCCCACCATGAACTTCCTGTCAGTATGCTGTCGGTCAACTTGTTGCTTCATCCTGTTTTGAGCTAGAGCTAGATGTTGCTTCAACACTTGCATATACGCTGATCTTTCAGCCAGCATGTCTTTACTTTCTTGTCTTCAACTTGAGTAAAAGTGGGAGCTAATACAATATTTGGGTCAAATCCATACAGGACTTTGAATGGAGAACATCCCAGAGGGGAATAATGAGAAGTGTTGTACCAATACTCTGCAAATGGCAACCAATGCTTCCACCTGTGTGGGATTTCTTGGACAGCACATCTCAGATAAGTCTCTAATCACTGATTTACCCTTTTTAATTGACCAACCGTCTGAGAATGATAGGATGTACTTAGTAACAGCTTCACCTTCATATTCGTAAACAACTATTTCTATAAGAGGCACTAGTAAATATCCTATCTCGATAAGAAATCATTGATTGAGGAAGACCATGAAGTTTGCTCACATTATCCAATAGGGTTGAGGCCACCTGAGCAGCCGTATAGGGGTACTAAGAGGTACAAAATGTGCATACTTGGAGAACCTGCCGCAGATTTGGGAAGTTCTTCTATAAAATCCATTGTAATATAGTATTGTAACCCTCAGATTTTGGAAGTTCTTCAATAAATCCATTGTAATCTCCTGCCACACCCCCTCAGGAATAGGTAATGGTTGTAAGAGCCCTGCAGGATAACTCCTCGCCCCCTTAGCTTGCTGACAGACAAGGCATTGTTTAACAAATGCTTCCACATCTCTTTTCAACCCCTTCCAATAGAACAACCTCTTGACCCGATGATAGGTGGCATGGATTTCAGAGTGTCCACCAACAACGCTGTCATGACAAACAGCTATCAGCTTAGTCCGAAGCGCTGAATTTTCAGCCCACCTAGATCAGTACTTCCTTGTGTATGATGCCACGATGAAGAGAAAAACCATTCTCATCCAGACTCACGATATCCAGTTTAGCAAGTAAATTATTGTGCGTCCATATCAGTCATATAAGAATTCACTACCTCTTGGACCCACAGGGGCTTAACTTCATTCATCACAGTCACTTGCATCAACTGTCCAATTCTGGACAGTGCGTATGCAACACATTTTCTTTACCCCTTCTATATACAATTTTGAAATTGAGCCACATCAATTTAGCCATGGCCTTCTTTTGCAGATCTGAGTGTAATTGCTGATCATCCAGAAAATTCAAGCTCTTGTGATCCATTCGAATAATAAACTCAGCCCTCTAGAGATGTTGCCTCCAATTATCCACTGCCAGCATTAAGGCCAAGGACTCTGTCGGTATCCTGCAGACCAGGTACCCCCGCGTAGAGGGTAAAAGACAGCCAGGGCCCCTCCTCCATGTTGAGGCAGGCCCCGGTGTAGCCACGGGTCCTTGGCCCCGAGGTCATCCCTGGGGCTGCCATATGCGCTTGAGTTCCAGAGCCGACGAGCGCCCTAGGCTCCGGTCCGAGCCTCCCCGCTGAGGTGAGGGCCGGAGCTGCCACGTGTCTCTAGGCTCAGAACCCCCTCCCCGCTAAGGAGGTTCCCCGGAGCTAACACGTGCCCTGGGCTCCGGTCTGAGCCTCCCCGCTGAGGTGAGGTCCGGAGCTGCCACGTGCCTTCTGGCTCAGAGCCTCCTCTTTGCTAAGGACGGCTCCGGGGATGACACATTCCTTGGGCTCCGGTTCGAGCCTCCCCGGTGAGGTAAGGTCCGGAGCTGCCACGTGTCTCCTGGCTCAGAGCCTCCTCCCTATTGAGGTGAGCTCCGGAGCTGACACATGCCCTGGGCTCCGGCCCGAGCCTCCCCACTGAGGTGAGGTCCGGAGCTGCCACGTGTCTCCTGGCTCAGAGCCTCCTCCCTGCTGAAGAGAGCTCTGGGGCTGACGCGTGCTTTGGGCTCCGGTCTGAACCTCCTCGCTTAGGTGAGGTTCGGAGCTGCCACGTGTCTCCTGGCTCCAAATCCATCGATAAGAGCTCTCAAGCTGCAACGTGCCCCACAATCCATTGTGGGCCGTGGGTCAACAAAGTCAAGGTGGAAGTGTGCTGTCAGGCTGCGCATTCAAGGCTAGCGCCTTCCCTAGGAGCATGACGCACTACGCACACCTCCGTCCTCTACCCGTTTGCTGTTACGGTGACAAGACATAACGGCAAGGTGTGACAGCGGTATAGTACCGCCCAACGGAATGACGCCGCCCAAGCAGGGCGAGAAGACGTGGCAACAAGACGACATCTTCATCATCACCTCACACATGGACAGGCGCGCTCAGCGCGTCAGGCAGCGAGACTTAACTCCCCCTCTAACTACTCTACTCATATTACAAAACCCTAGATCATGTATAGGGATCGCATAGCTTCAAGGCCACCTGTCGGGCCCCAAGCCACATTGTAACCACCCCGTCCTTGGACTACAAAAGGACCGGGGTGACCACCCGACAAAGAGTTCCCCATTCGCGACCCTGCACCCTCTCACGCACATACAAGCAACCAATACAACAAGCACTCCCGTGGACGTAGAGGTTTACGTTATGGTGGCCCGAACCACGTAAATCTCGGTGTTCATCCGCTCCCTCGAGCCCGGTCGCACGAGGGAACCAAACCCCCTCCAATCAAAGAACCTCGCGGGCTGCTTCTGATGCGGACATCGCTACCGTTGATACAACCACAACACCAGCCCACTCACCACTCTCAGCTAATCAAGGTCCAATGACACGCGCTCGTGCACGTCAACTTAATTATCAGGTAAATTCATTCCTGGCTGTTCAAAGTAATTATCCTTCAAATGGGGACCTATTAAAGCCTTGTGATGACCTTGTTATTATTAGGTGCTTGGGAATTGATCCAGCTAGGAGGGATGGAGGGATTAATGCAATAAAGGCTGCTCCACCCGAGGAGAAATCTTGAGGCTAGGGCCATGTAATAAAGAGAGATTTAGACAAATAAGGAAAGGAATAAGGGAAATCTCGTCCAACTTTGCTGCTGGACGAAATTCTCTCTTTCTTCCCCCATTTAAAGATAGATGTGCTATAATAAGGAAAGAAATAGAGGAAATCATATCCTGCCTTGCTGCTGGATGGGTTTCCCTCTTTCTTACCCTATTAAATGGTAGTCTATCACAGAAAAAGGAAGGGAATAAGGGAGATCACGTCCTACCTTTGTTGCTGGACGAATTTCCCTCTTCCCTCCCCTATTTAAGTAGTCCAAGAGCTCTTTGACAGGGCGGGTTTTGTTTTCTGTAAGTTTAGCCATTTGCTACTTCCTTGTAACGCAAGTGTCGACGAGACCTTCCGATTACTTGAATCAGAACCCCAACTTTTGCACACCCGTGAGTGTTTGCTTGTTATCTTGTTCTTGCTTGTTCTTCGATTGCTTGCAGGTTCAAGGCTGTTCTTGGCATGGCAAGTACAGCAACAACAGGAGCCGGTGTAACTATCGCTAAGGCGCAGCATCATTGTGGTTGTTGTAGTCGGGTAGCACAACGTCGACCTCCACCCAAATCGTAGTTACCAGGAGACGGTGTAACTGTCGCTCAAGGCGCCACACCATTCTGGTTGTGGTAGTCGGGCAGCCAACGTCAGCCTCCACCAAATTCGTTCATTGCTAACATTCTCTCATCGAAAGATAGGGCGTCCCCCGTACCCGTTGGGTTCATCAGCTTCTGTAGCATGCCGGGAGGAGTGTCGCAGCTCACACACTGCGACACTTAGCGCGCCAAGAAGGGGGGCTTTCCGCGCTCTCCACGCGACCATGGCGAACATCACCTCCTACGGCGAGCCTTCTCGCCCAACTCGCTGTCGTCTCCAGGCGGGAGACGACGAGCTACCTCCCACTCCAAAGCGGGCAGGTCTGGCCAGACGGTTGGTGTGCCAGATGGTCAAATAGCCGACATGCTCTACGTGATGTACGGAGGTTCTTATGACGTCTCGTCCCGGCGAGCCATCAAGACCCTCCGATGAGCAGTGGCAGCAGCTGCCCCAACCCTTGGGACGGCGCCGCATCATAAGTGGATGGAGACGCCGATCAGCTTCGACGCCTCCGACCGCCCCAAGAACATGGCAGGCGCCGGACAACTGCCTCTCCTCGTCGCTTCGACCATCTCCAACGTGAATCCCTACCACGTGCTGATGATGATGGGGCGTCTCTCAGCGTTATCAGCCTTGCAACCTTCAAGAAGTTGCAAATCCCTATGTCCAAGCTTACCCTCTCGAGACCGTTCTCAGGGGTCGGCCGGGACCTAATCTTCCCGTGAGGTACCATCTCCCTCCCGGTGACATTCGAGACGCCTGAGAACTACCATACGGAAAGCGTCGTCTTTGACGTTGCGGAGGTCAGCCTCCCCTTGAAAGCCATAATTGGTAGGCCAGCCCTGTACCGGTTCATGGCGGTAGCCTACTACGGCTACTTGGTCCTGAAGATGCCAACCCCGAGTGGCGTCCTCAAGATCCACGGTGACCGCACTGTGGCTGTCTCGGCGCTCGAAAAGATCCAAGCGCTGGCAGCATCACAGGAGGAAGTTTCTGGTCAAGCTGAAGCTAGCCGACCGCCTCCAAGCATGCTTCAGTGAGGGATGACATCTTCACCCCATGTGCAGCCCTTGGACGGCAAAGACGTACAAGTCAAGGTCTCCAAGTCGGTCCTCATAACGCCCAGACCACCCGAATCGCCGGGATCCTAGGTGACAAATAGGAATACACGCTTGTCACCTTCCTCTGGGCAAATATTGACATGTTTGCATGGCAACCGTCAGATATGCCCGGGATCCCAAGGGAGGTGATTGAGCACCAATTGAAGAGCCACCCCGACGCCAGGCCGGTCCAACAGAAGCCTTGGAAGCAATCCATCGAGCAGCAAGACTTCATCTGTGAAGAAATCAAGAAGCTGCTTAACGCTGGCTTCATCCGAGAAGTACACCATCCACGATGGTTGCTCAATCCTGTTGTCGTCCCCAAGGTTGGCGGGAAGATACACATGTGCATCGACTACACCACCCTCAATAAGGCATGTCCGAAGGATCCGTTTCCTCTTCCTCATATAGACCAAATAGTCGATTCTACATCCAGCTGTGATCTACTATGTTTCTTAGACGCATATTCGGGTTTCCACCAGATACCTATGTCTAGGGAAGATGAAGAGCATACCGCCTTCATCACCGTAGATGGTCTATACTGCTATGTGTCCATGCCTCATGGTCTTAAGAATGCACTTTCCACTTTTGTGCGTGCAATGCACAAAACATTTGGGAACCTCATTCGGGACCTAGTAGAGGTTTATGTCGATGACATTGTAGTGAAGGTTAAGTCGCAAGCGTCCCTGCTCGACATCCTAGCCCTAGTCTTCGACAGACTGCGTTCAACACACACTAAGTTGAACCCGGACAAATGTGTCTTCAGAGTCTCTGCCGGGAAGCTGCTCGGTTTCTTGGTCCCACACCGAGGAATTGAAGCTAACCCAGAGAAGATTAAAGCGATAGAACTGATGCGACCCCCTGCCCGCATCAAGGACATGCATAAGCTTACCAGATGCTTGGCTGCGCTCAGTCGGTTTATCTCTAGATTGGCCAAGCAGGCTCTTCCGTTGTTCAAGCTTCTGTGCAAATCCGGTCCATTCGTACGGACTGAGGAGGCGGATGAGGCATTCCAAAAGCTGAAGAAGTTCCTCATAACGCTGCCGTCATGGTGGCCTCGGAACAAGGCGAGCCTCTACTCCTCTACATCGCTTCCACAACTGGGGTCGTGACCATGGTTCTGGTTGCGGAGCGGCTAGAACTCCATCGACCTCAAGTCCCATATAAGGCTCATGCTGCCGTTGGTCGAAAGCCCGAGAGCTCAGACTCCACAGGAGACCCTAGGGATGGGGAGATAATCAGGTCCCAAATAGCCGGACCTGATGATCAATGCATATCTGGGTCCGAGCTATCGGAATGCAGACCCAATGGCCTGGAGGCCCCGAGTCCCAGACCTCCTCGAGAAGATCTAGTCAGGTCTCAGCCAGCTGGACCTGACGACTAGTGCGCATCTGGGTCTAAGCTCCAAGAGTGCAGTTTCGGTCCATTTGTATGGACCGAGGAAGCGGATGAGGCATTCCAGGAGGTGAAGAAGTTCCTCACAACGATGCCGATCATGGTGGCCCCGAAACATGGCGAGCCTCTACTCCTATACATCGCTGCCACTACTAAGGTCGTGAGCATGGTTCTAGTTGCGGAGCGGTCAGAACTCCATCGACCTCAAGTCCTAGATAGGGCTCCTGCTGCCGTTGGTCTAAAGCCCCATGGCTCAGACTCCGCAGGAGACCCTAGGGATGGGGAGATAATCAGGTCCCAACCAGCCGGACCTGATGATCAACGCATATCCGAGTCCGAGCTCCTAGAATGCAGTCCTGGACCCGGGGGCTTGGGGGGCTCGAGTCCTGGACCTCCCCGAGAAGATCTAGTCGGATCTCAGCTATCTAGACCTGACGACTAGTGCGCATTTGGGTCCGAGCTCCCAGAGTGCAGTCCCGGACCCGGGGGCCGGGGCCTCCCGAGTTCCAGACCTCTACAAGAAGACGCATTGGATCGCTCCAGGGGTGTTCCAAGACTGCTGCGGAGACCTCGGCATCCAAGTTTGCTATGCTTCTATTTCTCACCCAGAGAATAACGATCAAGTCAAAAGAGCAAATGTCGAGATACTCATGGGACTCAAGACGCGCATCTACGACAACTTGAAGAAGCATGGTGCCAATTGGGTTGAAGAGCTTCCGTGTGCACTGTGGGCTAGTCGGACGTCCCTCAATCGCTCGATAGGGGAAACACCCTTCTTACTGGTGTATGGGGATGAGGTCGTCCTCCCCCCATAAATCACCATAGGCTCATCCCGTGTCCGAGCGTACGATGAAGTCACGTAGGATCAGCTCCGTCGTGAAGATATCGACCTTGTCGATGAGCGAAGGTGGCAAGCAGCTACTAGAAACGCGCAATATTGTCAAGCGCTCTGGCGTTATCAGCAGCGGTTCGTGCGAAGTAGACAACTTGAGGTGGGTGACCTGGTGCTTCGACGAATACTTTCTCGAGAAGGGCGGAACAAACTCTCCTCCAGGTGGGAGGGTCCCTTCCGAGTGACACAAGTATGTCGCCCCGGGTGCGTCCGCCTAGCCACGGAGGATGGGGTACCTCTACCCAATCCATGGAAGATAGGACACCTCCTTAAGTTCTATCCTTAGCACAGGGTAGGGTTCAATTTTCTCTAGAAAGGTGTCATATTGTCTAGGAACAGCGCTTAGAACAGCTAAGCCCGGAGGAGTCTTGCTACTCTTGTCATCCGGAGCGGGTTGCTGCCTTCTTGTACGGCCTATTTCCTCTTATGATGGAAGCGTGAAATGAGAAAATTTTATCTTACCCTACGCATAGTCTCTTTACAGTTTGTGCTTACTTAAGCATATCAAGTGTAGATGGCGTGTCCGGAGCCTGTCCTACATGCTTGCCCTAGGTCCCGTGGCACTGGAAGGTCTCCTCGCTGAAAGGTTAATGCCCGCGGGAGGTCCAGGACGCACAACCTACTTAGCCTGGTTCTGTACCCTAAGCCTGTCGCACTGCCTCTGCTGCGCTACAACTGAGTACTTGGGGACCAGAAAGAACACGCCTACGGACAAGAAAAGTAACTAGACCCCGGACATTGCCCCCACTCTTTTTGTGCTTTCTTTCCATACTGCTCCAGTCGGGTGGCCAGTCACTCTTTCCTGTTTTCAACCATAGCAAGAGTTATGCTATCTTTCTGCAGGCGGGTCTGCTTGGGGTACCTGTGGCGTACCCACATCAAAATACCCAAGTCCAGTAGCTTAGCTGAGGACCGTAAGCCACAGTAAAGCTAAAAAACAGGGGAGAGTGAATAGAGAGCACAACTACTCCTTCTTTCTACCATGTCTGCAGGTCCGAACGGGTCCTTGGCGTCTCGGACCTCCCAGGGGGGCCGATGCTGATGTCCTGCCTCATCAAGTGGTAGGTGCGCCCCCACACAAGGGCCACACCTACCAGGGGGCCATCACGGTGAATCATACGGGCAGGACGTCGGACCACTGCAGCAGCAAGCATAAGACTCAGAGCAAAAGCTACGACAAGCTGAAGACCCGGGCCGAACTTCCCTCGGGTCCGTGCACTTCCAAGGACCCGAAAGGAGTGGTATCCACACTACCGGGGCGCCCTGGGTCCTTAAGCTGCTTAGGACCCAAAGCAACAAGCTTGGGACATTGGCAAAAGAGCTATCAACTTCGCCCAAGTCATTCCGGACCTTTACGCTACCAAGGGCCCGAATACTACATCGATAGCTCAACACACAAGGTTTGAAACAAAGAGTCTTCATTAATGACAGAGTTCAGGCATACAAAGGGGGATACAAGGCAACTGAGGAACCTAGCAACTACAAGTCGGGCAATCTTCTGCTCCTTGGAAGG
Organism: Neostapfia colusana; assembly: GCA_030760725.1. Lineage (NCBI taxonomy): Eukaryota > Viridiplantae > Streptophyta > Magnoliopsida > Poales > Poaceae > Neostapfia > Neostapfia colusana. The sequence continues at coordinate 40,656,277 of JASWHV010000001.1, read as the reverse complement.
ACTTGGTTGTCCCCCAAGCCAATCTATATACAACAAGGCGGTCACCTGCTATAAGCCCAAGGACGGCCAACAAACAGATCAGCCTGACGCCTCAATTCTCCTCAGGAATCACTGATCTACCGCACAGCAACGGAGGTGGCATCCAGTGTTGTGTGAGCCAGACACCATCGATGGCATACTTGGTTGTCCACAACAACGTCTAGTGTGCGTGTGGGACATGTCTCACCGATGCCTTGCCGGAGAAGGGCAATCTATCGGGACCGGAAGAAGGTCAAGACCTCCAGGAAGGTCAAACCTTCCTCCACCAAGTCCTTCAGGGAAGTAAAGCTTTCCTCTGACAAGTCCTTCAGGGATGTTGTCCCCGACGGCTTTCTCTGCCATCAGCAAGCCATCCGGACGGCTTGTGCTTCTATACGTAACCGTCAAGGAGAAGGATACCCTGGAGAGCTGCACTGAAGGCCGTGTGCACACGAACATCTCGCAGAAGTGGATGAAGATGGTCATCGATGTGGAGGCAAGAGGTGTGAGGTGGATGAGAGCACTGAGAAGCAGTGGATTCAGATGCACAAGAGGAAGACGAATATTGCAAGGGGTAGGTGAATGTGGCCTAGAGGGGGGGTGAATAGGCCTATAAAAGATTCCTGCACACTTAATAGAGTTATCAGAAACTTGATTGACCGGACTAGTCCGGTTGTGTGGGCGGACTAGTCCGGTGTGCTGAATTATGTGAGTTAATTAAGTGTGTTTCAGAAATTGAATCTTTCAGCAGCGGAATGAGAACAACAGTTTTTATAAATCAAGTTTATTGTATGAATGCACGTGCAAACTTATAAGAAACTCAAATGATGATTAGCAAACTAGTGATCTAATGTATCAAAATGTAAAGTAAATGAGAGACGAAAGATATGAATTTTTACCGAGGTTCGATCTCACCAAGAGATCTACGTCCTCGTTGAGGAAGCTCACACAGAGACGGGTTCCTATCCCTTTCCCTCTTCAAGTCACCACAAAGGCCGACTTGACTCCACTATCACGGGCAATCACCGAGTTTGTGGGGCTACCTCACAAGTTGAGGGCTCCCACGAGAATTACAATAAGAATGTGATCAAATACACTCGAAAATAGTACAATGCATAATATGAGTGTAGAAAGATCAAACCCCAAGAGCTCACAACGAAAGAACGACGATCTCCCAATCCCGAATCCAAGTGTTCAATTGATTTTGATCTTTTTGCACTTTAGATGTGTGGGGAGATGTGTTTTGGGCTCTTGGGACAAGGTGGCTGCGCTAGGGTTTGTGTTTGCTGCAGTATTAGTCATGTATATTCTGAGAAAAAACGAAGGACCTCTTTTTATAGGGTTTCCAAAAAAAAAGTTACCATTGTTAAACCTAATACCGGACTAGTCCGGTGCTGGTCCGGACTTGTCCGGTCACAGTGAATCATGATGTCTAGAAAGTCTGGCGGACTAGTCTGGTGTGCACAAGGACTAGTCCGTTTTGGGAACAGAGAGTTTGGCGGACTAGTCCGGTCCATGATCGGACTAGTCCGGCCTCCAGAGATAGCAGGTTCCAGAAAGTCTTGCGGACTAGTCCGGTTTGCACACGGACTAGTCCGTTTAGGGAACAGAGAGTTTGGCGGACTAGTCCGGTCCAAGATCGGACTAGTCCGCTGCACTGTGAAGAGTTTGGATAATTTTAAAACCCTTTCCCATGCGCAAAGTCGTGAGCTCTTGGAGTGTGTCTTTCATACACACCCTATACACTTAACTTCTAATTAATTCTTCTAAATTTCCATCAAGGTATTCTTCTTTTGGACACCACTTCATTTTTCACCTTTTTTGTGTGCACCGAGCTGTTTCACTTTGTTTATCCTGCAATCATCTCAATAGTTTCATTAGAATCTCATATGTTCGTCATCAGTTAGCCAAAACCCATAAGGGATATACTAGATGCACTTACAATCTCCCCCTTTTTGTGATTGATGACAACTATTTGAGATATCACAATTGAGAATAAAAAGTTGATTTTCATAAGGTGTGCACATATGAGAATAATAAAGAATTCACAAAAAGCTTCTCACATATGCACACACCTTATGGTGGGGTGTCTAACAGGTGTGTGATAAACAAAATGTGATAAATTAAAGACAAACAATAGTGAACATATAAGTAGGCATTAGAGCATAGTGCATCACACATAAGAAAAGAAATAGTGCATTACAAGATTTTAAAATAGGTACATGTCCTTGATCACAAAAGAGCTTAATAACTAATACTAGATAGTTCGAGTCCAAATCTAATCTCAATCTCTCCCCCTTTGGCATCAAGGCACCAAAAAGGGAAAAATTGAGGGGAATCACTCATCGTTGCCTCCTCCTTCAGTCTCAGTCTGATCTTCATCTTCACCAACTTTGGCATCCACGGGAGCAGGATCTTCCTCTGAGTCCTCGGAGGCGGGCGGTGATCCAACGGGCTCAATCTCAAGCTTTGCACAGATAGACTTGATATTGGCATTGACATACTGTTGATGTTTCTTCCTTGCAAGCTTTTCCTTGCGCTGAATGTCTTCGATCTTGCGGCAGCAGGCAAAGATGGAGGAGAGCACCTTGAGGATGCCACTGGATGATTCTTGGGCAGGTGGAGACCCAAGAGGAGCAGCTGCAGATCTAATGACATCATGAGCTTGCTTTGATCTCCTCTCCACTGGTGGAGAGGACGGGGCAGTTGGAGCCGGGGGGAGAGTGTACTCGATGGGTTTTTGCGGCTTCAACCCCGCATGCTTGACATCCTTGACGAACTCAAGTACCGTCACTTTCTCAATCATGTACATGATATACGGTGCATATCCACAGGACCTATTGGGGGTGATTGAGATGTTCACGATGTCGTTGTAGATATACTCAAAAACATTGAATGGTCTCCTTCCACTAATGACCTTCATGAGAGTCCTCAAGGTCCCTTGTATAGTTCCCGCATCTCCATCCTTCGGAGCTATAGTCTTTCTCAAGACTCTATTGAGGACCACAAAGAAGGGCTTCAGATATTTGATGGTGGGAGGAGCATATGGCATCCTTGTGTCATAGAGAAACTCAAGCTCTTCCTTCTCCAGGGGTTTCAGATTATGGATGACCAGTTCATGATCCAAAGTGTGTTGGAGGGGGAGAATCCTAGCAAATTAATCATAAGTGACACTATACTTTGAACCATGAGTCATCCAAGTAAGACTGTCTCCATCACCACGAGCAAAGTAGAGAGTGGAGTAAAACTGGGTAATGACTTCATTGTTCCAGTCATACTCAAAGGATAGCAGGTCCGTCAGACCGTGCCTCTCTAAGGCCTCCACCATCTCACGAAAGGCAGGATACCTCTTTGACTTCAGGTATCCAACATTTAGCCATTGACTCTCTACTACAGTATTCTTCATCTGCATGTACACATGCTCGTAGTAGTCTGCACGGAAGTTGCTCCAGAACCTTGGATCAGAACATTGTTTAGGTCGGTCATACACTTCAATCTTCCTGAAGTTATCAGCTAGCTCACCCCCTTTTCCAGTGAAATCCTCACGTGAAGGCTGCCTGTTGCGGTGAATAGGGTTTTTCATCTTCAAGGGCCCAAGGGGACCACTAGCAAGTCCCTTCCCTTTATTGAGAACTCTTTTTGGCCCTAACGAGCCCTCAGCAGCATCTTTCCTTTGAGGCTTTTTGACAATGACTTTCCTCTTCTTAGGTAGATTGTCGTCAGAGGGTGGAGAGTGAGCATGGACATCATGTCTCTTCTTCATAACTCTCTCCTTTGCCCTCCTCACTTTCTCGCGTTGAACGTCTTCATCAATGTGAAAAGAGCTGTCATCCGAGCCTGAAGACATTGTGCCTGATAAGGAGTTCACGGATTAGATAAGAATGAATCAAGGATTCAAGGTAATGTAGGGATTCAGATGACAGGGACCGGACTAGTCCGCACCTGAGAACCGGACTAGTCCGCCCCGGCATATGAACCCTAGCATTTTGATCAAAAAATCTATCTAAGGATGCAAAAGAGTAGAAAAGTGGTGGGAATACATTTCTAAGGCCAATGTATACCCTTGGAATCAAAGGAAACAAGCTAGAACGAGGAAAGCTGAGAATTTGGTTTTGGGGAGAAATTTACCAAGATTTGAAGATCCGCGTCGAAGAAGTAGAAATCAGTCCGGATGAATCTGGAGGAGGGAATCCACTCGTCAAGGGGAGGATTTCCCACGGAGAAAATCTCGATTTTGAGGGTTCAACCCGAAAATCACTTTGGGGGCTAGGGTTTGGAAGAGGAGAGGGAGAGCAAATCTAATGAGGGGTAAGGGAGAGGTCTAGGCCGGCCAAGGGCTTATATATGCGATGGACCGGACTAGTCCGGTCTATGTGGCGGACTAGACCGAGCCTCTTGAAATGACCTAACCAGTTTCGTCTGTCCGGACTAGTCCGGTTGAAAATCGGACTAGTCCGTTTCCAACAGAACTGATACATATAGATGATTAATAGTGATCCAAGGACAATAATTTTGCAAATAGTCTTGGTGATTACGACCAGTAGGCAATCAGCAATCAAACAATGGTCATAATCCACAAGATTTCTTCATTAAAATAGTTTTTTGAGTAGAAAAGGAGAAGATGAGCATTTTTAACAATACAAAGGAACATTTTAAGTTGCAATCAGGTATGCAATGTTTCAAGCCACATTTCGAGAGTCAAGAATGTTTAGCTCATTTATTAGTTCACAAAACTTTTTCTCATCTAATGGTTTGGTAAAAATATCCGCAAGTTGTTTTTCAGTCCTAACATGTGAAATAGCAATGTCACCTTTTAATGAATGATCTCTAAGAAAGTGATGACGGATATCTATGTGCTTAGTTCTTGAGTGCTCTACAGGGTTGTGTGCAATTTTTATATCACTTTCATTATCGCATAGAAGCGGGATATGACTTAGATTGTAGCCGTAGTCCCTAAGAGTCTGTCGCATCCAAAGTAGTTGCGCACAACAACTACCGGCTGCAACATACTCCGCTTCCGCTGTGGAAAGAGCAATGGAGTTCTGCTTTTTAGATGACCAAGAAACTAGGGACCTACCAAGAAATTGACAAGTCTCTGACGTGCTCTTTCTATCGACTTTGTATCCTGCATAGTCGGCGTCGGAATACCCTATCAAGTTAAACTTGGATCCTTTGGGATACCAAAGGCCCAAGTTGGGTGTGTGCACAAGGTACCTTAGGATTCTTTTTACAGCAATTAAGTGACACTCTTTAGGTGCGGCTTGAAACCTTGCACACATGCAAACACTAAGCATAATATCTGGCCTAGATGCACATAAATAAAGTAAGGAGCCAATCATGGACCGATATACCTTTTGGTCCACATTTGGACTGTATTCATTGAGGTCGAGATGTCCGTTGATGGCCATGGGTGTCTTGATGGGATTGGCTTTGTCCATATTGAATTTCTTGAGAATGTCTTGTGTATATTTAGTTTGGCTTATAAATGTACCTTCTCTCAGTTGCTTCACTTGAAATCCCAAGAAGAACTTCAATTCACCCATCATTGACATCTCGAACCTGTATGTCATTATTTTGCTAAATTCTTCACAGAAGGACTTGTTAGTGGATCCAAAGATAATGTCATCAACATAAATTTGACATATGAATAAATGACCATCAAAATGTTTAGTAAAGAGTGTATAGTCAGCTTTACCAATTTTGAAGCCATTTTGAGTTAGAAAATCTCTAAGGCACTCATACCAGACTCGAGGAGCCTGTTTGAGGCCATAGAGAGCCTTACGCAGTTTATAGACATGGTTGAGATACTCCTGATCTTCGAACCCCAGTGGCTGCTCCACATAGACTTCCTCCTTTATCGGACCATTGAGGAAGGCACTCTTGACATCCATTTGATACAACTTAAAATTATGGTGAGTAGCATATGCCAATAAAATGCGAATGGACTCAAGTCTAGCTACAGGAACGAAAGTTTCATCGAAGTCCAAACCTTCCACCTGAGAATAACCTTTGGCCACCAACCTCGCTTTATTTCTTGTCACTACTCCAGGTTCATCTTGCTTGTTCCGAAAGACCCATTTGGTTCAAAGATGTTCGCCCTTGGTATTTCCACCAGCTCCCACACTTCATTTATTTTGAAGTTGTTCAGCTCCTCTTGCATTGCAATCACCCAGTCTGGATCCCTTAAGGCTTCTTCTACCCTGTATGGCTCCAGAAAAGACACAAAAGAATAGTGTTCACAAAAATTTACAGTTTGAGATCTAGTAGTTACTCCCTTAGCAATATCTCCAATGATATTGTTGACAGGATGGTCTCTTTGCACAAACTGATGTACTCTTAGGTGTGGAATTTGTATAGTTGCTTGTTCTTTATTGTCTTCATGTGTCATGTCTCCCCCTAGATCATTGCTTCCATGATCATCTTGATCTTCTTGACCTTCCTCAACCTGATCTTGTGTAGGAGCTCCCCCTTGATCATTGCTTCCTTGTTGAAATTCGTCTTGTGTTTCCTCTCGTGGTAGGATATCACCAAGTGCCATTTTCTCCAGCGCTTCACATGGAGCTTCCTCCTTATCTAGCATAAACTTATCGACTTGCTCCACTTGTGAGCCGTTAGTTTCATCGAACACTACGTCACGTGGTACTTCAACAAGGCCGGACACCTTGTTGAAGACACGATAGGCGTAGGCATTCGATTCATATCCGAGCAAGAATCCTTCATCGGACTTCGAAACGAACTTCGAGGCCCTTGGTTTCTTGTTCAGAATAAAACATTTGCAACCAAAAACTTTGAAATAAGAAACATTAGGTTTTTTACCCGTGACAAGCTCATATGGAGTTTTCTTCAGTAGTCGATGAAGGTACAACCGATTTGTGGCATGACAAGCGGTGTTCACCGCTTCTGCCCAAAATCGGTCTGACGTCTTGTATTCATCCAACATTGTTCTCGCCATTTTGATCAATGTTCTGTTCTTCCTTTCGGCCACCCCGTTCTGTTGAGGAGAGTAGGGTGCCGAGAATTCATGCTTTATACCTTCTTCATTGAGATATTCTTCAACTTGGGTGTTCTTGAATTATATCCCATTGTCACTTCTGATATTCTTTACGGTTGATGAGAATTCATTCTGAGCTCTTTTCAAGAACTTCTTGAGGATTCCCTGAGTTTCTGATTTATCATACAAGAAAAATACCCACGTAAATCTTGAAAAATCAACAATTACTAAACCGTATTTGTTACCGCCGATGCTGATGTATGCAATTGGACCAAAGAGATCCATGTGGAGAAGTTCCAGCGGTCTAGCGGTGGTCATCACATTCTTGGCGGGGTGTGGTGCTCCAACCTGTTTTCCTGCTTGACAAGCGTTGCACGACCTGTCTTTTTCAAAAACCACATCCTTAAGACCATGGATGTGACCACCTTTTAGAAGTTTCTGCAGATTTCTCCTTCCAACATGGGCTAGCCGTCTATGCCATAGCCATCCCATGTTGGTCTTAGCAACCAAGCAAGTGTTGAGTTCGGCTTTATCTTTGTTGAAGTCAACAAGATAAAGCTTTCCCTTCAACAATCCCTTGAATGCAATCGAGCCATCGCTTCTTCTAAAGACGGTCACACCCTCATTAGTGAATAAATAGTTGTAACCTTTGTCGCATAGTTGAGATATTGATAAAAGATTATAATCTAGAGAGTCTACGTGTAAAACATTAGATAAGGTGTGTTGAGAGGATATTTCAATGTTACCACTATCAAGGACCTTTCCTTGGCTGTTGTCTCCAAAGTATATACCTTCACTTGGATCCTTGTTGCACTCGTACTCCACAAACATACCTCTCTCTCCGGTCATATGATTTGTGCATCCGCTATCTAGCACCCACTTAGATCCGCCAGAGGAGTAAGCCTGCAAAATAGAATTATTCCTTGGTTTTAGGTACCCAAGCTTGCTTGGGTCCTCTCAGGTTAGTCACAAGAGTCTTGGGCACCCACACACAAGTTTTTAAGTTCTTGTGGCGTGGCCCTGTATATTTAGCAATGACTTTTCCATACTTGTTTTTCATGAGAACATAAGAAGCATCAAATGTACGGAACAGTGTTTGTAACTCAGATTCATGGGATTTTTCTTTAACAAAAGTGATTCTATTCTTATCATGATTAGGAGTAGACATGTGTTTGTTCCTGTCAAAACCAAGACCATCTTTGACATTGGGAGGTCTAGTGATCATATATGCACTTCGTGCATATTTGATCTTCTCCTTATCAAAGATGCCGTTTTGAGAAGAATGCATGTCATGAGAGGTTGAAGCATTAGAAATTACATTCTTCTTACTAGAGCAAGTCCAGGTTCTTATTGTTGTCGAACTCATGTCTTTGGAGGAAGAGCTCTTGGAGGAAGAGGAGTCACTTTGTTTGAGCGACTCAACTTGCACCTCAAGGATTTTGTTAACTTTTGACAAGTTAGCAAGTTCTTTCTTGATTGCAATGTGTGAGTCCTCTAACTTTCAGTAAGTTTCCTTACTCAAGGCTAGCTCTAACTCAAGTGACTCATTCTTCTCTCTTTCAAGCTCAAGAAGCTTTTCAACTTCTTGATATCTCTTCCTCTCACGGATGAGCATATCTTCTTGTCGGTTGACAAGTTCCTCCTTTTCAAAGATTTCGTTCGACAACATTTCCATTTTCTTTAAAGCAATTTTACTTAGCCCTCTAAACATTTCTTCATTATCACTAGAGCTATCAAAGTCATCATGGAGGAATTTAGTACAGGAGGAGTAAGTCGAACCTTTTTCTTGCCTTCCTTAGCCATAAGACAAGTGTGGTTGTTCATGTCTCGTCCTCCCATGTTCGGAAAGAGTGTGGCTCTCATAGTTGGTTTCTTGACTGCGATAGTGGCCATCTCTTCTTCTTCATCGGAGGAGGACTCGTCGTTTGAGTCCCACTCCTTCCCAATGTGAGCTTGATGGACTTGTCTTCTTTTTCTGAAATTTTTCTTTTCTTGAGATCTTGTTTCCTTCTTCTTTTTGTTTTCTTCATAAGTACAGTCCACCATGAAGTGACCATACTCTCCGGAGTTGTAGCAAGTGCGTCGAGCCTTGGATTTTCCTTTATCCTTGCTTTTGCCTTCTTGTGAATTGTTGTCGTGTCTTCTCTTCATCATGAGTTTGAACTTTTTGATGAAGAGTACCATTTCTTCGTCATCAAGATCGGTGCTCTCGTCGCTTGTATCTCCATCGTCTTGGTCTTCACGAGTTTCTTTGAGTTTGGGTCTGCACGTTGCTTTGAGAGCAACTTCTTTCTTTTTGGATGAGGTGAGTTCGGCTAAGTCTTTGACGTATCGGGCTTCTTTCTCCATCATTTCATGATTTATGATCTTCCCTAGTAATTCATCGGGAGTCATTTTGTGAAAACCGGGGCTCTCTCTGATCATTGAGCAAAGTGTGACATTTCTTGGCATAAAGGCTCTAATCATTCTTTTGACCACTTCGTGATCTGTCCATTTCTTACTTCCATAAGCACGAATTTTGTTGATGAGTGCTTTCATCCGGTTGTACATGTCTTTGATGTGATTCGCCTTCTTCAATAGCAAATCTCCCCAACTCTCCTTCAAGCATTTCGATTTTGGCTTCACGAACTGACCTATTTCCTTCGTGAGCTGTCTTGAGGGTATCCCAGATTTCTTTTGCACTTTCTAACCCATCGATCTTGGTGAATTCCTCTCTGCTTAGTGATGATGTGATCACGGCGACGGCTTGTGCATTTCTGTGAATCTCTTGTTCTTGTTCTGGAGTGAGTTCATCATCCGTGTCCGGAATATCTATGCCTGTGCAAACAATGTGCCACAGACTAGGGTTCAGAGATATCAGATGCATCTTCATGTTGTACTTCCACATGGTATAGTCACTTCCGTCAAACTGTGGAGGCCTTCCCATAGGAATCGAAAGATAGTGATTGTTTGAATTGAGACGGTTGTAGTTGTAAGGATACCGAAAGTAGTCGTGATGACCACTCCCAATCGTCTTCTCTTCTTCTTTTCCCTTTTGTGCTAGCAGTTTCTTTCTCAGGAGTGCTTTTAGCTGCCTCACTTCTTCATCATCATGTGGGCTGTCTTTCAGCACATCGAAGGCTTTAGCTTCTTGCTCCTCCTCGTTGATGTTCATCTTTGGGATGTCGTTGGTCTTCTCAGAGGCCATGATCTCTCCGAGATGTGAGTCTCTTTGATGGAGAACCTTGCTCTGATACCAATTGAATGTGGCCTAGAGGGGGGGTGAATAGGCCTTTAAAAGATTCCTGCACACTTAATAGAGTTATCAGAAACTTGATTGACCGGACTAGTCCGGTTGTGTGGGCGGACTAGTCCGGTGTGCTGAATTATGTGAGTTAATTAAGTGTGTTTCAGAAATTGAATCTTTCAGCAGCGGAATGAGAACAACAGTTTTTATAAATTAAGTTTATTGTATGAATGCACGTGCAAACTTATAAGAAACTCAAATGATGATTAGCAAACTAGTGATCTAATGTATCAAAATGTAAAGTAAATGAGAGACAAAAGATACGAATTTTTACCGAGGTTCGATCTCACCGTCCTCGTTGAGGAAGCTCACACAGAGCCGGGTTCCTAACCCTTTCCCTCTTCAAGTCACCACAAAGGCCGACTTGACTCCACTATCACGGGCAATCACCGAGTTTGTGGGGCTACCTCACAAGTTGAGGGCTCCCACGAGAATTACAATAAGAATGTGATCAAATACACTCGAAAATAGTACAATGCATAATATGAGTGTAGAAAGATCAAACCCCAAGAGCTCACAACGAAAGAACGACGATCTCCCAATCCCGAATCCAAGTGTTCAATTGATTTTGATCTTTTTGCACTTTAGATGTGTGGGGAGATGTGTTTTGGGCTCTTGGGACAAGGTGGCTGCGCTAGGGTTTGTGTTTGCTGCAGTATTAGTCATGTATATTCTGAGAAAAAACGAAGGACCTCTTTTTATAGGGTTTCCAAAAAAAAAGTTACCATTGTTAAACCTAATACCGGACTAGTCCGGTGCTGGTCCGGACTTGTCCGGTCACAGTGAATCATGATGTCTAGAAAGTCTGGCGGACTAGTCTGGTGTGCACAAGGACTAGTCCGTTTTGGGAACAGAGAGTTTGGCGGACTAGTCCGGTCCATGATCGGACTAGTCCGGCCTCCAGAGATAGCAGGTTCCAGAAAGTCTTGCGGACTAGTCCGGTTTGCACACGGACTAGTCCGTTTAGGGAACAGAGAGTTTGGCGGACTAGTCCGGTCCAAGATCGGACTAGTCCGCTGCACTGTGAAGAGTTTGGATAATTTTAAAACCCTTTCCCATGCGCAAAGTCGTGAGCTCTTGGAGTGTGTCTTTCATACACACCCTATACACTTAACTTCTAATTAATTCTTCTAAATTTCCATCAAGGTATTCTTCTTTTGGACACCACTTCATTTTTCACCTTTTTTTTTGTGTGCACCGAGCTGTTTCACTTTGTTTATCCTGCAATCATCTCAATAGTTTCATTAGAATCTCATATGTTCGTCATCAATTAGCCAAAACCCACAAGGGATATCCTAGATGCACTTACAGTAGGAGGGTACAACTCTTCTCCAGAAAGCCTCCCTTTATACACCAACGACCTCAGGCAGGGTAACAGGCACGGCGTTTGGGTTTCCGCCGCTGCACATCATGGGCTACTCACCTCCCCCAATGATGGCTAGGACCCAGGTCTACCCGTCAGATACTAGGGTCAGGTGGGTAACTCCTCGGGGATGTCCCGCGGTTCACGAGGAAAGCGACACATCGTGGGTTACCCGCCTGTCCCAGCGATGGGTAGGGCCTAGGTCCACCCGTCAGACACTAGGGATAGGCGGGTAATTTCTTGGGAACGTCCGACGGTTCCAGAGAAAAGCAGCGCGGTGGGACTACGATGACAGTCCCATAGGCTGCTGCAGTAAATACCCCGGGGCAACCCCTCGAGCACATCGCCACGACCCACCAATCAAAAGCAAACACGCGTCCATTGCGCCGATGACGTGCTACCGCTTTGACTGCCGAGTACGCCCACCACGCAAGAGACGTGGGGCCTTTTCGTCTTCCAGGTACAACCACTCATCCACTACGCTAAAAATCTTGCCACCACTTCAGTTTACGAAGTACAGGGTCAAAGCCACCACGCAGGAAAGATGGAGGCCCCACCTCAGGCTCGTTGCCTCCCCCAAGGTTGGCCCGGGGGCCACTGTCGGTACCGTGCAGACCGAGTACCCCCACGTAGAGGGTAAGAGACAGCCTGGGCCCCATCTTCGTGCTGAGGCGGGCCTCGGTGTAGCCACATGTCCTTGGCCCCGAGGTCAGACCTTGGGCTGACACGTGTGCTTGAGTTCTAGAGCCGATGCGTGCCCTAGGCTCCGGTCCGAGCCTCCCCGCTGAGGTGAGGTCCGGAGCTGCCACATGTCTCTAGGCTCAGAACCCCCTCCCTGCTAAGGAGGTTCCCTGGAGCTAACACGTGCCCTGGGCTCCGGTCCGAGCCTCCCCGCTGAGGTGAGGTCCAGAGCTGCCACATGTCTTCTAGCTCAGAACCTCCTCCCTGCTAAGGACGGCTCCGGGGCTGACACGTGCCCTGGGCTCCGGTTCGAGCCTCCCCACTGAGCTGAGGTCCAGAGCTGCCACGTGTCTCCTAGCTTAGAGCCTCCTCCCCGTTGAGGTGAGCTCTGGAGCTGACACGTGCCCTGGGCTCCGGCCCGAGCCTCCCCGCTGAGGTGAGGTCCGGAGCATCCATGTGTCTCCTGGATCAGAGCCTCATCCTTGCTGAGGAGAGCTCCAGGCTGACACGTGCCCTAGGCTCCGGTCCAAGCCTCCTCGCTGAGGTGAGGTCCGGAGCTGCCACGTGTCTCCTGGCTCCAAATCCGTCGATAAGAGCTCCGAAGCCGCCACGTGCCTCACGATCTGTCGTGGATCGTGGGTCGACAAAGTCAAGGTGGAAGTGCGCTGTCAGGCTGCACATTCAAGGCTCGTGCCTTCCCTAGAAGCATGGCGCACTACACACGCCTCTGTCCTCTGCCCATTCGCCATTACGGTGACAAGACAGAACGGCAAGGCGTGACAACGGCACAGTACCGCCCAACGGTACAAAGCCGCCCAAGCAGGGCGAGAAGACGCGGTGACAAGACGACATCTTCATCATCACCTCACACACGGACAGGGGTGCTCAGCGCACCAGGCGACGGGACTTAACTCCCCCTCCTACTACTCTACTCAGAGTACAAAACCGTAGATCATGTATAGGGATTGCATAGCTTCAGGGCCACCTGTCGGGCCCCAAGCCACATTGTAACCACCCCGGCCTTGGACTATAAATGGACCGGGGTGACCACCCAAAAAAGGGTTCCGCATTCGTGACCCTGCACCCTCTCATGCACATACAAGCAACCAATACAACAAGCACTCCCGTGGACGTAGGATTTTACTCTCCAGCGGCCGGAACCACGTAAATCTTGGTGTTCAACAGATCCCTTGAGCCTGATCGCGCGAGGGCGCCAAGCCCCCTCCAATCAAAGAACTCACGAGCTGCTTCCGTAGCAGGTCGGGAGGAGTGTCGCAGCTCACACACTCCGACAAACTCCTTTTCGTAAATGAACAATTGTTTGTGTTTCTCAGTGAACACCTTGCTCAGAAAAGCAATAGGCCTCTCTTTCTGCATCAAAACCGCCCCAGGCCAAAATCTATAGCATCAGTTTCAACAACAAAGATTGCATGAAAATCCGAAACAGTTAGTACTGGAGTAGAAACCATAGCCAACTTCAACTCTGTAAAGGCTGATGTAGCCTCTTCAGTCCAAAGAAATTGCTTCTTCTTTAACACCTGAGTTAGAGGACGAGCAATACACCCATATCCCTTAACAAATTTTTGGTAATACCCTGTTAATCCCAGGAATATCCTCAATTCAGTAAATGTATTGTGTGTCGGCCATCTTTCCATACTTCAGTCTTCCTTGGGTCAGTCTTAACCCCTTGTGCCGAAATGATACGGCCAAGATACTCCACCTCTCGTCATGCTAAATTGCATTTAGACAACTTAATGTAAAACTGATGCTCCCTCAATGTCTCTAACACCACTTTCAAATGCTCAATATAAGATTCCAATGTACTACTATAGATCAATATATCATCAATAAATACTAAAATAATTTCTGTAGAAAGGGGGCTAAAATTGAATACATAGCACACTCGATTGAAGCAGGGGCATTAGTAAGTCCGAAGGGCATAACCTTGAATTGATATTGGCTGCAATAAGTCTTGAATATTGTTTTATATTCCTCTCCTCATTCGGATTTGATTATACCCAACTCGCATGTCAAGACTTGTAAAGTATTGTGTTCCAGCCAACTCATCCAATATCTCATCCACCAATGGCATGGGAAATCTTTTCTTTATCGTCAAATCATTTAACTTCCTGTAGTCTATGCAAATTCTCCGGGACCCATCATCTTTCTTTTGCACCAACAACACAGGAGAAGCAAATGGGTTGACACTGTGTTCAATTAAACCGGCCTGAAACAACTCGGCCACTTGCCTTTCAATTTCATTTTTGTGTAGAGGTAAATCACTTGTAGGGTCGAGAATTGACCGGAACATCTCTGGGTATCAAAGGAATGACATGATCGAAAGGCCTATATGGGGAAGTGTAGTAGGCTCCTTAAAGACATCTTCAAAGTCTTCCAACAGAGTCTGGACTCTATAGTCCATCTCGTCATTTCCATCACCGCCATCACCCAAACATTATCCCCACCATGAGTATGCCCAACTGCAGCGCTGATAAAGTGAATAGTTCCTGCTGCATCACTGGCTAATCCCCCTACAATTTTACCCATTCTCCTTTATGATAAAATTCTATACGTTTGTTGTTCCAGTCAAATTGCATAGGACTATGAGTGGATAGCTAGTCATATCCCAGAATTCCATCATAAGCACCTAACGATAGTATTCTCATGTCTGATTTAAATGTATTCCCACAACACCGTCATTCGAACTACTCCACCATATACTCACTTAGCATTTTATCTCCTGTGGCTACCTGTACCGTCACTGGTACACACCTTTTCTATAACAATCCAAGCCTCTCTAAAAATGCCTTGTTAATGAAGGGTTATGAATCCCTGAATCCACCAACAAAAGAAACACCTGATTTTGAATCAAGGCTCTGAGCCTGATATAGTTTCCACCCTGAGTGCCCGAAATAGCATGAGCAGAGAGCTGGTGGCAATCCTCCATCTCCCGATCATCTTGATCTAACTGAAATAACACCTCCTCAGAAAGATGTATCTCCAAATCCTCCGTAGACAGAGTGTTCAAATTCAACCGTCCTCGTTTTGGGCACCTTGACTGGTGTCCAGGTTCAAACTTCTCCCCACAGGTGTAGCACAACCCTGCACCCTCCTATAGTCTTCGAGGTGCCTCTCCTCGCTTATGTCAGGAAGTGGAGACATAGGTCTATTTTCTGGCTTAGTTGAAAGCCTTTGTATGACCTGAAGCTAGGATATGAAGCCCTTAAACTTGCTTCTCTCCTGGATGTCCCTCTGCACTTTGGCCAGGATTGCTGCCCTCGTGACTGTTGTAAGGACCTGAGACCACATTGGTCCTTGTAACTCAGTATTAAGACCTTTTATGAATTGCGTTACATAAAAGGTGTCGTGTGCATAGAGGCCCCATATCTATAGTCCTTAAACTCTGAAATATAATCCTCTAAACTCCCAGTCTGCCATAAGTTTAACAAAGCATACATGGCCTGAGGGTACTCGTAGGCACCAAACTTCTCCTTCATCGCCTCCACAAACTTACTCCATGTGTTGAGACTCTCAATCATATTATATACTTGCAACCACTTTGATGTGTTACCTTCCATATGCATTAAGGTCTCGCGGATCCAGAATGATTCTGCCGCATTATATATGGAAAAATAGTCTTCACACATATCAATCCATATAGTCGAGTGTTCTCCCGAGAACCTAGGAAAGGACAACTTAATCAAATTCTTCTCTCCTGCATGTCTTCCTCCTTGCTGGTGACTAGACTTCCCAATCACCTCCTTGAGTTGAACACGACGAAATGTCTGTCTATGCCCCTCTGCAAACCTCCTTCCACCTCAGATCAACCCACTTCGCCCAATCGCTACTCCTATCTCCTCCGATCAGCCTGACTATCTAATTCCGTCACCGACTAGCCAAATCACCTACTGCAGGCACCGATCACCTCTCTACACCTCCGATCACCTCTATTTCCCAAGGAAATCGCCCCGCCCCCGAAAATTAGCACAATGAGAAAGGCAAGGCTCTGATACCAGCTATCATGGCCCGTGGCCGTCGGCCTACAAAGCCTTGCGTGACGACGAGAGAGAAAGTGGGAGGAAAACTATCTGCCTCCTCCATCGTGTTCACCCGGTTACATTCCCGTTGGGGACACAGCCTAGTGAGTCACCAACTCATGACCGACCCCACATGAAAGACACACACAAGACCTCACCACTACTCCACAACCACACACTATGAGAAAATTGCTATTATAGAATTCTTTCGTGCGGCTTCGACGAAATAGAACTCTTACGATAAGCTTCGATAAAATGGCACTCAACGTTTACGCACCGTTAAAATAGGACTATAGCCTAATTAAAGTCATTTTTATCTATTTTCTATTTTTTCTATATCATATCACTTGAGATGACCATATTACCCTCCTCTCCTAACAATACATATTTTTCCATTTCTATTTGATTCTACCCGCCGCCACCACCTCCTGCTCCCGTCCGTGGCACCTGCTCTCGCCGCCTCCTCTGCTCCCAACGGCGTCGCCTCTACTACCGTAGCTGTCGGCTCCACTTTCGACTCCGCCGCTATTCACATTGAGTAGATTGACGAAATAAATGATTAATGCAGCAATTCAAGAGTAACAAAAGTTGGGGAATTCTTGAGCCTATTTCAAGATAATATAAGATGTTTTGTTTGTAAAAGGGTAATTTGGTTAAGGAAAAGGGTATTTCGGTTAAGGAAAGAATAAAAAAAGAATTAAATATTTTTTATTCATTTGGTTAAAGAAAATAATAAAAAGAATAAATTTTTTTAACTAAGATATAATACTATTTTAACGGTGCGTTAATATTAAGAGTGCTATTTCATCCGAACCCAATTATAAAATAGCCTCATGAAAGGAGTACTATAATAACAATTTGCTCACACGCTCCTCGACCTGTCTTCTCATCCTCCTCCGCCGACATCTCCGCTCCTGGCGACTCCGCCTGCATCACACTCCGCCGCCGGTCGGCCGGCTGGCCGGTCATCTCCAGCGAGACCAATGCGGCGAGGGACGCGTCTCTACAACCTGCTAGGCCTGCTCTTCCTTCTGGCCGTCGCCTACCTCAACTTGCTGCCGGGCCGCAGCCCCTCTTCCTCCGGGCCGGGCGGCCTCAAACTCCCCGTACCGTGGCTGCAGCCACGGATGTCCTTCGCGGCCCGCGCCGGCACCCGCTTCGTCGACGTCGGCACCGGCGCCCCGCTCTACGTCAACGGCTGGAACTCCTACTGGCTGCTCTCGGCTCGGTCCCCCGCGCTGGCCGCCGAGATGCTGCGCCGCGGCCGCCGCATGGGACTAGGGGTCTGCCGCACCTGGGCGTTCAGCGATGGTGGGCTTGGCGCGCTCCAGATCTCCCCCGGCCGGTTCAGCGAGGCCGTGTTCCAGGTCCACGACCCTCTCGCCTCCTCGCCCCCTTCTCCTGCGCCCCCAAAAACTATTGGGGGAAGTTGCTTCGCAGTGCTCATTGCCCTTTTTTTACTAAGAATTGATGCCAGCTCCCGAGTCTAACGACCGTGCTGTCATGATTCCTTGTGCCAAAAACATGTCGTCGCTGTGCAAGTAGAAATGCAGTTAACATGCACCCTTTTCTTTGCTGTTAGCAAACAAGTGCATATTCAACCATTTCATGTGCTTATGGGATCACAAGGACATTGTGGTTTCCTTAGGTGCCCAGATCATAAGAGACATGCACGAACCAAAACAACTTTGATTGTTTCTTTGAAAATCTGATTTACAAACTCATTTTGTCAACCTGTTAGTGAATGGCTATTGACAGAGTGGCTAAGATACCTCTCGCATTAAGCAGCCAAACATCGATGAGTTGAACATAGCATTCACATATTCTTGTAACATTAATCCACTTTTATTTGGCTTGTGAACTTCTTATTGTAGAATCTATTCAAAATCTACTCAGATTAGTGGTTTGGACTTTTTATTCCATGACTTGAGTATGTAGAACCCTATGTATTGAATGGACTCTATGCATGACTTGTATCATACTAACTTAAACTTTAACTGTAGTAGCCATTGGATTACTTGTACCATACTAACTTAAACTTTAACTGTACTAGCCATTGATTACGTTTATGTGGATTATGATGGTTGTGAGAATCATACTTGTACTATTCTTTAAGCGACAGAAGCCCTTGACACCTCAGAAGGAAGTATCAGATGTGTTCAATTTGAACAAGTAGTTCGAACCACTTTAGAATGCATGTTATTTCCACCATTTCTCTTTTAGCTGCATAATTTACAAGGCCAGATTGTTACCGTTTCATCCAACAACGCCATGCTATGTGCTCCTACCAAGATGTCACAAAATGTGGATATTACATGATGAATTTTAAAAAAAACCCTGGTTTGCTGGGTGTCATCCACTCTCTCTAGCTAATACATCTCAGATATACTCTCAGCTTCTGGATTTGGGCCATCCTTACCCAGTAGAATAGCATGTTTCTATCTCTGAATATCTTTGACATGGTCGAATAATTATTACAATCGGTAGATGAAGGAAAAGGAGGAATAAATTCCAGCATCGAAACCAGGCATTACTACGGATATCTAGCCTACCTCAACAGGGTTGAGACAAAAGCTTTGTTGTTGTTGGTAGATGAAGGAAAAGCTGAAATAACTACCCTCTTAATATTGTGAAAGACAGCCCCCAATTAGCTATACAATTATTCTAACAGGACTTGAGACATACCGCATGCTCACATGGTATGTGTTTTTGTGAGGAAATGAACAGCTTTATTTAGTGAAGAAGCATGGTGGTTTGAAGGTTTCAAATTCTTACAAGACGAAAGAGGAAAGGGAGTAAATTAACTTTTATAATTCATTTGATAGCCATTTGTGGTAATATTAAGACACTAAACTTCTTTGATGTTGTAATTCCGGGAGAGATTAGTCCCTACATTTTCTTCACCTTTTTTCTCAATTTTAGTGGATGTGTATATAGCCCCAATTACAATAGAATTCTAGTCTAATACTACTCACTAGACTCCTACACTAAGTAGAGATGGACTTGCAGTCTATCTCTAACTCTATCTTGTTCTAAAAAAACTAGATTAACTCTAATAATCACCCCCTAATCTTGTTTTTCTCGATCACACTCACACTAATCAGAATGGAGACACACTTCAACGCTACACACTTTTGGGATGGACACAACTACACCCTCGGGATGAACACATCACTCTGCACAACCATGAGATGAACACATCATCCCTGAGATGAACACATCATCCCATACACTAACATCTATGAGACAAAGACATCATCTCCTAGAACAAACACGAATTTGGGTGAATACATCATCCCCCAGGAGGAACACATCATCCAGTCTCATGGATAATGATTAAATTACCCTCTAATCCTATTACGCCTAATACATACACGTCAACATCCCCGCAGTCACAACATCTAGCTTCGGCAGATGTTGAGACTGGATCTGAACTCTAAGAACACCGATAAAGGTAGCCCCTTGGTGAAGATGTCAGCGAACTGGAAAGTCGTTGGTACATGAAGCACCCGGACATCGCCGATGGCAACGCGCTCACGAACAAAGTGAAGGTCGATCTCCACATGCTTCGTGCGCTGGTGTTGAACGGGGTTGGTGGAGAGGTAGACCGCGCTGACATTGTCGCAGTAGACAAGCGTGCTCCGAGTGAGAGGATTGTGGAGCTCCTGGAGTAGCTGTCGAAGCCAACAAGCCTCAGCCACACCGTTAGCAACGGCGCGGTACTCGAGCGGGAGCCGACGTGCTGCCGCTTCGACGACCAGCAGACGAGGTTGCCACCCAGGAACATGGCGTAGCCTAAGGTGGACCTACGCATGTCCGGGCAACCTGCCTAGTCATCGTCAACGTAGACAACCAACTCTGACGCTGAGGACCGACAGAGGAGGCCGTAGTCGAGGGTACCCTGAAGGTACCAGAGGATCCGCTTCACAGCGGTGAGGTGTGGCTCCCGTGGATCATGCATGTGAAGACACGCCTGCTGAACCGCGTAGGAGATGTCCGGCCTGGTGAAGGTGAGGTACTGAAGAGCGCCTGCAAGGCTCCTGAAGGAAGTGGGATCACTGACAGGAGCACCATCTCCCGAGGAGACCTTGGCCTGGGTGTCGGTCAGAGTAGAACACGACTTGCAATCAGCCATGCCAGCCCGCTCAAAGATCTCAACGTTGTATTGTCGTTGCTGAAGGAATAGGCCGTCGGGTAGGCGCTCAATTGTAATTCTTAGGAAGTGGTGGAGCTGGCACAGATTCTTCATAGCAAATTCGCTGTAAAGCTGAGATAGTGTGTTGTAAGATGGTCGAACTGGACGCCGTGAGGACAATTCCATCGACGTATAGCAGGAAGTACACAGTGTCCCCCCTGCTCCGGTAGACGAAGAGGGAGGTGTCCGACTTGGCCTCGACGAAGCCTAGCGAGACAAAGAAGAAAGCAAACCTGCTGTACCACGCCCGTGGTGCCTGCTTTAGACCATACAATGACTTGTTCAGCCGACAAACCATATCCGGACAAGCTGAATCCACGAACCCTGTCGGCTAACCGCAATACACCGTCTCAGTCAGAGTGCCATGGAGAAAGGTGTTCTTGGCGTCGAACTAGTGAACATGCCAAGAACGCGAGACAGCCAACGTCAGAATTGTGCGGACGGTGGCCGACTTTATTAGTAGTTGAATTCTTACTCTCATTGGAAGAGAGGATGACACTAGGAGTTGGGGCAATTTTCTTGTCTATTTCTCACACAATGCCATACCAACCCAAGGGGTTGAGGCTACATATTTATAGCTGCCATGGCAGCCAAGCATATGCCACAAAGATGCTAGTCTAAGATGCTTAGATGCTGTCCTAATATGCTGTCCTTGGCTGATACTAAGATGCTGTTCTAGTGTCCTTAATATGCTGTCCTAGTGTCCTTAGATGCTGTCCTAATTGGGGCCACAAAGACCAAAGGACTAGAGTACAACAAGGACCAAGGACTAAGGACTAAAGTGCAACAAACTAAAGGACTAGGGTACAAGGGACTAGGGGACTAAAGACCAAAGGACTACAAGACTTATTCCAGCATTCTCCCCCTAAGTCTTGTACGTCGTCTTCTGAGAGGGTTGGATCATCCCGATCTTGGTGCGAAGTTCAATGAACTTGAGCCTCCGAAGGGGCTTCGTGAGCAGGTCCGCAAGCTGGTCATTGGTGTTAATGTAGTTCACCTTGATGCTCCCTTCCTCCAAGCATTTTCGGATGAAGTGGTACCTCACCCGGATGTGCTTGCTCCGTTCATGGAAAACGGGATTCTTTGCCAGGGCCAGAGCGAACACGTTGTCCACCCTGAGTTCGACCGCTCCAGTGTCTCTGCTGAGGAGATCACCAAGCAGTCGACTAAGCCAGAGCGCCTGAGTCGAAGCGGTGGAGGCCGCTATGTACTCGGCCTCGCAGCTGGACAGAGCCACCACCTGCTGCTTGACCGACTGCCAGCTAACGAGGCACTTGCCGAAGAAGAAGAGGATCCCGCTCGTGCTCTTGCTGGTGTCGATGTCGCTGGCGTGGTTGCTATCGCTGTACCCGACAAGGTGTGCCTCCCCAGGACACCTCGGGTAGTGGAGGCTGTGATCGAGAGTCCCCGCAACATAGCGGATGATCCTCTTCACAGCATGCTGGTGATTCGTCGTCGGTCGTTGCAGGAACCGACTAACGTAGCCGACGGAGAATGTCAAGTCCGGCCGTGTGTGGGTGAGGTAGCGAAGGCTCCCACAAGACGCCGGTACTGCGTAGCGTCCACCTCCTCCGCCGTGCTGTCGCGGCTCAGCTTCAGCCTCTCCTCCATCGGAGTGAGAGCTGGATTGCAGTTTGTGAGCCCAGCTAGCTTAACAATGCGCTTGGCGTAGGCGGTCTGTCGAAGTGTGATCCCGGAGTCGGCCTGGTGCACCTCAATCCCAAGGTAGAAGGAGAGAGATCCCAGGTCACTCATCTGGAAGGTGGCTTTCATCTCTTCCTTGAACGCTGCCACCTCCGCATCCTTGGTGCCGGTGATCACCAAGTCGTCGACGTAGACACCCACCAGTAGGGTGTTTCCTCCATTGCCCCGCCGGTAGATGGCCGCCGCGTGCGGGCATTGCCCGAAGCCCATCCTCTTGAGCGTGGAATCCAACTTGGCATTCCACGCCCTTGGTGCCTGACGCAAGCCATAGAGGGCCTTGCGCAGGCGCAACACCTTGCCCTCCTTGCCATGGACCACAAACCCCGGCGGCTGGTGTACGTAGACCTCCTCCTTCAAGTCGCCGTTGAGGAACGCCGACTTGACGTCCATGTGCTGGACACGCCAGCCTTCTTGGGCAGCGAGTGCAAGAAGGAGTCGCACGGATTCCATCCGTGCCACGGGGGCAAAAGCATTGTCGAAGTCGATCCCCTCCTGCTGCACGAAGCCGCGTGCCACCAAGCGAGCCTTGTGCTTGACGATGGCGCCGGCTTCATCCCTCTTCAACTTGAACACCCACTTAAGGGTGATCGCACGGTGACCGCGAGGGAGATCAGCAAGCTCCCAAGTGCGGTTCGTCTCAACCGCGTCCATCTCCGACTGCATCGCGGCATGGCGTGCCGCGAGTCTGTCAGCCTCCGTGAAAGACCGAGGCTCGCCGTCGTCGCACGCAAGATGCAACTGCGCCTCCAGATCGCGAGGGACCAGTCCCGACACCGACTGGTCACCGAGAAGATCCTCCATCGTGCTATACCACAACGGCTCGCCGTCGTGGTATGCGTCGATGCGCTCCTCGTCGTGGGAGAGCGGAGTAACGAACTGCACCAGTTTGTGCTCGACATGAGCTGGTGTCGGAGTGGGCGTACCCGGAGGGATGGCAGTCGGTGCTGTAGTGTGTGGGGTCGCCGGCTATGGTGGTGGAGAGATCGTCGCAGCTAAGGTCGTGACTGGGGAGCGTGGCGCTGAAGTTGGTGGAGAAGAGCTGCCCACTCCCCCAGTTCCCTTGAAGTGGACGTACTCGACGATGAAGTTGTCGTATGTCGGAGTCGAGCCGTCGTCCACCGCCTTGTCCCATGCCCATCCTCGCCCTTCGTTGAACACAACGTCGCGCGTCGTGCGCACACGCTGTGTCTCTGGGTCGAGAATGCGGTAGGCCTTCGAGCCCTCCGTGTAGCCGATGAACACCCCTGGAGTGCTCCTGTCGTCGAGCTTGCTGATGTGGCCAAGCTCCTTGGCGAACGCGAGGCAGCCGAAGACCCGTAGATGAGAGACCGCCGGCTTGCGCCCATACCAAGCCTCGTACGGCGTCCTGCCGTTGAGAGCCTTGGTGGGCGAGCGGTTGAGGATGTAGACAGCCGTCACCACCGCCTCTCCCCAGAAGATGGCCGGCATTCCCCTCTGCTTGAGGAGGGCCCGAGCCATCCCCACAACCGTCTGGTTGCGCCGCTCGACGACGCCGTTCTGCTGCGGGCTGTAGGGCGCGGAGTAGTGGCGCTGAACACCCTCATCCGCGCAATACGACGCGAATTCAGCCGCCGTGAATTCGCCGCCATTGTCGGTGCGCAGCACACGCAGCTTGCGGCCGCACTCCACCCTTGCTGCCAAGGACCACGACCCACATGTAGCGGGAGAGGTCGTCGACGAGCAGCAGGAAGTAGCGTCGTCCTCCTGGTGTAGCTGGTGTCACCGGGCCACACAAGTCCCCGTGAACGAGCTCGAGCCGTTCCTTAGCTCGAAAGCTCGACTGCTGGGGAAAAGGAAGCCGCCTCTGCTTCGTCAATACGCAGACGTCGCAAAGCTGCTCCACGTGGTCAAGGCATGGCATGCCTCGCACCATCTCCTTGGCACTGAGCTGCTTTAGGGCCTCGAAGTGAAGATGCCCAAAGCGCTCGTGCCACTGCCATGCCTCGTCGTCCCGACGAGTGGCAAGGCAGACAGGCTGTGCTACCTGCACGTGAAGGACATAGAGTCGATTGGTGCCTCTAGTTACCTTGGCAAGAAGGCGACGATGGCGATCCCAAATCCTCATGACTCCGTCCTTAATCTCCACGCGCGAACCGTTCTCATCCAGCTGTCCCAGGCTGATGATGGATTTTCTCAACGCAGGGATGTAGTAAACTCCGACGAGTAGCCTGTGCTCACCAGACTCGGCGGTGAGGATGACGGAGCCGACACCCTTGATCTCCACGCCGGAGGCGTCACCAAACTTGACAGAGCCTCGGACATTGGAGTCAAGCTCAACGAAGAACTCCCGTTGATCGGTCATGTGATGGGTGGCGTCGGTGTCGAGGCACCACCCGTCAGTCTCGTCGTTGCTGGAGCCGTCGCCGAGGAAAGCGTGTGCTCTTGGCTCATCAAGATGAAGGAGAGCTGCTGCGGTCGATGCCACTAGAGGTGGCTTGATGCTTCCGTGTGCCAGAAGCAAAGTTGGCTCCTCCTCTACCTGTGCCACGTGGGCCTCCTCCTCCACTTGTGCCACGTGGGCCTGGCCACGTCGTGGCTGTCGACACTCCCTGGCCCAATGACCAAGCTTGCCACAGTTGTGGCAGGTGTCGTCTCATGTCGGCTTGTGGTTGCCGACGGTGCCGCCCTGGGCGCCTCCGCGGGCGCCACCCTCGGTACATCCGCGTGCCCCGGCCTGGGTACCTCCGCGCCCCTTGCGCGACTTGCCGCGCTTGCGGCCGCCTGTCGAGGAAGAGGACTCCCCCTTCTTCCGGTCACCCTGGCCAGCCTCCCACTGCTCGCGAGTGAGATGAAGCTTCCCGCCAATGGTGATAGGCCTCGAGAGAGGTTGTGGTTCGTCGTTGTCAACGACCTTGAGGCGACCTATCGCCTCTTCGATTGACATCGTGGAGAGGTCCAGCAGAGACTCGATCGAGCGAGCGATCTGCTTGTACTTCTCGGGGATGCACCGAAGGAGCTTCTCGACAGCTCTCTCTTTGTCGTAGGTGTCGTCGCCGAACTGCACCAACTTCTGCAACAAAGTGTTGAGACGGAGAGCAAAGTCATCAACGTGGGATCCAACATCAAAGGAGCCGTATTGGGCCGGCCCGGGCTCATGTAGGCTGAGATCAGTCGGGGTCTGACCTGCAGCAGCCACACCATGCCAGGTTAGGGCGTTGGCCCCCTGCAGTCCGGCAGCACTCCCATACAACATGGGATGAGGTGTGGGCGAAGACCAGGAAGGAGTTAGATCAGGCGCGGTTGCGGAGGAAGGCGCGGTGATCCACGGTGGGAGGCCAGTGGCGGCGGCTGGGAGGTCGGCCGCGGCGCCTGGCAGGCCGGCGGCGGCGTTCGGGAGGCCAGTGGCGGCGCTCCGGTGGCCGGCGGCGGGGCCTGGGAAGCCGGCGGTAGTGCCTGGAAGGCCGACAGCGGCGGGAGCACAAGGGATCTAGGCCGCATGGGCGGTGTCCTAAAGGCCAATGTTCGTGGGGACAATGTCGCGCGACCATTGCGCAGCGGGAGGGGCCGAAGAGAGAGAGAAGAGGTGAGGGGTAGGAGTGGCCGTCGGTGGCGGTGCGCTACCAGCCATAGGCGGCGACGCAGCCATGCTCGTGGCAGAGAGGAGATGAGGTCCTAGGGTCTATACCATATTAGAAGAGGATAACTGAACTACTGTCATTGATTGGGGAATAGGTCCACATATATAGGGGTACAAGACTTGAGGGCCAAGTAGCCTCATGTCTAATGACTAAATTACCCTCTAATCCTATTACACCTAATACGTATACGCCAACAGCGAGCACACTTTGATGTGATCTTACATCAAAGTTTCCTCTGTGGCATAAATTGCTTTCTCATATTTCTTGTATTTGGGTGGGATACTACTTGGCAAAGTGCCCACACATCCGACAATTGTAGCATTGAATCTTTAAAAAGGGCAGCCCGGTGCTTGTAGCTCCCGCTTGCGTAGGGTCTGGAGAAGGGTACGATCCACTTGGGTCTTTTGTATGTAGTCTTTCTCTGCATTTTTGTAAAAGGCTATTTTCAAGACTTGAACCCGTGACCTTATTGTCACAAGGCAACAACTTTACCGCTACGCCAGGGCTCCCGCTAGCATTGAATCTTTGACTTGTCAAATTTCTTTTTCTTTTTAACCGTCATCTTTTGCTTCTTTAGCTTTTCACTCCTCCCTTGTCAAAAGAAGCTTCTCTCCACCCTTTGTTTCTCTTGTTCTCCACTCCTATCTTGTTAAACGGAGTCTTCGTTCATGCTCTTGGTTGTTGAATCCATGTACACGTTTCTCATGCGCTTTGAGTCTGTCAATAAGGCTTTCCACCGTAATCACCTTCAAATCAACAAATTCTTTAGTGGTGGATGCGTTATGTAGAAATTTTGAAAGCAGAGCTCGCAACAATTTCTTCATGATGTAGCTTTCTTTAACTTTTCCTCCAAGGCCGATCTTTGGGACAATGATCATCACCTTGTGGCAATGTCTTCGATGGAGTCTCCTTCATTCATGCACATCAGATCAGACTTGTGCTGAAGAATATGGGTCCTTGCTTCCATCACATGTTATTCATCCATTGATCTTGATCAACTTCCACGCTTCTCTCACTATCTCTTCGGAAATTCGCATGAGAGTGTCTTCAATCAATAGCATGATAGATGGCCGCAAGAGCCATCTGATCTTGCTTTGGATAAACATTGTTGTTTGTCACCTCAACAACTTCCCATACCTTTGTGACTTTAGAAAGACTTTCATCTTGATAGCCCAGATGAAAGTCCACGTTGTAAAGATCTTCGTTAACAAGGGATATTACAACGTCACTGATTTTCCCACCATATCGTGTACGCCTCGTGCCCAGTTTGAGCTTTTGTTCCTCAGGCCTAACCAACCCAAACGCTTGACTGTTGGGTCATCGGTCCTTAGCTCATGTAGCAGCCTCCCTGCGCGAGCCGAGACTAAGCCGCTGCAGTCTAAACCCTAGCGCGCACTCCTCCAACCCTAGCAGCCGCCACCTGGAGCTTCACCATGCGCCACCTGCCCTCAGCAACACGCTTGCCTTGGGTGCCTCACGCCCTCTCGCAAGCCCGCTGCACTTCGCTGTGCTCGCCGCGCCGCCCAGATGGCTGCATGGTGCTTCACCTCGCGCGCCCAGGCGGCTTAGGGTTTCCGCCCGCTCCACGCTGCGTGCTGCCTGCGAGCCACGCCTTTGCCCACGCGCACACCTGGACCCCACCCACACGTGCCGTGGGCGAACTTTTTGGCGGATGCAGCGACATCGGCCACAACGGTGGCTCGATCCGGCAGTTGCGGCGTCCTCGCAGCTCGGCGGTGCGATCAAGCAGGCATGAACCAAGATCTAAACTTCGCTCTGATTACCAATTGCTGTAACTAAGGGAGAGATTAATCTCTAAATTTTCTTCATCTTTTTTTTTTCTCAATTATAGGTGGCTGTATATATAACCCCAATTACAATAAAATCCTAGTCTAATATTACTACTAGACTCCTACTCTAAATAGAGATGGACTTGTAATCTATCTCTAACTATATCATATTCTAGAAAAACTAGACTAACTCTTAACATTTGAGCCCAAGAAATTAGATTTCTGAAAAAAAACAATCTGGGGTGGTGCAGTTGGCATTTATTAGATCATGTACTATATGATCGAATTTAGACATTTAATGTGCAGAATTTGCTGTTATGTCCTGGCTAATGCAATAACTCTTAGACTTCAATTCTTCTAAAAAAGAAAATTGAAGTCTGCTTTTAGTGGGATTCAGGAGTACATTCTTGAGAACCACTTTGTACACCTTGACGCCTCAGCAATTAAGCATGTTAAGCCTATGTAATGGATATGGGTTTAACTGAAATTTGTTAATTGCAGATGTTGGATTATGTGATATATGAGGCCCGAAGAAACCATATTAGGTTGATTCTTTGCCTTGTCGACAACCTTGACCACTTTGGAGGAAAGGCTCAGTATGTTCGGTGGGCACAGATGGCTGGAGTCAATGTGACAAATTCAACCGATTCCTTTTTCTCTCACCCAACCATTAGGGGTTACTATAAGGATTATGTAAAGGTAATCAACCAGCTTGAAACATATTGTCGCCCTTTTATTGTGTCACCATGAGTTTAGAGATTGTATATTGAGTGATGTCATGTGGGCTACTGGAATTACGAAATGGAACGAGTTTTAACTGGAAGCACAATTGCATGACAACTAGTATGCCTAACCTGATATCATTTCCTGTTGGACTGTGTTTTTTATACGGGTGTTGGTGTTGCTCGGAAGCAATGTTTAGCGTTCAGGCGCTCCGGCCTGAACTGGATGCCATGGGCGATCGCCTAGGCGCCTAGGGGCATGCCCCGGCGTCCAGGCGCTGTTTTAAAACACTGCTCAGGAGAAAGAACTATATTTATTATCAATCAACATTCTAAATTTTACTTACTAGAAGAATACATTGGATGTTCTCAGAATGCATTTGCCTGAGTTATAACCCATTTTACAATAATAGCTGTGATGCTTATGTAGCTAAGTGTAGTTTCTGGTCTATAGCAAGTTATAACAACCATTAGAGCTTGTTTGGATGGACCTCGGTTTGGTTTAATCCTTGTCGATTAAGCGGGCAAATAAACTGTCTTCCTGCCAATTCCAATATCCAAATCCTGTCATTAAACAAGGTTCGAGTGTAAACAACATGTACTGGATTTATGTGCATATTTCTTCTACCTTTCGCTTGTATTTATTTCGATCCAACTTAGAAAAGGTATTTTAGTACATTACCCTTATCAAGGATATGTACAATAATGTTAGGACAAGTGTGCGCGTAAGTGATAGTGAGACTGATGCATTTCCTATCACGGTAGGACTACATCAAGGATCAGCTTTGAGCCCATACATCTTTTCCTTGGTGATAGATGAGGTGTCGAAGGATATACAAGGGGATATCCCTTGGTGCATGCTCTTTGCTGATGATGTAGTGCTGGTAGATGGAACTAGAGATGGTGTTGATAAGAAATTAGAGTTATGGAGACAAACCTTAGAGTCCAAGGGGTTTAGACTTAGTAGGACCAAAACCGAGTATATGAGGTGTGACTTTAGTGGTGTTGGTCGTGAAGAGGGAAATGTTAGTCTACAAGGACAAATAGTACCTAGAAGGGACTCTTTTCGATACTTAGGATCAATGTTACAAAGCAATGGCGATATTGATGAGGATGTTTGCCACAGGATCAAGGTAGGGTGGATGAAATGGCGACAAGCCTCTGGAATCCTATGTGATAGGAAAGTCCCACAAAAGCTAAAAGGGAAGTTCTATAGGACGGTGATCAGACCCGCGATGCTCTATGGGGCGGAATGTTGGCCAACTAAACGGCAACATGTCCAACAAATGAGTGTCGCAGAGATGCGCATACTACGGTGGATGTGCGGGCACACGAGAAGAGACCGAATAAGGAATGAGGCGATTCGAGATAAGGTAGGGGTGGCGCCGATTGAAGAGAAGTTAGTCCAACATCGACTTAGGTGGTTTGGACATATCCAACGGAGACCTCCAGAAGCACCGGTTAACAGTGGGATCTTAAGAGGTAGAGAAAATATTAGGAGGGGTAGAGGACGACCAAGGTTGACCTGGGAGGAGGCGGTAAAACGAGATTTGAGAGATTGGAATGTATCCAGAGACTTAGCTCATGATAGGACCGCATGGAAAGTAGCAATCCATGTGCCAGAATCGTAGTCTTGTTTTTTTTTCTTTTTTCTTTTTTCTTTTCTCTTTTCTCTTTTCTCTTTTCTTTTTTTCTTTTTTCTTTTTTCTTTTTTCTTTTCTCTTTTCTCTTTTTCTTTTTTCTTCTTTTTTTCTTTTTTTTTCTTTTTTCCTTTCTTTTTCTTTTGTTCCTTGTTCTTATAACTCTTCCTCTCTTTTACTTCATTGATATTGGGTTTCATGTCTAGCCGACCCCAACAGGCTTGGGATAAAGGCTTGGTTGTTGTTGTTGTTGTTGTTAGAAAAGGTATTTTAGTGCCGTTACCAGTGAACACTTCAGTAAGGGTGAATGTTAGTAATCTACCGAATATGCAATCGAACCTTCTAAATTCTCTTTCCTGTTATCATCCAGCCATCCTAGTCATCTTAATTTTTTTAATCTCTGTGCCTGTGACAAACCCAATGTTCCAAACAATGTTTATATCAATGAATTACAGCTTTAAGATACATGTTAAGTCTTCCCTTCTTTCTATCCATCGCCTTTATATATTCATCTGTCATGAATTTTTCCATTTACCTATGTGGATAAAGAACTTACAAAGAATATACTGAGCATATCACGGCCTTTTAAAAGCTATATGTTTTCCTGTCCTCATTCTTTGGATTTCTTTTGCCATTTCATTATTTTGTCTCTGGAAAAACTGCACCTCCGCTATGGGTTCTTTCATATGTAATTGTTTTTGACAGGCAATAGTAACCAGAAGGAACTCTTATAGCGGAATAAAATATTGTGATGAACCTGCTATATTTGCTTGGGAACTCATGAATGAGCCTAGGTGTGTGTCCAATTCATCTGGTCCTCATCTTCAGGTTATGTACCGTTTGTAAGACCCCCTTTTGTTTGTAAACAAAGATGTATTTTCTTAAGTCAAAAGGCTTAGCAGCTCACTCTAAAGTTCCTCTGCAGGCT
The DNA here is from genome assembly GCA_030760725.1 of Neostapfia colusana. NCBI lineage: Eukaryota > Viridiplantae > Streptophyta > Magnoliopsida > Poales > Poaceae > Neostapfia > Neostapfia colusana. The sequence goes on along the minus strand of JASWHV010000001.1, from coordinate 40,625,323 downwards.
TGGATCGAAGAAATGGCAGCATATGTGAAGACTTTAGACAGTAAGCATCTTGTTACAGTTGGCACTGAAGGATTTTATGGCCCTTTGAGAACCGAAAGGCTAGATGTTAACCCTGGAGACTGGGCAGCTTCACTCTGCTCGGACTTCATACAAAACTCAGCGGTCAAACACATTGATTTTGCTTCTGTTCATGCTTATCCTGATAGCTGGTCTGTATTATTCTATTTCTTAACCGTATTTAATTGTACATTGCACCTCGTTATTGAGTTTTAATTTTGCAGGCTACCAAAGGCAAGCATGGAAGAAAAAATCAAGTATCTTTCTAATTGGGTTGAATCACACTTAAATGACAGTGAAGATATCTTGAGAAAACCTGTCCTGTTTTCGGAGGTAGGGTTCCTACATCATGTGGAAGCAAACGGCACAGTTGATGCAGATGCTCTTCTGAAAGTTGTTTATGATAAAATATACAGTTCAGCCAAAAAGCTGCAGGCAGGAAGTGGTGCTCTTATTTGGCAGTTGATGGTTGAAGGGATGCAGGCGTACCATGATGACTTCTCCATGGTGGCACGGGATCACCCCTCGACCTATAAGTTGATAATGGACCAGTCATGCCGGCTGCAAGGATTACATGGAAAAGAGGGTGACCCTGGGTGGCACTGTTCACTACCACCCTAGGCATTTTACTGCTGTCGATATCAAAAAATCCACTAAGCAAAGGTTTTCCAATATCATTCTTGAAATGATATTATTTTGAGGCAAATGATGAACAAATATCTGAAAAGTGAAATTCCTGTTTATAGTCAGAATTTTAGGCTGCCAGTGGATAATCCACTTTCGCTTACAAACTTGCTTTGCTCTCTAGTGGAAGTTATCCTGTGGCGGTAAAGTGTAGAGAGACCCAGTAGGACTATGTCAGAGACCTAGTAGGGTGTGGTTCTTACGCCCTGTAACCTCTATGTGTGCAATACAATCATCAGATTTTAATTATATCATGGTATACAGAGGTGTCATGATTCTGTGACCTAGCTTCCGCTACTAACAACCTAGTACAACCCACCCCTATGTAAAACCTCACAGTTCAGTCAGGTTTGTGATCATCCAGCTATTAAATGTGGCCATATATACCCATGTTACTATTCACCAAGTTATACAAATATGATACTTTTCTTTCTAGGTGGTTATGTAACTTAACAGCAATCTTAGTGTCATACTCCGGCACGTAGCAAAAATATGGTTTGGAAACGCTGCTGTGCTGTGAATGAGGCCACCGGTGTCTTCAGTCACATACTGTACAATTATAGATGTTGAAGTGGGCGAAGGCATGTTAGGCTGTGGAGGATACCTGGTTCGGTAATTCTAGCGTAGCTCTGCCCTTTTGCTTTGGGATTTATATGGCATTTCGTCCATGAAAGAGGAAAAAAGTAAAGCCCATCTGTGGGTTCAGGGAGAGCTTAGAGTTATTTTTAGGACATTCTATCTGAAGACTTAATGGTCTGAGCTGGTGGAAATTTTTGTTAAAGTGTGATTTTAAATGAGGGGGAAGACACTCCTATTTGACAGCACGATTCGAATGGCTTATATCCTAGCTAATCTTTATATGCTATTATCAGTTACAAGGGTTGTGCTGGTTTATGTTTCTTCGATTTTGCACCATTATATCCCTCCAAGAATACATGTCCTCTCACAATAAGCTTATGAGGAAAGATAAACGTCATAAAGTCACCTGATTAGTATTTTCTGTCTAGGAAATGAATCTATTGTACAATTATTTGTTTTAATGGGCTGGTCTGGTCAGAGTAGGGATGAAAACGGGGCGGGAAAATCCCGTCACGTCCCGTACTGTATACCGATTTACACTCGTTCGTTTTTGAATTTTTCGGCGATTATTTGGGTTCGGTACGAAAATGGGTCAGAGACAATCGGGATCGGTATCAAAAACAGTTGATTAGTTTTCCCGATCATTTTTGCGGTTCTCGTTTTCATTTTGGGATATCCCGTTTTCATCCCATTTTTTATCAATTCGATAAGCAGCCCACAGCAGCCCACAAGCAAGTCTCAAAGGCCAATGTTGGCAGGTTAAATGTTTGCTGCTTATATACTTGTTTGTTGCTCATAAATAGAATACTTGTTTGAATTTTAAACTTAGTTTTTTTCTTAACTAATATTTTTTTATTATCTATGTAGCTGAAGAAAAATGTGTAAAGTGGATGCTACTTTTATTAAACGTATTTTGTTGGATGATGATATTATGGACACTATCTATCCTATATTTTGTTGGCTAAGTATAATGTATTATAGATATTATGTATGATGTATGGCTAAGTATGTTGTATGATTATATATGATGTATGACTACGTATGAAAATGTCATTTATAATAAGCATGGTTATATTAAGTCTAAGTAGTTTATTTTATTGTTATCCTGAATTGAATTCTTGTTTTCGATCATTTTTGATACAGTTTCGTTCCAACTTGTTCATTTTCGAATAATTGACAATCTCGATTTTACATCCCGACCATGTTTTTTTTCGTTTTCGTTTTTGTATCGATAAAAAATATAAAAAGTTTTCATTAAGAATGCCAGAGGCCGCACCTCCTCACCTACCGCAGTGACTTAGGACTCCCTCGGCTCCGCGTTGCTGCCTCGCTCCTACGCGGGCACACCTCCACTAGACGGATCAGGAAGCGGTGGGAGGAGGTCAATCCGGCGCCGCACGGGGTTGACTGTGGATGCAGGGACGAGCGTTGGCACGGATGTGCAAGGGTTTGATTTCCCACATGGATTCTTCCTCCCTGCTGGCTCTCTCTCCAACCCTATGGGGGTTAATCCCCTCAGGGAATCATACACCTGCACATAATATGCAGCCGGCAGTCAGGGAATCATGGTAGACAGGGATCCAACAATGTAGAACATACATACATCTAAGCAGAAATCACGCAGACATATTACTTCACATGTCAGAACGTGTATCAAACGTAACATTTGATTGGAAACAATAAGCTACCAGTTCGCTAATGTATAATTAGAGATGCCTAATCTATCATTACGTTAGGCCATTTCGTACTGCACGGCAGAAACCTGTCTAGGATATATATTTTTTATCACTGAAGAAAAGCGTGAGTGTAAAAAAGAAGAGCTAATATAATTTCGTGCTTCTAACACAACATAATGTATGTCACAGACATTTTCATCGAGCTGCAGCTACTCTGTTCTTTGTCCTGGCTGCTGCACAATACAATAGAAAATGACTGTCATGGCGAATGTTAGAGCATAGTTAATTATGTAAATCGGTTACTGTAAAGTGGTAAATAGAGTAAAACTGAGGGGTTAACCGATGGATGGCGATCCCTACTCCCTAGGTGGATATGCCTTTATGTAAAAAACTCGCTGTCGTGGGGAAGCATCCAACAAAAATAGAAAGTTCTTTGTGTCTTGCCTGTCCCGCTCTCTGCTTCGCTCACACGCTCGGCAGCAGCAGGTGATCACGCTCACGCCACGGCCGGGCACCCAGGCGGCCACGGGCTGACGGGCCATCACAATGACTAAACAAGGAATATATGCTATGTTGAGCATAGTGCAAACTATATCGAGGCCATGCATATGCTCATCGCCACATCGCCCCCTCATCGCCAGCATATACTTGGACTCCAACATGGTATCACCACATCGCCGTCGCTTCTAGATCCATCCAACACCTGCTGCCCCGCCCAAGATCCCAATCTGCCTGCCGCTGCCACGGCAATAGATCGAGAACCAAGAGAAAAGAGGGAGGGTGAAGGGGTAGGAAGAGGCGGGCGACATGTTACCGGTGAGGAGGACGCATAAGAGGGTGGGCGCCGGATGAGAGCTGGCCGCGAGTCTTTCCACAGGAGTTGTATGTCACACCGGTTTTTCCGAAAATTAGCCAAGTGATACTCACATATATGTCATGATTATTTTCTCATACATGTGACGATAAATAATGAAACATCCAAGTACAAGCTAGGTGTTTGATTACATAAATTTTTTACATAAAGTCTCAAAGGACTATAAAATGTTCATAACATAGCAACAAACAAAGCAGCGTAAATATGATCTTGTGGGTTCCGTCACAGGCGTTGCCCAGGGGACTCCATGAACCTAGAACCCTTCTTCAGGATCAAAGTCTTCCATTGTTGTACTCCATTCATTTCCTTGTCCTGAGCAGCAAGTAAAACTAACGAAAAGCAAGGTTGAGTATCATTGTTACTTAACAAGTGTGGGAAAATAATGTTATGCATGCTAGAACAAGGAAAGCCCAAAACCATGGTTAATGCACTACGTAATTAAATCCTATCACCTTACCTTATTAAGCACCTATATTAATACAAAAGTGAGGTAATCCAAATCCAAAAGTCTCTTCATCAACGTTAAGCTTCCTGCTTAACATACCCAACCTCTCTCTACATCATCCTCTAATCATGAATAAGTCCAAGCTGCTCTTGACCGTGAGCACGGCTGTCATGACAGTTTTGACTCTGTAAAGTTTGCACCACTTTACCCACATGTAGTGATTTTATACCCCGCTGCCGGGTGGACTAAGAACCTCCATTATGCCTGTAGCCGTGAACCACGTTCACACTTCCCATGTGTTTAGCCAGGAGATCACTACGAGGCTTTTATAAAGGGATTCCCGACGAGTATGAGCCCACTGAGGTTTCACCCCTAACAGCATCCAGGAGGCTCCAACCCCGCTGCAGTGGCCCCCTCTTGAGCCTTCCGGTTCCTATGATAGTCTAGCTGACACCTATTCCCCGCACCATCCAAACACCCATACTACGTCGAAAATACACCTAATTAATTGGCCAAGATGCTCCATCTTAGCATGTGGTTGGTAGGGTAAATCCAGGTTACATGCTCTATGAACCGGTCGTTAGAATCCAGGCAAACACTAAACACGAACCCGAGTCTCGTGCACGCAGCACCAATTAAAACATCCAACTTGCCTAGATTCCTATCTCTATCATCATTCATCATATATCATCAATAGTAAATGCTAAAAGTTTGCAGTTCATGTCCCATCCCAATTTCTATGCATGGCTAAGCATAAATGAATATCCATAATAAACATACAAACTATCTCCCAACACATGCTACAAGGAAATAAGATAATTAAAATCTAGGGAAACTTCCTATCATGGGTTTCATAATTCATATGACAATGCAATAATTCTAACTACACATCCTAGCTTAGGTGCAAAGTGGTCAAGGACACTTGCCTTCTTCCTGCTGCTCCGGAAATGGAAAGTCTTGATCTTGGAAATTGAGACCGGCTCTGGGGCTGGTTCTGCTCGTGCAAACATACACATAGCAAAAGAAAAACAACACTCCATAAGCAATCATCCACATACACAAGTCAAACATACATACAACATTGTTTCACATTATTATTTTGGCCTATAATTACCAAGGTCTACATATATATTTTCATTTTGGGTGTCTCATAGTTAACTTCTTCTTTTTAGCTTCTTATAATATCCTAACCAAAATTTTATGTGTATTCATATATATATATATATATATATATATATATGTATATCATGTAAATTTGCTTTTATCCAAATTTCATACTATATGAGTTGTGTCTATGTATACTTACACTCTTTAAACATATATATATTTATTTATATGGATTTCAAATTTAAAATACAGATTTTAAATGCACACCTAAACTGAATTGTAAATTTTAAACTAATTTCTATATAAAATACCACACTTAGCTACAAAACTTGCATAAACGAGTATATTCTAACCCTAAACAGAATTTCAGACTTTTTAATCCATTTTCAAATTGAAATTTTATGTTCAAGAACCGTATATGACATTTCCTAAGTGTTTATATATATATTTCCATATATTCAGATTTATTGCTATGCCTAAAAGTGATTTTCAGCATTAAAACAGCAAAATAAACACATACACAGAATATATATTGCTCAAAAATACCAAAACAGAACATTTAGAGACTTCCTAAATGTTTAGATCATTTTAGATTCATTTTTGTGTATAATTTGCTGCTGTAATTAATTCATATGAATTTCCAGAATTCCAAACTTCCTAATTTGTTTTGTTTTTGAGCATAAGGTGCAATTGTGGACTAATACAGAACTAAATTATTTTTCTCTATCACTAATACTAGGTCCTAAATCCTTAATTAAGTGGTAACTCCACTTAAAATGGATTTCAGGGACTGTTTTTGCATTTTCTATCCCTATTTTCCTAAATCCAGCAAATTCCACGGGCTAAATCCAACATCTACACGTGTTTGCATAGTATTCAGGAAGTCCAGGGGCTAGATTGGAAAATCCCGGGGCTAGCGCGCTCTTCTGAAAACCCCAGGGGGTAGCGCGTTATATTCCCATCGGGAATCGTGACTTCAAACGTGGGCCGTCGGATTTAAAGTGAGCGATCCAGATTAAATCGTCAAAGGAGTACGCGCTGATCTATTCTTGACCTTACGATTTAAAATGAACGCTTCGTAGTGGGCCACATCACCCTAGCCGACGCGGTTGGCTGCGAGCGGCGGCGCCCGACGTCCAGCGCCGGCGAGCTCACCGGAGAACTCGTTCTCACGCGAATTCTCAATGAAACTCCAATCTTTCTTCAAAGATTGAAGGAGGGTGCCATGGTGATCTTACCTATGCGGTTCAGAGTGGTCGGAGGAGTCTGCAAAATGCTCGGCGACGGTTAGACCCGACGACGACTGTCGCTGTTCATCAATGGATCAGTTGGGTCATCGTTCTACCGAGTTTTCCTCACTGGAGAGTTTCCCTAGTGGGTTAGCAAGAAGAAAACGAGGGAATTTAGGAAGGAAACGACGGCGGCCGGCGGTCTCACCTTGCTTCAGATTCGGCCGATCGGGGAGGAAAACGAACGGGGGTCTCGGCATTTAAATAGACGAGGGGGCGGCGGCGGTTGTTGCGATCGTGCTGAACTGCGCAGGGCCGGAGATCGTGGGTGCGTGCACGGGGCTCGGCGGCGGCGGGTGCGGGATGTTCGGGTGCGGGAAAAGAGCGGCCGGCGGTATGAAGGAGATAGAACTGATATGCGGGCCCGTCTCGTCAGTGGGAGGAAGAGAGGGAGGGGGCGTGGGCTGAACGAGCTGCTCGGGTGGATTTCGGCCTAACAACCGGTTTTCTTTCTCCTTTCCTTTTTCCATTTCTGCTTCTTTATTCAAACTTCAATTTCATTTCAAAATTTCAAATTTCCTCACATGCATCACGTCCAATCTTCTCAAATTTTGTTTTGCCAAATTTTGGGTGTTACATTGTAGCGGTGTCGCCACATCGTTGCGCTTGCCTCCCCGCACGGTGCCACCGCTCGAAGCTGTCGGGTTTCCGTTCCAAGATCCTGAGGATAGGTTTTGATTCTAGGGTGGATAGGAAAGGGGAAATGGCTAAGGAGTACCGGGCCCTGATCCGGATGATAGGACTGCGTGTCTAGTCACCAAGGAGCAGCAGCTGGCTGTCCGGGAGCAGGAGTTGACAAGCAGGAACTTGGTGGGGGAGCTGGCTTCCACCACCAAATTGGTTGAGGAACTTTAGGCTTCTCGTACCGCTGAGGCAGAGAAGGTCTGAGACTTCCTCGGCCACGCAAAGACGGCATTAGAGCCCTTCGACTTCAGCCTTCTGCGCTCTGGTGGTCCTGTGCAGAAGGTGAGCCAGGTGTTCCCTGCTCTGGACTCCACCAAGACCAAGTTGCTGTCCCTGGAGGGCGTCGTCGGAGAGCAGCAAGAAGTCGAGGGCAAGACCCTAGCTCAGTAGGTGGCAGAGCATGTGCTCACATGCTTCCGGAGCCAAGACCCCAGCATCTCCCTCGACCCTGTGGCTCAAGGCGCCTATGCAGAGCTGTTGGAGGCATCCAAATCTTCAATGGAGGAGGTCGCCCGACTTGTAGTTGCTAGATTCTAGCGCCAGTAGGCCCTTAGGTCCTCTACTTGCTCTATATGCCCCTCTGTAAGCCGAAGCTATGTGTCTTGGATTGTTGATGTAGACTTTAACCCTTGGCAGCGCAAAGGTCTGGAATGACTTAGCCGAGGTGGATAGCATTTTGACGATGTCCCGAGATTGTTTCTCCAAGTCCTTAGCAGCGTAAGAACCCAGAGCGCTCCGGCAGTGTGGCTAACTCATCCTCTCAGGTCCTTGGCAGCGCAAGGACCCGAAGGAACCTTGGCGTGCACCTCCAACTTGTTGTAGATGGAGCTTCGAGTCCTCTGCTTGTCGTCGTAGTGGTCCGACGTCTTGCCTACGTGGTTCACCGTGATGGCCCCGTGGTAGGTGTGGCCCTTGAATTGGGGCACACCTACCAAGCAGACTGGCTGAGGCAGGACGTCAGCATCGGACCTTCTGGGATCCGGGACGCCGAGAACCTGTTCAGATCTGCAGACATGGCAGAGAAACGAGAGTACTCGTGCTCTTTGGTCACTCTTTCCTGTTTTTAGTTTTGCTGAGACTTATGGTTCTTAGCCGAGCTACTAGGCTTGGGTAATTCGATACGAGAGCATCCAGGTTATGGTCAGAATCTTGCTCAGGGGTATAAGCCGTCCGGCTCCCCGGTACTTAGTTGTAGCGCTAGAGAGGCAGAGTGTGCATGCTTAGGGTACAAAACTGTACTAAGCAGGCTACACACCCTGGACCTCCCGCTGGCGTTAGCCTTTTAGGGGAGGGACCATTCGATGCCATAGGCCCCTAACCAATGAGACAACCAAAGGTCCCCGGGTACACCACAGGTACCTACTATGGATGAGCACAGGAAAAAGTGAGACCACATGGCCGGAGCAGTATGGAAAGAAAGCACGAAAAAGAAGGGGGCGATGTCCGGGGTCCGGTTACTCCCTTGCCCTTATGTGTGTACTTTCCCGCCCCAAGTACTCAGTTGTAGCGCAAGGGAGGCAGGGCAGCAGGCTTAGGTTACGGAACCAGGCTAAGCAAGCCGTGCATCCTGGACCTCCCACGGGCGTTAACTTTTCAGCGAGGGGACCTTCCAGCACCACGGGACCTAGGACAAGTATGTAGGACAGGCTCCAGACATGCCATTTACAGTTGATATGCATGAGTGAGCACAAACTGTAAAGAGTGGGAGATGCAGGGTAAGATAAATTTTTCTCATATCAGGCTTTATTCATAGGAGGAAACAGGCCAAACAAGAAGACAACGACCCACTCCGAATGACAAGAGTAGCAGGAGTCCTCCGAAGTGTTGTTGTTCTAAGCGCTGCTCTTAGACTCTATGACAACCTTATAGAGAAAAAAGAACCCTACCTCTGCGCTAAGGGTAGAACTTACGGAGGTGTTCTATGTTCCATGGATTGGTTAGAGATACCCCATCCTCCGTGGCAAGGCGGACGCACCCGAGGTGACATACTTGTGTCACTCGGAAGGGACACCCCCAGCTGAAGGAGAGTTTATTCGCTCCTTCTCGAGAAAGTATTCGCCAAAGCACCAGGTCGCCCACCTCGAGCTGTCTACTCCACACGAACTGCTGCTGATAACGCCGGAGCGCCTGGTGGTACCGTGCGTTTCGAGCAGATGCTTGCCACATTCGCTCATCGACAAGATCGATATCTTCACGTCGGAGCTGGTCCTGCATGGCTTCGCCGTTCGCTTGGAAACGGGATGAGCCCATGATGATTTCTGAGGGAGGACAGCCTAAGCCCCATACACCAATGTTGGAGGGCGTTTCCCGTGTGGCATAACAAAGGGACGTTTGCCTATACGTGGAGCATCTTGCGTCGCTCATTGTCGGTGCTGGAGTCGGAGTGGCCGTAGACAGCTTTCAACGCCCGCTCGGCGTCTTTACACTCCATCTCTTGCTCGGCGCCGACCTCAGGCTCAGCCTTCTATTTGCCCTCATGCTGAAAGGAAGGCGCGCCGTCTTGGCGAGGCCGCCGCTGTTGCAGCTCACGGAAGTGCTCCGCGAGCTTCTTGATCTCACGACACTCGCTGGCACCGTGGCGGATGGAGTTGTGCACCGGGCACCACTGGCTATCGTCGCCAATGGACGGTGGTCAGGGGCGCTTGTCGGTGCGTAGGGCTCGACCCCCACCGGTCGCTACAAGGGCGGCGATAGGTGCCCCGGCTAGAGGCCTGTCCTTGCCTCCGACCTTCTTCTTTATTTTGCCACTGCTCTAAGCAGCAACTCCACCGGCACTCCCTGCCGCGTAGGCGGGTCATGAGTGATAGTCTCTGTCTTCCGCCGTCCTGGTCCACTTGTTCGCCAGGTTGAAGAGCTCGGAGACGTCTTGCACGTCGTGCGTGTCTAACTTCTCGAGCATCTTCTTGTCGCGGACGCCCTGCCGGAAGGCAACGACAACGGAGAACCGCTGGATGAAGGATCATAGTGACTCCCCCTCGCGCTGATGCAAGGCATGAAGGTCGAGCTCGGTGTCAGGGCACGTGTAGGAACTCCAAAAGTTGACTGTAAATCTCCAGCACAACTCTTCCCAGGACGAGATGGAGCCTGGGGGAAGGTTATGAGCCATGACCGGGCAGTGTCGGTCAGGGCCACATGGAAGTAATTGGCCATGACGGCCTCATCTCCTCCTGCAGCTAGAATGGAGGTGGAGTAGATCTGCAGGAACTCGGCGGGGTTGACAGTCCCGTCGTATTTCTCCAGCAAGTGAGGCTGGAACTTGGGTGGACAAACCACCATGCGAAGGTGCGGGGCGAACGCCATGCAGCCCCTGCCTGCTTCTGGAGAGATAGGGGGTCTAAGGGGAGCGTCCTGCTGGTACGACGCTCAGGGAGCCGAACTCTTCTTCGAGGTGGCGACGCCTCTCTTCGCGTTGCTTGATGGTGACACTTCCATCTTCGCTCGTGTGGTGACGGTTTAGCTCGACCCTGAGGTCGGTCGTGGCCTGTCTAGCCGTTGTCATCGCACGCGTGGCAGCCGTCCCGCGGGCCTTTGTCGGTGTACGTGACTGGGCCTACGAGAGCTCGACCCGCTGCCTTTTGTAGGCGGGCGTGTTCATGGTGGCGGCGACGAGGTGGTCGACGTCGTGTCTCCATTGCTCTGCTGCCTCTGTAGCGCCCTCGCCCAGAGGATTGTGGAGAAGGGCGTGTGCTGCTACTAGCACGCTCTCCGGGCTTGGATGTGGTGGCACTGTCGCCATCGTCGGGGTAGAGGGCCACCGTGAAGTAGCGACTGTTGGCGTCGTGGGCGCTGAGGGCAGGCCGACCCAGCCAGACCTGGGCGCCGAGGGCACCGCAGGCATGCCGACCGTCTGGTCGTCAGCCCGACCAGACCTGTCCGCCATGGAGTGGGAGGTGGCCTCGTTGTCTCCCGCCTGGAGACGACGGTGAGTGGGGCGAGAAGTCTCGCCAAGAGAGGTGATGTTCACCATGGTGGTGAAGCTTGGTCGCCTAGAGAGCGTGAAAAGCCCCCTTCCTAGCGTGCCAAATGTCGAAGTGCTGCAACAACACTTCCCCAGGTCTGCTACTGGAGTAGCCCGCAGAGGTTCTTTGATTGGAGGGGCTTGACGTCCCTAGAGCGATCAAGCTTGAGTGAGAAGGTGAACATGGGGATTTATGTGGTTCGGGCTGCCAGAGCGTAAAACCCTACGTCCACGAGGGTGATTGTTGTATTGCTTGTGCACGCACACGCGTGTCTCTATGTGTGTGTTAACGGGGTGCGAATTGGAGCCGAGCGTCGTCCCGCTATCGGGTGGACACCTCGGTCCTTTTATAGTCCAAGGACGGGGTGGTTATAATGTGGCCCGAGGCCCGACATGTGGCCCCGAGGTTGTCTGAACCCTATACATGACCTAGGGTCTTTATAGCTATGTCTAGAGCAGTTGGCAGAGGAGTTAAGTCTTGCCGCCTGGCGCACTAGCACCTCTTACTGGGCAGCAGGTGATGATGAAGACGTCGTCTTGTCACCGCGTCCTCTCGCTCTACTGGACGGCACTATGCCGTTGGGCGGCACTGTGTCGCCGTTACACATCGACGTCCTGTCTTGTCATAGTAATGGTGAATGGGCGAAGGACAGAGGCGTGCGCCGTGTGCCATGCGTCTCGGGGAGGTGCGAACCTTGAATGCATGGCCTCACAGTGCACTCCCTCCTTGACTTCTTCGACCCACGGCGCATGATGGATCGTGGGACACGTGTCTGCTTCGGAGCCCTCCTCAGCAGGGAGGAGGTATGGAGCCCGGTTACACGTGGCAGCTCCAAACCTCTCCTTAGCTGGGAGGCTTGGTTCGGGGCCAATGGCACGTGTCTGCTCCGGAGCCTCCTCAGCAGGGAGGAAGTTCGGAGCCTGGTTACACATGGCAGCTCCGGATCTCACCTCAACGGGGAGGCTTGGTCCGGGGCCAAGGGCATGTGTCTACTCCGGAGCCCTCCTCGGCTGGGAGGAGGTTCGGAGCCCGGATACACGTGGCAGCTCCGGACCTCACCTCAGCGGGGAGGCTTGGTCCGAGGCCAAGGGCACGTGTCTGCTCCAGATCCCTCCTCAGCAGGGAGGAGGTTCGGGGCCCGGATACACATGGCAGCTCCCGACCTCACCTCAACGGGGAGGCTTGGTTCGGGGCCAAGGGCACGTGTCTGGTCTGGAGCCCTCCGCAGCAGGGAGGAGGTTCAGCGTGCAGGCTTGGTCCGGGGCGAAGGGCACGTGTCGGCTCCAGAGCCTAGGCACACGTGACAGCCCCGGGGTCAACCCCGAGGCCAAGGACTCGTGCCCGCGCTAGCGCCCACCTCAGCAGGGAGGCGGTGTCTAGGCTGTCTTCAACCCTCCACACGGGGGTACCCGGTCTGCAGGGTACCGATAATAGTTTTCCTTCATTCCTATGTTAGTATTCTAGTAGTACTCATCCACCGCCGCCAATACCATCGCCTACGCCAAGCCCCTGCTCCCTGTCCCTCCCTGTGCCTCCGCTTGTTGTCGCTGCCTATCGTGTGCAACACCCTGCTCCCTGTCGCCTGGCAGCCACGCCACACACACCACGCTCCCACTCACTAAAGTCTACCCATCACGCCCCCGCTCCTGCGGCGCTGCCCGCAAAGTGTCGCACCCCCACAACGCGTCCCGCCCTGACCGCCCGCGGCACTCTCGCTGCTGGCCGCCCTTGTGCCCTGACAGCATGCAGGAATGGTTTGATTGCCACCATCGTCTGTTAGCATCTGAGGAAAAGGTGAAACAAATCAAATTGCAAGAGAGATGGTATTCCTGTCATTTCAAGCAGCTTGAAAATAGAAGAAAAAGAGAAAATGAGTTAAAATGGTTTAAATTAGTCTATAATCCTATTTTAATGGTGTGCCAAAGTTAATAGTTTTATTTTATCGAAGCTCATCCTACGAGTTCTATTTCATCGAAGCCGCGTATTAAAAATTCTATAATAGCAATTTTCTCCGCTAACACCAAGGGCACTGAGATACTGGAAAGTTAAGGGTCTAGTGGAGTGGCGTTGCCCATGATTTTTACTCCTGCACCGGCGTGCGTGCAACTATACTGGAAATGCTCGTATGCTACAGTTCTACGAAATAGTACGAGGACTAAATCTTGTGCGGGGTGGAATGAGCCGATCGACGATTACCCACACAGAATCATGTTTCTGTAAGGTGGTGGGTAAACCGACGACGAAATCCATGCTCACGTCCTCCCACTTCCAGGCAGGAACGCCCAGTGGTTGCAGCAGTCCCGGTTTCCGCATGTGGTCTGCCTTCACCCTTCGACATGTATCACACTCGGACACGTATTTTGCAGTCTCTCGCTTCATCCGTGTCCACCAAAGCTTTCTTCTGAGTTCTTGATACATTTTGTTGCTGCCGGGGTGAATAGAAAATTTTGATGAGTGAGCCTCATCAAAGATTTTCTTCCGTAGCTCCGGGTTTCGGGGTACGACGATCCGGTTCTTGAACCATAGGACGCCGTCTCCGTCCTTCCGGAAACATTTCAACTCCCCACTGTCTACACGTCTCCGCAAATGTGACATGCCCTGGTCATTCTTCTGGGCTGCCGCTATCTCTTCACGGATGGTGGGGATCAAAGCTAGGTTGTAGAGAGCTCCGTGTGGAATCACATGTAGTGGTGGTTCGCTCTCTTCCATCGGTGTGATGGTCAGATTATTGACGTGTGACTTGCGGCTTAGCGCATCTGCCACAACGTTTGCCTTGCCCGGATGATAATGGATCTCTATCTCGTAATCCTTTATCAGTTCTAACCATCTTCGTTGCCTCATGTTCAGCTCCTTCTGAGTGAATATGTACTTGAGGCTTTTATGGTCGGTATATAAATGTACGAGGTTACCGAGTAGGTAGTGCCTCCACATCTTCAGTGCAAGTACCACGGCAGCGAGCTCCAAGTCGTGAGTTGGATAATTTTGTTCATGATTCCTAAGCTGCCGTGATCCATACGCGACCACTCTTCGGTCTTGCATCAGCACACATCCGAGCCCAATGCCGGATGCATCGCAGTACACATCGAACGGTTTTGTTGTGTCTGGCTGCGCCAAAACCGGTGCTGATGTCAGGTGCTTGACTAAAGCCTTGAATGCTGCTTCACATGCTGGACTCCAAACATATTTGGTAGCCTTCTTCAGCAGCTCTGTCATTGGCTTGGCAATCTTCGAGAAGTTCGGAATGAACCTCCGATAATATCCCGCGAGTCCGAGGAAACTCCGTACCTCATGAACAGTTCTCGGGGATTTCCAATTCAGCACTTGCGTGATCTTGCTCGGGTCCACAGCAATACCCTCCGCTGAGATGATATGCCCGAGGAAAGGCACTTGCGATATCCAAAACTCGCATTTGCTGAATTTTGTGTATAACTTGTGGTCCCGCAGCCGTTGCAAGACTATACGCAGATGTTTCTTGTGATCTTCCTCCGACTTGGAATATACCAGGATGTCGTCGATGAAGACCACGACAAACTTGTCCAGCTCCGGCATGAACACCGAGTTCATTAAGTACATGAAGTGAGCTGGAGCATTGGTGAGGCCAAAGGACATGACCAGGTACTCATAAAGTCCGTACCTTGTCGAGAAAGCTGTCTTTGGAATGTCCTCCGCCCTTATCTTAATCTGATGGTACCCGGATCTTAAATCCATCTTGGAAAAGATCTTTGCTTCGACCAACTGATCAAACAACATGTCGATCCGTGGCAACGGGTACTTGTTCTTGATGGTTACGGCATTTAATGGACGGTAGTCCACGCAAAGCCGCAACGTCTCATCCTTCTTCTTGACAAATAATGCCGAACAGCCCCATGGCGAGGAGCTCGGCCTAATAAAACCCTTCTCCAGAAGGTCCGTGAGCTGAGTCTTCAGTTCAGCCAACTCCTTGGGCGCCATCTTGTACGGCCTTCGGGATATTGGCATGGTTCCTGGTATAAGTTCAATCTTGAACTCCACCTCTCTATCGGGTGGCATCCCCGGCAAATCGTCCGGGAATACATCCGGGAACTCTCGGACCACTGGAATGTCTTCCAATCTGATGGTTGTGGCTTGATAGACACTTGGAAGTTTTATTTCTGGACTGTCCAGAAATAATGAGTGAGAACCGTGCACCTCGGAGTTTAAGTGCACGACTCGAAGGACGGTGTCTAAAACAGCGCCGTGGCGGGTTAACCACGACATCCCTAGGATGACATCGACCTTCTGTCCCTCTAAGATAATGAGAGACGTGGGGTACACTCTACCCGCTAAGCATAATGGTGCTTTGGAGACCATTACGCTTGCTGAAATCTTCCCACCCGGTGAACAAATTAGATATGGACTGTCGGTGGGTAGTATTGGCAAGCTGTGTTTAGCAATGAAAGCGTGGCTAATAAAATTATGCGTGGCGCCGGAATCAAATAGTACTATAGCGGGATGCTGGTGGAGTTGGAACATACCCGCAAGGATTGGCTCGCCCTCCGGCACGTCCTCAATGGCAAGCTGGTGGACAGTGCCGGGCCTAGGGTTCGCCCGCCGCGCATTAGTAGGGTTCCGGGGTTGATTCCTCCCCGGAAACTGTGGTGCCACTCCGCCGCCTTGCCTCTCCGGGCAACTGCTCGCGAAGTGTCCTGGACGACCACACTTGTAACATGTGGCCGCTGCTGGTGGAGTACTTGGTGGACGAAAGCCCGGCATGCGTTGCGGAGGTGCAAACGCACGCGGCATCGCCCGCTGCTGCTGTTGTTGTTGCGGTGGTGCTGGCAGTGCCGGCCGGAATGCTGGTGAAGAGTACGGCCGACCGCAGAACGACATCAACCGCTGTGGTGGCTGCCAGCGTGGGCCTGATGGTGGGCGATTCACCATCCGAAACTTCTGAGAAGGACCGCCTCCTTCTCCGCTGTTCTGCGGCGCGCTTCGCTTTCGCTCTGCCGCCGCCAACTCCTTGCCGGAGTCCTCCTGAACAATCGCAGCATCAATTATGTCGTTGAGGCTGCCGCGATTGAACATCGCCAGCTTGTCCTTCAGGAGCGGGTTAAGCCCCTGGTAAAAATGGTCCCGCCGCTTTTCGTCCGTATCTGCGTGATACGACGCGTAGAGCGCGAGATCGTTGAACGCTCTGGAGTATTCCAGCGCGTTCCGGCTCCCTTGTTGCAGGTGTAGGAACTCCTGCGTCTTCCTCTTCATCAGACCTGGCGGTATATGATAGGCCCTGAAGGCCGTCCGGAACTCCGCCCAGGTCATCACTCGGTCGGTGGGTTGTGAAGCACAAAAGTTGGCCCACCACGCGCTCGCGGATCCTTGGAGCTGCTGGACCGCGAACTGAGTCTTGCGCTGCTCGCTAATTTGGAGCAGCCCGAACTTCATTTCTATGGCGCGGAGCCAGTTGTCCGCGTCAAGTGGTTCATCCGCCCTTGAGAATACAGGGGGATGAGTCGCCAGGAAGTCGGAGTAGGAGCTCTATTGGCGCTCCTCACGATCTTGACGTCTCTCTGGGCGAGACGTATTGGCGATGAGAGTCTGCAGCAACTCTGTGTGCTGCTGATGCGAGCCCCCCATTGCCGCGACAATGTCGGCCAATGTAACCGTTGGCAGTGGCGGTGGCGGTGTTTGTTGTTGCTGTTGCTGTCCCGAGGAGTCCTCGGGAGGTGGTTGGGAGGTCTCTCCCCCTTGGCTAGTACCTCCAACATCAGGGTTGGCACGAGTACGCGTCATTCTGAAATTCAACACAGCAGCAATTAGCACATGTCTTACTCAAAATTCCATAAACAGCAGTAAGTATTGAAGCGACGCATGATTAACTTGCACAACATTCACATATATTGATAAAGCATAAACTTTATACAAGATACATTATTCTCGGATCTCCGAGAAGTCGTGCTCATGTCGTCACTACCTATACATACGCTACTGTCTACACGACATGTCACCGATTACAAAAGTTGGGTTACGCTACCCTAGCTGCCCTACTCGGCAACCGTAACCCCCTACTCGGAGTAGAACTCGACCTCCTGTGGGTCGTCCTCCTCCGGTACCTCTGCTGGTGGCTCGGGGTCTACCACCTCTTCTCCCATTCCGGGCTCTCCCATGGCTGGAAGACCCAAGACTACCGGTACGCCCAATACCGGGGGCACGAGGTCCTGCAATGCATGCACCTCGTCCATAGCCTGGTTGTAGTCCTCTTCCCAGCCTTGTCCTTCCTCAATAGCATCGTTCCGCTCTTGAGCAAGGTCCTCATTCTGCTGGGTTAGGGTCTGCACCAGCTCTTGCAACGCCGCGATGTCAACACGGCCCTTCTTCTTTGCCTTCTTCAGACGACGCAACTGATTGTGTTGTTCATTCAGTCGCTTGATCGTCGGAAGGAGCACATTGCGGAGTGCACTGTGAGCACTCTCAAAATGATCTCCACGGCTTGTGCTCTCCTTGAGCTTGGTGGCGAGATGCTCCGTATGAACAGCTTGGCTGTTCATCACAGCGTTTCCCGCCCTCATTTGGAGACTGAGATTTGCCTCCGCGGGGTTGTACCTTGGGCAACTCGGGTCTGTTGCCTCCAGGTACCTCTCTTCCCACACATGCTGAGCTCGTCCCTCCACCGGAACGAGTGCGTATGGTGTGCCCTCCATAGCCTGCACGTGTAGTTGGCAGAAACGTGACATAGTGTCACGGGCTGCCACTTGCCACATCCCTTCCGGTTGTCTTCCTCTCACCGTGACGGTGAATGGCACCCAACCGGGTGGCGTAGGCCCTGCAGGAACCTCGACATGGATCGTCCACGTCTTGTTCCCCTCTTCGCCTTCTTCCTTGGCGAAGTATTGCGGCATCTGGTTGTACCCGAAATATTGGAGCATTTGCCACAATGCTTCCGGGTAGCCGCTACGGTCAGAGCAGTGGGAAACTACCCACCCGTTCTCCAACCGTTTATCTGCTGCCATCTGTAAAAATATATTTGAGAAATGTCAAATATTTATTTAAACAGTAAACCATTGAGTTATAACATAAGATATGTCATTGAACCCATAACACTTGGAAACATAGTTCAAATTTTTAAACAAATTTGACTGCTGATCTGCTGTTACCATGACAGCCCTGACCAGTATCCATATCAATCTGATTTAGGCCAGGTTAAAGCAAAACCAGTCCTGGAGCTCAACATTAAAGTTAAAGTTAACTTCAATAGCTTTCCAGAAAGTATTTGGTTGGCCTAAGATCTGTCCTGGTTCAAAAATTATGAGATGTCAAAGTTAACAGAATTTCTGGAAACAATCGGACAGCACCTCCCTGCCTTAGGTACTGATTTGATCCAAGAATCCCAGTTAATTCTGTTCCTAATCTGACAAAACTTTCTGTTACAAATTTGTAACCCATCTCATAAGATTTCCAGAACTACCTCATTTCCTATTTTTGGATTTTTAAGCAGGAAGTTATGCTTAATTTACAGAGAGTTTACAGAGAGTCTTTGCTCTGTCCTGTTTTCTGGACAGTTTCAACTCTACTGCCTTTTTCGAGTGGTTAAGGGATGAACCACCTCTGGAACTCAACAGAAAAGTTGTAAAGCTCTTCCAACGCTTTCCAGAAATGTATCATACGACCCCAACCTCGAAAGAACTCAACCTCTAACCTCTGATTAACTTCAGCCTTGATTCAGCTGAAAACAGAGTGCTCTGTCCTTAACATCCTATAAGTTGAAAGCTTGTTAACTTTGAATATCCTGTTCAAGGGAAGGAGTTACATCAAGTTTTACTACTTTGGATCAAAACCTTCAAGTTTTTAAATGAAGTTGTTTATTTAATTGGATGTGACGTCGAGGCGTCACCAGACTATGTCGGTACTACGTCCTCACAAAGGAAAAACCTATACCGGACTTAGCCGGCTTCGTTATTTCAGTGGCACTACTCGTCACTCGCACACGGATGCTACACGTCTACCGTTTCGTGGTCAGGCTACCTGCAGAAACTCAAACAATCATCAGACTCGGCTGCACACCGAGCCCGGAATCCATACAGTTGGTACACCCGGCCGTCATCACTCGCCCGGATGTTCTCAAGCCAACCACGCCTTGAGTTACGTGTTCACGTTTTAGACCACGTGACGGGGTCTCCCATGTTGCACCACGCACGCCAGGGACAGACGTTGCTCGAATACCCCAAACGACATGAAGAGTCGTAGAGGATATCAAAGCGGGTCGGGTTACCTGCCACCCGTGGGGCTCCACCCTTCAGCTTGTGCGCACTGGTGGACAGCGCTTACGTGCACCCCCCAAGACATGAACGTCCCGAGATGCACGATTTTCCGACATAACAAATAGGTTAATATGCCACTTTCTATATACTAATAACATCCTTATACGGGCTACTAACTCGTTCCTCACTGGATTTTTGAAAAAGAAGACCTTTGTACTGTGTTAAACCTCAAGCGAGCTCTGATACCACGCTGACACGACCCCATTTGGTCCTGTCGAGCCAGGATCACGCTGAGGGGTGCTGCGTTGCACAGCACCGTATAACACACGTCAAAGGTACAAAGCGGAAGCGGAAGTTTATTACATAAACAGTTTTATGACCTGTTTACATCAAAATACGTTTAGTCCACACTCGCGGGCGTAGACTAAGCATCAAGTGCACGTTCAGCCCTCGAACGTGTCCTTGCTAGCACACACGCACACTAACTCTGCGGCGTGCACGACTCCCACTCGACGGGGTTCCCCTCCTGGGGTTCCGTCTCCTCTTCGGGAGTCCCTTCCTCATAGAACCCTGCAAAAGCTTCAAACACAAGCAGTGAGCACGAAGGCTCAGCAAGTCTGACCCGTCTCACCTAAACATGGAACTTCTACATGAGGGTAGTGGGTTGCATGAGGTAAAAATCATTTGCAAGGACTCGCCTAATTAGTAGAATCTTACTTTCAAGTTTTAGCAGCAGGTCGTGGAGAACCTTACGCTAAGGCACATGAGAGAGCCGCAATCAAACAAGAAACGCATTTCTCTCATGTACTTTGCCCAAAGTTGAAAAGAACTTTAATTAGCTCTAAGCTACAGCATATCATTAACAATCAATGTCCAGCTTTCAATCAGCAACATTTTAACATGTAACTAGCCTGTTCTTTCTACGTCACGGTACAGTGAACAAGTGGTACTCACTGACCGCGAGGGACGGCGATTATAATCGATTTACACCTGCAGGGTTACCCGAACAACCCGTCACGTACGCCCGTACTCGATGTTGCCTACAACAACCATCACGGACGCCGTACGCGACTACCTTTCACCCGTTAGCCAAATATTGAACCGGTCCCATCGTCCCGAGCAAGAGGTCTCTGCACGCGCATCTCCGTGCCGCCAGCCGATTTACACCTCGAGCTCTCAACCTACCCTCTGAACGACGGGCAATGCCTCAATGCCCAGCTACCCGAGTTACATCAGTTTCCCGGTTCCCATATAGCCGGTAGGTCTTCGGTACTGTTCTAGCTTGTTCAACAGGCCCGCACACGGCTCGGTCCTCAATCGACACAAGCGGAGCTACAGCACACAGGCCCCAGAGTCCTGTTGCCCTTACTCTCCGCTCGGTCTCATCTTCTTGCCATGTGTATCATGTGCTATCTCTACCCGAGCAATGTGCCTCTAACCTATTCTCGCGAGTAGTTCCAACTACTCGACTTGTACCGAATCCTACTCTATCCTAGCAATGCAGTGGCTAACGAGGTTTTCAATCCTAAACCCAACCCGTGGTTTTCTTGGCTATGCAGTTGGATTTCCAAACAAGACTCTAATGCACAGAACAAAGGAAACAAGTATGTGCTCAAAACAATAAAAATTTGTAAAAAGGTTAATGCAAACTGGGGCTTGCCTTGCTGCTCTTGGTCGTAGGCTAGCTGTTCCTCCGGAGTAACGAAGTCTAGGACTTCGGGTTCCTCCTCGACCTTAGCGACTACATGATAGAAACAATACATGTATTAATTTAATGCATTTGTATTAAGTTTGAAGTTGTGAAGTCTATAACCTTTGCTAGATAGACCTAATGACTGTGAAACTTTTACTGTGGCTTGGTTACAACCTAAGCAGAGACTTGGTCAAGTTTTAGTTGCAGCAAAGCTCATTTGAGCCTTCCACAAATAATTATGTCCTTGACCTTAATTGGAACTCTTAGGGTGTTCTAGGAATTTTCATGAGACAAACTATGACTTTCTGAAAACTAGATTTTCAGAGGGTTCTAATGGAGTTGGTCTCACTTAATTTGGGAGTCTCTAACTAAAGATATGAGCTAAACAATTTCAGAGAAAATTCTGAAAATGTTTCTGAACATTTTCTATTTTCTCTGGAACAGTTTTACTAATCACACCATTAGGTGGACTAAATGAGCTCAAATGGATCTGAAATTTGTATGGTAGTTCAAGGATATTTTGGTGAACATCTCAGCAAAATTTCAGGATTTTCCTCCAAAGGATTCTCCAGTTAAAATTCCTAACAGTTTAAACTTTAAGGAATTAATTCTGGCGAATTAAGGAATTTCATGAAGTGAAACTTGATTTTCTGGAAAGTACTCAGAGAGCTGAATCCAGCAAAATTTGGTTCACTCAATTTGGAGCTTTCTAGCCAAAGTTATAAGGATTTGAAGTTTGAAGGAAATCTGAAAATCGGGGAAAAGTTTAAACTCGCGCGTGGGCCCAGGGGACACGCGTCGCACGCCGAGGCGATGGCACACCGCGGCCCACAAGGATTTTGCGCGCCAGCACACCCGATCCCGGCCGCAGCCGGATCCCGATTCAAAATATCGGCCGCTGACAGCTGGGGTCCACCCCTTCTTCAACCTCGCGACACCCACGCTCCGCCGCCGAGGGACCTCACCGGAGAGCTCGCCGCCGGCTGCTGTACAGCTCCAAACTTCTTGATTCTGGCCGCCCCTGCCTACTTTTACTTGGGGAACAGGATTCGAGGGTCAGCTGCTCATGACAATGGCCGGAGCATGGTCGGCGACGAGCCGCCATATCGGAATGACTTCGGCCATGTCGGCTGACTCCCCTAGTACCTCAGCTACTTGGGAAATCGGTCGGGGAGCATCAGTGGACCTCAGAGAAGGTCGACATGAGCTCGAGGCAGCTCGGGGAAGGCCCGAAATAGGTCCTCACCGTGCGCCCGATACCCCCCGTTCGTTCCGCCATTAGTAGACCTTAAATTACGCCGGGCACAGCGGTTCTCCGGCCCAGAGTTGTGAAGGCAACTTGTGCGTTACCGTGTCTAGCTCGTGTGGGAGTGGCCTGAGGCCCTCTACTCCTTTCTAGAGCACGAATTAAACAGAATCGTACCCGAAGGTCGTTCTGCACACAGAAAGGGGAAAAATGGAAATTCGCCGCCGGTGAGCAACCACTCGAGCTGTGGCTCGGGGATGAGCAGCACCGGTCACCCGCGCGTCCAAGGGTGCCTTGGCTCGGGCGTGACAACGCCCAGGTTGGGCTGTCCACGAGAGCCCGAGGTGCGGCGGTTCCAAGTTCCGAGTTTGATCTTTCGGCACAGCCGATATCAATCGGTTTCAACCGAATTCTAGCAATGGGGAGGATGGAGGAAGGTCTCTAGTACCTTGCTGGGACTCTGGAGTGGAAGGAGGGAGCTGCGATCGGCGTCCTCCGATCAAGTCCGAACTGCGGAAACTTTCGGCCAGTGCTGGGTTCTTGCGGGAAAACACGTCGGTACCTCGGCCGAGGAGGGGGCAGGCGCCTTAAGAAGGCTCTGCACCGCCTCATGCCCGCGCGTGGGCAAGCAGCTGGTGGCGCGGTGGCTGGCCTCGGTGGCGATCACCGCTGCGGCTCGGCGACCCGAGTGAAAAGTCTCAGTCGGTTTGTGTTGAAGTAGAGGATGACATGTGGGTCCCACCCTTCCTTTTAACCTCTGAAATTTACTTCTAATCACTGTTGTAAACAGTGAACCCCATACTACCCTTAGCAATTTAAATTATTCCCCCATGAGCCATTTGAATTGATCAAAGTTCCAATGAGGTTTGGTTTGAATGAATTTCAGCACAAGTTCAGTTTGAAATTCAAATAAAGTTTGAATTTCTCCCCCTTAGCTCATGTCAAGATCAACCCCAAATGGAGTGAAAATTGGTGTGTGAGCTCACAAAAATGTGCTGAGTAAGAATATGCCTTCCACTTTCAAATTCATGGTATAAAAGCAGTTTGAATTTAAATATGTTTTCAAACTGCCCCCTTCCTATCTATACCCAAGATGACCTCAAAAAGGTTTTGAATTTGGGTGAAACTTGGCATGGACATCCTTAGCAAAGTGTAGGAGTTTTTCCTATGTCCAGCCCATCTATATCACATGTGGGAAATACCACTTTTGTAATGTGTAAGTTTGTTCCCTAATGAGCATGTTGATAATTGTTACTTGCTCTTCATTTGTGTTCATCATTCTTCCTCAAATGAGGTGTGTGGTGTGGGGATGAACACTACAAATGGGTGTCAAAAACTGAGGCCCTTACAGACACCGGTTTGCAATGGAAAGAACGGAAACGGTCTTGGCAAGCCTCTGTTGTGCGCGAGAGTGGAAAACAGAGGGCGACGAGCGAGCTGCGGTGATAAGAGCGGGGAAGCAGGTCGCCAGCTCGACGATCGTGAGGGAGAGGTGGCTCTGGTCTTCCCCTGTGTAGCGCGGTGAGAAAACCCGAGGCGTCGCGGTGGCGCGGTTACTTCGTGGGGAGGAGGAAAAACAGAGACTGTGGACTGCCCAGACTGAAGATCTTTTGCACACTGAACTTCTCCCAATGACATGTGGGCCCCAGAGGCAGTCCCTCCTCAGCCCTCAGAAGATTTCCAAAATTTGGCAAGTGACCACTTCAAATGTTTGGAGTTGAATAATGAGCAGCATTTGGATAGTTGGACAAATTTCATCCAAATTCAAATGTATATTTGAACCCCTTGCACATTTAACTCCATTTGGAAAAATGGTAGCAAATCTTTTCAAAAGTTGATGAAACTTTGCTTACCCACTAATTTGGACCTAAGGAATATAAATATGCAACTTGATTCTTGTGTTAGCTGCTGCAAACAAGAGTTTGAAGACAACAGTTTTGAATTCCCATTGTGTCCTCCCTCATTTAAATTTGGTTTGATCCTTTAGTTCCAAATCTGATTTTTAAACCCTTCCTTTGCACTTGAGTACTTCACTTCTGGGGTCTTAATCTACCTAGGGTCCAAACATGCAAGTAACCCTAAGTTGTTTTTGAACAACCTCTCATGTGTTATCATATGTGTAAAAAGTTTGAACCAATCCCCTTTTTCATACACATGACACCAACATTTGTGCAAACTCATGTTTCTTTGTATTCATATTTTTGGGACCTTTACACTAACGATCTTTTAATACTGATGCATTAACAATCACTGACATGTTAATCTAGTTTCACGTGTCAAACCGTCAATAATTATGCATTACTACAAAAGAATCCCTGTACCTCTGAGGCCTTGTTGTTTAGGCTGCGATCTGTCAGGATCACTGTCCGATCACCGTGCCTCAGCGCGGCGAGAAGTCGTTCCTGTCAGTGCCCTGCAGACCGGGTACCCCGCGTAGAGGGTAAAATACAGCCTGGGCCCCGCCTCCCTGCTGAGGCAAGCCCTGGCATAGCCACGTGCCCTTGGCCCCGAGATCAGCCCTAGGTCTGCCACGTGCGCATGCGTTCCAAAGCCGACATGTGCCCTAGGCTCCGGTCCGAGCCTCCCCGCTGAGGTGAGGTCCGGAGCTGCCACGTGCCTCCTGGCTCAGAGCCTCCTCCATGTTGAGGAAAGCTCCGGAGCTGACACATGCACTGGGCTCCGGTCCGAGTCTCCCCGCTGAGGTGAGGCCCGGGGCTGCCACGTGTCTCTAGGCTCAGAGCCTCCTCCCTACTGAGGAATGCTCCGGCGCTCACACATGACCTGGGCTCCGGTCCGAGGCTCCCTGCTGAGGCGAGGTCCGGAGCTGTCACGTGTCTCTTGGCTCAGAGCCACCTCCCTGCTGATGAGAGCTCCGGAACCGACATGTGCCCTGGGCTCTGGTCTGAGCCTCCACGTGAGGTGAGGTCCAGAGCTGCCACGTGTCAAGATAGAAGTGCGACTCAGGTTGCGCATTCAAGGCCCGTGCCTTCCGCAGAAGCATGGCGCACCACACACGCCTCCGTCCTCTGCCCGTTCACCATTACGGTGATAAGACAGGACACCAAGGCGTGACAGCGGTACAGTGCCGCCCAACGGCATGAAGCCGCCCAAGCAGAGCGAGAAGACGTGGCGACAAGACAACGTCTTCATCATCACCTGACACAAGGACAGGGGCGCTCAGCGCCCTAGGCGGCGGGGCTTAACTCCCCCACCGACTGCTCTACTCACAGTAAAAAACCCTAGATCATGTATAGGGTTCACCTAGCTTCAGGGCCACATGTCGGGCCCTAAGCCACATTGTAACCACCCCGACCTTGGACTATAAAAGGATCGGGGTGATCACCCGACAAAGGGTTCCCGAATTCCGCATTCGCACCCTCTCACGCACATACAAGCAACCAATACAACAAGTACTCCCGTGGACGTAGGGTATTACGCTCCGGTGGCCCGAACCACGTAAATTTTGGTGTTCATCCGCTCTCTCGATCCCGGTCACGTAGGGCGCCAAGCCCCCTCCGATCAAAGAACCTCGCGGGCTGCTTCCGTAGCAGGCCTGGAGGAGTGTTGTAGCTCACACATTCCGACATTTGACGCACCAGAAAGAGGGGCTTTCCGTGCTCTCCATGCGATCATGGTGAACATCACCTCTCATGGCGAGTCTTCTCGCCCAACTCCCCGTCGTCTCGAGGTGGGAGACGACGAGGCTACCTCCCGCTCCAGAGCGGGCAGGTCTGGCCAAGTCGGTAGCCAAATGGCCGGCACACTCTGCGTGATGTATGGGGGTTCTTCCGACGTCTCGTCCAGGCGAGCCGTCAAGACCCTGTGTCGAGCAGTGGCGGCAGCTGCTCCAACCACCAGGCCGACGCCACATAGTAAGTGGATGGAGACGCCAATCAGCTTTGATGCCTTCGATTGCCCCTAGAACATGGAAGGCACCAGGCAGCTTCCCCCCCTCGTCACCCCAACCATCTCCAACGTGAAGCTCTACCACATGCTGATCAATGGCGGGGTGTCTCTCAGCTTTATCAGCCCCGCAACCTTCAAGAAGTTGCGAATCCCTATGTCCCAGCTTACCACCTCGAGACTATTCTCAGGGGTAGGCCGGGACCCAATATTCCCATGCTGTAGAATCTCCCTCCCAGTGACATACGGAAAGCGTCGTCTTCGATGTTGCACAGGTCAGCCTCCCCTTCAATGCCATAATCGGCAGACCAGCCCTGTACAGGTTCATGGCGGTAGCCCACTACAGCTACTTGGTCCTGAAGATGCCAGCCCCGAGTGGCGTCCTCAAGATCCACGGTGACCGCATCGCGGCTGTCTCAGCGCTGGTAGCAGCACAGGAGGCCTCTTCCGGTCACACTGAAGCTAGTCGGCCGCTTCCAAGCACGTGTCAGCGAGGGATGACATCTGCACCCCGTGTGCATCCCTCGGACGGCAAGGACGTGTCAGTCAAGGTCGTCAAGGTTGGTCCTGATGTCACCTAGAACACCTGAATCGTCGGGAGCCTGAGTGGCAAATAGAAAGACGCGCTCGTCACCTTCCTCGGGGCCAATGTCGACGTGTTTGCATGGAAACCGTCAGAAATGCCCGGGATCCCAGGGAGGAGATTGAGCACCAACTGAAGATCCGCCCTGACGCCAGGCCGGTCCAACAGAGGCCTCGGAAGCAATTTATTGAGCGGCAATACTTCATCAGTGAGGAAATCAAGAAGTTGCTCGACGCAGGCTTCATCCAAGAAGTCCACCATCCACGATGGTTGGCCAACCCCGTTGTCGTCCCCAAGGCTGGCGGGGAAGCTACGCATGTGCATCGACTACACCATCCTCAATAAGGCATGTACAAAGGATCCATTTCCTCTTCCCCGTATAGACCGAATAGTCGAGTCTACATCTGGCTCTGATCTACTGTGTTTCCTAGACGCATATTCAGGTTTCCACCAGATACCTATGTCTAGGGAAGATGAAGAGCATACCGCCTTCATCACAGTAGATGGTCTATACTGCTATGTGTCCATGCCTTATGGTCTTAAGAATGCCCTTCCCACTTTTGTGCGTGCAATGCACAAAACATTTGGGAACCTTATTCGGGACCTAGTAGAGGTTTATGTCGATGACATCGTAGTGAAGGTTAAGTCGCAAGCATCTCTGCTCGACAACCTAGCCTTAGTCTTCGACAAACTGCATTCGACACGCACGAAGTTGAACCCAGACAAATATATCTTCAGGGTCTCTGCCGGGAAGCTGCTCAGTTTCTTGGTCTCACACCGAGGAATTGAAGCTAACCCAGAGAAGATTAAGGCGATAGAACTAATGCAGCCCCCTGCCCGCATCAAGGACGTACAGAAGCTTACCAGATGCTTGGCTGTGCTCAGTCAGTTTATCTCGAGATTGGCAGAGCGGGCTCTTCCGTTGTTCAAGCTTCTGCGCAAATCCGGTCCATTTGTATGGACCAAGGAGGCGGATGAGGCATTCCAGGAGTTGAAGAAGTTCCTCACAACGCTGTCGATCACGGTGACCCCGGAACAAGGCGAGCCTCTACTCCTCTACATCGCTTCCACAATTGAGGTTGTGAGCATGGTTCTGGTTGTGGAGCGGCTAGAAATCTGACACGACCCCACGGTCTTGTCGAGCCAGGATCACGCTGAGGGGTGCTGCGTTGCACAGCACCGGATAACACACGTCAAAGGCACAAAGCGGAAGCGAAATTTTATTACATAAACAGGTTTATGAACATGTTTACATCAAAATAAGTTCAGTCTATACTCACGGGCGTAGACTATGCATCAAGTTCACGTTCATCCCTTGAACGTGTCCTTGCTAGCACACACGCACACTAACTCTGCGGCGTGCACGACTCCCACTCGACGGGGTTCCCCTCCTGGGGTTCCGTCTCCTCCTCGTGAGTCCCTTCCTCATAGAACCCTGCAAAATCTTCAAACACAAGCAGTGAGCATGAAGGCTCAGCAAGTCTGACCCGTCTCACCTAAACATGGAACTTCTACATGAGGGGTGATGGGTACATGAGGTAAAATCATTTGCAAATGACTCGCCTAATTAGTAGAACCTTACTTTCAAGTTTTAGCAGCAGGTTGTGGAGAACCTTACGCTAAGGCACATGAGAGAGCCGCAATTAAACAAGAAACACATTTCTCTCATGTACTTTGCCCAAAGTTGAAAAGAACTTTAGTTAGCTCTAGACTACAGCAAATCATTAGCAATCAAGTCCATCTTTCAATCAACAACATTTTAACATGCAACTAGCCTGTTCTTTCTACGTCACGGTACAGTGAACAAGTGGTACTCACTGACCGCGAGGGACGGCGATTATAATCGATTTACACCTGCAGGGTTACCCGAACAACCCATCACGTACGCCCGTACTCGATGTTGCCTACAACAACCATCACGGACGCCGTACGCAACTACCTTTCACCCGTCAGCCAAATATTGAACCGGTCCCATCGTCCCGAGCAAGAGGTCTCTGCACGCGCATCTCAGTGCCGCCAGCCGATTTACACCTCAAGCTCTCAACCTACCCTCTGAACAACGGGCAATGCCTCAGTACCCAGCTACCCGAGTTACATCAGTTTCCCGGTTCCCATATAGCCGGTAGGTCTTCGGTACTGTTCTAGCTTGTTCAACAGGCCCGCACATGGCTCGGTCCTCAATCGACACAAGCGGAGCTACAGCACACAGGCCCCAAAGTCCTGCTGCCCTTACCCTCCCCTCGGTCTCATTTTCTTGCCATGTGTTTCATGTGCTATCACTACCCGAGTCGAGTGCCTCTAGCCTATGCTCGCGAGTAGTTCCAACTACTCGACTTGTACCGAATCCTACTCTATCATAGCAATGCAGTAGCTAACGGGGTTTGCAATCCTAAACCCAACCCATGGTTCTCTTGGCTATGCAGTGGGGCTTCCAAACAAGACTCTAATGCAAAGAATAAAGTAAACAAGTATGTGCTCAAAACAATAAAAATTTGTAAAAAGGTTAATGCAAACCGGAGCTTGCCTTGCTTCTCTTGGTCGTAGGCTAGCTGCTCCTCCGGAGTTATGAAGTCTAGGACTTCGGGTTCCTCCTCGACCTTAGCGACTACATGATATAAGAGGTGCATGTATTAATTTGAATGCATTTGTATTAAGTTTGAATTTGTGAAGCTTATAAGTCCCACTAGACAGACTCAATGACTGTGAAACTTTTACTGTGGCTTGGTTACAACCTAAATAGAGACTTGGTCAGGTTTTAGTTGCAGCAAAGCTCATTTGAGCCCTCCACAATTAATTATGTCCTTGAACTTAATTGGAACTCTTAGGGTGTTCTACGGATTTTCATGAAATAAACTATGACTTTATGAAAACTAGATTTTCAGAGGGTTCTAATGGATTTGGTCCCACTTAATTTGGAAGTTCCTAACTAAAGATATGAGCTAAACAATTTCAGAGAAAATTCTGAAAATGTTTCTGAACATTTTCTATTTTCTCTGGAACAGTTTCACTAATCACACCATTAGGTGGATTAAATGAGCTCTAATGGGTCTGAAATTTTTATGGTAGTTCAGGGATATTTTGGTGAACATCTCAGCAAAATTTCAGGATTTTCCTCCAAAGGATTCTCCAGTTAAAATTCCAAGCAGTTTAAATTTTGAGGAATTAATTCTGGAGAAATAAGAAATTTCATGAAGTGAAACTTGATTTGATGGAAAGCACTCAGAGATCTGAATCCAGCAAAATTTGGTTCACTCAATTTGGATCTTTCTAGCCAAAGTTATGAGGATTTGAAGTTTGAAGAAAATCTCAAAATCGGGGAAAAGTTTAAACTCGCGAGTGGACCCCGGGGACACGCGTCGTACGCCGAGGCGACCACACACTGCGGCCTACGGGGTCCTTGCGCGCCAGCACACCCGATCCCGATTTAAAATATTTGTGGCTGACAGCTGGGGTCCACCCCTTCTTCAACCTCACGACGCCCGCGCTCTGCCGCCGAGGGACTTCGCCGGAGAGCTCGCCGCCGGCTTCTGTACAGCTCCAAACTTCACGATTTTGGCCGCCCCTGCCTATTTTCACTCGGGGAACAGGATTCTGGGGTCAGCTACTCATGACAATGGCCGGTGCATGGTCGGCGACGAGCCGCCACCTCGGAAAGACTTCGGCCATGTCGGTTGACTTCCCTAGCACCTCAACTACTCGAGGAACCGGTCGGGAAGCATCAGTGGACCTCAGGGAAG
This sequence comes from Neostapfia colusana, assembly GCA_030760725.1. Taxonomy (NCBI): domain Eukaryota; kingdom Viridiplantae; phylum Streptophyta; class Magnoliopsida; order Poales; family Poaceae; genus Neostapfia; species Neostapfia colusana. The sequence goes on along the minus strand of JASWHV010000001.1, from coordinate 40,594,594 downwards.
GTCGACATGAGCTTTAGGCAGCTCGGGGAAGGCCCGAAGTAGGTCCTCACCGTGCGCCCGATGCCTCCCGTTTATTCCGCCATTGGTAAATCCCGAATTACGCCGGGTACAGAGGTTCTCCGGCCAAGGGTTGTGAAGGCAACTTGTGCGTTACCGTGTCTAGTTTGTGTGAGAGCGGATTGAGGCCCTCTAATCCTTTCTAGAGCACGAATTCAACGAAATCGCACCCGAAGGTCGTTCTGCACACAGAAAGGGGAAAACTGGAAATTCGCCGCCGGTGAGCAACCACTCGAGCTGTGGCTCGGGGGTGAGCAGCACCGGTCACCAGCGCGTCCAAGGGTGCCTTGGCTCAGGCGTGACAACGCCCTGGTTGGGCTGTCCACGGGAGCCCGAGGTGCGGCGGTTCTAAGTCACCGAATTGATCTTTCGGCACAACCGATATCAATCGGTTTCAGCTGAATTCTAGCAGCGGGGAAGACGGAGGAAGGTCTCTAGTACCTTGCCGTGGCTCTGGAGGGGACGGAGGAAGCTGTGATCGGCGCTCTCCGATCGATTCCGAGCTGCGGAAAATTTCGGCCGGCGCTGAGTTCTTGCGGGGGAAGAAACGGGTGAGGCTTCGGCCGAGCAGGGGGAAAGGCGCCTTAAGAAGGCTCTGCACCGCCTCACGTCCGCGTGTGGGCAAGCAGCTGCTGGCGCGGCGGCTCCCCTCGGTGGCGATCGCAGCGGCGGCTCGGTTAACCGAGTGAGAAAATTTCAGTCGGTTTGAGTTGAAGTGGTGGCTGACATGTGGGTCCCACTTCCAGTTTTAACCTCTGAAATTTACTCCTAATCACTGTTGTAAACAGTGAGCCCCATAGTACCCCTGGTAATTCAAATTATTCACCCATGAGCCATTTGAATTGATCAAAGTTCAAATTGGGTTTGGTTTGAGTGAATTTCAGCACAAGTGCAGTTTTGAATTCAAATAAAGTTTGAATTTGTCCCACTTAGCTCATGTCAAGATCAACTCCAAATGGAGTGAAAATTGGTGTGTGGGCTCACAAAAATGTGCTGAGTAAGAATATGCCTCCCACTTTTAAATTCATGGGATAAAAACAGTTTGAATTTGAATATGGTTTCAAACTGCCCTCTTTCTAGCTATACCCAAAATGACCTCAAAAAGGTTTGGAATTTGGGTGAAACTTGGCATGGACATCCTTAGCAATGTGTAGGAGTTTTCATATGTCCAGCCCACCTATATCACATGTGGGAAATACCACTTTTGCAATGTGTGAGTTTGTTCTCTAATGAGTATGTTGATGGTGGTTACTTGCTCTTCATTTGTGTTCATCATCTTTCCTCAAATGAGGTGTGTGTGTGTGGGGTGATGAACACTTCAACTAGGTGTCAAAAACTGAGGCCCTTACATTCCTCCCCCCTTAAAAGAATCTCGTCCCGAGATTATAAGGTGAAAATGAGAGAGAGGACGGTGGAAAATTACCGGATATGCGACCTGAAAAATTCGGGGTAGTTAGCACGAAGAAATTCTTAGCTTTCCCATGTCGCTTCGTCCATGGAGTGATTACTCAATAGAATCTTGTAGAACCACAACGTACGGTTGTGTGTGGTTCGGGCCTTTTCATCAATAATCTGCACCGGTTCCTCTCGATAGGTGAGATCCGGTTGCAGTTATTCAATGTCTTCCAGCTGAACGGTAGTTGATAGCTTGAGACACTTCCTCAGCTGGGAAATGTGAAAGACGTCGTGCACACCGGAAAGTGCTTCTGGTAATTTCAGCCGGTATGCCACTGATCCACATCTTTCGGTAATCTAGAATGGACCGATGAATCGGGGTGCCAACTTTCCTCTCACCCCAAATCTGTTTACTCCCTTCATTGGAGACACCCGTAGGTATACGTGATCTCCAACTTTGAATTGTAATGGGCGCCTTCTCCGGTCTGCATACTGTTTCTGACGGAATTGAGCGGCTTTTAGGTTCGCTTGAATCAGTCGAACCTTTTCTTCCGCGTTGTTGACAAGGTCAATCCCGAAGGTAACCTTTTCGCCAGACTCACACCAATTCAATGGTGTGCGGCATTTCCTACCGTATAGCGCCTCGTAGGGCCTCCATCTTTATACAGGCTTGGTACCCATTGTTGTACGAGAACTCGGCTAACGGCAAGTGATCATCCCAATTCTTGCCGTGGTTGATAGCGCAAGCTCGTAGCATGTCTTCTAAAATCTGATTTACCCGCTCGGTTTGTCCATCCGTCTGCGGGTGGTATGCTGAACTACGGATCAATTTCGTCCCCAAGGCAGCGTGCAGCTGCTCCCAAAACGGGACACAAATAAAGTGCCCCGATCCGATATGATAGTACGGGGTACGCCGTACAAGCATAGGATCCGTGAGATGTACAGTTCAGCGTACTTCTTGGCATTGTAGTTGGTGTTGACCGGGATGAAATGGGCAACTTTGGTGAGCCGATCGACGGTCACCCACACAGAATCATGTTTCTGCAGGGTGGGTGGGTAAACCGACGACGAAGTCCATGCTCACGTCCTCCCACTTCCAGGCAGGAATGCCCAGTGGCTGTAGCAGTCCCGGTTTCCGCATATGGTCCGCCTTCACCCTTCGACATGTATCGCATTCGGACACGTATTTTGCAGTCTCACGCTTCATCCGTGTCCACCAAAACTTGCTTCTGAGTTCTTGATACATCTTGTTGCTGCCGGGGTGAATAGAAAACTTTTACAAGTGAGCCTCATCAAAGATTTTCTTCCGTAACTCCGGGTTACGGGGTACGACGATCCGGTCCTTGAACCATAGGACGCCGTCTCCGTCCATCCGGAAACATTTCAGCTCCCCACTATCTACACGTCTCCGCAAATGTGGCATGCCCTTGTCATTCTTCTGGGCTGCCGCTATCTCTTCGCGGATGGTGGGGATCAAAGCTAGGTTGTAGAGAGCTCCGTGTGGAATCACATGTAGTAGTGGTTCGCTCTCTTCCAACGGTGTGATGGTCAGATTGTTGACGTGTGACTTGCGGCTCAGCGCATCTGCCACTGCGTTTGCCTTGCCCGGATGATAATGGATCTCTATTTCGTAATCCTTTATCAGTTCTAACCATCTTTGTTGCCTCATGTTCAGCTCCTTCTGAGTGAATATGTACTTGAGGCTTTTGTGGTCGGTATATACATGTACGAGGTTACCTAGTAGGTAGTGCCTCCACATTTTCAGTGCAAGTACCATGGCAGCAAGCTCCAAGTCAGAGTTGGATAATTTTGCTCATGGTTTCTAAGCTGCCGTGATCCATACGCGACCACTCTTCGGTCTTGCATCAGCACACATCCGAGCCCAATGCCGGATGCATCGCAGTACACATCGAACGGTTTTGTTGTGTCTGGCTGCGCCAAAACTGGTGCTGATGTCAGGTGCTTGACTAAAGCCTTGAACGCTGCTTCACATGCTGGACTCCAAACATATTTGGTAGCCTTCTTCAGCAGCTCTGTCATAGGCTTGGCAATCTTCGAGAAGTTCGGAATGAACCTCCGATAATATCCCGCGAGCCCGAGGAAACTCCGTACCTCGTGAACAGTTCTCAGGGATTTCCAATTCAGCACTTGAGTGATCTTGCTCGGGTCCACAGCGATACCCTCCGCTGAGATGATATGCCAGAGGAAAGGCACTTGCGATATCCAAAACTCGCATTTGCTGAATTTTGCGTATAACTTGTGATCCCGCAGCCGTTGCAAGACTATACGCAGATGTTTCTTGTGATCTTCTTCCGACTTGGAATATACCAGGATGTCGTCGATGAAGACCACGACAAACTTATCCAGCTCCGGCATGAATACCGAGTTCATCAAGTACATGAAGTGAGCTGGAGCATTGGTGAGGCCGAAGGACATGACCAGGTACTCATAGAGCCCGTACCTCGTCGAGAAAGCCGTCTTTGGAATGTCCTCAGCCCTTATCTTAATTTGATGGTACCCGGATCTTAAATCCATCTTGGAGAAGATCTTTGCTTCGACCAACTGATCAAACAACATGTCGATCCGTGGCAACGGGTACTTATTCTTGATGGTTACGGCATTTAATGGACGATAGTCCACGCAAAGCCGTAACGTCTCATCCTTCTTCTTGACAAATAATGCCGAACAGCCCCATGGCGAGGAGCTCGGCCTAATAAAACCCTTCTCCAGAAGGTCCGTGAGCTGAGTCTTCAGTTCAGCCAACTCCTTGGGCGTCATCTTGTACGGTCTTCGGGACATTGGCATGGTTCCCGGTGCAAGTTCAATCTTGAACTCCACCTCTCTATCGGGCGGCATTCTCGGTAAATCATCCGGGAATACGTCAGGGAACTCTCGGACCACTGGAATATCTTCCAATCTGATAGTTGTGAACTGATAGACACTTGGAAGTTTTATTTCTGGACTGTCCAGAAATAAAGAGTGAGACCCGTGCACTTCTGAGTTTAAGTGCACGACTCGAAGGACGGTGTCTAAAACAGCGCCGTGGCGGGTTAATCACGACATCCCTAGGATGACATCGACCTTCTGTCCCTCTAAGATAATGAGAGACGTGGGGTACACTCTACCCGCTAAGCATAATGGCGCCTTGGAAACCATTACGCTTGCTGAAATCTTCCCACCCGGTGAACAAATTAAATATGGACTATCGATGGGTAGTATTGGCAAGCTGTGTTTAGCAATGAAAGCTTGGCTAATAAAATTATGTGTGGCGCCTGAATCAAACAGTACTATAGCGGGATGCTGGTGCAGTTGGAACATACCCGCAAGGATTGGCTCGCCCTCTGGCACGTCCTCAATGGCAAGCTGGTGGACGGTGCCGGGCCTAGGGTTTGCACGCCACGCATTAGTAGGGTTCCGGGGTTGATTCCTCCCCGGAAACTGCGGTGCCACTCCGCCGCCTTGCCTCTCCGGGCAACTGCTCGCGAAGTGTCCTGGACTACCACACTTGTAACATGTGGCCGCTGCTGGTGTAGTGCTCAGGGGACGAAAGCCCGGCATGCGTTGCTGAGGTGCAAACGCATGCGGCATCGCCCGCTGCTGCTGTTGTTGTTGCGGTGGTACTGGCAGTGCCGGCCGGAATGCCGGTGAAGAGTACGGCCGACTGCGGAACGGCATCGACCGCTGTGGTGGTTTCCAGCGTGGACCTGATGGTGGGCGATTCACCATCCGAAACTTCTGAGAAGGACCGCCTCCTTCTCCGCTGCTTTGCGGCGCGCTTCGCTTTCGCTCCGCCGCTGCTAACTCCTTGCCGGAGTCCTCCTGAACAATCGCAGCATCAATGATGTCGTTGAGGCTGCCGCGATTGAACATTGCCAACTTGTCCTTCAGGAGCGGGTTAAGCCCCTGGTAAAAGTGGTCCCGCCGCTTCTCGTCAGTATCTGCGCGATATGACGCTTAAAGCGCGAGATCGTTGAACGCCCTGGAGTATTCCAGCGCGTTCCGGCTCCCTTGCTGCAGGTGCAGTAACTCCTGCATCTTCCTCTTCATTAAACCTGGTGGTATATGATAGGCCCTGAAGGTCGTCCGAAACTCCGTCCAGGTCATCACTCGGTCGGTGGGCTGTGAAGCACAGAAGTTGGCCCACCACGCGCTCACGGATCCTTGGAGCTGCTGGACCGCGAACTGAGTCTTGCGCTGCTCGCTTATCTGGAGCAGCCCGAACTTCATCTCTATGGCGCGGAGCCAGTTGTCCGCGTCAAGTGGTTCATCCGCCCTTGAGAATACAGGGGGATGAGTCGCCAGGAAGTTGGAGTAGGAGCTCTATTGACGCTCCTCCCGGTCTTGACGTCTCTCTGGGCGAGACGTATTGGCGATGAGAGTCTGCAGCAACTCTGTGTGCTGCTGATGCAAGCCCGCCATTGCCGCGACGATGTCGGCCAATGTAACCGTTGGCAGTGGCGGTGGCGGTGTTTGCTGTTTCTGTTGCTGCTGCTGTCCCGAGGAGTCCTCGGGAGGTGGTTGGGAGGTCTCTCCCCCTTGACTGGTACCCCCAACGTCAGGGTTGGCACGAGTACGCGTCATTCTGAAATTTAAAACAGCAGCGATTAGCACATGTCTTACTTAAAATTCCATAAGCAACAGTAGGTATTGAAGTGACACATGATTAATTTGCACAACATTCACATATATTGATAAAGCATAAACTTTATACAAGATACATTATTCTCGGGTCTCCAAGAAGTCGTGCTCATGTCGTCACTACCTATACATACGCTACTGTCTACACGACATGTCACCGATTACAAAAGTTGGGTTACGCTACCCTAGATGCCCTACTTGGCAACCGTAACCCCCTACTCGGAGTAGAACTCGACCTCCTGTGGGTCGTCCTCCTCCGGTACCTCTGCTGGTGGCTCTGGATCTACCACCTCTTCTCCCATCCCGGGTTCTCCCATTGCTGGAAGGCCCAAGACCACCGATACGCCTAACACCGGAGGTACGAGGTCCTGCAATGCATGCACCTCGTCCATGGCTTGGTTATAATCTTCTTCCCAGCCTTGCCCTTCCTCAATAGCGTCGTCCCGCTCTTGAGTAAGTTCCTCGTTCTGCTGGGTCAGATTTTGTACCAGTTCTTGCAATGCCGCGATGTCGACACGGCTTTTCCTCTTCGCCTTCTTCAGACGATGCAACTGATTGTGTTGTTCATTCAGTCGCTTGATCGTCAGAAGGAGCACATTGCGGAGTGCGTTGTGAGCACTCTCGAAATGATCTCCACGGCTTGTGCTCTCCTTGAGCTTTGTGGCGAGATGCTCCGTATGAACAGCTTGGCTGTCCATCACGGCGTTTCCCGCCCTCATCTGGAGGCTGAGATTTGCCTCTGCGGGGTTGTACCTTGGGCAACTCGGGTCCGTTGCCCCCAGGTACCTCTCTTCCCACACATGCTGAGCCCGTCCCTCCACTGGAACGAGCGCGTATGGAGTACCCTCCATAGCCTGCACGTGTAGTTGGCAGAAACGTGACATAGTGTCACAGGCTGCCACTTGCCATATCCCTTCCGGTTGTCTTCCTCTCACTGTGACGGTGAATGGCACCCAACCGGGTGGCATAGGTCCTGCAGGGACCTCGACGTGGATTGTCCATGTCTTGTTCCCCTCTTCGCCTTCTTCCTTGGCGAAGTATTGCGGCATCTGGTTGTACCCGAAATATTAGAGCATTTGCCACAATGCTTCCGGGTAGCCGCTACGGTGAGAACAGTGGGACATCACCCACCCGTTCTCCAATTGCTTATCTGCTGTCATCTATAAAAATATATTTGAGAAATGTCAAATATTTATTTAAACAGTAAACCTCTGAGTTATAACATAAAACATGTCATTGAACCCATAAAACTTGGAAACATAGTTCAAATTTTAAACAAATTTGACTGCTGATCTGCTGTTCCCATGACAGCCCTGACCAGTTTCCATTTCAACCTGATTTAGGCCATGTTAAATGCAAAACCAGTTCTGGAGCTCAACATCAAAGTTAAAGCTAACTTCAATAGCTTTCTAGAAAGTATTTTCTTGGCATAAGATCTGTCTTGGTTCAAAAGTTATGATATGTCAAAGTTAACAGAAATTCTGGAGAAAATTGGACAGCACCTCCCTGCTTTAGGTACTGATTAAATCCAAGAATTCCAGTTAATTCTGTTCTAAATCTGACAAAACTTTCTGTTACAAAGTTGTAACCCATCTCATAATCTTTCCAGAACTACCTAATTTTATATTTTTGGATTTTTAAGCAGGAAGTTATGCTTAATTTACAGAGAGTTTACATAGAGTCTTTACTCTGTCCTGTTTTCTGCACAGTTTCAACTCAACTGCATTTTTCGATTGGTTAAGGGATGAAACACCTCTGGACCTCAACAGAAAAGTTGTAAAACTCTTCCAAAGCTTTCCATAAATGCATCATATGACCCCAACCTCGAAAGAACTCAACCTCTAACCTCTGATTAACTTCAGCCTTGATTCAGCTGAAAACAGAGTGCTCCGTCCTTAACAACCTATAAGTTGAAAATTTGTTAACTTTGAATATCCTGTTCAAGGGAAGGAGTTACATCAAGTTTTACTACTTTAGATCAAAATCTTCACGTTTTAAATGAAGTTGTTCATTTAATGGGGTGTGACATCGATGCGTCACCAGATTATGTCGGTACTACGTCCTCACAAAGAAAAACCTATACTGGACTTAGCCGGCTTTGTTAATTCAGTGGCACTAAACGTCACTCGCACACGGATGCTACACGTCTACCATTTCGTGGTCAGACTACCTGCAGAAACTCAAGCAATCGTCAGACTCGGCTGCACACCGAGCCCGGGATCCATACAGTTCGTACACCCGACCGTCATCACTCGCCCGGATGTTCTCAAGCCAAACATGCCTTGAGTTACGTGTTCACGTTTCAGACCACGTGACGGGATCTCCCAAGTTGCACCACGCACGCCAGGGACAGACGTTGCTCGAATACCCCAAACGACATGAAGAGTCGTAGAGGATATCAAAGCGGGTCGGGTTACCTGCCACCCGTGGGGCTCCACCCTTCAGCTTGTGCGCACTGGTGGACAGCGCTTACGTGTACCCCCCAAGACATAAACGTCCTGAGATACACGATTTTTCCGACATAGACAAATAGGTTAATATGCCACTTTCTATATGTTAATAACATCCTTATACGGGCTACTAACTCGTTCCTCACTGGATTTTTGAAAAAGATGACCTTTGTAGTGCGTTAAACCTCAAGCGAGCTCTGATACCAACGCTGACACGACCCCACGGTCTTGTTGAGCCAGGATCACGCTGAGGGGTGCTGCGTTGCACAGCACCGGATAACACACGTCAAATGCACAAAGCGGAAGCGAAATTTTATTACATAAACAGGTTTATGAACATGTTTACATCAAAATAAGTTCAGTCTACACTCACGGGCGTAGACTATGCATCAAGTTCACGTTCAGCCCTTGAATGTGTCCTTGCTAGCACACACGCACACTAACTCTGCGGCATGCACGACTCCCACTCGACGGGGTTCCCCTCCTGGGGTTCCGTCTCCTCCTCGGGAGTCCCTTCCTCATAGAACCCTGCAAAAGCTTCAAACACAAGCAGTGAGCATGAAGGCTCAGCAAGTCTGACCCGTCTCACCTAAACATGGAACTTCTACATGAGGGGTGATGGGTACATGAGGTAAAATCATTTGCAAAGGACTCGCCTAATTAGTAGAACCTTACTTTCAAGTTTTAGCAGCAGGTTGTGGAGAAATTTACGCTAAGGCACATGAGAGAGCCGCAATCAAACAAGAAACACATTTCTCTCATGTACTTTGCCCAAAGTTGAAAAGAACTTTAGTTAGCTCTAGACTACAGCAAATCATTAGCAATCAAGTACATCTTTCAATCAGCAACATTTTAACATGCAACTAGCCTGTTCTTTCTACGTCACGGTACAGTGAACAAGTGGTACTCACTGACCGCAAGGGACGACGATTATAATCGATTTACACCTGCATGGTTACCCGAACAACCCGTCACGTACGCCCGTACTCGATGTTGCCTACAACAACCATCACGGACGCTGTACGCAACTACCTTTCACCCGTCAGCCAAATATTGAACCGGTCCCATCGTCCCGAGCAAGAGGTCCCTGCACGCGCATCTCAGTGCCCCCAGCCGATTTACACCTCAAGCTCTCAACCTACCCTCTGAACAACGGGCAATGCCTCAATACCCAGCTACCCGAGTTACATCAGTTTCCCGGTTCCCATATAGCCGGTAGGTCTTCGGTACTGTTCTAGCTTGTTCAACAGGCCCGCACACGGCTCGGTCCTCAATCGACACAAGCGGAGCTACAGCACACAGGCCCCAAAGTCCTGCTGCCCTTACCCTCCGCTCGGTCTCATTTTCTTGCCATGTGTTTCATGTGCTATCACTACCCGAGTCGAGTGCCTCTAGCCTATGCTCGTGAGTAGTTCCAACTACTCGACTTGTACCGAATCCTACTCTATCATAGCAATGCAGTAGCTAACGGGGTTTGCAATCCTAAACCCAACCCATGGTTCTCTTGGCTATGCAGTGGGGCTTCCAAACAAGACTCTAATGCAAAGAATAAAGTAAACAAGTATGTGCTCAAAACAATAAAAATTTGTAAAAAGGTTAATGCAAACCTGAGCTTGCCTTGCTGCTCTTGATCGTAGGCTAGCTGCTCCTCCGGAGTTACGAAGTCTAGGACTTCGGGTTCCTCCTCGACCTTAGCGACTACATGATATAAGAGGTACATGTATTAATTTGAATGCATTTGTATTAAGTTTGAATTTGTGAAGCTTATAAGTCCCACTAGACAGACTCAATGACTGTGAAACTTTTACTGTGGCTTGGTTACAACCTAAATAGAGACTTGGTCAGGTTTTAGTTGCAGCAAAGCTCATTTGAGCCCTCCACAATTAATTATGTCCTTGATCTTAATTGGAACTCTTAGGGTGTTCTAGGGATTTTCATAAAACAAACTATGACTTTATGAAAACTAGATTTTCAGAGGGTTCTAATGGATTTGTTCTCACTTAATTTGGAAGTTCCTAACTAAAGATATGAGCTAAACAATTTCAGAGAAAATTCTGAAAATGTTTCTGAACATTTTCTATTTTCTCTGGAACAGTTTCACTAATCACACCATTAGGTGGATTAAATGAGCTCTAATGTGTCTGAAATTTTTATGGTAGTTCAGGGATATTTTGGTGAACATCCCAGCAAAATTTCAGGATTTTCCTCCAAAGGATTCTCCAGTTAAAATTCCAAACAGTTTAAATTTTGAGGAATTAATTCTGGAGAAATAAGGAATTTCATGAAGTGAAACTTGATTTTCTGGAAAGTACTCAGAGAGCTGAATCCAGCAAAATTTGGTTCACTCAATTTGGAGCTTTCTAGCCAAAGTTATGAGGATTTGAAGTTTGAAGGAAATCTGAAAATCGGGGAAAAGTTTAAACTCGCGAGTGGGCCCCGGGGACACGCGTCGCACGCCGAGGCGACCGCACACTGCGGCCCACAGGGTCCTTGCGCGCCAGCACACCCGATCCCGGCCACACTCTGATCCCGATTTAAAATATTTGTGGCTGACAGCTGGGGTCCACCCCCTTCTTCAACCTCGCGACGCCCACGCTCTGCCGCCGAGGGACCTCACCAGAGAGCTCGCCGCCGGCTTCTGTACAGCTCCAAACTTCACGATTTTGGCCGCCTCTGCCTATTTTCACTCGGGGAACAGGATTCTGGGGTCAGCTACTCATGACAATGGCCGGTGCATGGTCGGCGACGAGCCGCCACCTCGGAAAGACTTCGGCCATGTCGGCTGACTTCCCTAGCACCTCAACTACTCGAGGAACCGGTCGGGAAGCATCACTGGACCTCAGGGAAGGTCGACATGAGCTTGAGGCAGCTCGGGGAAGGCCCGAAGTAGGTCCTCACCGTGCGTCCGATGCCTCCCGTTTATTCCGCCATTGGTAAACCTCGAATTACGCCGGGTACAGAGGTTCTCCGGCCAAGGGTTATGAAGGCAACTTGTGCGTTACCGTGTCTAGTTTGTGTGAGAGCGGATTGAGGCCCTCTAATCCTTTCTAGAGCATGAATTCAACGGAATCGCACCCGAAGGTCGTTCTGCACACAGAAAGGGGAAAACTGGAAATTTGCCGCCGGTGAGCAACCACTCGAGCTGTGGCTCGGGGGTGAGCAGCACCGGTCACCAGCGCGTCCAAGGGTGCCTTGGCTCAGGCGTGACAACGCCCTGGTTGGGCTGTCCACGGGAGCCCGAGGTGCGGCGGTTCTAAGTCACCGAATTGATCTTTCGGCACAGCCGATATCAATCGGTTTCAGCTGAATTCTAGCAGCGGGGAAGACGGAGGAAGGTCTCTAGTACCTTGCCGTGGCTCTGGAGGGGACGGAGGAAGCTGTGATCGGCGCTCTCCGATCGATTCCGAGCTGCGGAAAATTTCGGCCGGCGCTGAGTTCTTGCGGGGGAAGAAACGGGTGAGGCTTCGGCCGAGGAGGGGGAAAGGCGCCTTAAGAAGGCTCTGCACCGCCTCACGTCCGTGCATGGGCAAGCAGCTGCTGGCGCGGCGGCTCCCCTCAGTGGCGATCGCAGCGGCGGCTCGGTTAACCGAGTGAGAAAATTTCAGTCGGTTTGAGTTGAAGTGGTGGCTGACATGTGGGTCCCACTTCCAGTTTTAACCTCTGAAATTTACTCCTAATCACTGTTGTAAACAGTGAGCCCCATAGTACCCCTGGTAATTCAAATTATTCACCCATGAGCCATTTGAATTGATCAAAGTTCAAATTGGGTTTGGTTTGAGTGAATTTCAGCACAAGTGCAGTTTTGAATTCAAATAAAGTTTGAATTTGTCCCACTTAGCTCATGTCAAGATCAACTCCAAATGGAGTGAAAATTGGTGTGTGGGCTCACAAAGATGTGCTGAGTAAGAATATGCCTCCCACTTTTAAATTCATGGGATAAAAACAGTTTGAATTTGAATATGGTTTCAAACTGCCCTCTTTCTAGCTATACCCAAAATGACCTCAAAAAGGTTTGGAATTTGGGTGAAACTTGGCATGGACATCCTTAGCAATGTGTAGGAGTTTTCATATGTCCAGCCCACCTATATCACATGTGGGAAATACCACTTTTGTAATGTGTGAGTTTGTTCTCTAATGAGTATGTTGATGGTGGTTACTTACTCTTCATTTGTGTTCATCATCTTTCCTCAAATGAGGTGTGTGTGTGTGGGGTGATGAACACTTCAACTAGGTGTCAAAAACTGAGGCCCTTACAAAATCCATTGACCTCAAGTCTCAGATAAGTCTCCTACTGCCGTTGGTATAAAACCCTAGGGCTCAGACTCTGCAGGAGACCCTAGGGATGGGGAGATAATCAGGTCCCAAATAGCCGAACCTGATGATCAATGCATAGATGGGTCCGAGCTCCCGGAATGCAGACCCGGGGGCCCCAAGTCTCGGACCTCTCCAAGAAGATCTAGTCGAGCCTCAGCTAGCTGGACCTGACGACCAGTGCACATACGGACCGAGCTCCCAGAGGCAGTTCCGTACCCGGGGCCTGGGGGCCCCCGAGTCCCGGACCTCTACAAGAAGACACATCGGACCCCTCCGGGAGGGTCCAAACCATCCAGCGTCCGGTCTACTTCATCAGTGAGGTCCTCCACGATGCCAAGACAAGATATCTGGAGGTGCACAAGCTGCTCTATGTAGTTCTTGTTGCTTCAAGGAATCTGCGCCACTACTTCCAAATTCACAAGATCTCGGTGGTTACCTCATACCCGCTGAGAACCGTCCTCCACAGGCCCAAAGCAACCGGAAACATAGCCAAATGTGTTGCGGAGCTAGCAGGGGCCAAGACATCGATGGACCAGAGCCCGGAGCTCTGGTCTTCACTGGGCCCTACTGGACTCTCTTCTTTGACAGCTCCTCGTGAAAGCAAGGTGCGAGAGTGGGGGTTCTCCTCCTTACACCAACTGGAGAGTAGTTCAAGTATATGGTGTGACTTGACTTCAAGGCAACCAACAACATGGCAGAGTACGAGGCTCTCAAAGACCGCGATGTCCCTCAGCGTCCAACAGTTGTTGGTCAAGGGTGGTTCTCAGTTGATCATCAAGCAAGTTAAGGGAGAGTGCTGCTGCAGCAACCCACAGCTTGCAACCTATCTCCTCCAAGTACAGAAGTTGGAGAAGGACTTCTTATCCTTGGACTTGTGCCATGTTACCCACGCCAACAATACAATAGCCGACGACCTGTCAACGAAGGCTTCCACTTGGGCTCCGGTGCCTGAGGAGGTCTTTGAAAGGAAGTTGCTGCGACCTACCGCCTGACCGGCTGAACCAGGCGAAGGGGGAGGCGTGACCAGCATCTCGAAGCTGACGGTCCCGGCGACCATGTTACCATGGCACCCGCCAAATATCGTAAGTGTCACTGGGGACTCCGTGCAACCCATCGCTCAAGATCCAAGTGCTTAAGTAGGTCCCGACGCATGGATCACGGAGATCCGAGACTACTTGAAAGACAATTTCCTTCCCAATGAATGTGTATGCGCTGAATGGATCGCTTGGTTGGCTAAGAGATACACGCTGGTAGAAGGGGATCTCTATCGGCGTGGCGCTAATGGCGTCCTATTGCGGTGCATTATCCGGGAGGAGGGCTGCGACTTGCTCGCAGAGATACATGAAGGCGAGTGTGGGAATAATGCATCTCCCCGCACGCTGGTCGGTAAGGCCTTCCATCATGGCTCTTACTAGCCGATAGCTCTCCAGGATGTCGTCGACCTGGTCAGGAGATACAAGGCGTGCCAATTCCATGCTAAGCAAATCCACACACTGCCGCAAACGCTGCAGATGATCCTACCCTCATGGACCTTCGCTGTGTGGGGGCTAGACATCCTAGGACCATTCCCAATATCCTTTGGAGGGTACCGGTACCTCTACGTCACCATAGACAAGTTCACCAAGTGGCCGAAGGCTACCCCTGTAGTAACTATCAACAAGTAGTCAGCAGTCAAGTTCATCAGTCAATAATCTGCCAGTTCGGGGTCCCAAACAGAATCATCACCGGCAATGGGACCCAGTTCACTAGTGTAGTGTTCCAAGACTGTTGCGAAGACCTCGGCATACAAGTTTACTATGCTTTTGTTGCTCACCCACAGAGTAACGGTCAAGTCAAAAGGGCAAACGCCGAGATACTCAGGGGACTCAAGTCGCACACCTACAACAGCTTGAAGAAGCATGGTGCCAATTGGGTTGAAGAGCTTCCATGTGCACTGTGGGCTAGTCGGACGTTCCTCAATCGCTCGACAGGGGAAACACCCTTCTTCCTGGTGTATGGGGCTGAGGCCATCCTCACCCCGAAAATCACCATGGGCTCATCCGTTGTCCGAGAGTACGACGAAGCCACGCAGGATCAGCTCCGGCGTGAAGATATCGACCTTGTTGATTAGCGAAGGTGGCAAGCAGCTGCTCGAAACGCGCGAAACCGTCAAGCGTTGCGGCGTTATCAGCAGTGATTCGTGCGGAGTAGACAGCTCGAGATGGGTGACCTGGTGCTTCGGCGAATACTTTCTCGAGAAGGGGGGGGGGGATAAACTCTCTCCTAGCTGGGAGGGTCCCCTCCGAGTGACACAAGTATGCCGCCCCGGATGCGTCCGCCTAGCCACGGAGGATGGGGTACCTCTACCAAATCCATGGAACATAGAACACCTACGTAATTTCTCAAGAAGGGGGGGGGGATGAACTCTCCCCCAGCTGGGAGGGTCCCTTCCGAGTGACACAAGTATGCCGCCCCGGGTGCGTCCGCCTAGCCACGGAGGATGGGGTACCTCTACGAAATCCATGGAACATAGAACACCTCCGTAATTTCTATCCTTAGCACAACGGTAAGGTTTAATTTTCTCTGAAAAGGTGTCATAGTTTCTAGGAACAGCGCTTAGAACAGCTAAGCTCTGGAGGAGTCCTGCTACTCTCGTCATCCGGAGCGGGTCGCTGCCTTCTTGTACGGCCTGTTTCCTCCTATGAAGGAAGCCTGGAATGAGAAAATTTTCTCTTACCCTATGCATTCCCCCTTTACAATTTGTGCTTACTCATGCATATCAACTGCAAACGGACAAGCCATGTGTCCTTGTCCCCGAGGTCAGCCCTGGGGCTGCCACGTGTGCATGAGTTCCAGAGCCGACACGTGCCTTGGGCTCCGATCTGAGCCTCCCTGCTAAGGTGAGGTCCGAAGCTGCCACGTGTCTCCTGGCTCAGAGCCTCCTCCCTGCTGAGGAAAGCTCCGGAGCTCACACGTGCCTTGGGCTCTGGTCCAAGTCTCCCTACTGAGGTGACGTCCGGAGCTGCCACGTGTCTCTTGGCTCAGAGCCTCCTCCCTGCTGAGGAAAGCTCCAGAGCTCACACGTGCCCTGTGGCTACTGAGGAAAGCTCTAGAGCTCACACGTGCCTTAGGCTCCGGTCCAAGCCTCCCCATTGAGGTGAGGTTCGGAGCTGCCACGTGTCTCCTGGCTCAAAGCCTCCTCCCTGCCGAGGAAAGCTCTAGAGCTCACACGTGCCCTGGGCTCCGGTCCAAGCCTCCCCGCTGAGGTGAGGTCTGGAGCTGCCACATGTCTCCTATCTCAGATCCTCTTCACTGCTAAGGAGAGCTCCGGAGCTCACACGTGCCCTGGGCTCCGGTTCGAGCCTCCCCGCTAAGGCGACGTCCAAAGCTGCCACATGTCTCTAGGCTTAGAGCCTTCTCCCTGCTGAGGAGGGTTCCGGATCTGACATGTGCCCTGGGCTACGGTCCGAGCCTCCCCGCTGAGGTGAGGTACGGAGGTGCCACGTCTCTCTGGAGCAAGCTGGAGACAAGGGCCGAACTTCCCTTGGGTCCTTGCGCTGCCAAGGACCCGAAAGGAGTGGTAGCCACACTGTCGGAGCGCCATGGGTCCTTACGCTGCTAAGGACCCAGAGGAACAAGCTCGGGACATCGGCAAAGAGCTACCTACTTCGCCCAAGTCATTCCAGACCTTTGCGCTACCAAGGGTCCAAAGTATACATCAATAACTCAACACACAAGACTTGAAACAAAGAGTCTTCATTAATAACATGACAACCGAGGAACCTAGCAGCTATAATTCGAGTAATCTTATGCTCCATGACATACTTGGTTGTCCTCCAAGCCAACCTTTGCGCAGAGAGACGGTCACCTACTATAAGCCCAAGGACGGCCAACAAACATATCAGTCTGACACCTCAGTTCTCCTCAAACATCACTAATCTGCCGCACAACGACGACGGCGACATTCCGTGTTGTGTGGGCTAGATGCCATCGATGGCAGACTTGGTTGTCCATAACAACACCCAGTGTCGTGTGGGACATGTCTCCAAGATGCCTTGCCGAAGATGGGCGATATGCCGGCACCAGAAGAATATGAAGTCCAGGGAGGTCAAGCCTTCAAACGTCAGGCACTTGATACCCCCCAGCACTGTCGTAGAGACACCCTGCGAATTGAGGATCTTGTCCCCAATGGCTTCCCTTACCATCAGCATGCCATTCGGATGACTTGTGCTTCTATCCGGGACCGTCAAAGGGAAGGGCGGCTCGGAGAGACGCACTGAAGGCTGCACACACACAAACATCTCGCAAAAGTGGATGAAGACGTCCACCGGTATAAGGGCATAAGGTGGACGAGAGCGATGGAAAGCAGTGGCTTCTAGTGCGCAAGAGGAGCAGAAAGGCCGCTTGATGAAGGAGGATACCACCCAACACCGGAAGGCCTCCTTTTATACACATCCTCAACCTATGGCAGGGTAACAGGTGCGACGATTGGGTTTCCACTGCTGCACGCCGTGGGATATTCGCCTCCCCCATTGATGGGTAGGACCCATGTCCAACCGTCAGACACTGGGGGCTAGGTGGGTAACTTCTCGGGAACGTTCGGCAATTCCGAAGGAGAGCGGCGCGGTGGAGCTATAGCGACCAACCCGTTGGTTGCCGTAGTAAGTGCCTCAAGGCAACCCCTCAAGCACGTCGCCTCGGCGCTCACCTCCCACAATGACGGGTAGGACCCAAGTCCACCTGCCAGACACTAGGGGCCAGGAGGGTAACTTCTCGGGAACGTCCGGCGGTTCCTGAGGAGAGCGGCGCAGTGTACCTGCAGCGACCGACCCATGGGCTGCCACAGTAATTACCCCAAGGCAACCCCATGAGTGTGTCGTTGTGACCCGTCAATCAAGAGTAGACACGATGACACGCTACCGCTTTGCTCGCCAATACACCCACTACGCCAAGGATGTGCGGCTTTTTCGTCCACAAGGTACAACAACTAATCCGCTACGCGAAAATCTTGCCACCACTTCGGTTTCCAAAGTACAAGTTAAAAACCACCACGCGGGAAAGATGGAGGCCCCACCTGCAGGGTCGTTGTCTCCCCCGAGATGGGCCCGGGGACCACTGTCGGTACCTTGCAGACCGGGTACCCCAGCATGGAGGGTAAAACATAGCCTGGGCCCTGCCTCCCTGCTGAGGCGGGCCCTAGCGTAGCCACGTGCCCTTGGCCCCGAGGTTAGCCCTGGGGCTGCCACTTGCACATGTGTTCGAGAGACGACACGTGTCTCTTGGCTTAGAGCCACCTCCCAGCTGAGGACAGCTCCGGAGCTGACATGTGCCCTGGGCTCCGGTCCGAGCCTCCCCGCCGAGGTGAGGTCCGGAGCTGCCACGTGTCTCTTGGCTTAGAGCCACCTAGGTGCTGAGGACAGCTCCAGAGCTGACACGTGCCCTGGGCTCCGGTCCGAGCCTCGCCGCTGAGGTGAGGTCCAGAGCTGCCACGTGTCTCTTGTCTCAGAGCCACCTCCTTGCTGAGGAGAGCTCCGGAGGCGACATATGCCCTAGGCTCCGGTCTGAGCCTCCCCAAAGGTGAAGTCCGGAGCTGCCACGTGTCCCCTAGCTCCAAACCCGTCGATAAGAGCTCTGAAGCCGCCACGTGCCCCACGATCCTTCGTGGGCCGTGGGTCGACGGAGTCAAGATAGAAGTGCGCCGTCAGGCTGCGCATCCAAGGCTCGCGCCTTCCCCAGAAGCTTGGCGCACCACACACGCCTCTGTCCTCTGCTCGTTCACCATTACGGTGATAAGATAGGACAGCAAGGCGTGACAGCGGTACAGCGCCGCCCAACGGCACGAAGCCGTCCAAGCAGGGCGAGAAGACGGGACGACAAGACGGCATCTTCATCATCACCTGACACAAGGACAGGGGCGCTCAACGTGCCAGGCCGCGGGGCTTAACTCCCCCACCGACTTCTCTACTCGGAGTATAAAACCCTAGATTATGTATAGGGTTCACCTAGCTTTAGGGCCACATGCCGGGCCCCAAGCCACATTGTAACCACCCCGGCCTTGGACTATAAAAGGACCGGGGTGACCACCTGACAAGGGGTTCCTGAATTCCGCATTCGCACCCTCTCACGCACATACAAGCAACCAATACAACAAGCACTCTCATTGGACGTAGGGTATTACGCTCCAGCAGCCCGAACCACGTAAATCTTGGTGTTCATCCGCTCTGTCGAGCCCGTTCGCGTAGGGCGCCAAGCCCCCTTCGATCAAAGAACCTCGTGGGCTGCTTCCGTAGCAGGCCGAGAGGAGTGTCGCAGCTCACACACTCCGACAGTTCCCATTCTACACGGGAATATGGTAGTTCAGCTTTGCTATCTGAACCCATGTACTACAAAATCCTTCCTTAAAAGAATATTCTCGCATCTTTTCGGGATACTTTAAAATATTTTTTTGTTTTACAACACGTGCTTTCGTACTCATTAAACATACTTTATATCAACTACCACTCATTCTTTAATATTTCTTTCCATCCACTTTTTCTTTCTTTTATTCCTCTCTAATTTTCCTTTTCCCTTTTTGTTTTCTTTTTCTTCTATTTTATTTCCTATTTTCTTTATTTTTCTTGATTTATCCTTCTATTTTCTTTCCTTTTTTCTTTTTTGTTACTTTTATTTCCCCTCTTTTCCCATTTCTTTTCATTATTTCCTTTATTTCTATCCTTTCTAGAAACTTCTTCCTTATTTTTCTCCCACCGCACCGCTCTCCTCCTCTCCCGAAGAATAGAAAGTAACTCAACAATAAGTTTATACAGCTATAGTGAAAGATCACCAAATAGGGATCAACAGTGAGTTTATGCAGGTGTACATGTGTGGCACAAGGGTACAAATATGGATCACGGTTAAATACATCCGTGGACTAAAGTTACATCAACCTAACTAACAAAGATAATGTTTTCAGTGCTTCAAGAAGTCTTGACAACAAAAAGGAGTTTCTTGAATTCTACCTAAAATTTGGTTTTGGCATATGTAACTGTCAATTTACTTGCTCTTAATAGCCTTCCGTGGGGCCGAGATTATCGAAGGAGGATTCACAGACATCATAGTTGTCATACCATTTCTTCTAATATTGACTGAGCTTGCATCCAAAAAATTTTGAGGTGGCTGTGTTTATTTCCTCAATGCTGTCTGAACGAAGTGTAGGATAAATATTCGGGATCCCTCGCATAAACCAGAAGTTCTTTCAAGGCGTGAGCGAAAAATCGCAGCAAAGGCATTTTAGACAACGCGAGCATAAAAACACAGCGCAGAAGGTAACTGCACATGCGAAAATAACAAAGCAGTAGTAGGATGCACAAGTTTCTTAGCCTGCTGCTTCGTGAGTGGCGGCTCCTCATGGGCTTAAATGGAATATTGAGTAGGGTTTGCACGTGAACTAATTTAATACGAGTAAAACATAGAATAAGCATGACAAATAATCACTTCATGCGTATGCTTGGAGGGAGTACGTATCATCAGTACCAGTTACAAATAATAATTGCAACGTAAATAGCAATGCCACCAGCTACACTTTGATTGCAGTTGGTGAAATATACTTTCATCCGTGAAACATTGAGACCAATCACTCGCAACAAAACTGAAAACATGCTGTAGCTTAAAAGGTAAGTAGTACGCTTATGCTTGGGCGACAGACTTCCGCATCAGCATCATGAAGGGTAAGACAGATCATGGATAGGCTTTATAAGACCCTGACCAGCCGCCACCATATCCGGCGGCCACCGCACCCACTCCTTTGGAGCGTCCAGTGCCAACCCTACTACCTTCTCCATTCACTGCATATAATGAATATAACACATTATATAAACAAAAATATTCATTTTTATTAACATACTCTACCATTCCTTCTCAACTGGGATGAGCACCAAGTTGGCTATGTACTGAGTATAAATTGGCCGTAAGAATGTAGGGACAAATATGATTTTAGGGTTTATCATTCAATATTTTGTTGTTCACACACTAATGTCAATCCCTAATCGAACACCATCGAGCATACTCTGTAACCGATGCAAGTAATTAACGACAGTTCTAGATAAGAACCAGCCATTACCTGGGACACTCTCTGTGAGCTCCCTCACAGCAAGCACACCCTGTGAGACGAGGATGAATGCGATCAAGAAGGCACAGAGCAACGCAAGAGTCTTGGAAGCCATGTTGGCTAGCTCAAACATAAGATGCACTTGTGGTTCAGTATAGCGTTCTTACTTATACTCGGCGGGAGAGTTAGGTGACACGTACGACTTGTTTCTTTAGGAAGATTTCTGACTGCTTCTTAATTCAAAGTGACGACTTTGAACGGTCAAAATTTTGAAAATAAATATGATGTTCTCTAGCACATTGGTGTTCCTCTAGCTACATATATATCAAGACTTCATAGTCATGGACTATTTTGCTACTGGTACACAGCTAGAGGTGAGCTAGAGCTGAGCAGCTCACGCGGTAGCAGTACGAGACGACAAGAAGGCCGGCATCTCGCCCGGGACGGTGGTGAACCAGTGTGTCATGGTGCACCTTCCGAGCTCCAAAGCCTGGCTGCGGCAAAAGCGAGACGCAGACCACGGAAAAATTAGGGGAGAGCGAAAAATCATAGCAAAAAAAAACATTCTTGACAACGCGAGCATGAAAACACAGCACACAGAAGGCAACTGCAGGAGCGAAAATAACAAAGCGGCAGTGCGATGCAAAACTTTCCTAGCGTTAAAAAAAAACATGGGCATGACTAGTCGAACCTGCTGCTCCAAAAGTGGCGGCTCAAGCCACATGGGGTTAAATGGAATACTTAGTAGTACTTGAACACACACTTATTTAATACGGACTACCCTTAGTTGAAAGTTCAATTGTGATCTTACCCTCTAAAATTAGAGTTTGTAATTTTATCTCTGTTTTTTTAAAATGAATCTAAAGTATACCCCTACTTCGTTATGGGCTATTAATGGTGTTAAATTATGATGAAAAAAATACAAAAATACCCTTATGATTTTACCCTGACTTTTAATATGTGTATATTATTTTACCCCTATTTTAATATAGTCATATGTTAATAATTGTTTATGCAAAATAATGGTAAAATCACAAAACATAAACCAAGCAAAGGGTAAAATTATCAGGGTATTTCTGTCTTTTTTAATCATATTAACACTGTTAACAACCCATAATGGAGTAGGGGTATACTTTGGTTTTGTTTCGAAAAAACAGGGGTAAAAGCTTAATTTTGGAGGGTAAAATCACAATTAGGCTTACAACCAAGGGTATAAACATAATAAACCCTAGTTAATATGGGTCAAACAAAAAATGTACGTGATAATCACTCCTGTGAGATCATGTTCAAAACTTTAGGAATTTTGAGAGTAGAGGGAGCCTATAAATTTATATATAATAAGTATGGCTTGCCCTATGTTAAGTTACTATTCACCAACCGGTTGACTCCAAAAGCTTTAACTGATGGGAAAGAATGGACAATTCACTTATATTTCAACACTCTCTCACGTGCAGGCTCTCTTTGGCCGCAAACGTGTAATAGGAGTCAGCTGCAATCTTTTTAATAAATCACGCCTGCAAGAATTTGAACTCGAGACCTCTGACTCTGATACTCGAATCCTGGCAGCGCAATTATTTAAAAAATAAAAAGTTACAGCCGACTCCTATTCCACATTTACGACCTAAAAAATAATCTGTATGTGAGAGAGGGTATTGAAGTATAAGTGAATCGCTCACTATTTCTAATCAGCTCAAGCTTTTGAGATCAACTGATCGGTGTATAATAGCTTAACAATGTATACCTAGAAATGCAGGGGCCACTCGCTAGATAACGATGATTAGCTAACAATATCTACCTAAACCTGGTCTAGTTTCTAGGTCTTTTCCATGGAAGTCTATGCAAGAGTATGGACTAATACGTGACAAATGATGGACTACCTTTACATGTTTTCAACAACCATACAGTGATCGGATCATACTTTTCAACAGTCAATATAATACAGCAGGGCAACGACTGACCTCCGGCGTTCTGCCACGCACCGGCTTCCATCCGGCCGGGTCGTCTGGCCGGTCTCAGCACGGCGCGCTGATGCCGCGGTATTTATATGGCTGTGCCGCGAGTGGCTGTTTGCAGTACCAGCATATCGTGGGCGCAAGGATGGCGCCCCGTAACTTAGCTGTGTTCTGCGTCATCTTGGCTTCCCTCCTGTTCGTCGCACGGGCGGTGCTTGCCGCCAGAGGCCTTGCAGAGACCAGTGGTATTTTTTTCTTCTTGTTGTTGTTCTTCTTATTGTTGTTGTTGTTAGGATGAACTAAGCAGCATCGTTTTTGAAACGGAGGAAGTATTAGTTTAAAAATAATTTATTTATGCCATGTACAAAAACCCTAGAGCCCAGAAACTATTTCTATTTTCTAAACATATCTTTTTTATTTATTCTATAATGTTTTCTTTTGGCTGCAACACCTGGAAGTAAGCTGTTCACTTCTCCTGATGGGACATGTTTATTGCAGAAGCGAGTAAGGTGCAGCAAGGTGAATCTTATGGAGGCCAATACGAAGATCCTGAAGGTTATGGGGCGGTGCCATACTACATGTACCCCCCACCGCATTAGGCCATTAGTGTTCGGTGACTCTGGCATAAATGATTGGCTACACAATCTGTAGGGAGGAAGGAGGAAACATGGTGATAGAAATCTCCAAGGCCTCCTAAGATCTTTATTAAACTTGAAACTGTAGCGTGCAAAAAATAAAAAAAGTACAAGAGTGAGTACTATGATAAGTTGGGAGTCCAGGAATTCATCCAAGTTCTTAGTTGAATTCGAAAGAGTTAAGTAAACTATGGGTAAGCGAATAAAATTACCGTGGCAAATGGACTCATTTATTTCAGTGCAAATCTATCCAGGTGATAGGATGTTGTACCTAGCATTATTGGTGTACAAACAAATGAGCTTATCTGTCACATTGATACTACAAATGAAATATTTTTAAATTTTAACCATATTAACGCCCACAATGGTGTTATGTGCTTATCTTGACTCTACCACGTGTGCCTGATTAATTGCGCACCTTGTCCACGTCCTCCTCCATCTCCTTTCTTGCCCTCAATGGTCCTTAGACCATACTGCTGGTGCTGCTGCTTGGGAGGGGCACACGTCGAAGGAGTTGGGATCAGGGTCCAGTTTATCGAAAACATCGTTCGTTCACTCACCCTTTAGCTATAGTTGTCCAAATGGGCAGTGTAAAATAGGCCGGCGTAAATCATGATTTTCTAGGCCCTGTCCAAGCAAGTCTCGCCCCAGCCCAGTACTCGTCGTCCGACCGTCCCACCACAACTACTTCCGCCACCGCCGGGTGCGCGAAAAGCGCGGCCTCGACCCCGATCGTGCTATGTTCTCCCTACTGGAGATGATGATGTCCTTGGACCTGTCCATGATCTGCACGTACCCGTCGGCGTGCCGGACCGCCAGGTCTGCTGACCGGAACCACCCTCCAGCTAGCGCCTCCGCCGTCGCCGTTGCGTCCTTGTAGTACCCTCTCATCACCGTGTTGCCCCGGAACATCACCTCCCCCATGGCACGCCCGTCCGCCGGCACGCTCTGCATTGTCGCGGGATTCTTCACGTCCATCTCCAGGCCCGAGAGGCTAAGCCCCTGCTGGGGACTTGATCCTCGCACGCTGCTCAAGCGGAAGCGCGTCCCACTCTGGTTTCCACGCGCAGAACATCGCCGGTCCGTACGTCTTCGTCAAGCCGTACCCGTGGATGACGTCGAACCCAAGAGCTTCCATACCGAGCAGCACCTGCGGCGGCGGCGGCGCGCCCCCGGCCTCCCGTCTGGCAGCGGCCTCTGCTCTGCCGCCGTGGCGTTCACTGATCATGGTCAACACCGTCGGCGCGCCGCCCATGTGGGTCACGCCGTGCCGGGCGATGCTGTCGTCGTAGATGGCGGGCGCGGTGACTCGGCGGAGGCAGACGTTCGTGCATTGTTAACACAACAAGTTTTTTTTTTAAAAAAAAACTCCGGGTGTGCCGGTTACTTGATAAGAGAGGGAAACAGAATTTGGTACATGCACCAGTGGTGCAAACTGACTGCCTAACAGTTATAGAAAACTATTAAGTGGTCGACGATACACTGCCACTCCTATGACTATTGAAACAGATTTGATATATTCTTGGCGCCTGCCGGACACCGCAATAACACAATAAGTGGGGGCTTTGCTCCGGCGTTGGTCATGAGGGAGAGGGATTCCTGGGCGACGTCAAGCAGAGCAGAGTCAACAAAAATGACCTCGGCCTCGAGTGCTTTAGCTGGGCAGACGCCATGGGCGGATCGAGGCGCGAGTTAAGCGCGCAGATGACTGCTCCAGCCATTGGAATGCCAAAGTGGAGCTCCCACGCTGCAGGAACGTTTTGTGCAAAAACTGCAACCTGCACATAAATAAAGTACATCAGCTGGGAAGCAAACAGAGGCGTGTCTATCATGAATTACCACGTTTCGACGGGCGACGCCGAGTTCAACAAGGGCAGCCGCGAGAGAGGGGCAGCGTACCAAAGTCTCCAGCCAGGTACGTGGTGCGCTGCCGCGACTGGGCGCCACGACGGCGGTATGGTCCTGGTAGATGACCGCGCTGCGCTGGAGGAAGATGATGGGTGTCAGTGTCAGCGGCGCATTGATGCTATAGAGAATGAGTCGTCGTTTATTTATTAATCATCCATCATTCTTATACATGTGGTGAAGCTATCAGTCCGATGAGAGATGTGCATGGATCGAAACTGAATCCGCGATCAGGCTCTTCTGGTATTCCATGCACGCAAGGCTCGGCCGGTTAGTTGCCTCATGCTGACGCACGCACACACGACTAACTAATGAACGCATAGGTGGATCAATCCACAGGATCATTTCTACAGATGCGGCGCATAGAACTCTGCCTTCCATTGCCCTGTGCCCACGACTTTGTTACCGGAAAGGCGACGGAGAAGAAGGCAGTTTGAGTGAGTTTAAACAAGAATAGGTCTACTTCGCCCCCTCGTTCGTCTAAACTTTCCAACATATGAAACCTGGTATCTTAGCTCTCTAAACTATCTAAATTGTCTAAATAATCCACTACATAGATTTTAGTGGTGGTTTTGCCTACATAACATTACATGTGGAAATGATTTTTTAGATGACATGTGGAAATAGGTTTTAGTGGCATGACATCACAATTTTTTAAAATGGTTTTGCCTATGTGACGGTACACTTAGCGATGACATGGAATTATATAATTTGTTATCAAGGAAAAACATTTCATTGGACAAATTAAAAATTCACAAATTACAGAAATTTTGCATCAAATTCAAAAAATTTGAAGAAAATTAAAAAATCAAACAAATTCAAAGGATAAGAACAAGATGTTTTTTGTCGGATCTCACCTAAAAACAAAATTTCTGAAATTTTTATGAAATTTCAGGGAATTTTCCCCTGTTTGTTATCTCCTTTTTCCTGTGTTTCTTCTCTTACACTTGACCCCATGAATAATTTTTACCATGTTCTTTTGAATACAAATTTGAACCATCGCCGCTCATTCACTTGCTCTCACTCGCAAGGCATTGTCAAATAATTCTTCTCATATAATAAAAATATCAATCTTCTTTACAAAATATTTTTAGTTCTCGTTGATAATTCAAACCATGTCATTGTCCATGTGTAATGCCATGTAAGTAAAACTACCTATAAAACCTCCGTTGGGGTTATTTATACGGTTTAGATAGTTCATATAGGGCAAGATACCTGGTTTTATAGTTGAGGGGGGTTAAGTTGCTCAATAGGTGAGAGGGTCAAGTAGACTTATTCCAAGAAACCATGTTTGGCAAGAAAGCCTTAATTTACAAGCGGAAAGTTTAAAGTGTACTGCTATATATTCATTAATATAGATCTCGAATGTTTCTTTCAAAGTGTAAAGAATTGTATTTTAAAGTGTATATATGAACAGGTTTAAAAACCAACAAGTGTACATTATATCTTGTGTTGGAAAATTCACATGGCATGCAATTAATTTGACAAACCAGAACAGAGAAATAAGAAAAACAAATATACTAGCAGTCAACATGAATAGTGCTAGTATTAGATGAAAATGAATTAAGACATATACGAATAGACCGCTTATCAAAAATATCGAATCAGTCATGGATCGAGTAATTACTTACAAAGAATCCCGCTAAGGAAGTAGGGGATTAGATGACGAAGATGTTGAGGACGATGGAAGTGTTGCGAGCGGCCGTGCGAGCGCACTTCCCAGAAACCTGATCGCCGGCACCCGTGCAGGTCTTCAGATCACCGGTCGTCGGTTCGGAGACACCGCTCTCCCTCAATCCGTTGCACGACGAATGGAGGGACAGCAGGCAAAAAATCGGCGACGCAGAGCAGTTTCTGAGAGGGTTGAGTTTTTTGTGTCCTCTCCAGTACCCAGGACGTCTCTTTTATACTCGAGACTGACAACCCTCTCAAATTCGATCTGCCATAATTTCAGTAAACCGCCCACTGAAATCCTTCAACGTGCAACTAATGGAGCATTTATGGTCATTACACACATTAAACGTGTGTCGGCATTTATGCATCATTACGCACATTAAACGTGTGCCTGCATTTATGCACCATTACGCACGTTAAACGTGTGCCTGCATTTACGCGATATTACACACATTAAATGTGTGTCTGCATTTACGCGTCATTATACACATTAAACGTGTGTCTGCAGTTATGCCACAATTACTCCTCAAGTTGACCTGGCAGTCTAGGTGTGATGAGATATTTCAAATTATATAAGTGGCAGAAAATAAAGGCTCAGTTGAACACAACTCGTCACGACGCGAACGCGCAACGTCGCAAGTCACAAGTCACGCGATAAACACGCGTAAAATCGCGAAACGCGCGTGCGTGTGCGTGTGTGTGTCCATAGCAGCAGCCTTATCTCTCTCATTATTCTCATGTTAAGAAACACTCCAAATGCCACTATATATATTGGGAAACACCCATCTAGGTAGGCAAGGTGGGACTAAACATCCCAGCCACCTCTCCACACCACACCTTGGCTTTATACCAATGGATTTGGCCCAAATAATTCAGCCCAGGATGGGAGGTGCTGCTCATGTAGGCCAAATTCCAACATTCCCCACCAAAAGCCAAGGTCTACAAGTAACATTTCTGCGCTTTCATATATCAGCTTTCCGGTGCAGACCCATAACGGGTTGAGCTACACCTAGCATTCCATGATTCACATACTCACAACTTTGCAATGGACACAGCCTTGAATTGCTAGTTTTGTGTAAGTAAGTTTTAAATGAAAGCATCGCTGATACTAGGCCGACTAAAGCCATGCCTATGGTTGGAGCATTACGGTCTTGCTCCCGTGTCTGTTCATGAGTTTATTTGAGATTACCCATATCTCATAGACTGCGACCTCACAGTCAAACTCATATAGGTGTGTTCTTACAAGTATACCCTGCAGGATTGTATCTTGCCAAAATAGACCTCAGAACACATTAAGACATTAAAGTCAACCTTCCATGCAGTACTGAGAGTACGCATCTTCTAACGGAAATGAATAACGAATAGTACTCTCTAGTTATCTATACAACTTGTTTTTCCCAAGATCTACTTCACGGGATCTCCGATCAAATAGTTTGGGTTACTATTGTATGATAACATCACGTGGGTTTCAAACCCATTTCCCTTGATGCTTCATCAATTACATCACGTGCTAATCCCTTAGTAAAAGGGTCTGCCAGATTTCTTTTAGTATTAATATACTTAATGGCAATCTCTCCCGTATTTCTCAAATGTCTCACGGATTTGATTCGCCGTTTTACATGTCTTGATGACTTTAAATTTTCTTTTGCATTGCCAACAGTTGTTATGACACTTTGATTATCACAATGCAAAAGAATGGCCGGCACAGGTTTATCGACCAAAGGCAAGTCCATCAAGAGTTGTTTCAGCCACTCCGCCTCACATGTGGCTGTCTCAAGTGCTACAAGTTCCGCCTCCATAGTAGACTTTGTCAATATAGTCTGCTTACGAGACCTCCATGAAACTGCAGCACCACCAATAGTGAATATGTATCCACTAGTGGCCTTAATCTCATCAGCATCTGAGATCCAATTTGAATCACTATACCCTTCAAGTACAGTTGGGTACCCCGTATAGTGAAGCCCATATGTTGAAGTACCTCTCAAGTATCTCATTACACGTTCTAGTGCACACCAGTGATCTCTTCCAGGATTGGAAGTAAATCTGCTCAATTTGCTTACTGCAAATGAGATGTCAGGTCTGGTTGCACCAGCAAGATACATGAGAGAACCAATAATCTGGGAATATCTCAACTGATTAATCCCTGGTCCTCTGTTCTTGCGAAGTTTTAGACTAGGATCATATGGCGTTGGAGAAGGTTTAGAATCTGAGTATCCAAATCGACTCAGAATATTCTCCACATAATGAGATTGTTTCAAAGTAATCTCATTCTCACACTTAATCAGTTTGATGTTTAGAATAACATCAGACTCTCCCAAATCCTTCATATCAAAGTTTTGGGACAAAAATGATTTTACATCATTTATCACATCGATACTAGTTCCAAAAATTAATATGTCATCGACATATAAGCATAGTATTACTCCTTTACCCCCACCAAACCGATAGTACACACACGTGTCAGCGTCATTTACCACAAAACCTGCTGAGATCATAGTTCTATCGAACTTCTCATGCCACTGCTTTGGTGCCTGCTTGAGGCCATACAAGGATTTTCGTAACTTACACACTTTGTTCTCTTGCCCAGGCACCACAAAACCATCAGGCTGCTTCATATATATCTCCTCATCGAGCTCGCCATTTAGGAAAGCCGTCTTCACATCCATTTGATGAATGAGGAGATCATTACACGCAGCAAGTGCAACAAGCACACGAATTGTGGTTAACCTAGCAACAGGTGAATAAGTATCGAAAAAATCCTCGCCTTCCTTTTGGGTAAATCCCTTGGCTACAAGTCTAGCCTTATATTTATCGACTGTACCATCTAGTTTGAGTTTCTTTTTAAATATCCACTTACACCCAACAGGTTTACACCCAACTGGACAATCACATATTTCCCAAGTTCCATTTGTTAAAATGGACTCCATTTCAATATGTACTGCCTCCTTCCATCTCTCTGCATCTGGCGATGCATACGCTTCTGAAAGTGTTTTGGGTGTATCATCAATAAGGTAGACAGTAAAATCATCACCAAAGGATTTTTCAATCCTTTGTCTCTTGCTCCTTCGAGGAGCAATATTTGTACTGTCATCCTCAATGGGTTTTTCAGTGTAAGAACAAGGTACGAATAATGGAGAAGGATCAGGAGTAAAACTAGTAGATGTCTCGCTACGACCTGCAACTCTATCCTTCATTGGGAAAATATTCTCAAAAAATGTGGCATCACGAGATTCAGTCACGGTGTTAACGTGCACATCAGGAATCTCGGATTTAATCACTAAAAATCTATAAGCTGCACTGTGTTGTGCGTATCCTAGAAAGACACAGTCCACAGTTTTTGGTCCCAATTTTCGTTTCTTAAACGCAGGCACATTAACTTTGGCCAAACAGCCCCATGCACGTAAGAAACCGAGAGCAGGCTTTCTTCCTTTCCATCCTTCATATGGGGTTATTTCACCCTTAGATGATGGAACTCGATTCAGCACAAAACATGCGGTCAAAATGGCTTCCCCCCACCATGAGTTGGATAAACCTGAACTGTCCAGCATGGCATTAACCAAGTCCGTAAGTGTTCGGTTTTTCCGCTCAGCCACCCCATTAGATTGGGGTGAGTAGGGAGCCGTTGTCTCATGGATAATTCAATGTTCCACACAATATTCGCTGAAATCATTAGAAAGATACTCTCCTCCTCTATCGGACCTAACTCGTTTGATTTTCCTTTCTAGTTGATTTTCTACCTCAGCCTTATAGATTTTAAAACAATCTAGTGCCTCATCTTTCGTTTTAATAAGATAGAGTTGACAATATCTTGTAGCATCATCAATAAAAGATATAAAGTATTTCTTCCCTGCTCTAGTCAAAATTCCATTCATTTCACACAAATCTGAGTGAATAAGATCTAGTGGTGATAAGCTCTTCTCTTCCACGCTTTTAAAAGGTTTACGTGGCTGCTTAGCTTGCACACACGCATGACACTTAGATCTTCTTTCAACAGGAATTTTCGGAATCAAATTAAGTTTGGACAGTTTAATGATGCGATCGTAATTAATGTGACAAAGCCGAGAGTGCCAAACAGTAGCCTCTCTTCCATTGCATTCAGACTTAGAACAAGCAACTGTGTTCACAAGATTATTACAATCTTCAACAACTGAAAGGCGGAACAGACCTCCGCTATCATAGCCTTTTCCGATAAATAAACCAAACTTCGAAACAATAAATTTGTTCGACTCAAACACTAACTTATAGCCATCACGACATAAAAGAGAACCACTAATCAGGTTCCTATTTATTCCAGGGACGTGCTGCACATTCTTCAAAGAAAGAGTCTTTCCGGAGGTCAACTTCAGATCGACTCTTCCAATTCCATGTACAGCAGTCCTAGACCCATTGCCCATCAACACGGAGCAATTATCGGTAGCCTGATAAGAAGAAAACAAATTATAGTCAGAACACACATGCACATTAGCTCCTGTGTCTAACCACCAATCGGTAGAAAGACATGCTAGAAAAACTTCTGGAACATACCCTGATCCAGACGTTCCTCCAGCCTCGCTAATAGTGACATTCACCGATTTCTGACCACCACCTTTCTTGCCTTTTCTATTGCGGCATTTCCTGGCTATGTGGCCAAGTTCGCCGCATACAAAGCAAGTGAGGTCTTCTTTCTTCTTCTTCTTAAAGCTAGTGTTTTGTTTGGCCTTTCCTTTCCAGTTCTTGTTGTTCTTATTGCCACTACCCGATTTACCTTCAACCACATTGGCATTAGAAGGAGTTCCTTCTCGCGGAACAGAACGAGGCACATCCTTCGATCTTGCCTTTTCCTCAACATCAAGAGTTGAGATCAGACTTTCAACAGTCATAACCTCTTTCTTGTGTTTAAGACTCGTGGAAAAACTTCTCCAAGATGGAGGCAGTTTGGAAATAATTCCACCAACCACGAATTTGTCAGGCAAGACAGTATCAAAATGTGCAAGTTCCCCTACGAGAAGCTGGATCTCATGAGCCTGATCCACGATAGATCGATCATCGACCATCTTGTATTCGTGGTACTGGTCATTAACATATAATTCACGTCCAGCATCTGATTCCGCATATTTGCGGTCTAGGGCCTCCCATAATTCTTTAGCCGATGTATGGTTCATGTAAATATCACAGAGTTGATCAGACACAAGTGACAACAAGCAACCAAGACAAGTTGAATTGTCCAGTTCATAGTCACGGTTCTGCTCCTCAGTGAGAGGAAGAACTGGGGAAATCACCCACCAGATCTTCATCGACATGAGCCAGAACTTGACCCGTGTCTGCCATCTCTTAAAATTGTCACCCCCGGCAAATCGTTCAGGTTTTAGCGCATCAGTAAGTCCAGCCATGTTAATTCTTTCAGGTTTCTGGATTGTTGGAAAATTCACATGGCATGCAATTAATTTGACAAACCAGAACAGAGAAATAAGAAAAACAAATATACTAGCAGTCAACATGAATAGTGCTAGTATTAGATGAAAATGAATTAAGACATATACGAATAGACCGCTTATCAAAAATATCGAATCAGTCATGGATCGAGTAATTACTTACAAAGAATCCCGCTAAGGAAGTAGGGGATTAGATGACGAAGATGTTGAGGACGATGGAAGTGTTGCGAGCGGCCGTGCGAGCGCACTTCCCAGAAACCTGATCGCCGGCACCCGTGCAGGTCTTCAGATCACCGGTCGTCGGTTCGGAGACACCGCTCTCCCTCAATCCGTTGCACGACGAATGGAGGGACAGCAGGCAAAAAATCGGCGACGCAGAGCAGTTTCTGAGAGGGTTGAGTTTTTTGTATCCTCTCCAGTACCCAGGACGTCTCTTTTATACTCGAGACTGACAACCCTCTCAAATTCGATCTGCCATAATTTCAGTAAACCGCCCACTGAAATCCTTCAACGTGCAACTAATGGAGCATTTATGGTCATTACACACATTAAACGTGTGTCGGCATTTATGCATCATTACGCACATTAAACGTGTGCCTGCATTTATGCACCATTACGCACGTTAAACGTGTGCCTGCATTTACGCGATATTACACACATTAAATGTGTGTCTGCATTTACGCGTCATTATACACATTAAACGTGTGTCTGCAGTTATGCCACAATTACTCCTCAAGTTGACCTGGCAGTCTAGGTGTGATGAGATATTTCAAATTATATAAGTGGCAGAAAATAAAGGCTCAGTTGAACACAACTCGTCACGATGCGAACGCGCAACGTCGCAAGTCACAAGTCACGCGATAAACACGCGTAAAATCGCGAAACGCGCGCGCGTGTGCGTGTGTGTGTCCATAGCAGCAGCCTTATCTCCCTCATTATTCTCATGTTAAGAAACACTCCAAATGCCACTATATATATTGGGAAACACCCATCTAGGTAGGCAAGGTGGGACTAAACATCCCAGCCACCTCTCCACACCACACCTTGGCTTTATACCAATGGATTTGGCCCAAATAATTCAGCCCAGGATGGGAGGTGCTGCTCATGTAGGCCAAATTCCAACATTCCCCACCAAAAGCCAAGGTCTACAAGTAACATTTCTGCGCTTTCATATATCAGCTTTCCGGTGCAGACCCATAACGGGTTGAGCTACACCTAGCATTCCATGATTCACATACTCACAACTTTGCAATGGACACAGCCTTGAATTGCTAGTTTTGTGTAAGTAAGTTTTAAATGAAAGCATCGCTGATACTAGGCCGACTAAAGCCATGCCTATGGTTGGAGCATTACGGTCTTGCTCCCGTGTCTGTTCATGAGTTTATTTGAGATTACCCATATCTCATAGACTGCGACCTCACAGTCAAACTCATATAGGTGTGTTCTTACAAGTATACCCTGCAGGATTGTATCTTGCCAAAATAGACCTCAGAACACATTAAGACATTAAAGTCAACCTTCCATGCAGTACTGAGAGTACGCATCTTCTAACGGAAATGAATAACGAATAGTACTCTCTAGTTATCTATACAACTTGTTTTTCCCAAGATCTACTTCACGGGATCTCCGATCAAATAGTTTGGGTTACTATTGTATGATAACATCACGTGGGTTTCAAACCCATTTCCCTTGATGCTTCATCAATTACATCACGTGCTAATCCCTTAGTAAAAGGGTCTGCCAGATTTCTTTTAGTATTAATATACTTAATGGCAATCTCTCCCGTATTTCTCAAATGTCTCACGGATTTGATTCGCCGTTTTACATGTCTTGATGACTTTAAATTTTCTTTTGCATTGCCAACAGTTGTTATGACACTTTGATTATCACAATGCAAAAGAATGGCCGGCACAGGTTTATCGACCAAAGGCAAGTCCATCAAGAGTTGTTTCAGCCACTCCGCCTCACATGTGGCTGTCTCAAGTGCTACAAGTTCCGCCTCCATAGTAGACTTTGTCAATATAGTCTGCTTACGAGACCTCCATGAAACTGCAGCACCACCAATAGTGAATATGTATCCACTAGTGGCCTTAATCTCATCAGCATCTGAGATCCAATTTGAATCACTATACCCTTCAAGTACAGTTGGGTACCCCGTATAGTGAAGCCCATATGTTGAAGTACCTCTCAAGTATCTCATTACACGTTCTAGTGCACACCAGTGATCTCTTCCAGGATTGGAAGTAAATCTGCTCAATTTGCTTACTGCAAATGAGATGTCAGGTCTGGTTGCACCAGCAAGATACATGAGAGAACCAATAATCTGGGAATATCTCAACTGATTAATCCCTGGTCCTCTGTTCTTGCGAAGT
This sequence comes from Neostapfia colusana, assembly GCA_030760725.1. Classification (NCBI taxonomy): domain Eukaryota; kingdom Viridiplantae; phylum Streptophyta; class Magnoliopsida; order Poales; family Poaceae; genus Neostapfia; species Neostapfia colusana. The sequence continues at coordinate 40,559,726 of JASWHV010000001.1, read as the reverse complement.
TTTAGACTAGGATCATATGGCGTTGGAGAAGGTTTAGAATCTGAGTATCCAAATCGACTCAGAATATTCTCCACATAATGAGATTGTTTCAAAGTAATCTCATTCTCACACTTAATCAGTTTGATGTTTAGAATAACATCAGACTCTCCCAAATCCTTCATATCAAAGTTTTGGGACAAAAATGATTTTACATCATTTATCACATCGATACTAGTTCCAAAAATTAATATGTCATCGACATATAAGCATAGTATTACTCCTTTACCCCCACCAAACCGATAGTACACACACGTGTCAGCGTCATTTACCACAAAACCTGCTGAGATCATAGTTCTATCGAACTTCTCATGCCACTGCTTTGGTGCCTGCTTGAGGCCATACAAGGATTTTCGTAACTTACACACTTTGTTCTCTTGCCCAGGCACCACAAAACCATCAGGCTGCTTCATATATATCTCCTCATCGAGCTCGCCATTTAGGAAAGCCGTCTTCACATCCATTTGATGAATGAGGAGATCATTACACGCAGCAAGTGCAACAAGCACACGAATTGTGGTTAACCTAGCAACAGGTGAATAAGTATCGAAAAAATCCTCGCCTTCCTTTTGGGTAAATCCCTTGGCTACAAGTCTAGCCTTATATTTATCGACTGTACCATCTAGTTTGAGTTTCTTTTTAAATATCCACTTACACCCAACAGGTTTACACCCAACTGGACAATCACATATTTCCCAAGTTCCATTTGTTAAAATGGACTCCATTTCAATATGTACTGCCTCCTTCCATCTCTCTGCATCTGGCGATGCATACGCTTCTGAAAGTGTTTTGGGTGTATCATCAATAAGGTAGACAGTAAAATCATCACCAAAGGATTTTTCAATCCTTTGTCTCTTGCTCCTTCGAGGAGCAATATTTGTACTGTCATCCTTAATGGGTTTTTCAGTGTAAGAACAAGGTACGAATAATGGAGAAGGATCAGGAGTAAAACTAGTAGATGTCTCGCTACGACCTGCAACTCTATCCTTCATTGGGAAAATATTCTCAAAAAATGTGGCATCACGAGATTCAGTCACGGTGTTAACGTGCACATCAGGAATCTCGGATTTAATCACTAAAAATCTATAAGCTGCACTGTGTTGTGCGTATCCTAGAAAGACACAGTCCACAGTTTTTGGTCCCAATTTTCGTTTCTTAAACGCAGGCACATTAACTTTGGCCAAACAGCCCCATGCACGTAAGAAACCGAGAGCAGGCTTTCTTCCTTTCCATCCTTCATATGGGGTTATTTCACCCTTAGATGATGGAACTCGATTCAGCACAAAACATGCGGTCAAAATGGCTTCCCCCCACCATGAGTTGGATAAACCTGAACTGTCCAGCATGGCATTAACCAAGTCCGTAAGTGTTCGGTTTTTCCGCTCAGCCACCCCATTAGATTGGGGTGAGTAGGGAGCCGTTGTCTCATGGATAATTCAATGTTCCACACAATATTCGCTGAAATCATTAGAAAGATACTCTCCTCCTCTATCGGACCTAACTCGTTTGATTTTCCTTTCTAGTTGATTTTCTACCTCAGCCTTATAGATTTTAAAACAATCTAGTGCCTCATCTTTCGTTTTAATAAGATAGAGTTGACAATATCTTGTAGCATCATCAATAAAAGATATAAAGTATTTCTTCCCTGCTCTAGTCAAAATTCCATTCATTTCACACAAATCTGAGTGAATAAGATCTAGTGGTGATAAGCTCTTCTCTTCCACGCTTTTAAAAGGTTTACGTGGCTGCTTAGCTTGCACACACGCATGACACTTAGATCTTCTTTCAACAGGAATTTTCGGAATCAAATTAAGTTTGGACAGTTTAATGATGCGATCGTAATTAATGTGACAAAGCCGAGAGTGCCAAACAGTAGCCTCTCTTCCATTGCATTCAGACTTAGAACAAGCAACTGTGTTCACAAGATTATTACAATCTTCAACAACTGAAAGGCGGAACAGACCTCCGCTATCATAGCCTTTTCCGATAAATAAACCAAACTTCGAAACAATAAATTTGTTCGACTCAAACACTAACTTATAGCCATCACGACATAAAAGAGAACCACTAATCAGGTTCCTATTTATTCCAGGGACGTGCTGCACATTCTTCAAAGAAAGAGTCTTTCCGGAGGTCAACTTCAGATCGACTCTTCCAATTCCATGTACAGCAGTCCTAGACCCATTGCCCATCAACACGGAGCAATTATCGGTAGCCTGATAAGAAGAAAACAAATTATAGTCAGAACACACATGCACATTAGCTCCTGTGTCTAACCACCAATCGGTAGAAAGACATGCTAGAAAAACTTCTGGAACATACCCTGATCCAGACGTTCCTCCAGCCTCGCTAATAGTGACATTCACCGATTTCTGACCACCACCTTTCTTGCCTTTTCTATTGCGGCATTTCCTGGCTATGTGGCCAAGTTCGCCGCATACAAAGCAAGTGAGGTCTTCTTTCTTCTTCTTCTTAAAGCTAGTGTTTTGTTTGGCCTTTCCTTTCCAGTTCTTGTTGTTCTTATTGCCACTACCCGATTTACCTTCAACCACATTGGCATTAGAAGGAGTTCCTTCTCGCGGAACAGAACGAGGCACATCCTTCGATCTTGCCTTTTCCTCAACATCAAGAGTTGAGATCAGACTTTCAACAGTCATAACCTCTTTCTTGTGTTTAAGACTCGTGGAAAAACTTCTCCAAGATGGAGGCAGTTTGGAAATAATTCCACCAACCACGAATTTGTCAGGCAAGACAGTATCAAAATGTGCAAGTTCCCCTACGAGAAGCTGGATCTCATGAGCCTGATCCACGATAGATCGATCATCGACCATCTTGTATTCGTGGTACTGGTCATTAACATATAATTCACGTCCAGCATCTGATTCCGCATATTTGCGGTCTAGGGCCTCCCATAATTCTTTAGCCGATGTATGGTTCATGTAAATATCACAGAGTTGATCAGACACAAGTGACAACAAGCAACCAAGACAAGTTGAATTGTCCAGTTCATAGTCACGGTTCTGCTCCTCAGTGAGAGGAAGAACTGGGGAAATCACCCACCAGATCTTCATCGACATGAGCCAGAACTTGACCCGTGTCTGCCATCTCTTAAAATTGTCACCCCCGGCAAATCGTTCAGGTTTTAGCGCATCAGTAAGTCCAGCCATGTTAATTCTTTCAGGTTTCTGGATTGTTGGAAAATTCACATGGCATGCAATTAATTTGACAAACCAGAACAGAGAAATAAGAAAAACAAATATACTAGCAGTCAACATGAATAGTGCTAGTATTAGATGAAAATGAATTAAGACATATACGAATAGACCGCTTATCAAAAATATCGAATCAGTCATGGATCGAGTAATTACTTACAAAGAATCCCGCTAAGGAAGTAGGGGATTAGATGACGAAGATGTTGAGGACGATGGAAGTGTTGCGAGCGGCCGTGCGAGCGCACTTCCCAGAAACCTGATCGCCGGCACCCGTGCAGGTCTTCAGATCACCGGTCGTCGGTTCGGAGACACCGCTCTCCCTCAATCCGTTGCACGACGAATGGAGGGACAGCAGGCAAAAAATCGGCGACGCAGAGCAGTTTCTGAGAGGGTTGAGTTTTTTGTGTCCTCTCCAGTACCCAGGACGTCTCTTTTATACTCGAGACTGACAACCCTCTCAAATTCGATCTGCCATAATTTCAGTAAACCGCCCACTGAAATCCTTCAACGTGCAACTAATGGAGCATTTATGGTCATTACACACATTAAACGTGTGTCGGCATTTATGCATCATTACGCACATTAAACGTGTGCCTGCATTTATGCACCATTACGCACGTTAAACGTGTGCCTGCATTTACGCGATATTACACACATTAAATGTGTGTCTGCATTTACGCGTCATTATACACATTAAACGTGTGTCTGCAGTTATGCCACAATTACTCCTCAAGTTGACCTGGCAGTCTAGGTGTGATGAGATATTTCAAATTATATAAGTGGCAGAAAATAAAGGCTCAGTTGAACACAACTCGTCACGACGCGAACGCGCAACGTCGCAAGTCACAAGTCACGCGATAAACACGCGTAAAATCGCGAAACGCGCGTGCGTGTGCGTGTGTGTGTCCATAGCAGCAGCCTTATCTCCCTCATTATTCTCATGTTAAGAAACACTCCAAATGCCACTATATATATTGGGAAACACCCATCTAGGTAGGCAAGGTGGGACTAAACATCCCAGCCACCTCTCCACACCACACCTTGGCTTTATACCAATGGATTTGGCCCAAATAATTCAGCCCAGGATGAGAGGTGCTGCTCATGTAGGCCAAATTCCAACATTCCCCACCAAAAGCCAAGGTCTACAAGTAACATTTCTGCGCTTTTATATATCAGCTTTCCGGTGCAGACCCATAACGGGTTGAGCTACACCTAGCATTCCATGATTCACATACTCACAACTTTGCAATGGACACAGCCTTGAATTGCTAGTTTTGTGTAAGTAAGTTTTAAATGAAAGCATCGCTGATACTAGGCCGACTAAAGCCATGCCTATGGTTGGAGCATTACGGTCTTGCTCCCGTGTCTGTTCATGAGTTTATTTGAGATTACCCATATCTCATAGACTGCGACCTCACAGTCAAACTCATATAGGTGTGTTCTTACAAGTATACCCTGCAGGATTGTATCTTGCCAAAATAGACCTCAGAACACATTAAGACATTAAAGTCAACCTTCCATGCAGTACTGAGAGTACGCATCTTCTAACGGAAATGAATAACGAATAGTACTCTCTAGTTATCTATACAACTTGTTTTTCCCAAGATCTACTTCACGGGATCTCCGATCAAATAGTTTGGGTTACTATTGTATGATAACATCACGTGGGTTTCAAACCCATTTCCCTTGATGCTTCATCAATTACATCACGTGCTAATCCCTTAGTAAAAGGGTCTGCCAGATTTCTTTTAGTATTAATATACTTAATGGCAATCTCTCCCGTATTTCTCAAATGTCTCACGGATTTGATTCGCCGTTTTACATGTCTTGATGACTTTAAATTTTCTTTTGCATTGCCAACAGTTGTTATGACACTTTGATTATCACAATGCAAAAGAATGGCCGGCACAGGTTTATCGACCAAAGGCAAGTCCATCAAGAGTTGTTTCAGCCACTCCGCCTCACATGTGGCTGTCTCAAGTGCTACAAGTTCCGCCTCCATAGTAGACTTTGTCAATATAGTCTGCTTACGAGACCTCCATGAAACTGCAGCACCACCAATAGTGAATATGTATCCACTAGTGGCCTTAATCTCATCAGCATCTGAGATCCAATTTGAATCACTATACCCTTCAAGTACAGTTGGGTACCCCGTATAGTGAAGCCCATATGTTGAAGTACCTCTCAAGTATCTCATTACACGTTCTAGTGCACACCAGTGATCTCTTCCAGGATTGGAAGTAAATCTGCTCAATTTGCTTACTGCAAATGAGATGTCAGGTCTGGTTGCACCAGCAAGATACATGAGAGAACCAATAATCTGGGAATATCTCAACTGATTAATCCCTGGTCCTCTGTTCTTGCGAAGTTTTAGACTAGGATCATATGGCGTTGGAGAAGGTTTAGAATCTGAGTATCCAAATCGACTCAGAATATTCTCCACATAATGAGATTGTTTCAAAGTAATCTCATTCTCACACTTAATCAGTTTGATGTTTAGAATAACATCAGACTCTCCCAAATCCTTCATATCAAAGTTTTGGGACAAAAATGATTTTACATCATTTATCACATCGATACTAGTTCCAAAAATTAATATGTCATCGACATATAAGCATAGTATTACTCCTTTACCCCCACCAAACCGATAGTACACACACGTGTCAGCGTCATTTACCACAAAACCTGCTGAGATCATAGTTCTATCGAACTTCTCATGCCACTGCTTTGGTGCCTGCTTGAGGCCATACAAGGATTTTCGTAACTTACACACTTTGTTCTCTTGCCCAGGCACCACAAAACCATCAGGCTGCTTCATATATATCTCCTCATCGAGCTCGCCATTTAGGAAAGCCGTCTTCACATCCATTTGATGAATGAGGAGATCATTACACGCAGCAAGTGCAACAAGCACACGAATTGTGGTTAACCTAGCAACAGGTGAATAAGTATCGAAAAAATCCTCGCCTTCCTTTTGGGTAAATCCCTTGGCTACAAGTCTAGCCTTATATTTATCGACTGTACCATCTAGTTTGAGTTTCTTTTTAAATATCCACTTACACCCAACAGGTTTACACCCAACTGGACAATCACATATTTCCCAAGTTCCATTTGTTAAAATGGACTCCATTTCAATATGTACTGCCTCCTTCCATCTCTCTGCATCTGGCGATGCATACGCTTCTGAAAGTGTTTTGGGTGTATCATCAATAAGGTAGACAGTAAAATCATCACCAAAGGATTTTTCAATCCTTTGTCTCTTGCTCCTTCGAGGAGCAATATTTGTACTGTCATCCTCAATGGGTTTTTCAGTGTAAGAACAAGGTACGAATAATGGAGAAGGATCAGGAGTAAAACTAGTAGATGTCTCGCTACGACCTGCAACTCTATCCTTCATTGGGAAAATATTCTCAAAAAATGTGGCATCACGAGATTCAGTCACGGTGTTAACGTGCACATCAGGAATCTCGGATTTAATCACTAAAAATCTATAAGCTGCACTGTGTTGTGCGTATCCTAGAAAGACACAGTCCACAGTTTTTGGTCCCAATTTTCGTTTCTTAAACGCAGGCACATTAACTTTGGCCAAACAGCCCCATGCACGTAAGAAACCGAGAGCAGGCTTTCTTCCTTTCCATCCTTCATATGGGGTTATTTCACCCTTAGATGATGGAACTCGACTCAGCACAAAACATGCGGTCAAAATGGCTTCCCCCCACCATGAGTTGGATAAACCTGAACTGTCCAGCATGGCATTAACCAAGTCCGTAAGTGTTCGGTTTTTCCGCTCAGCCACCCCATTAGATTGGGGTGAGTAGGGAGCCGTTGTCTCATGGATAATTCAATGTTCCACACAATATTCGCTGAAATCATTAGAAAGATACTCTCCTCCTCTATCGGACCTAACTCGTTTGATTTTCCTTTCTAGTTGATTTTCTACCTCAGCCTTATAGATTTTAAAACAATCTAGTGCCTCATCTTTCGTTTTAATAAGATAGAGTTGACAATATCTTGTAGCATCATCAATAAAAGATATAAAGTATTTCTTCCCTGCTCTAGTCAAAATTCCATTCATTTCACACAAATCTGAGTGAATAAGATCTAGTGGTGATAAGCTCTTCTCTTCCACGCTTTTAAAAGGTTTACGTGGCTGCTTAGCTTGCACACACGCATGACACTTAGATCTTCTTTCAACAGGAATTTTCGGAATCAAATTAAGTTTGGACAGTTTAATGATGCGATCGTAATTAATGTGACAAAGCCGAGAGTGCCAAACAGTAGCCTCTCTTCCATTGCATTCAGACTTAGAACAAGCAACTGTGTTCACAAGATTATTACAATCTTCAACAACTGAAAGGCGGAACAGACCTCCGCTATCATAGCCTTTTCCGATAAATAAACCAAACTTCGAAACAATAAATTTGTTCGACTCAAACACTAACTTATAGCCATCACGACATAAAAGAGAACCACTAATCAGGTTCCTATTTATTCCAGGGACGTGCTGCACATTCTTCAAAGAAAGAGTCTTTCCGGAGGTCAACTTCAGATCGACTCTTCCAATTCCATGTACAGCAGTCCTAGACCCATTGCCCATCAACACGGAGCAATTATCGGTAGCCTGATAAGAAGAAAACAAATTATAGTCAGAACACACATGCACATTAGCTCCTGTGTCTAACCACCAATCGGTAGAAAGACATGCTAGAAAAACTTCTGGAACATACCCTGATCCAGACGTTCCTCCAGCCTCGCTAATAGTGACATTCACCGATTTCTGACCACCACCTTTCTTGCCTTTTCTATTGCGGCATTTCCTGGCTATGTGGCCAAGTTCGCCGCATACAAAGCAAGTGAGGTCTTCTTTCTTCTTCTTCTTAAAGCTAGTGTTTTGTTTGGCCTTTCCTTTCCAGTTCTTGTTGTTCTTATTGCCACTACCCGATTTACCTTCAACCACATTGGCATTAGAAGGAGTTCCTTCTCGCGGAACAGAACGAGGCACATCCTTCGATCTTGCCTTTTCCTCAACATCAAGAGTTGAGATCAGACTTTCAACAGTCATAACCTCTTTCTTGTGTTTAAGACTCGTGGAAAAACTTCTCCAAGATGGAGGCAGTTTGGAAATAATTCCACCAACCACGAATTTGTCAGGCAAGACAGTATCAAAATGTGCAAGTTCCCCTACGAGAAGCTGGATCTCATGAGCCTGATCCACGATAGATCGATCATCGACCATCTTGTATTCGTGGTACTGGTCATTAACATATAATTCACGTCCAGCATCTGATTCCGCATATTTGCGGTCTAGGGCCTCCCATAATTCTTTAGCCGATGTATGGTTCATGTAAATATCACAGAGTTGATCAGACACAAGTGACAACAAGCAACCAAGACAAGTTGAATTGTCCAGTTCATAGTCACGGTTCTGCTCCTCAGTGAGAGGAAGAACTGGGGAAATCACCCACCAGATCTTCATCGACATGAGCCAGAACTTGACCCGTGTCTGCCATCTCTTAAAATTGTCACCCCCGGCAAATCGTTCAGGTTTTAGCGCATCAGTAAGTCCAGCCATGTTAATTCTTTCAGGTTTCTGGATTGTTGGAAAATTCACATGGCATGCAATTAATTTGACAAACCAGAACAGAGAAATAAGAAAAACAAATATACTAGCAGTCAACATGAATAGTGCTAGTATTAGATGAAAATGAATTAAGACATATACGAATAGACCGCTTATCAAAAATATCGAATCAGTCATGGATCGAGTAATTACTTACAAAGAATCCCGCTAAGGAAGTAGGGGATTAGATGACGAAGATGTTGAGGACGATGGAAGTGTTGCGAGCGGCCGTGCGAGCGCACTTCCCAGAAACCTGATCGCCGGCACCCGTGCAGGTCTTCAGATCACCGGTCGTCGGTTCGGAGACACCGCTCTCCCTCAATCCGTTGCACGACGAATGGAGGGACAGCAGGCAAAAAATCGGCGACGCAGAGCAGTTTCTGAGAGGGTTGAGTTTTTTGTGTCCTCTCCAGTACCCAGGACGTCTCTTTTATACTCGAGACTGACAACCCTCTCAAATTCGATCTGCCATAATTTCAGTAAACCGCCCACTGAAATCCTTCAACGTGCAACTAATGGAGCATTTATGGTCATTACACACATTAAACGTGTGTCGGCATTTATGCATCATTACGCACATTAAACGTGTGCCTGCATTTATGCACCATTACGCACGTTAAACGTGTGCCTGCATTTACGCGATATTACACACATTAAATGTGTGTCTGCATTTACGCGTCATTATACACATTAAACGTGTGTCTGCAGTTATGCCACAATTACTCCTCAAGTTGACCTGGCAGTCTAGGTGTGATGAGATATTTCAAATTATATAAGTGGCAGAAAATAAAGGCTCAGTTGAACACAACTCGTCACGACGCGAACGCGCAACGTCGCAAGTCACAAGTCACGCGATAAACACGCGTAAAATCGCGAAACGCGCGCGCGTGTGCGTGTGTGTGTCCATAGCAGCAGCCTTATCTCTCTCATTATTCTCATGTTAAGAAACACTCCAAATGCCACTATATATATTGGGAAACACCCATCTAGGTAGGCAAGATGGGACTAAACATCCCAGCCACCTCTCCACACCACACCTTGGCTTTATACCAATGGATTTGGCCCAAATAATTCAGCCCAGGATGGGAGGTGCTGCTCATGTAGGCCAAATTCCAACATCTTGTAGCAATATATGGTCAGAAAAGCCAAGAGTATAAATTCACATACATGAATTCTAAAAATGTAATGGTCAATAAAAAATCCACAGTCCAATATCAGTCTAAAATGTAAGGGTATACGATTTGGAGTCTTGAGGTATAAACTTGTGGGAGGCTGGTCTGATAAGATCGGTGGGCTGGCTGACCTGCGCGCTGTGAACCATTTAGCGCAGCGGCGTGTGAGCTCCTTAAATTAATCTGACAGGCATGCACACCAATACCTTTCTCCATTTGGTTAGTTATCCTCAACTAACTCCTATATATCATGCACTCTCACGACTCAACTTCCCATTCGCTCATGAATCCCCACGGTTGAAGATACATACCTCCACCTGACACACCTAATTCCGGCGACAATGAACCTAACCAGATCCATCTGCTCTAATCCTGACATCCAACCAAAACTGCATCAGCGCAGCGATGGTGTATGAGTTTAGCCGACACCTGCTATAAAAGCGGCACAAGAGGAAGTACTACCTCAAACCCATATAGCTCAGGAAATCACAGAAACAAAGGATGCCTTTAAGTTGTCGTCTGTTGTGCTTGGTACAGTGTCGTCCTGACCTCTCTCCTGCTCTTCTCCAAGGATGTCTCTGCAGCCAGAGATCAGTTCGATGAGGCAAAAGGTATGCGTGCGTGTCTCTCACTCTTTCGGACCCGTTTACTCAGATCCTTAGTATGACTTGGAAAGTGAGCATTATTTGTACATGTATATGTTGTGACGACGCTTTGATCACTCAAAGCTATCTTATGTGTAGAATCGGGAAACGGAGAGAAGAAGAATGTGAAACATGTGAGTGTAGCTATGATCAGTGATGAGAAGTGGGAGAACTGATACTATATGGTGGTGGTGACCATGGTAGTGACCACGGTGGAGGATATGGTGGTGGGTATGGCAGGTACGTGCAAGGTCACAACTGGTATGCTGGTGGATATGGTCATTACCCTGGTGGTGGATATGGTGAGAGGCATTGGTATGGTGGTAGTGGTGGAGGATATGGTGGGAGTGGTGCATACAGAGGTGGGGGATATGGAGGGTATGTTGGTGGATACGGTGAAGGGTATGGAGGATATGGTGGTGGAGGCTACATGGGAGGTGGATACAATGGAGGTTGGCATTGACTCATGAAGATCCATAACAATTATGTGTGTATCACGTCTTTTTTAGATAATGATGTGTATATCATGTCTAAATAGCAAATGAAATATGTTTCAGCTGTTTCATAAAGCATATGTATTATGTTTAAGAAATTATAAAATTATCATGCCATGTATTTTTATAAGATCATGCCGTGTATGGCATGACTAAATTATAAAATTACATTTGTGTGCCCTTTCGAAGACTCCGCATATTCTTTTTATTGTTTCTCACAAAAAATAAATGTTTCAATGTATAGACTTGCAGGAGTCAATCTTGTCTTTTCCCTAAAATGAAATGAGGAAGGCCACTCAAACTCAATCAAGTGCAATACCAATCTTATATAATTTGCGGCATACACCCGTGTTTCCATGTTGGAATTAAAATCATCGTCTCTACTTTAGTGAAGCACTAAGCCTTCACTTATTTTGAAATTTCAACATGTAGGCTGCTTCATCATCCTAAGTGACAGATCAAAACAAAATGAATTGAAAATGCATCTAGGCCTCCCCTATAGGTTTTGGTTGATTAATGGTAAACAATTAAAGATCTAATGACTTTAAAAGAGAATAATTGTAGAATTGTGAAGTATAGAAAACAGATATGGATGCTTCAAAGAAAAAGGAAAAGAGGCGTTTAGATATACTTTATGTTAGGATTTTTATTTTGTTGAGTATAGGGACAGATATTATTAAGAGGGATACGACGTAGATGGAAATAAAAAAGTAGTCAAGACTCAATCCACATAAGTTTCCATGAGTCTAGCAAAATACTTAGAGCGGTGTGCACGATCATATACGACATATCTGGACACGACCACAGATAAGTGCTTTCTAGAGTGGCCGGACATGTCCACACTAGGGTCCAGACATGTCTGGAACTACAGACTTATCCAGAGTTAGTTGCGGACAAGTAGTATCCATAAAGACCAGACTTGTTCGGACTAAGGTCCGGACATGTCCAGTTTCACGGACTTGTCCAGGTATACATGCGGAAATGTGCTCTATAAAGTGCTAGGGCTTGTCTGCAAGTTCATGGTTCGGATTTGCTTGCGTACAAGTAGTTTTTGTAACACTCGGACTTGTCCAGACTAGGGTCTGCACATTTCTGTACATCCGGACTTGGCCAGATTGGACCATGGAAAAGTACTCTCTGGAACGACCAGACTAGTCTGGACTTTGGACCGGACATGTCCGCACATGAAATCTTTTAAGTTCAAATTGACTATTTGTTGGTACATCGCCTTTTTGCTGATTGGTCCCTAGAGACGGACATGTCCGGGGTGTCAACTCCGTACATGTCCATACTTCGGTGGTTGTAATGGTCAAATAAAGTGTATCATATAAAAGGCTTCATTTGATCATAACCCTATCAAGAAAAAACCCTAGCGCCTCAAAACACTCACCTGAACTCTTCTAGCCTTCCCTTTCACTCTCTAGCACCAGGAATCCAAACTTTGTGAGGGTGATGGAGTTTAAGAGAGGATTTGGGTTTGGCGAGTCATTTGGTTGAGCTTTGATTCTCTTTCATTGTCATATTTAGTTCTTGCTTGATACTCTTGGGGATTCATCCTCTAGTCAGCTAGATGTTGCCCGGAGGCTCCCAATTCATGTGGTTTTGACCTGGGAAGTTTGTATTACCAGAGATTTGATAGTGAGAATCAAGTTTGATCTTTGTGATCATTTGGTGATGGTTAGGGTTGAAGAAAATTTGATCCTTTGTGGACTCCTCAACGGAGACGTATGTTCCTTTGTGGAACCGAGATTCGGTGAAAAATCTTGTATGTTCTCGTGTCTCAATATCACGTTCTTCATAATCTAGGGTTCCATTAGGGTTTGCTTGTATTTCTCAGTTTAATTTGTTGTTACACCTTTATTTGAGCAACCTCAGGTCAAGATACTTGTTTTGGTTGTTTCTCATGGTGTACGTTTCATTATCCTAGATCAAATTGGGCTAGAAACTTATTTAGCATCATTTAGTTAATTTATGGACCTATCTAGATTTTTAAGTACTTGTTTGAAAAACCCGGACAAGTCCATATTTACCATGTTTTATTGAATTAATCGTGTTTTAGGTTTTATAATCCAATTCACCCCCTCTAGGTAACTTTTATGAACAAGTTTAGGATAAAAAGGTATTATTCAAAGCAATACCTCTTGTTGTTAAACATCTATCTCCAATGTTTGCAACAATTTGCATCATTATACTCTCGAAGGTATGACATTTAAGTTGTATCATCGTTTTGTCATCCTCATCATACTATCAAAGATGAGCCCAAAAGTAAAACCAATGTGTCCGCTCAACAATACCCAACTCTACCTCTCCCTTCTTCTCTACCCCACGTCGCCGCCCTCTCTCTTTCTGATCCAGCAGATTCGGAGCAGGGCAACACGGATTTGCATGACCTCATCAATGCCCCCCACCTCAGACGTTACCGCGTGATGGTACAGCTTGAGCGCGGTAGGCCCCAAAGACTTCCTCGCATACAACGACGACATCAAGATGTGCAAAGGAAGACGGGTCTCAACGGCACACGATAGGGATCAACACATCCTTATCGAGCATCTGCAGTGCGGGGTGGCATGACTCGATGTTTTAACACAAGCCCAATGATAGTTGGCTTTTATGGGCTACATTATTACAAAGCAAGAGAAATATCTTTTTTTAATAGAAGCTGTTAAAATAGAAATTACAAAAATGGGGACTGTTTCAAAAAATTGAAACATGGTCACTTCTTTTTCTTTTGAGAGGGGGAGTGATGAGTCGCCCCCTCCCCCCCCCCCCCACGGTGTGATTGATCCAAGGGCAAAGAATCACCCTCCCAAGGGGCGATTTTCGAATGAACCGCCCCAGAGGATGAGTTTTTATGTAGAGTCCATAGAGGATGAATTTTTTATCACATATTTTACCTATTGCAGTAAGATTTAAAACATGACAGAAATAATTCCAACATTTCAAACATGACAAAATATTTATAAAAATTAAAGTAAATAAAATTCGAACATATTATAAATGAAAAATATCTTACAAACATTACATAAAACATAATTTCAACATATTACAGTTCACAATATATCTAAAGAACGTATGATTGGGTAGCAAGGATGAGAATGTCTCAATGCCGTCGATGCAGCTTTAGAGGGTCTCCCATCCATTGCATGTCTTGAAGGGTAGGCTATGGCAGATGTCAGCCCTGCAGCATCTTTCTTACAAGTTTTATAGGTGTATCCAAGCTTGTTAGATACACAACAATGTTTCCTCCTTTGCCCAACCTCTGATCCGTTCATGTAGTTTTGAATACGTCATGTTTTACAACATCCTCTCTTCATTTGTGAGGTTCTTAAGTCAGGAATGTAGAACACTTTCTGGGAAGTCTATGTGAATGTGTCGAGTATACCTGTCGAAGTGTTTTCTACGACACTTTCCCCGGTCCACTCTGGAGCAGCCCGCGGAGGTTCTTTTTTAGGAGGGGCTTAGTGGTTTTGAGCGGCGTAGCACGATGACGAGATGAACATGAAGATTTACGTGGTTGGGGCCACCTGAGCATAATACCCTACGTCCACGGAGTGTTGGTTGTTCTTTGTTGCCTGATTTTGAGGGTGGCTCGAGCTTGTGAGCTTACAATGGTGTTCGGAGACTGGGACTGTGTTTGAACTAGAATGAAATTCGAAAGGGGTCTTTTTATTTTGCCCGTTGGCTGCTTGGACCTTTTATAGTTCAAGGCCAAGCAACCTTACATGTGGGTCCGGAGCCTGGCTGGTGGCCCCGTTATGGGCAGCTGACTCTACTTCGGGTAGTCTGCTCCTTGCTAGTAGTAGCGCACTTGATCGTGCCGTGGAGCACGTCGCACTGTTATGTCGGCCTCCTTAAATGTTGTCTGATGAAGGCGGTAGGAATGCGTCTTGTCCCGCGGTGCTGCACTGTAGCTCCGTCAGGGTGTCGCACGACTAGTCTCTGCTGTCAGGCACACCTATACCGGGATACGCTAGATTGCTTGCCTGGGGAACATGCGAACTTTAAATGCACGATAGGACACCACACATTCCTCTTTACTCCTTGGCTATCTGCCCATTGCTTGACGGCGCGACGTCCTGGTGGCTGGCCCCTAGGACACACGTCGTCACCGGAGCTGTCTTGCAGAGTAGCGAGGGGTCCGGAGTCATTGGACACGTGGCAAGGTCGGAGCTCTCCCAGGGAGGAGGGGAGGTCCGGAGCTGTTATGCACGTGGCTGCACCGGAGCCCTCCTTGGCGGGAAGGGACACCTGGAGTTGTTGCCTACGTTGCAGCACCGGAGCCCTCCCATGCTGGAGGTCAGGCCCGGAGCCGTAGGACACATGGCACCTCCGGAGCTCTATCCAGCAAAAGACGTGGCTCAGAGATTCCGGACACGTGGCAGTGCCAGAGTCCTCCCTGGCAGGAGGTCGGGTCCGGCACCATCGGACACATGGCGGCTCCGGAGCCATCCTCGGCCAGTAGTGAGACTCAGAGCCTGCACACACGTGGCAGCCTCGGATCCCTCCTTAGCAGGTGGTCGGACCCGAGGCCTAGGATACACGCCTTCTCATGAGTGCTCTCTAGCTGGCGGCTGGACCTAGCCTGCAGGCTAGGTCCCTGTCTTCTGCATACGTACCGAAGTATGTCTTATATTGCTCTTACACGTGGGGGTACCCGGTCTTGAGGGTACCGACAGTGGCCTTGTGGTGGCACTATTTTCTTGGCATGTGCTTGCATGAACTTGTCCTTATATGTAAGGCAAGCAAACCACCATCTCATTCAGCATAACCAAGAACCAAGCTTGCCTAGATCTCCCCGATTCCATGATCATTAACATCACCGTGTTCCCATCGTCTTTAATCTTTATGAGTGCAGTAGCTAAAAAAATTATTTCAGTTTTTCCGAATCCCGTAAGCATGCGGTGCAAAAGAGAAAACGACAATACCTGACTCAATAAGTTTCCCGGTGACAAGGGTGGCTAACAGGTTCCCATCAAGTTGACATGGGCATGCAATTTTCACAAACAAAACAGTTTCAGAAACTTAGGTTCATTATGGTCAAGGGGCACTTGCCTTGCTCCCACGGTTCGTGTTGCTCAAGTGTCTCGAAGTCTTGGTGTTGTAGTTCCTCGTAGACGGCCTCTTGAGCGTGTCCTTCTACTCACGACCACACACATACAAAATTGACAGCAATCAATTATCATGCACAAACTTTACTCAAGATGCAATGAGGTGGATGAATGCAATTCCTGTGGTGCATTTTATAAAAATCAGTTTGCACGTGTTCTCGATGGTTTTTGTAGGCTTCCATGGGGTTTTATGATGAACAAGGCTGCTGAGATCAAGTGTGGACGTGGTTATGATCTTGACACAATTTGTAGATCAATTCCACTGTCAAAAATTGACCAAAACATGGTCTGTCCACAAGCAGAAATTTCTGCGCGTAGGGGGTGGAGAAAACGGGTGCGTAGATACAGAGACGATGTGGTAAGAGGGGTAACGGGGACCTACCTCTCTTATTCCTCCTCTCCTACTTGCAGCTGGACTGTTTCCCTTGCAATGGAAGCAGCTGGGGTTTTACTTTGGAGAAGAATAGGGCTGGCGGCCAGGGCTTGGCAGCAGGGGTCTTCTTCTCTGGCGATGGCGAGGCGGGCAAGGAAGCAGCAAACAGTTGACGACCAGGGCTTGGCAGCAGTGGGCGACATGCTTGTTTTGGCAGGGATGGCGGCCAGGGAAGGCTACATTTATAAGGGGGGAGATCTCCTACTCAGTTTGGAGGAGGAGAAGGACTCTATCTCCAAGAGATGCAATCTCCTACTCAGTTTGGAGGAGGAGAAGGACTCTATCTCTAAGAGGTGCAGGCAGCAGGGTGTTTTATCTCCAAAACTTTATCTCTAAGGTTATCTAGAAGCTTTATCTCTAAGATTCATGTAGAAGCTTTATATCTAAGGTTTATCTCCAAGATTCTTCTGGAAGCTTTATCTCCAAGATTCTTCTAGAAGATTTATCCACAAGATTCTTCTAGAAGCTTTATCTCTAAAATTCTCTAGAAGCTTTATCTCTAATATTCTTCTAGAAGCATTATCTCTAAGGTGCGGTCAAGGTTTTATCCCATTTCTCCTCTCTTTTTAAGTGATCTCTACATAAGAATGGATGCAATGCATGATGATGAAAATGAGAGTGTTACAAACCTACCCCCTTCACATGAATCTTGCCCTCGAGATTCAATAGAGTGGAGAGAAGATGTGGAAATTCCGTCTTGAGATCTTCTTCACGCTCCCATGTAGCTTCAGCTTCCATGTGATGGCTCCATTGCACTTTGCACCATCGGGTTACCTTGTTCCTCGTGACTCTTTCCTTTATGTCTAAAATTTTGATGGGGTGTTCTGCGTAGGTCAGATCCTCCTGAAGTTCTATCTCATCCATCGGTACTTGTTCTTCCGGCACTCTTAGACACTTTTTGAGTTGGGATACGTGAAATACGTCATGCACGTCAGAGAGGTGCGTTGGCAGCTCTAGTTGATAGGCTACCTCTCCTCGCTTGCCCAAAATCTTGAATGGTCCGATGTAGCGAGGTGCTAACTTGCCTTTGACTTTGAACCATCGTTGGCCTCGGATAGGCGACACCTTGAGATACACGAAGTCTCCAACTTCGAAGGTCAAACTCCTTCGCCTATTGTTCGCATAGCCCTTTTGACGTGACTGAGCGGCCTTCTAGTTTCACGTATCGTTTGGACATGCTTTTCTGCGTCTTGCAGCACTTTGGGTCCAAATACTTGGCTTTCTCCGGTCTCATTCCAGAACAGCGGTGCTCTACACTGTCTGCCGTATAGTACCTCGAAAGGTGACATTTTGAAGCTGGCTTGAAAACTATTGTTGTATGAGAATTCAGCATACGGCAAGCTTTTGTCCCAACTACGCCCATGTTTCAAGGCGCAAGCTCTCAACATATCTTCCAAAATCTGATTTGTCCTCTTAGTTTGCCCGTCGGTTTGTGGGTGATATGCGGAGCTGAAATTCAATCGTGTACCCATGGCTTCATGCAGCTTCTTCCAGAACCTAGAGGTAAATTGAAAACCCTCTGAAACTATTCTCTTCGGAACTCCATGATGACACACGATTTGCTCCATATACAGCTCGGCTAATTGTGCCACGGTGTACTTAGTCCTAACAGAAATAAAGTGGGTTGATTTCGTCAATCGTTCCACGATAACCCAAATTGAGTCATAGCCCGACTAAGTACGTGGCAACCTGACTATGAAATCCATACTGATGTCTTCCCACTTCCACTCAGGGTACTTTTAATGGCTGCAATAATCCAACGGGTCTTTGATGTTCGGTATTCACCCCCGTTGGCACGTGTCGCATAAGGCAACATATTCAGCGATATCCCGTTTCATGCCATCCCACCAATAGCAAGTTTTCAGGTCCTTGTGCATCTTTGTACAGCCAGGGTGTATGGAATAAGGCGAATAATGTGCCTCCTTTTGTATCATTTCACGGATGTGCTTCACGTTAGGCACACAAATCCTTTTCCCTAACCAAAGCATGTTGTTCTCGTCTTCCTTGGAATCCTTTTCTACCCCTTGTCGGATTCTTTCCTTGATCTCCTTTATTTCCTCATCCGTTGCTTGACTATCTCGTATCTCTTGTTCCAGTGTTGAGTTCAGTTCTACCACCTCCATCTCGTTCAAGAACCCAAGATGTAATGGTTCAAACTCCTTATGCAGCTCGGGTGGCAGCTCCCGAACCATGAGTTGGTGACATGCTCCCTTTCGGCTCAATGCATCCGCCACTGCATTGGCCTTCCCGGGGTGATAGTTGATTCCTACATCATAATACTTGATGAGTTCCAACCATCAACGTTGCCTCAAATTCAGATCCGTTTGTGTGAATATATAGTTGAGGATTTTGTGATCCGTATAGATCTCACATCAGTGACCAAGGATGTAATGCCTCCAAATCTTCAAGGCATGTACCACGGCTGCAAGTTCCAGGCCATGTGTGGGGTAATTCTGCTCATGTTTCTTTAATTGCCTGGATGCATAGGCTACCACTTGTTCTCCTTGCATAAGCACACATCCAAGCCCTTGTCTTGATGCATCACAATATATATCAAAACTCTTGCTCACGTCCGGCAATACCAAAACCGACGCTGTTGTTAATTTCTTCTTTAGCTCCTCAAAGCTGTCTTGACACGCTTGTGTCCACTGAAATGCTTTCCTCGTCATTAGCAATTCCTTAATAGGCTTAGCTATTTTGGAAAAATCCTTTATGAACCGGCGATAGTATCCATCCATCCCAAGGAAACTCCGAATGTCCCTCACATTATGTGGTTGGTTCCACTTCAAAACATCTCTCACTTATCAGAGATCAACCGATACTCCTCCTTCGGAGATGATGTGACCTAAGAACGATATCTCCTTTAGCCAAAACTGACACTTGCTGAACTTAGCATACAATTGATGCTCTCGCAGTTTCTGCCATGTCAATCTCAAGTGTTCTTCATGTTCTTCCTCGCTTTTTTGAATACACCATGATGTCATCGATGAAGACCACGATGAACTTGTCCATGTATTCCATGAAGATCTTATTCATGAGGTACATAAAGTATGCAGGTGCATTCGTCAACCCAAATGGCATTACTGTATATTCATACAAACCATACCATGTTCGAAATGCAGTCTTGGGTTTGTCGGAGGGCTTAATCTTCAGCTGGAAGTATCCCGACCGAAGATCAATGTTAAAGAAAATCCGGGCGCCTTTCATTTGATCGAATAGGTCTTCTATGCGAGGCAGTGGGTATTTATTCTTGATCGTCACTTCGTTGAGACCTATAGTCCACACACATCCTTTGGGTCCCATCTTTCTTGTCTACGAAGAGCACGGGGGCTCCCCACTGTGACGAGCTTGGGCGTATAAAGCCATTATCTAGCTGCTCCTGAATTTGCTTCTTGAGCTCCACTAATTCATTAGCAGACATCCTATATGGCCTCTTCGCTATAGGTGTAGTTATAGGTACTAAATCAAATGGCAAATTCAATGTCCCGGTCAGGTGGCATACTTGGTATTTCTTCCGAAGACACATCTGAACATTCTTGAACCACCGGAATGCTTTCTAATGTCACTTCTTTGATGTGGTTCAGCACTGCCTTCTCGTTTGTAGGTTGGGCTGCCTCAAACTCGATACGAGTATCGTGCTCACTCGTCAACTGCACGATCCTCTGAGCACATTAAATTACCCCGTTATACTTTCTTAACCAGTCCATTCCAAGTATTATATCAATCCCTTGGGAGTACAAGACAATAAGATTGTCAAGAAAGTCTACCCCCCTTATTTTAATGCTTATTTTCGGACATACTATATTTGTAGGAGCTAGAATTCAGATTTGAAAAAAGCGATTTCTCAACTATATGCATCAAGGTATATGAACTAAGCAACTCCTTTATTAATATAAGACTATATGAGGATGTGAACAACTCCCGAAGCATCTCACATCTCTACTATGTGTGTATGTGGACATTCACCGAAGCGTCCCACAACTCACACCAAGCACACAATCTCAAGCAATCATACTGAAAATTCAGCACACCACTCTTATTTCAGCCTACTACGTATAAGTGTTCCTATTACAACTTTATTTAATGGGAAACCTAAACTTAATCGTGAGAACAAGTGTTGTTTTTGCCGTGTGACAGTAGTGCTCCATACATGGGCGCACACCATGGTGAGTCAGCAGTCCATGTAGGGCTAGATGACGCTGGTGCTCCATTTGTTCCCGCGTTGGCACGAGTCTCCTCTTATTTTTCCAGCAAGTACAACTTCTTGTGGAGGTAACGGATTTCTTCTTGTGCGCTTGTGTAGCGGTTTCCTAACTCCACGAGCAAGTACAACTTCTTGTAGAGGTAACGGATTTCTTCTTGTGCGCTTGTGTAGCGGTTTTCCAACTCCACGAGCAACCTCAGAGACTTGTCAGCAGCTTATAGGTTAGAAAGAGCTCTTCCATGGGGTCCAATGATCCCCCTTGTACCACTCTTCGGATACGGGTGAAGCGTAAAGGTAATGCTCTCAAGCTGCCCACGGAAAGCGTAGCACAGTCCGGTGAGTGCATCCCATGCAGCATCATCAATAGCTTCCGCCCTTGTAGCTCTCCATGTGGGTGCGAAGTGCCGGGTGACAACCCTACCATTTAATAGGATGGTTACTTCAGTCTTCCACTCTTCATGTCCGAGACGAGGGACTTTCTTGAGGAGGTACTCCAGGTATAAGCTGCAGCAATCAAGGAACTCTCTCAGCTCCCTGGATATGTGTCCTCCCTCCATCCCGTCGGATTGGAATTCTTGAACTGAACGAATGGCCCGTTCATCACCTTCATTCTCGTCCACAGCAGGGGGTGGCTCCTCTTCGGATTCATCTCCTTCCGACATAGCTTTATGAGGCTCCGCTGGATGTAAACCCACGTGAAATTCCTCCTGAGGTGCATACCAATGCTGAGGTTCTTGTGGATCATCTTCCATGTCGTCTTCGATTGGTTCCACCTCTTCTGGATCCTCTTCCTCATGCATAGAGCTACTGACTTCATCTTCATCATGAGGTTACATCTTCACCTCCTCCCAATATGGTCCATCGGACACCTCAATGGGGTTAAGTGCACTCCCAAGTGGTGTGGACGAGTCCTTATGCGTGTTGTGCTCCTAGTCACCAGCATCTATAAATAAGACATGAGAAACTTTAGAGAAGAAGGAAGTAACTCCAAAATTTCAGATTCTATGAAGCACGGAAACAGAAGGTGTGGCTGTCCAAAAGAAGAGAAAAAAATGGGCTGAAAATAGCACTTTGCGGTTGCTGAGTTGACAAGTAAAGTGTAGCAGCAAGCAATTTTTGAAAATAGCAGTTTAGAGGGGTATTCCTATGTGTTTTAGAGTGTCCATTCTACGTAGGCTTGCGTGCTACGGTCGACGTGGCTCTGATGCCAATTTGTGACACCTGGTTCCGAAAAACGAACCAAGTGAATGCATATGTGTGCCCAGGATATTCATTACAATACACAGCTTTACCACAAACTGAACTCAGAATATAACCACGTACAAACGATGATTAAGTACTTTATTACATTGACTCATCTCCTCAAAGTACTCTTCTCCTGTAGCTGATGCATATGTGAGAATGCAAGGGTGAGTACATGTCGTACTCAGCAAGTGCGGGAACAGTATGACATGCAACTTTAAAAAAGGTAGCGGATAAATGGTTTCATTGCAGCAAGCAAATTTTATTTCACAAACATGGTAAAAACAGAAACTATCTCTAGGTGAGTTAAATTCCATCATAACCAAGTAATTCATCAACATTCCTTCATCATAATTTCACCATTTATCAAGCCTCAACCAGCCAATACTCTTTCTCAAGTTCATCTCATACTCATAAATATTCATAACCATCTCATTTTCATAGAACCGAAACCAAACTCATTATCATGACCCAGAACAGTCCTAAAACCAATCCCGATGACCATAACCGAATAACACTCCCAAGTTTTGCCTCTAATCATGGAAGTTGGCCAAGTGCTTGTAACCGAAAGCACGGCTATCATGATAGTATTACACTCTGCAGAGGTGGCACCACTTTACCCACAAGTTCGTGATTTCGTCACCCATCGGCGACTAGAGAAAACCTCCATGATGCCACTACACTACCGTCGGTGTATGGCCAAGAGATCACAAAATAGCCTTTACAAAGGGGTTACTCTGTACGGACCCACTGAGGTTTCACTAGCAGGCTCGAATCTCCATTCTCCCACCCACGGGCCCACTTATGTGCATTGCAGTTCCCAGGGCAGTCCTCATCGACTCCCATTCCCACACCATCCAGTGGTCTATAACAACCTAGCAACACACCTAATTAGTCAGCTAAGACGCACCAATATTTGGCCTTGTGGTGGCACTCTTTTTCTGGCATGTGCTCGCATGAACCGGTCCTTAGATCTAAGGCAAGCAAACCACTATCTCATTCGTCATAACCAAGAACCAACCTTGCCTAGATCTCCCCAATTCCATGCTGATTAACATCATCATGTTCTCATCATCTTAAATATTTATGAGTGTAGTAGCTTAAAAAATTTATTTCAGCTTTCCCGAATCCCGTAAGCATGCGGTGCAAAAGAGAAAACGACCATACCCGACTCAACAAGTTTCCCGGCGACAAGGGTGGCTAACAAAGCTAGTAAACTCCTACTAAAGGATTTCCCATCAAGTTGACACAGGCATGCAATTTTCACAAACAGAACAGTTTCAAAAACTTAGGTTCAATATGGTCAAGGGGCACTTACCTTGCTCTCGCGGTTCGTGTTGCTTAAGCATCTCGAAGTCTTGGTGCTGTAGTTCCTCGTAGACGTCCTCTTGAGCGTGTGCTTCTGCTCACAACCACGCACATAAAAAATTTACAGCAATCAATTATCATGCACAAACTTTACTCAAGATGCAATGAGGTGGATGAATGCAATTCCTATGGTGCAGGCAGTTTATAAAAATCAATTTGCACGTGTTCTCGCAAGTTTTTGTAGGCTTCCATGGGGTTTTATGATGAACAAGACTGTTGAGATCAAGTGTGGACGTGGTTATGACCTTGACATAATTTGTAGATCAATTCCACCGTCAAAAATTGACCAAAACATGGTCTGTCCACAGGCAGAAATTTCCGCTCGCAGGGGGTGGAGAAAACGGGTGCGTAGAAACAGCGGCGACGTGGTAAGAGGGGTAACTGTAAGTGCATCTAGGTATCCCCATTGGTTTTGGATGATTGATGACGACAATTAAGAGACTAATGAGCTGAGATGATCATAAGCACAGGATATTTCCAAGGTGGACACCTAAACTTTCAAAAAGGAAAAGGATGAAGAACGGCGTCGAAGACTCGAAGAATAGAAGATAGGATTTCATTTGAGACTTTAGTAGGCTAGCCGTGTAAGAGTGAGAGTGTGTGTTTCAAGTGCGTTGAGATCATAGAAGAGAGCTCAAAGCGTTAGAAGTGTCGAATCTTAGTGGAGAGTGTTAGTGAGGTAAACTCAGGTAGGCCGGACTAGTCCGGATGTCCTATGGCTTAGTCCGTTTTGGGGCGAACTAAGAGTTCTTGACTGAGTTCAGACTTGTCCATTTTGGGACAGAGTAATCCATTTCTCTCTTGGTGAGAGTGCTTTGGGACTAAGTCCTGGTAGACCGGACTTGTCCGCCTCAGTGGCCGGACTAGTCCGGGCTAGCCAGACTAATCCGGTTTCACCCGGACAAAGAGTCTCTGTGTGAGTTCAGGCTAGTCCGTTCTGAGGCGGACTAGTCCGTATGGTTGTGAGATGAGAGCTACCGCGTCTAGGTGTTGGTGGACCGGACTTGTCCGCCTAGGTGGTCGGACTAGTCTGGGTCCTCCAGACTTGTCCGTTCTCGCCCGGACAAAGAGTTCCTATGTGAGATCGGACTAGTCCGGTTTGAGGCGGACTAGTCCGGTTTGAGGCGGACTAGTCCGGAGGTTTGTAAACATTTGAAATCTGAACGTTGGGGAGTAGGTGGATTTGTGACGCTAGTGGTCCCCACGGATCGGAGTTCCTGACTGAGTTCGGACTTGTCCGTTTTGGGACCCACTAGTCCGTTTCTCTCTTGGTGAGAGTGCTTTGGGACTAAGTCCTGGTAGACCGGATTTGTCCGCCTCAGTGGCCGGGCTAGTCCGGGCTAGCCAGACTAGTTCGGTTTCACTCGAACAAAGAGTCCCTGTGTGAGTTCGAGCTAGTCCGTTCTGAGGCGGACTAGTCCGTATGGTTGTGAGATGAGAGCTCCTACGGCTAAGTGTTGGTGGACCGGACTTGTCCGCCTAGGTGGTCGGACTAGTCCGGGTCCTCCAGACTTGTCCGTTCTCGCCCGGACAAAGAGTTCCTGTGTGAGATCGGACTAGTACGTTGTGAGGCGGACTAAACCGGAGGTTTGTAAACGTTTGAAATTTGAACATTGGGGAGTAGGTGGCTTTGTGATGCCAGTGGTCCCCACAGACCATACTAGTCCGGGTCCTGACCGGACTAGTCCGGACATTGGTTCGTGGCAACAGTTGGCTGTCGGGACTTCTATAAAAGGAGATGTCCCAACTTCATTTATGAATCCCTGGAACCCTAGCGCCACCACAGCCATTCCAGAGCCCCCCTAAGCCTTCTCTCTTGCCTACTCACCCTCTAGAACCAATTATTGAGTGAATTTGGGTGTGTGAGGAGAGGAGAAGGAATAACTTCATGTTTTGGCTCTTGGAGTGATCTCATGCACTTGGTGTGAGTCTTTATGATCTGTGGCTTGTGAGATTCGTGAAGGTTGTGGACTTGTTCAAGTAGGATCCTCGGATTGTGAACAGCCCCAAAATTTTGTAAGTTCACCCTTGAGATAGTGGAAGAACCGGGTTGGCCTTAGTGGCGACTTGGTGAGGGAAGGGTTGTTAAACCCGATCCTTTGTGGACTCCTCAACGGGGACGTAGATTCCTGAGTGGAATCAAACCTCGGGAAAAATCTCAGTGTCTCTCTTGCATTTACATTTCCTTGAACATCAAAATTGCTTAGGGTTTGTTTGGATTATTTCGCTATTATAGTATTCATCGTTACAATCTTGCAATCCAATTCAATACTCTATCACACCTGTTATATTAGATTGTTAGTTATTTTATCCGCATTTTGTTAAGCTAAAATCTGAAGAAAAACCCATAAAAATCAAGTTTTAGGCTTTTCCAGCAGGCTGACCGGACTAGTCCGCCCCTGAGATAGACTAGTCCGGCCCCTGTGTTCTAATATGGTTTAATTAAGTCATTTAAGATATTTTAGCCTATTCACCGCCCTCTAGGCAACTTTCAATTGGTATCAGATCAGATCTCTCCATCAAGAGTCTAATCACTCGGAGAGAAGATGGCCGGAGTGGAGGGATACGAGATTCCGCCGACGTCGCAAGGCGACAACACACATGACAAGAAGAAGAACCCGGATATGCTACAAGACCATTCAAGTGACGATGAAAAAGTTTGCCAGCTCAAGGCGTGACTTCGCGAGAAGCTAGGTTACCCAAGTAAAGAGGAGAAAAAGAAGACGAATGATCAAGAAAGGAGTGGTCAACCGGACTACTCCCAATATCCTTTCAACTATGAGCTATTAACCTCTAACAACCATTATTTGTCTATTCCTCTTGGCAAACCTCCTCAATTCGATGGAAATGATTATTCCATGTGGAAGCATAATATGAAGATGCATCTAATCTCCTTAATCCCTAGCTTGTGGCAAATTGTTCTAACAGGTGTCCATCTTACAAGGAATGAAGAAGACGTTACCTCGGAGCAAGCCATCCTACTTCATCACAATGCTCAAGCAGTTGGGGTCATCACCTCATCCTTGACTCGAGAAGAGTTCAACCGAGTCGATGGATTGGAGGTGGCTAAAGACATATGGGACACACTCAAGACGGCGCATGAAGGCAACCGAGTCATCAGGGAGGCCAAGATTGAGATGATCGAAGGAGAGCTTGGGAGGTTCACCA
This sequence comes from Neostapfia colusana, assembly GCA_030760725.1. Classification (NCBI taxonomy): domain Eukaryota; kingdom Viridiplantae; phylum Streptophyta; class Magnoliopsida; order Poales; family Poaceae; genus Neostapfia; species Neostapfia colusana. The sequence goes on along the minus strand of JASWHV010000001.1, from coordinate 40,533,025 downwards.
TCCTGGATGGTGAGTCCCCTCAAGACATGTACAACCGTCTCAAGGTCCTCGTCAACAAGATCCGATCTTATGGATGCACCCGATGGACAGATCATGAGGTGGTGAAGAGGATGATTCGTGCATTCATGCCTCGAAACATTGCTCTTTGCTCCTTGATCCGTGAGAGCCCGGATATGCTCACATGACCCCGAAGGAAGTGCTTGGAAGAATCATCAACAATGACATGATGGAGAAGGAAGCCATGTTCTACAATGACCTCCAAAGGCTCGCCTCCTCTAAGAAGAAAGATGTTGCATTCAAAGCAACATCCTCATCACAAGACTTTGAAGCAAGTGATGATGAGAGTCTCGACACCGATGAAGAAGAGGCGCTCTTCATCAACAAATTCAAGAGGATGATGAGGAGGAGGAAGGGGAGCAACCACTATGAGAACAAGAACAAGGAAAGGTCCAAGCCCAAGACGAAAAGAGCATGCTACAACGGTGGTGAATATGGACACTTCATTGTGGATTGTCCATATGAAGAGAGCAAGAAGAAGAGAGTTGGTAAGTCCCAAGAGAAGAAGTTCTTCAAGAAAAAGAACCCATTGGGACATGCTCACCTTAGGAAGGAATGGGACTTAAATGAAGACTCATCTTCCGAGGATGAAGAGAAAGTGGCGTCACTTGCCATTGGAAGGAACAAGCCCTTCCCTAACCTTGAAGACTTCAAGTCTACATGTATCATGGCTAAGGAGGGAAGAAGAAAGGTTAAATCTAAACCATCCTCCTCTACTTCTTCACTTGATAGCTTTGATAGTAGTAGTGAAAATGAATCCATGCTTAAGGATCTAAGTAGGAGCACCTTAAAAAAGATGAGCTTGTTGTCGGAAGAAATCTTTGAGAAGGAGGAACTCATCAACCGTCAAGAAGACATGCTCATCCTTGAAAAGGAGAGATGTCATCAGCTTGAAGAGCTCCTTGAGGTTGAAAGAGAAAGAAGCAATGCACTTGAGCGTGAACTCGCTTTGAGCAAGGAAACTTTCTCAAATCTTGAGGACACAACTATTGTGCTCAAGGATGAAATTGTCAACTTGACAAAAGTTAACAAGATCCTTGAAACACAAGTTGGGTCTCTCAAGATCAATGCACCTTCTTCCTCTATGATTCCACCCTTCTCAAAGAAATCTTCCGAAGCAACTCAAACTTGCAAGTGCTCAAACTTAATCCTAAAACTTAAATATGAACTCAAGTTGGCACAAAATAAGCAATCACCGAAAGGTGGGATCTTTGACAAGGAAAAATTGGCATATGCACGAAGTGCATATACCAATGTAAGACCTCCACATGTCAAAGATGGTCTTGGCTATTCTCGGGAGTGGAAGCAACATGCTAAAACTCCCAAGATTGGGAAAGACTTGATTGTTTTTGTCAAGGAGGGTTCATTCAACAAAGAAAATGGAAAGAACATTGCAAACTCATCTAACATGCCTAAAAATGAACCTCATCCTTTGTTTCATGACTTTGATGCTTCATATGTTTTATTGAGGAGCAAATTTGAAAAACTTATGCTAGGTATGTCAGGCCACTCTGCAAGAGTCCAAAACCCTACGTGTGGGTGCCCAAGTGCCTCTTGACTAACATGAAAGGACCCAACTCTGTTTGTGTACCTAAAGAAAAACATAACTCTATTTTGTAGGCATACTCCTCCGGTGGATCAAAATGGGTGCTCGACAGTGGATGCACAAACCATATGACGGGAGAGAGAAGGATGTTTGTGGAGTATGAGGAAAATGAAGATCCAAGTGAAGGAATATACTTTGGGGACAATAGCCAAGGGAAAATCCTTGGCACAGGTAAAATCGCTATTTCTCCCCATCATACTGTTTCAAATGTTTTGCATGTTGACTCTCTTGATTATAACCTTCTATCCATATTCCAACTATGTGATAAAGGTTATAACTGTATTTTCACTAACGAGGGTGTGACTGTCTTAAGAAGAAGCAATAACTCAATTGCCTTTAAGGGCGTGCTCAAGGGAAAGCTTTACCTTGTGGATTTCATCACGGATAAAGCTCAACTTGACTCATGCTTAATGGCGAAGACCAACATGGGATGGCTTTGGCATAGATGGCTAGCTCATGTTGGGATGAGAAATTTGCAAAAACTTCTTAAGGGACAACACATTCGAGGCTTGAAAAGTGTCGTTTTTGATAAGGACAGGCCATGTAGTGCATGCCAAGCCGGAAAGCAAGTTGGAGCTCAACATCCATCCAAAAATGTCATGACGACTACAAGACATTTGGAGCTACTTCACATGGACCTCTTCGATCCAATCGCCTACATAAGCATCAACGGTAACAAATATGGTCTCGTAGTTGTAGATGATTATTCTCGCTTCACTTGGGTGTTCTTTTTGCATGACAAAGGCAAAACTCAAGGTGTGATCAAGAAATTCTTGAAGAGAGCTCAAAATTAGTTCTCCGTAAGAATCAAGAACATAAGGAGAGATAATGGCACCGAGTTCAAGAACACTCAAGTGGAAGAATACTTAGATGAAGAAGGCATCAAGCATGAGTTTTCAGCCCCCTACTCCCCTCAACAAAACGGGGTGGCTGAAAGGAAGAACAGGACTCTCATTGAAATGGAAAGAACCATGCTTGATGAGTACAAGACGTCGGACCGGTTTTGGGCCGAAGCGTTTAACACCGCTTGCCATGCCATAAACCGGTTATACCTTCATCGGCTTTTGAAGAAGACGTCTTACAAACTTCTAACCGGTAACAAACCCAACATATCTTATTTTCGTGTCTATGGGAGCAAGTGTTATATTCTCAACAAGAAGCCTAGGACTTCGAAGTTTGCTTCAAAGTCCGATGAAGGTTTCCTGCTTGGTTATGACTCAAACACCTACCCCTATCGTGTTTTCAATAAATCTTCTGGAATTGTTGAAATAGCGAGAGACGTAGTGTTTGATGAGACTAATGGCTCCCAAGTGGAATAAGTTGATCAAAGTGTGCTAGATAGAGAAGAGGATCCACAAGAAGCACTTAAAAGGATGGCACTTGGAGACATTTTCCCTCAAGAACATCCTCAAGACTCAAATGATCATCCAACAAACAAAGATACGTCTCCTTCCCATGATCAAGCTCAAGATGAGCAAAGCCAACCTCAACAAGATAAAAATGATCAAATTCAAGAAGGAGGAATGGATCAAGGGGGAGACGAAGAAAAGGAAGACGATGAAGATCAAAGAGTCCAACTGTAACACCCCAAATTTTGATTCAAAACTCTAAACCATGTTCAGAGGGGAATTTAAAATTTTTTTGACGTGTTGCATGTTTTGCAAAAATTCAAATTCAAACTGGAATTCAAATTATACCCAAAACAGAAAAGAAATGGAAAAAGAAAAAGGAAAACGGGAAAAAACTGGCCAGTGGGCCGAAACCGCCAGCCGGCCCAGCAACTCCCGGGCCAGCCCGCCCCCGCGCGCGCCGCGCTGCCTATCACCGACGGGTGGGACCCACATGTCATCCCTAACCCCGCGACCCCGGACTCTCTCCCGCGCGCGCGATCGCAACCGATCGGGAAACCGCGTCCCGTCGCCCGAATTCTGGACCCAGAGGACTCCAACTCGATCACAACAGACCCACCGCCCTCCCCCGGCTATAAAAACCCCCGATCCGATCAGTTTTTCCCACGCGATCGCCGATTTTCACTCCGGTGAGCACCGAGACTTCGCCGGCGAATTCTGGCCGATCTAAGCTCGGAAACTCTGATCTAACTCGCTAGTCTTGATCCACCGCCTCCGGGGAACTTTGCAGGTGCAGAAAACCCGAAGACTTACGGTGTAAACTCAGCGCCGACGAGCTTCGCCGTGGTTTTGCCTCGGACCTCGCCGCCGAGCACTTTCCAGGACCCCCGAGCTCGAGAAAACCCCCGAGGTGAGATCCCTGACCTCCCCTCTACCGATCTAGGCCATAAGATCACAGTTCTAGGCAGAATTCTCAAGAGTCCGAAACTTTCCGGCGAGATCGCCGCTTCCCGCCGCCGTGCGCCGCCGGCAGCGCCGCCCGCGCTCGATCAGAGCGACGTGGCCGCTTGTGCGCCGTTTATTTTAAATCGCACGGTAGACTTTAAAACCCCGCGTACCGGTTCGATCTTATAATCTCAGCCGTCGGTTTAAAATCGGACGGTCCACGTCGACCCCGCATTATAAAGACTGGAGTTCTTACGTGCTACCCCCTGGGGTTCTCTGGAATTGAGAGCTAGCCCCGGAAACTTCAGATCTAGCCCCTGGAACTCCAGAAAATCATGTAAATTCATTTAAAAATCAGTTTTAGCCCCTGGACTTAATAGAAATTAGGAAAAACACCTCTGATAAGTGTAGCTAGATCCCTGGAAATTATGAAAATAATATTATAGACCCTGTAATGGGGTGAATTCATTATTTTAGCCCTGTTTAGTATTTAATTTAAAACATTGAATATGTAACTAGTGTTTAAAAATTAAAAAGGGGGACAAACATAATTGTCAAAATTAATTAAAAACTTTCTCAGTACTTAGAAAACTTTGGAGTGAGATAAAAATATATTTTTGGGCTGAAATAAATCTGTTTCATTTATTATTCACATTTATTAGTATAGGGACACATTTTTAAGTAAAGAATAGTTATAGAAAAATAGGGAAAATAATTATGAAATAGTCTACATCAGAAGCCAAGGTCAAAACATGTTATTAAATTATTTAGGACCAGAACCTATACTGTTTAGATGATGTGTATTACTAATTTCACAATAAAATACACAATTATGCATAGGAATATAAATCTGAAAATATAGCAACTAGTAAATGATAAATGGAGTTTCTAAAATACAAAGAATTCAGTTTAGGGTTGATAGAAGTTATGAAAGCACATATGGGGAAGAATAATACTTTTCATACATACTTGGTAGTAAAAAGGTGAAGTTGAATATAAGAAATTTATTGGAAACCCATATAAATAATATGTAAGTATAAAGGTGGACACAAAAGTAGGAATCATATACACATGGTTAAAAGTGCATGCAAGCCATAACACAACACACATAAAGTAACCACAACACATATAATGGTAAAGAACTTTTATAAATATGAATGTGTGGTTTGTATGAAGTAGAGGTGTGAACTATGTCTTATGATTGTTGTTTTTCTTTTGCTATGTGTGATGGTATGAAGTAGAACCTGTTCAAGAACAAGTTATTCATTTCCAAGATCAGGACTACCAATTTCAAGAGCAACAAGAAGGAGGCAAGTGTCCTTGACCACTTTGATCCTATGCTAGGATGTGTAGATAGAATTATTTGTATTGTCAAGTTAAATATGAAACCCATGCTAGGAAGTTTCCCTAGAATTGCATTACCTTGTTTCCTTGAAGCTTGGGTTGGGATTTATTTTGTCATGTCATTTATTTACATGCATATGCTTACCATGCTTAGAATGGGATATTTGGGATATGAGATCATCAGTTTATTTTACCATACTCTTGAATGAGACATTGTGAGTTATGTAGAGGTAGGGATCAAGGCAAGTTGGATGTTTTGGTTGTGTGCTGGGTGCACGAGACTTGGGTTTGTGTTTAGTACTTGCCTGGATCCTAAGGACCGGTTCATGGAGCATGTAACCCGGCTTTACAGTGCCAACCACATGCTGAGATGGGGCAGCTTGGCCAATTAATTAGGTGTATCCCCGGCGTAGTATGGGTGTGTTGGATGGTGCGGGGAGTAGGTGTCAGCTGGACTACCATATGAACCGCAAGGCTCAAGAGGGGGCCACTGCAGCGGGGTTGGAGCCTCTTGTATGCTGTTAGGGGTGAAACCTCAGTGGGCCCACGCTCGTCGGGAATCCCTTTGTAAAGGCTTCGTAGTGATCTCCTGGCTGCACACCTGGGAAGTGTGAATGTGGATCGTAGCCACTGGCATAATAGAGGTTCTTTTAGTCCACCCGGCAACGGGGGATGAAATCACTACTTGTGGGTACAGTGGTACAAACTCTGCAGAGTCAAAACTGTCTTGACAGTCGTGCTCACGGTTAAGAGCGGCCTGGACTTATTCATGATTAGAGGAGTGATGGTTTTTGGAAGTTGTGGATGTTAAGCGGGAAGCTTAACATTGGAAATGATATTATGGTTATTTGGTTATGATGATGGGATGGGAGATTGGGACCTTTTCACCTGTGTAGTAATGTAGGTGCTTAATAAGCTAAGGTGATAGGTATTAATTGCGTAGTGCTTTAACCATGAGTTTAACCTATCCTTGTTCTAGCCATGCATGATATAATTTTCCCACACTTGCTGAGTACCATTGGTACTCAACCTTGCATATTTGTTGGTTTATATTGCTGCTCAGGTCAAGATAATGAGGTGGGGTATAATGACCAAGACTTTGGACCCGAGGAAGGATTTTAGGTTCATGAAGACCCTCGGGCAACGCCTGTGATGGAGCCCCAAATAATAATATTCCGCTGCTAGTTTATTTACTTGTGATGAAGCATTAGTGTCTATTGAGACATTTGCGATGTAAGACTTATTTATATTCGATACCTGGCTTGTAATAAATGATGCTTCACTATTTGTCATCACATGTATGAGAAAATGATCCTGGCATACATGTGATATTCACTTGGTTGTTTCTTCGGAAAAACCGGGTGTGACAGAGGTGGTATCAGAGCCAAGGTTGCCCGTAGGAACGTGGACCTAGGTAGAAATGGACGTAGTTAAGGGCCCTATTTTCTTAAAAACTATTTTCCAAGGTGTGGGTGGAAAAGTGTTATTAAAGGAGTCATTTTCTTCATCTTACCCCAAATTTTCATTCAAAATGGGATTTTTGTTTAAAAAGTTTATCTAACCTAAATTTAAATTCTTTTTGTTTTAGATGGTTCGCATGATTCGCACCGCTCGCAAGTCCACAGGAGGGAGAGTTCCCGTAGTAGCCCTTGCCGAAAGAGAGGAGAGTCGTCCAGTGATGTACCTTTCCTACGGATTGGCAGTAGGAGACTTGTTGCGCCGTCTTCGACGTATGCTCGAAGCCGCCGGCAATACGGGCAAGCTGATCATCCACTATAACTCCACCAGGACCATCCGTGAGAAGAGGGAAGAATGGAGTTCGGAGATGAGGATTATACACGAGAATCAGCTGCTTAAGATTCACCACTCTCCAGCTTGTCGAGCAACACAAGTTGACGCAGAGAAAGATGTCACCTGGGAGGCCATCACCTGCCAAAGTCACATCTATCGTCGCCACTTGGACAAAACTGAATACATGTATGTCCTCCAACGTGAGAGTGGTACCACGGAGTACAAGTACCCACCGGTGCAGCAAGGGACTTCCCATGAGCACATGGACTTGTGCTTGGAGGATGCTGCTATGCTCAGCACTCGACTGCAGGAGTGTCAACAAGAGCTTCAGGATGTCCGAGACACCCTGAGGGAAACGGAGGCGTTGCTGCAAGCTTGCTTAAAGGCGAGAGAAAGAGGAGATGGGAATGAACTGTGTGTCACCGTGAGTGATCCATGGACTCCTGACTCCCCGGATCGCCGAGCAATCAGGCGTCGTCGCACTTCTCCACCAGCAGCCTCCCCACCCAAAGCAGAGTCAGAAGGTAGCCGAAATGAGGAGGAAGATCCCGAGGAGCCAGCTCAAGAGGACGAGTAGTGTAGAGTCTTTCCCCTAGCTAGCAAGAGGTCGAGTAGTCGAGTCGTTACGTAGTTAATGGTGTGATAATGCTTGGTGTGTGACGTGAGTTGTGGAAGCCATGAGCAATTGTCCACAGCCTCGTCTTCAGATTGTTTTGCTTTGGTGTGTGAACCCACAGGAAATAATAGTGCATTTATTTGGTGTGAGATATAAACCCTCGTAAAGTTTTAACAAAGCCTCAACACTTCAAAGTACAAACAAATGAAAGTAGTAAGATGATACTAAATGGTATCAAATTAACATTTGTTGATTCTGCCAGATGGCCGGAAGAGGAAAAGGACGTGCTGCCAACCCCGCCAACAACAATGATGAGGCATGCAACCCTCATCTTTCTGGAGGCCAGGACCGGGGTGGTCGCCGTGAAGAAGTTGATCCTCTCCACCAAATGCTGGAGAATCAAAATCAGCTCATCCAGAACTTGACTCAAGTGGTGGCCAACTTACATCAAGTTCCACCTCCACAAGCTGCACCACGCCAACCAAGGTTGAGTGAGTTTCTAGGAACTCAACCTCCGAAGTTTGCAAGTGCTGCTGAACCTCTGGAGGCCGATGATTGGCTGAAGACCATTGAAAGTAAGATGAGGATAATACAATGCCAAGGGTATGAGAGGGTGCTGTTTGCCTCTCATCAATTGCATGGACCTGCTGCTGATTGGTGGACCGCCTACGTGGCCGCCCATCATGACCCTGAGAACATCACTTGGGAAGAGTTCAAGCGTAGCTTCCGCAACCATTACATCCCAAGAGGTGAACTCAAAAACAAGAGGAAGGAGTTTTTGGGACTGCAGCAGGGAAACATGACGGTGAGGGAATACCTCACCAAATTTACTCAACTATCCCGTTATGCTCCACGAGACATAGAGACTGATGAGCAGAAACAAGATTGTTTTGTGGAAGGACTTACCGCAGAGATGCAGTGTGCAATGTCCTCCAATGAGTATGAAAGCTTCCAAAAGATGGTGGACCGAGCGTTTGTGGTAGAAAGGAAGCTAAAGGCCCTGGAAAATGAGAATAAGAGGAAGGCTGGGTGGTCACATCAAGCCTCAGGGAGCAACACCCGCCCACGTATGATGCAGCAACCTACGGGGCAGACGAGCTGTGCTGCGGTACCCTATTCAGCACCAAGAGGGTACAACCCAAACTACAGGCCACCCGCAGCACCTGCACAGCCGCCACGTCAGTTTGTGCAGCAGCCTCGCCCCCCATATCCACCTCGACCAGCAGTGCAAGGACCCCCGAACCAACCCCAAGACAACAAAGGCCAAGCACCTAAGGTTGGGGTGCAATGTTTTAGCTGTGGTGAAGTGGGGCACTATGCCCATAAGTGCCCAAAGAAGAAGCCCGCGCAGCCACAACAGCAGAATGTAATGAGAGGACGGGTGAACCATGTCACTATGGAGGAAGCACAAGAGGCACCCGACGTGGTAGTTGGTAAGTTTCCTGCCAATTTACACCTTGCAACTCTGCTGTTTGATTCTGGTGCTACCCACTCGTTCATTGCTCAAGGGTTTGTTAAGAAGCATGACCTAGCAACCACACAAATGAACCATATGCTAGCCGTAAAAATCTCCAGGTGGAGAAATAAGGACAAGACAAGTGTGTCCCAAAGTGAGCCTAGACATTAATGGGGTAGTATTTACGGCTAACCTCATAGTGATAGATTCACAAGGGATAGATATTATTTTGGGTATGGATTGGTTGACCAAACATAAAGGAATCATCCATTGTTCGACCAGAACGGTGGAACTAACTCACCCCAGTGGCACCAAAGTAAAGTTCATAACGATACACGAGCCTAGGAGGGACATTAAATTAAATCAAGTGGAGGTGAAAGTTGAGGAAATCAGGACTATCAGGGAATATCCAGATGTTTTTCCGGAGGAATTGACAGGAATGCCTCCCGACCGTGACGTGGAGTTCGCAATTGAGCTAGTACCGGGAACAGCCCCGATATACAAGAGACCTTATCGAATGGACTCCAAGCAGCTAGAAGAGCTCAAGGACCATTTGAGAGAACTGACGGAGAAGGGGTATATTCGCCCTAGTTCCTCACCATGGGGAGCTCCGGTGATATTTGTGCCCAAGAAAGACGGAACCCAAAGGTTATGCGTGGATTACCGTGCCTTGAATGAGGTAACCATCAAGAACAAGTACCCATTACCCCGCATTGAAGACTTGTTTGATCAGTTGAGGGGAGCTTGTGTGTTCTCGAAAATTGATCTCAGGTCGGGATACCACCAACTCAAGATAAGGCAATCTGATATTCCCAAGACAGCTTTCGTATCTCGGTACGGACTGTATGAATACACTGTCATGCCTTTCGGGCTAACCAATGCCCCGGCATATTTCATGTACCTCATGAACAAGGTATTCATGGAATATCTGGACAAATTTGTGGTGGTTTTCATAGATGATATTCTCGTCTTCTCCAAAGATGAAGAAGAACATGAGAAACATCTAAGGTTGGTGTTACAGAGGCTGAGAGAACACCAACTATATGCCAAGTTGAGCAAGTGTGAGTTTTGGCTGAAGAGAGTTCCCTTTTTAGGACATATAATCTCGGAGGGAGGAATCTCCGTAGATCCCGCCAAAATCGAGGATATCCAGAAGTGGAAAACCCCTGAAAATGTCGGGGAAGTTCGAAGCTTTTTGGGATTGGCTGGATACTATCGACGGTTTATTGAGGGATTCTCCAAGATCTCGAGACCTCTCACCAAACTGTTGGAAAAGGGAATCACATTCACCTGGACGCCACAGTGCGAGACGAGCTTTCAGGAGCTAAAGAAGAGATTGACAACAGCCCCAGTGTTGGTTATGCCAGATATGCAGAAGAATTTCACAGTGTACTGCGATGCCTCTGGAAATGGGTTGGGATATGTTCTCATGCAAGAAGGACATGTCGTGGCATATGCATCCCGGCAGCTTCGGAAGCACGAGAAGAACTATCCTACACATGACCTAGAACTAGCTGCAGTGGTACACGCGTTGAAAATTTGGCGGCACTATTTGATGGGGAAGAGGACAGAGATATATACGGATCATAAGAGTTTGAAGTACATATTCACACAGCCAGATCTCAACCTCAGACAAAGGAGATGGTTAGAGCTAATCAATGACTTTGATGTGGGCATCAACTATCATCCCGGGAAAGCAAACGTCGTGGCCGATGCTTTGAGTCGGAAAGTGCAGGTCAATAAGTTGAGTTTGAAGGACATGCCTGCAGAATTGAAGGACGAGGTTATAAGGCTCAATCTATGTCTAGTAAATAGTGGTGAAGCCATCGCCATGGAAGTGGACTCCACACTCGAGCAAGACATACGCGAGGGCCAAAAGAATGATGAGAAGATACAAGAGATCAGATAGCTTATCAAGGAAAATAAAGCTCCTGGTTTTAGAGAGGATGAACAGGGAACGGTGTGGCACGGAAAAAGGATCTGTGTGCCAGAAGTAAAGGAGATCCGTGAGTTAATTTTGAAGGAGGCTCACGATTCTGACTATTCCATTCATCCTGGGAGTACGAAGATGTACCAGGACCTCAAAAGCAGGTATTGGTGGTATGGCATGAAGCGAGATGTCGCGGAACATGTTGCCCTATGTGACACATGTCAGTTGGTGAAAGCAGAACATCAACGACCCGCGGGATTATTGCAACCACTCAAAGTGCCTGAATGGAAGTGGGAATAAATCAGCATGGATTTTGTCGTGGGATTGCCTAGGACCCAATCCGGGTATGATTCAATATGGGTCATTATTGATCGGCTAACCAAGGTAGCTCATTTCATCCCTGTGAAAGAAAGCTACAGCGGATCCAAATTGGCAGAATTGTACATGTCAAGGATTGTGTGTTACCATGGAGTGCCAAAGAAGATAGTGTCGGACCGAGGGACACAGTTCACCTCGAGGTTTTGGCAAAAGTTGCATGAAACCATGGGAACCCATCTGAATTTCAGCTCTGCCTATCATCCCCAAACTGACGGGCAGACGGAGAGAACCAATCAGATCCTTGAAGATATGTTAAGGGCATGTGCACTCAAAAACAATAGGAGTTGGGACAAGAACCTACCGTATGCGGAGTTTTCCTATAACAACAGTTATCAAGCTAGTATGAAGATGTCACCGTTTGAAGCTTTGTATGGAAGGAAGTGCAGAACTCCCTTATTTTGGAACCAAACAGGAGAAAGCAAAGTGTTTGGTCCAGAAGTGCTACAAGAAGTCGAGGCGAAGGTGAGGGAGATTCGCAACAATTTGAGGATAGCACAAACACGCCAAAAGAGCTATGCCGATGTACGAAGAAGAGAACTCGTTTTCAACGTGGGAGACTATGTTTATCTCAAGGTGTCCCCTATCAGAGGACTTCGTCGGTTCAAGGTGAAAGGGAAGTTGTCACCTCGATACATCGGACCCTTTCAAGTTTTGGAAAGAAAAGGCGAAGTGGCGTACCAACTAGAGTTACCGGTTCATCTATCGGACGTGCACGATGTATTCCATGTGTCACAACTCAAGAAATGCCTGAGGACGTCTGAAGAGGTGTTACCCATGAATGAAGTGGATGTGGCTGAAGATTTGTCTTATGCCAAGCAACCCTATAAGATTTTGGAGACGATGGAACGCCTCACCAGAAACAAGAGAATCCGGATGTGCAAGGTGCAGTGGAAGCATCACTCAGAAGAGGAAGCTACCTGGGAACGGGAAGATGAGCTCAAGGCACAATTTCCGGAATTATTTTCTTAGAAACACCAATCTCGAGGACGAGATTTCTTTTAAGGGGGGTAGAGCTGTAACACCCCAAATTTTGATTCAAAACTCTAAACCATGTTCAGAGGGGAATTTAAAATTTTTTTGACGTGTTGCATGTTTTGCAAAAATTCAAATTCAAACTGGAATTCAAATTATACCCAAAACAGAAAAGAAATGGAAAAAGAAAAAGGAAAACGGGAAAAAACTGGCCAGTGGGCCGAAACCGCCAGCCGGCCCAGCAACTCCCGCGCCAGCCCGCCCCCGCGCGCGCCGCGCTGCCTATCACCGACGGGTGGGACCCACATGTCATCCCTAACCCCGCGACCCCGGACTCTCTCTCCCGCGCGCGCGATCGCAACCGATCGGGAAACCGCGTCCCGTCGCCCGAATTCTGGACCCAGAGGACTCCAACTCGATCACAACAGACCCACCGCCCTCCCCCGGCTATAAAAACCCCCGATCCGATCAGTTTTTCCCACGCGATCGCCGATTTTCACTCCGGTGAGCACCGAGACTTCGCCGGCGAATTCTGGCCGATCTAAGCTCGGAAACTCTGATCTAACTCGCTGGTCTTGATCCACCGCCTCCGGGGAACTTTGCAGGTGCAGAAAACCCGAAGACTTACGGTGTAAACTCAGCGCCGACGAGCTTCGCCGTGGTTTTGCCTCGGACCTCGCCGCCGAGCACTTTCCAGGACCCCCGAGCTCAAGAAAACCCCCGAGGTGAGATCCCTGACCTCCCCTCTACCGATCTAGGCCATAAGATCACAGTTCTAGGCAGAATTCTCGAGAATCCGAAACTTTCCGGCGAGATCGCCGCTTCCCGCCGCCGTGCGCCGCCGGCAGCGCCGCCCGCGCTCGATCAGAGCGACGTGGCCGCTTGTGCGCCGTTTATTTTAAATCGCACGGTAGACTTTAAAACCCCGCGTACCGGTTCGATCTTATAATCTCAGCCGTCGGTTTAAAATCGGACGGTCCACGTCGACCCCGCATTATAAAGACTGGAGTTCTTACGTGCTACCCCCTGGGGTTCTCTGGAATTGAGAGCTAGCCCCGGAAACTTCAGATCTAGCCCCTGGAACTCCAGAAAATCATGTAAATTCATTTAAAAATCAGTTTTAGCCCCTGGACTTAATAGAAATTAGGAAAAACACCTCTGATAAGTGTAGCTAGATCCCTGGAAATTATGAAAATAATATTATAGACCCTGTAATGGGGTGAATTCATTATTTTAGCCCTGTTTAGTATTTAATTTAAAACATTGAATATGTAACTAGTGTTTAAAAATTAAAAAGGGGGACAAACATAATTGTCAAAATTAATTAAAAACTTTCTCAGTACTTAGAAAACTTTGGAGTGAGATAAAAATATATTTTTGGGCTGAAATGAATCTGTTTCATTTATTATTCACATTTATTAGTATAGGGACACATTTTTAAGTAAAGAATAGTTATAGAAAAATAGGGAAAATAATTATGAAATAGTCTACATCAGAAGCCAAGGTCAAAACATGTTATTAAATTATTTAGGACCAGAACCTATACTGTTTAGATGATGTGTATTACTAATTTCACAATAAAATACACAATTATGCATAGGAATATAAATCTGAAAATATAGCAACTAGTAAATGATAAATGGAGTTTCTAAAATACAAAGAATTCAGTTTAGGGTTGATAGAAGTTATGAAAGCACATATGGGGAAGAATAATACTTTTCATACATACTTGGTAGTAAAAAGGTGAAGTAGTTGAATATAAGAAATTTATTGGAAACCCATATAAATAATATGTAAGTATAAAGGTGGACACAAAAGTAGGAATCATATACACATGGTTAAAAGTGCATGCAAGCCATAACACAACACACATAAATTAACCACAACACATATAATGGTAAAGAACTTTTATAAATATGAATGTGTGGTTTGTATGAAGTAGAGGTGTGAACTATGTCTTATGATTGTTGTTTTTCTTTTGCTATGTGTGATGGTATGAAGTAGAACCTGTTCAAGAACAAGTTATTCATTTCCAAGATCAGGACTACCAATTTCAAGAGCAACAAGAAGGAGGCAAGTGTCCTTGACCACTTTGATCCTATGCTAGGATGTGTAGATAGAATTATTTGCATTGTCAAGTTAAATATGAAACCCATGCTAGGAAGTTTCCCTAGAATTGCATTACCTTGTTTCCTTGAAGCTTGGGTTGGGATTTATTTTGTCATGTCATTTATTTACATGCATATGCTTAGCCATGCTTAGAATGGGATATTTGGGATATGAGATCATCAGTTTATTTTACCATACTCTTGAATGAGACATTGTGAGTTATGTAGAGGTAGGGATCAAGGCAAGTTGGATGTTTTGGTTGTGTGCTGGGTGCACGAGACTTGGGTTTGTGTTTAGTACTTGCCTGGATCCTAAGGACCGGTTCATGGAGCATGTAACCCGGCTTTACAGTGCCAACCACATGCTGAGATGGGGCAGCTTGGCCAATTAATTAGGTGTATCCCCGGCGTAGTATGGGTGTGTTGGATGGTGCGGGGAGTAGGTGTCAGCTGGACTACCATATGAACCGCAAGGCTCAAGAGGGGGCCACTGCAGCGGGGTTGGAGCCTCTTGTATGCTGTTAGGGGTGAAACCTCAGTGGGCCCACGCTCGTCGGGAATCCCTTTGTAAAGGCTTCGTAGTGATCTCCTGGCTGCACACCTGGGAAGTGTGAATGTGGATCGTAGCCACTGGCATAATGGAGGTTCTTTTAGTCCACCCGGCAACGGGGGATGAAATCACTACTTGTGGGTACAGTGGTACAAACTCTGCAGAGTCAAAACTGTCTTGACAGCCGTGCTCACGGTTAAGAGCGGCCTGGACTTATTCATGATTAGAGGAGTGATGGTTTTTGGAAGTTGTGGATGTTAAGCGGGAAGCTTAACATTGGAAATGATATTATGGTTATTTGGTTATGATGATGGGATGGGAGATTGGGACCTTTTCACCTGTGTAGTAATGTAGGTGCTTAATAAGCTAAGGTGATAGGTATTAATTGCGTAGTGCTTTAACCATGAGTTTAACCTATCCTTGTTCTAGCCATGCATGATATAATTTTCCCACACTTGCTGAGTACCATTGGTACTCAACCTTGCATATTTGTTGGTTTATATTGCTGCTCAGGTCAAGATAATGAGGTGGGGTATAATGACCAAGACTTTGGACCCGAGGAAGGATTTTAGGTTCATGAAGACCCCCGGGCAACGCCTGTGATGGAGCCCCAAATAATAATATTCCGCTGCTAGTTTATTTACTTGTGATGAAGCATTAGTGTCTATTGAGACATTTGCGATGTAAGACTTATTTATATTCGACACCTGGCTTGTAATAAATGATGCTTCACTATTTGTCATCACATGTATGAGAAAATGATCCTGGCATACATGTGATATTCACTTGGTTGTTTCTTCGTAAAAATCGGGTGTGACACCAACCACCTCATCCAAGAGTGCACCAAAGTGTTCAACGGGATCATCCCGTCGACAACATACTAGGAGACACCTCCAAAGGGGTGACCACTCGCTCTCGAATGGCTAACTTTTGTGAACATTACTCTTTTGTTTCCTCTTTGGAGCCCCACAAGGTAGAAGAAGCACTACAAGATCCAGATTGGGTGGTAGCCATGCAAGAGGAACTCAACAATTTTGAAAGAAATCAAGTATGGGAACTCGTAAAGTGACCCAACGCAAATGTTGTGGGAACCAAGTGGGTATTCCGCAACAAGCAAGACGAGTATGGGGTTGAAACAAGAAATAAGGCAGGACTTGTTGCAAAGGGATATGCACAAGTAGAAGGTTTGGATTACGATGAAACTTTTGCTCCCGTAGCTAGGCTTGAATCAATTCGTATCTTGCTTGCCTTTGCTACTCACCATGATTTCAAGCTATACCAAATGGATGTGAAAAGCACTTTCCTCAATGGTCCGATCAAGGAGAAAGTGAGCAACCACCCGGATTTGAGGATGATAACTTTTTGTAATGAGTTTTCAAAAATAATGACCGAAAGGATCAAGATTTCAATGATGGGGGAATTGAAGTTCTTCCTAGGATTCCAAGTCAAACAACTCAAGGAAGGAACGTTCATAAGTCAAACCAAATATACTCAAGACATACTCAAGAGGTTCGACATGGACAAATCCAAACCCATCAAGACTCCAATGGGAACCAACGGACACCTTGACCTCAATGAAGATGGTCCAAGTGTGGACCAAAAGGTATTTTGTTCCATGATAGGTTCCTTACTTTACCTTTGTGCATCTAGACCCGACATAATGCTTCGTGTGTGTATGTGTGCACGGTTCCAAGCCGCTCCTAAGGAGTGTCACTTGACGACCATTAAGAGGATTCTTAGATATTTGGTTCACACTCCTAATCTAGGACTTTGGTATCCCAAGGGATCAAAGTTCAATCTCATCAGATACTCCGATGCCGATTATGTCGGTTGTAAGGTAGATAGGAAGAGTACATCTGGGACTTGCTAATTCCTTGGTAGGTCCTTGGTTTCGTGGTATTCAAAGAAACAAAACTCCATTGCCTTATCCACAACCGAAGCGGAGTACGTCGCAGCCGGGAGTTGTTGTGCACAACTCCTATGGATGCGACAAACTCTTAGGGACCATGGTTACACTTTAAGCCATATTCCAATCCTATGTGACAATGCGAGTGCCATCAAGATTGCTCACAATCCCGTGGAGCATTTTAGAACCAAACACATTGATATCCGTCACCATTTCCTGCGAGATCACTATATCAAGGGAGATATCGTTATCTCTCATGTTAGGAGTGATAAGCAATTGGCGGACATATTCACCAAACCCCTTTATGAGAAACGCTTTTGTGACCTAAGGAGTGAACTAAATATCCTAGATTCTCGAAACGTTGCTTGAGTCATGCACATCTGTTTGTTACTTGTATATAAACTTCAAAAATCGCATGCTTTCAAAATTCTACCATAATCTCTATTACTCTATGAAAACTATGTTCAAAAGGATTCTTTGTCAAATATAGTCATTGTTTGTTTGATGCATGCTTACTGACCATGTTTGTCAAAGATATTTGCAAAAACTTGTCCAAAGAGGATCATATTCTTGAGATAAAATTCAAATTATGTGAATTTCAGCATATAGCCGGACTAGTCCACCCATGGGTCGGACAAGTCTGGGCTGTCTAAGTCGGACTTCTCAGCGGACAAGTCCAAACCGGACTAGTCCGCCCGGGAGGCCTGACAAGTCCGGTACCGGAGAAGTCCGACTTTGGCCTGTAGACCGGACTTGTCCGTGCACCAGGCCGGACTAGTCCAACCCCTAGGGACTTAACCTCCTAGGGGCGGCCAGACCACCTCTCTCTCTTCACACTCAACTATCAACTCTCTCTTAAGCGGGAAACACCCCTCATTGGCGATTTTCGCTTTTCTCCACCAAAAATCTCATCCAATCCACGGATTGGAGCCATAAGGAGTGCGGAAATCCTTCCCCGTGCTTCATTGCTCAAGTTTTGCCTCCGGTTTCATCATATTTGAAGATTTGAAGAGGTATTCTTGACCTACCCAAAAATACTTTTGCTAGAAACCTCTTCATAAATGTTGTTCCTAGTGTCATTGCGATCGTAGCCTAGGAGTATTGTGACTTGATTTGAAGTTTTTGCGAAAATTTGTTAGGGTTAGGGTTCTTCCTGTGTAACCCGGACTAGTCCGGTCTCTAGGCGGACAAGTCCGTTCTAGGGCGGACTAGTCCGGTCCCTTAACGGACAAGTTCGACTTACACAGGACAAACCCCAACTTTAGCCATTTTTAGTGAATTCTTTCGCAATATTTCACTTCCTTGACCTCTTATCTCTTGTTTCTCAGGCAATATGTCGGACTCCGACCAAAGCTCTCCCTTGTAAGTCCCGCGGCCGAGGAGGCTCGACAATCCCTCCATCGGCGCATTGCTGAAGAGAGGGCGGCAAAAGAGGCCCAAGCGGCTAAGGATGCCGTCAGTCAAGAGGCAAGAACAAAGAAGAGACATGATCTCAACGAGGAGGCAAAGATTGCCCAAGCCATTGAAGAATCCTTGGCGGATCAACGAAAGAAGAAAAGGGCCGAACGTGAAGCCCATAGCTCCCAGGCTGCTAGTGCCGTAGAGCCCAAGAGGAAGAGGCTAGTCACTTTGGGAGAGAAAGAGCGGGAAAAAGAGAAGGAGAAAGAATCCGAGGGTAGGGTTCTCCGTGACCCGAGGAAATACAAGGCTCCACTTCCTGAGGAGCCCAAGAACAAAAAGGCAACTACCAAGGCACCGACAAAGAGGGCAGGAGGGATAGTAATCAGGGAGAAGGGGCAACCGAAGCCCATCGGTCCCCTGAAGATGGCTGCCCCTGCTAGAGATCCAAACCGGCAGCCCAACAATGTGGCATATGTTTTCAAAGGAAAGGGGGCTGAGAAGGCGAGAAGGTTGACAATGGATAAAGTCTATGACTATGAGAAGCACACAGGCGACCCTAGGTTTTGGTGTGATTTCCATTGCGACTACTACCGTCTGGTATACTTGAAGATGAAGACTCCAGCCGCTCAAGCTCAATGGGTAGATTGGGACTACATGGCCAAAAGGAAGCACAAAGCCTTTGATGCCGTGATTGAAGCCGCCGAGCGCCATGGAATCAAGAAAATCATGAGCTTCAAGTATGAATGGAACATCGAGGTGATTGTGCAGTTTTACACCACCGTGTACTTCTCCACCTACGGTGACCGGAAAATCACCAGGATGACTCATGGAGAGCAATACCCAGTCACATATGAGAGGTTTGCTCAGATACTTGGCCTTGAGGAGCACCTGGACCATGAGATTATCATTTCCAACCTCAAGGCAGTGGATAGGGATCAGCTTGACTACATGTATCCTAGTCATTTTCCCTATGAGGCCGGGCTTGCTAGGAACATCAAGCCGTTCTATAGCATCCTCAACTGGATTTTGAGGAGAACTGTTGCCCCTAAGGATGGAGATGCAGGGGTGATCCAAGGAAACTTAAGCGTCTCCTCCTGTTGATAGATGATGAAGAGAAGTTCAACCTCGTTGAGCATGTCTATTATGACATCTTCAACATCTCTCACACTCCCAACCGCTCATGTGGGTATGCACCATATATCATATGCTTAATTGAGAAGGTGTCTGGGCTTGTCTTTGTCAAGGATGTGACTCATCGACCACTCCGTCCTCAGCTGCCCCTGGTTGTGCCAGAACCTTCCAGAAGGAAGAACGCTCAACCTCCTTCTAGCTCAGTGGCTCCTCCTAGCTCAGCGGCTCCATCATCACCTCCTCCTCCGCAGTCGATGAGCGGATTCTTCAAGTGCTTCAACGCACTCTTCGCCTCTTGTCGGCGTGTGGAGGTCTGGACTCGACGCATGGAGAGGCGTCAGGAGAAGTACCTCAAGGTTGTGTGTGACAAGCTTGAGGTACCCATGTCTCCTCCTGAGGAGAGTGATGTAGAGCTCACTCCATATCCAGAGTTCACCGCTGATGAGCTCGCCCAGTTCAGGGAAGATGGCAGCTCTTCCAAGGCCGTGCCTCCATCCACCGCTGCCGATGACAAGGAAGACGATACGGAGGCCACGGGGAGTGATGAAGATGACGATGAAGAAGAAGACGATGAAGATGACGAGTAGACTTAGGCGTATCTTCTTCCTTTCTTTCCTTTTTGGTGCCTTGATGCCAAAGGGGGAGAGATGGAAGAGGATGTCTCTTTTATCATCTTCTTGTAATAGATCCTTGGACATGACTATCTATGTTTTATGCATTTTATCTCTCTTGTGTAAGACTATGTGTGGATCTTATGCTGATATTTGATCTTATGGCTTATATTTGATCATTGTTGCCCTTTGCTATGTTTTATTGTCTTATCACATTTTTAGCACAACACGTAGGCACCCCACCATAACATGTGAGTGTATGTCAACTCTCCTCTTTTACTGTTGCATACATCCAGGGGGAGTTAAGCATACACACACTTGTTATGAAAATCTATTTTTACCTCTTATGTTGAAACTTAATGTGTTGTCATCAATCACCAAAAAGGGGGAGATTGTAAGTGCATCTAGGTATCCCCGTGGGTTTTGGATGGTTGATGATGATAATTAAGAGACTAATGAGCTGAGATGATCATAAGCATAGGATATTTCCAAGGTGGACACCTAAACTCTCAAAAAGGAAAATGATGAAGAATGGCGTCGAAGACTCGAAGAATAGAAGTTAGGATTTCATTTGAGTCTTTAGTAGGCTAGCCATGTAAGAGTCAGAGTGTGTGTGTCAAGTGCATTGAGATCATAGAAGAGAGCTCAAAGCGTTAGAAGTGTTGAATCCTTAGTGGAGAGTGTTAGTGAGGTAAACTCAGTTAGGCCGGACTTGTCCGGGCCAGAGGCCGGACTAGTCCGGATGTCCTACGGCTTAATACGTTTTGGGGCGGACTAAGAGTTCCTGAATGAGTTGGGACTTGTCCGTTTTCGGACGGACTAGTCCATTTCTCTATTGGTGATAGTGCTTTGGGACTAAGTCCTGGTAGACCGGACTTGTCCGCCTCAGTGGCCGGACTAGTCCGGTTTCACCCGGACAAAGAGTCCCTGTGTTAGTTCGGGCTAGTCCGTTCTGAGGCAGACTAGTCCGTATGGTTGTGACATGAGAGCTCCCACGGCTAAGTGTTGGTGGACCGGACTTCTCCGCCTAGGTGGCCGGACTAGTCTTGGTCCTCCAAACTTGTCCGTTCTCGCCGGACAAAGAGTTCCTGTGTGAGATCGGAGTAGTCCGTTGTGAGGCGGACTAGTCCGGAGGTTTGTAAACGTTTGAAATGTGAACGTTGGGGAGTAGGTGGCTTTGTGACGCTAGTGGTCCCCACGGACCAGACTAGTCCGAGTCCTGACCGTACTAGCCCGGACTTTGGTTGGTGGCAACGGTTGGCTGTCGGGACTTCTATAAACGGAGATGCCCCGACTTCATTTACAAATCACTGGAACCCTAGCGCCGCCACAGCCATTCCAGAGCCCCCCTAAGCCTTCTCTCTTGCCTACTCACCCTCTAGAACCATTTCTTGAGTAGATTTGGGTGTGTGAGGAGAGGAGAAGGAAGAACTTCATGTTTTGGCTCTTGGAGTGATTTCGTGCACCTGGTGTGAGTCTTTGTGATATGTGGCTTGTGAGATTCATGAAGGTTGTGGACTTGTTCAAGTGGGAGCCTCGGATTGTGAGCAGTCCCAAAATCTTGTAAGTTCACCCTTGAGATAGTGGAAGAACCAGGTTGGCCTTAGTGACGACTTGGTGAGGGAAGGGTTATTAAACCCGGTCCTTTGTGGACTCCTCAATGGGGACTTAGATTCCTGAGTGGAATCGAACCTCGGGAAAAATCTCAGTGTCTCTCTTGCATTTACATTTCCTTGAACGTCAAAATTGCTTAGGGTTTGTTTGGATTATTTTGCTATTATAGTATTCATCGTTACAATCTTGCAATCCATTTCAATATTCTATCGCACCTGTCATATTAGATTGCTAGTTATTTTATCCGCATTTTGTTAAACTAAAATCTGAAGAAAATCCATAAAAATCAAGTTTTTAGGCTTTTCAGCAGTCTGACCAGACTAGTCCGCCCCTGAGCCAGACTAGTCCGGCCTTATAGGCTTTTCCAGCAGGCTGACCGGACTAGTCCGCCCCTGAGACAGACTAGTCCGGCCCATGTGTTCTAATCTGGTTTAATTAAGTCATTTCAGATATTTTAGCCTATTCACCCCCCTCTAGGCAACTTTCAGTAACTGGGACCTACCCCTCTTCTTCCTCCTCTCCTCCTTGCAGCTGGACTTTTTCCCTTGCAATGGCAGCAGCTAGGATTTTACTTTGGAGAAGAATAGGGCTGCAGCCAGGGCTTGGCAGCAAGGGTCTTCATCTCCGGCGATGGTGAGGCGGGCAGAGCTTCGATGGCGGCCAAGGCAGCAGCAAAGGGGTGGCGACCAGGGTTTGGCAGCAGGGGGCGACAAGCTTGTTTTGGCAGGGATGGCGTCCAAGGAAGGCTATATTTATAAGGGGGAAGATCTCCTACTCAGTTTGCCGCGCGACTGGTCTCTGCTGCCAGGCACGCCTGTACAGGGATACGTTGGATTGCTTGCCTAGGGAACATGCAAACTTTAAATGTGCGATAGGACAACACACCTTCCTCTTTACTCCTTGGCTATCTACCCGTTGCTTGACGGCACGGCGTCCAGGTGGCTGGCCCCCGGGACACGCGTCATCACCGGAGTTGTGTTGTGGAGTAGCGAGGGGTCCAGAGTCGTTGCACACGTGGCAACATCAGAGCTCTTCCTGGCAGGAGGGGAGGTCCGAAGGTTTCATGCACGTGGCCGCACCGCAGCCCTCCTTGGCGGGAAGGGACGCCTGGAGTTGTTGCCTACGTGGCAGCACCGAAGCCCTCCCATGCTGGAAGTCGGGCCCGGAGCCGTAGGACACGTGACACCTCCGGAGCTCTCTCCGGTGAAAGACGTGGCTCGGAGGTTTCGGACACGTGGCAATGTCGGAGTCCTCCCTGGCGGGAGGTTGGGTCCGGCACCATCGGACACGTGGCGGCTCCGGAACCATCCTTGCCCGGCAGTGAGACTCAGAGCCTGCAGACACGTGGCAGCCTCGGATCCCTCCTTAGCAGGTGGTCGGACCCGAGGCCTAGGACATGCGCCTTATCATGAGTTCTCCCCAGCTGGCGGCTGGACCCAGCCTGCAGGCTAGGTCCCTGTCTTCTGCATACGTGCTGACGTATGTCTTCTTTTGCTCTTACACGCGGGGGTACCCGGTCTTGAGGGTACCGACAATACCAAACCCATATACCTTAGATCCCCATGCATGTGCAATTGATTACTTTGAAAAGTAAGGAGACATAAATTTTAATAGGAATACCACACTTAGCACAGAGAACCATCACATGGTAGCATGCATTATGTAGCAACCTTAGCTTGTGGCATGTGTAATACACAAGTGTCATCATTATACAAGACATACTCTTGTGCAACCGTCTCGCGTATTATGCCATGTCTTTTGTGTCTTTTCATAGTACTGAAATATTTACTTCTATGTACTAGATGGGAGTGCCTAATGAAGTTTTGTCTTTTTACTTCTTTTGCATATACTTTGTAAGCATGTAGTCAAATATCAATCAAATATCATTCATGAAAATCCGAGCTGTATTAAATCGCTATCTAAATATCTAGTGGTCTCGTACAAGATGAATTCCACTATTGCTACAAGTGAAAGTCCTCGTACACCACACATTACCCAATTATAAATCTCACCTATGTTTGTGGTCATTATCCTAAAAGCATCTATTAAAACTATGACCACATATCCTTCGACTCACTTTCAATCTAATGAGAGAATGTTGTTATTGTTGAAGCAAACCCTGTTGCATGCATGCACTGTCCGCCGGCAGAGGACCAAGAATCTATGAAAGATTATGTATCAGACAAACATTTAGCCTATTCTCCATCACTGCATTTTCACACGTTCGAGGAACCAATAAAAACTATCTATTTTTTACTCTTGAAAAAAGCATATATCAGTGGAAGCACTTGATTGTTTTCATCTACTTCAATTGCAGTCAATATCTGCCCTTTATATTTCCCTATTATGAAGATTATATGAATGCAAAGGATAGGCCGACAGTGCTGGAAGGCCCTAATGTATCCACCCAAGGGAGTATGGAAGCAGAAACTAACTTACTCCACATAGTTTGATTTCATAATAAGTTATCAGGGGTTTTTGTTGCCTTTAGTAGCTCAGAGTCGAGGAAGATTATAATATGATGTCTTGCCTATGAATAACCTCTTCTCCAACACCTTTTGTTTGGCTCTTCGTGTCTTCCTGTACGTGGTTGTATACTTGAATGTTTTGATATATGTCTAATTATTGACCGTGATTCATAGAATATACCGTCAACTATCATCTCGTACATCTCAATTGCAATCAATATAAAACAGATCACAATGATACTTCTACACGCCCTGGTGCTCTGTGACAATGGTGCATTCTTAATAGTTCCCCATTTCCCATGAATCACATGCACTTGCCAAGGGTACCCATCCTTCATACACCTCACTTCATACTTAGACTTCTTACATATCACCATCTTGAACTCTCTCATCATAAATACGAACCATTGCTCTACTACCTCCTCAACAACATCAATAGTCGGGTACTTGGCATCGTGAACAACTTCATTTTCTCTGTACTCTCATACCACTATGCTTCCCTTGTTGATGACAAGATGTCAAAAATCATTACTCGTCCATTCCGTTGGTATAGAGTGGTCCTCACCACATGATGAATCATCATCGTCATTAATTTGTTGAATATGCTCATCTTCAAGCTGCATCTTCTCAAAAATACTAGGGATTATCACTATCTCATCAACAATCCCTTAATATTCTACAACGGTCACCCTAGTCTCGACCTCTTGTTGGTCATCAAAGATTCTAAGTATCGGTTTCTCGTAGATAAGAACAAGCATGGAAAATTTTAGTTACTCAGTTGCACTTTCGACATATTTTTTCGAGTATTGTGCTACTTATGGGCATCAACTCCTAAATGAAATCTTCAATGAATCGATTCGCAACACTTTGCACATTCAATGTGTGTGTCTCCAAATCGAGACTCAATTCACGCATTAACCAATTATATACGGATTCAAAACTTCTTCCGCCAACCTTATCTATGTGTCTCACCACATACTTAAAAATTGATAAATCTATCCCATTAGGCCCATAACTAACATTTCCTTCTTCACAATAAATATAAACAAATATCTTCTCTAATATATTTGTCTAACACTATGAATAGAGTCATTACAATTTTAATCTACTTATTAAACCATAAAAGTCTAGTCTGGATCAAAATACTCTGTTACGTGCGACCAAATCCTCAAACCATAAGAGTTTCGTTGCTTTCCTTCCTCCCACCTTCTTTTTTTTCTATTTTCAAGTGATTTTTATGAAATATTTGAGATAGAGAAAGCTAATATAGAACTTCTTAGGTGGCAATTCATCCATTGTAGCTCAAAAATCACCCCATGGGAGGGCAAACTTTCACGTGAAACTTCAATGTAAACTTCACATGAGAAAAACTTATGAAACACCCTGGAAAGTGATGAATCCTCTCCCTCACGGATGCATCGCTACAGGGGATGAATCGCCCCCAGAGGAGGCTAAAAGTGCCCATTTTCCAAATTATTTGAAACACCCTGTTTTTGTAATTTTGGTTTCAAAAATTACATTTCAAAAAAATCGAGAAATATCAGCGCGAGCCCAATAATTGTTGGGCTTTCATGGGCCACGTTATTACAGAGCTAGGGAAATAGGACCTCCAGTGGTAGGTGGCCCTCAAGAAGGTCCCCGCCGATGGCCTCCTTGAGGAGGCGCGCGCCGGCGACTGCGACCCGCTCGCTTCTCCTAGAGGCTGGCGCCAACGTCAGGACCTACGACCACTGGCACTCCGTCGCGCTCTACTACGCCTCCCTCGCTGGCCACGCTAAGGCCGCGCGGGTGCTGCACGATGCCGGTGCCGTCTGCGCCGAACGAACCTTCGACGACGACCGGTGTCACTACGCCGCCCGCAACCTGCGGCTCCGCCGGCTCCTCAAGTCGTTATAGGCCAGGCCTCAGCCGCTGTCCGCCGCGCTCCGATCCACGTTCCTAGTGTGCCCTGGTAACCATGCCGCCTTTTCCTCGATATGCTATAGGGGAGCACCGGCGCTGAAGCCGCAGCCCTCGCCGCGGCCGCTGGTGAGCGCTGCTTTACATTTTTCATTAATACATTCCGATGGAAAGTGGGAACTTTGGATTTTGGGATGCAATAGCGATATGCGTGTAAATTGGGTTAGTAATTGGGCCATTTCTCTCTTGCTCATGGGAAGGATGATTCATTTTGTTTGTTGTTTGTCCCTACCGCGAGCCATGTATATGCCAAATGCCAGTATAAAAAAAATCGGGACCGGAAACAATCTTATTTCTTTTTGTATCTAGTTTATTGGCAAAGGCTAGTAAAATGTATTTTGTTTGTTTAAGTTACTGTGTCAAGCACAATGTGCGCAAGTCTAGATGCGACTTTGCTTTGCGTTGTACGGAAATGTGTTATAGCTTCCACTTTCTTTTTCAGGTAACGTTGTTGGTCTGTAGCATGTTTCAAACCTGTTCATTCTCCTTTTCCAAAAATTGAACAGTGTTGTGTGTACTGTTGAGTGTTTATTATCTTATATACTGAATAAACAAGGTTGGAGACAATCCAGTGCTTGTATGTTCCCCCTCGGGTGGGAAGATTTGATTTTTGGATGCTGCTTTGATGTCTGTATGAAATAAGCTATTACTCCATTTGTCATGGGAAGGGTGAATTCATATTTTATTATTAATATTACTAGCCATTGATCTCATGTACAACCTGCTAATGCTGGTACAAGATGATTGGGAGTGGAAATGACCCTGATCTACCTACAGAACAAACCATCTTTCTGTATGCGTAGGCCAGTTAAGTCTTTGCTTAGGTTTATTGAAACCAGGGCAATGTGCATAAGCTTGAGTGCGACTTTGCTTTAGGATGTGTTTGAGGTAGCATAGGTAGCAGCCTAGCATTCTCTTGAAGTTGATGTTTAGTGCCTTCTTACAAACTTAATCCTTTTCCTTCTATAAACGTTCTTTCCTTCAGAAAGTTAAAGTACTGACTTATAATTTTTTTAACAAACAATATACAGTGTTTTGTTGACATAAGCTGATTAGCAGGATTTGGGCCAAAGGATGACACATCAGGTGCTTGTATGTTCTTTCCGAGTATTACATTCTACATTGATGGAAGACCTATGGAAGCTCACTGGGTCATCCTTTGTGCGAGGTCTCCTTTCTTTCAGAAGAAATTCAACACAAACTGAAATGACAGGAAGGAAGATTATCTAACCAAAAGTTATCTTATGGTTGTAAAATCTCTAAAAAGTGCTAGCAAGGAATTCAACACATTCATACTTAGGAAAAATAAGGGGAATTAAAACTTTGAATTATAACGGTGTGAGTTCAAAAGTGATGATTCCAACTTTCCAAAAACTTCCAAACATGGAGACCTAAATTCATAACTTAGGTCTCCATAATCCAAATATTAGGCCTTCCAAATTTCAGCTCTTTTGGAGGGGTTTTACTATTTATTGGGAATTAAAAGAGGAAGCATCCGAATCTGAATTTAAATTTCAGTTTCAAATTTCAACTTCCTCAACTTGCAAAGTTGGTTCCACAAAGGTGTTCTCCACATTTGAATTAGCATCCATAAAAAATTTAGATTATTTGAGTGTGGTTTGCTATGCTTTTGGAACAATGCAAAAGGGAAGATTCAAATTCTAATTCAAACTCAAAAAGCCAAATACATTTCAAATTCCACACTAGAATTCAATCCATTTGAATTTTAAAAATTCAAACCATGACTTGGTGTGGAAGTATAGCATTTAATTGTGAGTAGTTGTGGTAAAAGATCAGTGGAAAATTGATTAAGAAATTAGGAGGTGGGACCCAGCCACATAATTTGCATTAGCCGACTTTGTTTTCACCTCGGCGTGCCATCAAGCGGCTGCACGCTTCGCCAGCCGACGACGTGCCCTCCACCTCAGTGTTTTCTCCACGTCCTCAGCCTCAAACGAGCCCCCTCGACACTCCACCTCATGCTTTCATTGTGTTCCCTGGTGTTTCCCTTCTCCCGTCCGAACTCCCGTTGAAACGCTCCTCGGCGGAAGAACTCTTCGGCTCATTGAAACCCGACGAGCTTGGCGTGCTTCTCGCGCGACTGAGCCACGGGAAAGTTGCGCCAAGTTTCCCTTTTACTTACCGAAGCCCTAAGAAGTTGCTAGCAATGTCGTTAGCTCCCGCAATCTAGGTTTTCTTTCGGACATCCAATGTTGATCGCCTCTGCGCCGCACCGTCACCCGACGGATTGACAGCCCCTCCAGCTCGAATAAAAGGTTCCTGAGGTGCGTTAGGAACCCTTCTTCCTTCCCTCCAACGAGCTCCTGCTTCCTTAGCTCCGACGCCGAGTAATTTGAAGTTTGGCGCTGGCGGTTCTTTAGAAAACCGAGGACTCTTCGGGGAAATTCATCGTGCTACGAGTAGCTCCACGATAGATGAGCTTAGGGTAGCTTCTGCACACGCTTGCAAACCTTCCAAAGTCCTAGCAGCTCAAATGATCAAGTAGAGGTACCGAACACCGAGTTTTTGTTGCCGCTGTAGTTTTGCGGGCTCGGGTCGCCGGTGAGGTCCCATCTCCGGTGGGTTTCATGGAAAACGGACTATATTTCGAGGTCTTCCATGCCTCACTGGTGCTTTTGGAGCAAACCCTAGTCCGACATGGCCGTCGGTGCAAGCACTGTTCCGGTCGTTGTCATCTTTCCCCAACCCCACCATCGTGGTCAGCACGGTATAAAACTCACAGGCGGCAAGTTTGGTGAAGCTTGGACCACGGAAACCCAGTCCCGGCGAGCCCCGCCGGAGTGCGCCGCCGCGGGCAACGCGGGCAGCGCGAGGAAGACGAAGGGGACCGGGTCCCATCGGCCAGCCTCTGTCTCCACGTAGGGATCGGCTTGTGGCACGGGATCGGGTGCGGCTGCGCGGGGAAACCTTGTGAGCTGCTGTGGCCGCAAGTTGAGTGGGCCGATTTAAATCACGGGGCCCACAACCAGAGTTTAAACTTTTCCCGAATTTTAGATTTTAGGTCAAACTTTGAAACCCCATAACTTTTAGTAGAAATGTCCAAAATTTGCTAAACAAATTTTGTTGGATTCTACTCAGTCAGTACTTTGCAGAAAAGCAAATAATTTGATCTGAAAATCTCTGGAATTTTCTCTAAAATTCATCGAACTTAAATCTTTGGAAGTTAATTCCAGTAGATCCCTGTTATAGAATTCCTCAAATTTGGCCAAAAGATTCTTCATAATATTAGTGATCTCCTGTAAAAATTTGAGCTTCATTGGAGTTCATTTGCTAGGCTAAATTGTCTTCCCAAGTTCAGCCTTCATTTGAAAATTTCAAACCAAACAGAAACTTTTTCAGAATTGTTCACCAACTTCAAAAATTAATATCTACTTGTAGGTAGCTCCAAAAAAATGGTAAAACAAATTTTATTAGAACCATAGAGACCTGCTCTAATTAGATCTTCCACCGCTAGACATGTCAAAACTTCAGATTTGAGATCAAAATTCAGAGAAGCCTTGTACTTGTGGGAATTTTGGAGACCACAAGGTTCAATGAAATTTCTCCAAATTTTGCTCAGATCATCCTTAGAGAGTCTAGTATCCACTGGAAAAATCCCAAAGCCAATTAAGGAACATAAATAGCAGTAGCTATGAATAGAAGTGTAATTCCTATACTTCATTAGCACTTATACACATATTTTGTTGCATTTCATATAGTGACCGAAGTTTAGGACACGCCCGAGCCGTTGGACGTCCGCCCGCCAGACGCTAACTTTCCTTTTGGCTCGCAACCAGGCAAGCCCGGTTTGCATTTAAGTACTTTTGCAAAGTTTTCATTTGTATCACTTATATTTAGTGGGAAATGCTTTCATTAGAGTTAGGGTGATTAAAACTCCACTTGCATAACATTTAAATCCTATGGAGGGTTGGGTAGTTTACAAACTTGACGAGACAGAATGTCATGCTAATGTTCTTAGAATCTCGATAGAAGTCGAGTGGTTGGAATCTACTCGCGAGATAGGTATTTATTCACACGGTATGGAAAGAGGTAGAAAATGGCTTAAGAATGTGAAACTGAGACCCAGCAGGGGGGATAGGATGTAGTGAGCGGAGGTCTCACGTGCGTAGCTCTGTTGATGTCGATTGAGGACCGAGCCGCACGACCCTGCTAGACAAGTTTGAACAGCAGCGGTTGCATACTAGCATATGGGAACCAGGAAACCAATGTAATTGGTTAACCTAAGTGTCGAGGCTTACCCAACCGTTTTATAGGAGTGGGTTAAGGGTAACAAGGTGTAAATCTATCGGTTGGCACAGACACACTCCACGCGGGGACCTCCTGCCCTTTACGGATAGACCGGTTCGACATTTGGGTTTCCTTTGAAAGGTTGCTGCATACTACACAGTAGGAATTACCGTCGTGAATAAATCCCCCCAGCCACATGGCAGTCGGGGGAACTTATTTGCGACAGGATTTCTTAGCTGTCATAAATAATCTTATTTACGACGAGCGTCGTCATTAACAACCTTATTTATGACTATTTATCGGTGACGGCCAAAAACCGTCGTGAATAAGTATTCCCCGTCGTGAATAACTTATTCACGACGGTTTGCCCTTTATTAACGACGGTTTCCAGCCGTCGTTAATTGTTCATATTCCTATAGTGGAATGTGAAGCACCACACTTCTGAAAGTGGGTGTATGTGACGTGTTATCCGGGTGTCTATTGATTGCAATCACCGTCCCTCACGGTTATTTGAGTACCGCTTATTTGAGTACCGCTTGTTCACTGCGCTGTGACGTAATAAGAAGTGAAAGAAGTGAGATGAATATTCTGCATTGAACTATTAATGTTTTGAAACCATGTATGCTATAGCTGTAGAACTAATTAAGTTTATCTTCCACTTTGGGCATCATCACATTGGAGGAAAGCGTTTCTTGTTTGATTGTGGACTTCCGATGTGAGGACTGCCTAAGGCTCATTAATCTGCTGCTATAAAATGGAAGTAAGGATTAACCTGTAGGCGTGTCTTTATCACAAATGTCATTTCCTTTATTACTAATACCTGCATGTAGAGTTTCATGATTAGGGGTGTCGGTTAAGCCTTGTTGAGTCTTCATGCTCACGGTTGCAATATTTGAGCTGTGTGCAGGTGAAAGTTATGAGGAAGGGTCCGAGGACGAGTCGATGCCCCCGTCGGGGTACACGGCCGAGCTGGAGCTCTGCACGCCGTCGTGATCGTGGTGTGAGTGTTGCTAGTGTGTAGCGTCCCTGTTGGTACCCTCAATACCGGGTACCCCGCGCACAGCGTAAAACTTCCTAAGGACCTCGCTCCCTCTGCAGGGGCGAAGTTTGAAGGCGCCACGTGTCCAGCGGGGCCGGAGCTCCCCTTCCCACGGAGGATAGCTCCGAGTCTGCCACGTGGCCCAGGAGGCCGGACCTCACCCCCTCCGCAACGGCGAGCTCCGAAGGCACCACGTGTCCGGCAGGGCCGGGGCTCTCCTCTCCTCAAAGGATAGCTCCGAGCCTGCCACGTGCCCCGGAAGACCGGACCTCGCCCCCTCCGCGGGGGTGAGCTCCGAAGGCTCCACGTGTCCAGCGGAGCCGGAGCCCCCCCCCCCCCCTCTCCTCAGAAGAGAGCTCCGGGTCCGACACGTGGCCAGCAGAGCAGTGCTGCCGCCCGGCGTGGTAGGCAGCAGGAGTAAAGGTGCACCATGCCTTTACCGTACAAGGTATTCAAGGCCCACGCCTTCCCAAGACGCGGAGACGCGGAGCACGCCTCTGTCAGGTGCCGTTGCGTCCAGTCGCATCACAGACTGGCGCTCCGTGTCAGAACCTGCCAGCCAATAAACACAGCGACAAGACATCCCCTGCCGCCCCCGCCGTCATCAACCACTACGATTGGCTTGCGGCATGGGCAGGGCGGCAGAACGAAGGCTCGGAAGCCTTCGCCAGAGACAACAACCAACATAACTGTGGATACGATAGTCGGCAGGAAATATCCCCGGGACCACCTGTCGGATCCCGGGCCCCCCTTGTAAGCCGCACAAGCCTTGGACTATAAAAGACTCGGGTAGGCAACGTTAGCAAGGGTTCGCACTCCAGCAACTCATACCCTAGACATAACTCATCCTCAAGCTCAGGAATCCGGTTCTGAGCAACAAGCAATACAGCGAGCACCTCAGCTCACCGTGGATTAGGGTTTTACGCTCCGTCGGCCTGAACCACGTAAAACTCGCCGTGTCAAGCTCCTCCCAAACTCGTCCCTACGCTTAAGCTCTCCGCAAGCGACTAGCACCCCCGAAAAAGAACCTCCGCGGGCTGCCCAGAGCAGGTCCGGGGGAAGTGTAGACCACACACTTCGACAGTCCCCGGGCTAGACGGTTGCACTTTTGCTTAGTTAGGATGAGAGACTGGTTATGTATAATACTTTCGCTGTATAAATAAGTTTGTAAAAGACTTCCGCTGCGTTTTTATGTCAAATAGAAATTTGTATGTTGTTCTTAATCTTTTCTTGTGTGCTGTTGGGTGCCGCATCACACGGCACCACACTCTGCGATCCCGGAGTGAGAGAACCATGGGTTGATCCCCCACAATGGTGCCTTGTATTCTGATAGACTTAGGCCTGACAATAGGCGAGACCCGATCCAAACCCCACTCCAGCCTTTTATTTCATCTATTGGGCCCTATACTTACCCAATCCAATTTTGGCCTATAAAATCCAATCCAGCCTAGCCCTTTAACAAATCAGATTTTATCCTATCCTGATCCAGTTTAAGAATTTGGACCGGTCCAATTATATTATTACGATTTCAGTCCGTAAGCCGTTATAATGTTGAAACCACTACTCCATAAAAAACAAAGACCAGGAAAGTAGCTTCCAGCGCTCGCCGCGGCTAAGAGAGCGACCGCGTGAGGAGCCCAGATCACTGCTAACCCAATTCATTTGGTCCTCTCTCTGTTCTTGAATACCAATTCATCGTTCTTGGATAGCTCTTCTTTTCGTTCTTCTAGGCAATTGAAATCACCGACGAAGAGGCTCATAGCAGTGGCTCCACTTCTGACCAATAATGGTGGAAAGTGGCGGCGACCAGAACCTCAAATCTAACATGGTATGATCATTATCTACGAGAAGAACTTAAGAAGATGTGCAAACGAGTTGGGAGCTTGCGGACAAGAGCAATGGGATTGCTGCCCCACCAGAGAGGACGAATTTCAGCGGTGCATCGAGTTCGTTCTTGCGGGCCGGTCATGGAGAATACAACGGGGCTTAAATCAAGTCCGGCAAAGAGGCGCCCAATCTGCCCAAGAAACAAGAGCAGGGAGTCCCTGCACTGTTCGTCGAAGCTCTCATATTAGCATGAGGCAAAACGGCAATGAGATTTGGAAACCTTTGTTGTTGTTGACACGATAAGCCCAGCGTAAGAATAACTAGCATGTTTATTTTTTTAGATCATTGCATTGCATGTTAGTTAGTTTGTTGTTTTGCTTCCTAAAATCTTGTATACGTGGACCGGATTGGAGGTCATATTTTGCATGCACGGGGACGTCCGGTTTGTTGGGCGTGGGTGCGCGAACGTAGGGTGCATGATCACATGCATGGCATTCTTGTATTCAGTTGAATAAAACCCGGAAAGGGGGCACACAAACTTCTCTCGTGTGCGCAACCAACGTCTCATCCTCTCCAGTGTGTGTGAATTCGTCGGTGATCTGAAGCTCGCCGGAGATCATCGTTCACTCGTTCTCCTAACAATTGGCATTAGAGCCGGGTGAAGTCTTCGGCGATCATGGCAGGCAATGGATCAAGCACTCCGACCGGCGAGGATCGACGAGGCAGATCCTTGTCACGCAGGCCCCTGGGAGGCCGCAGCGGCAGCGAGCGCCTGGTGGTGGAGCTGGTGGTGGAGAAGGTGGAGTCGGCAGGCCCGGCGAACTATCCACTGCTGACGAAGACGAACTACAACGACTAGGCACTACTGATGAAGATCAAACTGGAGGCGCGCCTTCTCTGGGCAGCGATCGAATCCGATGAGGTTGATTTTCAGGTGGAACGCATGGCTCTCGACGCCATTTGCAGTGCGGTTCCGCCTGAAATGATATCTACCTTGGCGACCAAGCCGTCGGTGAAGGATGCATGGGAGAGTATCAAGTCCATGAGAATCGGCATCGATCGTGTCCAAAAGGCGAGGGCATAGAAGCTCCGGCGAGAGTACAAGCAGCTGGAGTTCCGGGATGGTGAACAAGATGAAGATTTTGCCATGCGTCTGACGATCATGATGAACCAGCTAGCTGCACTCGGAGATCCAGAGCCAAATGACAAGGTTGTCGCCAAGTACCTACGTGTTGCACGTCCAAGGTATCGCCAACTCGTCCTGTCCATTGAAACTCTCCTTGATATCACCATCATGTCTGTGGAAGAGGTCACGGCTCACCTGAAGGCAGTCGAGGATGATGAAAGGTGCAGTGGTGATGGTAGGGATAAGTTATACCTCACCGAGGAGGAGTGGTTCGAGTGCTACAAGCAAAGGGATGGCAACCGACGTGGCAGTTCATCTAGTGCTGGTAACAATTCAAGGGGGAGCTGCAACAGAGGCCGGGGCGGGAGAAAGGGTATGTTCGCTAGTTCAAATGGTGAATGTACTGGACTGCCGAGCCGGGGCAAGGTCAAGTGCCGAAGTTGTGGCAAAACTGGTCACTGTGCAAGAGAGTGCCGCAACCGTCATAACCAATATGAACAAGCTCATTTGGCTGAAGATGATGAGCCTATACTCATGATGGCAGAAGCAAAGATCGTGTCCGACTCATCGCAGCTCACAGTCGGGACTCAATTTGCATCTTAGCACAATGTCCGAGTGAAGGAAGAAGAGATGTATGCAGTGCTGGAAGGTGGAGGAGAGAACCCCGATAAGAAGAAATGGATTTTTGACACCGGGGCTTCAAATCATATGACAGGACTCAAAGAAGCCTTTGCAGACCTGGATACTGGCATTGTTGGGTCAGTTCGTTTTGGCGACGGCTCTGTAGTGCGGATTGAGGGCTGTGGTACCATTCTTCTAGCGTGTAAGAATGGAGAGCATCATCCTTTGTCCAATATATATTACATACCACGTCTCACTGCCAACATTGTTAGCCGTGGTCAGCTCGATGAGTGTGGATTTCAAATTTATATTGAAGGGGGAGTTATGAGGATACGTGATGAACAGAAGAGGTTGCTGGCCAAAATTCACCGCGATGCCGGGAGATTGTATGTGCTTGACATTGCCATCTCGCAACCAGTCTGTTTGGCAACACTTGCTGGTGAAGATGCTTGGAAATGGCACGCATGCTTTGCGCACATAAACTTTGGTGCATTGCGTAGGATGGGAAAGGAAGGATTGGTGCGTGGGTTGCCAAGTCTATCACAGGTTGATCAAATCTGTGAGGCGTGTTTGGCCGGCAAGCATCGTAGAACACCGTTCCCACAACAGGCAATGCGACGCGCGACCAAACCATTGGAACTTCTGCATGGGGATCTCTGTGGCCCTATCGCTCCGGAGACACCAAGTGGTAATCGCTACTTCCTTCTTCTTGTGGATGATTACAGCAGGTACATGTGGATCACATTGTTGTCCTCCAAGGATGGTGCACCGGAGGCCATCAAGAATGTTCAGGCTGCGTCTTAATGTAAAAGTGGCAGGAGGCTCCGCGCTCTACGTACTGATCGTGGGGGCGAGTTTATGGCAGGCCATTTCAATGACTATTTCAATGGGTTGGGTGTACAACGGCAGCTCACTGCACCCTATTCGCCTCCGCAGAATGGCGTAGTTGAGCGAAGAAACCAAACCGTGGTCGGGGCGGCACGTTGCATGTTGAAGGCAAAGGATCTACCGGGCATGTTCTGGGGCGAGGCAGTCAAGACTGCTGTGTATGTGCTCAACCGTTCGTCGTCAAAAGGAGCTGGTGGTAGAACGCCGTATGAGCTATGGACTGGCAGCAAGCCATCGGTTCATCATCTGCGTACTTTCGGGTGTGTGGCTCATGTCAAGGACACAAGACCACATCTGCGCAAGCTAGATGATAGAAGTAAACCCATGATCTTTGTGGGATATGAGCCGGGTTCAATGGCTTACCGAGTTTATGATCCGACGACCAAGCGTATATGTATCACGCGCGATGTGATGTTTGATGAAGACAAGAAATGGAGCTGGGAAGGTGGTGAGGTGAACAACGAGTTTGTTGTGGAGTATGTTCCAGCTGACCATTCATAATTAGTGAGCACATACCATGGAGGGCAGGCGACACCACATGTGGCTGGAACACCAGCAGCATCACCGGCACCTGCTTCAGGAGAACCATGCCCTGCAACACACATGAAGATCAAGTCTTGTCGGTGCCTATTGTTGAGCATGCATCACCACCGGTGGGAGTTGGGCTGGAGTTGGACGTGGATCATGGAGAAAGTGCACCGTTGAGGTTCGCACGTTGAAGAATATCAATGAAGCAGAATCTCCCGTCGGTATGAATTATCTTGAACAAGAAGTAGATTTGTTGATGGTGGACACTGAAGAACCTGCCACGTTCCAGGAGGCTCAAGTACATGACTGCTGGCGTAAGGCCATGCTTGATGAACTAGCTGCGATTGAGGAAAACAAAACATGGCAGTTGACAGAAGTCCCAACTGGCCATCGGCCGATCAGCTTGAAGTGGGTATTCAAGACAAAGAAGGATGCGGCAGGAAAGATCATTAAGCACAAGGCTCGACTTGTGGCTAGAGGTTTTGTGCAGAAACAAGGAGTGGACTTTGATGAGGTTTTTGCACCGGTAGTACGGCTTGAATCAGTGCGGTTTTTGTTGGCTTATGCAGCAAGTGAGGGATGTGACATACATCACATGGATGTGAAATCAGCTTTTCTCAATGGTGATCTTCAAGAGGAGGTATATGTTTCTCAGCCACCTGGGTTCATAGTTCCTGGACAGGAGAACAAAGTACTGCGGTTGTTCAAGGCGTTGTATGGGCTGCGTCAAGCTCCCCTTGCATGGTACGAAAAGCTTGATAATGTACTGGTTGCACTTGGTTTTCAGCGTTGTGAGTCCGAACATGCTGTATATGTGCGGAGAAGGGAACCACGACGAAGGCACCGACTCATAATTGGAGTGTATGTAGATGATCTTGTCACCACAGGAGATTATGCTACTGAACTTGTAAAGTTCAAGCAGGAGATGAGAAACGTCTTTCAAATGGCTGATTTAGGACTGTTGAGCTACTATCTCGGGTTGGAGGTGAAGCAAGATGACAGTGGAGTGACTGTGAGTCAGAAAGCTTATGCTTTGAAGATTCTGTCAGCAACAAAAATGGAAGACCGTAATCCAAGTTATACTCCAATAGAAGGTCGGCTGAAACTGAGTAAGTCCAGTACTGCAACTCCTGTTGATTCAACTCAGTATCGAAGGATTGTGGGAGCTCTAAGATATTTGGTCAACACTAGGCCGGATCTAGCATATGCTATCGGATATGTAAGCCGGTACATGGAGAGCCCGACAACTGAGCATCTGTTGGCTGTCAAGAGAGTGCTCAGGTACGTGGCTGGAACAATGGATTTTGGATGCCATTATGGAAGGAATGAAGGAGTCCTAGAGCTGATTGGGTATGACAGCGACCTGGCATGTGATATTGATACACGCCAGAGCACAACAGGAGTACTATTCTTCCTCAATGACATCTTGATCACTTGGCTGTCTCAAAAACAACGTGTAGTGACTTTATCAAGTTGTGAGGCTGAGTATATTGCAGCTGCTACTGCTGCTTGTCAAGGTACGTGGTTAAGCAGGCTTCTGACTGAGTTTCAAGGGGAGAAAGAAGCAGAGCCATTTGTCTTGAAGATTGATAATATGTCAGCAATACAACTGAGTCAGAATCCGGTGTTTCACGACCGTAGTAAACATATTGACATGAAATATCACTTCATCAGCCAGTGTGTGAAAGGGAACTGGGTTAAAGTGGAGCATGTTGACACAAAGTATCAGTTAGCTGACATTCTCACCAAGTCACTCGGGCGTGATCATTTTGTGGAGCTACGTACAAGACTTGGTCTCGTCAGGGTTGAGGAAGAGCGCCAGGCTTAGGGGGAAATTGTTGACACGATAAGCCTGGCGCAAGAATAACTAGCATATTTATTTTTTTAGATCATTGCATTGCATGTTAGTTAGTTTGTTGTTTTGCTTTCTAAAATCTTGTATACGTGGACCGGATTGGAGGCCACATTTTGCATGCACGGCGACGTCTGGTTTGTTGGGCGTGGGCGCGCGAACGTAGGGTGCATGATCGCATGCATGGTATTCTTGTATTCAGTTGAATGAAACCCGGAAAGGGGGCACGCAGACTTCTCTCGTGTGCGCAACCAACATCTCATCCTCTCGAGTGTGTGTGACTGTGAGTTCGTCGGTGATCTGAAGCTCGTCGGAGATCATCGTTCACTTGTTCTCCTGACAGTTGTGGCGCTGCTCAGCTGAATAGAGAATGAGACAGATGAGAGGAATATGTACTCGGTTGGAGAAGATTTGTGAGGGCAAGGCAGGGGTTGCTTCGATAGCAAGGGGTTGGAGCAAGATCTAGTTTTCGATGGCACAGGTAATCACAGTCGGGTGAGGCCGCTTCCCCTGCGGCGTCACGACGAGGACAATGAGGCAGCGCTATCGGCCTCGGCGGCGGCGCACGACGAGGATAGTGGAGCTGTTTGGACGCCATGGAGGCATGCGGCGGTGAGGGGGAGTGGGCTATCAGCCTCGGTGGCGACGCACGGCGAGCTGTTTGGACACCCTGGAGGCATGCGGCGGTGAGGGGGGTGGGCTTTGTTTGTCGCCTGCGGCGCTTCTGCTTCGAGTGCTACCGTCATCTTGCCGATTCCAAGAAAGCCCTTGTAGTGTTAATAACGTACACGATCCATGGGCTGGATCCTTTTTCTTTAAATGGGCTGGATCCAGAGTTCTATCTGTTTTAGCCATAGTCCAACTCAATCCAATCCTTTTATTTTAACAGCCCATACTGATCCTAATATATTCAGCGCAATTAGTAAAAGGCCCTTTCGGCCCTTATATTCTTCCGGCCCATTTTTAGGCCTAGATAGACTCGAGGTGGCTGTGGATGACATGGAAAATTTAGCACTGGCATGTAAATTTTGAAAGTGCGAGGAGTTGCAAAAGATACCGGAGAAAGAAATTCTGTTTCAGAAGCATGCCAAATACAAGTCTGGAAGAGATCTTGATTTAGACAATTCAGAGAAACAAATCATATTGCAAGCGCAGGCCTTGCCATAGGAAGATCGTCTTTGAAATGCAGCGTATTCTACAGGGTTGTCTCGCTAACTCAAGACGACTTTTATGATAAGGAATCAAATGAGATATGCAGAAGCTCAGAGAATAATGATCTTGCCGTATGGAAGCAGGTCACAAATTTTTCTATTGCCAAAGGGCACGTCTGATGCAGTGGTAGAGTATCTGCACTTGTATCCTAGAGGTCCTAGATTGAATCAGGCTCCTTGCAAATTAAGCAAGGGGAATGCTGTCTAGAAAAATTTCCTTCCCTAGACATATATTGTGTGGGAGCATTCAGCACTGGGTCAGAGTAATTTAAAGTTTCCCATTGCCATCAGGTGATTTTAGCATCAGAGTGCAGAAGCATTTGAAAAGATGCCTCAATACATGTAATATCACATTGCTGGTTACGTGCTTCACCACTATATTTTGTTTAATGTTGTTTTCTCACTTATTATGTGATTGTATCAGTTCTAGGCATACTGATAAGATTGAGCATTTAGATCCTGATCAGGTGAGTGTACAAAGCATGAGTTTCATATCTCTTATATTGTAACAAAAATTTTAAACAGGTTCATTTTTTGCATGAAACTAAATTGCACTAGAATTATTCCAGGCTGAAGAGCTATCTGATGTTGCATCAAGATACTTGCTGTTCCCCTTAAGCGAGTCGTAGCTGACATGATGCTGCCACATCTCGAACACATTTCACCTGCAGAACTGTGCCACTGGTTGATGTCTGTTAGCGGTGTAGGAGATTTATATTTCCTTTTTGTATTTTCCCTCCTGCGTGAGGGGTTTTCTACATATTTGTCCTCTCCTGTAACTCTATATATTTGTGCCTTTGGCCCTCATAATATTACAAGCCTCATTCATAACATGGTATACAGAGCTTAGGGTTTTTTTTCGGACGGCGGCGACGGCGACTCTTCCTGGTGGCTGGTACAACGTTCGGGACTTCCTTCCGCGTCTCTGTACCGTAGCTACGTCGGATTTGGGGTTGCTGTAGACTCTTCGCCGCCCTCTACTCTTCGGTCGAGTGGATCTCATCGCCCTGCACCTGGTTCGCTGCGTCGACTTCTGCCCGCGCGACGCTGCTGCTCCAGGGGCGGCGACTTCTGTCCGGCCGCTGCGGTCTTCATCGCGGTCTCCATCGCGATTGATTCGGCCGCCTGCCTTGCCTGTTTCTTTTGCTCGGTCACAGAGCGCTCGACCTTCATTTCTTTTGCTCGGTCACGGAGCTGCCGTGTCGCCGAGGAAGGAGGCGAGAGCCTGTGTTAGATGCGATCTCTCTGGAGCTGGAAGCCCCCGATCTGATCTGATCTGATCTGATCTGCAGAGCGACGAGGGGGCCTGTGATCTACCCGTATCGGGGTGGCGGCGGCTGGCTGTGAGGCCCCGTGACCTAGCGCTTTTCAGTCAGTAAAAAAAAAGAAAAAAAAAGAGAAAAAATCAGAGAAAAGAAAAAGAAATTTTCATTTTTTTCTTTTCTCTTTTCTTTCCTTTCTTTCTTTCTTTTGCACTCTCGTCATCGTCGGCATCTTCATCATGATGACTTCTTCGGGCGGGCTTCCAGTCGTGCGGTGTCCGGTGCTCTTCGATGGCACTAATTATCGTGATTGGGTTCCTCGTATGCGTTTGCATATGCGCGGTCTACGACTCTGGGAGTATCTTACAGGTGATCTCAAATGTCCGTCCTGTCCTGCAGTTCCTTCTGAGCCTGTTATTCCAGATAAGGCTACTGATGATGATAAGAAGAAGCTGCTGGCGGATTATGATGTACGTTTTTCTACGTATCAGTCTCACGTCAGCTTATACAGGACCTGGCTAGATGATGATGCTCGGGGTGCTGCTATTCTTGCTGCCAGTATGGAGGATCGTCTTGCTGCAGACATAGTTGAGTTTGAGTTTGCACATCAGATGTGAGCTTTTCTTCGCTCTCGATACGAGCCTACTGGACAGTCTACCTATCTTGCTGCTATTCGTCAGGAGCAGTTGTTGCAGCAGGGAGATGCTTTAGTGGAGGAGTGTTTTGGTCAGATGTCTGCTATTTGGCATCAGCTTGATGCTCTTGGTCCTCGCTTGTCGACAGACATTTGTTCATCTTGTTAGAGTCAGAAGGCTGCACTTGAGCTCCGACGCACCTATGACTTTTTGACTCGTCTGCGTGTCGAGTTTGAGCCTCTTCGTGCGCAGCTGCTTGCTCGTCAGCCTTGTGTCTCTCTTATGGATGCTCTGACGAGTGTCCGTAATGAGGAGACTCGTCTTCAGGCTGCTGGATTGCTACGTCCGTCTTCAGTGTTGGCAGCTCGTTCTTCCACACCTATGCACACTACTTCTTCGTTGCCGGTATCGACTTCAGTTCCTCCTTCAGCGTCAGGGGGCGTGGTGCTCGTCATTGTGATTATTGCGGTAAAGATGGTCATGAGGAGGCGTCTTGTTTCAGAAAGAGGAAGGCTCAGGCTCGTCGGTCTTCACAGGGTGCTGGTGGTTCTAGTACTGGAGGATCTCAGGTGAGTTCTGCTACTGTGGATGCCCAGTTACTCATGCTTCTTCGTCGCCTTGCTACTTCTGCACCATCGGGAGCTGCTGGTTCTGTAACTCAGTCTTCTACGCCTTCGAGTACTGCTGCTGCTTCTTCGTCTTCCACTGAGGGACCACCTTCTACTTCTGCTCCAGGTACTAGTCCATGGATTCTTGACTCCGGTGCTTCGTTCCATATGACTCCTTATCGTACCAGTTTGTCTTCCTTGAGTTTTTCGTATCGTCCTTCTCTTGTTCATACTGCCGATGGTTCTCCTCTTTCGGTTATTGGACAGGGCACTCTTCTATCTGACTCTTTTGCTGTTCCTGCTGTTTCTTTTGTTCCTGGACTTACAATGCAACTTATATATGCTAGTCAACTCACCGATAATGATTGTCGAGTGATTCTTGATCATGATTGTTGCTATGTTCAGGATCGTCGCACGGGTCGCCTGCTTGGTACTGGCCCTCGTCGTCGTGACTCACAGCGTCTTTGGGAGCTTGACTGGCTTCATCTTCCTTCCGCTGCGCCTGCCAGTTCAGTCGGCTCCACTCTTGCTGCTTCGTCCACTTCGACGTTTGCTCAGTGGCACCACCGTTTGGGTCATCTTTGTGGCTCTCGCCTCTCCATTCTAGTTCGTCGAGGTGTTTTAGGATCGATTTCTAGTTCCGAGTCTTTAGCTCATTGTCAGGGTTGTCGGCTAGGGAAGCAAATTCAGCTTCCTTATCCTTCTAGCGAGTCAGTGTCTAAGCGTCCTTTTGATCTTGTTCATTCTGATGTATGGGGCTCTGCTCCTTTTGTTTCGAAA
Organism: Neostapfia colusana; assembly: GCA_030760725.1. Taxonomy (NCBI): domain Eukaryota; kingdom Viridiplantae; phylum Streptophyta; class Magnoliopsida; order Poales; family Poaceae; genus Neostapfia; species Neostapfia colusana. The sequence goes on along the minus strand of JASWHV010000001.1, from coordinate 40,490,208 downwards.
GGAGGACATCGATATTATATCATTTTTATAGATGATTTTTCTCGACACACATGGGTCTACTTCATGAAGCATCACAGTGAGGCATTATCTATCTATAAATCATTCTCGACTATGGTCCGTACTCAGTTTGACACCTCTATTCGTATTTTTCGAGCTGACTCTGCTGGTGAGTATCTATCCGATGCTCTTCGCCATTTTCTTTCTGAGCAAGGAACACTTGCACAATTCTCTTGTCCAGGTGCTCATGCTCAGAATGGCGTTGCAGAGTGCAAGCATCGACATCTCCTTGAGACAGTTCGCACTCTTCTGATTGCCTCTTCTGTTCCACCTCATTTTTGGGCTGAGGCTGTTTCTACTGCCACTTTCTTAATTAACATTCAGCCATTGTCTACCCTTAAAGGTGGAATTCCCTTTGTGAAAGTGCATCTAGGGTATCCCTTGTGAGTTTTGGAGAATTGATGACAAGCATATGAGATCCTAATGAAATGATTGCAGGACAAACAAAGTGAACTAGCTCGGTGCACACAAAAAGGTGAAAAATAAAGTGCTGCCCGAAAAAGAAGACTTTAGTGGAATTTAGAAGAGCAAATTAGATGTAAATATATAGGGTGTGTGTGAGAGACACATCCCAAGAGCTCAGAACTTTTCGTAAGGGTAAGGGGCTAATAATCAACTAAAATCCACTAGACACCGGACTAGTCCGTCCATGGACCGGACTAGTCCGGTCAGCTTACTGGAATGCAACCGAACAAGTCCGGTTTTGGACCGGACTAGTCCGCTCATGTCTATGTTGTCCTCTTTAGAGGACTGCAGACTAGTCCACCCAAGCGACAGGACTAGTCCGCTGAACTTTCTGGAACCCCACTTCACATAGCACCGGACAAGTCCGGTTTTAGACCGGACTAGTTCGGTTAACCCACTGGAAGTAGACCGGACAAGTCCGATCATATACCGGACTAGTCCGGTATTAGGTTTTACAACGACAACCTTTTGGAAACCATATAAATGGGTGATCCACGGCCTCCCAGAAGTGGAACACGACTCATACTGCTAAAAACTAAAACCCTAGCGCCGCCACCTGTCCCAAGAGCCCCAAAACACATATCCCCACACATCTAAGGTGCAAAAAGGTGAAAACCAATCAAACACTTGGATTTGGGATTGGGAGATCGTCGTTCCTTCGTTGTGAGCTCTTGGGGTTTGATCTCTCTACACTCATATTCTGCATTGTAATCTTTTTGAGTGTATTTGATCGCTTTCTCATTGTAATTCTTGTGGGAGCCCTCAACATGTGAGGTTGCCCCACAAACTCGGTGATTACCCATGCTAGTGGAATCAAGTCGGCCTTGTGTGGTGACTTGAAGAGGGAAAGGGTTAGAGACCCTGCTCTGTGTGAGCCTCCTCAATGAGGACGTAGATCTCTTGGTGAGATCGAACCTCGGTAAAATTTGTGTCTCGTATGCCTACTTGTTTTTTGTTGATTATAACATGTTGTTGCTAAACTTCATAATTTGAGTTGCTAAGTCTCATTCACGGGCATAATCACACCTCACATTGTAAAATCAAAATAGAATAATTGTTGTTCTTATTTCCGCTGCTAAACAAGTTAATTCTTCTGCACAACACTTATACAATCTACACACTTCAGGCACACCGGACTAGTCCGCTCACACAACCGGACTAGTCCGGTCAATCAAGTTTTTGACGACTACTTTAAGTGTGCAAGAAACTCTATAAGGCCTATTCACCCCCCTCTAGGCCACATTCAATTGGTATCAGAGCCAAGTTCTCCATCAACGAGATTCACATCTCGGAGAGATCAATGGCCTCTGAGAAGAACAACGATATCCCGAAGACGAACAACAACGATGAGGAGCAAGAAGCCAAAGCCTTCGATGTGCTGAAAGAAAGTCCACATGACGATGATGAAGTGAGACAGCTAAAGGCATTACTGAGAAAGAAATTAATGGCACAAAAGGAAAAAGAGGAAGAAAAGACGATGGGGAGTGGTCATCACGACTACTCCCGATATCCTTACAACTACAACCGTCTCAATTCAAATAATCATTATCTCTCTATTCCTATGGGAAGGCCCCCGCAGTTTGACGGAAGTGACTATACCATGTGGAAGTACAACATGAAAATGCATCTAATATCCTTGAATCCCAGCCTTTGGCATATTGTCTGCACAGGAATAGATATCCCAGACACGGATGAAGAACTCACTCCGGAACAACAACAAGAGATTCACATAAATGCACAAGCCGTTGCAGTAATCACATCGTCACTGAGCAGAGAAGAATTTACCAAGATCGATGGACTAGAGAGTGCAAAAGAAATCTGGGATACACTCAAAACATCTCATGAAGGAAATAGGTCTGTACGTGAAGCCAAAATTGAGATGCTTGAAAGAGAGTTGGGGAGATTTGCTATTGAAGAAGGCGAATCACCTCAAGACATGTACAACCGGATGAAGACACTCATTAACAAAATCCGTGCCTATGGAAGTAAGAAATGGACGGATCACGAGGTGGTCAAAAGGATGATAAGAGCCTTCATGCCAAGAAACGTCACACTTTGCTCAATGATTAGAGAAAGCCCCAAATGACTCCCGATGAGTTATTGGGGAAGATCATAAATCATGAAATGATGGAGAAGGAGGCTCAATACGTCAAAGACTTAGCCGAGCTCACCTCTTCTAAAAAGAAAGAAGTTGCTCTCAAAGCAACGTGCAGACCCAAACTCAAAGAAACCCGTGAAGACCAAGATGACGGAGATATAAGCGACGTGAGTACCGACCTAGATGATGAGGAAATGATACTATTTATCAAAAAGATCAAGCGCATGATGAGGAAAAGACATGGAAACAACTCAAATGAAGGGAAAAGCAAGGATAAAGGAAAATCCAAGGCTCGACGTACTTGCTATAATTGTGGAGAGTACGGTCACTTCATAGTGGACTGTACTTATGAGGAAAACAAGAAGAAGAAGGAAACAAAAGCACATGAGAAGAAAATTTTTAGAAAAATGGGACAAGCTCATCAGGCTCACATTGGCAAGGAGTGGGATTCAAACGATGAGTCCTCCTCCGATGAAGAAGAGGATATGGCCACCATTGCCGTTAAGAAACCCACCATGAGAGCTACACTCTTCTCAAACATGGGAGGACGGGATATGAACAACCATACTTGCCTTATGGCTAAAGAAGGCAAGAAAAAGGTTCGACTTACTTCTCCTGCGTTAAATACCTCTATTGATGACTTTGATAGCTCTAGTGATAATGAAGAAATGTTTAGAGGATTAAGTAAAACTGCTTTAAAGAAAATGGAAATGTTGTCGAACGAAATCTTTGAAAAGGAGAAACTTGTCAACCGACAAGAAGATATGCTCATCCCTGAAAGGAAGAGATATCAAGAGGTTGAAAAACTTCTTGAGCTTGAAAGAGAGAAGAACAAGTCACTTGAGGTTGAGCTAGCCTTGAGTAAGGAGACTTACTCAAAGCTAGAGGACTCACATATTGCAATCAAGGATGAGCTTGCTAACTTGTCAAGAGTTAACAAGATCCTAGAAGTGCAAGTTGAGTCGCTAAAGCAAAGTGACTCATCTTCCTCCAAGAGCTCTTCCTCCAAAGATATGAGTTCGACAACAATTGGAACCTGCACATGCTCTAGTAAGAAAAATATCATTTCTAATACTTCAACTTCTCATGATGTGCATCCTTCCCAAATCGGCATCTTTGATAAGGAGAAGATCAAATATGCACGTAGCGCATATATGGTCACTAGACCTCCCAACGTCAAAGATGGTCTTGGGTTTGACAGGAACAAACACATATCCACTCTTAATCATGCAAAGAAAAGAATCTCCTTTGTTAAGGAAAAATCACATGAATCTAATTTACAAATATTGTTTCGTACATTTGATGCTTCGTATGTTCTTATGAAAAACAAATATGGAAAAGTTATTGCTAAATACACAGGGCCATGCCACAGGAACTCGAAAACTTGTGTGTGGGTGCCCAAGACTCTTGTGACTAACCTGAGAGGACTCAAGCAAGCTTGGGTACCTAAAACCAAGGAATAATTCTGTTTTGCAGGCTTACTCCTCCGGTGGATCTAAGTGGGTGCTAGATAGCGGATGCACAAATCACATGACCAGAGAGAGAGATACGTTTGTGGAGTACGAGTACAACGAGGATCCAAGTGAAGGCATATACTTTGGAGACAACAGCCAAGGAAAGGTCCTTGGTAGCGGTAACATTGAAATATCTCCTCAACACACTTTATCTAATGTTTTACATGTAGACTCCCTAGATTATAACCTTTTGTCAATATCTCAACTATGCGACAAAGGTTATAACTGTTTATTCACTAATGAGGGTGTGACCGTTTTTAGAAGAAGCAATGGCTCGATTGCATTCAAGGGAATGTTGAAGGGAAAGCTTTATCTTGTTGATTTCAACAAAGATAAAGCTGAACTCAACACTTGCTTGGTTGCTAAAACCAACATGGGATGGCTGTGGCATAGACGGCTAGCCCATGTTGGGATGAGAAATCTGCAGAAACTTCTAAAAGGTGGTCACATCCGAGGTCTAAAGGATGTGGTTTTTGAGAAAGACAGGCCGTGCAGTGCTTGCCAGGCGGGAAAACAAGTCGGAGCACCACACCCCGCCAAGAACATAATGACCACTACAAGATCACTTGAACTTATTCATATGGATCTATTTGGTCCAATTGCTTACATAAGTATCGTCGGTAATAAATACGGTTTAGTTATTCTTGATGATTTTTCAAGATTTACCTGGGTATTTTTCTTGTATGATAAATCAGAAACTCAGGGAATCCTCAAGAAGTTCCTGAAAAGAGCCTAGAACAAATTCTCATTAACCGTGAAGAACATCAGAAGTGACAACGGGACAGAATTCAAGAATACACAAGTTGAAGAGTATCTCGATGAAGAAGGGATAAAGCATGAGTTCTCGGCACCCTACTCTCCTCAACAAAACGGGGTGGCCGAAAGGAAGAACAGAACATTGATTAAAATGGCGAGAACAATGTTGGAGGAATACAAGACATCAGATCGATTTTGGGCAGAAGCGGTGAACACTGCTTGTCATGCCACAAATCGGCTGTACCTTCACCGATTACTGAAGAAAACTCCGTATGAGCTCCTTACCGGTAAAAAGCCTAATGTTTCTTGTTTCAAAGTTTTTGGTTGTAAATGTTATATTCTGAACAAGAAACCGAGGGCTTCGAAGTTTGCTTTGAAGTCCGATGAAGGGTTCTTGCTCGGCTATGAATCGAATGCCTATGCCTATCGTGTCTTCAACAAGGTGTCCGGTCTTGTTGAAGTAGCACGTGACATAGTGTTCGATGAAACTAACGGCTCACAAGTGGAGCAAGTCGATAAGTGTATGCTAGATAAAGAGGAATCTCCATGTGAAGCGCTGAAGAAAATGGCACTTGGTGATATTCTACCACAAGAGCAAACGCAAGACTCAAATGCACAAGGTGAACCTCAACGAGGAAGCAATGATCAAGGGGGAGCTTTCACACAAGATCAAGTGGAGGAAGATCAAGAAGATCAAGATAATCATGGAAGCAATGATCTAGGGGGAGACAATGAACATGAAGATGATGAAGAACAAGTAGCTACACAAGTTCCTCACCCAAGAGTACATCAGAGTGTACAAAGAGACCATCCTGTCAACAATATCATTGGTGATATTGCTAAGGGAGTAACTACTAGATCTCGCGTTGCAAATTTTTGTGAATACTATTCTTTTGTCTCTTTTCTGGAACCATATAGGGTAGACGAAGCCTTAAGGGATCCAGACTGGGTGATGGCAATGCAAGAAGAATTGAACAACTTCAAAAGAAATGAAGTGTGGGAGCTGGTGGAAAGACCAAGGGGGGACATCGTTTGAACTAAATGGGTCTTTCGGAACAAGCAAGATGAACATGGAGTAGTAACAAGAAATAAAGCGAGTGCCTTCCTCAACGGTCCGATAAAGTAGGAAGTTTATGTGGAGCAGCCACCAGGATTCGAAGACCAAGAGTATCCTAACCACGTCTATACACAGTGTAAGGCTCTCTATGGCCTCAAACAAGCTCCTCGAGCTTGGTACGAGTGCCTTAGAGATTTTCTAACTCAAAATGGATTCAAAATTGGTAAAGCTGACTATACACTCTTCACTAAACATTTTGATGATCATCTATTTGTATGTCAAATTTACGTTGATGATATTATCTTTGGATCCACTAACAAGTCTTTCTGTGAGGAATTTAGCAAAATTATGACAGATAGGTTCGAGATGTCGATGATGGGCGAATTGAAGTTCTTCTTAGGATTCCAAGTGAAGAAACATAGAGAAGGCACATTTATAAGTCAAACCAAATACACACAGGACATTCTCAAGAAATTCAATATGGACAAAGCCAAGCCCATCAAGACACCCATGGCAATCAACAGACATCTCGATCTCAATGAAGAAGGTCCAAATGTGGACCAAAAGGTATATAGGTCAATGATCGGCTCCTTACTTTACTTATGTGCATCTAGGCCAGATATTATGCTTAGCGTATGCATGTGTGCAAGGTTTCAAGCCGCACCTAAAGAGTGTCACTTAATTGCTGTAAAAGGAATCCTAAGGTATCTTGTGCACACACCAAACCTGGGCCTTTGGTATCCTAAAGGATCCAAGTTTAACTTGATAGGTTATTCCGATGCCGACTATGCAGGATGCAAAGTTGATAGAAAGAGCACTTCACGGACCTGTCAATTTCTTAGCAGATCCCTAGTTTCTTGGTCATATAAAAAGCAAAACTCTATTGCTCTTTCAACAGCAGAAGCAGAGTATGTTGCAGCAGGAAGTTGTTGTGCACAACTACTTTGGATGCGACAAACTCTTAGAGACTACGGCTACAATCTAAAATCATATCCCGCTTCTATGCGATAATGAAAGCGCGATAAAAATTGCACACAACCCAGTAGAGCACTCAAGAACTAAGCACATAGATATTCATTATCACTTTCTTAGAGATCACTCATTAAAAGGTGACATTGAAATTTCACCTGTTACAACTGAAAAACAACTAGCAGATATGTTTACCAAACCATTAGATGAGAAAAGTTTTGTGAGCTAAGAAATGAACTTAATATTCTTGACTCTCGAAATGTGGCTTGAAACGTTGCATACCTGATTGCAACCTCAAATGTTACATTTTATTGTAAAAAACCGCTCCTCATCTCTTTTTCTTCTAAAAAAACTATTTTAATGAAGAAATCTTGCGAAATATGACCAATTTTTTTATTGTTGTTTGCCTACTGGTCGTAATTACCAAGATTATTTGCAAAAATTGGTGTCCTTGGATCACCTCTAAACTCTACTATCTGCATCAAGTCTGCTGGAACCGGACTTGTCCGGTTGTCGACCGGACTAGTCCGGACAGACGACAATTAGGTTAACTCAGGGGCACCGGACTAGTCCGCTACCATGACCGGACTAGTCCGGTCAGTCGCATATAGAAGCAGTTGGCCGGACCAAACCCCTCCCTCTCCACTAATAAGCACTTTGTCTCACCCCCTCTCCTAAACCCTAGCTCCCAAAGTGATTTTCGAGTTGAGCCCTCAAACTCGGAGTTTTCTCCGTTCTTCTCGACGAGGGGATTCTACTCTCCAGACTCATCCGGATAGACTCTTGCTCCTTCAACGCGAATCTTCAAATCTTGGTAAATCCCCCCCCCCCTAAAACCAAAATCTCAACTTTTCTAGTTCTAGCTAGTTTCCTTTGATTTCAAAAGGATGTACATTGCCTAAATAGATGTATTCCTACCACTTTCCTGCCCTTGTGTCCTTAGATAGGAGATTTGATTCAAATGAAACATTAGGGTTCTTATGCTAGGCCGGACTAGTCCGGCGCTCAGATGCGGACAAGTCCGGTCCACCGGACAAGTCCACACTCTGAAACCGGACAAGTCCGGTCTCTGACAGTTGAGCCCCTACATTCCCATTTGAAGTCGATAATGGGTCCATTTGCATCTAATCCTTGAACTTCTTATCAGGCATCATGTCTTCAGGCTCAGATGACGGCTCTTTTCACCTTGACGAAGAAGTTCAACGTGAAAGAGTGAGGAGAGCTAAGGAGGGAGTGATGAAGAAAAGACATGATGTCAATGTCCACTCTTCACCTTCCGATGAAAATTTGCCTAAGAAGAGGAAAGTAATTGTGAAGAAGCCTCGAGGGAAGGCTATGGCCGAGAGCTCCTCAGGACCTAAGAGGACTCCCAATAAAGGAAAAGGGCTTGCTAGTGGCCCCATTGGGCCTATGAAAATTAAAAAACCCGTTCATCGCAACAGGCAACCTTCAGATAATGATTACATTGGAAAAGGGGGTGAACTAGCTGACAAGTTCAGAAAAACAGAAGTGTATAATCAGCCCAGAGAGTCAGCTGACCCCAGATTTTGGAGTAATTTTCATGCTGACTACTATGAACATGTGTATTGGAAGATGAAGCATCCCGTTGTCGAAAGTCAGTGGGTTGATATTGATTATCTTCAGTCCAAGAGATGTCAAGCTTATCAGGAGGTTGTGGCAGCCCTCGAGCTTCATGGGCTAAAAGAACTATTCTCTTTCCAGTGTTACTGGAATGATGAAGTCATCACGCAATTCTACTCCACTCTTTACTTCGCTCGTGATAACAACGACAGGATGATCTGGATGACACATGGGTCTCAGTACAGTGTCACATATGAAGAATTTGCAAGGATCCTTCATCTTGAGCATACTTTGGACAATGAACTTGTGATTCAAAACCTGAAACCACTGGAGAAGGATCAGCTAGACTTTCTCTATGATACAAGAATGCCATTCAGGCCTCCAACAACAAAATACATGAAGCCCTTCTTTGTAGTCCTCAATCGGATATTGAGGAAGACTATAGCTCCCAAAGAGGGAGATGCAGGGACTGTTCAGGGCACCCTCAGAACATTAATGAAGGTCATAAGCAAGAAGAGGAAATTCAACGTGTTTGAGTACATCTACAATGACATTGTCAATATCTCTATCAATCCCATCCGGTCTTGCGGCTATGCACCCTACATAATGTTCATGATTGAGAAAGTTACATAATGTTCATGATTGAGAAAGTGACAGGATTGGAGTTCGTAAAGAATGTGGCTCACACTAGACTTAGGCCCTAAAAGCCTACTATATATTCTACCCCTTCTGCTCCTGCCTCATCTGGAGAAGAAAGAAGATCCAAAAGAGCTCAAGAGGAGCTAAGATCTAAGGCTGCAGCTACCACTCATGCAACCTCCTCTACTCGGGAATCCTCAAGTGGCATCTTCAAAATGCTATCTTCTATCTTTGCCTCTTGCCGCAAAATTGAAGTTAAGAAACATGAAGAGAGATTGGCCAGGAAGAAGCATCAAAGATATGTAAAAGCCAACATCCAAGCCATCTGTGCCAAACTGGAAATTGAGCCACAAGGGTCACTTGAGGTTTCTGAGGACTCAGCTGAAGACTTCACTGAAATGCCAACTTTCACTGACAAAGAGTTGAGCTCACTTGGGTTTGGTAGTGGTTCAGCTGCTAATCCTCTACATGGTCAAGATGATGAAGATCAAGGTGGAGAGGAAGATGAAGATGAAGATAGGACTGAGAGTGAAAGTGGCAACGGCGATGAGTGACTCCAATCGATTTTTCCCTTTCTGGTGCCTTGATGCCAAAGGGGGAGAGACTATCTAGAATAAGCTATTAAGGACTTGTGATCGAGGACTTGTACTTATTTTTTTAAAAAAAACTATTGTAATTTGACTGTTTACCTTATGTGTGATGCTTACATCTATGATTGTTATCTTCTATCTATGGTTGTTATCTTTTATCCTCGTTCATCACATTTTTGTTGATCACACATTTGTTAGGCACCCCACCATAAGGTGTGTGTATATGAGAGAAGTTTTTCTCGTAAGTTATTCATTATTCTCATATATGCACACGTTATGAAAAATCAATTTTTTTCTCTTAATTGTGATATCTCAAATGGTTGTCATCAATCACCAAAAAGGGGGAGATTGAAAGTGCATCTAGGGTATCCCTTGTGGGTTTTGGAGAATTGATGACAAGCATATGAGATCCTAATGAAATGATTGCAGGACAAATAAAATGAACTAGCTTGGTGCAAACAAAAAGGTGAAAAATAAAGTGCTGCCCGAAAAGGAAGACTTTAGTGGGATTTAGAAGAGCAAATTAGATGTAAATGTATAGGGTGTGTGTGAGAGACACATCCCAAGAGCTCAGGATTTTTCGTAAGGGTAAGGGGCTAATAATCAACTAAAATCCACTGGACACCGGACTAGTCCGTCCATGGACCGGACTAGTCCGTTCAGCTTACTGGAATGCAACCGGACAAGTCCAGTTTTGGATCGGACTAGTCCGCTCATGTCTCTGTTGTCCTCTTTAGAGGACTGCGGACTAGTCCATCCAAGCGACAGGACTAGTCCGCTGAACTTTCTGGAACCCCACTTCACATAGCACCGGACAAGTCCGGTTTTAGACCGGACTAGTCCGGTTAATCCACTGGAAGTAGTCCGGACAAGTCCGATCATATATCGGACTAGTCCGGCATTAGGTTTTACAACGACAACCTTTTGGAAACCATATAAATGGGTGATCCATGGCCTCCTAGAAGTGGAACACAACTCATACTGCTAAAAACTAAAACCCTAGCGCCGCCACCTGTCCCAAGAGCCCAAAAACACATCTCCCCACACATCTAAGGTGCAAAAAGGTGAAAACCAATCAAACACTTGGATTTGGGATTGGGAGATCGTCGTTCCTTCGTTGTGAGCTCTTGCGGTTTGATCTCTCTACACTCATATTCTGCATTGTAATCTTTTTGAGTGTATTTGATCGCTTTCTCATTGTAATTCTTGTGGGAGCACTCAACGTGTGAGGTTGCCCCACAAACTCGGTGATTACCCGTGCTAGTGGAATCAAGTCGGCCTTGTGTGGTGACTTTAAGAGGGAAAGGGTTAGAGACCCTGCTCTGTGTGAGCCTCCTCAACGAGGACATAGATCTCTTGGTGAGATCGAACCTCGGTAAAATTTGTGTCTCGCATGCCTCCTTGTTCTTTTTTATTATAACATCTAGTTGCTAAACTTCATAATTTGAGTTGCTAAGTCTCATTCACGGGCATAATCACACCTCACATTGTAAAATTAAAATAGAATAATTGTTGTTCTTATTTCCGCTGCTAAACAAGTTAATTCTTCTGCACAACACTTATACAATCTACACACTTCAGGCACACCGGACTAGTCCGCTCATACAATCGGACTAGTCCGATCAATCAAGTTTTTGACGACTACTTTAAGTGTGCAGGAAACTCTATAAGGCCTATTCACCCCCCTCTAGGCCACATTCACTTTGAGCGCCTTACAGGCAAGATGCCTGATTACACCAGCCTTCGTCTCTTTGGCTGTGTGTTCTACGTGTTGCTTGCACCACGCGAGCGCACTAAGTTGACTGCTTAGTCTGTTGAGTGTGTTTTCTTAGGCTACAGCTCGGAGCATAAGGGATATCGTTGTTGGGATCCGATTGGTCGACGGATGAGAATTTCACGGGATGTTGTTTTTGATGAGACACATCCTTTCTATCCCCGACCATCTTCTGATACTTCTTCTGTGTCTGTGGTTGATCCTATTTCATTCCTTTTCCTTCCTAATGCTCCAGTTGTGAGTGTTTCTCCTTCACACTTAGTACCTCCATCCATGACCTCCTCTTCTTTGGAACCTTCTTCGATGGTTCCTGAATGCTTTGAAGGCTCCAGTGACGCGAGTCTATACTCGACGAGTTGTGCCCCCTACAGATGTGCCATCTTCTGGTGAGCCGTCTACTCCAGTTGAGTCATCTGATGTCTCAGCTTCTCCAGCTCTGTCTGACTCTCCGGATACGCCTTCTTCTCCTAAGGAATCATCTCCTTCTGATGATTCTTCTCTTGAGCAGCCCCTAGGACGAGGTCATCGTTCTCGCCAGCCTCCTGATCGGTACTCTCCTTCTAGCTTTGCTGCTACTGCTCTTCCTGAGCTGGCTACGTATCGTGATGCTGTTCCTCATCAGGAATGGCAGCATGCGATGGCTGAGGAGATTGCTGCTCTCGAGCGCACCAGCACGTGGGAACTTGTGCCCTGTCTCCCACGTGTTCGGCCCATCACCTGTAAGTGAGTCTATAAGGTTAAGACTCGTTCGGATGGTTCACTTGAGCGATATAAGGCTCGATTAGTTGCCCGTGGCTTCCAGCAGGAACATGGTCGTGACTATGATGAGACCTTTGCTCCTGTCGCTCACATGACCACAGTTCGCACTCTGCTTGCTGTGGCCTCTGTTCGTGATTGGTCCATCTCTCAGCTTGACGTAAAGAATGCTTTTCTTAATGGTGAGCTGCGTGAGGAGGTTTATATGCAGGCACCACCTGGGTATTCTGTTCCTGAGGGTATGGTCCGTCGCATTCGGCGTTCTCTTTATGGCCTTAAGCAGGCTCCTCGTGCTTGGTTTCAGCGCTTTGCGTCTGTGGTCACTGCTACTGGTTTCTCTGCCAGTGCTCATGATCCAGCGCTTTTTGTGCATACTTCGTCACGTGGTCGGACTCTTCTTCTTCTCTATGTTGATGACATGATCATCACCGGAGATGATTCAGAGTACATAGCCTTTGTGAAGGCCCGTCTCAGTGAGCAGTTTCTTATGTCCGATCTTGGTCCTCTTCGCTACTTTCTTGGGATTGAGGTTTCCTCCTCTTCCGAGGGAATTTATCTGTCTCAAGAGAAGTACATTCAGGATCTTCTTGATCGGGGTTCTCTTACTGATCACCGGACTGTTGAGACTCCCATGGAACTCAATGTCCATCTTCGAGCCACTGATGGTGAGCTTCTTGATGATTCTACTCGTTACCATCATATTGTAGGGAGTCTCATGTACCTTGGTGTCACTCGTCCTAATATCTCGTATGCTGTTCACATTCTGAGTCAGTTTGTTTCTGCTCCCACCCAGGTCCACTATAGTCACTTGCTTCGTGTCTTGCATTATCTTCGTGGGACTATCTCTAGACGCTTGTTCTTTTCACGCTCTAGCTCTTTACAGCTCAAAGCATATTCTGATGCTACTTGGGCTAGTGATCCCTCTGACCGTCGATCTCTTTCTGCCTATTGTGTTTTTCTTGGTGGTTCCCTCATTTCTTGGAAGACTAAGAAGCAGGTAGCAGTTTCTCGTTCGAGTGCAGAGGCTGAGTTGCGTGCTATGGCTCTTGTGAGTGCAGAGGTGACTTGGTTGCGCTGGTTGCTTGAGGACTTTGGTGTTTCTGCTGGTATGCCGACTCCTCTTTTATCTGACAGTACAGGTGCTATCAGCATTGCTCGTGATCCGGTCAAGTATGAGCTTACCAAGCATATTGGTGTTGATGCTTCTTATACACGAGCGCAGGTACAGGATGGTGTTGTTGATCTTCAGTATGTGCCTTTAGAGCTTCAGCTAGCTGATTTCTTAACGAAGGCACAGACTAGAGCTCAGCATTGTTTTTATCTCTCCAAACTCAGTGTTCGTGACGCACCTTGAGTTTGAGGGGGGTGTTAGCGGTGTAGGAGATTTATATTTTCTTTTTGTATTTTCCCTCCTGCGTGAGGGGTTTTCTACATATTTGTCCTCTCCTGTAACTCTATATATTTGTGCCTTTGGCCCTCATAATATTACAAGCCTCATTCATAACAATGTCGTCAGACATGTATGTGTGATCATCATCACCATTTTGTATGCTTTGTTTATGAATAGAAATTGTGTGCCTGTGTGTGACTGACACGCAGGTAAGGTGTCCTGAAAGTAAGGGAGTATTGCTTCGATCTCATTGCTTGCAACTTTGGGATGTTTGCATACACACCAGAATTCCTAGCCTTGCCCTTGACACTTTCATGAGTGCTCAAAGATGAGGCAATTCTAGGAGGATATTGAGGATGTGGTTAGTACTGTACCGATAACCGAGAAACTCCTTATAGGAGGAGATCTCAATGATCATGTGGGTGCAACTAATGTAGGATTTGAGGGAGTACATAGAGACTTTTGATACGGCGATAGAAATCAGGAGTGTAAGGACATCCTAGACTTTTTCGTAGCCTATCATCTGTTGGTAGCTAACACCCTCTTTAAAAAGAGGCAATCTCACCTAGTGACCTCTAGTCAGATTAACTTTGTCCTCACTAGGAGAAGGGTTAGATGGCGTGTTTAGATTGTAAGGTGATCCCCAGGGAATGTGTTGTGACACAATATAAGCTTGTGGTGGTTGACTTTTGCTTCACGCACGTGTTTTGCAGGACAAAGGTGTCAAAATCACAAGAACAAATTGGTAAAATTGAAAGAAGAATCACACAATCCTTTAAAAAAGAGGATGATCATAGAGGAACCCTGCGGGAAGATGAAGGTGCAGATAGTATATGGGTGAAAATGACAACTTGCATAGGAAGGTAGCTGACGAGGTGTTTGGTGTGACAAAAGGAAAGAAACTTTTAGATAAAGACACTCGATGGTGGAATGAGGATGTGCAAAAGGCAATCAAGGAGAAGTAGTGTTACAAGAGTTCGCATCATTATAGAAACACAAATAACATGCTGAAGTACAATGAAGCCAAGAAAAATGGAAGGCGGGCGATGAGTAAAGCAAGAAGACATGCCTATGATGAATTATATGAGAGATAGAGACAAAAAAGGTGAAAAGGACATATACAAGATGGCAAAAATTCGTGAGAGAATGATGAGGGATCTCAATCAAGTTAAATGCATCAAATACAAGATAGATTGGATTCTAGTGAAGGATGAAGAGACTAAGAATAGATGGCTAGATTACTTTAATGGGTTATTCAACGATGGGAATGGGAGCATTGTGCTCGAGCTGGATGACTCCTTTAATGACTCTACCAGGCGGTTCATGCGGAGGATACAAGAGTTTGAGGTTAAGAAGGCCTTAAAAAGGATGAAAGGGGGAAAGGCCCTCGACCCTGATGATATCCCTATTGAGATGTAGAGATGCCTTAGGGACGTGGCAATAGTATGACTCAAGAAGCTATTCAACCATATTTTTCAGTCAAACAAGATGCATGAAGAGTGGAGGAAAAGTATATTAGTACCTATCTTCAAGAATAAAAGAGATATTCAAAGTTGTACTAGTTACCGAGGGATTAAGCTTATGAGTCATACTTGAAGCTTTGGGAGAGAGTGATTGAACATCGCTTGAGGAGAGTGACCAATGTCACTAAAAACCAGCTTGGTTTTATGCTCGGAGGTCTACTATGGAGGCGATTTTCTTGCTTTGTCAGCTTATGGAGAGATATAGGGATCAGAAAAAGGACCTATACATGGTGTTCATTGACTTGGAGAAGGCGTATGACAAGATACCAAGGCCGGTCATGTGGTGGGCACTAGAAAACATAAAGTGCCAACAAAGTACTTACCCTTATCAAGGACATGTAAAATAGTGTTGTGACAAGTGTGCGCGTAAGTGATAGTGAGACATACATTTTCCATCATGATAGGACTACACCAAGTATCAACTTTGAGCCAATACTTCTTTTCATTAGGGATGTATGAGGTGTCGAAGGATATACAAGGGGATATTTCTTGATGCATGCTCTTTGCCGATGATGTAGTGGTGGTAGATAAAAATAGGGATGACGTGATAAGAAATTAGAGCTATGGAGACAAACCTTAGAGTCTAAGGGGTTTAGACTTAGTAGGACCAAGATCGAATGTATGAGGTGTGACTTTAGTGGTGATGGTTGTTAAGAGGAGAATGTTAGTCTACAAGGATAAATAGTACCTAGGAGGGACTCTTTTCGATACTTAGGATCAACGTTACAAAGCAATTGCGATATTGATAAGGGTGTTTGTCGTAGGATTAAAGTAGGGTGTATGAAATGGAGATAAGCTTCTGGAATCCTATGTGATAGGAAGGTCCCACAAAAGGTAAAAGGGAAGTTCTATAGGACGGTGATCAGACCCCGATGCTATATGGGACGGAATGTTGGCCAACTAAAAGGCAACGTGTGCAACAAATGAGTGTCACGGAGATGCGCATACTGCAGTGGATGTGCGGGTACACAAGAAAAGACCGAATCAGAAACGAGACGTTTCATGATAGGGTAGGGGTGACACTAATTGAAGAGAAGTTAGTTCAATATCGACTAAGGTGGTTTAGATATATCCAGCGGAGACTTCCAAAAGCCCCGGTTAACAGTGGAATTTTAAGGGGTAGAAAAAATTATTAGAAGTAGAGAATTACGAAGATTGACTTGAGAGGAGGCGGTAAATTGAGACTTGAGAGATTAAAATGTATTTAGAGACTTAGCTCATGATAGGACTGCATGGAAAGTAGCATTTCATGTGCCAGAATTTTAGTTTTTTTATTTTTATATCTCTTACTCTCTTTTACTTCATTTAAAAATAATAAAAAATTATTGGGTTTCATTTCTAGTCTACCCTTAACGTGTTTGGTTGTTTGCTATTGACACTTCCACCAGCATCTGAAGACGAGCCGTTGCGGACAAGTTGCCCCAGTGCACCAGGGACTCCAGGCAACACTGACCAGGGATACCGTCTTGATCATTTGCGTGAGAAATGGTTAGAAGCAGATGGTGTCGAGCTAGACAGGAGGCTAGATGTACTCATGCTTATTGCCGAGAAAGAATCAAAGGGTGATGATGACGCTTGACTCCACTGGGAACTATATCTGATATCATCTGGTGTAGCTCTGTTTTTGTACTATACACTGGAGACTGATTTCGTTTTTGTAAGTTGCTAGTCTATCTTTTGTTGTCTGAATCGGAAACAGAAGTTTTAACCGAAGTTTGATATCTAGAAAGCACAAAGTACTTTGTGAACAATTTTACTTTTCTTAGTTTCTTTTTGCACAATTGCAATTGGTGCTAATAATTTAGTATCTGTTCTTTACATTTTGTCAAATGCTTGCTTCGTTCATCGAGTCCTGCTCATGAGGCATTTTTACCCTGCTGCTTTGTTGCTACCTTGAATTTAATTCCCCAGAACAATTATTTCTTTTGGACGAGTAGATAAAGGTTTGGTCTGAATAAAAATGAAGAAATCAGGGGTAGTATCAGAATTGTGTCGAAACCTCGAAACTGTTTGTACAAAAAGCGTAGGGAACATTGCTTCTCTCGAATTTTCGTTCCAACATGAACTTTCACAGAACTATTTTTTTTGGACAAGTAGATAAATGATTTGTTCTGAATAAAAGTGAAGAAATCAGGGATGGTATCGTACCTCTAAACTGTTTGCACAAAAAGCGTAGAGAACATTGCTTCTCTCTCAAATTTTGAATCTGACATGAACTTTCACATAGAAACGAGTTTCTACGTAGTCCAGTGCATTGACCCAACAAAATGCCTACCACATCTGCAACAAACCCAACAAGGCCACGGCACTACACACTGAAACTACCTGAAGAAAGCTACCAGACGTGTAATTTGAACACAGATCCGTTGATCATTACTCATATGTCCTGGTATGGCGACAGCATCCAGCCACCACAATTAGATCGTGAACGCCCATATTGAGCAGAACGAATGGTCTTAGGACTCTTACTCCTAGATGTCAACGGCCGTCAGCTCGATGACCACTCGCGGCGGATGTCAAAGGTGTAGTTCATCTCCAGATAGCACTTCCAATCATCGTCAAGAAACTGGTGAAGCAAAAACAGAATATCTGGTTCATCAGACTCGAGATTATCAACAAGTGGAGTGAACCTTGCTCAGTCTTTGCGTATTCCAGTTCGGTTACCTTCGTTCTTGCAGAATATGATCCCCGAGCAAACACGCCAGATGGGGTAGTCTCCTCGGGCGTCAGGTAGGTGTACGGCTCGGTCTGAGGGCTGAATGTACCGAGCATCTCCTTGGTGCTGTCCACTGCAAACGCCAAATTTTCATCAAACCGTCTCGAACTATGTCAGCAATCACGCGACCATTACACAGGAGCTCTGTAGCACCATGCAGGATACCTCTGAGATCAAGAAGGGAGTGAGGTTATGTACCTTTGATACCTGTCTTCCAGACGGTGTTGGTGTACCGGAGGCCGGAGACGATGTTGTCGGCGACAGAGAAGGTGAACTTCAGTCGGTAGACGCTGCCTTCCTTGAGAGTGAACAATGGCTCCTTGCCAGCCCTGGGCTCCACTGGCAGCGGCAGGATGATGTCTGGCTGGCCGGGTGAAAGGATGGAGAGGTTCGTGATCTTCACTTCTGGCTCCAGCGTCTCTGCCCATTTGGCGTGCAACATATTGCAAGCTTAAGCTTAATTCTGATTTAGAAACCATGTTTCCTACTTCTACCATTCAACTAATTGTAAAGATGTAACACAGCTTGTTTATTTCATTCAGGGGACATATCAAAGTAAATCACAGCACTAAATTTAGAGATCATGGAAAAGAAAAAAAAGGCACAATCATTATGCTGTTTGCTTCTTCTGCTGGAAGACGCTGCATCATTGTGGATTGCAGCTTTTTGAGAGCATTGCTTCCGTGGGCATTGCCATTGTCATTGAGAAGTCGCTGTTGATGTAAATCCTTGCACCAACCACACCGACGACCGCATATGCTAAAGAAACGGGTAAGAAAGAATAGAGGAAAGCAATGTGAATTGGTTCACCAGATCCAGAAAGGTCAGGAATGGTGATTGCAAGCGATTATACACATGGCCGGGTGTGCGCTTCTATGCACTACGGGTGATGCATCAACAACACACAAACAGTGTCCAGCCAAAAGAAACAGCCGAAACAACAGCAAAAAAGGAGGTCTAGAACCAACGATTTGGGATTGAAAAATGTGCGCGCGGATTTTGGTTCACCTCCGACAGAATTCAAATCGACGCTGCCCAGGAGCTGCTCCTTCCATCTCCGCAGGCTCTCATCATCCTGTACATCAGCGACAATGAAATGGAAACCAGCAACAGCAATTTCAGAAGTTTGTAACAGAGTAAGCTAAGTGAGCGCTATCTGATTACTACTACGGCATAACTAGGCGGCAGGAGATCAATAGAAAGATTGAGATTTAAGTGGATACTTTAACCCGTATTAAATGAAGAGATCAATCACGATTTCGCGTAGGAGCAGAAGCAAGAAGAGGGCAAGAAACGAGATGAACATCTGAGGTTACCTTGTCCTTCTCGAGCTGCTCCTTGATGCTGACCCTGGGCCCGAGCTCGATGGCCTCCCTCGCCTTCTCCTCCTCCTCGTCATCCTCGCCGTCGCCGGCCTCCTCCGCCTCCGCGTCGCCGCGGCACAGAGACGCATTGCTGAGCTCCCGTCCCACCGCCTCCACGTGCTCCTCCTCCTCCGCGGGGGCGTCGGCGTCGGCGGCGCTCTTCTCCGCGCGTTCCGGCCCACCCTCTTCCTGGGATGGCTGCTGCAAAGGTGGCTCCTTGGCTGAGCAAGAAGAGACGGACGCCGCCGCGGACGACATGGCCGCGGTGCAGAGGTCGCACGGCTGCGTCCGCCAATAAACTTGTGAGAAGCAGGAAGAGAATTTACTTCGATGCCGACGAGGAGAAACAAGAGCAGTAAAATAAGTTGGAGCAGTAAAATAAGTTGGGGGAGGCGCAAGGATCCAAGAAGGGAAGGAAGGTCGGGGCACAAGAATGACAGTAGGATGCGAACCGGTAAAATGTTTGTGTATATTACTTTTGTTTATTCATACCTCTTAGATAAAATTCATATCCGAACCTGTACTCGTTACCCATAGCGGCTAAAAATAGTTATCTATATCCGTTATCTACGGATATTGTTTGTTCGCGAGTATATCCATTACCCGAAACCCTTTTAACGAAACAATACATTGCATCAAACATCCATTCAGTTTTAAAACAGATTATACGTCGGTATGGACAGAGGTGGGGAGTCAGTTGCGGTGCTGGCGCGCTGCGCAGGGAAGTGGAGAGGAGAGAACCAAGAAATTCTAGAACTAATATATATATATATATATATATATATATATATATATATATATTGTATTAGACTCACATGTCAGAGATCGGGTACGGGTATACGGATATGGGTATGAAATTTTTTTAGCCGATAAAAAATTATTCATTAGATTCTACCCGTTACCCGAACCCGTACCCGCGGGTAAATTTATACCCGAACCCATACCCATCAGGTCGGATATTCGCGGGTAAACGGGTAATGGGTACCCAGGTTGCGAAGGGTGCCAAGCCCCCTCCGGAAAAAAAGAACCTCGCGGGATGCTTCCAAGCAGGCCGGGAGGAGTGTCGCAGCTCACACTTCGACATTTTGTGCGCCAGGTAGGGGGTTTCACGCTCTCTAGGCGAACGAGCAACACCACCATGGTGAACATCCATTCCCTTGATGGCTCATCTCGCCCCACTCGCGGTCGTCTCCAGGGGGAGACGAGGAGGCCACTTCGCGCTCCAAGGCGGGTAGATGTGGCCGGGCAGGCGACCAAATGGTCAGCGTGCCCACGGCGCCCACAAGTGCTACTTCACAGCGGCCTTCTACCCCACGGTGGCAACGGTGCCACCAGTTCCAAGCCCGGAGAGCGTGCTGGCTGCAACACGCGCTCTTCTCCACATCCCCCTTGGCAAGGGTGCTACCCCAGGGGCGACAGAGCAGTGGCGCAGCGACGTCGACCACCTCATCGCTGCTGCCATGAACAGACCCGCCTACAGAAGGCAGCAGGACGAGCCCTTGCAGGCCCAGTCGCATACACCGACGGTGGCCCGTGAGACGACAACGACGCGCGTGGCGACCACGGCCATGCAGTCCACAGCGGACCTCAGGGTCGAGCTAGACCGTTGCCGCATGAGCGAAGATGGTCGCGTACCAATAGAGCGACATCGCGAGAGGCGCTGCAATCTCAAAGGAGAGTATGGCTCCCCGAGCGCCGTACTAGCGGGACGATCCCCGCAGACCCCTGCCTCTCTGAGAGCAGGCGGGGGCTGCATGGCGCTCGCCCCGCACCTTCGCATGGTGGTATGGCCACCCAAGGTCCAACCCCACGTGTTGGAGAAGTACGACGGGACAGTCAATCCCGCCGAGTTCCTGCAGATCTACTCCTCTGTCCTAGCTACAGGAGGGAATGAGACTGTCATGGCCAACTACTTCCCAGTAGCCCTGACTGGCACTGCCCAGTCATGGCTCATGAATCTTCCCCCAAGCTTCATCTCCTCCTGGGAAGATTGTGCTAGAGATTCACAACCAACTTCGGGAGTTCCTACACACGCCCCGACAGCGAGCTTGACCTCCACGCCATCCGTCAGTGCGAGGGGGAATCGTTGTGATCTTTCATCCAGCGGTTCTCCCAAGTTAGGAACACCATCTCCTGCATCTCCAACGCCTCCTTCATTGTCGCCTTCCGGCAGGACGTCAGAGACAAGAAGATGCTCGAGAAGTTAGCCCCACACAAATTGAAGGACGTCTCCGAGCTCTTCAGCCTAGCGGACAAGTGCACCAGGGTGGCAGAGGGTCGAGACTGGCACTCACGACCCGCCTCCGTGGCGGAGAGTGCCAGTGAGGCCGC
Source organism: Neostapfia colusana (assembly GCA_030760725.1). Lineage (NCBI taxonomy): Eukaryota > Viridiplantae > Streptophyta > Magnoliopsida > Poales > Poaceae > Neostapfia > Neostapfia colusana. Next base: position 40,468,628 of record JASWHV010000001.1, on the reverse strand, counting down.
TACCCAGGGAAGCGGCAAGAAGAAGAAAAAGGTTGGGGGCAAGGACAAGCCTCTGGCCGGAGCACCCACTGTCGCCGCAGCAACAGCCGGTGGGGGCCGTCCATGCACAGACAAGCGCCCGCGACCGCCGTATGTCAGCGGCGATGACCAATGGTGTCCGGTGCACAACTCTAGCCGCCACGGTGCCAGTGAGTGTCGTGAGATCAAGAAGCTCACCGAACGCTTCCGTGAGCTGCAACAACGGCAGCGCCAAGATGACGCGCCCTTCCGCCAGTGGGAGGGCAAACAGAAGGCTGAGCCTGAGGCCGGCGCTGAGCAGGAGATGGAGTATCAAGACGTCAAGTGGGCGTTGAAGGCCATCTACAGCCACACTGACTCTGACTTAAGCGCCGACAATGAGCGGCGTAAGGCGCACCACGTGATGTATGTAGGTTCCTCTGACATCTTGTCCTGGTGAGCTGTTGTGACAGCCGATTCCGAAAATGAACCAAGTGAATGCATATGTGTGCCCAGGATGTTCATCACACATACACATGTATTCCACAAACTGAAATTCAGAATATAACCACATACAAATAGTGTTTGAGTACTTTATTACATTGACTCATTGTCTCACTCATGAATATCTAACTTATTCTTGCAGCGGAAGACTCTAAACGATAGCAGAAATAATTAAAGACAACATACTCAAATCTTCAACTCCACAGACATGTTGACGGTAGTGCGCACGCCTAGTACTCCATCTGTTCCTCGAAGTATTCTTCTCCTGTTGCTGAAGTATGTGTGGGAATGCAAGGGTGAGTACATCTCGTACTTAGCAAGTGCGGAAAAAGTACGACATTTAGCTTACAACAAGGTAGGGAATAAAAAGGCTCATTGCAGCAAGCAAATTTTATTTCACAAACATGGTAAAACAACAACTAAGTCTAGATGAGTTAAATCCCAATATAACCAAGTAAATCAGCAACATTCTTTCATCATAATTCACCATTTATCAAGTCTCAACCAGCCAATAATCGTTCTCAAGTTCATCTCATACTCACAAATATTCATAATCATCTCATATTCATATAACCGAAACCAAACTCGTTTTCATGACTCAAAACTGTCCCAAAACCAATCTCAATGACCATACCATAACCATACCGAATAAAAATCCCAAGTTTTGCCTCTAATCATGGAAGTTGGCCAGGTGCTTGTGACCAGAAGCACGGCTAGCATGATAGTTTTACAGTCTGCAGAGGTGGCACCACTTTACCCACAAGTTTGTGATTTTGTCACCCGCCGGCGACTAGAAAGAACATTATATCAGTACACAACCGTCGGTGTGTGGCCAATAGATCACAAAATAGCCTTTACAAAAGGGCTACTAGGATGTACGGACCCACTGAGGTTTCACCGGCAGGCTCGAATCTCCATTCTCCCACCCACGGGCCCCCTCTTGTGCCATGTAGTTCCCATGGAAGTCCCTCTCGACTCCCATTCCCCGCGCCATCTAATGGTCCATAACAAGCTAGCAACACACCTAATTAGTCAGCTAAGCCATACCCATATTTGGCCTTGTGGTGGCACTATTTTCCTGGCATGTGCTCGCATGAACCGGTCCTTAGATCTACGGCAAGTAAACCACCATCTCATTCAGCAACATCCACGAACCAATCTTGCCTAGATCTCCCCGATTCCATGCTCATTAACATCATCAAGTTCTCATCATAATTATTCATATGAGTGTAGTAGCTAACCATGTTTTATTTCAGCTTCCCATATCCTGTAAATTAAGAGAAGCAAAAAGGAAAAACGACCATACCTGACTCTTCAACTTTCCCGGTGACAAGGATGGTTAACAAAACTAGTAAAATCCTATAAAAGGGTGTCCCATCAAGTTGACACAAGCATACACGTTTTCGCAAATAAAACCGTTTCAAAACATGGGATCAATATGGTCAAGGGGCACTTGCCTTGCTCCCATGGTTCGTATTGCTCAAGCGTCTCGAAGTCTTGGTGCTGTAGCTCCTCGTAGACGTCCTCTTGAGCTTGTCCTTCTACTTACGACCACACACATACAAAATTTACAGCAATCAATCATCATGCACAAACTTTACTCAAGACGCAAATCCTATAGTACAGTTTTATAAAACCAGTTTGTAATTGTTCTTGCATGTTTTAATGGGCTTTTCATGTGGTTTTATGATGAACAAGGTTGTAGGGATCAAGTGTGGACGTGGTGATGATCTTGACACAAGATCTATATCAACTCCACCATAAAAAATCGATCAAAACATGATCTGTTCACACACGAAAGTTTCTGTTGAAGGGGGCGATGAAAACGGATGCGTAGAAGATCCTTTCAAACTGAGTCTAATACAATTTGAATCACTAAATTTGGAGGTTTCCAGCAAAATTTATGAATTTCCAAAGTTTGAACCAAGGGAGGAGTTCTTTTCAAATAGGAAATTGTTCTTTGTGCTGCTAGGTGGGGCCCACACTTGTCTTCCTCCTCCAGCCCTGAAACAGAGCAGCTCGCCATGGCTTAGCCAGAGGAATGGGGCCGTCCTTCACAGAGCCTCAAAGCTCACTGTCCTTGGTGCTCCAGATGGTTTGGAGGTAGGCTAACTCATGGGTGAGGTCGGTGATGAGCTCCGGTCACCGAAAATGGTGCAGCCGCGGTGATCTAACTGGCGCAAACTCTGGTGACCCTTTTCTCGATACGCAATCCATGGTTTTGGGTGGCACAAAGTGCTACAGCTCCGTGAGGACGTGGGGAACAATGGCACAACCTTGATTTCGATTGGAGATGGCCCTAACATAGCTCACATCGTGAAGGTCTTCTCGGTTGTGAGGAGCAGTGGGAAAAATGGAAATTTCGATTCTGTGGTGCATAATTTTCGGGGGAATTCAGTTCTACATCTTCACCATGGAGTATAGGAGACATGCTAGGATTTAACTGAACCCTAAAGCCTGCTGCAGAAAGAAATCTCAAAATTTTAGAGAGGTTGTTCAAAGTGCTCACCAACTGAAATTTGCTGAGAACTCGACGATCGTTGGATGAAACTTGAATTAATTTGGCAGACAGCTACTAGGCACCATGGCGCACACAAAATTCTTTTGAAGTATGGCTTGAAAACGCTTGGTTGCGGCTGTCCATGGGAGCCGACGGGTGTGGTTGTTTTTGGTCGCCGTGGGGAAAAAGCAAAAGAACAACAGCATTGTGCAGCCAATGTAACACCCTCAAAGTTACTACTATGCATTGCATATATTTTTCATGTAGAGAAGCATTTAAAAATAAGAAGAAATGAAGAGAGGAATATAGAAGCTAATAAAATGACAAAAGGAAATAGAAATGGAAAATAATGAAAATAAAATAGCCAAATTGAGCCACCCCAATTTTCCCCAAATTTCCCCCTTTCCCAAAAATTCCCAAATTCTATCCAATTTTCCTAATTTTCCCCAAAAATTTCCTAGGAGGAATTTCCCCCACATTTGGGGGGAATTTTCCCCGAATTGGCCGCACCAAATTAGGGGGAAGAAACCATAATTCGGCCCACCTCCCCTTGGCCGCAGCCCATTAGGGGGAACCCTAGTCCCCCACATCTAGGACTCTTGGGTTAGTCCCCCATCTCTAGGACTCTTTGGTTAAGTCCCCCACCTCTAGGACTCTTTGTCCCCCACCTTTAGGACTCTTTGGTTAAGTCCCCCACCTTTAGAACTCTTTGGTTAAGTCCCCCACCTCTAAAACTCTTTGGTTAAGTCCCCCACCTCTAGGACTCTTTGTCCCCCACCCTTAGGACTCTTTGGTTGAGTCCCCTACCTCTAGGACTCTTTGTTTCCACCCCTAGGACTCTTTTTTCCCCGTTATAAATATAACCCCACCCCCTAGCCGCACCACATCTTTTTTTAGCCGCCACCCCCCTCCAAGTCGGTGAGTTCTCCCCCCCTTGCTGCCAAGTCGCCGAGCCCCCCCTTCCAGAATTTGGCCACCGTCGAGCCCCGTCACGCCTCGCCATCACCGGAGAAGAAGCCCGACGTTCTGCCCTAGCCATAATTTTCTGCAGAAAAATCTTCCACTGCTGCCATTGCTAGGAGGAAGGCCCTGCCGCAAGGAAAAAGTGAGGTAGGTCTTCATTACCCCTCTTACGACGTCGCCGCTGTTTCTACGCATCCGTTTTCTTCGCCCCCTTCGAGCAGAAGTTTCTGCGTGTGGACAGATCATGTTTTGGTCGATTTTTGATGGTGGAATTGATGTACATCTTGTGTCAAGATCATCACCACGTCCACAGTTGATACCAGCACCCTTGTTCATCATAAAACCCCATGTAAGCCTACTAAAACATGTAAGAACACGTACAAACTGATTTTATAAAACTGCACTATAGGAATTGCATTCATCTACCCCATTGCATCTTGAGTAAAGTTTGTGCATGATAATTGATTGCTGTAAATTTTGTATATGCGTGGTCGTGAGTAGAAGGACAAGCTCCAGAGGCTGTCTACGAGGAACTACAGCACCAAGACCTCGAGACGCTTGAGCATCACAAACCACTGGAGCAAGGCAAGTGCCCCTTGACCACATCGATCCTATGTTTTTGAAACTGTTTTGCTTTCAAAAACTCGTATGCTTGTGTCAACTTGATGGGACACCCTTTTATAGGAGTTTATTAGTTTTGTTAACAATCCTTGTCGCTGGGAAAGTTGATGAGTCGCGTATGGTCGTTTTTCCTTTTTTCTTCACTCAACTTACAGGATACGGGAAGCTGAAATAAAATATGGTTAGCTACTGCACTCATAAGATTTAACATGATGAGAACTTGATGATGTTAATGAGCATGGAATCGGGGAGATCTAGGCAACCTTGGTTCGTGGATGTTGCTGAATAATATGGTGGTTTGCTTGCCGTAGATCTAAGGACCGGTTCATGCGAGCACATGCCAGGAAAACAGTGCCATCACAAGGCCAAATATGGGTGCGGCTTAGCTGAATAATTAGGTGTGTTGCTAGCTTGTTATGGACCGTTGGATGGCGCGGGGAATGGGAGTCGAGAAGGACTGCCCTGGGAACTGCATGGCACAAGAAGGGGCCCGTGGGTGGGAGAATGGAGATTCGAGCCTGCCGGTGAAACCTCAATGGGTCTGTACATCCTAGTAGCCCATTTGTAAAGGCTATTTTATGATCTCTTGGCCATACACCGATGGTTGTGTACTGGTATAATGGAGGTTCTTTCTAGTCACCGACGGGTGACGAAATCACGAACTTGTGGGTAAAGTGGTGCCACCTCTGCAGTGTGTAAAACTATCATGGTAGCCGTGCTTCTGGTTACAAGCAGCTGGCCAACTTCCATGATTAGAGGCAAAACTGGGCATCGTTATTTGGGTATGGTCATTGGGATTGGTTTTGGGACTGTTTTGGGTCATGACAATGAATTTGGCTTCGGCTATATGAAGATGAGATGGTTATGAATAATTATGAGTATGATATGAACTTGAGAAAGATTAATGGCTGGTTGAGACATGATAGATGGTGGATTATGATGAAGGAATGTTGATGATTAATTTGGTTATGATGGGATTGAACTCACCTAGAAATAGTTGATGTTTTTAACGTGTTTGTGAAATAAAATTTGCTTGCTGCAATGAACTTTTTATTCCCTACCTTGTTGTAAGCTACATGTCATACTTCTACCGCACTTGCTGAGTACGACATGTACTCACCCTTACATTCCTGCATATACATCATCTACAGGAGAAGAGTACTTCGAGGAACAAGTGGAGTACTAGGCGTGCGCACTACCGTCAACACACCTGTGGAGTTGAAGTTGGAGCATGCTGTTTTAGCCATTTTCTGCTGTCGTTTAGAGTCTTCCGCTGCAAGAATAAGATAGACATTCATGAGTGAGACAATGATTCGATGTAATAAAGTACTTAAACATTATTGTACATGGTTATATTCTGAATTCAGTTTGTGGAATACATGTGTATGTGTGATGAATATCCTGGGCACACATATGCATTAACTTGGTTCATTTTTTCAGAACCGGGTGTCACAAATTTGCATCAGAGCCACGTTGACCATAGGTCGCAAGCCTATATAGAATGGACACTCTAAAACACATAGGAACAATCCTCTAAACTGTTATTTTCGAGAAATGCTTGCTGCTGCACTTTATTTGTCAATTCAGTTACCGCAAAGTGCTATTTTCAGCTCCTCTTTTTGTCTTCTTTTGGACATCAACACTTTTGTTTTCTTGCTTCATAGCTTCTGAAGTTTTGGAGTTATTTTCTTTTTCTCTAAAGTTTCTCGTGTCTTATTTATAGATGCCGGTGACTCGGAGCACAGCATGCATAAGGACACGTCCACCACAACTTAGGAGTGCACTTAACCCCATTGAGGTGTCCGATGGACCATATTGGGAGGAGGTGAAGATAGAACCTCATGATGAAGATGAAGTCAGTAGCTCTATGCATGACGAAGAGGATCCGGAAGAGGTGGAACCATTTGAAGACGACATGGAAGATGATCCACAAGAACGGCATTGGTACGCACCTCAGGAGGACTTTCACGTGGGCTTACACCCCGTGGAGTCTCATGAAGCTATGTCGGGAAGAGATGAATCCGAGGAGGAGCCACCCCCTGCTGAGGCCGAGAATGAAGGTGATGAACGGGCCAACCGTTCAGTTCAATAATTCCGGTCCGATGGGATGGAAGGAGGACACATATCCAAGGAGCTTAAAGAGTTTCTGGATTGCTGCAGCTTATACCCAGAGTATCTCCTCAATAAAGTCCCTCGTTTTGGACATGAAGAGTGGAAGGCTGAAGTAACCATCCTATCTAACGGTAGGGTTGTCACTCGGCACTTCGCACCGACATGGAGAGCTACAAGGGCAAAATCTATCGATGCTGCTGCATGGGATGCACTCACCGAATTGTGCTACGCCTTCCGTGAGCAGATTGAAAACACTACTTTTGGGCTGCACCCATATCGGAAGAGTGGTACAAGGGAGATCGTTGGATCCCTTGAAGGAGCTCTTTACAACCCACAAGCTGCTGACAAATCTTAGAGATTGCTCGTGGAGTTAGAAAACCTCTATGCAAGCGCACAAGAAGAGATCCGTTACCTCCGCAAGAAGCTGTACTTGCTGGAAAAACAAGAGGAGACTCGTGCCAACGTGTGAGCAAATGGAGCACCAGTGTCATCTATCCCTACATGGACTGCCGACTCACCATGGCGTGCGCCCATGTATGGACCACCCCCGTCACATGGCGAGAACAGCACCAGTTCTCACGATTAAGTTTAGGTTTCCCATTGAATAAGCTGTAATAGTAACGTTTAGATCGCCGTAAGTCAAATAAGAGTGGTGTGCAGAATTTTTTGTGATGATTGCTTATGTTTGCATGTTTGGGTGTGATTTGTGGGACGCTTCGGTGAATGTCCACATCCACACATAGTAGAGAGATGTGGGATGCTTCGACACTTGTTCACATCCTCATATAGGCTGATATTAATGAAAGAAGTTGCTTAGTTCATACACCTTGATGCATATAGTTGGGAAACTGTTTCTCTCAAATCTGAATTCTAGCTCCTACAAATATCGTATGTCCGAAAGTAAGCCTTAAAATAAGGGGGTAGACATTCTTGCCAACCTTATCGTCTTGGATTCCCAAGGGATTGACATAATACTTGGAATGGATTGGTTATCGATGTGCTCAGAGGATCGTGCAGTTGACGAGTGAGCACAGTACTTGTATTGAGTTCGAGGTAGCTCAACCTGCAACTGAGAAGGCAGTGCTGAACCACACCGAAGAAGCAACATTGGAAAGCATTCCAGTGGTTCGAGAATATTCAGATGTGTTTCCGGAAGAACTTCCAGGTATGCCACCTGACCGGGACATTGAATTTGCCATTGATTTAGTACCCGGAACTGCACCTATAGCGAAGAGGCCATATAGGATGCCTGCTAATGAACTAGTGGAGCTCAAGAAGCAAATTCAGGAGCAGCTAGATAAAGGTTTTATATGCCCAAGCTCGTCACCGTGGGGAGCCCCCGTCCTCTTCGTAGACAAGAAAGATGGAACCCAAAGGATGTGTGTGGACTATAAGTCTCTCAACGAGGTGACGATCAAGAATAAATACCCGCTGCCCCGCATAGAGGACTTATTCGATCAAATGAAAGGTGCCTGAATTTTCTCCAAGATTGATCTTCGGTCGGGATACTTCCAGCTGAAGATTAAGCCCTTCGACATACCCAAGACTGCATTTCGAACACGGTATGGTTCGTACGAATATATCGTTATGTCTTTTGGGTTGATAAATGCGCCCGCATACTTTATGTACCTCATGAATAAGGTCTTCATGGAGTACTTGGACAAGTTCGTCATGGTTTTCATTGACGATATCATGGTGTATTCAAAAAGTGAGGAAGAACATGAGGAACACTTGAGATTGACATTGCAGAAATTGTGAGAGCATCAATTGTATGCTAAGTTCAGCAAGTGTCAGTTTTGGCTAAAGGAGATATCGTTCTTAGGCCAAATCATCTCCGAAGGAGGAGTATCGGTTGATCCCGGGAAAGTGAGGGATGTTTTGAAGTGGAACCAACCGCAGAATATGAGGGATATTCGAAGTTTCCTTGGGATGGCTGGATACTACCACCGGTCCATCAAGGATTTCTCCAAAATAGCGAAACCTATGACTGAATTGCTCATGAAATAGAAAGCATTTCAGTGGACACAAGCGTGTCAAGACAGCTTTGAGGAGCTAAAGAAGATATTAACAACAGCGCCGGTTTTAGTATTGCCGGACGTGAGAAAGAGTTTCGATATATATTGTGATGCATCAAGACAAGGGCTTGGATGTGTGCTAATGCAAGGAGGCCAAGTGGTAGCCTATGCATCGAGACAACTCAAGAAACACGAGCTGAATTACCCCACACATGATCTGGAACTTGCAGCCGTGGTACATGCCCTGAAGATTTGGAGGCATTATATCCTTGGTCACCGATGTGAGATCTACACGGATCACAAAAGCCTCAACTATATATTCACGCAAACGGATCTGAATTTGAGGCAACGTCGATTGTTGGAACTCATCAAGGATTATGATGTTGGAATCAACTATCACCCCGGAAAGGCCAATGTAGTAGCTGATGTGTTGAGCCGAAAGGGAGCATGTCACCAACTCACGGTTCGATAGCTGCCACCTGAGCTGCGCAAGGAGTTTGAACGGTTACATCTTGTGTTCTTGAATGAGATGGAGGTGGTAGAACTGAACTCAACACTGGAACAAGAGATACGAGATGGCCAAGAAACGGATGAGGAAATAAAGGAAATCAAGGAAATAATCCAACAAGGGATAGAGAAGGATCTCAAGGAAGACGAGAATGGCACACTTTGGTTAGGGAAAAGGATTTGTGTGCCTAACGTGAAGAACATCCGCGACACGATAATAAAAGAGGCACATGACTCGCCTTATTCCATACATCCCGGCTGTACAAAGATGTACAAGGACTGGAAAACATGCTATTGGTGGAATGACATGAAAAGGGATATCGCTGAATATGTCACCTCATGCGACACGTGCCAACGAGTGAAGGCCGAACATCAAATACCTGCTGGATTATTGCAGCCATTAAAAGTACCCGAGTGGAAGTGGGAAGACGTCAGCATGGATTTCATTGTCGGATTGCCACGTACCAAGTACGACTATGACTCTATTTGGGTTATTGTGGACCGATTGACAAAATCATCTCACTTCATTCCTGTTAGAACCAAATACACCGTGGCACAATTAGCCGAACTGTACATGGAGCAAATTGTGTGTCGTCATGGAGTTCTGAAGAGGATGGTTTCAGATTGAGGTTCTAAAATTTACCTCTAGGTTCTGGAAGAAGCTGCATGAAGCCATGGGTACACGGTTGAATTTCAGCTCTGCATATTATCCGCAAACCGACAGGCAAACTGACAGGACAAATCAGATCTTGGGAGACATGTTGAGAGCTTGTGCTTTTAAACATGGACGTAGTTGGGATAAGAGATTGCCGTATTCTGAATTCTCGTACAACAACAGTTACCAAGCCAGCTTGAAGATGTCACCTTTCGAAGCATTGTATGGTAGACGGTGTAGAACACCACTGTTCTGGAATGAGACTGGAGAAAGACAAGTATTTGGACCCGAAGTGCTGCAAGACGCCGAAAAGCAAGTCTAAACGATACATGAAAACTTGAAGGCCACTCAGTCACGACAAAAGGGTTATGCGGACAATAGGCGAAGAAGATTGACCTTCTAAGTTGGAGACTTTATGTATCTTAAGGTGTCCCCTATCCGAGGCCAATGACGGTTCAACGTCAAAGGCAAGTTAGCACCTCGCTACATCGGGCCATTCAAGATTTTGGGCAAGAGAGGAGAGGTAGACTATCCACTAGAGCTGCCAACACACATCCCCGAAGTGTACGACGTATTTCACGTATCTCAGCTCAAGAAATGTCTAATAGTACCGGAAGAACAAGTATCGATGGATGAGCTAGAGCTTCAAGAGGATTTGACCTACGCGGAACACCCCATCAAAATTTTGGATGTAAAGGAGAGGGTCACGAGAAACAAAGTGATCCGTTGGTGCAAGGTACAATGGAGCCATCACACAGAAGCCGAAACTACATGGGAACGTGAGTAAGATCTCAAGGCGGAATTCCCCCATCTCTTCTCCACTCTATCGAATCTCTGAGGGCGAGATTCATTTTAAGGGGGGTAGGTTTGTAACACCCTCAAAGTTACTACCATGCATTGCATACATTTTCATGTAGAGAAGCATTTAAAATAAGAAGAAATGAAGAGAGGAATATAGAAGCTAATAAAATGATAAAAAGGAAATAAAAATGGAAAATAATGAAAATAAAATAGCTAAATTGAGCCACCCCAATTTTCCCCAAATTTCCCCCTTCCCCAAAAATTCCCAAATTTTATCCAATTTTCCTGATTTTCCCCAGAAATTTCCTAGGAGGAATTTCCCCCACATTTGCAGGGAATTTCCCCAAATTGGCCGCACCAAATTTGGGGGGAGAAACCATAATTGGGCCCACCTCCCCTTGGCCACAACCCATTAGGGGGGAACCCTAGTCCCCCACCTCTAGGACTCTTGTGTTAGTCCCCCACCTCTAGGACTCTTGGGTTAGCCCCCCACCTCTAGGACTCTTTGGTTAAGTCCCCCACCTCTAGGACTCTTTGTCCCCCACCTTTAGGACTCTTTGGTTAAGTCCCCCACCTTTAGGACCCTCTGGTTAAGTCCCCCACCTCTAGGACTCTTTGGTTAAGTCCCCCACCTCTAGGACTCTTTGTCCCCCACCCCTAGGACTTTTTGGTTGAGTCCCCTACCTCTAGGACTCTTTATTTCCACCCCTAGGACTCTTTTTTCGCCTTATAAATATAACCCCCACCCCCTAGCCGCACCACATCTTTTTTTGGCCGCCGCCCCCCTCTCCAAGTCAGTGAGTTCTCCCCCCCTTGCTGCCAAGTCGCCAAGCCCCCCACCCCCCTACCGGAATTTGTCCGCCGTCGAGCCCCGTCATGCCTCGCCGTCGCTGGAGAAGAAGCCCGACGTTCTGCCCTAGCCATAATTCTCCACGGAAAATCCTCCGCTGCTGCCATTGCTAGGAGGGATGCCCTGCCACAAGGAAGAAGTGAAGTAGGTCTTCATTACCCCTCTTACGACGTCGCCGCTGTTTCTACGCATCCGTTTTCTTCGCCCCCTTCGAGCAGAAGTTTCTGCGTGTGGACAAATCATGTTTTGGTCGATTTTTGACGGTGGAATTGATCTACATCTTGTGTCAAGATCATCACCACGTCCACACTTGATCCCAGCACCCTTATTCATCATAAAACCCCATAGAAGCCTACTAAAACATACAAGAACACGTACAAACTGGTTTTATAAAACTGCACTATAGGAATTGCATTCATCTACCCCATTGCATCTTGAGTAAAGCTTGTGCATGATAATTGATTGCTGTAAATTTTGTATGTGCGTGGTTGTGAGAAGAAGGACAAGCTCAAGAGGCCGTCTATGAGGAACTACAGCACCAAGACTTCGAGAGGCTTGAGCAACACGAACCACCGGAGCAAGGTAAGTGCCCCTTGACCATATTGATCCTATGTTTTTGAAACTGTTTTGCTTTTGAAAACTCGTATACTTGTGTCAACTTGATGGGACACCCTTTTATAGGAGTTTACTAGTTTTTTAACCATCTTTGTCGCCGGGAAAGTTGATGAGTCGGGTATGGTCATTTTTCCTTTTTGCTTCGCTCAACTTACGGCATACGGGAAGCTGAAATAAAACATGGTTAGCTACTGCACTCATAAGATTTAACATGATGAGAACTTGATGATGTTAATGAACATGGAATCAGGGAGATCTAGGCAAGCTTGGTTCGTGGATGTTGCTGAATAAGATGGTGGTTTGCTTGCCGCAGATCTAAGGACCGGTTCATCTGAGCACACGCCAGAAAAACAGTGCCACCACAAGGCCAAATATGGGTGTGGCTTAGATGAATAATTAGGTGTGTTTCTAGCTTGTTATGGACCGTTGGATGGCACGGGGAATGGGAGTCGAGAAGGACTGCTCTGGGAACTGCATGGCACAAGACGGAGCCCGTGGGTGGGAGAATGGAGATTTGAGCCTGCCGATGAAACCTCAGTGGGTCCGTACATCCTAGTAGCCCCTTTGTAAAGGCTATTTTGTGATCTCTTGGCGATACACCGACAGTTGTGTACTGGTATAATGGAGGTTCTTTCTAGTCGTCGATGGGTGACAAAATCACGAACTTGTGGGTAAAGTGGTGCCACCTCTGCAGAGTGTAAAACTATCATGATAGCCGTGCTTCTGGTTACAAGCAGCTGGCTAACTTCCATGATTAGAGGCAAAACTGGGTATGATTATTCGGGTATGGTCATTGGGATTTGTTTTGGGACTGTTTTTGGTCATGACAATGAATTTGGCTTCGGCTATATGAAGATGAGATGGTTATGAATAATTATGAGTATGATATGAACTTGAGAAAGATTAATGGCTGGTTGAGACATGATAGATGGTGGATTATGATGAAGGAATGTTGATGATTAATTTGGTTATGATGGGATTGAACTCACATGGAAATAGTTGATGTTTTTCATGTGTTGTGAAATAAAATTTGCTTGCTGCAATGAACTTTTTATTCCCTACCTTGTTGTAAGCTACATGTCATACTTTTCTCGCACTTGCTGAGTACGACATGTACTCACCCTTGCATTTCAGCATATACATCAGCTACAGGAGAAGAGTACTTCGAGGAACAAGTGGAGTACTAGGCGTGCACACTACCGTCAACATGCCTGTGGAGTTGAAGTTGGAGCCTGCTGTTTTAGCCATTTTCTGCTGTCATTTAGAGTCTTCCGCTGCAAGAATAAGATAGATATTCATGAGTGAGACAATGAGTCGATGTAATAAAGTACTTAAACATTATTCGTACGTGGTTATATTCTGAATTCAGTTTGTGGAATACACGTGTATGTGTGATGAACATCCTGGGCACACATATGCATTCACTTCCGGGTGTCACAGCCAAGGAGCGAAGAGGGCTTGCTATAGTGCAGCCAAAGAGCACTCCAGCATGCCCCAAAGCAGCTCGAAGGTGGCAGCCACACTGCCACTAAGTGGAGGGCATGCAGAGCAGAGCACTTCGGTGCTCTGTCTCTGGTTACCCGCTGGCTGACAGGTGGGTCCCACTTCTCTCCCTCTTATCTTTATAATTCCAATTAAAATTGCATTTTTGCTCCAAAATTGATAAAAATTGCAGGTAGAAGATAAGAATATGAGGAATCCATTTCCGCTTTCAAACTTGCCAGTTGATCAAGTTCAGTTTGTAATTCAAATTTGATTTGAATATCACATTATGTTTAGGCACAATTTGTTAATCCATATGCTCTAAATTTGGAGAAAGTTAGCAACAAGGCTAATTTAGACCTCAGGACTAACTGGAACATTCATATTGAAAACTTGTGGTGATATCAAACTTGAATGATTTCAGCTTTGAATTCATCATTTCAACTATGAACTAAAATCCTTTTATTTCTTAACTCACTCCTTGATCCTGAATTTAATACGTTCTTTTGTGCAATAATCCTCCACTACTTGTAGGACAATAAACCAAATCATGTACATCCATATGGCATACATAATTTGAGGCAAATAAGTTTTGATCCAACTATTTCAAATCCGTTCTAAAATTCTTCTGTGCAAAGCTTTATTTATGTTCCTGATTTTTTGTCCACTCATATTTCACAAAATTGTTAACATGAACCACATCACAATCAAAGCTACGAGAGTGCAAGTGTTCATATTTTTGGCAGCAAGTTAATATGAACTTATTAGTTCAAATCTGCAATAATCTTCCTTATTGACATGAGCTAATCTACACATGGTGTTTAAACCAACATATAGGTTGAAACATTCAAATGAATACTTGAACCAGTTTTGCTGATCAATCATGTGCATGACCATGCCTAAACAGTTTTTGTAAGTCCCATATTCTTGATTTTGAAACATAACTTTATTTATAATTCAAGTTTTTGCATTTACACTTTTTGGGACTTCTACAGCAAGCACTAGTGCGGCAGCCGAAGTTCCGTGGTCGGCAATTCAACGCTCCCTGCTTGCGACCACCTCTGCCACAACAGCAACAGGGGTTTCCGCGTGCATATGCACCACAATAGCGTGTACCTGGAATCCGTCCCCAAGTTTGTGGGGGGACCAACCAACTACACGTGTTTCACGTGTGGCCGTGTCGGTCATTTTTCCAGACATTGTCTGGAGAAGCCGCAGGGAAGCAGGCAAGTCGTGCACCAAGGTGCAAATCAGCCCCGGGGTCAACCCAAGAAACCAGCCCCGAAACCCGGCAACATCCACCATCTTGCTATCGAGGATGTGCTGGAAGGCGAACCCGTACTCACGGGTACGTTCACTCTCCACAACCACCCCACATTCATATTATTTGATTCCTGTGCCAATCATAATTTCATAAGCAAATCATATGTTAGCAAATATCAAATACCATTTCTACCCACAAAAAGTTCATACTTGATTTGCTCACCGGGTGAGAATATAGCTTTTTATACTATGGTCCCAAAAGCACCGCTTGACTTAGTGTGGAAAATATACCCCACCTCGCTTATTACCCTAGATCAAAAGATAGATGTTATCTTAAAGATGTCACGGTTATATTGCCATGATGCCATTCTCAACATTGATATTTGAACCATTCAGCTCAACTCTTCCATTCATGGCTCCCATGTATTGGTTCTTGAAACCAATGTTTCGGAAGGTGCAATGACATATCATGTTGAAGCCGTCAAATTGGAAGAGATTCCGGTGGTTTGTGAATACCCAGATGTATTTCCCAATGATCTACCGGGCATGCCACCCGAACGGGATGTGGAATTCAAGATTGAACTTGCACCGGGTACTACCCTGATCTGTTGGAGGCCATATAAAATGGCTCCGAATGAGCTTGCAGAATTAAAAGAGCAACATAATGATCTTATGAAGAAAGGTTTCATTCAACCGAGTTCATCGCCATGAGGATGTTTGGTGCTGTTTGTAAATAAGAAGGACGAGACAATGAGATGATGGTACTATCAAGAACAAGTATCTACTACCTCGTATCAACATTTTATTCGATCAATTAATGTGTTCTCTAAGATGGACCTTCGGTCCGGATATCATCAGATTAAAATCCGGGCAGAAGATGTACCGAAGAGGCTTTCTTGACGAGATATGGCTTATATGAGTTTCCCGTTATGTCATTTGATCTCACCAATGCTCCAACTCACTTAATGTACCTCATGAATTCGATATTCATGCCAGAGTTGTACCAGTTCGTTGTGGTCTTCATCGATGACATTCTGGTATATTCCATCGAAGGAAGAGCATGCCGAACACTTGTATATTGTGCTCCAACGATTGAGAGACCACAAGATTTATGCCAAGTTCAGCAAATGCGAGTTTTGGATCAACCAAGTGCCATTTCTTGGGCACATTATATCATCAG
Organism: Neostapfia colusana; assembly: GCA_030760725.1. Classification (NCBI taxonomy): domain Eukaryota; kingdom Viridiplantae; phylum Streptophyta; class Magnoliopsida; order Poales; family Poaceae; genus Neostapfia; species Neostapfia colusana. Next base: position 40,452,563 of record JASWHV010000001.1, on the reverse strand, counting down.
AGAGCATTGCTGTGGATCCAAGCAAAATTGAGTAAGTGCTGAAATGGAAGTCCCCCAAATCTGTTCACGAAGTCCTCAACTTCTTGGGTTTAGCTGGATATTATTGGAGATTCATTCCGAGCTTCTGAAAGATCGCTAAACCAATGATGGAGTTGCTGAAAAAGGGATTAAATATGTTTGGAATGCAGCATGTGAATAAGATTTAAAAGCATTGGTAAAGGATTTCACAACAGCCCCAATTCTAGCTCAACCGGATACGACGATACCATTCGACGTATTGCGATGCATCCGGTATTGGTCTCGGCAGCATGTTGATGCAAGACAGACGTGTGGTCGCATATGGATCACGACAACTCAGGAATCATGAGCAACATTATCCAACTCATCATCTCCAGCTCGCTGCGGTGGTCCTTGCCTTGAAGACGTGGAACATTACCTACTAGGGAAACTAGTACATCTCTACACCAACCACAAGAGATTGAAATACATATTCACTTAGAAAGATTTGAATATGCGACAATGAAGATGGTTAGAGCTAATCAAGGACTATGATATTGAGATCCATTATCATCCGGGCAAGGCAAATGTGGTTGCCAATGCACTTAGCCGGAAATCTCATGTTTATAACCTGACCATTACTCCGAAGGAAGAGGAAGAACTAAGTCTTTACTTGGTTCCATATGAAGCTCTGTATAATCTTGCTCTCATACCCACAATAAGAGAGGAGATTATGAAAGCTCATGAACAAGACAAGGGCATGCATCATATTAGGAGGAGAATGGAGCACGAGGAAATGAGATGTTTTCGGAAGGATGATGAGGGAACTTATGGTTCAAAGACCGGGCGACGTCGTAAGATGGGTAATGAAGACCTACCTCACTTCCTTCTTGTGGCAGGGCCTTCCTCCTAGCAACGACAGCAGCGGAGTATTTTTCTGCAGGGAATTATGGTAGGGCAGATCGTCGGGCTTCTTCTCCGGCGACGGCGAGGCGTGACGGGGCTCGACGGCGGGGCTCGCCGGCGACCAAACTCTGGCAAGGGGGGGGGGGCAACTCGGCAAGTTGGGAGGGCAGGGGCAACTAGGCGAGTTTGGGGGGGGGGGCTGCGGCCAAAGGTGTAGGGGGGGCTGGGGGGTTGTATTTATAAGGGGGGAAAAGAAGAGTCCTAATCAAGTTGGGACTCAACCAAAGAGTCCTAGCAAGATGGGACTCATCCCAAAGAGTCCTAGGGGTTTTCCCCCCTCTAGGGCTGCGGCCAATTTGGGGAATTTGGGGAGATTTTGGGGGAAATTTGGGATGGCTCAATCCAGCTATCTTATTTCCATTTCTCTCCATTTCTATGTTCCCTTCTTCATTTCTATATTCCCTTCTCCATTTCTATGGTTCTTTCTCCATTTCTATGGTTCTTTCTCCATTTCTATTTCTTTTCAAATGCTTCTCTATATGAAAAATGTATGCGATGCATGGTAGTGAAATTTGAGGGTGTTACAGCTGTCAGGACCCTACATCGAGCAGTGTGAGCAGCTGCTCCAACCCCCGGGCCGGCGCCCCACCACAGGTGGATGGAGATGTCAATCAGCTTCGACGCCTCCGACTGCCCCCAAGAACATGGCGAGCGCCGGCACCTGCCACTCCTCGTCACCCTGACCATTGCCAACGTGATGCTCTACCACATGCTAATAGATGGCGAGGCGTCCCTCAACGTCATCATCTTTGCAGCTTTCAAGAAGCTGCAGATCCCAATGTACCGGGGTGGGCCGGGACCCTATCTACCCGTGCGGTATCATTTCCCTCCCAGTGACATTCAGAACGCCTGAGAACTACCGTACGGATAGCGTCGTCTTCGACGTCGCGGAGGTCAGCCTCCCCTTCAACGCCATCATCGACAGGCCAACCCTGTACCGATTCATGGCAGTGTCCCACTACGGCTACTTGGTCTTGAAGATGCCGACTCCGGGAGGCGTCCTCAAGATCCACGGAGACCGCACAACTGCCTTCTTAGCGCTAGAGAAGCTCCAAGCGTTGGCAGCGGCTTAGGAGGCAGCTTTCGGCCACGCAGAAACTAGTCGGCCGCCTCCAAGCACGTGCCAGCGAGGGATGACATCTGTACCCTGCGTGCAGCCCTCAGGCGGCGAGGACATCCCCGTCAAGGTCATCCAAGTCGGCTCCGACGTTGCCCAGACCACTCGCATAGTCAGGGGCTTTGGTGACAAATAGGAAGACACGCTCATCACCCTCCGTCGGGCAAATTTTGACGTGCTTGCGTGGCAATCGTCGGAGATGCTCAGGATCTCCGGGAGGTGATTGAGCACCATATGAAGATCTACCCCGATGCCAGACTGGTCCAATAGAAGCCTCAGAAGCAGTCCATCGAGCGGCAAAACTTCATCCGTGAAGAAATCAAGAAGATGCTCGACGCCGGCTTCATCCGAGAGGTCCACCATCCACGATGTCTGGCCAATCCTATTATTGTCCTCAAGGCTGGCGGGAAGCTTCGGATGTGCATCAACTACACCACTCTCAATAATACATGTCCAAAGGATCCGTTTCCTTCCCCGCATAGACCAAATAGTGGATTCTACATCCGGCTGTGATCTATTATGCTTCCTAGACGCTTACTCAGGTTTTCATCAAATACCTATGTCTAGGGAAGATGAAGAGCGTACTGACTTCATAACAGTAGATGGTCTATATTGTTATATATCCATGCCTTATGGTCTTAAGAATGCTCTTCCCACTTTTATACGTGCTATGCATAAAACATTTGGGAATCTCATTCAGGACCTAGTAAAGGTGTATGCCGATGACATCGTAGTTAAGGTTAAGTCGCAAGCATCATTGCTCGACAACCTAGCCCTAGTCTTCGACAGGTTGCGTTCGACACACACGAAGTTGGACCCAGACTAATGTGTCTTCGGGGTCTCTGCCGGAAAGCTTCTCAATTTCCTGGTCTCACACTGGGGAATCGAAGCTAACCTAGAGAAGATTAAGGCAATAGAATTGATGCGGCCACTTGCCCGCATCAAGGACATGCAGAAGCTTACCGGATGCTTGGCTGCGCTGAGTAGGTTTATCTCTAGACAGGCTGAGTGGGCTCTTCTGTTCTTCAAGCTTCTACGCAAATCTGGTCCATTCGTCTGGATCAAGGAGACAGATGAGGCATTCTAGGAGCTGAAGAAGTTCCTCACGACGCTGACGATCATAGTGGCCCCGGAACAAGGTGAGTCTCTACTCCTCTACATCGGTGCAACAATGGAGGTCGTGAGCATGGTCTTGGTTGCGCAGCGACGAGAACTCCATCAACATCAAGTCCCAGACGAGACTCCTGCTGCCGCTGGTATTGAGTCCTAGGACTCGGACTCCACAGGAGACCCAAGGGACGGGGAGATAGTCAGGTCCCGGCTAGCCGGACCTGACGATCGATGCATATCTGGATCCGAGCTCCTAGAGTGCAGTTTTGGACCCCGGGGCCAAGGGTCCACGAGTCGCGGACCTCACCAAGAAGAGACAGTCAGGACCTAGCCAGCGGGATCTGACGACCAATACACATCTGTGTCCCAGCTCCCAGAGTGTAGTCCTGGACCCGAGGGTCGGGGCCCCTCGAGTCCCGTACCTCTCCAAGAGGACGCTCCGGACCCCTCCGGGAGGGTCCAGACCATCCAGTGTCTAATCTACTTCAGTAGTGAGGTCCTCCATGATGCCAAGACAAGATATTTGAATGTGCACAAGCTGCTCTACGCAGTCCTCGTTGCATCAAGGAAGTTGCACCACTACTTCCAAGCTCACAAGATCTCAGTGGTCACCTCATATCCACTGAAAACCATCCTCCACAGCCCGATGCAACTGGGAATGTGTCCAAATGGGCTGCAGAGCTGGCAGAGTTTGAGCTTGACTTCTTGCCGCGCCATGCTGTGAAGAGTTAGGCACTAGCTGACTTCATGGCAGAGTGGACACCACCACCGTGCCATCCATGGGGTCAAGACATCGATGAACCAGAGCCCAGAGCCCCGGTCTTCACCGGGCCTCACGGGACTCTCTTCTTCGATGGATCCTCGCGCAAGCAAGGTGCCGGAGCGGGGGTACTACTCCTCACCCCGACTCGGGCGCAGTTCATGTACATGGTGCGACTTGACTTCAAGGCAACTAAAAACATGGCGGGGTATGAAGATCTCATCTTCGGGTTAAAGACTGCGCTGTCCCTCGGCGTCCAGCAGTTGTTGGCCAAGGGTGATTCTCAGTTGATCATCAAGCAAGTCAAGGGAGAATGCTGCTGCAACGACCCTCAGCTTGCAACCTATCTCCTCCAAGTGTAGAAGTTGGAGGACTTCCTAGCCTTGGACTTGTGCCATCTCCCCCTCGCCAACAACACAGTGGCCGATGACCTGTCAATAAAGGCTTCCACCTGGGCTCCGGTTCCTTAGGAGGTCTTCAAAAGGAAGTTGTTGCGACCTACCGCCTGGCCAGCCAAACCAGGCGAAGGGGGCGAGATCAGCACCTCGAGTCCCAGCGGCTCTGCTACCATGGAGCCCTCCAAGGATCATAAGCGTCACCTAGGACTCCCTGCAACCCGACGCTCAAGATCCAAATGCTCAAGTAGGTCTTGACGCATGGATCACGGAGATACGAGACTACTTGAAAGACAATATCCTTCCCGATGAACATGTATCCGCTAAACAGATTATTCGGCCGACTAAGATATACGCGCTGGTAGAAGGGGGTCTCTACCAGCGTGGCACCAATGGCGTCCTATTGCGGTGCATAACCTGAGAGGAGGGCTGTGACTTGCTTGCAGAGATCCATGGAGGCGAGTGTGGGAACCATGCATCTTCCGGCACGCTAGTCGATAGTCTTCCAGCATGGATTTTACTAGCCGACTGCTCTCCAGTATGGCGTCGAGCTGGTCAAGAGATTCAAGGCGTGCCATTTCCACACCAAAAAGATCCACACACCGGTGCAAACGATTCAGGTGATCTCACCCTCATGGCCCTTCGTTGTGTGGGGGCTGGACATCTTGGGGCCATTCCCTGAATCCGTTGGGGGGTACTGGTACCTCTACATCGATGTAGACAAGTTCACCAAGTGGTCGAAAGCTGCCCGTGTAGTAACAATCAACAAGCAGTTAGTAGTCAAGTTTATCAAGTCAATCATCTACCGGTTCGGGGTCTTGAACAGAATCATCACCGACAATGGGACCTAGCTCACGAGTGTAGTGTTTCAAGACTACTGCAAAGACCTCGGCATCCAAGTTTGCTATGATTCGTTGCTCACCCAGAGAGCAACATTCAAGTTGAAATAGCAAACGCCGAGATACTTAGGGGACTCAAAACGTGCACATACGACAGCTTGTTGAAGCATGGTGCCAATTGGGTAGATGAGCTTTTGTGTGCACTGTGGGCTAGCTGGACGTCCCTCAGTTGTGCGACAGGGGAAACACCCTTCTTCCTGGTGTATGGGGCTGAGGCCGTCCTCCCCTCGGAGATCACCATGGGATCCCCCTGTGTCCAAGCGTACGATGAAGCCACGCAGGATCAGCTCCGGTGTTAAGATATCGACTTGGTTGATGAGCGAAGGTGGCAGGCAGCTGCTCAAAATGCACGGTACCGCCAGGCGCTCCGGTGTTATCATCAGCGGTTCGTGCGGAGTAGACAGCTCGAGATGAGCGACCTGGTGCTTCGGTGAATACTTTATCATGAAGAGCGATCAAACTCTCCCCCTGCTGAGAGGGTCCCTTCCGAGTGACAAAAGTATGCCGCCCCAGGTGCATCCGCCTGGCCACGGAGGATGGGGTACCACTACCCAATCCATGGATCATAGAGCACCTCCGTTAGTTCTAATCCTAGCGCAGCGGTAGGGCTCTTTTTTCTCTGTTAGGGTGTCATAGAGTATAGGAGCAGCGCTTAGAACAACTAAGCTCTGTAGGAGTCCTGCTACTCTTGTCATCCAGTGCGGATTGCCGCCTTCTTGTACATCCTGTTTCCTCCTATGAATAATCTTGATGAGAGAAAATTTTATCTTATCCTGTGTCTCCCACCCTCCCTCTCTTTGCAGTTTATGCTTACTCATGCATATTAACTATAAATGGCATGCCCGAAGCCTGTCCTACATATTTCTTCTAGGTCCCGTGGTGTTGGAAGGTCCCCTCACTGAAAGGTTAATGCCAGTGGGAGGTCCAGGGTGCGCAGCTTGCTTAGCTTGGTTCCGTACCCTAAGCATGCCGCACTGCCTCCCCAGTGCTACGACTAAGCACTTGGGGACCGGAAGGTATACACCTACGGAGAAGAGAGTAACCGGACCCCAGGCATCACCCCTTTCTTAGTCGTACTTTCTTTCCATACCACTCCGGCCGTGTGGCCAGTCACTCTTGTGCTTACCCATAGTAGGAGTTGTGCTATCCTTCTGTAGGCGGGTCCGATTGAAGTACCTGTGGTGTACCCAAGGTTCTTCGGTTGTCTCATTGCTCGGGGGCCCTATGGCGTCGAATGGTCCCTCCCCTAAAAGGCTAGTGCTAGCGGGAGGTCCAGGGTGTGTAGCTTGCTTAGTCCAGTTCCGTACCCTAAGCGTGCACACTCGCCTCTCCAGCGCTACAGCTAAATACCGGAGAGCTGAATGACTCATACCCCTTAGCAAAGCTGTAACTGTAACCCTGATGCCCTCACACCAAATTACCCAAGCCCCATAGATCGGCTAAGGACCGTAAGCCACAATGAAACTAGAAGCAGGAAAGAGTGACGAGTGAGCACGAATTACTCCTTTCCTCTGCATGTCAGTGCAGGTCCGAACAGGTCCTTGGCATCCCGAACCTCTCAGGGGGTCCGTTGCTGACGTCCTGCCCCAGCCAACCTGCTTGGTAGGTGTGCCCCAACCTAAGGGCCACACCTACCAGGGGGCCATCACAGTGAACCACACAAGCAGGACGTCGGGACCGCCACGATGACAAGTGGAGAACTCGGAGCTCCAACTACAACAAGCCAACAACATGACCGAGGTTCCCTCGAGTCCTTGCGCTGCCAAGGACTCGGGAGGACGAGTTAGCAACACTGCTGGAGCAACTCTGGTTCTTGCGCTTTTAAGGACCCAGAGGAACAAGCTCGCGACATCGGAAATATCTACCTATCTCGGTTAAGTCATTCCGGACCCTTGCACTGCCAAGGGCTCGAAGCCTACATCAACAACACAAGACAAGACTTCAGCAACAAGTCTTTATTCAAGGAAGAGGCTCCAACATACAGAGGGGCATACAGAGCGAGCAGGAAACCTAAGGGCCTACTAGGCTGGAACCTAGCAGCTACAAGTCGGGCGACCTCCTTCACAGAAGACTTGGACGCCTCCGACATCTCTGCATAGGTGCCCTGCGCCACCGCATCGAGGGAGATGCTGGGGTCTTGGCTTCAGAAGCATGTGAGCACATGCTCGGTTACCTGCTGAGCAAGGGCCTTGCCCTCGACTTCCAGCTGCTCCCTAACGATGCCCTGCAGCGCCAGAAGTTTGGTCCTAGTGGAGTATAGAGCAGGGAGCGCCTGGCTCACCTCCTGCACTAGACCAGTAGAACGCAGAGGGCTGAAGCCGAAGGGCTCCAGTGTCGTCTCTGCACGGCCAAGGAAGTCCCAAACCTTCTCTGCCTCAATGGCGCGAGAAGCCCGGAGTTCCTAAACAACCTTGGCGGTGGAAGCTAGCTTTCCATCCAAGTCCCTGCTCGCCAGCTCCTGCTCCCGAGCAGCCAACTCCTCTTTGGCGGCCAGCTCAGCAGCCCAACCGTCCAGGTCGGACTCCCTGGTCGCGGCGGTGAGCTCCCGGTCGTAGACGCCCTGCAGCCGCTTCCTCAAGTGATCCCGCTCCCCCCTCATGGGTGGCCTGGCGGATGAAGAGGTCCCTCTCCTTGCCCTGCACCTCCCGCTCCTGCTGGAGAAGCATCTCTCAAAGCTCAGGTAGAGCTTCAGTGCGTGCATCAGTGGCGGAGTGGAGCTGCTTGGCCTCATCCAGGAGGTACACCGTCCTCCTGTATAGCTCATTGACGGTAGCCTCCTTCAACTCAAGGGTCTCCTCCATCAGCTCCAGCCGCTCCTCCCGTGCCGGGGCCTTCTCCCTGGCAGATTGGACCCGCTCCTTCAGCAGGTTGCCCTAGTTACGGAGGCGCTCCCGCTCGGACCTCAACTGAGCCCACTCCTGGTCGAGCACCTCCTGCACCTGGTCCAAGCTTGAGCGAGCAGTCCTCATGGCCTTGGGAGCGGGATTGTCTCCGGCATCTGGAATAGAGCAAAGTTATTAAGGCATCGCTTAAGCGTCGCTTAAGCGCTAAGGCGACCTAGGAGCTCAAGGCGTCCCGTCGCCTTACATGCCTGAGTAAGGTGTCCATAAGGCGATGGAGTGTCCTTAAGGCGTCCATAAGGCGTCCTTAAGGCGACGCCTTACTCCATGTTCAGTTTATCTCAGACCAAATATTGAGAGTTTGAGACAAGCTTGAGAGATAGGATCATGGGAATGTTTTCTAGTATTCTATTACACTAGTACTACTATCTATTAGTTATGTTTGACTTGATTTATGTTGAACTATCTCTATTTGTTAATTACTACTGTTACCCTTATCTATTTAGAATTTGGGAATGTACGGGTGGCTGATTTTCACCATTAAAGTGTGTTAAGATGCGCTCGGAATACTTCACATATCTCTGCAATATTTCTAACTATTCAGACCAACAAACTTAGTTATAAGAATAGATTTATATATTACTGAAGGTCACTCACAATCTGACTTGGGATAATAAGCCCTTTTTCATTAACACATCTTTTCTGATTATAGTATTCAGTGGACTCCTCAGTAGTAGGAAAGAACTATTTATTACAAAAGAAAAGAATACAAAGTATTCCTACATTTTTCTATATTTATATATTAGTAAGGCGTCACCTCACCTTACGCCTTATCGCTTAAAAGGTAAAAAGGGGGTATGTCGCCTTATGTCGCCTTACCGCCTTAATAACTATGGAATAGAGGGACCACCGCAACCACCTCTAGCTCTTCATATTCCGGTGAGGCTGCCATCACGGCGGCTTGTGGAGGAGAAGGAGGTGGGCTTGCATCCCGCCTTGCAGCAGCTGCACCGCCATAAGGGACGCCCGCGTCAGCCGGCCGGCTAGCCTCAGGGGCCTGGTTGTCAGCAACCGGAGCTGGCCCAGGCGTTGGCTCCGACACCTGCGCCGCCGCCGCCGCCGGAGCTTCAGTGGTGAAGGAGCTCTGGCTTCTGGGCTGCTGCGAAGGAGGAGGAGCGCTCTGTGGAGAAGCCCTGCAAAGAAAAGCGCCAAAGTCAATCACACAAGCAAGAAATCCTACGCGCAACCTACCCTAAAAGGTTGCGTCGTATCTAGAGGCTTGGAAGTTCCAAGACGCATGGAGCTTCTTGCATGGAGGGCTGGAGCCCCTCGCCCCCGCCGACCTCGCAGTCGGAGGTGCGTCAGGCACTGGGGTCGCTCCTGTCGGCTTCGGAGCCGACGACACCTTAGGAGTCTTCGCCGCTGCAGGTGATGTGGTAGGAGCCTTTCCTGCCGCCGGCCTCGGGGCCGGAGGAGCGTCCGCTGAAGGAGCTGTCCTCGTTGTCTGTGGAGCCGATGGTGCCGCAGGGACCTTCATCATCATCGGCGTCGCATCAGGGGTCTTCCCCGCCGACGACTTCCGAGTCGGTGACGCGCTGAAGAATTTCTTCTACATCATAGGCGCGTTAGGGGCCCTCCTCAAAACTAGAGCAGCACCATACGACTTCCCTGTGCCCGTAAGGGCTACCACGGCAGCAGCAATTTCGAAACTGCCACCAGTGCCTGTCTCCGAGCCTGATGCTGGGCCACGGGAAGCCTGAGGACCCCCCGCCTGGGGGCCTGAGACTGAGTTCTCATCGGAGCGGACTAGCTTTCGCTTTGGTGCCTTGCTCGACTCTTTGGCGTCCTTGGGCGGTGAGCTCGGGCGCGCCGCAGGTGCGGGTCCACCAGTCGTCGCCCACCGCTTCCCCTTGTTGGGTAGTGGGTCAGGCACGGGCCTCGCCTAGTCACTTGCGCCATCTCCTCCAGCGATCTCCACACTCCGTGAAGCATCGCCAACCTATTGCACTGCGTCACCGATGTCGTCCAGTGCCAGCAGCTCCTTTAGCGGACTCGACTGCGCCTGCTGGTTGAAATAGACGGGTTAGCAGCTCAGAGGCGGAGTGATGGGAGTCGTTCGAGATTGGGTCACAGGAGAGCTTCTGCAGCATCATGCCCAACATTGCCTGATCCAGTGACCACCCAGCTCCGCGCGCCATCCGGGTGACGTCGCCCTCCCTAGTGTACAGCCAGGCGGGCCGGGTGCGCAGCTGGAGAGGAGCGATCCGGCTTGACAAGAAGTCGGCCAAGACCATCAGCGATGTCAGTCCCTCCTCTGCCAGAAACCTGATCCTCTCCAGCATTGGCGTCTAGGTGTCCTGAAGCTTAGGGATCTCGTCCCCGACGGCTTCCTCGCCGACCGAGGGGGCTGCTCGGCATCTCCAGGCAGTCGTGGACATCCATCTGGGCAATCACACAGTCTTCCCTCCAGTGCTCCCACTTGTCAGGGGAGAAGGGTGCGATGTAAGGCGCAGAGTTCCGCCCTCGGTACTAGAAGTAGTAGACCCCCAAGTGGCTCGTGCTTCTCCCCGTGGCCCGCAAGAAGAACACCCTGAAGAGCCGCACCGAGGGCCGCACACACACGAACATCTCGCGGATGTTGACAAAAACTGTCACTAGTGCGAGAGCGTGCGGCGTCAGGTGCTGGAGCTGGAGCCTGTACACCTCCACCAACGTCAGGAGGAAGGACGACGCCGGCAGTGCGAACCCCGACAGCACATACAAAGTGAAGAGGACGACCTCGCCGGGCCGCATGCCGGTGAGCGGGGTCTTCCCACAACGAATCTTTCCGTCGAACTCGGCTGACTTCCAGCTGAGAAGGAGCCTTACGCGCCCGAGCTCTTCATCATTGTGGAGCCGGTAGGAGCAAATGCCAGAAGCCATGGTAGCAAATGGTGGATGTGAGAACTTGGGAGCGAAGGCTTCAGGCGCAAAGGTGGAAGGCGAAGATCACAATACATAAGGAGGTAAGTAAGGAAGAAATCACCCTTCACCGAAAGGCTTCCTTTACAACACCTGCGACCTTTGGCAGGAGATCATGCGCGACCCTTGGGCTGCCACTGCTGCACACCGCCTGCACTCCCAATGACGGGTGGGACCCAAGTCTGCCTGTCATACACTAGGGGCCAGGCGGGCTGCGTCTTGGGAACAAGGCTCTAGAGGTTCCCAAGAAAAGCGGCGTGGTGGAACTGCAGCGGTCGACCCAAGAACCGCCACAGTCAAAGCACAGAAGTGGCCCCTCGAGCACGTCGCCACAACCCTCCAGTCAAGGGAGGACACGCGTGCACTGCTTCGGCATACGTGCTATCGTTTCAACTATCGAGTACGCCCATTACGCCAAGGACATGCAACCTTTTCAGCTGCTAGGTACAGCTACTCACCCACTACGCCAGCCACCGCTTCGACTTCCGAAGTTCAGATTCCATGTAACCACAAGGGAGGGAAAGACGGAGGCCTCACCTGCAGAATCGTCACCTCTCCCGAGGCGAGCCCGGGGGCCACTGTCGGTACTCTGTAGACCTGGTCCCCCACGTGGAGGGTTGAAGACAACCCAGGCCCCCTCTCTCTCCTGAGGGGGGCACAGACACGGCCACCTGCCCTTGGCTCCAGACCCAGCCTCCCTGTTGAGGGAGGGTCCGGTGCTGCCACATGTGCCCCGGCTTTGGAGCCGCTACATGCCCTTGGCCCCTGACCTGGCCTCCCCGCTGAGGTGAAGTCTAGAGCTGCCACGTGTAGCCGGGCTCTGAACCCGTCCTCTCCGCTGAGGAGGGCTCCGGAGCCGCCACGTGCCCTTGGCCCCGGTCCAGGCCTCCTGCTGAGGTGAGGTATGGAGCTGTCATGTGTATACGAGCTCTGAACCCATCCTCCCCGCTGAGGAGGGCTCCGGAGCTGCCATGTGCCCTTGCCCCGGACCTGGCCTGCCCCCTGAGGTGAAGTCTGGAGCTGCCATGTGTATCCGGTCTCTGAACCCGTCCTCCCCACTGAGGAGGACCCTGGAGCCGCCACATGCCCTTGGTCACGGACCTGGCCTCCCCGATGAGGTAAGGTCCAGAGCTGCCACGTGTATCCGGGCTCTGAACCCATCCTCCCAATTAAGGAGGGCTCTGGAGCTGCCACGTGCCTTTGGCCCTGGATCTCGCATCCCCCACTAAGGTGAGGTCCGGAGCTACCACGTGTATGTGGGCTTTGAACCCGTCATCCCTGCTGAGGTATCCTCCAGAGCCACCACGTGCCCTAGGCCCCGGACATGGCCTCATCGCTGAGGTGAGGTCTAGAGCTGCCACATGTATCCGGGTTCTGAACCCGTCCTCCTCGCTGAGGAGGGTTCTGAAGCTGCCACGTGTCCCACGATCCGTCATGGGCCGTTGGCCTCGAGAGTCAAGGAGGAAGTGTGGTGTCAGCCCGCGCATTCAAGACTCACGCCTTCTCCAGAAGCATGACACACGGCGCACGCCTCCGCCTTCCACCCGTTCATCATTACGGTGACAGGACAGGGTGACGAGGCATGACAGCGGAACAGTGTCGGCCAACAGCACAGTGCCGCCCAGCAGAGCGAGATGACACGGTGACAAGACAGCGTCTTCATCATCACCTGCCGCCCGGTCATAGGCATTCAGCACGCCAAGCGGTGTGCCTTAACTCCATCGACAACGAGTCCACATGTAGCTGTAATTACCCTAGAGCATTATTGGGTAATAGTCACGGGGCCACCTGTCCGGCCCTGGGCCACATTGTAACTGCCCTGTCCTTGGACTATAAAAGGACTAGGGTGGCCACCCGACAAAGGATTCACAACCTAGCCAACTCACTCACACGCGCAAGCAATACAACACTCACTCCCGTGGATGTAGGGTTTTACGCTCTGGCAGCCCAAACCACGTAAACCCTCGTGTTCACTTGTGTTCATCAGCCTCATTTGATCTAGCGGCGATTAGCCCCTCCAAACAACGAACCTCCGCGGATTGCTCCAAAAGAGGTACTGGGGGAAGTGTCGCAGCTCACACTTCGACAAATGACGCTCAGTTTTTATGTGTAGTTGGAATGGCAAATGTAACATCAAGAAAAAACTCGGGTAGCTAAGCCCGACTTTGATAAGCTAGAGCACCTTGGACTTGAAAAATAAGAAGCAGCCCAAATACAAGTGCAAGAGTCGTAGAGCTCTAAATAAAATCAAGAGAAACAAACACAACGACGCTAGGACATTTTATAGGAAACACTTATCTGCATCCGGTATGTATCCCTTCCCATGTGCATCCCCGCGCCGATGCTTGCCACGTGGCCAGATAACAACCTCAAAAATCAACCAGTTAGAGGAGGTGGAGAGAATTTAGAAATCGGCAGTGTAAAATATAAACTGGCCACGTGTCATACATCTAGATGGAAATGCAGATGCACTACAAGAAACAAAATGACTTACGACGGCCGAAACCGTTGTAATTAAGCCATATGCTGTCGTAAACAACTTAATTATGATGGTAATAGGTTATTTACGATAGTCAACGGCCGTCACAAGTCTGGTGTATGGCCTGGCCAGGCCATCGTAACTTATGAACACGTGCCAGGTGGCACCCTCTGGAATCTTATTTACGACGGGCTGGACCTCGCCATCGTAAACTGTGCAGGCTTATTTACAATGGCCAAGAGCAGGCCATCGTAAGTTATACATGCTTATTTACGACGGTCTGGACGTGTCGTCGTAAATAAGTGATTTGAATAAAAATAGAAAAATGCTAACGTGGCACGATGGCCAACTCACAGGCAAATATATAATAATATAAATAACATCACAAGCAGTTCAGATAACAATATTGTCAAATACAAGACACGATACTAGACATTTCCACGTCCGCTACCTCCAAAGCTCGGAATGTCGTCCTCGCCTCGTGCTCCAGGTTCCAGTAGCTGCGATGATGGAGTCTGAGCCTCCGTCACTGATTCCTGTGATGTACAATTGTAGTTAGACATGTTTTAGAATCAAAACTGTATGTTTCACTAACTTTGCTTATCACGAGGTAGAAAATTGAGCAATTGTGGCTAAGTTTGACTATATTTTGCTAAAATATCCTAGATGTAGCTATGTTTACCGATGTTTAGCTATGTATGACTAATTTTCATTCAGTTTGCTATATTAATCAAATTTATGTTTATTTCAAAAGCTGTTACTTACCTGTGCCACTGAAGAAGGCATCTATGGCTCTGCCGGCACCTGTGACTCCATCGGTGGCTGCCATGAAGGAATGGGAACCTGCTGCTTGCTGGGCTAAGGCTTGTGACAACAAAGCATTAACACGTGAATAGTAATAAAACGATATGATAGGTTTGTATTTTAAGTTATTACCTATACTTATGCTTGTATTTATGCATTGTAACTAGCTTGATACTCCTCTCTGTCCTTTGCTAGCGATTCTTGCTTCTGGAGCTTCTCCTATGACAGTCGTAACTCCTACTGCACACTTTAGAGCTCCAGGTCTCTCTGCGACATCCACCGGCTGGGTCCAGCGGATGAAGACTACAAGGAGAAGCCCCTCGAAGGTCTTGCCTCCCTTGAGTCAACCACTCCATCAAAAATGGCAAAACTACAAAAAGAATTAAGAGTAAGATTATTTAACTCAAATTGACAGGAAAAAACAGCTACCATCTCACCGTCCATGGGCTTTTGCGCCACCGCTCGCATACACGGCTTTGATGTCGATTGGTGTGTTCTGCCAATCGTAGTCTTCGCCATGAATCTTCACCGCCTCCCCCCTCCTACAAATACAAGCAAAACATGAAAACATGTCAATAGCAAAATTAGTTACAAATAACTTCAAGTAACTCAAAGACTCACCAGTCGAGTTGTCGCCACCGAAGTGCAGAGCTGGCAGGGCTGTGAAGGGTAACTTTCCCTATGAGCCCCCCTCCCCCCTTGCCGGAGTTTGGTCTCCGTTGAGCCCCACTGATGAGCCCCGCCGACGAGCCCTGCTGTCGAGCCCCTCCGTCAAGCCCCGCCGTCGAGCCCCGTCATGCCTTGCCGTCGCCGGAGAAGAAGCCCGACGATCTGCCCTACCATAATTCCCCACAGAAAAATCTCCCGCTGCTGCCGTTGCTAGGAGGAAGGCCCTGCCGCAAGGAGGAAGTGAGGTAGGTCTTCATTACCCATCTTACAACGTCGCCGCTGTTTCTACGCATCCGTTTTCATCGCCTCCATCGAGCAGAAACTTTTGCGTGTGCCAGATCATGTTCTGATTGATTTTTGACGGTGGAATTGATCTAGATCTTGTGTCAAGATCATCAAAACGTCCACACTTGATTCCAGCACCCTTGTTCATCATAAAACCCCATGAAATCCATTAAAACATGCAAGAACACGTACAAACTGGTTCTATAAAACTACACTATAGGATTTGCATTCATCTACCCCATTGCATATTGAGTAAAGTTTGTGCATGATGATTGATTGCTGTAAATCTTGTATGTACGTGGTCGTAAGTAGAAGGACAAGCTCAAGAGGCCATCTACGAGGAACTATAGTGCCAAGACTTCGAGACACTTGAGCAACACGAACCACGGAAGCAAGGCAAGTGCCCCTTGACCATATTGATCCTATGTTTCAAAACTGTTTTGCTTGCGGAAACTCGTATGCTTGAGTCAACTTGATGGGACACCCTTTTTATAGGAGTTTACTAGTTTTATTAACCATCCTTGTCGCCGGAAAAGTTAATGAGTCGGGTATGGTCGTTTTTCCTTTTTGCTTCGCTTAACTTACGGGATACGGGAAGCTGAAATAAAACATGGTTAGCTACTGCACTCATATGAATAATGATGATAATAACTTCATGATGTTAATGAGCATGGAATTAGGGAGATCTAGGCAAGCTTGGTTCGTGGATGTTGCTGAATGAGATGGTGGTTTACTTGCCGTAGATCTAAGGACCGGTTCATGCGAGCACATGCCAGGAAAACAGTGCCACCACAAGGCCAAATATGGTTGCGGTTTAGCTGACTAATTATGTGTGTTGCTAGCTTGTTATAGACCGTTGGATGGTGCGGGGAGTGGGAGTCGAGAGGGACTGCCCTGAGAACTCATGGCACAAGAGGGGGCCCGTGGGTGGGAGAATGGAGATTCGAGCCTGCCGGTGAAACCTCAGTGGGTCCGTACATCCTAGTAACCCCTTTGTAAAGGCTATTTTGTGATCTCTTGGACATACACTGACGGTTGTGTACTGGTATAATGGAGGTTCTTTCTAGTCGCTGACGGGTGACGAAATCACAAACTTGTAGATAAAGTGGTGCCACCTTTGCAGAGCGTAAAACTATCATGATAGCCGTGCTTCCGGTCACAAGCACCTGGCCAACTTCCATGATTAGAGGCAAAACTTGGGATGTTTATTCGGTTATGGTTATGGTATGGTCATTGTGAATGGTTTTGGGACTGTTTTGAGTCATGACAATGGATTTGGTTTCGGTTATATGAAAAAGAGATGGTTATGAATCATTATGAGTATGAGATGAATTTGAGAAAGATTATTGGCTGGTTGAGACTTGATATATGGTGAATTATGATGAAGGAATGTTGATGGATAATTTGGTTATGATGGGATTAAACTCACCTAGAGATAGTTGTTGTTTTTACCATGTTTATGAAATAAAATTTGCTTGCTGCAATGAGCCTTTCTATTGCCTATCTTGTTGTAAGCTACATGTCATACTTTTCCCGCACTTGCTGAGTACGACATGTACTCACCCTTGCATTCCTACATATACATCAGCTACAGGAGAAGAATATTTTGAGGAACACGTGGAGTACTAGGCGTGCGCACTACCGTCAACATGCCTGTGGATTTGAAGTCGGAGCCTGCTGTTTTAGCCATTTTCCGCTGTCGTTTAGAGTCTTCCGCTGCTAAATAAGTTGGATATTCATGAGTGAGACATTGAGTCATTGTAATAAAGTACGTAAACACTATTCGTACGTGGTTATATTCTGAGTTTCAGTTTGTGGAATACATGTGTATGTGTGATGAACATCCTGGGCACACATATGCATTCACTTGGTTCATTTTTGGAACCGGGTATCACAAATTGGTACCAGAGCCACGCTGACCGTAGGACGCAAGCCTAGATAGAATGGACACTCCAAAACACATAGGAACACCCCTCTAAACTGTTATTTTCAAAAATTGCTTGCTGCTGCACTTTACTCGTCAACTCAGCCACCGCAAAGTGCTACTTTCAGCCCCTCTTTTCTTCTTTTCTTGTGGACAACCACACTTTCTGTTTTCTTGATTCATGGATTCTTAAGTTTTGGAGTTATTTTCTTCTTCTCTAAAGTTTCTCATGTCTTATTTATAGATATCGGTGATTAGGAGCACAACACACCTAAGGACTCGTCCACCACCACGTGGGAGTGCACTTAACCCCATTGAGGTGTCTGATAGACCATATTGGGAGGAGGTGAAGATGGAACCTCATGATGAAGATGAAGTCAATAGCTCTATGCATGAGGAAGAGGATCTGGAAGAGGTGGAACCATTCGAAGACGACATGGAAGATGATCCATAAGAACGGCATTGGTACGCACCTCAAGAGGACCGTCACTCGGTCTTACACCCCGTGGAGCCTCATGAAGCTATATCGGGAGGAGATGAATCCGAAGAGGAGCCACCCATTGCTGAGGCCAATGATGAAGGTGATGAACGGGCCAGTCATTCAGTTCAAGAATACCGGTCCGATGGAATGGAAGGAGGACACATATCCAAGGAGCTCAAAGAATTTCTGGATTGCTGCAGCTCATACCCGGAATATCTTCTCAAGAAAGTCTCTCGTATCGGACATGAAGAGTGGAAGGCTGAGGTAACCATCCTATCTAACGGTAGGGTTGTCACACGGCACTTCTCACCCACATGGAGAGCTACAAGGGCAGAAGCTATTGATGATGCCGCATGGGATGCACTCACCGGACTGTGCTACGCCTTCCGTGAGCAGCTTGAGAACACTACTTTTGAGCTGCACCTGTATCGGAAGAGTGGAACAAGGGAGATAATTGGACCTCATGAAGGAGCTCTTTCAAACCCACAAGCTGCTGATAAGTCTCATAGGTTTCTCGTGGAGTTAGGAAACCGCTATGCAACCGCACAAGAAGAGACCCGTTACCTCCGCAAGAAGCTATACTTGCTGGAAAACAGGAGGAGACTCGTGGCGACGTGGGAGCAAATGGAGCACCAGCGTCATCTATCTTTACATGGACTGCTGACTCACCATGGCGTGCACCCATGTATGGACCACCCCCATCACACGGCTATAACAGCACCGGTTCTCACGATTAAGTTTAGGTTTCCGTTGAATAAAGTTGTAATAAGAACGCCTATGTTGGTACCCTCAATACCGGGTATCCCCGCGCACAAGACAAAACCGCCTAAGGACCTCGCCCCTTCCGCAGGGGCGAGCTCCGAGGGCACCACGTATCCAGCCGGGCCGGAGCTTCCCCTCTCCTCAGAGGAGAGCCCCGGGCCAGCCACGTGGCCACCCGGAGCTGGAGGTCCTGGGTGAGTCGCTCCAGCTCTGACGCTCGGAAGTCAGCGGCCAACTCCCGGTCAAGCGCTAAAGGTCTCGGGCGACCTGCTCCTCCCTCTCGGCCAGAGCTGCCTCCCTAAGCTCCAGCTCTTCGGCCTGGGCCTTCAGGTTGCCCTCTCCGGCCTCCAGCTGCTCGGCGACCTTCTTCTCCTTGGTCGCCACGGTGCGCTCCCGATCTGCGACGGCGCACTCGCGGCGCGCCAGCTGCAGCCGCAGCTCCTCATTGGCGTCGAGCGGGCCTGAACACCGGCGTAGGCCTCGTGGGACTCCTGCAAGAGCCGCCGGGTTTCGGTGTCCAGGCGCTCGATGGCTCTCCTCTGGATATCGAGGAGCTCCTCCTCAGCATCAAGCCTGGCCCGCTTGGCGTCGAGCTCTTCCTCGACCTCATGGGTCCGCAGCTTCAAGAGTCGCCACCAGCTGAGGAGGCGGTCTCTCTCATCCGCCAAGACCTCCCGCTCATGCTCGAGCGCAGCTTGGACCTGCCGGACGCTAGACTTGGCCTGCTCCATGGCGTCCGACAGTAGCAGCGGGGAGGCAGAGGCCGGAGCCGCGCCACAGACCTCCTCCATGACATCGTCTGAAGGAGATGCCGGCATCTCGGCAACTAGGACGATGCGTCGATCTGGAGAAGGCGGTGCCGAGGTGGGGCCGGTCCCGACGCGCCCCTGCTCGCCACCCGCTGGAAGACCTGCATTAGCTCCTCCCGCTTCAGCACCTGAAGGCTGGATGCCACCACTACGGGGACTGCACAAGGGAGGACCGGAGCACCCGGCGGTACTGGAGTCCCATGGCTTCTGAAGACCGGAGCTCCTGACTCCAACCAAGGACCAGAAGGGCCGGACCTCACCCCCTCAGCAGGGGCGAGCTACAAAGGCTCCACGTGTCCAGCGGGGCCGGAGCTCCCCTCTTCTCAGAGGACAGCTCCGGGCCTGCCACGTGGCCAGCAAAGCCGGACCTCGCCTCCTCCGCAGGGGCGAGCTCCGAAGGCTCCATGTGTCCAGCGGGGCAGGAGCTCCCCTCTCCTTAGAGGATAGCTCCAGGCCCGCCACATGGCCAGCAGAGCCAGACCTCGCCCCCTCCGCAGGGGCAAGCTCCGAAGGCTCCACGTGTCCAGCGGGGCCGGACCCTCCGCCCCAGATGTAGCCATTTGAGTCCATCAAGTCGCATGTTGCTTTCTACCACATCGTTTTAAACGAAGGGCGGCCTTTAGCTGTTCCACAGAAAGACTTCTATTATTAAGTACGGCTGGTACCATTTTGATGTGTTTCGATTCTTTCGAAAAAGAGAGGTTTGATGCTTCTATTCTTTTTTAAAGTATACTTGTGACTGCCAGGCATCGGAACGCTAATCGGAGCACATAGAGTGGGCGGTGGCAAAGCAGTCATCGCGCGTGTGTGTATCTCTCCCCGAGAAGAGGCGTTGCTGCACTCCCTAAAATCATCTTGTTTTTTTGCCCGCCACGTGGCAAGCAGAGCCGGACCTCCCTCCTCCGCGGGGAGGAGCTCCGAAGACCCCTTGGGTCCTTATGACAACAAGGACCCAAGGAAGGTGTCTGTGCAAAGCTTCGAGATCGGTGGAGACCTCCCGGGGCCCCTACGGAGCTAAGGACTCGTGCAGGACAAGCCAAGGAAAGAAGCAAAGAGCAGACACAGAAAAAAGCAAGTCCATTCATCAAAATCTCCATGAGATGGACTACAAACACAACAAAAAACAAAAGATACAAGGTTCTCCGGCTACAAGGGCAAGCCCCTAAGAGTCCTTGGACTCCCGCTGGAACCTAGACGCGACGAGGGCGGCGACGTCCCTCCGACTCCGGCCCTGGCGATCTCCTCTTGCTCGACGACGGGGCCCCGAAGCACCGGCTCCAGAGAGACGAAAGAGTCCCAGCTCCGGAAGCACGTCAGCACGTGCATGGTGACCTCCTTCGACAAGCTCCGTCCCTCCGTATCGAGATTGTCGGCAATCACAGCCTCGAGCCTATCCAGCGTGGCACCGATGGACTCGAGCGTCGGGATCGCCTCGACCACCTCTTGATCCGGAGCCCCCGTTCTCACGGGGCTGAAGCCAAGGGGCACCAGAGCGGACTTCGCCTGGCCGACGAAGTCCCAGACCGCTCGAGCCTCGACGGTCTGCGAAGCGCAGAGCCCCTCCACCTCCTGGTGAGCCGCCAGCAGAGCGCCAGGACCCTCCTCGGCAAACCTCCTCTCCTTCACCGCCAGTTCCTTCTCTCAAAGCTGGAGGTCCTGGGTGAATCGCTCCAGCTCCGACGCCCGAAAGTCAGCAGCCAACTCCCGGTCCAGCGCCACCTGGCGGTCCTGGGCGACCTGCTCCTCCCTCTCGGCCAGAGCTGCCTCCCGAAGCTCCAGCTCTTCGGCCCGGGCCTTCAGGTCGCCCTCTCTGGCCTCCAGCTGCTCGGTGACCTTCTTCTCCTTGGTCGCCATGGCGCGCTCCCGATCTGCGATGGCGCACTCGCGGCGCGCCAGCTGCAGCCGCAGCTCCTCGTTGGCGTCGAAGCAGGCCCGAACACTGGCGTAAGCCTCGCGGGACTCCCGCAAGAGCCGCCGGGTTTCAGCGTCCAGGCGCTCGATGGCTCTCCTCTGCACCTCGAGGAGATCGTCCTCGGCATCAAGCCTCGCCCGCCTCGCGTCGAGCTCCTCCCCGACCTCCCGAGTCCGCAGCTTCAAGAGTCGCCCCCAGCTGAGGAGGCGGTCTCTCTCATCCGCCAAGACCTCCCGCTCGCGCTCGAGCGCAGCCTGGACCTACCGGATGCTAGACTGGGCCTGCTCCATGGCGTCCGACAGGGCCAGCAGGGAGGCAGAGGCCGGAGCCGTGCCACAGACCTCCTCCATGACATCGTCCGAAGGAGGAGACGCCAACATCTTGGCAACCAGGATGATGCGTCGATCTAGAGAAGACGGCGCCGAGGCGGGCCCGATCTCGACACGCCCCTGCTCGTCACCACCAGCCGGCTCCGCCAAGTCTTCATCAACAGCCAACTCCCAAGTTGGCGAAGGAGGAGGAGTGGGCGCCACCACCGTCACAGGAGCCGGTTCCGCCGGGCCAGGAGGAGGAGGCACTTGGACCTCCTCGGGGGCCGGTGAAGCTGCAGCATCATCCTGGCGCTGTGGCGCTGGGCCCCTGCCAACTGGAGGAGGTCGGGGAACAGACGCGTCCCCGGCAGCCGAAGAATCCCTGCAAGCACAGGGAGCTCTCAAGACAAGAGAAGGAGTACACAAAGTACTAAGATCCGGTGAGTGCAAACTTACCGAGGAACGCGAACACTCCAGCGGGCATGGAGCTCTGGCTTCCGAGCTGGGGCAGGGCCGCCGGAGACTGCGCCGAAGGCACCCGGACCGGCGGAGCAGGGGGTGCTCTCGGAGCCCCCCTAGAAGACGGAGCAGTAGAGCTCCCGCCGGCAGTACCTCCGGCACCACTCGCCGAACCGGCCCCTAAAGCCCGGGGCACCTGCGTCCCTGGATGAGTCCCGGCTGCGCTCCCTCTGGCGCCGCCGCCTGCCGAGCCTGCAACAGGGACACTCGGCGGCCGGGGCACCTGAGCCCCTGGCTCAGCCCCGAACGCCGCAGCACCGGTGCTCCTCCTCGGAGCTCCACCACCTGAGGAAGGAGGGCAGGACGCCTGGGGCTCCTCTGACCGCCGCTGTCCAAGAGGAGTCCCGTCGGTGCGGAAGACCCAAGGCCTCTTGGAGTCGCCGCCCGACGAACCAACGCCTCCCGAGGAAGGGCGTGGGGGGACTCTGGTCCCCTGACTCGGCGTGAAAGACGCCCTCGGTGGAGACCGGGAGCGCTTCCTCTTCGGTGAACCAGAGGCCGGCTCCTTGCCCTTCCCCTTGTCGGCAGTCCGAGCTCCGTCGACCCTCGGCGCAGGTTGGGCATCAGCCGATGCCTCACGCTCCGCTCCGGAGTGATCAACCCCGGGGATCGAGATCCCCCAGAAGACATCACCGACCTGGCGCACGGCAAGCCCGATGTCATCCAGTGTCGGCATCTCCAGCAGCAGCTCCACCCTCCTCGCCGGCTCCATGAAGAGAGGGATGCAGGAATCTGGGATGGTGAGGAAGCCGCCACCAATAAGGTCGCTGCTTACCCTCGTCACCATCTCCCACAACATCTCGGCGGGTGGGTTAGAGCCTAGACCCGTCTCCAGCCTGGTGCAGTCGTGCTCGGTGGTGTAGTACCACGCTGGATGACTGCGCTGCTGCAGTGGTGCAAGGCTGCGCGACAAGAAATCTGTCAGCACCAACAGGGATGTCAACCCCTGATCCGCCAGGAACCAGATCCGCTCCAGGACCGGCGCGTATTCTGGCTCCAACTCTGGGCTCTCTTCCCAGAAGCGACGCTCGGTTGTTGGAGCATCAGTCGGCAAGTGGAGGCGATCGTGCTCATCGGTCTTCATGATCACCCAATTGTCCCTCCAGCCTTCCCACCTTGCATCGTAGAAGGGAAGAAGGTACCCAGAGACCTTCGGGTCCTTGCAGCGGTGCTGGAAGTAGTAGGCGCCCAGCTGATTCTTCGAGCCGCGCCCAGTCGTCCGTAGCACGAAGAAGTGACGGAAGAGCGTCACTGAAGCTCGCACTCCCACGAACATTTCGCAGAAGTGGACGAAGACGGTGGCCATGGCGAAGGAGTTGGGGGAGAGGTGATGAAGCTGGAGGCTGTACGTCTCCAGCAGCATCACGAAGAAGGAGGAGATCGGCGGGACGAACCCCGCCAAGGCATAGGCAGCGAAGAAGACGATCTCCCCCCTCTCCAGACACAGAGGGAGAGATCCCCGCCAAAGGCAACGCCGCGCCTCCTCAGAGTGCCATCCCAGCAGCTCCCGCATCGATCCCAGGTCTCTCTTCCGGGCGATGCGCGACGGAGGCAGGTAGAAAGCCATCGGAGGCGAAGAGGCAAGAACTCAGAAGGTGGAAGAGGCTTGGGCGCACGGAAGAATCCGGAAAGCTCAGGCGCAAGGAAGTGTGCAAAAGGAATCCTGCTTTGCGGATGAGGTTGAGGCCGGCCCCGCCATCCACTAGGACGTTGTACATCTTCACGTTGACGATGGTGGGAGCTACCAAGAGCGGTAGCTGTCTGGCTCCAGCCATGTTCTTGGGGAAGTCGGTGGCATCAAAGCTGATTGGGGTCCCTACCCACTTGAGATGCGGTGCTGCACTTGGTGTAGGGGCCACCGACGCCACTGCCCGGCGCATAGTCTTGACTGCGTTCTGGGACGAGGGGTCCGAAGACCCGCCGTAGATGACATGGAGCGCCTTCCGGCGCTCGTCGTCACTGGAGCTGAAGCCCTCGCGGTGATGGACCGCCTTCAGAGTGCGCTGGGGCTTCTAGAACACCATCTATTGATCGACGTTGTCCCGGGGATCGACCTTCTGCTTGCCCTCTCTCTGGCGGAAGGGAGGAGCATCTGCGCGCGGTTGCCTCCCCTCACGGAGGCGCTCCGCGAGCTTCTGGATCTCCCGGCACTCACCAGCAGTGTGTCTCCTGGTGTTGTGCACGGGGCACGGCTCACTTTGGTCACCACGGCTGGGTGACTGTCGTGGCCTCTTGTCGGGGTGTGGCCCCCGAGCTCCGCTGGGTGCTGCAGTTGCAGCAACGGGAGCTTCGGCCGGTGGCTTGATCTTGCCACCGCACTTCTTCTTGATATTCTTGCTGCTCCCATGGGAAACAGCGCTAGCACCGGGCTGCCCTCCTGCTTCGGATGCTGGTTGTGAGTGCCAGCTGCGCCCTTCTGCTGCTCTGGCGCACTTCTCCGCCAGGCTGAAGAGCTCCGAGACGTTGCGCACCTCTCTGGTGGCCAACTTCTCGAGCATCTTCTTGTCTCTCACACCCTGCCGGAACGCCACCACCACAGATGCATTTTGGATGTGTGGGATTGTGTTCCGTACCTAGGAGAACCGCTGGATGAAGGAGTGCAGCGACTCTTCAGGTTGTTGTCGAACGGCGTGGAGGTCAAGCTCCGTGTCGGGATGGGTGTAGGAGCTGCCGAAGTTCGCAGTGAACTGTCGGCAGAGCTCTCCCCAGGAGGTTATGGAACCCTGGGGGAGGTTCATGAGCCAAGACCAGGCCGGGCCAGTCAAGGCGACGGGGAAGTAGTTGGCCATGACGGCCTCATCCTCTCCTGCAGCAAGGATGGCGGTGGAGTAGATCTGGAGAAACTCCACGAGGTTGACGCTGCCATCGTACTTCTCTGGCAGGTGTGGCCGGAACTTGCGCGGCCACCTTGCGAAGCGAAGGTGGGGCGCCAGGGCCGCACACCCCGCTCCTGTTGTTGCAGGTGCTGGTGCCGCGAACGCTTGGTCCGCTGTTGGCACGGTGAACCGCGGCATGGGCAGAGGTGAACCATAGACTGGGGGAGCCATTTGCAGGGCATATGGCTGCTGCATATGCTGCATGGCATATGCCTGGGGCAGAGATCGTGTGGCGAACGTCTGTGGCCCAGGGTGAGTCGAGGCAGTCGACATACTGTAGTCAGCCTCGTGGTTGCGACGCCTTTCTCGCCGCTGCTCGATGGTCACGCAGGCATCTTCGCCCAGGTTACGTCGCTCCAGCTCCGACCTCAGGTCCGTCGCTAGGAGCCTGGTGGAGGAGGAGTCTGCCGTCTGCCCGTCAACCGTTGGTGTGCGCGACAGCGACACATCCGGTTGACTGGGGCGTCGTCCCCGCCGGAGCGGAGGGTTGACGGTCGACGTCGTGAATCCACTGCTGGGTAGCCCCCTGGGGAGCGTCCCCAGCAGGTGGATTGCGTAGAAGCGCTCGTGCTGCAGCTAGTGTACCCCCATGCGTGACACTCGGCGCTGCAGCAGATCTTGGGCTTGCTGGAGTCCGCATTGTTGGAGTTCGCTGTGGACTCCCAGCTTGTCCCGACAGCCTAGATCGTGGTAGATTGAATAAGAGTGGTGTGCTGAATTTTCTTGATGATTGCTTGTGTTTGTGTGCTTGGTGTGAGTTGTGGGACGCCTCGGCGAATGTCCACATACACACATAGTAGAGAGATGTGAGATGCTTCGAAACTTGTTCACATCCTCATATAGGCTGAAATTAACAAAGGAAGTTGCTTAGTTATACACCTTGATGCATATAGTTGGGAAATCGTTTCTTTCAAATCTGAATTCTAGCTCCTACAAATATAGTATGTCCGAAAGTAAGCTTAAAGCAAGGGGGTAGACTTTCTTGCCAACCTTCTTGTCTTGGATTCCCAAGGGATTGACATAATACTTGGAATGGACTAGTTAAGCAAGCACAACAGAGTGATTCAATGTGCTCAGAGGATTGTGCAGTTGACGAGTGAGCACGGTACTCGTATTGAGTTCGAGGCAGCCCAACCTACAACGGAGAAAGTGTCACACCCGGTTTCTCCAAAGAACAACCGAGTGAATATCACATGTATGCCAGGATCATTTTCTCATACATGTGATGACAAATAGTGAAGCATCATTTATTACAAGCCAGGTGTCGAATATAAATAAGTCTTACATAGCAAATGTCTCGATGGACAATAATAAGTTCATCACAAGTAAATAAACTAGCAGCGGAATATTATTCTTGTGGGCTCCGTTACAGGCGTTGCCCGGGGGACTCCATGAACCTAGAAACCTTCTTCGGGTCCAAAGTCTTGATCATTAAACACCACTTCATTATCTTGACCTGAGCAGCAATATAAACCAACAAATATGCAAGTTTGAGTACCATTGGTACTCAACAAGTGTGGGAAAGTCATGTCATGCATGGCTAAAGCAAGGAGAGGTTGAACTCATGATTAAAGCACTACGCAATTAATACCTATCACCCTAGCTTATTAAGCACCTACGTTACTACACAGGTGAAATGGTCCCAATTTCCCATCCCATCATCATAATCAAATAACCATAACATCATTTCCAATGTTAAGCTCCCCGCTTAACATTCACACCCTCCCAGGGCCATCATACTCTAATCATGAATAAGTCCAAGCCACTCTTGACCGTGAGCACGGCTGTCATGACAGTTTTGACTCTGTAGAGTTTGCACCACTGTACCCACACGTAGTGATTTCATCCCCCGTTGTCGAGTGGACTAAAAGAACCTCCATTATGCCAGTGGCTACGAACCACATTCACACTTCCCAGGTGTGTAGCTAGGAGATCACTACGAAGCCTTTACAAAGGGATTCCCGACGAGCGTGGGCCCACTGAGGTTTCACCCCTAACAGCATACAAGAGGCCCCAACCCCGCTACAGTGGCCCCCTCTTGAGCCTTGCGGTTCATATGGTAGTCCAGCTGACACCTACTCCCCGCACCATCCAACACACCCATACTACGCCGGGGATACACCTAATTAATTGGCCAATCTACCCCATCTCAGCATGTGGTTGGCACGGTAAAGCCGAGTTACATGCTCCATGAACCGGTCCTTAGGATCCAGGCAAGTACTAAACACAAACCTGAGTCTCGTGCACCCAGCACCAACCAAATCATCCAACTTGTGTCACACCCGGTTTTTCCGAAGAAATAACCAAGTGAATATCACATGTATGCCAGGATCATTTTCTCATACATGTGATGACAATTAGTGAAGCATCATTTATTACAAGCCAGGTGTCGAATATAAATAAGTCTTACATCGCAAATGTCTCAATGGACACTAATGCTTCATCACAAGTAAATAAACTAGCAGCGGAATATTATTCTTTAGGGCTCCATCACAGGCGTTGCCCGGGGGTCTTCATGAACCTAAAATCCTTCCTCGGGTCCAAAGTCTTGGTCATTATACCCCACCTCATTATCTTGACCTGAGCAGCAATATAAACCAACAAATATGCAAGGTTGAGTACCAATGGTACTCAGCAAGTGTGGGAAAATTATATCATGCATGGCTAGAACAAGGATAGGTTGAACTCATGGTTAAAGCACTACGCAATTAATACCTATCACCTTAGCTTATTAAGCACCTACATTACTACACAGGTGAAATGGTCCCAATCTCCTATCCCATCATCATAACCAAATAACCATAACATCATTTCCAATGTTAAGCTCCCCGCTTAACATCCAAAACCATCATTCCTCTAATCATGAATAAGTCCAGGCCGCTCTTAACCGTGAGCACGGCTGTCAAGACAGTTTTGACTCTGCAGAGTTTGTACCACTGTACCCACAAGTAGTGATTTCATCCCCCGTTGCCGGGTGGACTAAAAGAACCTCCATTATGCCAGTGGCTACGATCCACATTCACACTTCTCAGGTGTGCAGCCAGGAGATCACTACGAAGCCTTTACAAAGGGATTCCCGACGAGCGTGGGCCCACTGAGGTTTCACCCCTAACAGCATACAAGAGGCTCCAACCCCGCTGCAGTGGCCCCCTCTTGAGCCTTGCGGTTCATATGGTAGTCCAGCTGACACCTACTCCCCGCACCATCCAACACACCCATACTACGCCGGGGATACACCTAATTAATTGGCCAAGCTGCCCCATCTCAGCATGTGGTTGGCACTGTAAAGCCGGGTTACATGCTCCATGAACCGGTCCTTAGGATCCAGGCAAGTACTAAACACAAACCCAAGTCTCGTGCACCCAGCACACAACCAAAACATCCAACTTGCCTTGATCCCTACCTCTACATAACTCACAATAGCTCATTCAAGAGTATGGTAAAATAAACTGATGATCTCATATCCCAAATATCCCATTCTAAGCATGGCTAAGCATATGCATGTAAATAAATGACATGATAAAATAAATCCCAACCCAAGCTTCAAGGAAACAAGGTAATGCAATTCTAGGGAAACTTCCTAGCATGGGTTTCATATTTAACTTGACAATGCAAATAATTCTATCTACACATCCTAGCATAGGATCAAAGTGGTCAAGGACACTTGCCTCCTTCTTGTTGCAATTGAAATTGGTAGTCCTGATCTTGGAAATGAATAACTTGTTCTTGAACAGGTTCTACTTCATACCATCACACACAGCAAAAGAAAAACAACAATCATAAGACATAGTTCACACCTCTACTTCATACAAACCACACATTCATATTTATAAAAGTTCTTTACCATTATATGTGTTGTGGTTACTTTATGTGTGTTGTGTTATGGCTTGCATGCACTTTTAACCATGTGTATATGATTCCTACTTTTGTGTCCACCTTTATACTTACATATTATTTATATGGGTTTCCAATAAATTTCTTATATTCAACTACTTCACCTTTTTACTACCAAGTATGTATGAAAAGTATTATTCTTCCCCATATGTGCTTTCATAACTTCTATCAACCCTAAACTGAATTCTTTGTATTTTAGAAACTCCATTTATCATTTACTAGTTGCTATATTTTCAGATTTATATTCCTATGCATAATTGTGTATTTTATTGTGAAATTAGTAATACACATCATCTAAACAGTATAGGTTCTGGTCCTAAATAATTTAATAACATGTTTTGACCTTGGATTCTGATGTAGACTATTTCATAATTATTTTCCCTATTTTTCTATAACTATTCTTTACTTAAAAATGTGTCCCTATACTAATAAATGTGAATAATAAATGAAACAGATTCATTTCAGCCCAAAAATATATTTTTATCTCACTCCAAAGTTTTCTAAGTACTGAGAAAGTTTTTAATTAATTTTGACAATTATGTTTGTCCCCCTTTTTAATTTTTAAACACTAGTTACATATTCAATGTTTTAAATTAAATACTAAACAGGGCTAAAATAATGAATTCACCCCATTACAGGGTCTATAATATTATTTTCATAATTTCCAGGGATCTAGCTACACTTATCAGAGGTGTTTTTCCTAATTTCTATTAAGTCCAGGGGCTAAAACTGATTTTTAAATGAATTTACATGATTTTCTGGAGTTCCAGGGGCTAGATCTGAAGTTTCCGGGGCTAGCTCTCAATTCCAGAGAACCCCAGGGGGTAGCACGTAAGAACTCCAGTCTTTATAATGCGGGGTCGACGTGGACCGTCCGATTTTAAACCGACGGCTGAGATTATAAGATCGAACCGTTACGCGGGGTTTTAAAGTCTACCGTGCGATTTAAAATAAACGGCGCACAAGCGGCCACGTCGCTCTGATCGAGCGCGGGCGGCGCTGCCGGCGGCGCACGGCGGCGGGAAGCGGCGATCTCGTCGGAAAGTTTCGGATTCTCGAGAATTCTGCCTAGAACTGTGATCTTATGGCCTAGATCGGTAGAGGGGAGGTCAGGGATCTCACCTCGGGGGTTTTCTCGAGCTCGGGGGTCCTGGAAAGTGCTCGGCGGCGAGGTCCGAGGCAAAACCACGGCGAAGCTCGTCGGCGCTGAGTTTACACCGTAAGTCTTCAGGTTTTCTGCACCTGCAAAGTTCTCCGGAGGCGGTGGATCAAGACCAGCGAGTTAGATCAGAGTTTCCGAGCTTAGATCGGCCAGAATTCGCCGACGAAGTCTCGGTGCTCACCGGAGTGAAAATCGGCGATCGCGTGGGAAAAACTGATCGGATCGGGGGTTTTTATAGCCGGGGGAGGGCGGTGGGTCTGTTGTGATCGAGTTGGAGTCCTCTGGGTCCAGAATTCGGGCGACGGGACGTGGTTTCCCGATCGGTTGCGATCGCGCGCGCGGGAGAGAGTCCGGGGTCGCGGGGTTAGGGATGACATGTGGGTCCCACCCGTCGGTGATAGGCAGCGCGGCGCGCGCGGGGGCGGGCTGGCGCGGGAGTTGCTGGGCCGGCTGGCGGTTTCGGCCCACTGGCCAGTTTTTTCCCGTTTTCCTTTTTCTTTTTCCATTTCTTTTCTGTTTTGGGTATAATTTGAATTGCAGTTTGAATTTGAATTTTTGCAAAACATGCAACACGTCAAAAAAAATTTTAAATTCCCCTCTGAACATGGTTTAGAGTTTTGAATCAAAATTTGGGGTGTTACAGCTCTACCCCCCTTAAAAGAAATCTCGTCCTCGAGATTGGTGTTTCTAAGAAAATAATTCCGGAAATTGTGCCTTGAGCTCATCTTCCCGTTCCCAGGTAGCTTCCTCTTCTGAGTGATGCTTCCACTGCACCTTGCACATCCGGATTCTCTTGTTTCTGGTGAGGCGTTCCATCGTCTCCAAAATCTTATAGGGTTGCTCGGCATAAGACAAATCTTCAGCCACATCCACTTCATTCATGGGTAACACCTCTTCAGGCGTCCTTAGGCATTTCTTGAGTTGTGACACATGGAATACATCGTGCACGTCCGATAGATGAACCGGTAACTCTAGTTGGTACGCCACTTCGCCTTTTCTTTCCAAAACTTGAAAGGGTCCGATGTATCGAGGTGACAACTTCCCTTTCACCTTGAACCGACGAAGTCCTCTGATAGGGGACACCTTGAGATAAACATAGTCTCCCACGTTGAAAACGAGTTCTCTTCTTCGTACATCGGCATAGCTCTTTTGGCGTGTTTGTGCTATCCTCAAATTGTTGCGAATCTCCCTCACCTTCGCCTCGGCTTCTTGTAGCACTTCTGGACCAAACACTTTGCTTTCTCCTGTTTGGTTCCAAAATAGGGGAGTTCTGCACTTCCTTCCATACAAAGCTTCAAACGGTGACATCTTCATACTAGCTTGATAACTGTTGTTATAGGAAAACTCCGCATACGGTAGGTTCTTGTCCCAACTCCTATTGTTTTTGAGTGCACATGCCCTTAACATATCTTCAAGGATCTGATTGGTTCTCTCCGTCTGCCCGTCAGTTTAGGGATGATAGGCAGAGCTGAAATTCAGATGGGTTCCCATGGTTTCATGCAACTTTTGCCAAAACCTCGAGGTGAACTGTGTCCCTCGGTCCGACACTATCTTCTTTGGCACTCCATGGTAACACACAATCCTTGACATGTACAATTCTGCCAATTTGGATCCGCTGTAGCTTTCTTTCACAGGGATGAAATGAGCTACCTTGGTTAGCCGATCAATAATGACCCATATTGAATCATACCCGGATTGGGTCCTAGGCAATCCCACGACAAAATCCATGCTGATTTCTTCCCACTTCCATTCAGGCACTTTGAGTGGTTGCAATAATCCCGCGGGTCGTTGATGTTCTGCTTTCACCAACTGACATGTGTCACATAGGGCAACATGTTCTGCGACATCTCGCTTCATGCCATACCACCAATACCTGCTTTTGAGGTCCTGGTACATCTTCGTACTCCCAGGATGAATGGAATAGTCAGAATCGTGAGCCTCCTTCAAAATTAACTCACGGATCTCCTTTACTTCTGGCACACAGATCCTTTTTCTGTGCCACACCGTTCCCTGTTCATCCTCTCTAAAACCAGGAGCTTTATTTTCCTTGATAAGCTGTCTGATCTCTTGTATCTTCTCATCATTCTTTTGGCCCTCGCGTATGTCTTGCTCAAGTGTGGAGTCCACTTCCATGGCGATGGCTTCACCACTATTTACTAGACATAGATTGAGCCTTATAACCTCGTCCTTCAATTCTGCAGGCATGTCCTTCAAACTCAACTTATTGACCTGCACTTTCCGACTCAAAGCATCGGCCACGACGTTTGCTTTCCCGGGATGATAGTTGATGCCCACATCAAAGTCATTGATTAGCTCCAACCATCTCCTTTGTCGGAGGTTGAGATCTGGCTGTGTGAATATATACTTCAAACTCTTATGATCCGTATATATCTCTGTCCTCTTCCCCATCAAATAGTGCCGCCAAATTTTCAACGCGTGTACCACTGCAGCTAGTTCTAGATCATGTGTAGGATAGTTCTTCTCATGCTTCCGAAGCTGCCGGGATGCATAAGCCACGACATGTCCTTCTTGCATGAGAACACATCCCAACCCATTTCCAGAGGCATCGCAGTACACTGTGAAATTCTTCTGCATATCTGGCATAACCAACACTGGGGCTGTTGTCAATCTCTTCTTTAGCTCCTAAAATCTCGTCTCGCACTGTGGCGTCCAGGTGAATGTGATTCCCTTTTCCAACAGTTTGGTGAGAGGTCTCGAGATCTTGGAGAATCCCTCAATAAACCGTCGATAGTATCCAGCCAATCCCAAAAAGCTCCGAACTTCCCCGACATTTTCAGGGGTTTTCCACTTCTGGACATCCTCGATTTTGGCGGGATCTACGGAGATTCCTCCCTCCGAGATTATATTCCTAAAAAGGGAACTCTCTTCAGCCAAAACTCACACTTGCTCAACTTGGCATATAGTTGGTGTTCTCTCAGCCTCTGTAACACCAACCTTAGATGTTTCTCATGTTCTTCTTCATCTTTGGAGAAGACGAGAATATCATCTATGAAAACCACCACAAATTTGTCCAGATATTCCATGAATACCTTGTTCATGAGGTACATGAAATATGCCGGGGCATTGGTTAGCCCGAAAGGCATGACAGTGTATTCATACAGTCCGTACCGAGATACGAAAGCTATCTTGGGAATATCAGATTGCCTTATCTTGAGTTGGTGGTATCCCGACCTGAGATCAATTTTCGAGAACACACAAGCTCCCCTCAACTGATCAAACAAGTCTTCAATGCGGGGTAATGGGTACTTGTTCTTGATGGTCACCTCATTCAAGGCACGGTAATCCACGCATAACCTTTGGGTTCCGTCTTTCTTGGGCACAAATATCACCGGAGCTCCCCATGGTGAGGAACTAGGGCGAATATACCCCTTCTCCGTCAGTTCTCTCAAATGATCCTTGAGCTCTTCTAGCTGCTTGGAGTCCATTCGATAAGGTCTCTTGTATATCGGGGCTGTTCCCGGTACTAGCTCAATCGCGAACTCCACGTCACGGTCGGGAGGCATACCTGGCAATTCCTCCGGAAAAATATCTGGATATTCCCTAATAGTCCTGATTTCCTCAACTTTCACCTCCACTTGATTTAATTTAATGTCCCTCCTAGGCTCGTGTATCGTTATGAACTTTACTCTTGTGCCATTGGGGTGAGTTAGTTCCACCGTTCTGGTCGAGCAATGGATGATTCTTTTATGTTTGGTCAACCAATCCATACCCAAAATAATATCTATCCCTTGTGAATCTATCACTATGAGGTTAGCAGTAAATACTACCCCATTAATGTCTAGGCTCACTTTGGGACACACTTTTCTTGTCCTTATTTCTCCACCTGGAGAGTTTACGGCTAGCATATGGTTCATTTGTGTGGTTGCTAGGTCATGCTTCTTAACAAACCCTTGAGCAATGAACGAGTGGGTAGCACCAGAATCAAACAGCAGAGTTGCAAGGTGTAAATTGGCAGGAAACTTACCAACTACCACGTCGGGTGCCTCTTGTGCTTCCTCCATAGTGACATGGTTCACCCGTCCTCTCATTACATTCTGCTGTTGTGGCTGCGCGGGCTTCTTCTTTGGGCACTTATGGGCATAGTGCCCCACTTCACCACAGCTAAAACATTGCACCCCAACCTTAGGTGCTTGGCCTTTGTTGTCTTGGGGTTGGTTAGGGGGTCCTTGCACTGCTGGTCGAGGTGGATATGCGGGGCGAGGCTGCTGCACAAACTGACGTGGCGGCTGTGCAGGTGCTGCGGGTGGCCTGTAGTTTGGGTTGTACCCTCTTGGTGCTGAATAGGGTACCGCAGCACGGCTCGTCTGCCCCGTAGGTTGCTGCATCATACGTGGGCGGGTGTTGCTCCCTGAGGCTTGATGTGACCACCCAGCCTTCCTCTTATTCTCATTTTCCAGGGCCTTTAGCTTCCTTTCTACCACAAACGCTCGGTCCACCATCTTTTGGAAGCTTTCATACTCATTGGAGGACATTGCACACTGCATCTCTGCGGTAAGTCCTTCCACAAAACAATCTTGTTTCTGCTCATCAGTCTCTATGTCTCGTGGAGCATAACGGGATAGTTGAGTAAATTTGGTGAGGTATTCCCTCACCGTCATGTTTCCCTGCTGCAGTCCCAAAAACTCCTTCCTCTTGTTTTTGAGTTCACCTCTTGGGATGTAATGGTTGCGGAAGCTACGCTTGAACTCTTCCCAAGTGATGTTCTCAGGGTCATGATGGGCGGCCACGTAGGCGGTCCACCAATCAGCAGCAGGTCCATGCAATTGATGAGAGGCAAACAGCACCCTCTCATACCCTTGGCATTGTATTATCCTCATCTTACTTTCAATGGTCTTCAGCCAATCATCGGCCTCCAGAGGTTCAGCAGCACTTGCAAACTTCGGAGGTTGAGTTCCTAGAAACTCACTCAACCTTGGTTGGCGTGGTGCAGCTTGTGGAGGTGGAACTTGATGTAAGTTGGCCACCACTTGAGTCAAGTTCTGGATGAGCTGATTTTGATTCTCCAGCATTTGGTGGAGAGGATCAACTTCTTCACGGCGACCACCCCGGTCCTGGCCTCCAGAAAGATGAGGGTTGCATGCCTCATCATTGTTGTTGGCGGGGTTGGCAGCATGTCCTTTTCCTCTTCCGGCCATCTGGCAGAATCAACAAATGTTAATTTGATACCATTTAGTATCATCTTACTACTTTCATTTGTTTGTACTTTGAAGTGTTGAGGCTTTGTTAAAATTTTACGAGGGTTTATATCTCACACCAAATAAATGCACTATTATTTCTTGTGGGTTCACACACCAAAGCAAAACAATCTGAAGACGAGGCTGTGGACAATTGCTCATGGCTTCCACAACTCACGTCACACACCAAGCATTATCACACCATTAACTACGTAACGACTCGACTACTCGACCTCTTGCTAGCTAGGGGAAAGACTCTACACTACTCGTCCTCTTGAGCTGGCTCCTCGGGATCTTCCTCCTCATTTCGGCTACCTTCTGACTCTGCTTTGGGTGGGGAGGCTGCTGGTGGAGAAGTGCGACGACGCCTGATTGCTCGGCGATCCGGGGAGTCAGGAGTCCATGGATCACTCACGGTGACACACAGTTCATTCCCATCTCCTCTTTCTCTCGCCTTTAAGCAAGCTCGCAGCAACGCCTCCGTTTCCCTCAGGGTGTCTCGGACATCCTGAAGCTCTTGTTGACACTCCTGCAGTCGAGTGCTGAGCATAGCAGCATCCTCCAAGCACAAGTCCATGTGCTCATGGGAAGTCCCTTGCTGCACCGGTGGGTACTTGTACTCCGTGGTACCACTCTCACGTTGGAGGACATACATGTACTCAGTTTTGTCCAAGTGGCGACGATAGATGTGACTTTGGCAGGTGATGGCCTCCCATGTGACATCTTTCTCCGCGTCAACTTGTGTTGCTCGACAAGCTGGAGAGTGGTGAATCTTAAGCAGCTGATT
Organism: Neostapfia colusana; assembly: GCA_030760725.1. Classification (NCBI taxonomy): domain Eukaryota; kingdom Viridiplantae; phylum Streptophyta; class Magnoliopsida; order Poales; family Poaceae; genus Neostapfia; species Neostapfia colusana. The sequence goes on along the minus strand of JASWHV010000001.1, from coordinate 40,416,649 downwards.
CTCGTGTATAATCCTCATCTCCGAACTCCATTCTTCCCTCTTCTCACGGATGGTCCTGGTGGAGTTATAGTGGATGATCAGCTTGCCCGTATTGCCGGCGGCTTCGAGCATACGTCGAAGACGGCGCAACAAGTCTCCTACTGCCAATCCGTAGGAAAGGTACGTCACTGGACGACTCTCCTCTCTTTCGGCAAGGGCTACTACGGGAACTCTCCCTCCTGTGGACTTGCGAGTGGTGCGAATCATGCGAACCATCTAAAACAAAAAGAATTTAAATTTAGGTTAGATAAACTTTTTAAACAAAAATCCCATTTTGAATGAAAATTTGGGGTAAGATGAAGAAAATGACTCCTTTAATAACACTTTTCCACCCACACCTTGGAAAATAGTTTTTAAGAAAATAGGGCCCTTAACTACGTCCATTTCTACCTAGGTCCACGTTCCTACGGGCAACCTTGGCTCTGATACCACCTCTGTCACACCCGGTTTTTCCGAAGAAATAACCAAGTGAATATCACATGTATGCCAGGATCATTTTCTCATACATGTGATGACAATTAGTGAAGCATCATTTATTACAAGCCAGGTGTCGAATATAAATAAGTCTTACATCGCAAATGTCTCAATGGACACTAATGCTTCATCACAAGTAAATAAACTAGCAGCGGAATATTATTCTTTAGGGCTCCATCACAGGCGTTGCCCGGGGGTCTTCATGAACCTAAAATCCTTCCTCGGGTCCAAAGTCTTGGTCATTATACCCCACCTCATTATCTTGACCTGAGCAGCAATATAAACCAACAAATATGCAAGGTTGAGTACCAATGGTACTCAGCAAGTGTGGGAAAATTATATCATGCATGGCTAGAACAAGGATAGGTTGAACTCATGGTTAAAGCACTACGCAATTAATACCTATCACCTTAGCTTATTAAGCACCTACATTACTACACAGGTGAAATGGTCCCAATCTCCCATCCCATCATCATAACCAAATAACCATAACATCATTTCCAATGTTAAGCTCCCCGCTTAACATCCAAAACCATCATTCCTCTAATCATGAATAAGTCCAGGCCGCTCTTAACCGTGAGCACGGCTGTCAAGACAGTTTTGACTCTGCAGAGTTTGTACCACTGTACCCACAAGTAGTGATTTCATCCCCCGTTGCCGGGTGGACTAAAAGAACCTCCATTATGCCAGTGGCTACGATCCACATTCACACTTCCCAGGTGTGCAGCCAGGAGATCACTACGAAGCCTTTACAAAGAGATTCCCGACGAGCGTGGGCCCACTGAGGTTTCACCCCTAACAGCATACAAGAGGCTCCAACCCCGCTGCAGTGGCCCCCTCTTGAGCCTTGCGGTTCATATGGTAGTCCAGCTGACACCTACTCCCCGCACCATCCAACACAGCCATACTACGCCGGGGATACACCTAATTAATTGGCCAAGCTGCCCCATCTCAGCATGTGGTTGGCACTGTAAAGCCGGGTTACATGCTCCATGAACCGGTCCTTAGGATCCAGGCAAGTACTAAACACAAACCCAAGTCTCGTGCACCCAGCACACAACCAAAACATCCAACTTGCCTTGATCCCTACCTCTACATAACTCACAATAGCTCATTCAAGAGTATGGTAAAATAAACTGATGATCTCATATCCCAAATATCCCATTCTAAGCATGGCTAAGCATATGCATGTAAATAAATGACATGACAAAATAAATCCCAACCCAAGCTTCAAGGAAACAAGGTAATGCAATTCTAGGGAAACTTCCTAGCATGGGTTTCATATTTAACTTGACAATGCAAATAATTCTATCTACACATCCTAGCATAGGATCAAAGTGGTCAAGGACACTTGCCTCCTTCTTGTTGCTCTTGAAATTGGTAGTCCTGATCTTGGAAATGAATAACTTGTTCTTGAACAGGTTCTACTTCATACCATCACACATAGCAAAAGAAAAACAACAATCATAAGACATAGTTCACACCTCTACTTCATACAAACCACACATTCATATTTATAAAAGTTCTTTACCATTATATGTGTTGTGGTTACTTTATGTGTGTTGTGTTATGGCTTGCATGCACTTTTAACCATGTGTATATGATTCCTACTTTTGTGTCCACCTTTATACTTACATATTATTTATATGGGTTTCCAATAAATTTCTTATATTCAACTACTTCACCTTTTTACTACCAAGTATGTATGAAAAGTATTATTCTTCCCCATATGTGCTTTCATAACTTCTATCAACCCTAAACTGAATTCTTTGTATTTTAGAAACTCCATTTATCATTTACTAGTTGCTATATTTTCAGATTTATATTCCTATGCATAATTGTGTATTTTATTGTGAAATTAGTAATACACATCATCTAAACAGTATAGGTTCTGGTCCTAAATAATTTAATAACATGTTTTGACCTTGTCTTCTGATGTAGACTATTTCATAATTATTTTCCCTATTTTTCTATAACTATTCTTTACTTAAAAATGTGTCCCTATACTAATAAATGTGAATAATAAATGAAACAGATTCATTTCAGCCCAAAAATATATTTTTATCTCACTCCAAAGTTTTCTAAGTACTGAGAAAGTTTTTAATTAATTTTGACAATTATGTTTGTCCCCCTTTTTAATTTTTAAACACTAGTTACATATTCAATGTTTTAAATTAAATACTAAACAGGGCTAAAATAATGAATTCACCCCATTACAGGGTCTATAATATTATTTTCATAATTTCCAGGGATCTAGCTACACTTATCAGAGGTGTTTTTCCTAATTTCTATTAAGTCCAGGGGCTAAAACTGATTTTTAAATGAATTTACATGATTTTCTGGAGTTCCAGGGGCTAGATCTGAAGTTTCCGGGGCTAGCTCTCAATTCCAGAGAACCCCAGGGGGTAGCACGTAAGAACTCCAGTCTTTATAATGCGGGTCGACGTGGACCGTCCGATTTTAAACCGACGGCTGAGATTATAAGATCGAACCAGTACGCGGGGTTTTAAAGTCTACCATGCGATTTAAAATAAACGGCGCACAAGCGGCCACGTCGCTCTGGTCGAGCGCGGGCGGCGCTGCCGGCGGCGCACGGCGGCGGGAAGCGGCGATCTCGCCGGAAAGTTTCGGATTCTCGAGAATTCTGCCTAGAACTGTGATCTTATGGCCTAGATCGGTAGAGGGGAGGTCAGGGATCTCACCTCGGGGGGTTTTCTCGAGCTCGGGGGTCCTGGAAAGTGCTCGGCGGCGAGGTCCGAGGCAAAACCACGGCGAAGCTCGTCGGCGCTGAGTTTACACCGTAAGTCTTCGGGTTTTCTGCACCTGCAAAGTTCCCCGGAGGCGGTGGATCAAGACCAGCGAGTTAGATCAGAGTTTCCGAGCTTAGATCGGCCAGAATTCGCCGGCGAAGTCTCGGTGCTCACCGGAGTGAAAATCGGCGATCGCGTGGGAAAAACTGATCGGATCGGGGGTTTTTATAGCCGGGGGAGGGCGGTGGGTCTGTTGTGATCGAGTTGGAGTCCTCTGGGTCCAGAATTCGGGCGACGGGACGCGGTTTCCCGATCGGTTGCGATCGCGCGCGCGGGAGAGAGTCCGGGGTCGCGGGGTTAGGGATGACATGTGGGTCCCACCCGTCGGTGATAGGCAGCGCGGCGCGCGCGGGGGCGGGCTGGCGCGGGAGTTGCTGGGCCGGCTGGCGGTTTCGGCCCACTGGCCAGTTTTTTCCCGTCTTCCTTTTTCTTTTTCCATTTCTTTTCTGTTTTGGGTATAATTTGAATTCCAGTTTGAATTTGAATTTTTGCAAAACATGCAACACGTCAAAAAAATTTTAAATTCCCCTCTGAACATGGTTTAGAGTTTTGAATCAAAATTTGGGGTGTTACAGCTTGCCTTGATCCCTACCTCTACATAACTCATAATATCTCATTCAAGAGTATGGTAAATTAAACTGATGATCTCACATCCCAAATATCCCATTCTAAGCATGGCTAAGCATAAGCATGTAAATAAATGACATGATAAAATAAATCCCAACCCAAGCTACAAGGAAACAAGGCAATGCAATTCTAGGGAAACTTCCTAGCATGGGTTTCATATTTTAATTGACAATGCAAATGATTCTATCTACACATCCTAGCATAGGACCAAAGTGGTCAAGGACACTTGCCTCCTTCCTGCTGCTCTTGGAATGGGTAGTCCTGATCTTGGAAAGGAAGAACTTGCTCTGGAGCAGGTTCTACTCATACCATCACACATAGCAAAAGAAAACAACAAGTCATAAGACATAGTTCACACTTCCACTTCATACAAACCACACATTCACATTTATGAAAGCCATTCACAATTCTATGTGTTGTGGTTACTCTATGTGTGTTGATTTTTGGCTTACATGCACTTTTAAACATGTGTATATGATTTCTACTTTTGTATTCATATTTATGCTTGCATACTATATATATGAGTTTCCAATTTAAATAAATTCCTTATATTCAATTACTACACCTTTTAGCTACCAACTATGCATGAAAGGTATTTTCCTACTCCATATGTGTCTTCAGTCCTTCTACCAACCCTAAACTGAATTCTTTGGATTTTGGAAACTTCATTTATCATTTTCTAGTTATTCATACCTAGTTTGCTATATTTTCAGATTTATTTCCAATGCCTAAATGTGAACTTTATTATAAAAATAGTAAGACACCTCATCTAAACAGAATAGGTTTTGGGTCTAAAATATATAATAATATATTTTTGAACTTCTCCTCTGATGTGAACTATTTTACATTTATTTTACTAATTTTCAGAATTATTCTCTACTTAAAAATATGTCCCTATAACTAATAAATGTGAATAATTAATTAAACAGATTCATTTCAGCCAAAAGTCTATTTTATCTCACTCCAAAGTTTTCCAAGTACTAGGAAAGTTTTTAATTTGAATTTGCAATGTGTTTGTCCCATCTTTTAAATTTTAAATACTAAACACATATTCAAATTCCTAAATTTAATATCACATAGGGTTAAAAGGGTAAATTCACCCCACTAGAGGGTCTATTATATTATTTTAGGAATTTCCAGGGGTCTAACTACACATAACAGAGGGATTTTGCTAATTTTTATTAAGTCCAGGGGCTAAAACTGATTTTTTAAATGAATTTACATGATTTTCTGAAGTTCCAGGGGCTAGATCAGAAGTTTTCGGGGCTAGCTTGTATTTTCCAAGAACCCCAGGGGGTAGCACGTAAGAATCCCAGCCTTTATAACGCGGGGCTGACATGGACCGTCCGATTTAAAACAGACGGCTGAGATTATAACGTCGAACCGGTACACGGGGATTTAAATTCTACCGTGCGATTTAAAATAGACGGCGCACAAGCGGCCACGTCACTCTGATCGAGCGCAGGCGGCGCTGCCCGGCGGCGGGAGGCGGCGATCTCGCCGGAGAGTTTCGGATCTTCGTCAATTCTTCCTAAATCTGTGATTTTATGGCATAGATCGGTGGAGGGGAGGTCGGGAATCTCACCTCGGGGGTTTTCTTGAGCTCGGAGGTCCTGTAAAGCGATCGGTGATGAGGTCCGAGGTGAATTCACGGCGAGGCTCGTCGGAGCTATGTTTGAACCGCAAACCACCGAGTTTTCTGCACCTGCGAGGTTCCCCGGAGGCGGCGGATCAAGACCAGCGAGTTAGATCAGAATTCCCGAGCGTAGATCGAGCAGAATTCGCCAGAGAAGCTCGGGTTCTCACCGGAGAGAAAAACGGCGGATCGTGGGGAAAAACGGAACAATGCTGGGGTTTTTATAGACGAGGGAGGGCGGCGGGTTGGTTTAGATCGAGCTGGAGTCTTCTGGGACCGGGAGTCGGTTGGGAACACGCGGTTTTCCGGTCGGTTACGATCGCGCGCGCGGGGGAAACAGTCCCGGGTTCGGACGAGCGGGGGTTAGGGATGACAGGTGGGTCCCGCCTGTCTGCGAGAGGGGGCGCGGGCGCGCGGCTGCGGGCTGGCGCGGGGGTTGGGTGGGCCGGCTGGTGGGTTTCGGCCCACTGGCCGGGAAGGTTTGTTTTTTCTTTTTCTTTTTCTTTTTCATTTCTGTTTTGAGTTTAATTTGAATTCCAGTTTGAATTTGAATTTTTGCAACACATGCAACACGTCCAAAAAATTTTAAATTCCCCTCTTGACAGGATTTTGGGGTGTTACAGCTCTACCCCCCTTAAAAGAAATCTCGTCCTCGAGATTGGTGTTTCTAAGAAAACAATTCCGGAAATTGTGCCTTGAGCTCATCCTCTCGCTCCCAGGTGGCTTCCTCTTCTGAGTGATGCTTCCACTGCACCTTGCACATCCGGATTCTTTTATTTCTTGTGAGGCGTTCCATTGTCTCCAAAATCTTGTATGGTTGCTCGGCATAAGACAGATTCTCAGCTACATCAACCTTATTCATGGGTAACACCTCTTCAGGCGTTCTCAGACATTTCTTGAGCTGTGACACATGGAATACATCGTGCACATCCGATAGGCGAGCCGGTAATTCTAGTTGATACGCCACTTCGCCTTTCCTCTCCAGAACTTGAAAGGGTCCGATGTATCGAGGTGACAACTTCCCTTTCACCTTGAACCGACGAAGTCCTCGGATAGGGGACACCTTGAGATAGACATAGTCTCCCACGTTGAAAATGAGCTCTCTTCTCCGCACATCGGCGTAGCTCTTTTGTCGTGTCTGTGCTATCCTCAAGATGTTGTGAATTTCCCTCACTTTCGCCTCGGCTTCTTGTAGTACTTCGGGACCAAACACTTTACTTTCCCCCGTTTGGTTCCAAAACAGGGGAGTTCTGCACTTCCTCCCATACAAAGCTTCGAACGGTGACATCTTCATGCTAGCCTGATAGCTGTTGTTATAGGAGAATTCCGCATACGGTAAGTTCTTGTCCCAACTCCGATGGTTTTTGAGTGCACACGCCCTCAGCATATCCTCAAGAATCTGATTCGTTCTTTCCGTCTGCCCGTCAGTTTGAGGATGATAGGAAGAACTAAAGTTCAGATGGGTTCCCATGGTTTCGTGCAACTTCTGTCAGAACCTCGAGGTGAACTGTGTCCCTCGGTCCGACACTATCTTCTTCGGCACTCCATGGTAACACACGATCCTTGACATGTACAATTCTGCCAATTCGGATCCGCTGTAGCTTTCTTTCACGGGGATGAAATGAGCTACCTTGGTTAGCCTGTCGATGATGACCCATATTGAAATATATCCTGATTGGGTCCTAGGCAATCCCACTATGAAATCCATACCGATTTCTTCCCATTTCCATTCAGGCACTTTGAGTGGTTGCAATAATCCCGCGGGTCGTTGATGTTCTGCTTTCACCAACTGACATGTGTCACATAGGGCAACATGTTCCGCGACATCTCGCTTCATGCCATACCACCAATACCTGCTCTTGAGGTCCTGGTACATCTTCGTACTCCCAGGATGAATGGAATAGTCAGAATCGTGAGCCTCCTTCAAAATCAATTCACGGATCTTCTTTACTTCTAGCACACAGATTCTTTTCCCGGTGGCACACCGTTCCCTGTTCATCCTCTCTGAAACCAGGGGCTTTATTTTCCTTGATGAGTTGTCTGATTTCTTGTATCCTCTCGTCATTCTTTTGACCCTCGCATATTTCTTGCTCTAGTGTGGAGTCCACTTCCATGGCGATGGCTTCACCACTATTCACAAGGCATAGATTGAGCCTTATAACCTCGTCCTTCAATTCTGCAGGCATGTCCTTCAAGCTCAACTTATTGACCTGCACTTTCCGACTTAAAGCATCTGCCACGATGTTTGCTTTCCCAGGATGATAGTTGATGCCCACATCAAAGTCATGGATTAGCTCTAACCATCTCCTTGTCTGAGGTTGAGATCTGGCTGTGTGAAAATGTACTTTAAACTCTTATGATCCGTATATATCTCTGTCCTCTTCCCCATCAAGTAGTGCCGCCAAATTTTCAACGCGTGTACCACTGCGGCTAGCTCTAGGTCATGTGTAGGATAGTTCTTCTCGTGCTTCCGGAGCTGCCGGGATGCATAAACCACGACATGCCCTTCTTGCATGATAACACATCCCAACCCGTTTCCAGAGGCATCGCAGTACACCGTAAAGTTCTTTTCTTTAACTAGCACTGGGGCTGTTGTCAATCTTTTCTTTAACTCCTGAAAACTCGTCTCGCACTGCGGCGTCCATGTGAATGTGATTCCCTTCTCCAACAGTTTGGTGAGGGGTCTCGAGATCTTAGAGAATCCCTCAATAAACCGTCGATAATATCCTGCCAATCCCAAGAAGCTTCGAACTTCCCCGACATTTTCAGGGGTCTTCCACTTCTGTATATCCTCGATTTTGGCGGGATCCACGGAGATTCCTCCCTCCGAGATGATATGTCCTAAGAAGGGAACTCTCTTCAGCCAAAACTCACACTTGCTCAACTTGGCATATAGTTGGTGTTCTCAGCCTCTGCAACACCAACCTTAGATGTTTCTCATGTTCCTCTTCATCTTTGGAGAAAACGAGAATGTCATCTATGAAAACCACCACAAATTTGTCCAGATATTCCATGAATACCTTGTTCATGAGATACATGAAGTATGCCGGGGGCATTCGTTAGCCCGAAAGGCATGACGGTGTATTGATACAATCCGTACCGAGATACGAAAGCTGTCTTTGGAATATCGGCTTGCCTTATCTTAAGTTGGTGGTATCCCGACCTGAGATCAATTTTTGAGAACACACAAGCTCCCCTCAACTGATCAAACAAGTCTTCAATGCGGGGTAATGGGTACTTGTTCTTGATAGTTACCTCATTCAAGGCACGGTAGTCCACGCATAACCTTTGGGTTCCGTCCTTCTTGGGCACAAATATCACTAGAGCTCCCCAAGGTGAGGAACTAGGACGAATATACCCCTTCTCCGTCAGTTCTCTCAAATGATCCTTGAGTTCTCCCAGCTGTTTGGAGTCCATCCGATAAGGTCTCTTGTATATCGGGGTTGTTCCAGGAACTAGCTCAATTGCGAATTCCACTTCACGATCAGGAGGCATACCTGGCAACTCCTCTGGAAAAACATCTCGATATTCCCTGATGGTCCTGATCTCCTCCACTTTCACCTCAACTTGATTTAATTTAATGTCCCTCCTAGGCTCTTGTATTGTTATAAACTTTACTCTTGTGCCACTAGGGTGAGTTAGTTCCACCGTTCTGGTCGAACAATGGATGATTCCTTTATGTTTGGTCAACCAATCCATACCCAAGATAATATCTATCCCTTGTGAATCTATCACTATGAGGTTAGCAGTAAATACTACCCCATTAATGTCTAGGTTCACTTTGGGACACACTTGTCTTGTCCTTATTTCTCCACCTGGAGAGTTTACTGCTAGCATATGGTTCATTTGTGTTGTTGCTAGGTCATGCTTCTTTACAAACCCTTGGGCAACGAACGAGTGGGTAGCACCAGAATCAAACAACAGGGTTGCAATGTGTAAATTGGCAGGAAACTTACCAACTACCACGTCGGGTGCCTCTTGCACCTCCTCCATGGTGACGTGGTTCACCCGTCCTCGCATTACATTCTGCTGTTGTGGCTGCACAGGCTTCTTCTTTGGGAACTTATGGACATAGTGCCCCACTTCCCCACAGTTAAAGCATTGCACCCCAACCTTAGGTGCCTGGCCTTTGTTGTCTTGGGGTTGGTTTGGGGGTCCTTGTACTGCTGGTCGAGGTGGATATGCGGGACGAGGCTGCTGTACGAACTGACGTTGTGGTTGTATTGGTGCTGCCGGAGGCCTGAAATTCGGGTTGTACCCTCTCGGTGCTGAGTAGGGTACCGCAGCACGGTTCATCTACCCTGCGGGTTGCTGCATCAGACGTGGGTGGGTGTTGCTCCCTGAGGCTTGATGTGACCACCCGGCCTTCCTCTTGTTCTCATTTTCCAAGGCCTTCAGCTTCCTTTCTACCACAAACGCTCTGTCCACCATCTTTTGGACGCTTTCATACTCGTTGGAGGACATTGCACACTGAATTTCTGCGGTAAGTCCTTCCACGAAACAATCATGTTTCTGCTCATCAGTCTCTATGTCCCGCGGGGCATAACGGGAGAGTTGAGTAAATTTAGTGAGGTATTCCCTCACAGTCATGTTTCCTTGCTGCAGCCCCAAGAACTCCTTCCTCTTGTTTTTGAGTTCACCCCTTAGTATGTAATGGTTGCGGAAGCTACACTTGAACTCTGCCCAAGTGATGTTCTCAGGGTCATGATGGGCGGCCACGTAGGCGGTCCACCAATCAGCAGCAGGTCCATGCAATTGATGAGAGGCAAACAGCACCCTCTTATACCCTTGGCACTGTATGATCCTCATCTTGCTCTCAATGGTCTTTAGCCAATCATCTGCCTCCAGAGGTTCAGCAGCACTTGCAAACTTTGGAGGTTGAGTTCCCAGAAACTCACTCGATCTTGGTTGGCGTGGTGCAGCTTGTGGAGGTGGAACTTGATGCAAGTTGGCCACCACTTGAGTCAGGTTCTGGATGAGCTGATTTTGATTTTCAAGCATTTGGTGGATGGGATCAACTCCCTCACGGCGTCCACCCCTGTCTTGGCTCCCAGAAAGATGAGGGTTGCAGGGCTCATCGTTGTTGTTGGCGGGGTTGGCAGCACGACCCTTTCCTCTTCCGGCCATCTGGCATGATCAACCAATGTTAATTTAAAGCATTACGTATCATCTTACTACTTTCACTTGTTTTTACTTTGAAGTGTTGAGTCTTTGTTATACTTTCTGGGGGTTCATGTCTCTCAAAAATAAATGCTCTATTATTTCATGCGGGTTCACACACCAAAGCAAAACAATCTGAAGACGAGGCTGTGGACAATCGCTCATGGCTTCCACAACTCACGTCACACACCAAGCATTAACACACCATTTACTAAGGTAACGACTCGACTACTCGACATCTTCTGAACTAAGGGAAAGACTCTACGCTACTCGTATTCCTGAGCTGGCTCCTCGGGATCTTCCTCATTATTGCGGCTACCTTCTGACTCTGCTTTGGGTGGGGAGGCTGCTGGTGGAGAAGTGCGACGACGCCTGATCGCCCGACGATCTGGGGAGTCAGGAGTCCATGTATCATTCACGGTGACACACAGTTCATTCCTATCTCCTCTTTCTCTCGCCCTCAAGCAGGCTCGAAGCAACGCCTTGGTTTCCTTCAGGGTGTCCCGAACATCCTGAAGCTCCTGCTGACACTCCTGCAGTCGAGCGCTAAGCATAGCAGCATCCTTCAAGCACAAGTCCATGTGCTCATGGGAAGTCCCCTGCTGCACTGGCGGGTACTTGTACTCCGTTGTACCACTCTCGCGCTGGAGGACATACATGTACTCGGTCCTGTCCAGGTGTCGACGATAGATGTGACTCTGGCAGGTGATGGCCTCCCAGGTGACCTCCTTCTCCGCATCGACCTGTGTCGCTCGACAAGCTGGAGAGCGGTGGATCTTAAGCAGCTGATTTTCATGGATAATCCTCATCTCTGAACTCCATTCTTCCCTCTTTTCACGGATCGTCCTGGTGGAGCTATAGTGTATGATTAGCTTGCCCGTATTGCCGGCGGCTTGGAGCATACGTCGAAGACGGCGCAACAAGCCTCCTACTGCCAATCCGTAGGAAAGGTACGTCACCGGACGGCTCTCCTCTCTTTGGGCAAGGGCAACTACGGGAACTCTCCCTCCTGTGGACTTGCGAGCGGTGCGAATCATGTGAACCATCTAAAACAAAAAGCATTTAAACTTAGGTTAGATAAACTTTTAAACAAAAATCCTATTTTGAATGAAAGTTGGGGTAAGATGAAGAAAGTGACTCCATTAAATAACACTTTTCAACACACACCTTGTAAAATAGTTTTTAAGAAAATAGGGCCCTTAAATACGTCCATTTCTACCTAGGTCCACGTTCCTACGGGCAACCTTGGCTCTGATACCACTTCTGTCACACACGGTTTCTCCGAAGAACAACCGAGTGAATATCACATGTATGCCAAGATCATTTTCTCATACATGTCATGACAAATAGTGAAGCATCATTTATTACAAGCCAGGTGTCGAATATAAATAAGTCTTACATAGCAAATGTCTCGATGGACAATAATAAGTTCATCATAAGTAAATAAACTAGCAGCGGAATATTATTCTTGTGGGCTCCGTTACAGGCGTTGCCCGGGGGACTCCATGAACCTAGAAACCTTTTTCGGGTCCAAAGTCTTGATCATCAAACACCACTTCATTATCTTGACCTGAGCAGCAATATAAACCAACAAATATGCAAGTTTGAGTACCATTGGTACTCAGCAAGTGTGGGAAAGTTATGTCATGCATGGCTAAAGCAAGGAGAGGTTGAACTCATGGTTAAAGCACTACGCAATTAATACCTATCACCCTAGCTTATTAAGCACCTACATTACTACACAGGTGAAATGGTCCCAATTTCCCATCCCATCATCATAATCAAATAACCATAACATCATTTCCAATGTTAAGCTCCCCGCTTAACATTCACACCCTCCCAGGGCCATCATACTCTAATCATGAATAAGTCCAAGCCGCTCTTGACCGTGAGCACGGCTGTCATGACAGTTTTGACTCTGCAGAGTTTGCACCACTGTACCCACACGTAGTGATTTCATCCCCCGTTGCCGGGTGGACTAAAAGAACCTCCATTATGCCAGTGGCTACGAACCACATTCACACTTCCCAGGTGTGTAGCCAGGAGATCACTACAAAGCCTTTACAAAGGGATTCCCGACGAGTGTGGGCCCACTGAGGTTTCACCCCTAACAGCATACAAGAGGCCCCAACCCCGCTGCAGTGGCCCCCTCTTGAGCCTTGCGGTTCATATGGTAGTCCAGCTGACACCTACTCCCCGCACCATCGAACACACCCATACTACGCCGGGGATATACCTAATTAATTGGCCAAGCTGCCCCATCTCAGCATGTGGTTGGCACGGTAAAGCCGGGTTACATGCTCCATGAACCGGTCCTTAGGATCCAGGCAAGTACTAAACACAAACCCGAGTCTCGTGCACCCAGCACCAACCAAATCATCCAACTTGCCTTGATCCCTACCTCTACATAACTCATAATATCTCATTCAAGAGTATGGTAAAATAAACTGATGATCTCACATCCCAAATATCCCACTACAGGGTCTATTATATTATTTTAGGAATTTCCAGGGGTCTAACTACACATAACAGAGGGATTTTGCGAATTTTTATTAAGTCCAGGGGCTAAAACTGATTTTTTAAATGAATTTACATGATTTTCTGAAGTTCCAGGGGCTAGATCAGAAGTTTCTGGGGCTAGCTCGTATTTTCTGAGAACCCCAGGGGGTAGCACGTAAGAATCCCAGCCTTTATAACGCGGGGCTGACGTGGACCGTCCGATTTAAAACAGACGGCTGAGATTATAACGTCGAACCGGTACGCGGGGATTTAAATCTACCGTGCGATTTAAAATAGACAGCGCACAAGCGGCCACGTCGCTCTGATCGAGCGCGGGCGGCGCTGCCCGGCGGCGCACGGCGGCGATCTCGCCGGAGAGTTTCGGATCTTTGTCAATTCTTCCTAAAACTGTGATTTTATGGCATAGATCGGTGGAGGGGAGGTCGGGGATCTCACCTCGGGGGTTTTCTTGAGCTCGGAGGTCCTGCAAAGCGATCGGCGACGAGGTCCGAGGTGAACTCACGGCGAGGCTCGTCGGCGCTGTGTGTTGAACCGCAAACCACCGAGTTTTCTGCACCTGCGAGGTTCTCCGGAGGCGGTGGATCAAGACCAGCAAGTTAGATCAGAATTCCCGAGCGTAGATTGAGAAGAATTCGCCAGAGAAGCTCGGGTGAGAACCGGAGAGAGAAACGGCGGATCGTGGGGAAAAACGGGACGATGCCGGGGTTTTTATAGACGGGGGAGGGCGGCGGGTTGGTTTAGATCGAGCTGGAGTCTTCTGGGACCGGGAGTCGGCTGGGAACGCGCGGTTTTCCGGTCGGTTACGATCGTGCGCGCGCGGGGAAACAGTCCCGGGTTCGGACGAGCGGGGGTTAGGGATGACAGGTGGGTCCCGCCTGTCTGCGAGAGGGGGTGTGGGCGCGCGGCTGCGGGCTGGCGCGGGGGTTGGGTGGGCCGGCTGGTGGGTTTTGGCCCACTGGCCGGGAAGGTTTGTTTTTTCTTTTTCTTTTTCCTTTTCATTTCTGTTTTGAGTTTAATTTGAATTTCAGTTTGAATTTGAATTTTTGCAACACATGCAACACGTCCAAAAAATTTTAAATTCCCCTCTTGACAGGATTTTGGGGTGTTACAGAAAGCAGTGCTGAACCACATCGAAGAAGCGACATTGGAAAGCATTCCGGTGGTTCAAGAATATTCAGATGTGTTCCTAGAAGAACTTCCAGTTATGCTACCTGACCGGGACATTGAGTTTGCCATTATTTAGTACCCGGAACTGCACCTATATTAAAGAGGCCATATAGGATACCTGCTAATGAATTAGTAGAGCTCAAGAAGCAAATTTAGGAGCAGCTAGAAAAGGGTTTTATACGCCCAAGCTCGTCACCGGGGGGAGCTCCCATGCTCTTCATAGACAAGAAAGATGGGACACAAAGGATGTGTGTGGACTATAGGTCTCTCAACGAAGTGAAGATCAAGAATAAATACCCGCTGCCCCACATAGAGGACTTATTTGATCAAATGAAAGGTTCCCGAATTTTCTCCAAGATTGATCTTCGCTCGGGATACTTCCAGCTGAAGATTAATCCCTCCGACATACCCAAGACTGCATTTTGAACACGGTATGGTTCGTATGAATATACCGTTATGTCATTTGGGTTGACGAATGCACCCGCATACTTTATGTACCTCATGAATAAGGTCTTCATGGAGTACTTGGACAAGTTTGTCGTGGTTTTCATCGACGACATCATGATGTATTCAAAAAGTGAGGAAGAACATGAAGAACACTTGAGGTTGACGTTGCAGAAACTGCGAGAACATCAGTTGTATGCTAAGTTCAGCAAGTGTCAATTTTGGCTAAAGGAGATATTTCCTAGGCCACATTATCTCTGAAGGAGGAGTATCGGTTGATCCCAGAAAAGTGGGAGATGTTTTGAAGTGGAACCAACCGCAGAATGTGAGGGATATTCGGAGTTTCCTTGAGATGGTTGGATAATACCACCGGTTCATCAAGGATTTCTCCAAAATACCAAAGCCTATGACTGAATTGCTGATGAAAGGGAAACCATTTCAGTGGACACAAGTGTGTCAAGACGGCTTTGAAGAATTAAAGAAGATATTAACAACAACACCGGTTTTGGTACTGCCGGACGTGAGCAAGAGTTTCGATATATATTGTGACGCATCAAGACAAGGGCTTGGATGTGTGCTCATGCAAGGAGGACAAGTGGTAGCCTATGAATCGAGACAACTAAAGAAACATGAGCTGAATTACCTCACACACGACCTGGAACTTGCAGCTGTGGTACATGCCTTGAAGATTTGGAGGCATTACATCCTTGGTCACCGATGTCAGATCTACACGGATCATAAGAGCCTCAAGTATATATTCACGCAAACGGGTTTGAATTTGAGGCAACGTTGATGGTTGGAACTCATCAAGGATTATGATGTTGGAATCAACTATCACCCCAGAAAGGCCAATGTAGTAGCTGATGCGTTGAGCCGTAAGGGAGCATGTCACTAGCTCACGGTTCGGGAGCTGCCACCCGAGCTGCGTAAGGAGTTTGAATGGTTACATATCGGGTTCTTGAACGAGATGGAGGTGATATAACAGAACTCAACGCTGGAACAAGAGATACAAGATGGCCAAGCAACGGATGAGAAAATAAAGGAAATTAAGGAAAGAATCTGACAGGGCATAGAAAAGGATTTGAAGGAAGACGAGAAAGGCACGCTTTGGTTAGGAAAAAGGATTTGTGTGCCTAATATGAAGCACATCCGCGACACGATACTAAAGGAGACACATGACTCGCCTTATTCCATACATCTCGGCTGTACAAAGATGTACAAGGACCTGAAAACATTCTATTGGTGGGATGGCATGAAAAGGGATATTGCTGAATATGTCGCCTTATGCGACACGTGCCAACGAGTGAAGGCCGAATATCAAAGACCCGCAGGACTGTTGCAACTATTGAAAGTACCCGAGTGGATGTGGAAAGACATCATCATGGATTTCATAGTCAGATTGCCACGTACTCAGTTTGGCTACGACTCCATTTGATTATCGTAGGCAGATTGATGAAAACAGCTCATTTTCTTCCTGTGAGAACCAAGTACACCGTCGCACAACTAGCCGAGCTGTATATGGTTAGCTACTGCACTCATATGAATAATGATGATGATAACTTGATGATGTTAATGAGCATGGAATCGGGGAGGTCTAGGCAAGCTTGGTTCGTGGATGTTGGTGAATGAGATGGTGGTTTACTTGCCGTACATCTAAGGATCGGTTCATGCGAGCACATGCCAGGAAAACAGTGCCACCACAAGGCCAAATATGGGTGCGGCTTAGCTGACTAATTAGGTGTGTTGCTAGCTTGTTATGGACCGTTGGATGGTGCGAGGAATGGGAGTTGAGAGGGACTGCTTTGGGAACTGCATGGCACAAGAAGGGGCCAGTGGGTGGGAGAATGGAGATTCGAGCCTGCCGGTGAAACCTCAGTGGGTCCGTACATCCTAGTAACCCCTTTGTAAAGGCTATTTTGTGATCTCTTGGCCATACACCGACGGTTGTGTACTGGTATAATGGAGGTTCTTTCTAGTCGCCGATGGGTGAGGAAATCACAAACTTGTGGGTAAAGTGGTGCCACCTCTGTAGAGCGTAAAACTATCATGATAGTCGTGCTTCCGGTCACAAGCACCTGGCAAACTTCTATGGTTAGAAGCAAAACTTGGGATGTTTATTCGGCCAATAATCTTTAGCAATGTTGATGAATAATTTGGTTATGATGGATTAAACTCGCCTAGAGATAGTTGCTGTTTTTACCATGTTTATTAAATAAAATTTGCTTACTGCAATGAATCTTTTTATTGCCTACCTTGTTGTAAGCTACATGTCATACTTTTCCCGCACTTGCTGAGTACGACATGTACTCACCCTTGCATTCTCACATATACATCAGTTACAGGAGAAGAATATTTTGAGGGACATGTGGAGTAATAGGCGTGCGCACTACCGTCAACGTGCCTGTGGAGTTGAAGTTGGAGCCTGCTATTTTAGCCATTTTCCGCTGTCGTTTAGAGTCTTCTGCTGCTAAATAAGTTGGATATTCATGAGTTAGACATTGAGTCATTGTAATAAAGTACTTAAACACTATCCATACGTGGTTATATTCTAAGTTTCAGTTTGTGGAATACATGTGTATGTGTGATGAACATCCTGGGCGCATATGCATTCACTTGGTTCATTTTCGGAACCGGGTGTCACAGATTGCTTGCGTAACAAGCTTCCTCGTGTTCTTGTTTAAGACGACTCTCACGTGCTTAGCATTCGCTGGATCTGCCAAACAGAACCATATCTACAAGAAGACAGAAACATAAGTGTTATTAAACATTCTAGTTATTGAAGAACTAAAATTCAAATAATGTATTAAACATACTTACCCAGAACTTGGCTCACACTGCACCCTGAGCAGTCCCGTATGTCAGGTCAATAGCACGAGCGTAATCATCGCATGACTTGGCTGGGCTGCGCTCGTCACCACTGCTACGGACCTCACCAGGGTAGTGCAAATGCATGAGGTTCCCTAAGAACGCATTGATATGTCTCTGATGTCCTCTA
This sequence comes from Neostapfia colusana, assembly GCA_030760725.1. Classification (NCBI taxonomy): domain Eukaryota; kingdom Viridiplantae; phylum Streptophyta; class Magnoliopsida; order Poales; family Poaceae; genus Neostapfia; species Neostapfia colusana. The sequence goes on along the minus strand of JASWHV010000001.1, from coordinate 40,398,777 downwards.
CTTTCAAAGGTAGTGTCTTCCCATCCGCTGCAAGAACAATTATGCATGAAATAGTTTTAGCACTACGTAATTTTCTAAAGTTACAACGTAAGGGATTCTTACCTATCACCAATAGATAGAATAGCCGGCAGTGTTGCTTCGTCTCTAGGAACTGGAGGAGTAGCAACATAATGGCTCCTCCTAGTCCGCCGCCTTCTCTACGCCTTCGTGTCCCCGGACGACCCGTAAGAGTGGTCCACCGACTCGGAAGGGTGGTCAACCGACTATGGCTCAGGAGGTGCCTCGGCCTCGGCCTCTAACTCTGAGTCATCCTACAACATTATAAAAGTTTTAAGATATATAAATAAATAAATTAAATATGTAATAAAATACGATCGGTAAGTCAAATTACCTCAGTTCGCTGAAAGGCAACAGATCTGTCTGCCAGCTCTGTGGGCACGTATCTCAACAACTAAGACTATTTGTTCTCTCCTGAGGAACTATCCTGAAAAAGGGTGTCCGTCTGAAAGTGCATCTAGATAATCCCCGGTGTTTTGGTTTATTGATGACGACAATTAAGATGCTAATAAGTTTCTACTGAGTATGAGCACAGGTGTTTATCAAAGAAATGGATATGGAGTCTCTCGAGAAGTAAAAGGAAAAGAGGAAGACTTGAAAGAGTAGAAAATAGCATTTTCTATTAATCTTCACATTTTTCTAGTTGTGTATAAGGTCTTCTCTTTTAGAGTGCTTGAGAATCACTAGAGAGCTCAAACAAAGGATAGAACGTTAGAATCATGAGACGAAGTAGTCATAGATATGAAGAAAAGGAAAGACCGGACTTGTCTGGACAAATGGTCGGACTAGTCCGTTCCTACCTGGACTAATCCGTTTTAGACCGGATAAAAAGTCGTTGACTTGTCCGTCCCAGGCCGGACTAGTCCGGTTATCATGTGAGTCAGAGCCGTTATGAGACTAAGTCTCAGAGGGCCGGACTAGTCCGCCCAAGAGGCCAGACTAGTCCGCTAAGCGGACTAAGCCACTGTTGTCCGGAGAAGAAGTCTCTGAGTGACATCGGACTAGTCCGCTCCTTGGACCGGACTAGTCCGTTCCCTTCCGACTAGTCCGATTTAGGACGGAACAAAGGTTCTTGTGCGAGCTCGGACTAGTCCGAAGTTTGCTGGACTAGTCCGTAGCCCTAGATTAGAGAGTTCTTAGACTAAGTCTCGACCGGACTAGTCTGCCCATACCAGACTAGTCCGTTATCATACGGAGCAAAGGTTCCTGATTGAGATCGGACTAGTCCGCTCTTGGCCGGACTAGTCCGGGGATTCATGACCGTTTGAATCCAACGGTCACTAAAACTTTATTTGGTAAGCTGTGACGTGAGTGGTCCCTCAAGATCGGACTAGTTCGGGGTCAGGACCAGACTAGTCCGGACTTTAGTTGGTAACGGCTAAATGCCGAGATTTCTATGAAAGTAGATCCCCCGGCTGAGAATTGAGTAGACACGAACCCAAGCGCTGAAAACTCATTCCTAGAGCTCTTCTAAGCCTCTTTCCTCACCTTCTAGACCCCTAAGATCGGATCTTAAGGAGTTAGTGGTTTTTGTGAGAGGAAAGACGTGGTGACCAACATTTTGAGCTCTCGGTTTGATTCTCTTGCACTCTAACTGTTTTTTTGAGTTCTTAACAGTTGTACTTTGAATTCTAGAACTACTTGGTTGGTGTAGGGAGCCTCAAAGTGTGAGTAGCCCCTAAGAGCATTGTATTCACATTCGATTGATAGTGAGAAAGCCCGAGCTTGATCTCGGTGATCGCTCGGTGAGGGAAGGGTTGGAAAAGACCCGGTCCTTGGTGGACTCCTCAACGAGGACGTAGATTCCTGTGTGGAATCGAACCTCAGGATAAATCGTGTCTCTTGTCCTCTCTACTATCTTACTTGCTCACTAGATTTACTTGTCAAGCATTCATTGTGTTATTTCCCGCAAACTGTTCTATTATTTTGCAAACTAATTATTCTCAACTAATTTGTGATATCATTTGACTACCATATATTTTCAGATCAAACAAACGTAAAAGGAAACCTAAAACACAAATTAGGCTTAGACCGGACTAGTCCGACCTCATACCGGACTAGTCCGGCCTACTCTGGTTTTATCCGGTGTTTATTTTAATTTCAGGTTTTATTAGCCTATTCACCCCCCCTCTAGGCAACTTTCAATTGGTATTAGAGCCTAACTCTCCGCAAAAGCTTAATCGCTTGGAGAGGAGATGGGGGACAAGGTCGGTAGCCAAATTGATCTCAACAAGGGAAAAGGAGCAAGTTCGAGCAACTTTGAAGAACAAGGTTCTAACCCACCTCCCGCAGTTGCTCCTCCACAAGACGTTACAATCTCAGAAGAAGATGAAGAAGTTCTTCGTCTCATGGCACTCCTCAAAAAGAAGAAGGAGGAGGCTAAAAAGAAAAAGAAGGAGAAGTTAGAGAAGAAACTCAAGAGTAGTCAACAAGACTACTCGCGATATCCTTTTAACTATGAATGATTAAATTCCCATTCCAGTTATTTATCAATTCCTCTAGGCAAACCACCTCACTTTGATGGAACTAACTATACAATGTGGAAACACAACATGAAGTTGCATCTAATTTCCTTGAACCCAAGTCTTTGGCATGTGGTATGTACAGGTATAGATATCCCAGAAGACGAGGATGAACTCACTCTAGAACAAGAACAACAAATCCATCGCAATGCACAAGCAACAGCCATGCTCAACTCATCTTTGAGCATTGAAGAATTTAACAAGGTAGATGGGTTGGATCTTGCCAAAGATATTTGGGACACCCTCAAGATCGCACATGAAGGAAACCGATCCGTAAGGGAAGCTAAGATTGAGATGATAGAAGGAGAGCTTGGAAGGTTCGCCATGGAAGAAGGAGAAACACCTCAAGAAATGTACAACCGACTCAAAACTCTTATCAACAAGAGTCGGGCGTACGGATGCAAGAAATAGAATGACCATGAGGTGGTTAAAAGAATGATAAGAGCATTTATGCCTCGCAATGTGACCCTATGCACCTTAATCCGGGAAAGTCCAAACTTTCATTTGATGACTCCGGATGAAGTGCTACGAAAGATCATTAACCATGAGATGATGGAGAAGGAAGCCCAACACGTCAATGACTTAGCCAAGATCACTTCATCCAAGAAGAAGGGCATTGCTCTCAAGGTCACATCCAAGTCCAAGGCAAAAGAAACACAACTCACAAGTGAAGATGAAGAAAGTGATGATGAGAGCACAGACATGGATGATGAAGAAATGGCGTTCTTCATCAAAAGATTCAAAAGGTTGATGAGGAGAAGGAGAAGCCATCACTATGAGAACAAGAGCAAAGACAAAGGCAAGTCAAGAACAAAGAAGACTTGTTACAACTGTGGAGAACATGGGCATTTCATTGTGAACTGCCCCCATAGCAAGGAAGATGACAAGAGAAAGAAGAAGGATGGGAAGCCGCAAGACAAGAAATTCTTCACAAAGAAGAAGACATATGGACAAGCCCACATCGGAGAAGAATGGGACTCAAATGAAGAATCCTCCTCCGAAGATGAAGAAAAAGTGGCAACCGTAGCCATCAAGAGGCCAACCATGAAGAAATCACTCTTGCCAAACAAGGGTGATTGGAAGAGCCGAAGTCACACATGCCTCATGGCAAAGGAAGGAAAGAGCAAGGTAATGACTAAACCTTCTAAGTTACATATTGAAGATGATAGTGACTTCGATAGTAGCAGTGAAAACGAATCCATGTTTAGAGGACTAAACAAAAAGGCTATAGCTAAAATGAAAATGCTATCGGATGAAATATTTGAACAAGAAGAGCTTCTCAACAAACAAGAAGAATTGCTTATCCTTGAAAAGGAAAGAAACCTTGAGATTGAGAAACTTCTTGAACTTGAGAGAGAAAAGTGTAGAACACTTGAAAGCGAACTTGCCATGAGCAAGGAGACATGCGTTCAGCTTAAAAGTGAGAATGTAGTGCTTCAAGATGAACTTGTAAGCTTGACCAAAGCTCACAAGAATCTTGAAGCACAACTTGACTCACTTAAGTCAAGCGTCCCAATTAATTCATCCTCTAAAAGCTCTCTCTCAACAAAGATAGAATCCAACACTAAAACTTACAAATGTGCTAGCATTGTCTTAAACTTAAAAATGAGCTCAAAGAGGCACAAAGCAAGAATGCACACAAGAGTGGGATCTTTGATAAAGAAAAAAATCAAATATGCACGTAGTGCATACACAATCACAAGATCTGCCTTCATCAAAGATGGACTTGGATATACTAGGGGAGGAAAGCAAAATGCTAGAATCCTTAAAAACAATAGCAAATTCGTAGCCTTCGTGAAAGAAAACTCAAGTCAAGACAAGAGTAATAACCTTGCATCTACCTCACATAAGATTACCAAAAATGTAAAATCTATAGTATTTCATAATTTCGATGCATCTTATGTTCTTATGAAAAGCAAG